>CM070808.1:51798306-54198306 GCA_036325905.1 Lepus oiostolus | reverse complement strand
GATAGTGACGAGAAATCATAATGAAATGAAGAATGCAATAGATCAAATGACAAACACATTAGAGAGCCTTAAAAACAGAATGGGCGAAGCAGAAGAGAGAATATCAGACTTAGAAGACGGAGAACAGGAAAGGAAACAGGCAAACCAAAGAAAAGAAGAAGAAATCAGAAATCTAAATAATATTGTCAGGAATCTACAGGATACTATTAAAAAACCCAACATTCGGGTTCTAGGAGTTCCTGAAGGCATGGAGAGGGAGAAAGGATTAGAAGGCATTTTCAGTGAGATACTAGCAGAAAATTTCCCAGGTTTGGAGAAGGACAGAGGCATCTTAGTACAGGAAGCTTATAGAACCCCTAATAAACATGACCAAAAGAGATCCTCACCACGACATGTTGTAATCAAACTCACCACAGTGAAACATAAAGAAAAGATCCTAAAATGTGCAAGAGAGAAACGTCAGATTACTCTTAGAGGATCTCCAATTAGACTCACAGCAGACTTCTCATCAGAAACCCTACAAGCTAGAAGGGAATGGCGAGACATAGCCCATGTACTAAGAGAGAAAAACAGCCAGCTCAGAATACTATATCCTGCAAAGCTCTCATTTGTGAATGAAGGTGAAATTAAGACTTTTCATAGCAAACAGAAACTGAAAGAATTTGTTGCCACTCATCCTGCCCTGCAAAAGATGCTTAAAGATGTGTTACACACAGAAACACAGAAACACGGTCACCAATATGAAAGAAGGTAAAGGAAGGAAACCTCACAGCAAAAGATCACAGGAAGCTCAATTTCTCTTTGACATAGAATTAAACTCTGATGCTCTGTTAAAGCAATGTGTTAAAGTAATCTATTATGTGCTCTTGATGTCTGTTAAATTCTAATTGTTCAAAAACAGCTGAATTTTTATTAAGAGCTATGGGTTATTTAACTAGGTGCTTATTTTCAAAGATTTGAATAATCACCTTGTAACAAGATCAAATTTGGTCTATGTTATGTCATGATTTTAAGGAATCTTATTTCAACCAGATATTTTGGATTTTGAGCCTTCTTGGCATTCTTGACAGGCATTCAAAAAATCAAAGTTTCAAACAATCTGGTCTCTAAAATTTCCAGTAAATCCTGGACTTTGGTTTGTCCAGTTTGGGCCCAACTGACAAAATCGAAGGACCTATGACTCTCATCTTATAGAGACACCAACTAAGCAGGCTATTTGTATCATATTAGAAGGACTGTCAGGATGTGATGTGGTACCAGACTTTAAGTTTCTATAATGGAAAATGCTATTAATACAAATGTTTGAGAATTAAAAAGTCTAATGATCTTGTGTTACTAGACATGATAGTTATCTTAATGAGAAAGCCCCAGAGGCCTAAAGGGTTAAATACTTGTCAAATCCTACAGGTGCTTTCAAAAATACTGTGAAATAAGCAAGTGCCTCTTGTTGGTTGATGAGTTTATAATTTTAAACATGGCGACTTAAAGTCTTTTGTCATCCACAGTTATATATGATGTGCTGCTGATAACACTAAAGCGTTGTTGGTTCTGTGTTTAGCTGTCCTCCTATAGGTTCCTATGGACTTTTTCCAGCCACTTCTACTGTATTCAGTACTTTGGGATGGCTCTGTAAACAGATGAAGCCAATAATGTATTAACAGTACCAACTGAGAGAAAGTATGGTTAACTGACGTTACTAAAAACAAAAAGCAATTCAAATCCATTGGCAATCTACAAAAAGAGTTAAAGATTTTAAAAGCTATTATTAAAATTGCTATATTGGTCTATTATGCTATGTTATATGTGTGTACATACTGTATGTCCACATGGGGAAATTTTATTAAGAGTTTTATTTTAAATGGCTTATCGATAAGATTGTCCATAAATTTAAGCTGCTAAAATCAATCAAAGATACATTTTAATTGGTGTGACCTGAATCTGTGTATCATATGTTTTAGACTTGTTCGTAGAAAGAAACTAAAAACATTTTAGATGGTTGTGCTTAAGTTTACTGGCTAAACAAACTACACCATGTTAGATATTTAAGAGGTGTTTTCAAATACATGATTCTTAAAATTTATAGAAGGCATTGGACCTTCTGGTAAATGTTTTCTTAAGTTGTTATCTAATGGTTGAAACGGTTTGCTAAGTATTCATGTGATATTGCTGTTGTCAGCAAGCGATCTAGGACTTGCTCCCTCATTTCTCTATTCTAAGCCCAACTTGTTCTTTCATTTCTCTATTCTCTTCAAGGTAGGAAACTAATTCTATTATGAAGGAATCTGTAGGATGCACAATTTAATCTTTAGACCTTATAAAAGAGATGGCTAGCATTTTTCTGTAATAGCATAGCCAACATAAGAACTTAAATAATAATCTCATAGTAGATTCACTTCGCCATCAGCCAAGTATACAGTAAGTAGAAAAAACCTCCCTTTCAGACCAAAGGGAAAGAAAGTTTGAAAGTGAGAATATAATTTTCCTCATGGGCATTGTCTACCTTAGAAAAACTACTACAGAACATGCCTGTGACTATAGACTTGTAGTTCAGGCCACCGAAGTTTAGAGATGGGACACGGGCACTCCCTTGACTTGCATCCTCTGGTCTGCTTTAATACAATCCAGGAGGAAAAGAATGCTAGGCATCAGAAGCAATGGGTGGCAGGCCTATTAATGGCTGATCTGTACAGTGATCTGCCCTCAAGGAGACCCAACAGGACAGTCCACTACATTGGCTTTCAAAGTGGTAAGCCTGGGCTTCAGCAGAAGTCAGCTTGTGAAGAGCCCTGGCAGCTCTGCCAAGAGTTGGATCACTGGAAATGGACCTGCCCTGGAGTCGAAGGATGCCCAGGTCAGAGCCACAGATCTTATTGGCTCTAAGCTGAAAAGCCCTTCACTCAGCCCAACTTCCAAAGTGACCATTGCAGCTGAGGGTTTGGTCAAGTAGGGTCAGCAACATTGCAAGCAGAACTGTGAATTTCTTGTTAGAGATGCCCCCTGCCTTTACCTGGCCAGTGCTCCTCCCAGGCCAGCCAAGTAATGAAAGTCAACAGAGTGCCTTCCCTCCCGTGGTTCACACCTCCCTTAGGATATACCCCATGTGAAGAGATAGATAGGTCTGGGCCTCTTAACTTACAAGGCCCAAAGCCCACCAGATTATTATCAAGCCCCTTCTATCAGGTTCTATTTGCCTCTCAATCAGAAAAATTACTTGTAGCTTAGACAGCACCTTTTTAGCTCCTTTAATAATGACTCTGTCCTTTGTTCTCGGCCATGTCAAGTGCACTTGGGCCTCATTCCTTTGTAATCATAACCTCTACTCTACCACCAATGTCTTTACTCCCAACCTGTGTGTACTGATGGTCCTCTTCCCCACTTAATGCTGTATAATTGTTCAAACCTGGTAAATGCCACTCTTAGGATCATTGGTTACTATCCTCACTCTGTCTTTTATGACCTTGTCTAAATATGATCAGAGTCGGCAAACTTGGAAGGCTTCCATAGCCTTGGCAACTCATGATGACAGCCTAGGATGGTTACTGGCGCCATAAACTAGAGTGTCAATTTGTTGGGTCAACAACAGGAGCCACTGTGCACTTGCTCCTCATGTGGGATCTCTGTCCTTAATGTGCTGTACATTGTGATTTAATGCTATAACTAGTAATCTAACAGTTCAAACCTTTATACTAAATTGATCTTCTGTATATAAAGAGAATTGAAAATGAATCTTGATTCAAATGAAAGGGCAGAAAGAGCAGGAGAGGGGAGGGTTGCGGGTGTGAGGGAAGTTATGGGAGGGGGAAGCCATTGTAATCCATAAGCTGTACACTGGAAATTTACATTCATTAAAAAAAAAGTTAAAAAAAAGAATAAAAAATAAAGTACGTTGATAATATCCAGAAAACACAAACACAGAGGCTTTCACATATTTCGGATTGAGTTAGCCAAAAAACAACCGGATATTTCTGTTTTCCTCCATTCATATCCGGAAAAACTGGTGTGGAATCCCTATGCAATGGACCGAGAAAATCACAGTAAAAATGGTTTTGGAGAAAAGCAAAGTCTTTTCGTTAGACAAGTGCATAAAATGTCATCTATACAAACAGAAATATCATGTTTGTTTGTCACAGTTTGTCTAGCTTTCTCCCTAGAAAATCCGAATGTGTAGAGTTAGTGTCTCCATGTGGAACCAATTAGTGATTCGAAGCACAAAATTAAATGTTCCCTGATAAAAAACATTAAAAACAATAAAGTCCGTGGATAATATCAGGAATGCACAAACACAGAGGCTGTAGCAATATCTGGGATAGAGTTAGCCAAAACAAAACCGGATATTTCCGTTTTCATCCAGTCATATCCGGACAAACTGGTGTGGAATTCGTATGCAATGGACCGAGAAAATCACAGTAAAAATGGTTTTGGGGAATAGCAAAGTCTTTTCGTTAGGCAAGTGCATAAAATGTCATCGATACAAACAGAAATATCATGTTTGTTTGCCGCAGTTCCTCTTGCTTTCTACCTAGAAAAGACGAATATGTTCAGCTGGTGTCTCCATGTGGAACCAATTACTATCCAAGCTCAAAATAAATATTCCCCGATTAAAAACTTTCAAAAAAGTAAAGTCCGTTGATAATATCCAGAAAACACAAACATAGAGGCTTTCACAATATTTCGGATTGACCTAGCCAAACACAACCGGATATTTCTGGTTTCATCCAGTCATATCCGGACAAAGTGGTGTGGAATTCATATGCAATGAACCAAAAAAATCACAGTAAAAATGGATTTGGAGAAAAGCAAAGTCTTTTCGTTAGTCAAGTGCATAAAATGTCATCTATACAAAAAGAAATATCATGTTTTTTTTGCCATAGTTCCTCTAGCTTTCTCCCTAAAAAATACGAATGTGTAGAGCTGGTGTCTCCATGTGGAACCAATTAGTGATTCCAAGCACAAAATTAAATGTTCCCTGATAAAAAAACATTCAAAACAGTAAAGGCCGTGGATAATATCAGGAATACACAAACACAGAGACTGTAGCATTATCTGGGATTGAGTTAGCCAAAACAAAACCGAATATTTCCGGTTTCATCCAGTCATATCCGGACAAACTGGTGTGGAATTCATATGAAGTGTACCGAGAAAATCACAGGAAAATGGTTTTGAGAAAACAAAGTCTTTTCGTTAGGCAAGTGCATAATATGTCATCTATACAAACAGAAATATCATGTTTGTTTGCCGCAGTTCCTCTAGCTTTCCCCCTAGAAAATACGAATTTGTAGAGATGGTGTCTCCATGTGGAACCAATTAGTGATTCCAAGCACAAAATTAAATGTTCCCTGATAAAAAAAACTTTCAAAACAATAAAGTCTGTGGATAATATCAGGAATACAGAAACACAGAGGCTGTAGAATATCTGGGATTGAGTTAGCAAAACAAAACCGGATATTTCTGGTTTCATCCAGTCATATCCGGTAAACTGGTGTGGAATTCGTAAGCAATGGACCGAGATATTCACAGTATAAATGGTTTTGGAGAAAAGCAAAGTCTTTTCGTTAGGCAAGTGCATAAAATGTCATCTATACAAACAGAAATATCATGTTTGTTTGTTGCACTTGCTCTAGATTTCTCCCAAGAAAATACGAATATGTAGAGCTGGTGTCTCCATGATAAACCAATTAGTGTTTCAATGGAACAAAATTAATGTTTCCTGATAAAAACATTCAAAACATGAACGTCCATCGATAATATCCAGAAAACACAAACACAGAGGCCTTCCCAATATTTCGGATTGAGTTAGGCAAAACATAACCGTATATTTCCGGTTTCATCCAGTCATATCCAGACAAACTGCTGTGGAATTCGGATGCAATGGACCGAGAAAATCACAGTAAAAATGGTTTTGGAGGAAAGCAAAGTCTATTTGTTAGGCAAGTGCATAAAATGTCATCTATACAAACAGAAATATCATGTTTGTTTGCCGCAGTTCCTCTAGCTTTCTACCTAGAAAAGAAGAATATGTTCAGCTGGTGTCTCCATGTGGAACCAATTACTGTATCCAAGCTCAAAATAAAATGTTCCCTGATAAAGAACATGGAAAAACATAAAGTCCGTTGATAATATCCAGAAAACACAAACACAGAGGGTTTCACAATATTTCGGATTGAGTTAGCCAAAACACAGCCGAATATTTCTGGTTTCATCCAGTCATATCCGGACAAAGTGGTGTGGAATTCGTATGCAATGAACCAAATAATCACAGTAAAAATGGTTTTGGAGAAAAGCAAAGTATTTTCGTTAGGCAAGTGCATAAAATGTGATCTATACAAAAAGAAATATCATGTTTTTTTTTGCCATAGTTCCTCTACCTTTCTCCCTAGAAAATACGAATGTGTAGAGCTGGTGTCTCCATGTGGAACCAATTAGTGATTCCAAGCACAAAATTAAATGTTCCCTTATAAAAAAAACATTCAAAAAATAAAGTCCGTGGATAATATCAGAAATACACAAACACAAAGGCTGTAGCAATATCTGGGATTGAGTTAGCCAGAACAAAACCGGATATTTCTGGTTGCATCAATTCATATCCGGACAAACTGGTGTGCAATTCGTATGCAATGGACCGAGAAAATCACAGTAAAAATGGTTCTGGTGAAAAGCAAAATCTTTTCGTTAGGCAAGTGCATAAAATGTCATCTATACTAACAGAAATATCATGTTTGTTTGCCGCAGTTCCTCTAGCTCTCTCCTTAGAAAATATGAATGTGTAGAGATTGTCCCCATTTGGAATGAATTAGTGTTTCAATTGTACAAAATTAAATGTTTCCTGATAAAAATATACAAAAGAATAAATTCATTCGATAATATACAGAAACACAAACACAGAGGCTTTCACAATATTTCCGATTGAGTTAGCCAAAAGACAACCGGATATTTCTCATTTCATCCAATCATATCCGGACAAAGTGGTGTGGAATTCGTATGTAATGGACAGAGAAAATCACAGTAAACATGGTTTTAGAGGAAAGCAAATTCTTTTCTTGATGGAAGTGCATAAAATGTCATCGATACAAACAGAAATATCATGTTTGTTTGCCGCAGTTCCTCTAGCTTTCTCCCTAGAAAATACAAATATGTAGATCTGGTGTCTCCATGTGGAACCAATTAGTGTTTCCAAGCAGAAAATTAAATGTTCCCTGAAAAAAAGACATTAAAAACAAAAAAGTCCGTGGATAATATCCAGAAAACACACACCCAGATGCTGTAGCAATATCTGGGATTGAGTTAGCCAAACCAGAACAGGATATTTCTGGTTTCTTCCAATCATATCCGGACAAACTGGTGTGGAATGCGTATGCAATAGACCGAGAAAATAACAGTAAAAATGGATTTGGAGGAAAGCAAAGTCTTTTCTTTAGCCAAGTGCATAAAATATCATCTATACAAACAGAAATATCATGTTTGTTTGTTGCAGTTCCTCTAGCTTTCTCCCTAGAAAATATAAATGTGTAGAGCTGGTGTCTCCATGTGGAACCAATTAGTGTTTCCAAGTACAAAATTAAATCTTCCCTGAAAAGAAAAACATTAAAAAAATAAAGTCCGTGGAAAATATAGGAATATACAAACACAGGCGCTGTAGTAATATTTCGTATTGAGATAGCCAAAAAACAACCGGATATTTCCTGTTTCATCCAGTCATATCTGGACAAAGTGGTGTGGAATTCGTATGCAATCGACCGAGAAAATCACAGTACAAATGGTTTTGGAGAAAAGCAAAGTCTTTTCGTTAGGCAAGTGCATAAACTGTCATCTATACAAACAGAATATCATATTTCTTTGCCGCAGTTCCTCCAGCTTTCTCCCTAGAAAATATGAATGTGTACAGCTGTCCCCATGATGAACCAATTAGTGTTTCTACGGTACAAAAATATATGTTCCCTGAAAAAAAAAACATTCAAAACAATCAAGTCCGTGGATAATATCAGGAATATAGAAACACAGAGGCTGTAGAATATCGGGGATTGAGTTAGCCAAAACAAAACAGGATATTTCCGGTTTCATCAAGTCATATCTGGACAATTTGGTGTGGAATTCATATGCAATGGACCAAGAAAATCACAGTAAAAATGTTTTTTTTGGAAAAACAAAGTCTTCGTTAGGCAAGTTCTTTTACAATATTTCGGATTGAGTTAGCCAAAACACAACCGGATATTTCTGGTTTCATCCAGTCATATCTGGACAAACTGGTTTGGAATTCTTATGCAATGGACCGAGAAAAATCACAGTAAAAATAGTTTTGGAATAAAGCAAAGTCTTTTCGTTAGGCAAGTGCATAAAATGTCATCGATACAAACAGAAATATCATGTTTATTTGCCACAGTTCCTCTACCTTCCTCCCTAGAAAATACGCATGTGTAGAGCTGTGTCTGCATGATGAACCAATTTGTGTTTCAACAGTACAAAATGAAATGTTCCCTGATAAAAACATTCAAAACAATAAAGTTCATCGATAATATCAGGAATACACAAACACAGAGGCTGTAGCAATATTTCGGATTGAGTTAGCCAAAACCAAACCAGAGATTTCCAGGTTCATCCAGTCATATCCGCTGAACTGGTGTGGAATTCGTATGAAATATACCAAGAAAATGACAGTAAAAATGGTTTTGGAGAAAAGCAAAGTCTTTTCATTAGGCAAGTGCATAAAATGTCATTCATACAAACAGAAATATCATGTTTGTTTGCCGCAGTTCCTCTTCCTTTCTCCCTAGAAAATACGAATGTGTAGAGCTGGTGTCTCTGTGTGGAACCAATTACAGTATCCAAACTCAAAATAAAATGTTACCTGATAAAAAGCATTCAAAACAATCAAGCTCATCGATAATATCCAGAAAACACAAACACAGAAGCTTTCACAATATTTCTGAATAGGTTAGCCAAAACACAACCGGATATTTCTGGTTTCATCCAGTCATGACTGGACAAACTGGTGTGGAATCCGTATGCAATGTACCGAGAAAATCACAGTAAAAATGGTTTTGGAGAAAAGCAAAGTCTTTTCGTTAGGCAAGTGCATGAAATATCATCGATACAAACAGATATATCAAGATTGTTTGCCGCAGTTCCTCTAGCTTTCTCCCTAGAAAATACGAATGTGTAGCGCTGGTGACTCCATGTGGAACCAATTAATGTTTCCAACCACAAAATTAAATATTCCCTGATAAAAAACATTCAAATCAATAAAGTCCGTGCATAATATCAGGAAAACACAAACACAGAGGCTGTAGCAATATCTGGGATTGAGTTAGCAAAAAAAAAAAAAAAAACTAGATATTTCCGGTTTCATCGAGTCATATCCGTATAAACTGGTGTGGAATTCATATGCAATAGACCGAGACAATCACAGTACAAATGGATTTGCAGAAAAGCAAAGTCTATTCATTAGAAAAGTGCATAAAATGTCGTCGTACAAACAGGAATTTCATGTTTGTTTGCCGTATTTCTTCTAGCTCTCTCCCTAGAAAATACGAATGTGTAGAGCTGGTGTCTCAATTTGGAACCAATTAGTGTTTCCAAGCAAAAAATTAAATGTTCCCTGATAAAAACACTCAAAACACTAAAGTCCATCGATAATATCCAGAAAACACAAACATAGAGGCTATAGCAATATCTGGGATTGAGTTAGCCAAAACACAACCGGATATTTCTCATTTCATCCAGTCATATCGTGACAAACTGCTGTGGAATTCGTATGCAATGGACGGAGAAAATCACAGTAAAAATGGTTTTGGAGGAAAGCAAATTCTTTTCTTGATGGAAGTGCATAAAATGTCATCTATACAAACAGAAATATCATGTTTATTTGCCGCAGTTCCTCTAGGTTTCTCCCTAGAAAATACGAATGTGTGGAGCTGGTGTCACCATGTGGAACCAATTAGTGTTTCCAAGCAAAAAATTAAATGTTCCCTGATAAAAAAACATTCAAAACAATGAAGTCTGCGGATAATATCAGGAATACACAAACAAAGAGGCTGTAGCCATATCTGGGGTTGAGTTAGCCAAAACACTACTAGATATTTCTGTTTTCATCCAGTCATATCCGGAAAAAGTTGTGTGGTATTCATCTACAATGGACCGAGAAAATCACAGTAAAAATGGTTTTGGAGCAAAGCAAAGTCTTTTCATTAGGCAAGTGCATAAAAGGTCATCGATACAAACAGAAATTTCATGCTTGGTTGCTGCAGTTCCTCTAGGTTTCTCCCTAGAAAATACGAATGTGTAGAGCTGGTGTCTCCATGATGATCAAATTAGTGTTTCAACGGTAGAAAATTAAATGTTCCCTGATAAAAAATTTCAAAACAATAAAGTCCCTCGATAATATCCAGAAAACACCAACACAGAGTCTTTCACAGTATTTCGGATTGAGTTAGCCAAAACACAACCGGATATTTCTGTTTTCATCCTGTCATATGCGGAAAAAGTTGTGTGGAATTCGTATGCAATGGACCGAGAGAATCACAGTAAAAATTGTTTCGGGGAAAAGCAAAGTCTTTTCATTAGGCAAGTGCATAAAATGTCATCTATACAAACAGAAATATCATGTATGTTTGAGGAGTTCCTCTAGCTTTCTCCCTAGAAAATACGAATGTGTAGAGCTGGTGTCTCCATGTGGAACCAATTAGTGTTTCCAATCACAAAATTAAATGTTCCCTGATAAAAAACATTCAAATAAATAAAGTCCGTGGATAATATCAGGAATATACAAACACAGAGGCTGTAGCAATATTTCGGATTGAGTTAATCAAAACAAAACCGGATATTTCCGGTTTCATCCAGTCATATCTGGAAAAACTGGTGTGGAATTCGTATGCAATGGACCGAGAGAATCACAGTAAAAATGGTTTTTGAGAAAAGCAAAGATTTTTCATGAGGACAGTAGATAAAATATCATCTATACACACAGAAATATCATGTTTGTTTGCCGCAGTTCCTCTAGCTTTCTCCCTAGAAAATACAAATATGTAGAGCTGGTGTCTCCATGTGGAACCAATTAGAGTTTCCAAGCACAAAATTAAATGTTCCCTGAAAAAAAATTTCAAAACAATATAATCTGTGGATAATATAAGGAATACACAAACACAGAGGCTGTAGCAATATCTGGGATTGAGTTAGCCAAAACACAACCGGATATTTCTCGTTTCTTGCAGTCATATGCGGACAAAGTGTTATGGAATTCGTGTGCAATGGAACGAGAAAATCACAGTACAAATGGTTTTGGAGAAAAACAAAGTCTTTCGTTAGACAAGTGCATAAAATGTCATCTGTACAAACAGAAATATCATGTTTGTTTGCGGCAGTTCCTCTAGCTTTCTCCATAGAAAATACGAATGTGTAGAGCTGCTGTCTCTGTGTGGAAACAATTAGTGTTTCGCAGCACAAAATTAAATGTTCCCTGATAAAAAACATTCAAAACAATGAAGTCTGCGGATAATATCAGGAATACACAAACAAAGAGGCTGTAGCAATATCTGGGATTGAGTTAGCCAAAACAAAACCGGGTATTTCTGGTTCCATTCAGTCATATCCAGACAAACTGGTGTGGAATTTGTATGCAACAGACCAAGAAAATCACAGTAAAAACGGTATAGGAAAAAAGCAATGTCTTTTCATTAGGCAAGTGCATAAAATGTCATCTATAGAAACAGAAATATCATGTTTGTTTGCTGCAGCTCCTCTAGCTTTCTCCCTAGAAAATATGAATATGTAGAGCTGGTTACTCCATGTGGACCAATTAGTGTTTCACAGCACAAAATTAAATGTTCCCTGAAAAAAAAAACATTCAAAAAATAGTGTCCGTCGATAATATCAGGGATACACAAACACAGAGGCTGCAGCAATATCTGGGATTGAGTTAGCCAAAACACAACCGGATATTTCTGGTTGCATCAATTCATATCCGGACAAACTGGTGTGCAATTCGTATGCAATGGACCGAGAAAATCACAGTAAATATGGTTCTGGTGAAAAGCAAAATCTTTTCGTTAGGCAAGTGCATAAAATGTCATCTATACTAACAGAAATATCATGTTTGTTTGCCGCAGTTCCTCTAGCTCTCTCCTTAGAAAATATGAATGTGTAGAGCTTGTCCCCATGTGGAATGAATTAGTGTTTCAATTGTACAAAATTAAATGTTTCCTGATAAAAATATACAAAACAATAAATTCCATCGATAATATACATAAAAACAAACACAGAGGCTTTCACAATATTTCCGATTGAGTTAGCCAAAAGACAACCGGATATTTCTCATTTCATCCAGTCATATCCGGACAAAGTGGTGTGGAATTCGTATGTAATGGACAGAGAAAATCACAGTAAACATGGTTTTGGAGGAAAGCAAATTCTTTTCTTGATGGAAGTTCATATCAGGAATACACAAACACAGAGGCTGTAGCAATATCTGGGACTGAGTTAGCCAAAACACAACCAGATATTTCTGATTTCATCCAGTAAAAGGCAGACAAAGTGGTGTGGAATTCGTATGCAATGGACCGAGAAAATTTTAGTAAAAATGGTTTTGGAGAAAAGCAATGTCTTTTCGTTAGGAAAGTGCATAAAATGTCATCGATACAAAGAAATATCATGTTTGTTTGCCGCAGTTCCTCCAACTTTCTCCCAAGAAAATACAAATGTGTAGAGCTGGTGTCTCCATGTGGAACCAATTAGTGTGTCCAAGCACAAAATTAAATGTTCCCTGAAAAAAACATTCAAAACAATAAAGAACGTGGATAATATCAGGAATGCACAAACACAGTGGCTGTAGCTATATCCTCGATTGAGTTAGCCAAAACAAAACCGGATAAAAAGCATTCTAAACAATAAAGTCCATTAATAGTATCCAGAAAACACAAACACGGAGGCTGTAGCAATATCTGGGATTGAGTTAGCCAGAACAAAACCGGATTTTTCCGGTTTCATCCAGTCATATCGGACAAACTGGTGTGCAATTCGTATGCAATGGATGGAGAAAATCACAGTAAAAATGATTCTGGTGAAAAGCAAACTCTTTTCGTAAGGCAAGTGCATAAAATGTCATCTACACAAACAGAAATATGATGTTTGCTTCCGCAGTTCCTCTAGCTTTCTCTTTTGGAAATATGAATGTGTAGAGCTTGTCCCCATGTGGAACCAATTAGTGTTTCAATGGTACAAAATTAAATGTTCCCTGATAAAAATATACAAAACAATAAATTCCATCGATAATATCCAGAAAACACAAACACAGAGGCTTTCACAATATTTCGGATTCAGTTAGCCACAACAAAACTGGATATTTCTGGTTTCATCCAGTCATATATGGATAAAGTAGTGTGGAATTCGTATGCAATCGACCGAGAAAATCACAGTAAAAATGGTTTTGGAGAAAAGCAATGTCTTTTCGTTAGGCAAGTTCGTAAGATGTCATCTATGGAAACAGAAATACCATGTTTGTTTTGAAAGAATAAGGCAGGATAGGTTTAAAATGGAGTTGCTTGAGCTAACTGCATATTGTTCTGCTTCTGTGCAAAATGGCTGGGCTTGCAAAATGCTTTCATAAGATAGCTGAATTTTAGCTGAACTTGCAGTATGTAATCGTTTTTAGGAACTATAAAGGCAGAAGTTAACCGAAAATGTCCCCAACCTATGTCCTGTTACACCACATTGACCCCCTGCCCTTGCTTGCTCAAGTTAAAATGGAAAATCCCAAGGCACGTACAGCATATAACTACTTCCCTTTTTACCTTGGAATCCCCCTTGATGGTTCCCTTTTACCCTGGAAAAACCCTTTATCCTGTGATCTTTTGTAATACTGTGGAAATATGATAATGTTGTGGTTTTAAGCCTTAAATACTCTGTGTGATTGATGATCGGGGCCTCTCTCTTTTGCACTGCACCCGAGGGTGCTGTTGTGCTTTGAGACGGCCCATTTGCAAATGCAATAAAACTTCCTCTTGCTCCATTGCATCGATTGGTGTGGAGTTCGTGTATCTGGGGTCGGTCGAATTGTAGGACACCTGCCTCAGGGGTCTTACATTTTGGGGGCTTGTCCGGGATTCGAGACCCCAGACCCACGCTCCATTCTCCAATCGGAGGTAAGTTCTTTCTTTTCTGTGGTTCTGTAAAATTGTCTGTTAATTGTTTTTTTTTGTAGGCGCCTTCTGGAATTGTGCCCGCGGGACCTGTACCTGGTGAGCCAGTAGTAGGAAGGGCAGACGTGCCGAGCCCTCCTGGCTCAAGCCCTGGAGGACGCTCCAGCGGTGTTCTGGGGAGAGGCTGGCGGAGGGCCGCTCTCCCACCTGGTAGGGAAGAAGGAAAGGACTTCCTCCTTCCCTGGGAGAAGGCTGGTTAGGCAGCCGCTCCCATCGGAAGTTTTGGTTTTGGTTTTGTCTCGGTCCGTTGTTGCACGCAGTGTCTTTGTGAGTCTGGTAATTGTCTTTTGTGTTATAATATACTTTCCTTACTTGCCTTTCTTTTTCAATATGGGACAGGAATTAACTACACCTCTAAGTCTCACTTTAGACCATTGGAGTGAGGTCCGAGAGCGGGCCCAAAACTTGTCTGTGAGAGTGCAGAAGAAGAACTGGACAAGTTTTTGTACGTCAGAGTGGCCCGCCTTCAATATCGGGTGGCCACGGGACGGGACTTTTGACTCTCGTATTATCTTACAGGTGAAGAGCCAGGTCTGTAAGGAAGGAAAGGAGGGGCACCCGGATCAAGTGCCCTATATCTTTGTGTGGGAGGACCTGGCACAGAACCCCCTGAGATGGGTAAAGCCCTTTCTCCTGGACGACCAAATTGAGATGGGGCTGGGTGCCACACCTGCCCTGCCCCCGTCCGTAACACCCCTAAAACCACAACCCGCGGATCAGGGCGGGCCCCCATCAGTTGACATCTTTGTGTGGGAAGACCCGGCACAAAACTCGTTGGTCGGCCCTGCCTCGACCCTTTACCCATTGAAGGAGTTAGACCCCCTCAAGACAAAAAAACCCTCGGTCCTCCCGAGCGGGCAGGAGGATCTTTTGCTTTTTGACACCCCACCGCCTTACGCACCCCTCCCGAGAGAGCCTACAGCGCCTTCCCCGGATTCTACGCAGGGAGAAGGGGAGGAGGACCCCCCGGCTCGTTCAACCCCCATGAGTGCCAGGTTGCGCTTGCGTCGGGGAGGGGGGAGTGAAGGCGGCCAGTGGGAGGCTCAGGCATTCCCACTTCGCTCAGTGGGGGGTCAGATGCAATACTGGCCGTTTTCAGCCTCAGATTTGTATAATTGGAAAACCCATAACCCGCCTTTTTCTCAAGACCCTCAGGCTTTGACAGGATTAATTGAATCTATCCTCTTAACCCACCAACCGACTTGGGATGACTGCCAGCAGCTCTTGCAGACTCTCCTGACCACGGAGGAGAGACAGCGAGTTCTCACGGAGGCTCGGAAAAATGTTCCAGGGGACAACGGTCAACCTACCCAATTGCCAAACGAGATTGATGCAGCATTCCCGTTGACCAGACCAGATTGGGATTTTAATACGGCAGCTGGTAGGGAACGACTTCGTCTCTATCGCCAGATTCTCCTGATAGGTCTCAGAGGGGCAGGGAGACGCCCCACCAATTTGGCTAAGGTACGTGCCATAACCCAGGGTAATGAAGAAACCCCGGCGGGGTTTCTGGAAAGATTAATGGAAGGATACCGGATGTATACCCCGTTTGACCCCCAGGCTCCTGACCGGCAGTCGGATGTAATAATGTCTTTCATTGGCCAATCGGCCCCAGACATCCGGGCACGGCTGCAGAGACTGGAGGGCCTCCAGGGTTATACATTACAGGACCTCCTAAAAGAAGCTGAAAAAATCTTTAATAAGAGAGAAACTAGAGAGGAAAAAGAGGAAAGGATGCAAAAAGAACAAGATCAGAGAGACAAAAAGAAAAATAGGGAACTAGCTAAAATCTTGGTCACCGCGGTAAGCAGATCAAACAGACAAGATAGGCCAGATTACAGTAGAGGTCAGACAAGGAAATACCCAGGAGGCAATAGATCGCAGCTAGACCAAGACCAGTGCGCATACTGCAAGGAAAAAGGACACTGGGCCAGAGACTGTCCAAACAAAAATGCCACCAGAAGAAAAAAGGAGACAGACATTCCGGTCCTTCCCTTAGGGGAGGATGATGACTAGGGGAGTCAGGGCCAGGAGCCTCCCCCTGAGCCCCGGGTAACCTTGAGAGTGGGAGGCAGGCCGGTCACGTTCATGGTGGATACCGGAGCTCAGCACTCTGTCTTAAACAAAAATATTGGCCCCCTTAGCGCAAAAACTTCTTGTGTCCAGGGAGCAACTGGGAGAAAGATGTACCGATGGACCACAGAACGTCAGGTAGACCTAGCCACTGGCCGAGTCACCCACTCATTTCTTTTAGTACCAGACTGCCCATACCCCTTACTAGGAAGAGACTTGCTATCCAAGGTTGGAGCCCAGATCCATTTCCAGAAGGAAGGGGCCTCGGTAACAGACTCTAGGGGGCTCCTTCTACAAGTATTGACTCTGCAATTAGAAGATGAACACCGTCTATACGACGAAAAGAAAATAGGAACTGCACTAGCCCCTGAGTGGATAAAAAAGTTTCCGGGTTCCTGGGCAGAGACTGGAGGAATAGGATTAGCAATTCAGCAGCCACCAATAATAGTAAATGTAAAGCCTACAGCTGAACCAATATCTGTACGACAGTATCCTATGACCAAGGAAGCAAAGGATGGAATTCGGCCCCACATTAAGAGACTGTTGGACTTGGGAATATTAAAGCCTTGCCAATCCCCTTGGAACACACCCTTACTGCCGGTACGAAAACCAGGCACCAATGATTTCCAACCTGTGCAGGACTTACGCGAGGTAAATCGTCGGGTTGAAGACATTCACCCGACTGTGCCAAATCCATACAACTTGCTGAGCACCTTGCCTCCATCGCGCATTTGGTATACGGTACTAGATTTGAAGGATGCTTTCTTTTGTCTGAGGTTGAGCCCCCAGAGCCAACCCTTGTTTGCCTTCGAATGGAAAGATCCGGAGACTGGATTTTCAGGGCAATTGACTTGGACCAGACTCCCGCAAGGATTTAAAAATTCGCCCACATTATTTGATGAGGCCTTACATCATGACTTGGCAAGCTTCAGGGTGAGTAACCCTCAATGGACTCTATTGCAGTACGTGGATGACTTGCTCCTGGCAGCAGAAACCGAAGCAGACTGTAAACAAGGTACGGAATCCCTGCTCCAAAGGCTAGGTGAGCTGGGATATCGTGCCTCTGCTAAAAAGGTCCAAATATGTGCTCGACAGGTAGTCTACCTGGGTTATAAATTAAAAGGGGGTAGGAGGTGGCTAACGGAGGGGCGCAAACAGGCGGTGGCGCTTATACCCCCACCCAAAAACCCACGCCAGTTGAGGGAATTTCTGGGGAGTGCCGGCTTCTGCCGCCTGTGGATTCCTGGGTTTGCGGAAATTGCGGCCTCCCTATATCCCCTCACGAAGACCAATGCCCCTTACATCTGGGGAGAAGAACAGCAATTGGCCTTCGATAGACTGAAAAAGGCCCTCTTGGAAGCCCCCGCACTGAGCCTGCCTGACCCCAATAAGCCTTTTACCCTATATATAGATGAAAGAGGGGGGATTGCAAAGGGAGTCCTGACCCAAAAATTAGGGCCTTGGAAGAGACCGGTGGCCTATTTCTCAAAGAAGTTGGACAGTGTCGCATCTGGGTGGCCCCCGTGTCTCCGCATGATAGCGGCAGTGGCCACGATTGTAAAAGACTCTGACAAACTGACTCTGGGACAGCCACTGACCGTAGTGACGTCTCATGCCATCGAGACGGTCATACGCCAACCACCTGATCGGTGGCTATCAAATGCCAGAGTTACCCACTACCAGGCGATGTTACTCAACCCCGAGCGTATCCGGTTTGGAACGACGGCCTCTCTCAACCCCGCCACTCTGCTGCCGGAACCAGGTGACCAAACGCAGGTCAGCCACAATTGCCAACAGGTGCTGGCTGAAGTCCATGGGGCCCGTAAGGACTTGACAGATCAACCCCTGCCAGATGCAGAGTACACCTCGTATACGGATGGCAGCAGCTTCCTCCATCAAGGTGAGAGGAGGGCAGGGGCGGCGGTGGTCGATGGGAAGGCTGTTGTTTGGGCCTCTGCCTTACCATCAGGCACTTCAGCACAGAAAGCTGAGTTGGTAGCTCTGACTCAGGCCCTAAAACAGGCAAAAGGGAAGAGGGTAAACATTTATACGGACAGTCGATACGCCTTCGCTACTGCGCATGTGCATGGTGAAATATATAAGAGAAGGGGACTGCTGACTTCAGGAGGCAGAGAAATCAAAAATAAACAGGAAATCCTAGACCTCCTTCAGGCTCTCTTCTTGCCAAAGAAGGTGGGCATTATACATTGCCCAGGCCACCAAAGAGGAGAGAACCCGGTGGCACAGGGTAACCGGATGGCGGACGAGGTGGCCAGAACTAGCGCCCTGGGTAGCTACGTGTTAAACATTGATGTGCAAGACCCCCCCAGCCGGGAGCCAGAGTGGGCTTATACAGAACAGGATGTAGCAGCCATACAAAGGCTAGGGGGAACCTACGACGAAACCACTAAAAGCTGGAAAATACAGGACAAAATCATGCTGCCCACAAAAGAAACTAGAAGATTAGTGCAAGATCTACACAGATGGACACACTTAGGGTATAAGAAACTAAAAACATTGCTGAATAGGGAGGGGTTACTTACTTTTTACTAGGGCTAAATACAGCAGTAAAACAAACCATAGAGGCCTGCATTCCATGTGCCAAAGTAAATCCCAGATGTTCTAAGATACCTGAAGGAGTCCGGATACGGGGAGCTAGGCCTGGAGTTAATTGGGAGGTAGATTTCACCGAGGTCCGCCCAAGCAAATATGGAATTAAGTACCTTCTAGTGTTCGTAGACACCTTTTCCGGTTGGCCTGAAGCATTTCCAACAAAGAAGGAGACGGCACAAGTCGTGGTTAAGAAACTATTAGAAGAAATCTTCCCGCGGTTTGGCCTACCTAAGGTATTGGGGTCGGACAACGGGCCCGCCTTCGTCTCCAGGGTAAGTCAGTTGGTGACCAAGGTACTGGGGGTTGATTGGAAATTACATTGTGCGTACAGGCCCCAGAGTTCAGGCCAGGTAGAGCGTATGAACAGGACAATTAAGGAGACCTTGACTAAATTAATTATGGAGACTGGCACTAGAGACTGGGTCGAACTACTGCCGATGGCTTTGTTTAGGGCTCGTAACACACCTTCTGTATGTGGATTAACACCCTATGAAATATTGTATGGAGGTCCCCCACCTGCGGCAGATTTGTTGGGACCCAGCATTGACTCCTTTGCAACATCCCCTACCTTGCAGACCCGCTTCCGTGCCTTGCAGCTGGTCCACAAGCACATAGGGAAGCAGTTGATTGCCGTATACCAGTCCAAGTGCCCTGCACTCCCGCACTCGTTCCAGATTGGGGACGCTGTCTACGTCCACAGGCACCAGACTAAGACGCTTGAGCCACGCTGGAAAGGACCTTACACCGTACTGCTGACCACGCCAACAGCGGTAAAGGTAGACGGAATCGCTGCCTGGATACACGTGTCACACGTTAAGAGGGCAGCAGCTGAACAGAATCAAGAGACCGACAGCCCTGCCGACGAGCCAACACCGAAATGGAGACTACAAGGCACTCAAAACCCACTCAAGATAAGAATCTTAAAAACTGTATAGTACTACTTTTAATTTTCCTTACCCCTATTATGGGCGGCCCGCATGCCCCAGGGAGGCTCACGTGGGAGGTGCAATCTGGTACCACTGAGGTCGTGTGGTCCGTCACCCGCGTGGCCCCCTCTGGGACATGGTGGCCTGCACTACATCCTGATGTATGTAAGTTGATAGCAGGGTTGGATACCTGGGACATACCAGACAGGAGCCCAGCCAAACCCCCCCAGGGAAGGAGCCCCCGCCAGGTCCCTGTGGTCTATGGCACCGCGTTCGCCCCTGGTGCCTTGGGCCATGGCCCCGTGCAGCTTGGGTGCGGGTCCAAGACAAAAAGATGCCAGTTACAACAACAAGAGTTCTATGTATGCCCAAAGGATGGCAGGTCTACAAAAGAAAAGAGGCGATGCGGGGGGGCAGAATCCTTCTACTGCAAGACCTGGGGATGTGAGACCACTGGTCATATAAATTGGAAGCCCTCCTCTAGTTGGGATTGGATTACTGTACACCGTGGTTTTATTCCGGGGAGAGATCCCAACTGCTCTATGCCCCTCAATATTTCCTTCACAGAAAAAGGAAAAAAGGCCAACATTGCTGACTGGAAAAGGGGAAGGACTTGGGGCTTAAGGTTTTATGTTTCTGGCTATAATCCTGGGCTCTTATTTAAAATAAAACTTAAAGAGGAAGCCCTTCCCCAGTCGGGGGGTCCCAGTGTGTTAGGGAGCTGGGAGGATCAGAGGCCATGGCCTGCGTTGTCAGGAAAAGGGCCCGTATCTAAAGTTATAACCCCAACACCCCAGCAAAAGCCCGTGCCTAGAGCCACAACTATAGAAATTACAGGATCCCGGGGCCAACCCACGCCCTTTACGCCTTCCCAGACGGCAAATACATCTGGAAGTTTTAATTCGACTAATTCGTCCTCTACTGTACGCCTGGACACTTCCTTAATAATACTATTTTTAATTTTAGTTTTTGGATTATGTATAATACAAGGGCTTTCTACCATCGCCCATGCCATGGTCCTGGCCCAACAGGACCAAAGGCGGGACCAAAGACAGGACCAAAGTGTAGAAACCGAAAGCGTAGAGGAAATATTTTAGGATACAACTATTCCTTAAATTTTAAGATTAAAATTTGCCAATAAAAAGAGGAGGGAATGAAAGAATAAGGCAGGATAGGTTTAAAATGGAGTTGCTTGAGCTAACTGCATATTGTTCTGCTTCTGTGCAAAATGGCTGGGCTTGCAAAATGCTTTCATAAGATAGCTGAATTTTAGCTGAACTTGCAGTATGTAATCGTTTTTAGGAACTATAAAGGCAGAAGTTAACCGAAAATGTCCCCAACCTATGTCCTGTTACACCACATTGACCCCCTGCCCTTGCTTGCTCAAGTTAAAATGGAAAATCCCAAGGCACGTACAGCATATAACTACTTCCCTTTTTACCTTGGAATCCCCCTTGATGGTTCCCTTTTACCCTGGAAAAACCCTTTATCCTGTGATCTTTTGTAATACTGTGGAAATATGATAATGTTGTGGTTTTAAGCCTTAAATACTCTGTGTGATTGATGATCGGGGCCTCTCTCTTTTGCACTGCACCCGAGGGTGCTGTTGTGCTTTGAGACGGCCCATTTGCAAATGCAATAAAACTTCCTCTTGCTCCATTGCATCGATTGGTGTGGAGTTCGTGTATCTGGGGTCGGTCGAATTGTAGGACACCTGCCTCAGGGGTCTTACAGTTTGTCGCAGTTCCTCTAGCTTTCTCCCTAGAAAATATGAATATGTAGAGCTGGTGTCTCCATGTGGAACCAATTAGTGATTCCAAGCACAGAATTAAATATTCCCTGATAAAAAACATTCAAAACAATAAAGTCCGTGGATAATATCAGGAATACACAAACAGAGAGGCTGTAGCACTATCTGGGATTGAGTTAGCCAAAAGAAAACCAGATTTCTCTGGTTTCATCCAGTCATATCCGGACAAACTTGTGTGGAATTCATATGCAGTGAATTGAGAAAATCACAGTACAAATGGTTTCGGAGAAAAGCAAAGTCTTTTCAGGGCAAGTGCATCAAATGTCATCTATATTAAGAGAAATATCATGATTGTTTTCCGCAGTTCCTCTAGATTTCTCCCTAGAAAATACGAATGTGTAGAGCTGGTGTCTCCATGTGGAACCAATTAGTGTTTCTACGGTATGAAATTAAATGTTCCCTGATAAAAACATTCAAAGCAATAAAGTCCATCGATAATATCCAGAAAACAGAAACACGGAGGCTGTCACATTATTTTGGATTCCAAGCACAGAATTAAATATTCTCTGATAAAAAACATTCAAAACAATAAAGTCTGTGGATAATATCAGGAATACACAAATACAGAGGCTGTAGCAATATTTCAGATTGAGTTAGCGAAAACAAAACCGGATATTTCTGGATTCATCCAGTCATATCCGGACAAAGTGGTGTGGAATTCATATGCAATGGACCGAGAAAATCACAGCAAAAATGGTTTTGGAGAAAAGCAAAGCCTTTTCATTAGGCAAGTGCATAAAATATCATCTATACAAACAGAAATATCATGTTTGTTTGCTGCAGTTCCTCTAACTTTCTCCTTAGAAAATATGAATATGAAGAGCTGGTGTCTCCATGGGGAACCAATTACAGTATCCAAGCTCAAAATAAAATGTTCCCCGATAAAAAACATTCAAAACAATAAAGTCCATTGATAGTATCCAGAAAAAAAAAAAACGCAGAGGCCGTAGCAATAACTGGGATTCAGTTAGCCAAAACAAAACCGGATATTTCCAATTTCATCCAGTCATATCTGGACAAACTGGTGTGGAATTCGTATGCAATGGACCGAGAAAATCACAGTACAAATGGTTTTGGAGAAAAGCAAATTGTTTTCGTTAGGCAAGTGCATAAAATGTCATCGATACAAACAGAAATATCATGTTTGTTTGCTGCAGTTCCTCTAGCTTTCTCCCTAGAAAATACGAATGTGTAGAGCTGGTGTACCCATGATGAACCAATAAGTGTTTCAACGGTACAAAGTGAAATGTTCCCTGATAAAAACATTCAAAACAATAAAGTACATCAATAATATCCAGAAAACGCAAATACAGAGTCTTTTACAACATTTTGGATTGAGTTAGCAAAAGACAACCGGATATTTCTGGTTTCATCCGCTCATGACTGGACAAACTGGTGTGGAATTCGTATGCAATGGATGGAGGATCACAGTAAAAATCGTTCTGGAGAAAAGCAAAGTCTTTTCATTAGGCAAGTGCATAAAATGTCATCGATACAAACAGAAATATCATGTTTGTTTGCCGCAGTTCCTCTAGCTTTCTGCCTAGAAAATAAAAATATGTAGAGCTGGTGTATCATTGTGAAACCAATTACTGTATCCAAGCTCAAAATAAAATGTTCCCTCATAAAAAACATTCAAAAAAATATAGTCCGTTATAATATCCAGAAAACACAAACACAGAGGCTGTAGAAATATCTGGAATTCTGTTAGCCAAAACAGAATCAGATATTTCCGGTTTCATCCAGTCATATCCTGACAAAATGTTGTGGGTTTCGTATGCAATGGACCGAGATAATCACAGTAAATATGGTTTTGGAGAAGAGCAAAATCTTTTCGTTAGGCAAGTGCATGAAATGTCATCTATAGAAACAGAAATATCATGTTTGTTTGCCACAGTTCCTCTAGCTTTCTCCCTAGAAAATACGAATGTGTAGAGCTGGTGTCCCCATGATGAACCAATTAGCGTTTCGACGGTAGAAAATTAAATGTTCTCTGATAAAACCATTCAAAACAATAAAGTCCATCGAAAATATCCAGAAAACACAAACACAGAGGCTTTCACACTATTTTGGATTGAGTTAGCCAAAGCACCACCAGATATTTCTGGTTTCACCCAGTCATATCCGGAGAAACATGTGTGGAATCCGTATGCAATGTACCGAGAAAATCACAGTAAAAATGGTTTGGAGAAAAGGAAAGAATTTTTGTTAGCAAGTGCATAAAATGTAATCTATACAAACAGAAATATCCTGTTTTGTCGCAGTTCCTCTAGCTTTCTGCCTAGAAAATACGAATGTGTAGAGCTGTTGTCCCCATGATGAACCAATTAGTGTTTCAATGGCACAAAATAAAATGTTCCATGATAAAAACATTCAAAGCAATAAAGTCCATCGATAATATCCAGAAAACAAAAACACAGAGGCTGTAGCAATATTTCAGATTGAGTTAGCCAAAGCAACTGGATTTTTCTGGATTAATCAAGTCATATCCGGACAAAGTGGTGTGGAATTCATATGCAATGGCCTGAGAAAATCAGAGTAAAAATGGTTTTGGAGAAAAGCAAAGTCTTTTCGTTAGGCAAGTACATAAAATGTCATGTATACAAACAGAAATATCATGTTTGTTTGTCGCAGTTCCTCTAGCTTGCTCCCTAGAAAATACAAATGTGTACAGCTGGTGTCTCCAATGGAACCAATTAATGGTACCAAGAACAAAATTAAATGTTCCCTGATAAAAAAAAAACATTCAAAACAGTAATGTCCGTGGATAATATCAGGCATACACAAACACAGAGGCTGTAGCAATACCTGCGATTGAGTTAGCCAGAACAAAACCAGATACTTCTGGCTTCATCCGGTGATATTCGGACCAACTGGTGTGGAATTCGTATGCAATGGACCGGGAAAATCACAGTAAAAATGGTTTGGAGAAAACCAAAGTCTTTTCGTTAGGCAAGTGCATAAAATGTCATCTATAAAACAGAAATGTCATGTTTGTTTGCCGCAGTTCCTCTAGCTTTCTCCCTAGAAAATACGAATGTGTACAGCTGGTGTCCCCATGATGAACCAATTAGTGTTTCTATGGTACAAAATTAAATGTTCCCTGATAAAAATATTAAAAACAATAAAGTCCATCGATAATATCCAGAAAACTGAAACACAGAAACTTTCATAATATTTTGCATTGAGTTAGCCAAAACAAAACCGCATATTTCCGGTTTAATACAGTCATATCCGGAAAAAGTCGTTTGGAATTCAGATGCAATGGACCAAGAAAATCATAGTAAAAATGGTTTTGGAGAACAGCAATGTCTTTTCGTTAGGCAAGTGCATAAAATATCAATGTGTAGAGCTGGTGTTTCCATGTGGGACCAATTAGTGTTTCCAAGCTCAAAATTAAATGTTCCCCGATTAAAAAAAATTCAAAACAATAAAATCCTTCGATAATACCCGAAAAACACAAACACAGAGGCTGTAGCAATATGTGGGATAGAGTTAGCCAGAACAAAACCAGATATTTCCGGATTCATCCGGTGATATTCGGACCAACTGGTGTGGAATTCGTGTGCAATAGACCGAGAAAATCACAGTAAAAATGGTTTGGAGAAAACCAAAGTCTTTTCATTAGGCAAGTGCATAAAATGTCATCTATACAAACAGAAATATCAAGTTTGTTTGCCGCAGTTCCTCTAGCTTTCTCCCTAGAAAATACGAATGTGTAGAGCTGGTGTCCCCATGATGAACCAATTAGTGTTTCTACGGTACAAAATTAAATGTTCCCTGATAAAAACATTGAAAACAATAAAGTCCATCGATAATATCCAGAAAACACAAACACAGAGGCTGTCACAATATTTCGCATTGAGTTAGCCAAAACAAAACTGCATATTTCCGATTTTATCCAGTCATATCCAGAAAAAGTCGCTTGGAATTCAGATGCAATGGACCGAGAAAATCACTGTAAAAACGGCTTTGGAGCAAAGCAAAGTCTTTTCGTTAGGCAAGTGCATAAAATGTCATTATACAAACAGAAATATCATGTTTGTTTGTTGCAGTTCCTCTAGATTTCTCCCTATAAAATACGAATGTTTAGAGCTTGTGTCTCCATGTGGAACAAATTAGTGTTTCCAAGCACAAAATTAAATGTTCCTTGATAAAATAAAAATTCAAAACAATAAATTCCTTTGATAATATCCAAAAAACAAAAACACAGAAGCAGTAGCAATATCTGGGATTGAGTTAGCCAGAACAAAATCAGGTATTTCCGGATACATCCAGTGATATTCGGACAAACTGGTGTGGAATTCGTATGCAATGGACCGAGAAAATCACAGTACAAATGGTTTGGAGAAAACCAAAGTCTTTTCATAAGGAAAGTGCCTAAAATGTCATCTATAAAACAGAAATGTCATGTTTGTTTGCCGCAGTTCCTCTAGCTTTCTCCGTAGAAAATTCGAATGTGTAGAGCTGGTGTCACCATGATGAACCAATTAGTGATTCTACGGTACAAAATTAAATGTTCCCTGATAAAAACATTCAAAACAATAAAGTCCATCGACAATATCCAGAAAACACAAACACAGACACTTTCATAATATTTCTCATTAAGTTAGCCAAAACAAAACCGCATATTTCCGGTTATATCCAGTCATATCCGGAAAAAGTCGTTTGGAATTCAGTTGCAATGGACCAAGAAAATCATAGTAAAAATGGTTTTGGAGAAAAGGAAAGTTTTTTGGTTAGGCAAGTGCATAAGATGTCATCGATACAAACAGAAATTTCATGCTTGTTTGCCTCAGTTCCTCTAGCTTTCTCCCTAGAAAATACGAATGTGTAGAGCTGGTGTCTCCATGTGGAACCAATTAGTGTTTCCAAGCACAAAATTAAATGTTCCCTGAGAAAAAATATTTAAAACAATAAAGTCCATTAATAATAATTGGGAAACAGAAACACAGAGCCTGTAGCAATATATGGGTTTGAGTTAGCCAAAACACAACCGGATATTTCTGGTTTCATCCAGGCACATGCAGAGAAAGTGGTGTGTATTTCGTATGCAATGGACCGAGAAAATCACAGTAAAAATGGTTTTGGAGAAAAGCAAAGTCATTTCTTTAGGCAAGTGCATAAAATGTCATCTATACAAACAGAAATATCATGTTTGTTTGTCGTAGTTCCTCTAGCTTTCTCCCTATAAAATATGAATGAGTTAGCTGGTGTCCCCATGATGAACCAATTAGTGTTTCAAGTTACAAAATTAAATGTTCCCTGAAAAAACATTCAAAACAATAAAGTCCATGGATACTATCAGGAAAACACAAACACAGAGGCTTTCACAATATTTCGGATTGAGTGAGCCAAAACACAACCGGATATTTCTGTTTTCATCCAGTTATATCCGGACAAAGTGGTGTGGAATTCGTATGCAATGGACCGAGAAAATCACAGTACAAATGCTTTTGGAGAAAAGCATAGTCTTTTCGTTAGGCAAGTGCATTGTTGTTCCTGAGCGAGTATGAACAAAGGAGCTCCACACATTAGTAAAATTTGATGGTCATTTATTTGCTGGCGGTGGAGAGTGGGCTCATGCCCTAAAGAACTCTCGACCCTGAAGCCTAAAGCAACAGGGTTTATAAAGGCAAAAACCACAAAATCGGGAGGGGAATTCATGGTTGCTAGGAACAGGGGGAATACATGGTTACCTGGTTCAAGCCGACCTAAAACCTATGCGAAACTAGTATCAATTATAATCTTGACAATACCAGTTACAATCTTATAATCCTGACATTAATCCAGGTATTGGTTTTAATTATATGTAGGACATAGACAAATTACATTTGTATCATTAACCAAGGTGCAACCTTTCTACTTTCAAGCTTGAACAATTATGCTAGGGGGTTCCTATGCTCTGCCAAGTGTGAGGTAGTGGACTGCTATTGTTTTACTTTTTGGATCATAGTTTCAGACCAGAGTCTCACATTGGGGGGGGGGGCGGTGCTTTCCCAGAATGGAGTCTTAAGTGCTCCAAAATGGAGTCTCTTCTGTCAAGGTACCACTTCATTCCCCCCTTTTTCTTTTGAGACTAATCAAATCCTTGATTTAGTTACATTATATGGATTAGGAAAGATATTCACAGTAGAGTAATAGGTAACAGATTTCGCGCTGGCTGATGTTGGCATCTGGGAAGTACTTAGCTCACCCAGAACCAAGGATGCTGTGCTGAGGGCAGCAGTGCCTTCCACACTGAACCCAACTAGGACCAGAAGTAACCCGGGGCCTTTTGGTGACAACTGGAATGGGAGGTGCTAAGAGCTGATGCTTGCTTTGGTGGACCCAGCCCCCCTATTGCTAGTTTTGGGTACAGAATATCACAGTGGGAAGAGTTGGGATCAGGTCTCAGAGTAAATCTTTTCTTTACAGCTTACAGTCTGTATGTACAAGACATTTTGTTAAAGCCTGAGAGGCCCACAGACACTTAGCCCAACCAGAGAGCCTCAGTCCTCCCCTTCTTTAAATCCACACCCTACTATTGTAGGGACCCAGGGCGTCGATCTCATTTTGGCTACTTCCTGCTGACAGGGGGTCGTTGTCCTGGGGGCCCCTTAGGGTGTGGAGTAGGGAGTGGCAGTCGAAACAGGGTTCCAACAGGAGGTGGTCTTTGAGGAGGCTGCAGTGGCAGCTTGTAGAAACTGCTTCCATCCAAGATTTCATGTGCATGGCCATCAAGAGTTGTACTGCTTTAAACCTGGAGAAAACAAATCTAACAAGCAGATTAAATACACAGGATCTAAAACAAAGGACAGGGTCATTATTAATTACATGGGGTTCAGGAAGACTCATCATAAAGGAGGTGTGAACCTCCTTAGGGCAGGCACCCTGTTGACTCCCAGTTCCTAGCTGGCCTGGGAGCAGAGCGGGACTGAATAGGAGGTCAGTATGGAATAGGCAGAATCTCTGAAAGCAAATCTATAACCTTGTCTACAATGTTACTGACCCTGGGCTGTCCCCCTGATGGCGGTGGTTACTTTGGAAGCTGAGCAGAGTGAAGGGCTTTTCAGCTTAGAGCCAACAAGGTCTGCGGCTCTGACCTAGGAGTCCTTCGACTCCAGGGCAGTTCCGTTTCTAGTGACCCAGCTCTCAGCTGGCAGAGCTGCTGGAGCTCTCTAGAGGCTGGCTTCTGTCGTGACTGCTGTCTGTCCAAAGCCCTGGCTTTCCACATTGAAAACCAATGCCATTTAGGGTGGACTGGCCTGTTGGGTCTCCTTGATGGCAGATCGCTGTGTACAGCTGTTATTAATTGGCTGTCACCTGTCCTTAGGTTGCTCCTGTTGTCCAGCTCACTCCTTTTTCCTGTCCTTGTTAAAGTAGACCACAGAGGCTTTAGGATGTTAGCCAAGGGGGTGCTCAAGCTGATCACTAAGCTTTGGTGGCCTGGGCTAGAAATGTGTTGTCACAGGCATGTATAAGATCAAACATGAAGACCACTTCATCCAAACCATTTTTAACCAATTAGCATTTCTACATTAGTTTGGTTTGAAAAGGGAGGTTTTGCCCGTTTACTGTATTCATAGCAAAATAAATCTAGCAGTTTATTTTGTGGCCAGGCACAATGAAAAATGTTAGCCATTACTTTAATAAGTTTTGAAGATCAAACTGTATGTCCTGATGGAGAATTCAAAATAGAATCAGTTTCTCATCTTGAAGAGAATACAGGAGAATACAGGCTTTTTAGATTACTTACTGTTAATAATTTAATATTAGTAACTAATTTTAATTGTTAAATAACAACTTATGAAAGTATTTACCAAAAAGTTTAAAGTCTTTTTTTAAATTATAAGAGTAACTTATTTGACAAGCCAACCCAAGCATAAACATGTCAATGACTTTAAAAATTTTTGATTTCTCTGAAACACCAAGTTTAAAACACCTGAGACAGAGATTTATTTAGGTCAAAAATGTATTTTGGATTAACCTAGTAGTTTAAATTTATGAGCAATCTTAGCTATTAATAAATTATTTATGTAGACATACAATATGTACACACAAATAACATGTAGCATATATTACAGGATAGAACAATAAAGTAGTCTTAGTAACAGCTTTTTAACATCTTTAACTGTTTTTATTACCAATTAATTAGAATTGCTTTTTGTTTTTAGTAACCTGAGTTAACCATACTTTTTTAGTTGGAACCTGTTAAACTTTGGCTTTATCTATTTGTAGAGCCATACTAAAGTACTGAATATAATAAAGGTAGGAAAAAAGTCCTTTGAAACCTAAAAGAGAACACATTTAAACACACAACCAACAATGTTTTAATTTTTATGAGTAGTAACTGTGACTGACAAAAGGCTTTAAGTGGTCATGGTTAAAATTATAAAACTTACTAGAGAACAAGAAGAGGCACTTGTTTACTTTACACACTATTTTAGAAAGTACCTGTAAGATTTTATTAATAATTTATTTCTTTTTAGTTCTTTGGGCCTCCTTTTATTAAGATAGCCATCGTGACTGATAACACAGCAAAATTATTAGGCATTTGTAACTTTTGCACATTTGTATGAGTAGACCTGATTTTGTTACAAAGTGAACATTTAAATGTTTTAGAATGAGTATATATTTAAACCATATTTTTAAATAAAAACACAGCTGTTTTTAAACTATCAGAATTAAAAGAGAGACAGAACACCAATAGGACACAAAATTGATGTTTCTTTGTCAATAAAATGGGAAATAAAATCCTTAAATACAAGATAGACCATGGACTCATTTCATAACTTGGAACAACTGTAACAGAGTCAGAACCAGGAAAAAGAAGAGAGCTTACTGGATCCAGCTAGAAAATGGCAGAGTCACCAATTAAATAAAAAATACTAAAAGAATATTTTCATTAATAGTTTTTGTATTTAGAAAATTTTTATTACCTTTTGTGACCTTTTTACACTTTTTTACAACTTAAATTTAAAACCTCTTTTTACAATTGAAACCTGTTTTTTTTTTCTTACCAAGAACAGTTTTATACTTGTGGCCTTTTTATTTTAATATAAGTCCTGAATTCAGTAAATAATTTTTTAAAAATTTGTAAATTAAGACAACTTTTTTAGAATAAGATAACACATCAAATTTTAACCTTAGTTACTTTTAAGCAGTTTTGAATTATTTTTTATATATGGACTCTAATGAAGACATTTTTGTTAGACACATTTATCTCATTTACCTTTACCCAATTTATATTTGGCAGTTACAGCTCAGTGACTTAACATGTTGATATTGTATCATACCTTTATCTGAATTAGGGTCAAAATTACATTTACATGGAATTTTACTTTGTTTATAAAACTCCAGCTAGAAATTAATGACGTAAACCAGAGATTGAAAAATCCACATCAGGGCTGATCACCCATTGTTATTTTTCATCCACATCTGTAAAAACCAAGTCACAAAACGTTGGCAAGTTACAAGGCAATTGTTAAGGCAGCAATCTTTTTAGATTTAAAAGAGAGAAAATTTTGAACATACATTGAAAAGGTGTCCCTTAGACTGAGCACAGCCCATGCTCAGGGAAGGGACAGAGACTCCAGAGACAAGGGAATAAAGGAGACAAACAGGCAGCACAGGGAGAAGAGTTTACCTCCCAGGATTATGGATGCAGACGGTGCATCAGAAAGTGGCCACGAGACAGGAACAGAAACCAGTAATCCAGGACAGGCCTTTCTTTAACCAGACCAGAGTCCCGTCCTAATGCCGTCGCGCTCAAATGGAACGGAGACTGTATTGGCGTCTCGTCAGACCTCCAATACCCAGAAGGCACCACCAGAAAACAGGAGTCAACTTACCAGAGGACCTAAGGCCAATTGGTCGGTGAAGAGGTCGAGCCGAGACTCCCAGGTCAATGAATCGGGACACGATGCCCTGAAACATCATCAGGGGGCACCTCCCCTATGGCCAGAGCACCAACCTGGAAGGATTGGAGCGAGGTCTTCCAGGAGGTGGTCTCCATATCTCGGTGGGGCCTCCAAAATGTTGTACCTGAGCGAGTATGAACAAAGGAGCTCCACACATTAATAAAATTTGATGGTCCTTTATTTGCTGGCGGTGGAGAGTGGGCTCATGCCCTAAAGAACTCTCGACCCTGAAGCCTAAACCAACAGGGTTTATAAAGGCAAAAACCACAAAATCGGGAGGGGAATTCATGGTTGCTAGGAACAGGGGGGAATACATGGTTACCTGGGTCAAGCTGACCTAAAACCTACGCGAAACTAGTATCAATTATAATCTTGACAATACCAGTTACAATCTTATAATCCTGACATTAATCCAGGTATTGGTTTTAATTATATGTAGGACATAGACAAATTACATTTGTATTATTAACCCAGGTGCAACCTTTCTTCTTTCAAGCTTGAACAATTATGCTAGGGGGTTCCTATGCTCTGCCAAGTGTGAGGTAGTGGACTGCTATTGTTCTAGTGTTTTAGATCATAGTTTAAGACCAGAGTCTCACAGTGGGGGGGTGCTTTCCCAGAATGGAGTCTTAAGTGCTCCAAATGGAGTCCCTTCTGTCAAGGTGCTACTTCAGCATAAAATGTCATCTATAGAAACAGAAATATCATGCTTGCTTGCCGCAGTTCCTCTAGCTTTCTCCCTAGAAAATACGTAAGTGTAGAACTGGTGTATCCATGTGGAACCAATTAGTGTTTCTACGGTACAAAATTAAATGTTCCCTGACAAAAACATTCAAAACAATAAAGTCAATCGATAATATCCAGAAAACACAAACACAGAGACATTTACAATATTACGGACTGAGTTAGCCAAAACACAACTGGATATTTCTGGTTTCATCCAGTCATATCCAGACAAACTTGTGTGGAATGGACCAAGAAAATCATAGTAAAAATGGTTTTGGAGAAAAGCAAAGTCTTTTCTTTAGGCAAGTGCATAAAATGTCATCTATACGAACAGAAATATCACCTTTGATTTCCGGAAGTTCCTCTAAATTTTCCCTAGAAAATTTGAATGTGTAGGGCTGGTGTCTCCATGTGGAACCAATTAGTGTTTCTACGGAACAAAATCAAATGTTCCCAGATAAAAACATTCAAAACAATAAAGTCCATCGATAATATCCAGAAAACACAAACACAGAGGCTTTCACAGTATTTCGGATTGAGTTAGCCAAAACACAACCGGATATTTCTGGTTTCCTCCAGGCATATCCGGAGAAAGTGGTGTGGAATTCATATGGAATGGACCGAGAAAATCACAGTAAAAATGGTTTTAGAGAAAAGCAAAGTCTTTTCGCTAGGGAAGTGCATAAAATGTCATCGATACAAACAGAAATATCATGTTTGTTTGCCACAGTTCCTCTAGCTTTCTCCCTAGAAAATACGAATGTGTAGAACAGATGTCTCCATGTAAAACCAATTAGTGTTTCTATGGTACAAAATCAAATGTTCCCTGACAAAAACATTCAAAACAATAAAGTCCATGGATAATATCCAGAAAACACAAACACAGAGGCTTTCACAATATTTCGGATTGAGTTCGCCAAAACACAACCGGATATTTCTGGTTTCATCCAGGCATATCCGGAGAAAGTGGTGTGGAATTCGTATGCAATGGACCGAGAAAATCACAGTAAAAATGGTTTTGGAACAATGCAAAGTCTTTTCCTTAGGCAAGTGCATAAAAGGTCATCGATACAAACAGAAATTTCATGCTTGTTTGCCGCAGTTCCTCTAGCTTTCTCCGTAGAAAATACAAATGTGTAGAGCTGGTGTCTCCATGATGATCAAATTAGTGTTTCAACGGTAGAAAATTAAATGTTCCCTGATAAAAAATTTCAAAACAATAAAGTCCATCGATATTATCCAGAAAAAAAAAAAACACAGAATCTTTCACAATGTTTCGGATTCAGTTAGCCAAAACACAACAGGATATTTCCGGTTTCGTTCACTCATATCCGGACAAACTGGTGTGGAATTCGTATGCATTGGACAGAGACAATCACAGTAAAAATGGTTTTGGAGAAAAGCAAAGTCTTTTCGTTAGGCAAGTGCATAAAATGTCATCTATACAAACAGAAATATCATGCTTGCTTGCCGAAGTTCCTCTAGCTTTCTCCCTAGAAAATACGAATGTGTAGAGCTGGTTTCTCCATGTGGAACCAACTAGTGTTTCTACGGTACAAAATTAAATGTTCCCTGACAAAAACATTCAAAACAATAAAGTCCACCGATAATATCCAGAAAACACAAAAACAGAGATATTTACAATATTACGGATTGAGTTAGCCAAAACACAACTGGATATTTCTGGTTTCATCCAGTCATATCCAGAGAAACTGGTGTCGAACGGACCAAGAAAATCATAGTAAAAATGGTTTTGGAGAAAAGCAAAGTCTTTTCTTTAGGCAAGTGCATAAAATGTCATCTAGACAAACAGAAATATCACCTTTGTTTTCCGGAAGTTCCTCTAAATTTTCCCTAGAAAATTTGAATGTGTAGAGCTGGTGTCTCCATGTGGAACCAATTAGTTTTTCTACGGAACAAAATCAAATGTTCCCTGATAAATACATTCAAAACAATAAAGTCCATGGATAATATCCAGAAAACACAAACACAGAGGCTTTCACAATATTTCGGATTGAGTTAGCCAAAACACAACCAGATATTTAACTTTTCATTCAGGCATATCCGGAAAAAGCAGTGTGGAATTCGTATGCAATGGACCGAGAAAATCACAGTAAAAATGGTTTTGGAGCAAAGAAAAGTCTTTTCCTTAGGCTAGTGCATAAAATGTCATCTAGACAAACAGAAATATGTTTGTTTCCCGCTGTTGCTCTAGCTTTCTCCCTAGAAAATACGAATGTGAAGAGCTGGTGTCTCCATGTGGAACCAATTAGTGTTTCTACGGTAGAAAATTAAATGTTCCCTGACAAAAACATTCAAAACATTAAAGTCCATCGATAATATCCAGAAAACACAAACACAGAGGCTTTCACAATATTTCAGATTGAGTTAGCCAAAACACAACCAGATATTTCTCTTTTCATTCAGGCATATCCGGAAAAAGCAGTGGGGAATTCGTATGCAATGGACCGAGAAAATCACAGTAAAAATGGTTTTGGAGCAAAGCAAAGTCTTTTCCTTAGGCTAGTGCATAAAATGTCATCTATACAAACAGAAATTTCAGGCTTGGTTGCTGCAGATCCTCTAACTTCCTCCCTAGAAAATACGAATGTGTAGAGCTGGTGTCTCCATGTGGAACTAATTAGTGTTTTCAAGAAAAAAAATTAAATGTTCCCCAATAAAAAACATTCAAAAAAATAAAGTCCATTAATAAAAATCGGGAAACACAAACACAAAGGCTGTAGCAATATCTGGGATTGAGTTGGCTAAAACACAACTGGATATTTCTGGTTTCATGCAGGCATATCCAGAGAATGTGGTGTGGAATTCGTATGCAATGGACCGAGAAAATCACAGTAAAAATGCTTTTGGAGAAAAGCAAAGTCTTTTCGTTAGGCAAGTGCATAAAATGTCATCTAGACAAACAGAAATATCATGTTTGTTTGCCGTAGTTCCTCTAGATTTCTTCCTGTAAATACGAATGTGTACAGCTTGTGTGTCCATGTGGAACCAATAAGTGTTTCTACGGTACAAAATTAAATGTTTCTTTATGAAAACATTCAAAACAATAAAGTCCATCGATAATATCCAGAAAACACAAACACAGAGGCTTTGACAATATTTCGGATTGAGTTAGCTAAAACACAACCGGATATTTCTGGTTTCATCCAGTCATATCCGTAAAAAGTTGTGTGGAATTCGTATGAAATGGACCGAGTAAATCACAGTACAAATGGTTTTGGAGAAAAGCAAAGTCTTTTCGTTAGGCAAGTGCATAAAATGTCATCGATACAAACAGAAATATCATGTATGTTTGCCACGGTTCTTCTAGCATTCTCCCTAGAAAATGCGAATGTGAAGAGCTGGTGTGTCCATGTGGAACAAATTAGTGTTTCTACGTTACAAAATTAAATGTTCCCTGATAAACAACATTGCAAACAATAAAGTCTGTGGATAATATCAAGAATACACAAACACAGAGGCTGTAGCAATATCTGGGATTGAGTTAGCAAAAACACAACCGGGTATTTCTGTTTTCATCTAGTCATATCCGGAGAAACTGGTGTGGAATTCGTATGCAATGGACCGAGAAAATCACAGTAGAAATGGTTTTGGAGAAAAGCAAAGTCTTTTCTTTAGACAAGTGCATAAAATGTCATCTATACAAACAGAAATATCATGTTTGTATGCCGCAATTCCTCTAGCATTCTCCCTAGAAAATACGAATGTGTAGAGCTGGTGTCCCCATGGTGAACCAATTAGTGTTTCAATGGTAAAACATTAAGTATTCCCTATAAAAACATTCAAAACCATAAAGTCCTTCGATAATATCCAGAAAATACAAACACATAGGCTATCACAATATTTCAGATTGAGTTAGCCAAAACACAAACGGATATTTCTGGTTTCATCCAGTCATTTCCGGATAAGCTGGTGTGGAATTCTTTTGCAATGGACCGAGAAAATCACAGTAAAAATGCTTTTGGAGAAAAGTAAAGTCTTTTCGTTAGGCAAGTGCATAAAATGTCATCTATACAAACAGAAATATCATGTTTGTTTGCCGCAGTTACTCTAGCTTTCTCCCTAGAAAATACGAATGTGTAGAGCTGGTGTCTCCATGTGGAACCTATTAGTGTTTCTACGGTACAAAATAAAATGTTCCCTGATAAAAACATTCAAAACAACAAATTCCATCGATAATATCCAGAAAACACAAACACAGATGCTTTCACAATATTACAGATTGAGTTAGCCAAAACACAACAGGATATTTCCGGTTACATTCAGTCATATCCTGACAAAGTGGTTTGGAATTCTTTTGCAATGGACCGCGAAAATCACAGTAAAAATGGTTTTGGAGAAAAGCAAAGTCTTTTCGTTAGGCAAGTGCATTAAATGTCATCGACACAAACAGAAATATAATATTTGTTTGCCGTAGTTCCTCTAGATTTCTCCCTGTAAATACGAATGTGTAGAGCTGGTGTCTCTTTGTGGAACCAATTAGTGTATCCAACACAAAATAAAATGTTCCCAGATAAAAAACATTCAAAACCATAAAGTCCGTTAAATAATCGGGAAACAGAAACACAGAGCCTGTAGCAATATCTGGGATTGAGTTAGCGAAAACACAACTGGATATTTCTGGTTACATACAGGCATATCCAGAGAATGTGCTGTGGAGCTCATATGCAATGGACCGAGAAATTCACAGCACAAATGGTTTTCGAGAAAAGCAAAGTCATTTCTTTAGGCAAGTGCATAAAATGTCATCTAGAAAAACAGAAATATCATATTTGTTTGCCGCAGTTCCTCTAGATTTCTCCCTGTAAATACGAATGTGTACAGCTGGTGTGTCCATGTGGAACCAATTAGTGTTTCTACGGTACAAAATCAAATGCTCCCTGACAAAAACATTCAAAACAATAAAGTCCATAGATAATATCCAGAAAACACAAACACAGAGGCTTTCACAATATTTCGGATTGAGTTAGCCAAAACACAACCGGATATTTCTGGTTTCATCCAGGCATATCCGGACAAACTGGTGTGGAATTCGTATGCAATGGACCGAGAAAATCACAGTACAAATGGTTTTGGAAAAAGCAAATTTTTTTTGTTAGGCAAGTGCATAAAATGTCATCTAGACAAACATAAATACCATGTTTGTGTGCAGCAGCTCCTCTAGCTTTCTCCCTAGAAATTACGAATGTGTAGAGCTGGTGTCTCCATGTGGACCAATTAGTGTTTCCAAGCACAAAATTAAATGTTCCCTGATAAAAACATTCAAAACAATAAAGTCCGTGGATAATATCAGGAATACACAAACACAGAGGCTGTAGCAATATCTGGGATTGAGTTAGCCAAAACACCACCAGATATTTCTGGTTTCATCCAGTCATATCCGGAGAAACTGGTGTGGAATTCGTATGCAATGGACCGAAAAAAGCACAGTACAAATGGTTTTGGAGAAAAGCAAAGTCTTTTCGATTGGCAAGTGCATAAAATGTCATCGATACAAACAGAAATATCATGATTCTTTGCCACAGTTGATCTAGCTTTCTTACTAGAAAATACAAATATGTAGCGCTGGTGTCTCCATGTGGAACCAATTAGTGTATCCAAGCACAAAATTAAATGTTCCCTGATAAAAATCATTCAAACCATAAAGTCCGTTAATAATAATCGGGAAACAAAAACACAGAGCTTGTGGCAATATCTGCGATTCAGTTAACCAAAACCCAACTGGATATTTCTGGTTTCATCCAGGCATATCCAGAGACAGTGGTGTTGAGTTCGAACGCAATGGACCGAGAAAATCACAGTAAAAATGGTTTTGGAGAAAAGCAAAGTCTTTTCGTTAGGCAAGTGCATAAAATATCATCGATACAAACAGAAATATCATGTTTGTTTCTCGCAGTTCCTCTAGCATTCTCCCTAGAAAATACGAATGTGAAGAGCTGGTGTCTCCATGTGGAACAAATTAGTGTTTCTCCGGTACAAAATTAAATGTTCCCTGATAAACAACATTGAAAAAAATAAAGTCTATGGATAATATCAAGAATACACAAACACAGAGGCTGTAGCAATATCTGGGATTGAGTTAGCAAAACACAACCGGATATTTCTGTTTTCATCTAGTCATATCCGGAGAAACTGGTGTGGAATTCGTATGCAATGGACCGAGAAAATCACAATAAAAATGGTTTTGGAGAAAAGCAAAGTCTTTTCGTTAGGCAAGTGCATAAAATGTCATCGATACAAACAGAAATATCATGTTTGTTTGCCGCAGTTCCTCTAGTTTTCTCCCTAGAAAATACGAATGTGTAGAGCTGGTGTCTCCATGATGAACCAATTAGTGTTTCAAAGGTACAAAAGTAAATGTTCCCTGATAAAAACTTTCAAAAAAATAAAGGCCATCTATAGTATCCAGAAAACACAAAAACATAGGCTTTCACAATATTTCAGATTGAGTTAGCCAAAAAACAACCGGATATTTCTGGTTTCATCCAGGCATATCCCGAAAAAGTGGTGTGGAATTCGTATGCAATGGACTCAGAAAATCACAGTAAAATGGTTTTGGAGAAAAGCAAAGTCTTTTCGTTTGGCAGGGGCATAAAATGTCATCTATACAAACAGAAATATCATGTTTGTGTGCCGCAGTTCCTCTAGCTTTCTCCCTAGAAAATACGAATGTATAGAGATGGTGTCTCTATGTGGAAATAATTAGTGTTTCAACGGTACAAAATTAAATATTCCCTGATAAAAAACATCCAAAACAATAAAGTCAGTTGATATTATCCAGAAAACACAAACACAGAGGCTGTAGCAATATCTGGGATTGAGTTAGCAAAAACAGAACCGGATATTTCCGGTTTCATCCAGTCATATCCGGACAAAGTGGTGGGGAATTCGTACGCAATGGACTGAGAAAAATCACAATAAAAATGATTTTGGAGAAAAGCAAAGTCTTTTCGTTAGGCCAGTGCATAAAATGTCATCTATACAAACAGAAATATCATGTTTGATGCAGTTCCTCTAGCTTTCTCCCTAGAAAATACGAATGTGCAGAGCTGGTGTCTCCATGTGGAACCAATTAGTGATTCCAAGGACAAAATTAAATATTCCCTGATAAAAAACATTCAAATCAATAAAGTCCGTGGATAATATCAGGAATTCAAAAACACAGAGCCTGTAGCAATATCTGGGATTGAGTTAGCCAAAACAAAACCGGATATTTCCGGTTTCATCCAGTCATATCCGGACAAAGTGGTTTGGAATTCATATGCAATGGACAGAGAAAATCACAGTAAACATGGTTTTGGAGAAAAGCAAAGTCTTTTCGTTAGGCAAGAGCATAAAATGTCATCTATACAAACAGAAATATCATGTTTCTTTGCCGCAGTTCCTCTAGGTTTCTCCCTAGAAAATACGAATGTGTAGAGCTGGTGTCCGCATGATGCACCAATTAGTGTTTCTACGGTACAAAAATAAATGTTCCTTGATAAAAAACATTCAAAACAATAAAGTCCATCGATAATATCCAGAAAACACAAACACAGAGGCTTTCACAATATTTCGGATTGAGTTAGCCAAAACAAAACCGGATATTTCCGGTTTCATCCCATCATATTCTTATAACGTGGTGTGGAATTCGTTCGCAACGGACCGAGAAAATCACAGTAAAAATGGTTTTGGAGTAAAGCAGAGTCTTTTCGTTAGGCCAGTGCATAACATTTCATCTGTACAAACAGAAACATCATGTTTGTTTGTTGCAGTTCCTCTAGCTTTCTCCCTAGAAAATATGAATGTGTAGAGCTGGTGTCTCCATGTGGAAACAATTAGTGTTTTGCAGTTCAAAATTAAATGTTCCCTGATAAAAAACATTCAAAACAATAAAGTCTGTGGATAATATCACAAATACACAAACACAAATGCTGTAGCAATATCTGGGATTGAGATAGCCAAAACAATACCGGATATTTACGGTTTCATCTAGTCATTTCCGGACAAACTCCTGTGGAATTCGTATTCAATGGACTGAGAAAATCACAGTAAAAATGGTTTTGGATAAAAGCAAAGTCTTTTCGTTCAGCAAGTGCATAAAATGTCATCTATACAAAGAGAAATAGCACGTTTGTTTGCTGCAGTTCCTCTAGCATTCTCACTAGAAAATATGAATATGTAGAGCTGGTGTCTCCATGTGGAACGAATTACTGTATCCAAGCTCAAAATTAATGTTCCCTGATAAAAAGCATTGAAAACAATAAAGTCTAGTGATAGTATCCAGAAAAAACAAACACAGAGACTGTAGCAACAGCTGGGATTGAGTTAGCCAAAACAAAACCGGATATTTCTGATTTGATCCAGTCATATCAGGAAAAACTGGTTTGGAATTCATATGAAGTGTACCGAGAAAATCACAGGAAAATAGTTTTTGAGAAAACAAAGTCTTTACGTTAGGCAAGTGCATAAAATGTCATCTATAGAAATAGAAATATCATGCTTGTTTTTCCACTGTTCCTCTAGCTTTCTCCCTAGAAAATATGAATGGGTACAGCTGGTGTCTCCATGTGGAACCAATTAGTGTTTCCAAGCACAAAATTAAAATTCCCTGATATAAAACATTCAAAATATTAAAGTCCGTGGATAATATCCGGAAAACACAAACACAGAGGCTGTAGCAATATCTGGGATTGAGTTAGCCAAAACATAACTGGATATTTCTGTTTTCATCCAGTCATATGCAGACAAAGTGGTGTGGAATTCGTATGCAATGGACCGAGAAAATCACAGTAAAAATAATTTTGGAAAATAGAAAAGTCTTTTCATTAGGCAAGTGCATAAAATGTCATCTATAGAAACAGAAATATCATGATTGTTTTCCACAGTTCCTCTAGCTTTCTCCCTAGAAAATACGAATGTGTAGAGCTGGTGTCCCCATGATGAACCAATTATTGATTCAACGGTACAAAATTAAATGTTCCCTGATAAAAACATTCAAAAAAATAAGTCCATCGATAATAGCCAGAAAACACAAACACAGAGGCTTTCAAAATATTTCGGATTGAGGCCGGCGCCGCGGCTCAATAGGCTAATCCTCCGCCTTGCGGCGCCAGCACACCGGGTTCTAGTCCAGGTCGGGGCCCAGATCCTGTCCCGGTTGCCCCTCTTCCAGGCCAGCTCTCTGCTGTGGCCAGGGAGTGCAGTGGAGGATGGCCCAAGCCCTTGGGCCCTGCACCCCATGGGAGACCAGGATAAACACCTGGCTCCTGCCATCGGATCAGCGCGGTGCGCCGGCCGCAGCGCGCTACCGCGGCGGCCATTGGAGGGTGAACCAACGGCAAAAGGAAGACCTTTCTCTCTGTCTCTGTCTCTCACTGTCCACTCTGCCTGTCAAAAATAAAAAAAAAAATTTCGGATTGAGTTAGCAAAAACACAACCGGATATTTCTGGTTTCATCCTGTCATATCCGGACAAACTGGTGTGGAATTCACATGCAATGGACCGAGAAAATCACAGTAAATATGGTTTTGGAGAAAACAAAGTCTTTTCGTTAGGAAAGTGCATAAAATGTCATTTATACAAACAGAAATATCATGTTTGTTTGCCACAGTTCCTCTAGCTTTCTCCCGAGAAAATACAAATATGTAGAGCTGGTGTCTCCATGTGGAACCAATTACTGTATCCAAGCTCAATATAAAATGTACCCCGATAGGTTCTAGGAGTTCCTGAAGGCATGGAAAGGGAGAAAGGATTAGAAGGCCTTTTTAGTGAGATACTAGCAGAAAATTTCCCAAGTTTGGAGAAGGACAGAGACATCCTAGTACAGGAAGCTCAGAGAACCCCTAATAAACATGATCAAAAGAGATCCTCACCACGACACGTCGTAATCAAACTCACCACAGTGAAACACAAAGAAAAGATCCTAAAATGTGCAAGAGAGAAACGACAGATTACTCTCAGAGGATCTCCAATTAGACTTACAGCTGATTTCTCATCAGAAACCCTACAAGCCAGGAGAGAATGGCGAGATATAGCCCAGGTACTAAGAGAGAAAAACTGCCAGCCCAGAATATTATATCCTGCAAAGCTCTCATTTGTGAATGAAGGTGAAATTAAGACCTTTCACAGCAAACAGAAATTGAAAGAATTTGTCGCCACTCGTCCAGCCCTGCAAAAGATGCTTAAAGACGTGTTACATACAGAAACACAGAAACACGGTCACCAATATGAAAGAAGGTAAAGGAAGGAAACCTCAGAGCAAAAGATCACAGGAATCTCAAACCAGATATTAGAAAATATCTTTGGCAAATGGCAGGGCAAAGTTACTCCTTCTCAATAGTCACATTGAATGTTAATGGCTTGAACTGTCCAGTTAAAAGACACCGATTGGCTGATTGGATTAAGGAACAAAACCCATCCTTTTGCTGCTTACAAGAAACCCATCTATCCAACAATGATCCCTACAAGCTGAGAGTGAAAGGCTGGAAAAAGATATACCACGCCAACAGAAATGAAAAGAGAGCGGGCGTAGCCATCTTAATATCGGACAACATAAACTTTACTACAAAAACTGTTAGGAGAGACAAAGAGGGGCACTACATAATGATTAAGGGATCCATTCAACAAGAAGATATAACGATTATCAACGTATATGCACCTAATTACAGGGCACCAGCTTATTTAAAAGACTTGTTAAGGGACTTAAAGGGAGACTTAGACCCCAATACAATAGTACTGGGGGACTTCAATACTCCACTCTCAGAGATAGACAGTTCAACAGGACAGAAGATCAACAAGGAGACAGTAGATTTAAATGACACTATAGCCCAAATGGATCTAACAGACATCTACAGAACATTTCATCCTACATCTAAGGACTTTACATTCTTCTCAGCAGTACATGGAACCCTCTCTAGGATTGACCACATACTAGGCCATAAAGCAAGTCTCAGCAAATTCAAAAGAATTAGAATCATACCATGCAGCTTCTCAGACCACAAAGGAATGAAATTGGAAATTGGCAACTCAGGAATCCCTAAAGCACGTGTAAACACATGGAGATTGAACAATATGCTCCTGAATGAACAACGGGTCATAGAAGAAATTAAAAGAGAAATCAAAAATTTTCTGGAAGTAAATGAGGATAACAGCACAACATACCAAAACCTATGGGATACAACAAAAGCAGTGTTAAGAGGAAAGTTTATATCAATAGGTGCCTACATCAAGAAATTGGAAAGGCACCAAATAGATGAGCTTTCAAGTCATCTCAAGGATCTAGAAAATCTGCAGCAAACCAAACCCAAACCCAGTAGGAGAAGAGAAATAATTAAAATCAGAGAAGAAATCAACAGGATTGAATCCAAAAAAAACATTACAAAAAATCAGCCAAACGAGGAGCTGGTTTTTTGAAAAAATAAACAAAATTGACACCCCATTGGCCCAACTAACTAAAAAAAGAAGAGAAAAGACCCAAATCAATAGGATCAGAGATGAAATGGGAAACGTAACAACAGACGCCACAGAAATAAAAAGAATCATCAGAAATTACTACAAGGACTTGTATGCCAGCAAACAGGGAAATCTATCAGAAATGGACAGATTCTTGGACACATACAACCTCCCTAAATTGAGCCAGGAAGACATAGAAAACCTAAACAGACCCATAACTGACACAGAAATTGAAACAGTAATAAAGGCCCTCCCAACAAAGAAAAGCCCAGGGCCAGATGGATTCACTGCTGAGTTCTACCAGACATTTAGAGAAGAACTAACTCCAATTCTTCTCAAACTATTCAGAGCAATCGAAAAAGAGGGAATCCTCCCAAATTCCTTCTATGAAGCCACCATCACCTTAATTCCTAAGCCAGAAAGAGACGCAACATTGAAAGAGAATTACAGACCAATATCCCTGATGAACATAGATGCAAAAATCCTCAATAAAATTCTGGCCAATAGAATGCAACAACACATCAGAAAGATCATCCACCCAGACCAAGTGGGATTCATCCCCGGTATGCAGGGATGGTTCAACATTCGCAAAACAATCAACGTAATACACTACATTAACAGACTGCAGAAGAAAAACCATATGATTCTCTCAATAGACGCAGAGAAAGCATTTGATAAAATACAACACCCTTTCATGATGAAAACTCTAAGCAAACTGGGTATGGAAGGAACATTCCTTAATACAATCAAAGCAATATATGAAAAACCCACGGCCAACATCCTATTGAATGGGGAGAAGTTGGAAGCATTTCCACTGAAATCTGGCACCAGACAGGGATGCCCTCTCTCACCACTGCTATTCAATATAGTTCTGGAAGTTTTGACCAGAGCTATTAGGCAAGAAAAAGAAATTAAAGGGATACAAATCGGGAAGGACGAACTCAAACTATCCCTCTTTGCAGATGATATGATTCTTTATTTAGGGGACCCAAAGAACTCTACTAAGAGACTGCTGGAACTCATCGAAGAGTTTGGCAAAGTAGCAGGATATAAAATCAATCCACAAAAATCAACAGCCTTTGTATACACAGGCAATGCCATGGCTGAGGAAGAACTTCTAAAATCAATCCCATTCACAATAGCTACAAAAACAATCAAATACCTTGGAATAAACTTAACCAAAGACGTTAAAGACCTCTACGATGAAAACTACAAAACCTTAAAGAAAGAAATAGAAGAGGATACCAAAAAATGGAGAAATCTTCCATGCTCATGGATTGGAAGAATCAATATCATCAAAATGTCTATTCTCCCAAAAGCAATTTATACATTCAATGCAATACCCATCAAGATCCCGAAGACCTTCTTCTCAGATATAGAAAAAATGATACTGAAATTCATATGGAGACACAGAAGACCTCAAATAGCCAAAGCAATCCTGTACAACAAAAACAAAGCCGGAGGAATCACAATACCTGATTTTAGGACATACTACAGGGCAGTTGTTATCAAAACAGCATGGTACTGGTACAGAAACAGATGGATAGACCAATGGAACAGAATAGAAACACCAGAAATCAATCCAAACACCTACAGCCAACTTATATTTGACCAAAGATCCAAATCTAATCACTGGAATAAGGACAGTCTATTCAATAAATGGTGCTGGGAAAATTGGATTTCCACATGCAGAAGCTTGAAGCAAGACCCATACCTATCACCTTACACAAAAATTCACTCAACATGGATTAAAGACTTAAATCTACGACCCGAAACCATCAAATTATTAGAGAGCATTGGAGAAACCCTGCAAGATATAGGCACAGGCAAAGACTTCCTGGAAAATACTCCAACAGCACAGGCAGTCAAAACCAAAATTAACATTTGGGATTGCATCAAATTGAGAAGTTTCTGTACTTCAAAAGAAACAGTCAGGAAAGTGAAGAGGCAACCAACAGAATGGGAAAAAATATTCGCAAACTATACTACAGATAAAGGATTGATAACCAGAATCTACAAAGAAATCAAGAAAATCCACAACAACAAAACAAACAACCCACTTAAGAAATGGGCCAAGGACCTCAATAGACATTTTTCGAAAGAGGAAACCCAAATGGCCAACAGACACATGAAAAAATGTTCAAGATCACTAGCAATCAGAGAAATGCAAATCAAAACCACAATGAGGTTCCATCTCACCCCGGTGAGAATAGCTCACATTCAGAAATCTACCAACAACAGATGCTGGAGAGGATGTGGGGAAAAAGGGACACTAACCCACTGTTGGTGGGAATGCAAACTGGTTAAGCCACTATGGAAGTCTGTCTGGAGATTCCTCAGAAACCTGAACATAACCCTACCATACAACCCAGCCATCCCACTCCTTGGAATTTACCCAAAGGAATTTAATTTGACAAATAAAAAAGCCATCTGCACATTAATGTTTATTGCAGCTCAATTCACAATAGCTAAGACCTGGAACCAACCTAAATGCCCATCAACAGTAGACTGGATAAAGAAATTATGGGACATGTACTCTATAGAATACTATACAGCAGTAAGAAACAACGAAACCCAGTCATTTGCAACAAGATGGAGCAATCTGGAAAACATCATGCTGAGTGAATTAAGCCAGTCCCAAAGAGAAAAATATCATTTGTTTTCCCTGATCGATGACAACTGAGCGCCAAAGAGGAAACCTGTTAAATGAAATGGACACTATAAGCAACAATGAACTGATCAGCTCCTGTCCTGACTTTAGATGTACAATGTAATACTTTATCCTGTTTAGTATTTGTTGTTGTTGTTGTTGTTGTTCTAGTACTATTGGTTGAACTCAGTAATTAACACACAATTATTCTCAGGTGTTTAAATTTTAACTGAAAAGTGATCCCTGTTAAATCTAAGAGTGGAAAAAGAGAGGGAGGAGATGAACAATTTGGAACATGCTCAATCGGACTGGCCGCAAATGGTGGAGTTAGAAATGTGCAGGGGATTCCAACACAATTCCATCAAGATGGCATGTACCAATGCCATCGCACTAGTCCAAGTGATCAATTTCAGCTCACAATTGATAGCTCTGATAGGTCTAAGAGTCAAAGAGATCACACAAACAAGACAAGTATCTGCTAATACTAACTGATAGAATCAAAAAGGGAGAGAAAGATCCAACATGGGAAGTGGGATACACAGCAGACTCATAGGATGGCAGATGTCCTAAACAACACTCCGGCCTCAGAATCAGCCCTCAAGGCATTCAGATCTGGCTGAAGAGCCCATGAGAGTATAGCAGGCATGGAAAGCCAAGATATCATGGGAAAAAAAAAAAGACCTAAATGAATGATCTCTGTGAGTGAGATCCCAGTGGAAAGAACGGGGCCATCAAAGAAGGAGATACCCTTCTCCGAAGGGAGGAGAGAACCTCCACTTTGACTATGACCCTATCGGAATAAGACCAAAGTCAGCGAACTCTAAAGGCTTCCATAGCCCTGGCAACTCATGACAAGAGCCTAGGGAGATTACTGACGCCATGAACAGGAGTGTCAAATTGTTAAGTCAGCAACAGGAGTCACTGTGTACTTACACCCCATGCGGGATCTGTCCCTAATGTGTCGTCTAAAGCCAAGTGATGCTATGACTGGTACTGAAACAGTATTTTTATACTTTGCGTTTCTGTGTGGACGCAGACTGATGAGGTCTTTGCTAACTATATACTGAAGTGATCTTCTGTATATAAAGAGAATTGGAAATGAAAAAAAAAAAACAACCTGGTGTTAAAATGGAAATGGCATAGAAAATTAATTATTTTGAAAAAAAATTATGTAGGATCTCTGTCTTTAATGTGCTGTACATTGCTATTTAATGCTATAATTAGTAATCCAATGGTAGTTTTTTCACTCGATGTTGCTATATGGGCAAAATGTTGAAACCTTTACCTAATATATACTAAATTGATCTTCTGTATACAAAGAGAATTGAAAATGAATCTTTACATGAATGGAAGGGGAAAGGGAGCGGGAGGGGGGAGGGTTGCGGGCGGGAGGGAAGTTATGGGAGGGGGGAAGCCATTGTAACCCACAAGCTATACTTTGGAAATTTATATTCATTAAATAAAAGTTTAATAAAAAAAATGTACCCCGATAAAAAGCATTCAAAACAATACAGTCCATTGATAGTATCCAGAAAAAACAAACATAGAGGCTGTAGCAATATCTGGGATTGAGTTAGCCAAAACAAAACCGGATATTTCCTGTTTCATCCCATCACATCCGGACATACTCCTGTGGAATTCGTATGCAATGGACCGAGAAAATCACAGTACAATTGGTTTTGGAGAAAAGCAAAGTCTTTTCGTTAGGCAAGTGCATAAAATGTCATCTATACAAATAGAAATATCATGTTTGTTTGCTGCAGTTCCTCTAGGATTCTCCCTAGAAAATACGGATGTGTTAAGCTGGTGTCTCCATGAGGAAACAATCAGTGTATTGCAGTTTAAAATTAAATGTTCCCTGATAAAAAACATTCAAAATAATAAAGTCCGTGGATAATATCAGGAATACACAAACACGGAGGCTGTAGGAATATTTCGAATTGAGTTAGCCAAAACACAACCAGATATTTCTGGTTTCATCCAGTCATATCCGGACAAAGTGGTGTGGAATTCGTATGCAATGGACCGAGAAAATCACAGTAAAAATGGTTTTGGAGAAAAGCAAAGTCTTTTCATTAGGCAAGTGCATAAAATGTCATCGATACAAACAGAAATATCATGTTTGTTTTCCGCAGTTCCTCTGGCTTTCTCCCTAGAAAAATATGAATGTGTAGAGCTGGTGTCTCCATGTGGAACCAATTTATTTTTCCAAGCACAAAATTAAATGTTCCCTTAAAAAAATAACATTGATGAAAATAATGTCCGTGGATAATATCAGGAATACACAAACACAGAGGCTGTAGCAATATCTGGGATTGAGTTAGCCAGAACAATACCGGATATTTCCTGTTTCATCCCGTCACATCCGGACATACTCCTGTGGAATTCGTATGCAATGGACCGAGAAAATCACAGTACAATTGGTTTTGGAGAAAAGCAAAGTCTTTTCGTTAGGCAAGTGCATAAAATGTCATCTATACAAATAGAAATATCATGTTTGTTTGCTGCAGTTCCTCTAGGATTCTCCCTAGAAAATACGGATGTGTTAAGCTGGTGTCTCCATGAGGAAACAATCAGTGTATTGCAGTTTAAAATTAAATGTTCCCTGATAAAAAACATTCAAAATAATAAAGTCCGTGGATAATATCAGGAATACACAAACACGGAGGCTGTAGGAATATTTCGAATTGAGTTAGCCAAAACACAACCAGATATTTCCAGTTTCATGCAGTCATATCCAGACAAACTGGTGTGGAACTCATATGCAATAGACCGAGAAAATCACAGTAAAATGGTTTTGGAGAAAAGCAAAGACTTTTCGTTAGGCAAGTGCATAAATGTCATCGATACAAACAGAAATATCATGTTTGTTTTCCGCAGGTCCTCTGGCTTTCTCCCTAGAAAAATATGAATGTGTAGATCTGGTGTCTCCATGTGGAACCAATTAGTGTTTCCAAGCTCAAAATAAAATGTTCCCTGATAAAAAACATTCAAAACAATAAAGTCTGTGGATAATATCAGGAATACACAAACACAGAGGCTGTAGCAATATCTGGGATTGTGTTAGCAAAATGAAGCCAGATGTTTCCAGATTCATCCCGTCATATCCGGTAAACTGGTGTGGAATTCCTATGCAGTGGACCGAGAAAATCACAGTACAAATGGTTTTGGAGAAAAGCAAAGTCTCTTCGTTAGGCAAGTGCATAAAATGTCATCTAGACAAACAGAAATATCATGTTTGTTTGCCACAGTTCCTCTAGATTTCTCCCTAGAAAATTCGAATAGGTAGAGGTGGTGCCTCCATATGTAACCAATTACTATATTAAGCTCAAAATAAAATGTTCCCCAATAAAAATACATTCAAAACAATAAAGTCCTTCGATAATGTCCTGAAAACACAAACACAGGCTGTAGAAATAAATGGGATTGAGTTAGCCAAAACAAAACGGGAGATTTCCGGTTTCATCCAGTCATATCCGGACAAACTGGTGTGGAATTCGTATGCAAAGAACTGAGAAAATCACAATAAAAATGGTTTTGAAGCAAAGCAAAGTCTTTTCGTTAGGCAAGTGCATAAAATGTCATCTATACAAACAGAAATATCATGTTTGTTTGCCGCAGTTCCTCTAGTTTTCTCCCTAGAAAATAGGAATGTGTAAAGCTGGTGTTCCCAAGATGTACCAATTAGTGTTTCAACGGTACAAAATTGAATGTTCCCTGATAAAAATATTCAAAACAGAAAAGTTCATCGATAATATCCACAATACACATACAGAGAGGATTTCACAATATTACGGATTGAGTTAGCCAAAACACAACCGGATATTTCTGGTTTCTTTCAGTCATATCCGGAGAAAGTGGTTTGGAATTCGTAAGCAATGGACCGCGAAAATCACAGTAAAAATGGTTTTGGAGAAAAGCAAAGTGTTTTCTTTAGGCAAGTGCATAAAATGTCATCTGTATAAACAGAAATGTTGTGTTTGTTTGCCGCAGTTGCTCTAGCTTTCTCCCTAGAAAATACGAATGCGTAGAGTTGGTGTCTCCATGTGGAACCAATTAGTGTTTCCAAGGACAAATTAAATGTTCCCTAATAAAAAAAATCCAAAACAATAAAGTCCTTGGATAATATCAGGAATACACAAAACAGACGCTGTAGCAATATCAGGGATTGAATTAGCCAAAACAAAACCGGATATTTCCGGATTCATCCAGTCATATCCGATAAACTGGTTTGGAATTCGTATGAAATGGACCGTGAAAATCACAGTAAAAATGGTTTTAGAGAACAGCAAAGTCTTTTCATTTGGCAAGTGCTAAAATGTCATCTATACAAGCAGAAATAGCATGTTTGTTTGCCATAGGTCCTAAAGATTTCTACCTCGAAAATACGAATACTTAGAGCTGGTGTCTCCATGTGGAACAAATTAGTGTTTCTACATTACAAAATGAAATGTTCCCTGATAAAAATATTCAAAACAATAAAGTCCATCGATAATATCCAGAAAACACAAACACAGAGGCTGTAGCAATATCAGGGATTGAGTTAGTCAAAACACAACCGGATATTTCTGCTTTCATCCAGTCATATCCGGTAAATTGGTGTGGAATTCATATGCAATGGACCGAGAAAATCACAGTAAACATGGTTTTGGAGAAAAGCAAAATCTCTTCGTTAGCCAAGTGCATAAAATGTCATCTCCACAAACAGAAATATCATGTTTGTTTGTTGCAGTTCCTCTAGCTTTCTCCCTAGATAATACGAATGTGTAGAGCTGGTGTCCCCATGATGAACCAATTAGTGTTTCTACGGTACAATATTAAATGTTCCCTGATAAAAAACATTCAATACAATAAAGTCCGTTGATAATATCCAGAAAACACAAACACAGAGACTGTAGAAATATATTGGATTGAGTTAGCAAAAACAAAACCGGATATTTCCGGTTTCATCCAGTCACATCTGCACAAAGTGTTGCTGAATTCGTATACAATAGAAAGAGAAAATCACAGTAAAAAGGGTTTTGGAGAAAAGCAAAGGCTTCCGTTAGGCAAGTGCATAAAATGTCATCGATACAAACAGAAATATCATGTTTGTTTGCCGCAGTTCCTCTAGCTTTCTCTCAAGAAAATACGAATGTGTACAGCTGGTGTCTCTATGATGAAGCAATTAGTGTTTCTACGGTACAAAATTAAATGTTCCCTGATAAAAATATTCAAAACAATAAAGTCCATCGATAATATCCAGAAAACACAAACACAGAGGCTTTCAGAATATTTCAGATTAAGTTAGCCAATAGACAACCACATATATCCGGTTACATCCAGTCATATCTGGAAAAAGTCGTTTGGAATTCGGATGCAACGGACCGAGAAAATCACAGTAAAAATGGTTTTGGAGAAAAGCAAAGTCTTTACGTTAGGCAAGTGCATAAAATGTCATCAATACAAACAGAAATATCATGTTTGTTTGCCGCAGTTCCTCTAGCTTTCTCCCTAGAAAATACGAATGTGTAGAGCTGGTGTCCCCATGATGAACCAATTAGTGTTTCAATGGTACAAAAGTAAATGTTCCCTGAAAAAACTTTCAAAACAATAAAGTCTATCGAAAAGATACAGAAAACACAAACACAGAGGCTTTCACCATATTTCAGAATGAATTAGCCAAAACACAACCGGATATTTCTGTTTTCATGCAGTCATATCCGGACAAACTGGTGTGGAATTCGTATGCAATGGGCTGAGAAAATGAGAGTAAAAATGGTTTTGGAGAAAAGCAAAGTCTTTTCATTAGGCAAGTGCATAAAATATCATCAATACGAACAGAAATCCCATGTTTGTTTGCCACAGTTCCTCTAGCTTTCTCCCTAGAAAATACGAATATATAGAGCTGGTGTCTCCATGTGGAACCAATTACTGTATCCAAGCTCAAAATAAAATATTCCCCGATAAAAAACATTCAAAATAATAAAGTCCGTGAATAATATCCAGAAAACACAAACACAGAGGCTGTAGCAATATCTGGGATTGAGTTTGCCAAAACAAAACCGGATATTTCCAGTTTCATCCAGTCATATCCTGACAAAGTGGTGTGGAATTCATATGCAATGGACCGAGAAAATCAGAAAAAAGGTTTTGGAGAAAAGAAAAGGCTTTTCGTTAGGCAAGTGCATAAAATGTCATCTATACCAACAGAAATATCATGTTCGTTTGCCGCAGTTCCTCTAGCTTTCTCCCTAGAAAATACGAATGTGTACAGCTGGTGTTCCCATGATGAACCAATTAGTGTTTCTACAGTACAAAAATAAATGTTCCCTGACAAAAACATTCAAAACAAGAAAGTCCATCGATGATATCCAGAAAATACAAACACAGAGGCTTTAGCAATATGTGGGATTGACTTAGCCAAAACAAAACCGGATATTTCTGGTTTCATCCAGTCATATCCCGACAAACTGTTGTGGAATTCCTATGCAATGGACCGAGAAAATCACAGTAAAAATGGTTTTGGAGAATAGCAAAGTCTTTTCGTTAGGCAAGTGCATAAAATGTCATCTGTACAAACAGAAATATCATGTTTGTTTGCCACAGTTCCTCTAGATTTCTACCTAGAATATACGAATGTGTAGAGCTGGTTTCCCCAGGATGAACCAATTAGTGTTTCTATGGTACAAAATTAAATGTTCCCTGATAAAAATATTCAAAACAATAAAGTCCATCGATAATATCCAGAAAACACAAACACAGAGGCTTTCACAATATTTCAGATTGAGTTAGCCAAACCACAACCGGATATTTCTGGTTTCATCCAGTCATATACGGAAAAAGTTGTTTGGAATTTGGATGCAATGGACCAAGAAAATCACAGTACAAATGGTTATGGAGAAAAGCAAAGTCTTTTCGTTAGGCAAGTGCATAAAATGTCATCTATACAAACAGAAATATCATTTTTGTTTGCCGCATTTCCTCTAGCTTTCTCCCTAGAAAATATGAATATGTAGAGCTGGTGTCTCCATGTGGAACCAATTACTGTATCCAAGCTCAAAATAAAATGTGGCCCGATAAAAAACATTCAAAAGATTAAAATATGGATAGGAAATTAGGAGACCGTCAAGAAGGTGAAATAGGCAGGGAGCACACTATTAGCTCGGGGGAGAGACAGTTTAATATAAGTGGAGATACTGCAGTTTCAAGGAAGAGTAGGGGATGAAACAGCAGAGGAAATACTTCTGGAACTAGTGATTCATAGTGGACCTGCGTGGAAAGCGTAGGAGCCCAAGTTCGGGACACTAGCGGCAGACTCAACCCACCAGCGCTGAAACGTGAGGTGAGCCGAACCTCAATAGCCCGAGATACCAGCGGGCAAGTGGTAAGAGGAGGCTAGAGGGAACGAGGCTCGAAGATCCGTGGGGAAAAGTTCACCAGGCTAACTAGAAGAGAGATAGGAAAAAAATAAAAAAGTAACCGATACAGACACAAGTTTCTCTCTCTCCGCTCACCTCTCAAAGGTGAACAAGACAGAGCAGGCTCCATTTTGGAGATACGTCATAAGCAGGGTGACCTCAGGTCTGCACCGGCCCTGAGCCTAGCAGAAACACCTGACTCTGGGGGGAGGGGTGAAATAACAGGAGGTTAGGATCTAACTTGACAACCCAGTGGGAGACTGCAGGAGAATTGGAGCCCACACTGAGGGCAGCACAGATTCCCTGTGTGGTCCTTGGGAAAGAGCTTCCGATCTCTGGCTCCTGTGGGTATATCATTTGCCTGCTAACTTCCTCCAATTACGTTCAGCTGTGCAGAATTACTTCCCTTTTGAATCAAAAAAAGAAAGAGACCTTTGCCACACCTAACCTGGGAGTGTCATCTTTGACACACCCTCAACACTGAAGAACCAAACACAGCTCTCAGTCCACACTCATCTCAAGCCTCTAAGACTCCACTGAAAGCAGACAGTCCACTTAATATAGAGCCATAGTGTAACAAGAAAAAAAACACCACAGTGAAGAAACCAAATATCTCCAACATGCCAAATAACAAACACAAAAACCAAGCTAACGAGAACAAGGAAGACACTATGACGCCCCCAAATGAAAAAGACACCCCAATTCAAGATTATGAAGACGAGGAGATCGAAGAAATGCAATAAGCGGATCTTAAAAAATTGATAAGAACATTAAGAAGTTCTCAAAAACAAATTCTTGAACTACAGAAATCCTTAATGGACAAAATAGAAAATCTCTCTCGTGAAAATGAAATATTAAGGAGGAGGGAATAGGAAGGGAGCACATTGATAGTTCGTCAAGCCACACGTTAATAAAAGTGGAGATACTGCAGGGTCAAGGAAGAGTAGGGGAAGAAACAGCAGAGGAAACTCTTCTGGAACTAGTGATTCACAATGGACCTGCGTGGAGAGCGTGGGAGCCCAAGTTCGGGACACCAGTGGCAGACTCAATGCACCAGCGATGGAACGCGAGGTGAGCCGAACCTCAATAGCCTGAGACACCAGCGGGCAAGTGGAAAGAGGAGACTAGAGGGAACGAGGCTTGAAACTCCGTGGGGAAAAGTTCACCAGGCTAACTAGAAGAGAGAGAGGAAAAAAAAAGTGACTGATACAGACACGAGTTTCTCTCTCTCCGCTCACCTCTCGAAGGCGAGCAAGACAAAGAGCAGGCGCCATTTTGGAGATACGTCATAAGCAGGGCGACCTCATGTCTGCACCGGCCCTGAGCCTAGCAGAAACACCTGACTCTGGGGGGAGGGGTGAAATAACAGGAGATTAGCATCTATCTTGGCAACACAGTGGGAGACTGCAGGAGAATTGGAGCCCACACTGAGGGCAGCACAGATTCCCTGTGTGGTCCTTGGCAAAGGGCTTCCAATCACTGGCTCCTGTGGGTATATCATTTGCCTGCTAACTTCCTCCAATTACATTCAGCTGTGCGGAATTACTTCCCTTTTAAATCAAAAAAAGAAAGAGAGATTTACCACACCTAACCTGGGAGTGTCATCTTTGACACACCCTCAACCCTGAGGAACCAAACACAGCTCTCAGTCCACACTCATCTCAAGCCTCTAAGACTCCACTGAAAGCAGACAGTCCACTTAATATAGAGCCATAGTGTAACAAGAAAAAACACCACAGTGAAGAAACCAAATATCTCCAACATGCCAAAAAACAAATGCAAAAAACAAGGTAACAAGAACAAGGAAGACACTATGACTCCCCCAAATGAAAAAGACACCCCAATGCAAGATTATGAAGATGATGAGATCGAAGAAATGCAAGAAGCAGATCTCAAAAAATTGATAAGAACATTAAGAAGTTCTCAAAAACAAATTCTTGAACTACAGAAATCCTTAATGGACAAGATAGAAAATCTCTCTCGTGAAAGTGAAATATTAAGGAGGAATCAAAATGAAATGAAACAACTAGTGGAAGAAGAAACTCTGATAGTGATGAGAAATCATAATGAAATTAAGAATTCAATAGATCAAATGACAAACACATTAGAGAGCCTTAAAAACAGAATGGGCAAAGCAGAAGAGAGAATATCAGACTTAGAAGACGGAGAGCAGGAAAGGAAACAGGCAAACCAAAGAAAAGAAGAAGAAATCAGAAATCTAAAAAATATTGTCTGGAATCTACAGGATACTATTAAAAAAACTCAACATTCGGGTTCTAGGAGTTCCTGAAGGCATGGAGAGGGAGAAAGGATTAGAAGGCATTTTCAGTGAGATACTAGCAGAAAATTTCCCAGGTTTGGAGAAGGACAGAGGCATCTTAGTACAGGAAGCTTATAGAACCCCTTATAAACATGACCAAAAGAGATCCTCACCAAGACATGTTGTAATCAAACTCACCACAGTGAAACATAAAGAAAAGATCCTAAAATGTGCAAGAGAGAAACGTCAGATTACTCTTAGAGGATCTCCAATTAGACTCACAGCAGACTTCTCATCAGAAACCCTACAAGCTAGAAGGGAATGGCGAGACATAGCCCAGGTACTAAGAGAGAAAAACTGCCAGCCCAGAATATTATATCCTGCAAAGCTCTCATTTGTGAATGAAGGTGAAATTAAGACTTTTCATAGCAAACAGAAACTGAAAGAATTTGTTGCCACTCATCCTGCCCTGCAAAAGATGCTTAAAGATGTGTTACACACAGAAACACAGAAACACGGTCACCAATATGAAAGAAGGTAAAGGAAGGAAACCTCACAGCAAAAGATCACAGGAAGCTCAATTTCTCTTTGACATAGAATTAAACTCTGATGCTCTGTTAAAGCAATGTGTTAAAGTAATCTATTATGTGCTCTTGATGTCTGTTAAATTCTAATTGTTCAAAAACAGCTGAATTTTTATTAAGAGCTATGGGTTATGTAAATATGTGCTTATTTTCAAAGATTTGAAGAATCACCTTGTGACAAGATCAAATTTGGTCTATGTTATGTCATGATTTTAAGGAATCTTATTTCAACCAGATATTTTGGATTTTGAGCCTTCTTGGCATTCTTGACAGGCATTCAAAAAATCAAAGTTTCAAACAATCTGGTCTCTAAAATTTCCAGTAAATCCTGGACTTTGGTTTGTCCAGTTTGGGCCCAACTGACAAAATCGAAGGACCTATGTCTCTCATCTTATAGAGACACCAACTAAGCAGGCTATTTGGATGATATTAGAAGGACTGTCAGCATGTGATGTGGTACCAAACTTTAGTTTCTATAATGGAAAATGCTATCAATACAAATGTCTGAGAATTAAAATGTCTAAAGATCTTGTATTACTAGACATGATAGTTATCTTAATGAGAAAGCCCCAGAGGCCTAAAGGGTTAAATACTTGTCAAATCCTGCAGGTGCTTTCAAAAATACTGTGAAGTAAGCAAGTGCCTCTTGTTGGTTGATGAGTTTATAATTTTAAACATGGCGACTTAAAGTCTTTTGTCATCCACAGTTATATGTGATGTGCTGCTGATAACACTAAAGCGTTGTTGGTTCTGTGTTTAGCTGTCCTCCTATAGGTTCCTATGGACTTTTTCCAGCTACTTTTATTGTATTCAGTACTTTGGGATGGCTCTGTAAACAGATGAAGCCAATAATGTATTAACAGTACCAACTGAGAGAAAGTATGGTTAACTGAGATTACTAAAAACACAAAGCAATTCAAATCCATTGGCAATCTACAAAAAGAGTTAAAGATTTTAAAAGCTATTATTAAAATTGCTATATTGGTCTATTATGCTATGTTATCTGTGTGTATATATTGTATGGCCACACGGGGAAATTTTATTAAGAGTATTATTTTAAATGGCTTATAGTTAAGATTGTCCATAAGTTTAAGCTGCTAAAATCAATCAAAGATACATTTTAATTGGTGTGACCTGAATCTGTGTATCATATGTTTTAGACTTGTTCGTAGAAAGAAACTAAAAACATTTTAGATGGTTGTGCTTAAGTTTACTGGCTAAACAAACTACACCATGTTAGATATTTAAGAGGTGTTTTCAAATACATGATTCTTAAAATTTATAGAAGGCATTGGACCTTCTGGTAAATGTTTTCTTAAGTTGTTATCTAATGGTTGAAACGGTTTGCTAAGTATTCATGTGATATTGCTATTGTCAGCAAGCGATCTAGGACTTGCTCCCTCATTTCTCTATTCTAAGCCCAACTTGTTCTTTCATTTCTCTATTCTCTTCAAGGTAGGAAACTAATTCTATTATGAAGGAATCTGTAGGATGCACAATTTAATATTTAGACCTTATAAAAGAGATGGCTAACATTTTTCTGTAATAGCATAGCCAAAATAAGAACTTAAATAATAATCTGATAGCTAGATTCATTTCGCCATCAGCCAAGTATACAGTAAGTAGAAAAAACCTCCCTTTCAGACCAAAGGGAAAGAAAGTTTTAAAGTCAGAATATAATTTTCCTCATGGGCATTGTCTACCTTAGAAAAACTACTACAGAACATGCCTGTGACTATAGACTTGTAGTTCAGGCCACCGAAGATTAGAGATGGGACACGGGCACTCCCTTGACTTGCATCCTCTGGTCTGCTTTAACACAAACCAGGAGGAAAAGAAAGCTAGGCATCAGAAGCAATGGGTGGCAGGCCTATTAATGGCTGATCTGTACAATGATCTGCCCTCAAGGAGACCCAGCAGGCCAGTCCACTACAGTGGCTTTCAATGTGGTAAGCCTGGGCTTCAGCAGAAGTCAGCTTGTGAAGAGCCCTGGCAGCTCTGCCAAGAGTTGGATCACTGGAAATGGACTTGCCCTGGAGTCGAAGGATGCCCAGGTCAGAGCCACAGATCTTATTGGCTCTAAGCTGAAAAGCCCTTCACTCAGCACAACTTCCAAAGTGACCATTGCAGCTGAGGGTATGGTCAAGTAGGGTCAGCAACATTGCAGGCAGAACTGTAAATTTCTTGTTAGAGATGCCCCCTGCCTTTACCTGGCCAGCTCTTCTCCCAGGCCAGCCAAGTAACGAAAGTCAACAGAGTGCCTTCCCCTAAGAGGTTCACACCTCCCTTAGGATATACCCCATGTGAAGAGATAGATAGGTCTGGGCCTCTGAATTTACAAGGCCTAAAGCCCACCAGATTATTATCAACCCCCTTCTATCAGGTTCTGTTTGCCTCTCAATCAGAAAAATTGCTTGTAGCTTAGACAGCACCTTTCTTAGCTCCTCTAATAATGACTCTGTCCTTTGTTCTAGGCCCTGTCTAGCGCACTTGGGCCTCATTCCTTTGTAATCATAACCTCTACTCTACCACCAATGGCTCTACTCCCAACCTGTGTGTACTGATGGTCCTCTCCCCCACTTAATGCTGTATAATTGTTCAAACCTGGTAAATGCCACTCTTAGGAACATTGGTTACTATCCTCACTCTGTCTTTTATGACCTTGTCTAAATATGATCAGAGTCAGCAAACTTGGAAGGCTTCAATAGCCTTGGCAACTCATGACGACTGCCTAGGATGGTTACTGGCACCATAAACTAGAGTGTCAATTTGTTGGGTCAACAACAGGAGTCACTGTGCACTTGCTCCTCATGTGCGATCTCTGTCCTTAATGTGCTGTACATTGTGATTTAATGCTATAACTAGAACTCAAACAGTATGTTTTACTTTGTGTTTCTATGTGGGTGCAAACCGTTGAAACCTTTATACTAAATTGATCTTCTGTATACAAAGAGAATTGAAAACGAATCTGGATGCAAATGGAAGGGGAGAGGGAGCGGGAGAGGGGAGGGTTGCGGGTGGGAGGGAAGTTATGGGAGGGGGAAGCCATTGTAATCCATAGTTGTACACTGGAAATTTATATTCATTAAATAAAATTTAAAAAAATAAATAAATGTCACTAACTTGAAAAAAAAAAGAAAAAAGAAATTATGGGAGAAGTACTCTATAGAATACTATACAGCAGTAAAAAAAATGAAATCCAGTCAATTGCAACAAGATGGAGGAATCTGGAAAACATCATGCTGAGTGAAATAAGCCAGACCCAAAGGGACAAATATCACATTTTCTCCCTGATCGGCGACAACTAACTGAGCACCAAAGGGGAAACCTGTTGAAGTGAAATGGACACTATAAGAAACAGTGACCTGATCAGCTCTTGTCCTGACTGTTGATGTACAATGTAATACTTTATCCATTTTAGTTTTTTTTTTTGTTCTAGTACTATTAGTTGAACTCTAATTAACATACATTTATTCTTAGGTGTTTAAATTTTAACTGAAAAGTGATCCCTGTTAAATATAATAGTGGGAATAAGAGAGGGAGGAGAGTACAATTTCAGTCATCAAAATCAAGTTCAATTGATCACACTGATAGGTCTTAGAGTCAAAGGGATCACACAAGCAAGACTAGTGTCTGCTAATACTAACTGTTAGAATCAGAAAGGGAGAGAACGATCCAACATGGGAAGCAGGATACACAGCAGACTCATAGAATGACAGATGTCCTAAACAGCACTCTGGCCTCAGAATCAGCCCTTAAGGCATGCGAATATGGCTGAAGAGCCCATGAGAGTATTTTAGGCATGCAAAGCCAAGACACCATGGAAAAGAAAAAAAAAGAAGACCTAAATGAAAGATCTCAGTGAGTGAGATCCCAGTGGAAAGAACAGGTCATCAAAGAAGGAGGTACCTTTCTCTGAAGGGAGGAGAGAACTTCCACTTTGACTATGACACTATCGGAATAACATCAAAGTCAGTGAACTCTAAAGGCTTCCATAGCCTTAGCAACTCATGACTAGAGCCTAGGGAGATTACTGACGCCATAAACAAGAGTGTCAAATTGTTAAGTCAACAACAGGAGTCACTGTGTACTTACATCCCATGTGGGATCTGTCCTTAATGTGTTGTCCAATGTGATTTAATGCTATAACTAGTACTGAAAATGTATTTTACACTTTGTGTTTCTGTGTGGGTACAAACTGTTGAAATCTCTACTCAATATATACTAAATTGATCTTCTGTATATAAAGATAATTTAAAATTAATCTTGATGTGAAGGAATGGGAGAGGGAGCGGGAGACAGGAAGGGTGCGAGTGGGAGGGAAATTATGGCTGGGGGAGCCATTGTAATCCATAAACTGTACTTTGGAAATTTATATTTACTAAATAAAAAAAAACTTAAAAAATATAAAAGCAATTGTATAACTTGATTAAATTTTAGGGCCAGGAGTCCAGAACCCAGAATTCAGTTCTTTAGGGACTGACTAAATCACTGGTATCAATGCTTACAAATGTGTCTTAAACTTGGACTTGAGTAATAAAGTTTATCTTTTTTAGTTTTATCTTTTAATTCCACAAACCTGTTTAAATCCCCTCATATAGTCATATAATGAAAAACTGAATATTATTAATTTTATCATAAAATAGTATGAATGCACTATTCATGAAAAAATTAAATATTTCAGAAAATAATAAGCTAAAAAATAAAACTCTCCTGTTTCATATCTTCAAAAAAAGAAAAAGAACAGGTCATCAAAGAAGGAGGTACCTTTCTCTGAAAGGAGGAGAGAACTTCCACTTTGACTATGACCTTGTTTAAATATAATCAGAGTCGGTGAACTCAAAAGGCTTCCATAGCCTTGGCAACTCATGACTAGAGCCTAGGGTTCTTACACCATAAACAACAGTGTCAATTTGTTAAGTCAACAACAGGAGTCTCTGTGCACTTACTCCTCATATAGGATCTCTGTCCTTAATGTGCTGTACATTGTGATTTAATGCTATAACTAGTACTCAAACAGTATTTTGCACTTTGTGTTTCTGTGTGGGTGCAAACTGTTGACATCTTTACTTAATATATACTAAATTGATCTTCTGTACATAAAGAGAATTGAAAATGAATATTGTTGTGAATGGAAGGGGAGAGGGAGCGGGAGACGGGAGGGTTGTGGGTGGGAGGGAAGTTATGGGAGGGGGAAGCCATTATAATCCATAAACTGTACATCAGAAATTTATATTCATTAAATAAAAGTTAAAAAAAATAAAAAAATTGACCTTCTGTATATAAAGAGAATTGAAAATGAATCTTGATGTGACTGGAAGGGGAGAGGAAAAAGGAGAGGGGAGGGTTGCAGGTGGGCGGGAAGTTATGTCAGGGGGGGGATGCCATTATAATCCATAAGCTGTACTTTGGAAATTTATATTCATTAAATAAAAGTTAAAAAAAAGAAAAAAAATAAAGTCAGTGGATAATATCAGAAATACACAAACACAGAGAATATAGCAATATCTGGGACTGAGTTAGCCAAAACACAAGCGGATATCTCCAGTTTCATCCAGTCATATCCGGTCAAACTGGTGAAGAATCGTATGCAATGAACCGAGAAAATCACAGTAAAAATGGTTTTGGAAAATAGCAAAGTCTTTTCGTTTGGCAAGTGCATAAAATATCATCTATAGAAACAGAAATATCATGTGTGTTTGCCGGAGTTCCTCTAGCTTTCTCCCTAGAAAATACGAATGTGTAGAGCTGGTTTCTCCATGTGGAACCAATTAGTGTTTCAAAGCACAAAATTAAATATTCCCTGATAAAAAACATTCGAAACAATAAAGTCTGTGTATAATATCAGGAAAACAGAAACACAGAGGATGTAGCAATATCTAGGACTGAGTTAGCAAAAAAAAAACCAGATATTTACAGTTCCATCCAGTCATATCCGGACAAACTGGAGTGGAATACAGATGAAGTGTACCGAGAAAATCACAGAAAAATGGTTTTGGAGAAAAGCAAAGTCTTTCGTTAGGCAAGTGCATAAAATGACATCTATACAAACAGAAATATCACGTTTGTTTGCCGCAGTTCCTCTAGATTTCTCCCTAGAAAATACGAATGTGTAGAGCTGGTGTCTCCATGTGGAACCAATTAGTGATTCCAAGCACAAAATTAAATGTTCCCTGATAAAAAACATTCCAAATAATAAAGTCCGTGGAAAATATCAGGAATACAGAAACACAGAGGCTGTAGCAATATCTGGGATTGAGTTAGCCAAAACAAAACCGGATATTTCCGGTTTTATCCCGTCATATCCAGTAAACTGGTGTGGAATTCGTATGCAATGGACCGAGAAAATCACATTAAAAAGAGTTTTGCAGAATAGCAAAGTCTTTTCGTTAGGCAAGTGCATAAAATGTCATCTATACAAAGATAAATATCATGTTTGTTATTCGTAGTTCCTCTAGCTTTCTCCCTAGAAAATACAAATGTGTAGAGCTGGTGTCTCCATGTGGAACCAATTAGTGTTTCCAAGCACAAAATTAAATGCTCACAGATATAAAACATTCAAAATACTAAAGTCCGTGGATAATATCAGGAATACACAATACAGGGGCTGTAGCAATATCTGGGATTGAGTTAGCTAAAACAAAACCGGATATTTCTGGTTTCATCCAGTCATATCCGGACAAAGTGGTGTGGAATTCGTATGCAATAGACCGAGAAAATCAGAGTAAAAATGGTTTTGGAGAAAAGCAAAGTCTTTTCGTTAGCCAAGTGCATAAAATGTCATCTATACAAACAGAAATATCATGTTTGCTTGCCGCAGTTCCTCTAGTTTTTTACCAAGAAATATGAATGTGTAGAGCTTGTGTCTCCATGTGGAACCAATTAGTGACTCCAAGCACAAAATTAAATGTCCTTGATAAAAACATTGAAAACTATAAAGTCCATCGACAATATCCAGAAAACACAAACACAGAGGCTGTAGCAATATCTGGGATTGTGTTAGCCAAAACAAAACCGGATACTTCCGGTTTCATCCAGTCATATCCGAACAAACTGGTTTGGAATTCGTAAGCAATGGACCGAGAAAATCACAGTAAAAATTATTTTGGAGAAAAGCAAAGGCTTTTCGTTAGGCAAGTGCATAAAATGTCATCTATACCAACAGAAATATCATGTTTGTTTGCCGCAGTTCCTCTAGGTTTCTCCCTAGAAAATACGAATGTGTAGAGCTGGTGTCCCCATGATGAACCAATTAGTGTTTCAACGTTACAAAATGAAAGGTTCCCTGATAAAAACACTCAAAACAATAAAGCTCATCGATATTATCCAGAAAACACAAACACAGAGGCTTTCACGATATTTCAGATTGAGTTAGCCAAAACACAACAGGATATTTCCGGTTTCATCCAGTCATATCCAGACAAACTGGTGTGGAATTAGGAGGCAATGGAATGAAAAAATCACAGTAAAAATGGATTTGGAGAAAAGCAATGTCTTTTCGTTAGGCAAGTGCATAAAATGTCATCTATACAAACAGAATATCATGTTTGTTTGCCGTAGTTCCAATAGTTTTCTCCATAGAAAATACAAATACGTAGAGCTGGTGTCTCCACGTGGAACCAATTACTGAATCCAATCTTAAAATAAAGTGTTCCCCGATAAAAAAACATTCAAAACAATAAATCCGTTGATAATATCCAGAAAACACAAACACAGAGGCTGCAGCAATATCTGGGATTGAGTTACACTAAACAAAACTGTATATTTCTGGTTTCATCCAGTCATATCCGGACAAACTTGTGTGGAATTCGTATGCAATGGACCGAGAAAATCACAGTACAAATGGTTTTGCAGAAAAGCAAAGTCTTTTCGTTAGGCAAGTTCATAAAATGTCATCTAGACAAACAGAGATATCATGTTTGTTTGCCGCAGTTCCTCTAGAGTTCTCCCAAGAAAATACAAATTTGTAGAGCTGGTGTCTCCATGTGGAACCAATTAGTGTTTCTATGGTACAAAATTAAATGTTCCCTGATAGAAACATTCAAAACAATAAAGTCCATTGATAATATCTTGAAAACAAAAATACAGAATCTTTCACAATATTTCACAGTGTGTTAGCCAAAACACAACTGGATATTTCTGGTTTCATCCAGTCATACCGGGACAACGTGGTGTGGAATTCGTATGCAATGGACCGAGAAAATCAGAGTGCAAATGGTTTTGGAGAAAAACAAAGTGTTTTCTTTAGGCAAGTGCATACAATGTCATCTATACACACAGAAATGTTATGTTTGTTTGCCGCAGTTGCTCTAGCTTTATCCCTAGAAAATACGAATGCGTAGAGCTGGTGTCTCCATGTGGAACCAATTAGTGTTTTCAAGGACAAATTAAATGTTCCCTAATAAAAAAAATTCAAAACAATAAAGTCATTGGATAATATCAGGAATACACAAAATAGAGGCTGTAGCAATATCAGGTATTGAATTAGCCAAAACAAAACCGGATATTTGAGGTTTCATCCAGTCATATCCGATAAACCGGTTTGGAATTCGTATGCAATGTACCATGAAAATCACAGTAAAAATGGTATTAGAGAACAGCAAAGTCTTTTTGTTTGGCAAGTTCTAAAATGTCATCGATACAAGCAGAAATATGTTTGTTTGCCGCTGGTCCTCTTGCTTTCTACCTCGAAAATACGAATACTTAGAGCTGGTGTCTCCATGTGGAACCAATTAGTGTTTCTACATTACAAAATGAAATGTTCCCTGAAAAAAATATTCAAAACAATAAAGTAAATCGATAATATCCAGAAAACACAAACACAGAGGCAGTAGCAATATCTGGAATTTAGTTAGCTAAAACACAACCGGATATTTCCGGTTTCATCCAGTCATATCCGGTAAACTGGTGTGGAATTCGTATGAATTGGACCGCGAAAATCACAGCAAAAATGGTTTTGGAGAAAAGCAAAGTCTCTTCGTTAGCCAAGTGCATAAAATGTCATCTCTACAAACAGTAATATCATGTTTGATAGTCGCCGTTCCTATAGCTTTCTCCCTAGATAATACAAATGTCTAGAGCTGGTGTCCCCATGATGAACCAATTAGTGTTTCTAAGGTACAAAATTAAATGTTCCCTGATAAAAACATTCAAAACAATAAAGTCCGTTTACAATACCGAGAAAACAAAAACACAGAGACTGTAGCAATATCTGGGATTGAGTTAGCCAAAACAAAACCATATATTTCCGGTTTCATCCAGTCTTACCGGACAAACTGGTGTGGAATCCGTATGCAATGGACTGAGAAAATCACATTAAAAATGGTTTTGGAGAAAAGCAAAGTATTTTCGAAAGGCAAATGCATAAAATGTCATCTATATAAACAGAAATATTATGTTTGTTTGCCGCAGTTCCTCTAGCTTTCTACCTAGAAAAAATGAATACGTAGTACTGGTGTTTCCATGTGGAAGCAATTACTGTGTCCAAGCTCAAATGTTCTCCGATAAAAAAACATTCAAGAGAATAAAGTCCGTTGATAATATCCAGAAAACACAAACACAGAGGCTGCAGCAATATTTCGGATTGAGTTAGCGAAAACACAACCAGATATTTCCGGTTTCATCTAGTCATATCAAGACTAACTGGTTTGGAATTCGTATGCAATGGATCGAGATAATCACAATAGAAATGGTTTGGAGAAAAGCAAAGTCTTTTCGTCAGGCAAGTGCATAAAATGTCAACTATACAAACAGAAATATCATGTTTGTTTGCCGCAGATCCTCTAGCTTTCTCCCTAGTAAATACGAATGTGTAGAGCTGGTGTCTCCATGTGGAACCAATTAGTATTTTCGCAGCACAAAATTAAATATTCCCTGATAAAAACATGCAAAACAATAAAGTCCATGGATAATATCAGAAATACACAAACACAGAGGCTGTAGCAATATCAGGGATAGAGTTAGCCAAAACACAACCGGATATTTCCGGTTTCATCCAATCATATCCGGTAAACTGGTGTGGAATTCGTATGCAATGGACCGGGAAAATCACAGTAAAAATGGTTTTGGAGAAAACAAAGTCTCTTCGTTAGCCAAGTGCATAAAATGTCATCTCTACAAACAGAAATATCATGTTTGTTTGCCGCAGTTCCTCTAGCTTTCTCCCTAGATAATACGAATGTGTAGAGCTGGTGTCCCCATGATGTACCAATTAGTGTTTCTCAGGTACAAAATTAAATGTTCCCTGATAAAAACATTCAAAACAATAAAGTCTATCGCTAATATACAGAAAACACAAACACAGAGGTTTCAAAATATTTCACATTGAGTTAGCCAAAACACAACCGGATATTTCTCCTTTCATCCAGTCATACCGGACAAAGTGGTGTGGAATTCATATGCAATGGACCGAGAAAATCACAGTAAAAATGGTTTTGGAAAAAAGCAAAGTTTCTTCGTTAGCCAAGTGCATAAAATGTCATCTCTAAAAACAGAAATATCATGTTTGTTTGCCGCAGTTCCTCTAGATTTCTCCCTAGAAAATACGAATGTGTAGGGCTTGTGTCTCCATGAGGAACCAATTAGTGTTTCGCAGCACAAAATTAAATGCTCCCTGATAAAAACATTCAAAATAATAAAGTCCTTAGGTAATATCAGGAATACAAAAACACAGAGGCTTTCACAATATTTCAGATTAAGTTAGCCAAAACACAACCGGATATTTCCAGTTTCATCCAGTGATATCCAGACAAACTGGTGTGGAATTCGTATGCAATGGACCAAGAAAACCACAGTAAAAATGGTTTTGGAGAATAGCAAAGTCTTTTCGTTATGCAAGTGCAAAAAATGTCATCTATACTGAAAGAATTAGGCAGGTTAAGTTTAAAATGGAGTTGCTTGAGCTAACTGCATACTGTTCTGCTTCTGTGCAAAATGGCTGGGCTTGCAAAATGCTTTCATAAGATAGCTGAATTTTAGCTGAACTTGCAGTATGTAATCGTTTTTAGGAACTATAAAGGCAGAAGTTAACCGAAAATGTACCCAACCTATGTCCTGTTACACCACATTGACCCCCTGTCCTTGCTTGCTCAAGTTAAAATGGAAAATCCCAAGGCACGTACAGCACATAACTACTTCCCTTTTACCTTGGAAACCCCCTTGATGGTTCCCTTTTACCCTGGAAAAACCCTTTATCCTGTGATCTTTTGTAATACTGTGGAAATATGATAATGTTGTGGTTTTAAGCCTTAAATACTCTGTGTGATTGATGATCGGGGCCTCTCTTTGTTCACTGCACCAGAGGGTGCTGTTGTGCTGTGAGACGGCCCATTTGCAAATGCAATAAACTTCCTCTTGCTCTTTGCATCGATTGGTGTGGAGTTCGTGCATCTGGGGTCGGTCGAATTGTGAGACACCTGCTCAGGGGTCTTACATTTTGGGGGCTCGTCCGGGATTCGAGACCGCAGACCCACGCTCCATTCTCCAATCGGAGGTAAGTTCTTTCTTTTCTGTGGTTCTGTAAAATTGTCTGTTAATTGTTTTCTTGTAGGCACCTTCTGGAATTGTGCCCGCGGGACCTGTTCCTGGTGAGCCAGTAGTAGGAAGGGCAGACGTGCCGAGCCCTCCTGGCTCAAGCCCTGGAGGACGCTCCAGCGGTGTTCTGGGGAGAGGCTGGCGGAGGGCCGCTCTCCCACCTGGTAGGGAAGAAGGAACGGACTTCCTCCTTCCCCGGGAGAGGGCTGGTTAGGCAGCCGCTCCCGTCGGAAGTTTTGGTTTTGGTTTTGTCTCGGTCTGTTGTTGCGCGCAGTGTCTTTGTGTCAGTTTTGTTTTGTTTTATTGTTGTGTGTAGTATGCTTGTGTGTTTTGTGTGTTCTGGAGTTATGTTCTGTGTCATGGTCATGATTTACTTTCTTTTCCCCAAAATAAAACAGGAGGTGCGGAATCAGGCGAAAAATTCCCCAAAACGGGTAACTAACAGGGTAATGGTGGAGCGCGATTTTGCCGCTCCCGTCACCGCCCCAAAATTGAAGCCCAGTCCTGAGCCGCCAACGGCCACCCCGGCGGCGGGGTGGGGCCCCAAGTCCACTTCGCCCCTATGTGCGATAGAGTTAATTGAATCCATACTTTTAACCCGTCAATTGACCTGGGATGATTATTGGCAGCTTTTTCAGGCCCTTATAAATATGGAAGAAAAGCTTTTACAGATTCTTTTTTCGGAGGCTCAGGAGAGCGTCTCGGGGAACAATAAAAAATCACAGCTGGATCGAGATCAATGTGCATCCTGCAGAAAAAGAGGACATTGGCATAAAGATTGTCCAGATAAAAATGACAGCCGGTAGGAAACGACTCCGTCTCTATCGCCAGACTTTGACTAACAGGTTCTAAAAGGGCAGGAAGACGCCCTATTAATTCGGCTAAGGTATGTTTTAAAATAAATAATATTTGGCTAATTTCTTTTTACCTGATGTGGACTGGAATGGTTCTCAAAGACGGGTAAGTCACTCAGCATCCTGCACCAACCTAAGACAGGGCTCTAGGCCAAGCTGCCAGAGTTACCGATGACGGGTAAGGGCAGTGATGACTGAGGACAACCTAAGACAGAGGCCATTCTCGGCTAAAAATTACATTGTGCAGATAGACCCCAGAGTTTGTGTCAGGAAGAACGTATAAATAAAACAATTAGAGAGACATTAACTAAATTAATAGTGGAGACTGGCGCGGGAGACTGGGTTAAGTTGCTGCTGATGGCTTTGTTTAGGGCTTGTAATATTGCTGTTGCTAGACTTTAATTGTCCGAGGACTAAATCTGGAAAGGAGCCAAAGTTAACTATCTGTTTTAATTGACTGAGTGTTGCAGTAGTCCTGATTGTTCTGGCTGTGTTAGTCTTCTGGTGAGGTAAGAAGAGCCAATTAGGCTCTATGAAAAACATCAAGTATAAAAGTGTGTACTCGGTAAAGAGTGTTGTTAATAAGAAGGGCTAAAAAGAAAAAAAAAACTTTTTAAATAAGAAAAGGACATGGTTTGTAAATCCTGATGGCTAGTTTACTCTAGACTGGAATAAAAATGATAAAATGTTAAAGTAAGTTAAAGAGGGTGTGTGAAAGTCATAAAAAGTTATAAGACAAAAAAAGGTTTTAAACCTACTAACTGCTGCTCCAGGGGGTATCTCAACTGACAGGTATAAACCCAACTTTGTGCTTTTTCTGAATAATTTCTGGCCTAGCATTTAGTTATGGAAATCCTGGCTAATTTTTGTAATTTTGCTGCTTCTCCTTGGATTGTGTGTTTTTAATGCCTTCGCTCGCTTTGTTTCTAGCAGACTAAGAGCTGTTAAATTTCAAATTGTCGTTAGATAGAGCTTCCAACCCATCCCACTGGACCGAGCAGCACAGTGTTTCTAGGGCTACTGTCACATACCATAAAACAGATAGCAAGAGGAAATACCCAAAATCTCCCTCGACGCCCACATGCCAGCTTTGAAGAAGTTACAGAAGACGAAACTTCACCCATAATCCCAAAAATTTTGGGTATTCCTCTTGAGGAAAAATGTTAGGCAAAAAGTTAGTTATGAGCTTATGGGTATGTGACAGGCCTAAAGAGAAACACCCTGCTCCCCTCCTTTGTTTCAGACCTTCAAAAAAAAAAAGTTCCAACACAACAACAACGGACAGGGGTTTCGTGCTCTCACACTCGTTCCAGGTCCAGGGACTCTCTCACAGGCTTCGACCGCCTTCTGACCGCCTCTCCAGTCAGAAGCTCCGGGACCACAATCGTGCCCTTGCACTTCCTGGAGGCGAAACTGGGCATGCCCGACGCGGCCGATGAAAAAGAAGAGGAGCGGAAAAAAAGGCGCTCGGAAAAGAACAAAGCGGCGTGGGCCCGGATAAAGGAGCGCAAAGAGTCCCTGCAGCGGGTGTCCGAGCGGCTGGAGCTCAGAAACGTGGAACTGAAGATGCAGATCAGGGAGCTGGAGCAGGAGCGGCAGCAGCTGATCCTCAGGCTGAACCAGCGCCGCCCCACCTGCATAGTGGCTAATATAAACTGTTTAGTATTTGTAATACTTTTAATTTTTCTTACCCCTATTATGGGCTGCCCGCATTTCCCAAAGAGGCTCACGTGGGAGGTAAGATCTGGAACTAACAAGGTCGTGTGGTCCGTTACCAGCGTGGCCCCTACTGGGACGTGGTGGCCCTCCTTACACCCAGATGTTTGTCAATTGGTTGCAGGACTAGACACGTGGGACATCCCTGACATGTCTCATGATAAGATAACCCTGTGGAGCAAGAGCCAGGGCGTGTCCTTGACCAATGCAGACAACCCCGGGTGCAGGAGCCCACAATTTAGATGCTATCTTCGACAATCTGAGTTTTATGTGTGCCCTGAGGGTGGTAGGTCTGCGGAAGATGAGTGGCGGTGCGGGGGGGCAGAATCCTTCTACTGTAAGGCGTGGGGATGCGAAACCACTGGAGCAGCCTACTGGAGGCCGTCATCCCGAGATCGTTGGATCTCTGTGGGCCGTAACTTCACCCCCACAGGGGAAAATTGCGTAGACCTAAAAACAAAGCCCTGTTCCAGTCAACCACTCTGTGTGCCCCTAAACATTACCTTTGCAGAGAAGGGAAAAAAGGCCAGCATCGCCGACTGGAAACGGGGGAACTTGGGGGTTAAGGTTTTATCTTACTGGCAGCGATCCCAGGTTTCTGTTTAAAATCCAACTTAGAGAGTAAGCTCTTCCCCGGTCTGTAGGCCCCAATCTAGTGTTGCCGGGGTTGGCGGATCAGGGACAGAGGCCTGTGTCTAGGGTTATATCCCCAGGATCCCAGGGCCGGCCCTCGACCTCTCCACCTTCTCTGACGATAGGGGCAGGGACCTCTCCACCTTCTCTGAAGATAGGGGCAGGGGCGAGGCTGGGCGCAGGGGACTGCCTCTTGGGCCTAATATTAGCAGCTGTGATGCTTTGGCTGATAGGCTAACAACCCTAATTTTCATTATTACAGGATTCCTTAAATTTTAAGATTAAAATTTGACAAAAAGAAAAGGGGGGAATGAAAGAATTAGGCAGGTTAAGTTTAAAATGGAGTTGCTTGAGCTAACTGCATACTGTTCTGCTTCTGTGCAAAATGGCTGGGCTTGCAAAATGCTTTCATAAGATAGCTGAATTTTAGCTGAACTTGCAGTATGTAATCGTTTTTAGGAACTATAAAGGCAGAAGTTAACCGAAAATGTACCCAACCTATGTCCTGTTACACCACATTGACCCCCTGTCCTTGCTTGCTCAAGTTAAAATGGAAAATCCCAAGGCACGTACAGCACATAACTACTTCCCTTTTACCTTGGAAACCCCCTTGATGGTTCCCTTTTACCCTGGAAAAACCCTTTATCCTGTGATCTTTTGTAATACTGTGGAAATATGATAATGTTGTGGTTTTAAGCCTTAAATACTCTGTGTGATTGATGATCGGGGCCTCTCTTTGTGCACTGCACCAGAGGGTGCTGTTGTGCTGTGAGACGGCACATTTGCAAATGCAATAAACTTCCTCTTGCTCTTTGCATCGATTGGTGTGGAGTTCGTGCATCTGGAGTCGGTCGAATTGTGAGACACCTGCTCAGGGGTCTTGCAATACAAACGGAAATATCATGTTTGTTTGCCGCATTTCCTCTAGCTTTCTCCATAGAAAATACGAATGTGTAGGGCTTGTGTCTCCATGAGGAACCAATTAGTGTTTCGCAACACAAAATTAAATGCTCCCTGATAAAAACATTCAAAATAATAAAGTCCTTAAGTAATATCAGGAATACAAAAACATAGAGGCTTTCACAATATTTCAGATTGAGTTAGCCAAAGCACAACTGGATATTTCCAGTTTCATCCAGTCATATCCAGACAATCTGGTGTGGAATTCGTATGCAATGGACTGAGAAATCCACAGTAAAAATGGTTTTGGAGAATAGCAAAGTCTTTTCGTTATGCAAGTGCAAAAATGTCATCTATACAAACGGAAATATCATGTTTGTTTGCCGCAGTTCCTCTAGCTTTCTCCCTAGAAAATACGAATGTGTAGAGGTAGTGTCTCCATGATGAACCAATTAGTATTTTCGCAGCACAAAATTAAATGTTCCCTGATAAAAACATGCAAAACAATAAAGTCCGTGGATAATATCAGAAATACACAAACACAGAGGCTGTAGCAATATCAGGGATAGAGTTAGCCAAAACACAACCGGATATTTCCGGTTTCATCCAGTCATATCCGGTAAACTGGTGTGGAATTCGTATGCAATGGACCGGGAAAATCACAGTAAAAATGGTTTTGGAGAAAACAAAGTCTCTTCGTTAGCCAAGTGCATAAAATGTCATCTCTACAAACAGAAATATCATGTTTGTTTGCCGCAGTTCCTCTAGCTTTCTCCCTAGATAACACGAATGTGTAGAGCTGGTGTCCCCATGATGTACCAATTAGTGTTTCTCAGGTACAAAATTAAATGTTCCCTGATAAAAACATTCAAAACAATAAAGTCTATCGCTAATATACAGAAAACACAAACACAGAGGTTTCAAAATATTTCACATTGAGTTAGCCAAAACACAACCGGATATTTCTCCTTTCATCCAGTCATACCGCACAAAGTGGTGTGGAATTCATATGCAAGGGACCGAGAAAATCACAGTAAAAATGGTTTTGGAAAAAAGCAAAGTTTCTTCGTTAGCCAAGTGCATAAAATGTCATCTCTAAAAACAGAAATATCATGTTTGTTTGCCGCAGTTCCTCTAGATTTCTCCCTAGAAAATACGAATGTGTAGGGCTTGTGTCTCCATGAGGAACCAATTAGTGTTTCACAGCACAAAATCAAATGCTCCCTGATAAAAACATTCAAAATAATAAAGTCCTTAGGTAATATCAGGAATACAAAAACACAGAGGCTTTCACAATATTTCAGATTAAGTTAGCCAAAGCACAACCGGATATTTCCAGTTTCATCCAGTGATATCCAGACAAACTGGTGTGGAATTCGTATGCAATGGACCGAGAAAACCACAGTAAAAATGGTTTTGGAGAATAGCAAAGTCTTTTCATTATGCAAGTGCAAAAAATGTCATCTATACAAACGGAAATATCATGTTTGTTTGCCGCATTTCCTCTAGCTTTCTCCCTAGAAAATTCGAAAGTGTAGGGCTTGTGTCTCCATGAGGAACCAATTAGTGTTTCGCAACACAAAATTAAATGCTCCCTGATAAAAACATTCAAAATAATAAAGTCCTTAAGTAATATCAGGAATACAAAAACATAGAGGCTTTCACAATATTTCAGATTGAGTTAGCCAAAGCACAACCGGATATTTCCAGTTTCATCCAGTCATATCCAGACAAACTGGTGTGGAATTCGTATGCAATGGACCGAGAAAACCACAGTAAAAATGGTTTTGGAGAATAGCAAAGTCTTTTCGTTATGCAAGTGCAAAAATGTCATCTATACAAATGGAAATATCATGTTTGTTTGCCGCAGTTCCTCTAGCTTTCTCCCTAGAAAATACGAATGTGTAGAGGTAGTGTCTCGATGATGAACCAATTAGTGTTTCTACGGTACAAAATTAAATGCTCCCTGATAAAAAACATTCAAAACAATAAAGTCCGTTGAAAATATCCAGAAAACACAAACACAGTGACTGTAAAAATATCTGGGATTGAGATAGCAAAAACAAAACCGGATATTTCCGGTTTCATCCAATCATATCCGGACAAACTGGTGAGGAATTCATATGCAATGGACAGAGAAAATCACTGTAAAAATGGTTTTGGAGAAAAGCAAAGTCTTTTCATTAGAGAAGTGCATAAAATGTCATCGATACAAACAGAAACATCATGTTTGTTTGTCGCAGTTCCTCTAGCTTTCTCCCTAGAAAATACGAATGTGTAGAGCTGGTGTCTCCATGTGGAAACAATTAGTGTTTTGCAGTTTAAAATTAAATGTTCCCTGATAAAAAACATTCAAAACAATAAAGTCTGTGGATAATATCAGAAATACACAAACAAAAAGGCTGTAGCAATATCTGAGATTGAGTTAGCCAAAACAAAACTGGATATTTACGCTGTCATCCAGTCATATATGGACAAACTTGTGTGGAATTCATATGCAATGGACCGAGAAAATCACAGTAAAAATGGTTTTGGAGAAAAGCAAAGTTTTTTCGTTAGGCAACTGCATAAAATATCACGTATACAAACAGCAATATCATGTTTGTTTGCCACAGTTCCTCTAGCTTTCTCCCTAGAAAATACGAATGTGTAGAGCTGGTGTCCCCATGATGAACCAATTAGTGTTTCAATGGTACAAAATTAAATGTTCCCTGATAGAAACATTCAAACAATAAAGTCCATCGATAATATCCAGAAAAAACAAACACAGAGGATTTCACAATATTTAATATTGAGTTAGCCAAAACACAACCGGATATTTCTGGTTTCATCCAGTCATATCCGTACAAACTTCTATGGAATTCGTATGCAATGGACCGAGAAAATCACAGTAAAAATGGTTTTGGAGAAAACAAATTCTTTTCGTTAGGCAAGTGCATAAAATGTCATTTATACAAACAGAAATATCATGTTTGTTTGCCAGAGTCCCTATGGCTTTCTACCTAGAAAATACGAATGTGTAGAGCTATGTCTCCATGTTGAACCAATTAGTAATTCCAAGCACAAAATTAAATGTTCCCCGATAAATAGCATTCAAAACAATAAATTCCATTGATAGTATCCAGAAAAAAACAAACAGAGAGGCTGTAGCAATATCTGGGATTGAATTAGCCAAAACAAAACCGGATATTTCCGGTTTCATCCAGTCATATCCGGACAAACTCCTGTGGAATTCGTATGAAATGGATGGAGAAAATCACAGTACAAATGTTTTTGGAGAAAAGCAAAGTCTTTTCGTTAGGCAAGTGCATAAAATGTCATCGATACAAACAGAGATATCATGTTTGTTTGCCGCACTTCCTCTAGCTTTCTCCCTAGAAAATATGAAAGTGTAGAGCTGGTGTCCCCATGATGAACCAATTAGTGTTTCAACGGTACAAAATTAAAAGTTCCCTGATAAAAACATTCAAAACAATGAGTCCATTGATAATATCCAGAAAACACAAACACAGTGGCTGTAGCAATATTTCAGACTGAGTTAGCCAAAACACAACCGGATATTTCTGGTTTCATCCAGTCATATCCGGACAAAGTGGTGTAGAATTTGTTTGCAATGGACCGAGAAAATCACAGTACAAATGGTTTTGGAGAAAAGCAAAGTCTTTTCGTTAGGCAAGTGCATAAAATGTCATATATACAAACAGAAATATCATGTTTGTGTGCTGCAGTTCTTCTAGCTTTCTCCCTAGAAAATACGAATGTGTAGAGCTGGTGTCTCCATGTGTAACTAATTAATGTATTGAATCTCAAAATAAAATGTTCCCCTATAAAAAACATTCAAAACAATAAAGTCCGTGGATAATATCCAGAAAACACAATACAGAGACTGTAGAAATATCTGTGATTGAGTTAGCCAAAACAAAACCGGATATTTCTGGTTTCATCCAGTCATATCCAGAGAAACTTGTGTGGAATTCATATGAAGTGTACCAGAAATTCGCAGAAAAATGGTTTTGGAGAAAAACAAAGTCTTTTCGTTAGGCAAGTGCATAAAATGTCATCTATACAAACAGAAATATCAATTTGTTTGCTGTAGTTCCTCTAGCTTTCTCCCTAGAACATACGAATATGTTCAGCTGGTGTCTCCATGTGGAACCAATTACTATATCCAAGCTCAAAATAAAATGTTCCCCGATAAAAAACATTCAAAAAAATAAAGTCCTTTGATAATATCCAGAAAACACAGACACAGAGGCTTTCACAATATTTCGGATTGAGTTAGCCAAAACAAAACCGGATATTTCTGTTTTCATCCAGTCATATCTGGACAAAGTGCTGTGGAATTCGTATGCAATGAACCAAACAAATCACAGCAAAAAGGGGATTGCAGAAAAGCAAAGTCTTTTCATTAGGCAAGTGCATAAAATGTCATCAATACAAACAGAAATATCATGTTTGTTTGCGTAGTTTAGTAGCTTTCTCCCTAGAAAATAGGAATGTGTAGAGTTGGTGTCCCCATGATGAACCAATTAGTGTTTCACAGCACAAAATTAAATGTTCCCTGATAAAACAAATTCAAAACAAAAAAGTCCATGGATAATTTCAGGAGTACACAAACACAGAGGCTGTAGCAATATCTGGGTTGATTAGCCAAAACACAACCGGATATTTCCGGTTTCTTTTAGTCATACGAGGACAAACTGGTGTGGAATTCATATAAAATGGACCAAGGAAATCACAGTAAAAATGATTTTGGAGAAAAGCAAAGGCTTTTCGTTAGGCAAGTGCATAAAATGACATCGATACAAACAGAAATATCATGTTTGTTTGCCACAGTTCCTTAACTTTTCTACCTAGAAAATACAAATACATAGAGCTGGTGTCCCCATGATGAACCAATTTGTGTTTCTATGGTACAAAATTAAATGTTCCCTGATAAAAACATTGAAAAGTAAAAAATCCATGAATAATATCCAGAAAACACAAACACAGAGGCTTTCACAATGTTTCAGATTGAGTTAGCCAAAACACAACCGGATATTTCTCGCTTCATTTAGTCATATCCAGAAAAACTGGTGTGGATTGCGTATGCAATGGACCGAAAAAATCACAGTAAATATGGTTTTCGACAAAAGCAAAGTCTTTTCGTTAGGCAAGTGCATAAAATGTCATCTATACAAACAGAAATATCATGTTTGTTTGCCGCAGTTCCTCTAGCTTTCTCCCTAGAAAATACGAATGTGTAGAGTTGTTGTCTCCATGTGGAAATAATTAGTGTTTCACAGCACAAAATTAAATGTTCACTGATAAAAAACATTGAAAACAATGACGTCTGTGGATAATATCAGGAATACACAAACTCAGAGGCTATAACAATATCTCGGAATAAGTTAGCCAAAACAAAACCGGAGATTTCCGGTTTCATCCAGTCATATCCGGACAAACTGGTGTGGAATTCATATGGAATGGACTGAGAAAATCACAGTACAAATGGTTTTGGAGAAAAGCAAAGTCTTTTCATTAGGCAAGTGCATAAAATGTCATGTATACAAACAGAAATATCATGTTTGTTTCCCGCAGTTCCTCTAGCTTTCTCCCTAGAAAATACGAATGCCCAGAGCTGGTGTCTCCTTGTGGAACCAATTAGTGTTTCCAAGCACAAAATTAAATGTTCCCTGAAAAAAACATTCAAAAAAATAAAGTCCGTGGATAATATCAGGAATACACAAACATAGAGGCTGTAGCAATATTTCGGATTGAGTTAGACAAAATTCAACCAGATATTTCCGGTTTCATCCAGTCATATCCGGACAAACTGGTGTGGAATTCGTATGCAATGGGCTGAGAAAATCAGAGTAAAAATGATTTTGGAGATGAGCAAAGTCTTTTACTTAGACAAGTAGATAAAATATCATCGATACAAACAGAAATATCATGTTTGTTTGCAGCAGTTCCACTTGCTTTCTCCCTAGAAAATACAATTATATAGAGCTGGTCTCTCCATGTGGAAACAGATTGTGTTTTCAAGCACAAAATTAAATGTTCCTTGATAAAAAACATTCAAAACAATAAAGTCCGTGGATAATATCAGGAATTCACAAACACAGAGGCTGTAACAATACCTGGGTTTCAGTTAGCCAAAACAAAACCGGATATTTCCGGTTTCATCCAGTCATATCCGGACAAAGTGTTTTGGAATTCGTATGCAATGGACCGAGAAAATCTGAGTGAAAATGGTTTTGGAGAAAAGCAAAGTCTTTTCGTTAGGCAAGTGCATAAAATGTCATCTACACAAACATAAATATCATGATTGTGTGCCGCAGTTCCTCTAGCTTTCTCCCAAGAAATTACGAATGTGTAGAGCTGGTTTCCCCATGACGAACCAAGTAGTGTTTCTACGGTACAAAATTAAATGTTCCCTGATAAAAACATTCAAAACAATAAATTCCATTGATAATATCCGGAAAACACAAACACAGAGGCTGGAGCAATATTTCGGATTGAGTTAGCCAAAACACAACCAGATATTTCTGGTTTAATCCAGTCATATCCGGATAAAATGGTGTAGAATTCGTATGCAATGGACAGAAAAATCACAGTAAAAATAGTTTGGCAGAATAGCAAAGTCTTTTTGTTAGGCAAGGGCATAAAATGTCATCTATACAAACAGGAATATCATGTTTGTTTGCCACAGTTCCTCTAGCTTTCTGCCTAGAAAATACGAATGTGTAGAGCTGGTGTCTCCATGTGGAAACAATTAGTGTTTTAAAGCACAAAATTAAATTTTCCCTGATAAAAAACATTCAAAACAATTAAATCCATGGATAATATCAGGAATATACAAACACAGAGGCTTTCACAATATTTCGGATTGAGTTAGCCAAAACACAACCGGATATTTCTGTTTTCATCCAGTCATATCCAGACAAAGTGCTGTAGAATTCGTATGCAATGGACCGAGAAAATCACAGTAAAAATGGTTTTTGAGAAAAGCAAAGTCTTTTCATTAGGCAAGTGCATAAAATGTCATCTATACAAACAGGAGTATCATGTTTGTTTGCCACAGTTCCTCTAGCTTTCTCCGTAGAAAATAGGAATGTGTAGAGCTGGTGTCTACATGTGGAAACAATTAGTGTTTCAATGGTACAAAATTAAATGTTCCCTGAAAAAAAACGTTCAAAAAAATAAAGTCCATGGATAATATTAAGAATACACAAACACAGAGGCTATAGCAATACTTGGGATTGAGTTAGGCAAAACACAACCAGATATTTCCGGTTTCATCCATTCATATCCGGTCAAAGTGGTGTGGAATTCGTATGCAATGGACTGAGAAAATCACAGTACAAATTGTTTTGGAGAAAAGAATGTCTTTTCGTTAGGCAAGTGCATAAAATATCATCGATATAAACAGAAATATCATGTTTGTTTGCCGCAGTTCCTCTAGGTTTTCTGTAGAAAATACGAATGTGTAGAGCTGGTGTCTCCATGTGGAACCAATTAGAGTTTGCAAGCACAAAATTAAATGTTCCCTGAAAAAAAAACATTCAAAAAAATAAAGTCCGTGGATAATATCAGGAATACACAAACACAGAGCCTTTCACAATATTTCGGATTGAGTTAGCCAAAACACAACCAGATATTTCAGGTTTCATCCAGTCATATGCAGACAAAGTTGTGTGGAATTCGTATGCAATGGACCGAGAAAATCACAGTAAAAATGGTTTGGAGAAAGCAAAGTCTTTTCGTTAGGCAAGTGCATAAAATATCAGCTATAGAAACAGAAATATCATGTTTGTTTGTCACAGTTCCTGTAGGTTTCTCCGTAGAAATTACGAATGTATTACTGACGCCATGACCAAGAGTGTCAAATTGTTAAGTCAGCAACAGGAGTCACTGTGTACTTACATCCCATGTGGGATCTGTCCTTAATGTGTTGTCTAATGTGCAGTGATGCTATAACTAGTACTGAAATAGTATTTTTACACTTTGTGTTTCTGCGTGGGTACAAACTGATGAGATGTTTACTAATTATGTACTGAATCGATCTTCTGTATATAAAGATAATTGGAAATGAAAACAAAACCTGGTGTTTAATTGGAAATGGCATAGAAAATTAATTAATTTTTAAAAAAATATTATGTAGGATTTCTGCCTTTAATGTGCTGTACACTCTTATTTAACGCTATAACTAGTACTCCAACAGTATTTTTTTTTCATTTTTGTTGCTATATGGGGTGAAACTGTTGAAATCGTTACCTAATTTATACTAAACTGATCTTTTGTGTATAAAGAGAATTGAAAATGAATCATGATGTGATTGGAAGGGGAGAGGGAGCGGGAAAGAGGAGGGTTGTGGGTGGGAGGGAAGTTTTGGGAGAAGGAAGCCATTGTAACCCATGAGCTGTACTTTGGAAATTTATATTCATTAAATAAAAGTTTAATAAAAAAAGATATTACGAATGTGAAGAGCTGGTGTGTCCATGTGGAAACAATTAGTGTTTCAACGGTAAAAAATGAAATCTTCCCTGATAAAAAAACATTCAAAACAATAAAGTCTGTGGATAATATCAGGAATACACAAACACAGAGGCTGTAGCAATATCTGGGATTGAGTTAGGTAAAAAAAAAAAAAACGGATATTTCCGGTTTCATGCAGACATATCCGGACAAACTGGTGTGGAATTCGTATGCAATGGACCGAGAAAATCACAGTACAAATAGTTTTGGAGAAAAGCAAAGTCTTTTCATTAGGCAAGTAGAAAAATATCATCGATACAAACAGAAATATCATGTTTGTTTGCCGCAGTTCCTCTATCATTCTCCCTAGAAAATACGAATGTGTAGAGCTGCTGTCCCCATGTGGAACCTATTACTGTATCCAAGCTCAAAATAAAATGTTCCCCAATAAAAAAACATTCAAAACAATAAAGTCTGTGGATAATATCCAGAAAAAACAAACATAGAGGCTGTAGCAATATCTGGTATTGCGTTAGCCAAAACAAAACCAGATATTTCCGGTTTCATCCAGTCATATCCGGACAAACTGGTGTGGAATTCGTATGCAATGGACCGAGAAAATCACAGTACACATGGTTTTGGAGAAAAGCAAAGTCTTTGCAAGATGAGAGATATCTCTTTTGACACCTCCAGGGGGCCCTCTGGGGATGTCAAAAGTCCGGATAATTTAGAACTTTGATTTTCAGAAAGTCTGTTAAAGGTGCCAAGAGAACTTAAGAGTATCTGGTCAAAATAGAATTCCTTAACATCCTGAAATGATAGCCATTCATCAGTCAGGGTGATTTTAACACTTTTAAACCAGATCTAATCATAATATTTAACAATGCTTTTCATCAATCTGAACTTAACAGATACAGTAGAGTACACAATAGATTATTTGGGCAGAACATGAATTCTATGTCTCTTGCTGTCGAATAAACCAGAAATAAAAAAACCTCACACATATGAGTTCACATAATTCAGAACTATTCAACAGAGTCAAAAAGAGCTTACAGGACCTAACTCTAGAAATGGCAGAGTAACTGATTCAGCAGACACTGTTAAAATAGACGTTACAGTTTTTTGCAAAAACAGATTCCAAGATTTACGACTTAGACCATTTCCAGATATTTACTAACATTAGTGCACATTTTTAAAAACCTCATTGTTGTAACAGAAGATCAGACTTCAACTTTAGGTCAATGTAATTTTGGCATTAGCACTCAAAGAAAACTCCATAAACAATTTTAAATTTGTAAACCTTTTAAAACTTTTCATGACTTGCTCACACCTTCTGAAACTTTATACCTGTAGTTACTTTTACATAGTCTTGAATTGTTATGTATGGACAATCTATGAGAATACATGCTAACAAACTCAAACAGTCTCTCTTATCGAATTTAAGATGTGAAAAGTACAATACATTTTCCCACATTTTGCTTAGCATTGATGCCTAGATGGCTTAAGACACTGAGTTATTACTGAATACCACACCATTATCTGAATTAAAAGTCAAAATTACATTTCCATGCTTTTAAGTAACATAAGAATAACTCCTCCTGGACAGCAAACATGGACACAACTTTGAAAAGATCTTCATCGTTAAGAGAAACATGTTTAAAGCATATCAAAGACATGTGTAAAACCGAGCAAGTGAGCTACCAAGCAAACCGAAGGGCTTTGGCATTAACTTAATTCTCTGAACCAATGTTAACAACATAAAGGCTTGTATACACAGAATTTACTCTTATTTTTATAAGACCACTCTAGCTGGAAAGCAAAAACATGAATACAGCATGGGTCTGACACCATTTACAACATTTTAATACATTTCACATAATCTGAATTGACTCAAGCAGCTGTTACTTTAACAAATTTTAGAGTCTCATCCTTTGAGAGTTCCAGGGATCCGACTGGAAGCCCAAAGTTGGAAGACTCGGTTTAGAATTTAAGCTGTCAGAGTCAAGCGGTTTAGCCAACAATTAGTACATTTCTGATCAGTTGGGTAATCACTCAAACACTGAAAACAGATAAACAACATAGACAACTTCGCGTTGCAGTTTTCCCAATCAAGACTCATAATGGCAATAGAAAAACGCGAAACCTTCAAGGCACGTGAACGAACACTCTCAGATAAGTCAGGGACAGCAGCACAGAAAAGAACTAGACATCAGCATATGAGCCCATTGCTTAGGTTTCCATTAACTGCAAAGAGAAAAACCCATCAGGTTGGAAAGGGTTAATGGCTTAAGGTTCTGGCTCCCTTAGGTAAGGCCAGCAGTAGTTTGGAAATTCCTCCAGGAGAGGAAAAAAAAGCAGCCCTGGGGGGGGCGCTTTCCATAGGGATATCTGGCTATGCCTGCCTGGGTGCAGCAGGCCACGTGGACTGGAATAGAGTGCAGAGAAAGGCTGTGGTCCCCCATTTACAGGGAAGACTGCGCACACCTGGGCCTGGCAGGACTGGCCGTGGGGTTGGGTAGGTGCGCCATTTCACCAAGAGTGCTGGGAACCTCCTATAATTCAGCCAAAGCCAGATCAATCAGGACTACTGCAAACACTCAGTCAATTAAAACAGATAGTTAACTTTAGCTCCTTTCCAGATTCAGTCCTCAGACAATCAAAGCTTAGCAACAGTAATAGCTCACAAAAACTTCAAGATGCACCAAAGCTACCATAAGCTGCAAAGACGGACAGCCTTCTACCAGGTTGGAAAGGGTTAACTGGTAACAGCTTATCCCTAGGTGGAATTCCCTCTTACTCTCTCCTGGCCAGCGGTATAGGAATGGAGATGAAGAGAGCAAAGAGTGGGGGAGGGAGCCCCTGGAGAAGGGCGGAAAGTGACAGAGGACAAGATGTGAGTGACTGCCCTCACCTTCCCCTACGAATCTCAGCTGGAGGAGAGCACAGGGAAAGGCCCTGGTGTCTGGGGGCTGAGTGGGGTTTGAAATCTCCTATCGCTCAAGAGTGCCCACTACCTAGTTGTCTGAGTTTACCTGGAGGGCCAATATTAGCCTCGACCGAAGCTAAGCCCTGCTCACGTAGCAGTAGGCAGCGTGACCAGGTGTCCCTCCAAGAGAGAGACCTGGTCCTCGGGTCGCGGTCTGGCCGCCGGGAAGCCAAAGTGAGCTCAGGGGGTCTCCAGGCTCTCAGGCAACTGCCCTTCCTAATCGCCCTCCCGTTCCTTACAATCCCTCTGGAGTTTCGGCCGTAGCTAAGCCGTGGCCGGGGGGACTCCGCGTTCTCGGAGAGCTGTGGGGTGCCGGACACTCAACGGTCACTTCCACAGATCCGGTCCTGCTTGAGGGAAGGAATACTGACCTCCGATGTCTTCTCAAAATCCCTTCGTGGTTGCCAAAAATGTTACCGGAGAAATTGCAGGGTTCTTGTCTTCGCGCAAGAAAGAATTCAGGCATGAGACAGAGAGTAGTGGGAGGTAAAATAGCAAGGTTTATTAAGAAGGAACATCTGTAAGGACGGATGGGCACCTCTCCAGACAGGGCCTGAGAGAGAGTGCCCAGTCCCTCAGACTGGGGGAGAGGGGGGGCTGCATGGGTGAGTGGAGAGTACACCCAGCCAGGCCAGGCGGGCGGAGATAATAACCAATCGGCTGTTTAGATTAAAAGTGGTGCCAAGATGTGAAATGATGCTAAACTTCAGCTATAAACATGTTTCTTTCTAGCTGCTCCAGTCTCTGGCTCAGAAGCCAGATCCTTTAAAGAGGGACTGACAAAGTCTCCGTCCAGCTAATGCTGAACAACCAGGCATTGCTAGTTCAAATGTATTGCTAGTTTAAATGTGGATCAAACGGGAGGTCTAGCCAAAAGGGAGAAAGTGTTCCAAAAGAGACTTAGAGACGATGGGAGACGGTTATGCGGCAGGTGCTAGAGAACCAGGTTCCAGGAGCCCAAGAAAACTCTAGTGTCCACAGGCTACACGGTGAAAGCCTGGAAGCCCAAAAACTTATGGGTTACACGGTAAGACTAGTTAAACCCGGAAACCCAGGCCCATAGCCCACTGGCTACACGGTAAATAATCCGGAAGCCAAAGGATGGCAGAGACGTCTGCCACAATTTCTCCTCTAAGTCAGGCTACGCAGTAAGCACTGGTTAAACCGCCAGTTAAATCTGAAAGCCCAGGAAGTCAGTCTAGAGACCCGACTCAGTTGCCTCACTTCTCCTCTTTTCTCTTCCAGAAGGGAAGTTACTACAGTTCTGCAGGACTCCCCACTGTGATGTATGGTTTGATCCCCAGACCTTATGTAAGGAATGGTTGACCTTCTCTGTAATAATGCCTGGCCAAACAGCATAGCCAAAATAAGAGGTTAAACTATGAAATAATGTGACAGCTAGATCGATTTTTCAGTGTACGTGGTAAATGGGCAGAACTTCCCTTTTAAACCAAATTGAGGGATAAATAGAAAGTTGTACTGATGACCTCAAAGTATGCAAGCAGGTCACCACAGTTGATCTTACCTAAAAGGTCATAGTTCTCCTCATGGGCACGGTCTTAACTCGCAGAAAAATACTAAGTGTCAGAATTTGCCCATGACCATAGTTTTTTTAGCTCACCCTGATATTAAAGAAATCAGGGTTGGGTTGAGCACCCCCTTGACTGACATAGAGGCTGCCTCCTTGGTCTACTTTATTAGAGACCAGGAGAACGAGGAGCAAGCTAGCAGCAGGAGCGATATGAGGATAGGCAACAGGCCAATCTATGGCTTTCTGCACGGTGATCTGCTGTCAAGGAGACCCAGCAAGGCCAGTGCACCCCAAACAGCACCTGTTGCTGATAAAAGGAGCCAGGGCATTGGACAAGCAGCTGTCGCAACAGAAACTGCCTTCTGTCAGCTCTGCCAAGAGCATGGCCACTGGACACGGAACTGCCCTGGGTGTCGAAGGACTCCTGGTTCAGAACCGCAGACCCTGTGGCCCCGAGCTAAAAAGCCTATAGCTCTGCCCAGCCTCTGCCTAGCTTCTAGCTCCAGCCACTGCTATTGAGGGGATGGCCTAGGGTCAGTGAAACGCAAGTTGCCTATTTCTACCAGCCTCCTATTAAAGCTCTCCTCCTAGTCCAGCCAGGTAAGGCAAGTCAACAGGGTGCCTCCCCTAAAGGAGATTCACATCTCTTGCAATTCTCCTCCAGCACCCCCTGGATAGGTCTGGGCCTCACACACCCAGCCAGGCCTTAAACGTCTATCCAATAGTATTAAGCTTAGAGAAAGTCCTCCCTGCCAGTTCCTAAAAACAGGGCTTTCAGTAACAGCTAACTCAGATAGTCCTGCACCTATTTGGACAGGTCCTCACTGAGGACTTAAAGGGACTATCTCTTGAGGGGGGTGCACAATAATCCATAATGTAGATGATTAAATGTAAACAATTTGTTGGTCTCTCTCCCTTCCCAGCCTGAGACTCTAGTCTTGTACATTGGCTTAACTTGCTAGCAAAACTAGCTACTAGGTATCTGGAGGAAAACAAAGCAAAGCTATTTATTATTTATTAAAGTGTTAACTATTGAACCCTTATCCTCTCCCCTGGGGAGAGAAAACCAGCCCCAGAGAGGATATGGGCCATGCAGCAAATTCCTACTTCTGCAAACTTCAGGCAGTCCCAGCTTTTCTCTATCAGGTTACAGGTTCCTAGATACAGGGAAATAGCATAGTTCCTAAACCAGGCTCTTAACAGGCAGCCAAAGCAGAGCCCCCTGCTTTGTGGGAAAGAGCAAACCACAGCCTTTGCTCAGCTAAAGGATGCTATGGCTAAAACCCCTGTGCTAGGACTGCCAAGCCCAGAGAAACCCTCCCGGCTGTACATCACTGGGAGGCAGGGAGTCACCTTAGGAGGGTTAACTCAGGATCTGGGACCTGTTAAGCAACCTGTGGGCTACTTTTCTAAAACCTTAGACATGGTTGCACAAGGATGGCCTCACTGCCTAAAGACAATGGCAGCAGCTGCCTTGCTGACAGAGGAGGTATCTAGAATTACACTGGGGCAAAATATCGCCCTTTATACCTCACATCAAATAAATTCTCTATTAGAGCAAAAGGGCTTTCACTGGCTCACAGATAGTAGAATACTAAAATATCAGGTCCTCCTTCTAGAAAACCCATCAGGTAAAAATAAGGCATAAACCCAGTTACTTTAATGCCAGTTCCAGGGGAAAGTGGTCCCCTCCACTCCTGTACTGAGGCTATTGACTTGATCTATGCCAGCAGAAGGGACCTAAAAGACAGCCCCCTGACTAATGCAAATAAAGTTTGGTTCATAGATGGAAGCAGCTTTGTCAGACAGGACCTGCTTCTCAGAGTATGCAACAGTTACAGCATGGCACGTTATTGAAACGTGCTCTGCCCCCAGGAACTTTTGCTCAGCTAGCAGAACTAATTGCCTAAACCAGAGCTCTAGATCACACAAGGGATTTTTAAGGCATCTTCACTCTGCATGGAGACCTTAGTCTTCTGGTAAGGTAAGAAGAGCCAACCAGGCTCTATGGAAAACATCAAGTATAGAAATGTGTGCTTGGTAGGAAAGGCTTAGAAGGAAAGAGTGTTGTTGGTAAGAAGGGTTAAAAAGGAAAGGACATGGTTTGTAAGAATGACTTTATCCTGATGGCTAGTTTACTCTAGACTGGAATGGAAATGGTGAAATGTTTAAAGTAAGTTGAAGAGGGTGTGTGGAAGTCACAAAAGGTTATAAGAAAAAGAAGTGTTAAACATGCTAACTGCTGCTCCAGGGGGTATCTGTGCCATGCTCCAGGAAGAATGTTGTTTCTGGGTCAATCAGACTGGACAGGTACAAACCCAAATTTGTACTTTTCCTGGACAATTCCAAACAGCTCCAGGACCAGGCCAAGCAGGGCTGGGATTTCTGGCCTAACATCTGGTCATGGAAATCTTGGCTATTTCCTCTCCTTGGCCCAATAACTTCTGTAATCTTGCTGCTTCTCTTTGGACCGTGTGTTTTTAATGCCCTTGTTCGTTTTGTCTCTAGCAGACTAAGAGCTGTTGAACTCCAAATTGTCATCAGACAAGGCTTCCAGCCCATCCCACTGGATGACCTGAGCAGCCCCCTGGACGGAGCAGCACAGTCTTTCTAAGGCTACTGTCACACACCATAAGACAGATAGCAAGAGGAAATACCCAAATCTCCCTCGACACCCACATGCCAGCTTTGAAGAAGTTACAGAAGACGGAACTCCATCCATAATCCCAAAAAGAACTTTGGGTATTACCTCTTGAGGGGGGAATGTTAGGTAGGAAGTCAGTTATGAGCTTATGTGTGTGTGACAGGCCTAAAGAGAAGACATCTATATGCATCTGCATCTCAAAGTCATCCTAACAATGTTTCAGGGGAAGCCCAGATTTCGCATCCTGCCTGCCCTGCCCCCTTCTACCTGATAACCTGCCAGGTGGAGGCCCTCACCCCTCCTGCTTCCTGCCTGATAAATCTTCCACAATCTCCCAGGTGCAGCCCAGTATCTGCATCTCAAACACCCTGCTCCCTTCCTCAGGTCTGATAACATTTGCATCCATAAAGTCCTTTGTTTCAGACCTTCAAGAGAAGTTTTTCTATTTACATCCAAAAAGCCCTTTGTTCCAAGAGGAGCAGAGGTGGGGAAGCAAGACCCATCTCCTTAAAACCCCCAGCCTCAACTGGACTGTGCGCTCAGCTCTCTGCATCTTTGCTGAGCCACCCGCCTGGCCTGGCCAGGTGTAATCTCTCCACTCCTTCCTACTCCCTAGTCTCTCAGGCCCTGTCTGGAGAGGTGCCCATCCATATTTACGGATGCCCCTACCCTAAAAATCTTTGCTGCTTTTACCTCCTACTAAAAAAAAAAAAAGAAAAGTCTTTTCATTCGGCAAGTGCATAAAATGTCATCGATACAAACAGAAATATCATGTTTGTTTCCCGCAGTTCCTCTAGCATTCTCCCTAGAAAATAAGAATGTATAGAGCTTGTCTCCCCATGATGAACCAATTAGTGTTTCTACGGCAAAAAAATAAATGTTCCATGATAAAAACATTCAAAACAATAAAGCCCATCGATAATATCCAGAAAACACAAACACAGAACCTTTCACAATATTTGGATTGAGTTAGCCAAAACACAACCGGATATTTCTCGTTTCATCCAGTCATATCCGGACAAACTGGTGTGGAATTCCTATGCAATGGATGGAGAAAATCACAGTAAAAATGGTTTTGGAGAAAACCAAAGTTTTTTTCTTGAGGCAAGTGCATAAAATGTCATCGATACAAACAGAAATATCATGTTTGTTTGCTGCAGTTCCTATAGCTTTCTCCCTAGAAAATAGGAATGTGTGGAGGTGGTGTCTCCATGTGGAAACAATTAGTGTTTCACAGCACAAAATTAAATGTTCCCTGATAAAAAACATTGAAAACAATGACGTCTGTGGATAATATCAGGAATACACAAACTCAGAGGCTATAGCAATATCTCGGAATAAGTTAGCCAAAACAAAACCGGAGATTTCCGGTTTCATCCAGTCATATCCGGACAAACTGGTGTGGAATTCATATGGAATGGACTGAGAAAATCACAGTACAAATGGTTTTGGAGAAAAGCAAAGTCTTTTCATTAGGCAAGTGCATAAAATGTCATGTATACAAACAGAAATATCATGTTTGTTTCCCGCAGTTCCTCTAGCTTTCTCCCTAGAAAATACGAATGCGCAGAGCTGGTGTCTCCTTGTGGAACCAATTAGTGTTTCCAAGCACAAAATTAAATGTTCCCTGAAAAAAAAACATTCAAAAAAATAAAGTCCATGGATAATATCAGGAATACACAAACACAGAGGCTGTAGCAATATTTCGGATTGAGTTAGACAAAATTCAACCGGATATTTCCGGTTTCATCCAGTCATATCCGGACAAACTGGTGTGGAATTCGTATGCAATGGACCGAAAAAATCACAGTAAAAATGGTTTTGGAGATGAGCAAAGTCTTTTACTTAGGCAAGTAGATAAAATATCATCGATACAAACAGAAATATCATGTTTGTTTGCAGCAGTTCCTCTTGCTTTCTCCCTAGAAAATACAATTATATAGAGCTGGTGTCTCCATGTGGAAACAGATTGTGTTTTCAAGCACAAAATTAAATGTTCCTTGATAAAAAACATTCAAAACAATAAAGTCCATGGATAATATCAGGAATACACAAACACAGAGGCTGTAACAATATCTGGGATTGAGTTAGCCAAAACAAAACCGGATATTTCCGGTTTCATCCAATCATATCCGGACAAACTGGTGTGGAATTCGTATGCAATGGACCGAGAAAATCACAGTAAAAATGGTTTTGGAGAAAAGCAAAGTCTTTTACTTAGGCAAGTAGATAAAATATCATCGATACAAACAGAAATATCATGTTTGTTTGCAGCAGTTCCTCTTGCTTTCTCCCTAGAAAATACAATTATATAGAGCTGGTGTCTCCATGTGGAAACAGATTGTGTTTTCAAGCACAAAATTAAATGTTCCTTGATAAAAAACATTCAAAACAATAAAGTCCATGGATAATATCAGGAATACACAAACACAGAGGCTGTAACAATATCTGGGATTGAGTTAGCCAAAACAAAACCGGATATTTCCGGTTTCATCCAATCATATCCGGACAAACTGGTGTGGAATTCGTATGCAATGGACCGAGAAAATTGCAGTAAAAATGGTTTTGGAGAAAAGCAAAGTCGTTTCATTAGGCAAGTACATAAAATGTCATCTACACAAACATAAATATCATGATTGTGTGCCGCAGTTCCTCTAGCTTTCTCCCAAGAAAATACGAATGTGTAGAGCTGGTTTCCCCATGACGAACCAATTAGTGTTTCAACGGTACAAAATAAAATGTTCCCTGATAAAAACATTCAAAACAATAAATTCCATCGATAATATCCGGAAAACACAAACACAGAGGCTGGAGCAATATTTCGGATTGAGTTAGCCAAAACACAACCAGATATTTCTGGTTTCATCCAGTCAAATCTGGAAAAAGTGGTGTAGAATTCGTATGCAATGGACGGAAAAATCACAGTAAAAATAGTTTTGCAGAATAGCAAAGTCTATTTGTTAGGCAAGGGCATAAAATGTCATCTATACAAACAGAAATATCATGTTTATTTGCCATAGTTCCCCTAGCTTTCTCCCTAGAAAATATGAATGTGTAGAGCTGGTGTCTCCATGTGGAAACAATTAGTGTTTTCAAGCACAAAATTAAATGTTCCCTGATAAAAAACATTCAAAACAATTAAGTCCGTGGATAATATCAGGAATATATAAACACAGAGGCTGTAGCAATATCTGGGATTGAATTAGCAAAAAAAAAAAAAAGGATATTTCTGGTTTCATCCAGTCATATCTGGACAAAGTTGTGTGGAATTCGTATGCAATGGACCGAGAAAATCACAGTAAAAATGGTTTTGGAGAAAAGCAAAGTCTTTTCGCCAGGCAAGAGCATAAAATGTCATCTACACAAACAGAAATATCATGTTTGTTTGCTGCAGTTCCTCTAGCTTTCTGCCTAGAAAATACGAATGTGTAGAGCTATGTCTCCATGTTGAACCAATTAGTATTTCCAAGCACAAAATTAAATGTTCCCTGAAAAAAAAACATTCAAAAAAATAAAGTCCGTGGATAATATCCAGAAAACATAAACACAGAGGCTGTAGCAATATTTCGGATTGAGTTAGCAAAAACACAACCAGATATTTCTGGATTCATCCAGTCATATCCGGAAAAAGTGGTGTGGAATTCGTATGCAATGGTCCGAGAAAATCACAGTACAAAATGGTTTTGGAGAAAAGCAAAGTCTTTTCGTTAGGCAAGTGCATAAAATGTCATCTATACAAACAAAATTGTCATGTTTGTTTGCCGCTGTTCCTCTAGCTTTCTCCCTAGAAAATAAAAATGTGTAGAGCTGGTGTCTCCATGTGGAACCAATTAGTGTTTCCAAGCACAAAATTAAATGTTCCCTGATAAAAAAACATTCAAAACAATAAAGTCCATTGATAATATCCAGAAAAAAAAATAGAGGCTGTAGCAATATCAGGGATTGAGTTAGCCAAAACCAAACTGGATATTTCTGGTTTCATCCAGTCTTATCCAGACAAAGTAGCGTGGAATTCGTATGCAATGGACAGGGAAAATCACAGTATAAAGGGTTTTGGAGAAAAGCAAAGTCTTTTTGTTAGGCAAGTGCAAAAAATGCCATCTATACAAACAGAAATATGATGTTTGTTTGCTGTAGTTCATCTAGCTTTCTCCCTAGAAAATGCGAATGTGTAGATCTGGTGTTCTCATGATGAACCAATTAGTGTTTCACAGCACAAAATTAAATGTTCCCAGATAAAAACATTCAAAACAATAAAGTCTGTGGATAGTATCACGAATACACGTACACAGAGGCTGTAGCAATATTTCGGATTGAGTTAGCCAAAACACAACCAGACATTTCTGGTTTCATCCAGTCTTATCCGGAAAAAGTGGTGTGGAATTCGTATGCAATGGACCGAGAAAATCACAGTATAAAGGGTTTTGGAGAAAAGCAAAGTCATTTCATTAGGCAAGTGCAAAAAATGCCATGTATACAAACAGAAATATGATGTTTGTTTGCTGTAGTTCATCTAGCTTTCTCCCTAGAAAATGCGAAAGTGTAGAGCTGGTGTTCTCATGATGAACCACTTAGTGTTTCACAGCACAAAATTAAATGTTCCGGATAAAAACATTCAAAACAATAAAGTCTGTGTATAATATCAGGAACACACCTACACAGAGGCTGTAGCAATATTTTGGATTGAGTTAGCCAAAACACAACCAGATATTTCTGGTTTCATCCAGTCATATCCGGACAAACTGGTGTGGAATTCATATGCAATGGACTGAGAAAATCACAGTAAGAACGGTTTTGGAGAAAAGCAAAGTCTTTACGTTACGCAAGTGCATAAAATATCATCTATACAAACAGAAATATCATGTTTGTTTGCCATAGGTCCTGTAGCTTTCTCCCTAGAAAATATGAATGTGTGGAGCTGGTGTCTCCATGGAGAACCAATTAGTGACTCCAAGCACAAAATTAAATGTTCACTGATAAAAAACATTCAAAACAAGAAAGTCTGTGGATAATATAGGAATACACAAACACAGAGGCTTTAGCAATATCTTGGATTGAGTTAGCCAAAAAAAAACCGGATATTACCGGTTTCATGCAATCATATCTGGACAAAGTCGTTTGGAATTCATATGCATTGGACCGAGAAAATCACAGTAAAAATGGTTTTGGAGAAAAGCAAAGTATTTTCGTTAGGCAAGTGCATAAAATGTCGAATAGACAAACAGAAATATCATGTTTGTTTGCTGCAGTTCCTCTAGCTTTTTCCCTAGAAAATATGAATGTGAGGAGCTGGTGTCCCCAGGATGAACCAATTAGTCTTTCTACTGTACAAAATTAAATGTTCCCTGATAAAAACATTCAAAACAATAAAGTCCATCGATAATATCCAGAAAACACAAACACAGAGGCTTTCACAATATTTTGGATTGAGTTAGCCAAAACACAACCGGATATTTCTGGTTTCATCCAGTCATATCTGGATAATGTGTTGTGGAGTTCATATGCAAAGGACCGACAATATCACAGTAAAAATGATTTTGGAGGAAAGCAAAGTCTTTTCGTTAGGCAATTGCATAAAATGTCATGTATACAAACAGAAATATCATGTTTGTTTGCCGCAGGTCCTCTAGCTTTCTCCCTAGAAAATACGAATGTGTAGAGCAGGTTTTCCCATTATGAACAAATTCGTGTTTCAACGGTTCAAAATAAAATGTTCCCTGATAAAAACATTCAAAACAATATAGTCCGTTGATAATATCCAGAAAACACAAACCCAGAGCCTTTAGCCATATTTCGGATTGAGTTAGCCAAAGCACAACCAGATATTTCTGGTTTCATCCAGTGATATCCTGACAAAGTGGTTTGGAATTTGTATGCAATGGACAGAGAAAATCACAGTAAAAAGGGTTTTGGAGAAAAGGAAAGTCTTTTTGTTAGGCAAGTGCATAAAATGTCATCTATACAAACAGAAATATCATGATCGTTTGCAGCAGTTCCTCTAGGTTTCTCCCTAGAAAATACGAATGTGTAGAGCTGGTGTTCCCATGATGAACCAATTAGTGTTTCAATGGTTTAAAATTAAATGCTCTTGGATAAAAACATTCAAAAAAATAAAGTCCATCGATAATATGCAGAAAACACAAACACAGAGGCTGTAGCAAAATCTGGGATTGAGTTAGCCAAAAAACAACCGGATATTTCTGGTTTCATCCAGTCATATCCGGACAAACTGGTGTGGAATTCCTATGCAATGGACCGAGAAAATCACAGTAAGAACGGTTTTGGAGAAAAGCAAAGTCTTTTCTTTAGGCAAGGGCATACAAAGTCATCTATACAAACAGAAATATCATGTTTGTTTACTGCAGTTCCTCTAGCTTTCTCCCTAGAAAATACGAATGTGTAGAGCTGGTGTTCCCATGATGAACCAATTAGTGTTTCAACGGTACAAAATTAAATGCTCCCTGATAAAAACATTCAAAAAAATAAAGTCCATCGATAATATGCAGAAAACACAAACACAGAGGCTGTATCAAAATCTGGGATTGAGTTAGCCAAAAAACAACCGGATATTTCTGGTTTCATCCAGTCATATCCAGACAAACTGGTGTGGAATTCATATGCAATGGACAGAGAATATCACAGTACAAATGGTTTTGGAGAAAAGCAATTATTTTCATTAGGCAAGTGCATAAAATGTCATCGATAGAATCAGAAATATCATGTTTGTTTGCCGCAGTTCCTCTAGCTTTGTCCCTAGAAAATATGAATATGTAGAGCTGGTGTCTCCATGTGGAACCAATTAGTGTTTCCAAGCACAAAATTAAATGTTCCCTGATATAAAACATTCAAAACAATGAAGTCCGTGGATAATATCTGGAAAACACAAACAAAGAGGCTGTAGCAATATCTGGGAATGAGTTAGCCAAAACACAACCAGATATTTCTGGTGTCTTCCAGTCATATCAGGACAAACCGGTGTGGAATCCATATGCAATGGACCGAGAAAATCACAGTACAAATGGTTTTGGAGAAAAGCAAAGTCTTTTCGTTAGGCAAGTGCATAAAATGTCATCTATGCAAACAGAAATATCATGTTTGTTAGCCACAGTTCCTCTAGCTTTCTCCCTAGAAAATACGAATATGTAGAGCTGGTGTCTGCTGTGGAACTAATTAGTGTTTCCAGGCACAAAATTAAATGTTCCCTGAAAAAAAAATTCAAAAATATAAAGTCCATGGATAATATCAGGAATACACAAACTCAGAGGCTGTAGCAATATTTCAGATTGAGTTAGACAAAACACAACCAGATATTTCTGGTTTCATCCAGTCATATCCAGACAAACTCGTGTGGAATTCGTATGCAATGGACCGAGAATATCACAGTAAAAATGGTTTTGGAGGAAAGCAAAGTCTTTTCGCCAGACAAGAGCATGAAATATCATCTATACATACAGAAATATCATGTTTGTTTGCCACAGTTCCTCTAGTTTTCTCCCTAGAAAATACGAATGTGTAGAGCTGGTGTCTCCATGTGGAACCAATTAATGTTTCCAAGCAAAAAATTAAATGTTCCCTGATAAAAAACATTCAAAACATTAAAGTCTGTGGATAATATCAGGAATACACAAACACAGAGGCTGTAGCAATATTTCGGATTGAGTTAGCCAAAAACAAACGGATATTTCTTTTTTAATCCAGCCATTTCCGGACAAACTTGTGTGGAATTCATATGAAATAGACTGAGAAAATCACAGTACAAATGGTTTTGGAGAAGAGCAAAGTCTTTTCATTAGGCAAGTGATAAAAAACCATCGATACAAACAGAAATATCATGTTTGTTTGCAGCAGTACCTCTAGCTTTCTCCCTAGAAAATACGAATGTTTAGAGCTGGTGTCTCCATGTGGAACCAATTAGTGATTCCAAGCACAAAATTAAATGTTCCTTGATAAAAATCATTCAAAACAATAAAGTCCGTGGATAATATCAGGATTACACAAACACAGAGGCTGTAGCAATATCTGGGATTGAGTTAGCGAAAACACAACTGGATATTTCTGGTTTCATCCAGTCATATCCGGACAAAGTGGTTTGGAATTTGTATGCCATGGACCGAGAAAATCACAGTACAAATGGTTTTCGAGAAAAGCAAGTCTTTTCGTTGGGCAAGTGCATAAATGTCACCTATAGAAACTGAAATATCATGTTTGTTTGCCGCAGTTCCTATAGCTTTCTCCCTAGAAAATACGAATATGTAGAGCTGGTGTCTCCATGTGGAACCAATTACTGTATCCAAGCTCAAAATAAAATGTTCCCCGATAAAAAGCATTCAAATCCAAAAAGTCCATTGATAGTATCCAGAAAAAACAAACACAGAGGCTGTAGCAATATCTGGGATTGAGTTAGCAAAAACAAAACCGGATATTTATGGTATCATCCAGTCATATCCGGACATACTTGTTTGGAATTCGTATGCAAGGGACCGAAAAAATCAGAGTAAAAATGGTTCTGCAGAAAAGCAAAGTCTTTTCATTAGGCAAGTGCATAAAATGTCATCTATACAAACAGAAATATCATGTTTGTTTGCCACAGTTCCTCTAGCTTTTCTGTAGAAAATACGAATGAGTACAGCTGGTGTTCCCATGATGAACCAATTAGTGTTTCAACGGTACAAAATTAAACATTGCCTGATAAAAACATTCAAAACAATAAAGTCCATGGATAATATCCAGAAAACACAAACACAGAGGCTTTCACAATATTTCGGTTTGAGTTAGCCAAAACACAACCGGATATTTCTGGTTTCATCCAGTGATATCCGGACAAAGTGGTTTGGAATTTGTATGCAATGGACCGAGAAAATCACAGTACAAATGGTTTTGGAGAAAAGCAAGTCTTTTCGTTAGGCAAGTGCATAAAATCTCATCTATAGAAACAGAAATATCATGTTTGTTTCTGCAGTTCCTCTAGGTTTCTCCCTAGAAAATACGAATATGTAGAGCTGGTGTCTCCATGTGGAACCAATTACTGTATCTAAGCTCAAAATAAAATGTTACCCGATAAAAGCATTCAAAACCATAAAGTCCATTGATAGTATCCAGAAAAAACAAACACAGAGGCTGTAGCAATATCTGGGATTGAGTTAGCCAAAACAAAACCGATATTTCCGGTTTAATCCAGTCATACCCAGACAAACTGGTGTGGAATTCATATGCAATGGACCGAGAAAATCACAGTAAAAAGGGTTTTGGAGAAAAGGAAAGTCTTTTTATTAGGCAAGTGCATAAAATGTCATCGATATAAACAGAAATATCATGTTTGTTTGTCGCTGTTCCTCTAGGTTTTTCCCTAGAAAATACGAAAGTGTAGAGGTGGTGTCCCCATTATGAACCAATTAGTGATTCAACGGTACAAAATTAAATGTTGCCTGATAAAAACATTCAAAACAATAAAGTCCATCGATAATATCCAGGAAACACAAACACTGAGGCTTTCACAATATTTCGGTTTGAGTTAGCCAAAACACAACCGGATATTTCTGGTTTCATCCAGTCATATCTGGAAAAACTGGTGTGGAATTCGTATGCAATGGTCGAGAAAATCACAGTGCAAATGGTTTTGGAGAAAAGCAAAGTCTTTTCGTTAGGCAAGTGCATAAAATGTCGAATAGACAAACAGAAATATCATGTTTGTTTGCCGCAGTTCCTCTAGGTTTCTCCCTAGAAAATACGAATATGTAGAGCTGGTGTCCCCATGATAAACCAATTAGTGATTCAATGGTACAAAATTATATGTTGCTTGATAAAAACATTCAAAACAATAAAGTCCATCGATAATATCCAGAAAACAGAAACACAGAGTCTTTCACAATATTTCGGTTTGAGTTAGCCAAAACACAACTGGACATTTCTGGTTTCATCCAGTCATATCCGGACAAACTGATGTGGAATTCGTATGCAAGGGACAGAGAAAATCACAGTAGAAATGGTTTTGGAGAAAAGCAAAGTCTTTTCGTTAGGCAAGTGCTTAAAATGTCATCTATAGAAACAGAAATATCATGTTTGTTTGCTGCAGTCCCTCTACATTTCTCTCTTGAAAATATGAATATGTAGAGCCGGTGTCTCCATGTGGAACCAATTACCGTATCCTAGCTCAAAATAAAATGTTCCCTGAAAAAAGCATTCAAAACAATAAAGTCCATTGATAGTATCCAGAAAAAACAAACACAGAGGCTGTAGCAATATCTGGGATTGAGTTAGCCAAAACACAACCGGATATTCCTGGTTTCATCCTGTCATATCCGGACAAACTGGTGTGGAATTCGTATGCAATGGACCGAGAAAATCACAGTACAAATGGTTTTGGAGCAAAGCAAAGTCTTTTCGTTAGGCAAGTGCATAAAATGTCATATATATAAACAGAAATATCATGTTTGTTTTCCGTAGTTCCTCTAGCTTTCTTCCTAGAAAATACGAATATGTAGAGCTGGTGTCTCCATGTGGAACCAATTACAGTATCGAAGCTCAAAATAAAATGTTCCCTCATAAAAATCATTCAAAACAATAAAGTCCATTGATAGTATCCAGAAAAATTAAACACAGAATCTGTAGCAATATCTGGGTTTGAGTTAGCCAAAACAAAACCGGATATTTCTGGTTTCATCCAGTCATATCTGGACAAACTCCTGTGGAATTCTTATTCAATGTACCGAGAAAATCACAGTAAAAACGGTTTTGGAGAAAAGCAAAGTCTTTTCGTTAGGCAATTGCATAAAATGTCATCTATACAAAAAGAAATATCATGTTTGTTTGCCGCAGTTCCTCTAGCTTTCTCCCTAGAAAATACGAATGTGTAGAGCTGGTGTTCCATGTGGAAACAATTAGTGTTTTGCAGTTTAAAATTAAATGTTCCCTGATAAAAAACATTCAAAACAATAAATTCTGTGGATAATATCAGGAATACACAAACACAAAGGCTGTAGCAATATCTGGGATTGAGATAGCCAAAACAAAACCGGATATTTACGGTTTCATCCAGTCATATCTGGAAAAACTGGTGTGGAATTCGTATGCAATGGACCGAGAAAATTACAGTAAAAACGGTTTTGGGGAAAAGCAAAGTCTTTTCATTAGGTAAGTGCATAAAATGTCATCGATACAAACAGAAATATCAAGTTTGTTTGCCAGAGTTCCTCAAGCTTTCTCTGTAGAAAATATGAATATGCAGAGCTTGTGTCTCCATGTGGAACCAATTACTGTATCCAAGCTCAAAATACAACGTTTCCCGATAAAAAGCATTAAAAACAATAAGTACATTGATAGTATCCAGAAAAAAGAAACATAGAAGCTGTAGCAATATCTGGGATTGAGTTAGCCAAAACAAAAACTGGATATTTCCGGTTTCATCCAGTCATATCCGGACAAACTCCTGTGGAATTCGTATGCAATGGACTGAGAAAATCACAGTACAAATGGTTTTGGAGAAAAAGCAAAGTCTTTTCGTTAGGCAAGTGCATGAAATGTCATCTATACAAACAGAAACATCATGTTTGTTTGCCTCAATTACTCTAGCTTTCTCCCTAGAAAATACGATTCTGTAGAGCTAGTGTCTCCATGTGGAAACAATGAGTGTTTCTCAGTTCAAAATAAAATGTTCCCTGATAAAAAACATTCAAAACAATGAAGTCTGTGGATAATATCAGGAATACACAAACACAAAGGCTGTAGCAATATCTGGGACTGAGTTAGCCAGAACAAAATCGGATATTTACGGTTTCATCCAGTCATATCTGGACAACTACTGTGGAATTCATATGCAATGGACCGAGAAAATCACAGTAAAAATGGTTTTGGAGAAAAGCAAAGACTTTTCATTAGGCAAGTGCATAAAATGTCATCGAAACAAACAGAAATATCATGTTTGTTTGCCGCAGTTCCTCTAGCTTTCTCACTAGAAAATACGATTGTGTAGAGCTGGTGTCTCCATCATGAACCAATTAGTGATACAAAGATACAAAATTAAATGTCCCCTGATAAAAACATTCAAAACAATAAAGTCCATCGATAATATCCAGAAAACAGAAACACAGAGGCTTTCAAAATATTTCGGATTGAGTTAGCCAAAACACAACTGGATATTTCTGGTTTCATCCAGTCATATCCGGACAAAGTGGTGTGGAATTCGTATGCAATGGACCGAGAAAATCACAGTACAAATGGTTTTGGAGCAAAGCAAAGTCTTTTCGTTAGGCAAGTGCATAAAATGTCATCTATATAAACAGAAATATCATGTTTGTTTTCCGTAGATCCTCTAGCTTTCTCCCTAGAAAATACGAATATGTAGAGCTGGTGTCTCCATGTGGAACCAATTACTGTATCCAAGCTCAAAATAAAATGTTCCCCGATAAAAAGCATTCAAAACAATAAAGTCCATTGATAGTATCCAGAAAAAACAAACACAGAGGCTGTAGCAATATCTGGGATTGAGTTAGCCAAAACACAACCGGATATTCCTGGTTTCATCCTGTCATATCCGGACAAACTGGTGTGGAATTCGTATGCAATGGACTGAGAAAATCACAGTACAAATGGTTTTGGAGCAAAGCAAAGTCTTTTCGTTAGGCAAGTGCATAAAATGTCATATATATAAACAGAAATATCATGTTTGTTTTCCGTAGTTCCTCTAGCTTTCTTCCTAGAAAATACGAATATGTAGAGCTGGTGTCTCCATGTGGAACCAATTACAGTATCGAAGCTCAAAATAAAATGTTCCCTCATAAAAATCATTCAAAACAATAAAGTCCATTGATAGTATCCAGAAAAATTAAACACAGAATCTGTAGCAATATCTGGATTTGAGTTAGCCAAAACAAAACCGGATATTTCTGGTTTCATCCAGTCATATCTGGACAAACTCCTGTGGAATTCTTATTCAATGTACCGAGAAAATCACAGTAAAAACGGTTTTGGAGAAAAGCAAAGTCTTTTCGTTAGGCAATTGCATAAAATGTCATCTATACAAAAAGAAATATCATGTTTGTTTGCCGCAGTTCCTCTAGCTTTCTCCCTAGAAAATACGAATGTGTAGAGCTGGTGTTCCATGTGGAAACAATTAGTGTTTTGCAGTTTAAAATTAAATGTTCCCTGATAAAAAACATTCAAAACAATAAATTCTGTGGATAATATCAGGAATACACAAACACAAAGGCTGTAGCAATATCTGGGATTGAGATAGCCAAAACAAAACCGGATATTTACGGTTTCATCCAGTCATATCTGGAAAAACTGGTGTGGAATTCGTATGCAATGGACCGAGAAAATTACAGTAAAAACGGTTTTGGGGAAAAGCAAAGTCTTTTCATTAGGTAAGTGCATAAAATGTCATCGATACAAACAGAAATATCAAGTTTGTTTGCCAGAGTTCCTCAAGCTTTCTCTGTAGAAAATATGAATATGCAGAGCTTGTGTCTCCATGTGGAACCAATTACTGTATCCAAGCTCAAAATACAACGTTTCCCGATAAAAAGCATTAAAAACAATAAGTACATTGATAGTATCCAGAAAAAAGAAACATAGAAGCTGTAGCAATATCTGGGATTGAGTTAGCCAAAACAAAAACTGGATATTTCCGGTTTCATCCAGTCATATCCGGACAAACTCCTGTGGAATTCGTATGCAATGGACTGAGAAAATCACAGTACAAATGGTTTTGGAGAAAAAGCAAAGTCTTTTCGTTAGGCAAGTGCATGAAATGTCATCTATACAAACAGAAACATCATGTTTGTTTGCCTCAATTACTCTAGCTTTCTCCCTAGAAAATACGATTCTGTAGAGCTAGTGTCTCCATGTGGAAACAATGAGTGTTTCTCAGTTCAAAATAAAATGTTCCCTGATAAAAAACATTCAAAACAATGAAGTCTGTGGATAATATCAGGAATACACAAACACAAAGGCAGTAGCAATATCTGGGACTGAGTTAGCCAGAACAAAATCGGATATTTACGGTTTCATCCAGTCATATCTGGACAACTACTGTGGAATTCATATGCAATGGACCGAGAAAATCACAGTAAAAATGGTTTTGGAGAAAAGCAAAGACTTTTCGTTAGGCAAGTGCATAAAATGTCATCTACAAAAATATAAATATCATGTTTGTTTGCCACAGTTCCTCTAGCTTTCTCCCTAGAAAATACGAATGTGTAGAGCTGGTGTCCCCATGATAAAGCAATTAGTATTTCTATGGTACAAAAATAAATGTTCCCTGATAAAAATATTCAAAACAATAAAGTCCATCGATAATATCCAGAAAACACAAACAGAGAGGCTTTACAATATTTTGGATTGAGTTAGTCAAAACACAACTGGATATTGCTGTTTTCATCCTGTGATATCCGGTAAAAGTGGTTTGGAATTCCTATGCAATTGACCGAGAAAATCACAGTAAAAATGGTTTTGGAGAAAAGCAAATTCTTTTCGTTAGGCAAGTACATAAAATGTTATCTATACAAACCGAAACATCATGTTTGTTTGCCACAGTTCCTCTAGGTTTCTCCCTAGAAAATACGAATATGTAGAGCTGGTGTCGCCATGATGAACCAATTACTGTATCCAAGCTCAAAATAAAATGTTCCCCGATAAAAATCATTCAAAACAATAAAGTCCATTGATAGTATCCAGAAAACACAAACACAGAGGCTGTAGCAATATCTGGGATTGAGTTAGCCAAAACAAAACCGGATATTTCTGGTTTCATCCAGTCATATCAGGAGAAACTGGTGTGGAATTCGTATGCAATGGACCGAGAAAATCACAGTACAAATGGTTTTGGAGGACAGCAAAGTCTTTTCTTTAGGCAAGTGCATAAAATGTCATCTATACAAACAGAAATATCATGATTGTTTGCCACAGTTCCTCTAGTTTTCTCCATTGAAAATATGAATATGTAGAGCTGGTGTCTCCATGTGGAACCAATTAGTGTTTCCAAGAGAAAATTAAAAGTTCCCTGGAATAAAAACATTCAAAACAATAAAGTCCATCGATAATATCCAGAAAACACAAACACAGAGGCTTTCAAAATATTTTGGATTGAGGTAGCCAAAACACAACCGGATATTTCTGGTTTCATCCTGTCATATCCGGACAAACTGGTGTGGAATTCATATGCAATGGACCGAGAAAATCACAGTAAAAATGGTTTTGGAGGAAAGCAAAGTCTTTTCGTTATGCAACTACATATATGTCATCTATACAAACAGAAATATCAAGTTTGTTTGCCACAGTTCCTCTAGCTTTCTTTGTAGAAAATGCGAATATGTACAGCTGGTGTCCCCATGGGGAACCAATTACTGTATCCAAGCTCAAAATACAATGTTTCCCGATAAAAAGCATTAAAAACAATAAAGTACATTGATAGTATCCAGAAAAAAGTATCATAGGGTATGTAGCAATATCTGGGATTGAGTTAGCCAAAAAAAAAACCGGATATTTCCGGTTTCATCCAGTCACATCCGGACAAACTCCTGTAGAATTCGTATGTAATGGACCAAGAAAATTACAGTAAAAACGGTTTTGGAGGAAAGCAAAGTCTTTTCATTAGGTAAGTGCATAAAATGTCATCGATACAAACAGAAATATCAAGTTTGTTTGTCAGAGTTCCTCAAGCTTTCTCTGTAGAAATATGAATATGTAGAGCTTGTGTCTCCATGTGGAACCAATTACTGTATCCAAGCTCAAAATACAATGTTTCCCGATAAAAAGCATTAAAAACAATAAATACATTGATAGTATCCAGAAAAAAGAAACATAGAGGCTGTAGAAATATCTGGGATTGAGTTAGCCAAAACAAAGCTGGATATTTCCGGTTTCATCCAGTCATAACCAGACAAACTCCTGTGGAATTCGTATGCAATGGACCGAGAAAATCACTGTACAAACTTTTTTGGAGAAAAGCAAAGTCTTTTCATTAGGCAAGTGCATAAATTGTCATCTATACAAACAGAAATAGCATGTTTGTTTGCCGCAGTTCCTCTAGCTTTCTCCTTAGAAAATACCAATGTGTAGAGCTGGTGTTCCCATGATGAACCAATTAGTGTTTCAATGGTACAAAATTAAATGTTCCCTGATAAACACATTCAAAACAAGAAAGTCCATCGATAATATCCAGAAAACACAAACAGAGAGGCTTTCACAATATTTCGGATTGATTAGCCAAAACAAAACCGGATATTTCTGGTTTCGTCCAGTCATATCCGGACAAACAGGTGTGGAATTCGTATGCAATGGACCGAGAAAATCACAGTAGAAATGGTTTTGGAGAAAAGCAAAGTCTTTTCGTTAGGCAAGTGCATAAAATGTCATCAATACACTCATAAATATCATGTTCGTTTGCCACAGTTCCTCTAGCTTTCTCCCTAGAAAATAGAATATGTACAGCTGGTGTCTCCATGTGGAACCAATTACTCTATCCAATCTCAAAATAAAAAGTTCCTCGATAAATCATTCAAAGTAATAAAGTCCATTGAGAGTATCCAGAAAAAACAAACACAGAGCCTATAGCAATATTTTGGATTGAGTTAGCCAAAACACAACCGGATATTTCCGGTTTCATCCAGTCATGTCCGGACAAAGTGGTGTGGAATTCGTACGCAATCGACCGAGAAAATCACAGTACCAATGGTTTTGGAGAAAAGCAAAGTCTTTTCCTTATCAAGTGCATAAAACGTCATCTATATAAACAGAAATATCATGTTTGTTTGCGTAGTTCCTCTAGCTTTCTCCCTAGAAAATACGAATGTGTAGATCTGGTGTCCCCATGATGAACAAGTTAGTGTTTCCTCGGTACAAAATTAAATGTTCCCTGATAAACACATTCAAAACAAGAAAGTCCATCGATAATATCCAGAAAAAACAGACACAGAGGCTTTCACAATATTTCGGATTGAGTTAGCCAAAAAACAACTGGATATTTCTGGTTTCATTCAGTCATACCTGGACAAACTGGTGTGGAATTCGTATGCAATGGATCGAGAAAATCACAGTAAAAATGGTTTGGATTAAAGCAAAGTCTTTTCTTTAGGTAAGTGCATAAAATGTCATCTATACAAACGGAAATATCATGTTTGTTTGCCGCAGTTCCTCTAGCTTTCTCCCTAGAACAAACGAATACGTTCAGCTAGTGTCCCCATGATGAACCAATTAGTGTTTCAACGGTACAAAATTAATTGTTGCCTGATAAAAACATTCAAAACAATAAAATCCATCGATAATATCCAGAAAACACAAACACAGAGGCTTTCACAATATCTCACATTGCGTTAGCCAAAATACAGCCAGATATTTCCGGTTTCATTGAGCCATATCCGGACAACGTGGTATGGAATTCTTATGCAATGGACTGAGAAAATCACAGTAAAAATGATTTTGGAGAAAAGCAAAGTCTTTTCCTTAGGCAAGTGCATAAAATGTCATCGATACAAATAGAAATATCATGTTTGTTTGCTGCATTTCCTATAGCTTTCTCCCTAGAAAATACGAATGTGTAGAGCTGGTGTCTCCATGTGGAAGCAATTACTGTATCCAAGCTCAAAATAAAATGTTCCGTGATAAAAAACATTCAAAACAATAAACTACGTGGATAATATCAGAAATACACATACACAGAGGTGGTAGCAATATCTGGGATTGAGTTAGCCAAAACGTATCCGGATATTTCCGGTTTCATCCAGTCATATCCAGACAAACTGGTGTGTAATTCGGATGCAGTGGAACAAGAAAATCACAGTACAAATGGTTTTGGAGAAAAAGCAAAGTCTTTTCGTTAGGCAAGTGCATAAAATGTCATCTATACAAACAGAAATATCATGTTTGTTTGCCGCAGTTCCTCTAGCTTTCTCCCTAGAAAATACGAATGTGTAGAGCTTGTTTTTCCATGTGGAAACTATTAGTGTTTTGCAGCACACTATTAAATGTTCCCTGATGAAAAACATTCAAAACAATAAAGTCTGTGGATAATATCAGGAATACACAAACACAGAGGCTGTAACAATATCTGGATTGAGTTAGCCAAAACAAAACCGGATATTTCCGGTTACATCCAGGCATATCCTGACAAAGTGGTGTGGAATTCGTATGCAATGTACCGAGACAATCACAGTAAAAATTCTTTTATAGAAAAGCAAAGTCTTTTCGTTAGGCAAGTGCATAAAATGTCATCTATACAAACAGAAATATCGTTTATGTTTCCCGCAGTTCCTCTAGCTTTCTCCCTAGAAAATACGAATATGTAGCACTGGTGTCTCCATGTGGAACCAGTTACTATATCCAGGCTCAAAATAATATGTTCCCCAATAAAAAACTTTCAAAACAATAAAGTCTGTGTATAATATCAGGAATACACAAACACAGAGGCTGTAGCAATATCTGGGATTGAGTTAGCCAAAACACAACCGGATATTTCTGGTTTTATCCAATCATATCCGGAAAAAGTGGTGTGGAATTCGTGTGCAATGGACCAAGAAGATCACAGTAAAAATTGTTTTGGAGAAAAGCCAAGTCTTTTCGAAAGGCAAGTGCATAAAATGTCATCTACACAAACATCAATATCATGTTGGTTTGCCGCGGTTCCTCTTGTCAGAGGCCACCCGACAAACCACATGGAAACACGCAGCACTCAGTCAATTCATCACCACGTTTATTGCCTCATCGCGTTCCAGGCCAAAGTAGGGGGCCCGGCGAGAGGGACTGAAGGCAGTCTCCCTGAAGAAACTCTTCAGCCTCCAGCCCCGAGCACACAGAAAGACAAGGTTATATACCCCAGACCCCATACAGATAACATTCATTGTGTGCAATCATGCATAGCACAGGAACAGAGCAAGTTTACAAAGTAGCAATGGTCAGGGTACAAGCTCTGCAGATAGAGCAAAGAACATCATAAACCTTCATCAGAAGTCACATCCTGCCTGCAGGAATATGGGACGAAAAATCTTGGAAACAGGATTAGATAAGGGACAGCCTCAGCCTGCTGCATCTCATGTCGGGCCAGGGCCACTGGCCCCGACATCTCCCCCTTCTTGTTTGTACAAGAATGGCCTGGTGTTTATGGTAACCGGTGTCTACACTGTCCAGAGGGCCACGGGAGAGGGCCCATCCCCCACAAGTCCCTCGCGTTAAATGCTGAACGGAGTGGACTCGTGCCTGTCTTAGGTGCCCTGCAGTGCTTACTCTGCTTACCCGTCATCAAGGATACAGGAGGCATGTCCTGCCCTCTGTCTTAGGTTGCTAGAGAAGCCTGCAAGTGCTTACCCGTCATTGACTACCGGTCCACCCTAAGAGCAGTGTAGGAGCAAGAGGTCAATGAGGCAGTTAGGAAGAGAGAGACCGAGGCTTCCACGGCATATCACATACTGCAGCCCCCTGTTTTAGAGTGTCCTAGAGGGTATGTACTGTCCTTTTGATAGCCTCTCTGTCTGCGCACATTGGAACGGTGGGAACGTTTGGTTGTTTTACTTCACATTAGTCTACAGGCAGAGCTAGGCAGGCAGGCAGAAGACAGCGGTTGTGGAGGCCGGCTCCCCACAGCTCCTTTTTTTACTTTAGGACCAGCGCCTGTCTTAGGCGCCCCTGAGCAGAGTGGCAGCTTACCCGTCTTTGCCAGAGGGTCGACTTGCATGAGCAGTCTCAGCCCTCCGCTGTCTTAGGTTGCATGCCATCCCTCAAGGCACTTACCCGTCTCTGGCTACTGGTCCAAGAAACCAAGAAACACCTGCTGTATTGCAGGGGAGGGGGGTTTTGTAGCGATGACTTCGAATGGGGACCAAATATCTGTGTCCAGTTGTGTTAAGAACCCAAATCTCTTGCCGTAGTTCATGCAGCAAACGAGTGAAATTACTATTCCAGGTATGGTTTAAGGTGGCACCTAAAGAGCGAGACAAATTAGCAAGACGAGTATAGTTATGCCAGGGAAACGGAGTAGCGCAAAGCGCGACAGATTGAACCAAGCAGGGGGTTCCCCACATCCCCGTCTAAGATTCAGTTCTTCCTGGAGAACGTTGACCCGTTGGTTTAGTAATAAGATTCCTGAATGGATATGCTGATCCACTGCCACTCGGAGTGTTCTTGTTTGATCATTCTTCTGGAGCATGGGAATAGGTGACCTTTTTTCCTTTTAGGAATTTCACAAGCCAAGACTGACCTTGACTTGTCTATGACTTGTTTATGGGCTGCCTACATCTCCCCCTTTTTTATTTAATTGAGAATGGCCTCTGTCTTAGATTGCCCTCAGTCATCTCTGTCCTTACCCGTCATTGGTAACTCTGGCAGTTTGGCCTAGAGCCCTGTCTTAGGTTGGTACAGGATGCTGAGCGTCTTACCCGTCTCTGAGTACCATTCCAGCCCAACATTAGGTGAGAGATGAAACATACAGCCAAATATTAATTATTTGTGATTACAAATAATGATGAATGTCAGTTCATACAGACTGTAGTGAAGTCAGCATAAAATGCAGAACACACAGAAAACATCCCATACCAAGTAGGAAAAGCAGTAGTGGTCCAGTCAACATTAATAACCAATGAATCCATTGAAACCCTCCAAATGTTAGGGGGTTAGTAATAAACATGTTTTGCATTTTACTCTTAAGTTTATCAATAACAGACTCTGTATATGGCACATTGTTAGTAATGTTAAAACAACATTTTCCTGTTACAGATTTACAACTTATATGATTTTTTAACATCAAGTAATTGTTAGCTGCATGGTTTAAAAGTACTCCTGAGTGTACTTGATCCAATTCTTTGGCTATATTGGACAGTCCAGTAGCAGTAAGATTAATTGTTTTGGTCACTGAATATGCAAGCCTTCGCAGTCCACGGTTATTTCCAAAGGCCAGTCCAGGAACACTTACTACTGGTACAGCCATGGCCAGGGCAGTGTTTTGTCCTATTAGGATGACGTTGCCATTACAGTCTTTAGGTGAAGCATGCTGCCGACGCGCTCTATCCGCCACTGTAAATACAGATGTCAGCATCGGGGCCACAAAGTCCAGGGAGCAATTGCGGAAGTTATCAGAGGCTAATGATGTGAAGGCATATTTGCTACATAAAAAAACCCATCCCTTAGGAGTCCATGTCCCATACCAGTATTGGATTAGGTGTATTTCATTGATTGGTGATAGGATCCCTTTATTTTACCAATTGTAAAACCTTAATAACTTGTGGAGGCTGTGCACTCCGTAACTTGTCATTCCAATTTTTACTCAATCCTGAGCAGAGAGCCCATTCCTTTGCCAAAGAGGCGAACTGAGGGTCTTTTTAGCCAGAAACATTACAAGTTACACATGTAACTTTAGTTTTCCTTTTAAAGAAAGGCATTGCTTTGTATACTTGTAGATTTTGTTGACTACACCAATTTGTGACAGCAAATTATTTTTTAGCTGTCTGCTGTATACAGACTTAGTTTTAGTTTAATCTGCAAGAAATACGCTGCAAGCCTTATAGTGCACACTAAAATTATTTAGAGGAAAGATGGTAAAGGAGTATAGATTAATAGAATGTTGCAATAAACATGGCTCCATTGCTTTAATGATACTATAGCAAGACGGTCCACTGATTCCTGTTGGAAGGGCCTGAGGCTGGCCCCGCTTCCAGTTTTCTGAACTCTGTTTTTTAATGAATTACCTTCTTTATCAGTTTTGGAGTGACAATATTGGCCCAATGCCTTTCCCTTTAGCACTGGGGGAAAATACCAGGAGGAGCCTTATTTTGATTTTTGACTTTTGGACACTTTTTGTACATGTTTCTGTTGTTTACATTTATAGCACTCTTATTTATTGGGCATAGCCCTCCTTGATAATTTTTGTAATGACATACCATGTAGAGTGGCAGGTCCTGAATGTCCTGTTTTTAAGTGAATTTATTTTGTTAATTTTTTATGCAAGGGACTGTCACAGAACACCTCAGTCATAGTAGCCAATTGATTTATGTTTACATTGTACTTACATTTAGTAGAATTTATAGTGTTGTGGGCATCACTAGGCAATCTTTACAAAGCACCGGAAAAGAATCCATACTGAGAATCAGACATTATTAGTAATCATTACAGGCATGTTTAAAATTTGGCTTGACTGTGTGTTCCCCTGGGATGAAGCAGCAGTAGAGGCTTGTTCTGGCTCCCTCTTAAAGCCTCCAAGGACAAGGGTGGCTCATTGCCAAGATTTTAGGCAAGCAGTGCGTCCTGTCCCGGATCTTGGCCAGAGAGCCAAGACACGAAGCATGCCCACCTGTTTATCAGAAACATTCCTTTATCCTCCTCCCTGGGAACTGGCCAGGCTCCCAAGGAGCAGGAGAAGGTCATTTGGCAACAAAGTTACTTGTCCACCAGAGCTGAACCTAGATACAAGCCTCTTTATTCCAAAAATTTGTCCTTACATTTGGCCCTAGGGCTGCATTGAGAGGTAGACATAATTAACACATTATAAGAATACAATACAAATTTCTCATACAAGTATATATCCAGCAATCAAACACAATAATACTCAATGTGTTTTAAGGGTAAATTGAAACATAACTGAGGGAGAGTTAGCTTCTTGGGCACCCATGTCAGGGACATAAAAAAACAGTACCATTCTAATACAACAACTCAAGCTGCTGCAGACAGCCTGAGAACTGGCTAGACAATCCCATGGCATGGAGATCTGAGGCATTGTTACTTGTTAAACAGACATGTTGAGGCACACACAGTCCAATTAACAAATGCGCTAACATTTTGCATTACTCTGAAATTAGTGATTTGGGTTTCATTAAATATTTGTAACATCTCTTTTTGATAAAACAACAGATTTTTCAGCGGATGGAACACGGTGGGTAACCATTTAGCCATAATGATAGTAGCCTCTTACTATCTGTAATTGTTACATTTTTGTAGGTTTGTGTAATCTTAACTACTTGTGGCATATTTTGATTTACATTTTTTAAAGCCAACCACGCATAATCTGCCCAAGCATTCCTATCAATAACAAGGGTAGAGTTAGTACATAATACAAAAATAGAATGGGTAGTCTGGACATTTTGACACGTTTAAATGCACATTTTCCATAGTTATGGCTTAGAGGGGCTCCTGAGAATTTTTTTGTCTTTTAAGTCCTACACGTGCCAATTGCTCCCTCCTTTCTCCTGCAACCGGCGTCCCGGTGCTTTTTAACAAGGCCTTTATATCCTTGTCACATTTAGATGTGACTGTATATTCCCCATGGGCAATAGGAGAGGCTCCCCGGGCAAAGCCCTAGTCTGCCACGCCCTACTCGTGCTTATGTGCCTCCCTTGTAATCCCTACGGCCTGCTACCGCCACAGACTTCCCTCTTACAGAGGCTTACCTGTGGATGAGATGAATCCGAGTCACGGCACCAGCTGTCAGAGGCCACCCGACAAACTACATGGAAACACGCAGCACTCAGTCAATTCATCACCACGTTTATTGCCTCATCGCGTTCCAGGCCAAAGTAGGGGGCCCGGCGAGAGGGACTGAAGGCAGTCTCCCTGAAGAAACTCTTCAGCCTCCAGCCCCGAGCACACAGAAAGACAAGGTTATATACCCCAGACCCCATACAGATAACATTCAATGTGTGCAATCATGCATAGCACAGGAACAGAGCAAGTTTACAAAGTAGCAATGGTCAGGGTACAAGCTCTGCAGATAGAGCAAAGAACATCACAAACCTTCATCAGAAGTCACATCCTGCCTGCAGGAATATGGGACGAAAAATCTTGGAAACAGGATTAGATAAGGGACAGCCTCAGCCTGCTGCATCTCATGTCGGGCCAGGGCCACTGGCCCCGACATCCTCTAGCTTTCTCCCTAGAAAATACGAATGTGTACAGCTGGTGTCCCCATGATGAACCAATTACTGTTTCTACGGTACAAAAATAAATGTTCCCTGATAAAAACATTCAAAACAATAAAGTCCATCGATAACATCCGGAAAAAACAAACAGAGAAACTTTCACAGTATTTCGGATTGAGTTAGCCAAAATACAACTGGATATTTCTGGTTTCATCCAGTCATATCCGGAGAAAGTGGTGTGGAATTGGTATGCAATGGACCGAAAAATCACAGTAAAATTGGTTTTGGAGAAAAGCAAAGTCTTTTCGTTAGGCAAGTGCATAAAATGTCATCTATACAGACAGAAATATCGTGTTTGTTTGCGGAAGTTCCTCTACCTTTCTCCCTAGAAAATACAAATATGTAGAGCTGGTGTCTCCATATGGAACCAGTTAGATTTTCCGACACAAAATTAAATGTTCTCTGAAAAAAAAAACATTCAAAACAATGATGTCCGTGGATAATATCAGGAATACACAAACACTGAGGCTGTAGCAATATCTGGGATTGCGTTAGCCAAAACAAAACCGGATATTTCCGGTTTCATCCAGTCATATCCGGACAAACTGGTGGGGAATTCGTATGCAATGGACCGAGAAAATCACAGTAAAAATGGTTTTGGAGAAAAGCAAAGTCTTTCCATTGGGCAAGTAGATAAAATATCATCGATACAAACAGAAATATCCTGTTTGTTTGCTGCAGTTCCTCTAGCTTTCTCCCTAGAAAATACGAATATGTAGAGCTGGTGTGTCCCTCTGGATACAATTACTGTATCCAGGCTCAAAATAATACGTTCCCCGATAAAAAAACTTTCAAAACAATAAAGTCCATTGATAATACCCATAAAAAACAAACACAGAGGCTGTAGCAATATCTGGGATTGAGTTAGCCAAAACACAACCGGATATTTCCGGTTTCATCCAGTCATATCCGGACAAACGGGTGTGGAATTCCTAGGCAATGGACCGAGAAAATCACAGTAAAAATGGTTTTGGAGAAAAGCAAAGTCGTTTCATTAGGCAACTGCATAAAATGTCATCGATACAAACAGAAATATCATGTTTGTTTGCCGCAGTTTCTCTAGCTTTCTCCCTAGAAAATACGAATGTGTAGAGCTGGTGTCTCCATGATGAACCAACTAGTGTTTCTATGGTACAAAATTAAATGTTCCCTAATAAAAACATTCAAAACAATAAGTCCATCGATAATATCTATAAAACACAAACACAGAGGCTTTCAAAATATTGCGGATTGAGTTAGCCAAAACAAATCCAGATATTTCCAGTTTCATCCAGTCATATCCGGACAAAGTGGTGTGGTATTCGTATGCAATGGACCGAGAAAATCACAGTACCTATGGTTTTGGAGAAAAGCACAGTCATTACGTTAGGCAAGTGCATAAAATGTCATCTATGCAAACAGAAATATCATGTTTGTTTGCCGCAGTTCCTCTAGCTTTCTCCGTAGAATATAGGAATGTGTAGAGCCGGTAACTCCATAATGAACCAATTAGTGTTTCTACGGTACAAAAATAAATGTTCCCTGAAAAAACATTCAAAACAATAAAGTCCATCAATAATATCCAGAAAACATAAACACAGAAGCTTTCACTATATTTCGGATTCAGTTACCCAAAACACAATCGGATATTTCTCGTTACATCCAGTCATATCCGTACAAACTGGTGTGGAGTTCGTATGCAATGGACCGAGAAAAAAACAGTAAAAATGGTTTTGGAGAAAAGCAAAGTCTTTTCGTTAGGAAAGTGCATAAAATGTTATTGACACAAACAGAAATATCATGTTTGTTTGCCGCATGTCCCCTAGTTTCTCCCTAGAAAACACGAATGTGCAGAGCTGGTGTCTCAATGTGGAAACAATTAGAGTTTCACAGCACAAAATTAAATGTTCTCTGATAAAAAACATTCAAAACAATAAAGTCCATCGATAATATCCAGAAAACACAAACACAGAGTCGGTAACAATATCTAGGATTGAGTTAGCAAAAAAAAAAAAAAAAAAAAAAAACGGATATTTCGGGTTTCATCAAGTCATATCCGGAGAAACTGGTGTGGAATTTGTATGCAATGGACGTAGAAAATCACAGTAAAAATGGTTTTGGAGAAAAGTAAAGACTTTTCGTTAGGCAAGTGCATAAAATGTCATCGATACAAACAGAAATATCATGTTTGTTTGCCGCAGTTCCTCTAGCTTTCTCCCTAGAAAATACAAAAGTGTAGAGCTGGAGTCTCCATGTGGAACCAACTAGTGTTTCACAGCATAAAATTAAATGTTCCCTGATAAAAAACATTCAAAACAATAAAGTCTGTGGACAATATCAGGAATGCAGAAACACAGAGTTGGTAACAATATCTGGGATTGAGTTAGCCAAAACAAAACTGGATATTTCCGGTTTCATCCAGTCATATCCGGAGAAACTGGTGTGGAATTCGTATGCAATGGACCGAGAAAATCACAGTACCTATGGTTTTGGAGAAAAGCACAGTCTTTACGTTAGGCAAGTGCATAAAATGTCATCGATACAAACAGAAATATCATGTTTGTTTGTTGCAGTTCCTCTAGCTTTCTCCGTAGAAAATATGAATGTGTAGAGCTGGTGTTTCCATGTGGAATCTATTAGTGTTTCCAAGCACAAAATTAAATGTTCCCTGAAAAAAAAAACATTCAAAAATAATGTCCGTGGATAATATGAAGAATACACAAACACAGAGGATGTAGCAATATTTCTGATTGAGTCAGCCATAATACAAGCAGATATTTCAGGTTTCATCCAGTCATATCTGGACAAAGGGGTGTGGAATTCGTATGCAATGGACCGAGAAAATCACAGTACAAATGGTTTTGGAGAAAAGCAAAGTCTTTTCGTTAGGCAAGTGCATAAAATGTCATCTATACAAACAGAAATATCATGTTTGTTTGCCGCACTTCCTCTAGCTTTCTCCGTAGAATATAGGAATGTGTAGAGCCGGTAACCCCATGATGAACCAATTAGTGTTTCTACGGTACAAAAATAAATGTTCCCTGAAAAAACATTCAAAACAATAAAGTCCATCGATAATATCCAGAAAACATAAACACAGAAGCTTTCACTATATTTCGGATTCAGTTACCCAAAACACAACCGGATATTTCTCGTTATATCTAGTCATATCCGTACAAACTGGTGCGGAGTTCGTATGCAATGGACCGAGAAATTCACAGTAAAAATGGTTTTGGAGAAAAGCAAAGTCTTTTCGTTAGGCAAGTGCATAAAATGTCATTGACACAAACAGAAATATGTTTGTTTGCCGCATGTCCCCTAGTTTCTCCCTAGAAAACACGAATGTGCAGAGCTGGTGTCTCAATGTGGAAACAATTAGAGTTTCACAGCACAAAATTAAATGTTCTCTGATAAAAAACATTCAAAACAATAAAGTCCATCGATAATATCCAGAAAACACAAACACAGAGTCGGTAACAATATCTAGGATTGAGTTAGCAAAAAAAAAAAAAATGGATATTTCGGGTTTCATCAAGTCATATCCGGAGAAACTGGTGTGGAATTTGTATGCAATGGACGTAGAAAATCACAGTAAAAATGGTTTTGGAGAAAAGTAAAGACTTTTCGTTAGGCAAGTGCATAAAATGTCATCGATACAAACAGAAATATCATGTTTGTTTGCCGCAGTTCCTCTAGATTTCTCCCTAGAAAATACGAATGTGTAGAGCTGGAGTCTCCATGTGGAACCAACTAGTGTTTCACAGCATAAAATTAAATGTTCCCTGATAAAAACCATTCAAAACAATAAAGTCTGTGGATAATTTCAGGAATGCAAAATCACAGAAGCTGTAGCAATATCTGGGATTGAGTTAACCAAAACAAAACCAGATATTTCCGGTTTCATCCAGTCATATCCAGTCAAAGTGGTGTGGAATTCGTATGCTATGGACGTAGAAAATCACTGTAAAAATGGTTTTGGAGAAAAGCAAAGTCTTTTCGTGAGGCTAGAGCATAAAATGTAATCTATACAAACAGAAATATCATGTTTGTTTGCCGAAGTTCCTCTAGCTTTCTCCCTAGAAAATACGAATGTGTAGAGCTGGTGTCTCCATGTGGAAGCAATTTGTGTTTCCAAGCACAAAATTAAATGTTCCCTGAAAAAAATCATTCAAAAAAATTAAGTCCGTGGATAATATCAGGTATACACAAACACAGAGCCTGTAGCAATATTTCAGATTGAGTTAGCCGAAACACAACCAGATATTTCCGCTTTCATCCAGTCATATCCGGACAAAGTGGTGTGGAATTCGTATGCAATGGACCGAGAAAATCACAGTAAAAATGGTTTAGAAGAAAAGCAAAGTCTTTACGTTAGGCAAGTGCATAAAATGTCATCGATACAAACAAATATCATGTTTGTTTGCCGCAGTTCCTCTAGCTTTCTCCCTAGAAAACAGGAATGTGTAGAGCTGGTGTCTCCATGTGGAACCAATTAGTGTTTCACAGCACAAAATTAAATGTTCCCTGAAAAAAAACATTCAAAAAATAAAGTCTGTGGATAATATCAGGAATACACAAACACAGAGGCTGTAGCAATATTCCGGATTGAGTTTGCAAAAACACAACCAGATATTTCTGGTTTCATATGGTCATATCCGGACAAACTCCTCTGGAATTCGTATGCAATGGGCTGAGAAAATCAAGGTACAAATGGTTTTGGAGAAAAGCAGGTATTTTCGTTAGGCAAGTGCATAAAATGTCATCTATACAAACAGAAATATCATGTTTGTTTGCCGCAGTTCCTCAGGCTTTCTCCCTAGAAAATACGAATGTGTAGAGCTGGTGTCTCCATGTGGAAACAATTAGTGTTTTCCAGTTTAAATTAAATGTTCCCTGATGAAGAACATTCAAAACAATAAAGTCTGTGGACAATATCAGGAATGCAGAAACACAGAGGCGGTAACAATATCTGGGATTGAGTTAGCCAAAACAAAACTGGATATTTCCGGTTTCATCCAGTCATATCCGGAGAAACTGGTGTGGAATTCGTATGCAATGGACCGAGAAAATCACAGTACCTATGGTTTTGGAGAAAAGCACAGTCTTTACGTTAGGCAAGTGCATAAAATGTCATCGATACAAACAGAAATATCATGTTTGTTTGTTGCAGTTCCTCTAGCTTTCTCCGTAGAAAATATGAATGTGTAGAGCTGGTGTTTCCATGTGGAATCTATTAGTGTTTCCAAGCACAAAATTAAATGTTCCCTGAAAAAAAAAACATTCAAAAATAATGTCCGTGGATAATATGAAGAATACACAAACACAGAGGATGTAGCTATATTTCCGATTCAGTCAGCCATAATACAAGCAGATATTTCAGGTTTCATCCAGTCATATCTGGACAAAGTGGTGTGGAATTCGTATGCAATGGACTGAGAAAATCAAAGTATAAATAGTTTTGGAGAAAAGCAAAATCTTTTCATTAGGCAAGTGCATAAAATATCATCTATACAAACAGAAATATCATGTTTGTTTGCCACAGTTCCTCTAGCTTTCTCCCTAGAAAATATGAATGTGTAGAGCTGGTGTCTCCATATTGAACCAATTTGTGTTTCCAAGCACAAAATTAAATGTTCCCTGAAAAAAAAAAACTTTGAAAAATAAAAAAATCCATGAATAATATCCAGAAAACACAAACACAGAGGCTTTCACAATATTTCGGATTGAGTTAGCCAAAACACAACCGGATATTTCTCGTTACATCCAGTCATATCCGGACAAAGAGGTGTGGAATTCGTATGCAATGGACATAGAAAAACAGAGTAAAAATGGTTTTGAAGAAAAGCAAAGTCTTTTCGTTAGGCAAGTGCATAAAATGTCATTGAAACAAACAGAAATATCATGTTGGTTGCCGCAGTTTCTCTAGCTTTCTCCGTAGATAATACGAATGTGTAGAGCTGGTGTCTCCATGTGGAAACAATTAGTGTTTCACAGCACAAAATTAAATGTTCCCTAATAAACAACATTCAAAACAATAAAATCTGTGGATAATATCACGAATACACAAACAAAGAGGCAGTAACAATATCTGGGATTAAGTTAGCCAAAACAAAACCGGATATTTCCAGTTTCATCCAGTCATATCCGGACAAACTGGTGTTCAATTCTTATGTATGGACCGAGAAAATCACAGTAGAAATGGTTTTGGAGAAAAGCAAAGTCTTTTCGTTAGGCAATTGCATAAAATGTCATCTATACAAACAGAAATATCATGTTTGCTTTCAGCAGTTCCTCTAGCTTTCTCCCTAGAAAATACGAATGTGTAGAGCTGGTGTTTCCATGTGGAAACAATTAGTGTTTCACAGCACAAAATTAAATGTTCCCTGATAAAGAACATTCAAAACAATAAAGTCTGTGGATAATATCAGGAATACACAAACAAAGATGCTGTAGCAATATTTCAGATTGAGTTAGCCAAAACACAACCAGATATTTCTGGTTTCATCCAGTCATATTCGGACAACGTGGTGTGGAATTCGTATGCAATGGACCGAGAAAATCACAGTATAAATAGTTTTGGAGAACAGCAAAGACTTTTCATTAGGCAAGTGCATAGAATGTCATCTATACAAACAGAAATATCATGTATGTTTGCCGCAGTTCCTCTAGCTTTCTCCCTAGAATATACGAATGTGTAGAGCTGGTGTCTCCATGTGGAACCAATTACTGTAAACAAGCTCAAAATAAAATGTTCCCCGATAAAAAAAATTGAAAACTATAAAGTCTGTGGATAATATCCAGAAAAAACAATCATAGTTGCTGTAGCAATATCTAGGTTTGAGTTAGCCAAAACAGAACCGGATATTTCCGGTTTCATCCAGTCATATCCGGATAAAGTGGTGTGGAATTCGTATGCAATGGACCGAGAAAATCACAGCAAAAATGGTTTTGGAGAAAAGCAAAATCTTTTCATTAGGCAAGTGCAGAAAATGTCATCTATACTAACGGAAATATCATGTTTGTTTGCCGCAGGTCCTCTAGCTTTCTCCATAGAAAATACCAATGTGTAGAGCTGGTGTCTCCATGTGGAACCAATTACTGTATGCAAGCTCAAAAAGAAATGTTCCCTGATAAAAAGCATTCAAAACAATAAAGTCTGTGGATAATATCCAGAAAACACAAACATAGAGGCTTTCACAATATTTCGGATTGAGTTAGCCAAAACACAACTGGATATTTCTGTATTCATCCAGTCATATCCGGACAAACTGGTGTGGAATTCGTATGCAATGGAATGAGAAAATCACAGTAAAAATGGTTTTGGAGAATAGCACAGTCTTTTCATTAGGCAAGTGCATAAAATGTCATCTATACAAACAGAAATATCATGTTTGTTTGCTTCACTTCCTCTAGCTTTCTCCCTAGAAAATATGAATGTGTAGAGCTTGTGTCTCCATGTGGAACCAATTTGTGTTTCCAAGCTCAAAATAAAATGTTCCCTGATAAAACACATTCAAAACAATAAATTCCGTGAATAATATCAGGAATACACAAACACAGATGCTGCAGCAATATCTGGGATTGAGTTAGCCAAAACAAAACCAGATATTTCTGGTTTCATCCAGTCATATCCGGACAAACTCGTGTGGAATTCGTATGAAGTTTACCGAGAAAATCACAGTAAAAACGGTTTTGGGGAAAAGCAAAGTCTTTTCATTAGGCAAGTGCATCAAATGTCATCTATACAAACAGAAATATCATGTTTCTTTGCCACAGTTCCTCCAGCAGTCTCCCTAGAAAATACGAATATGTAGAGCTGGTGTCTCCATGATGAACCAGTTAGAGTTTCTACTGTACAAAATGAAATGTTCCCAGATAAAAACATTCAAAAAAATGAATTGCATCGAGAATGTCCAGAAAACACAAACAAAGAGGCTGTGGCAATATTTCGGATTGAGTTAGCAAAAACACAACTGGATATTTCCATTTTCATCCAGTCATATCCGGATAAAGTCGTTTGGAATTCAGATGCAATGGACCGAGAAAATCACAGTAAAAATGGGTTTGGAGAAAAGCAAAGCCTATTCCTTAGGCAAGTGCATAAAATGTCATCGATACAAACAGAAATATCATGTTTGTTTGCCACAGTTCCTCTAGATTTCTCCCTAGAAAATACGAATGTGTAGAGCTGGTGTCCCCATGATGAACCAATTAGTGTTTCAATGGTACAAAATTAAATGTTCCCTGATAAACACATTCAAAACAAGAAAGTCCATTGATAATATCCAGAAAACACAAACACAGAGGCTTTCACAATATTTTGGATTGAGTTAGCCAAAACACAACCGGATATTTCTGTTTTCATCCAGTCATATCCGGACAAAGTGGTGTGGTATTCGTATGCAATGGACCGAGAAAATCACAGTAAAATGGTTTTGGAGAATAGAAGAGTCTTCTCGTTAGGGAAGTGCATAAAATGTCATCTATACAAACAGAAATATCATGTTTGTTTGCCGCAGTTCCTCTAGATTTCTCCCTAGAAAATACGAATGTGTAGAGCTGGTGTCCCCATGATGAACCAATTAGTGTTTCAATGGTACAAAATTAAATGTTCCTTGATAAAAATATTCAAACAATAAAGTCCATCGATAATATCCAGAAACAGAAACACAGAGGCTTTCACAATATTTCGGATTGACTTAGCCAAAACACAACCGGATATTTCTGGTTTCATCCAGTCATATCCGGAAAAAGTTGTTTGGAGTTTGGATGCATTGGACCGAGAAAATCACAGTACAAATGGTTATGGAGAAAAGCAAAGTCTTTTCGTTAGGCAAGTGCATAAAATGTCATCTATACAAACAGAAATATCATTTTTGGTTGCCGCATTTCCTCTAGCTTTCTCCCTAGAAAATACGAATATGTAGAGCTGGTGTTTCCATGTGGAACCAATTACTGTATCCACGCTCTAAATAAAATGTTCCCCGATAAAAAACATTCAAAAGAATAAAGTCCGGATAGGAAATTAGGAGCGCGGCAACATGGCAGAATAGGCAGGGAGCACACTATTAGTCCGGGGGAGAGACAGTTTAATATAAGTGGAGATACTGCAGGGTCAAGGAAGAGTAGGGGATGAAACAGCAGAGGAAACACTTCCAGAACTAGTGATTCACAGTGGACCTGCGTGGAGAGCGTGGGAGCCCAAGTTCGGGACACCAGCGGCAGACTCAACACACCAGCGCTGGATTGTGAGGTGAGCCGAACCTCAATAGCCCGAGACACCAGGGGGCAAGTGGAAAGAGGAGGCTAGAGGGAATGAGGCTTGAAACTCCGTGGGGAAAAATTCACCAGGCTAACTAGAAGAGAGAGAGGAAAAAAATAAAAAAAATTGACCGATACGGACACAAGTTTCTCTCTCTCTGCTCACCTGTCAAAGGTGAGCAAGACAGAGCAGGCTCCATTTTGGACATACGTCATAAGCATGGTGACCTCAGGTCTGCACCAGCCCTGAGCCTAGCAGAAACACCTGACTCTGGGGGGAGGGGTGAAATAACAGGAGTTTAGGATCTAACTTGGCAACCCAGTGGGAGACTGCAGGAGAATTGGAGCCCACACTGAGGGCAGCACAGATTCCCTGTGTGGTCCTTGGGAAAGAGCTTCCGATCTCTGGCTCCTGTGGGTATATCATTTGCCTGCTAACTACCTCCAATTACGTTCAGCTGTGCGGAATTACTTCCCTTTTGAATCAAAAAAAGAAAGTGAGATTTACCACACCTAACCTGGGAGTGTCATCTTTGACACACCCTCAGCCCTGAGGAACCAAACACAGCTCTCATCTCAAGCCTCTAAGACTCCACTGAAAGCAGACAGTCCACTTAATATAGAGCCATAGTGTAACAAGAAAAAAAACACCACAGTGAAGAAACCAAATATCTCCAACATGCCAAACAACAAACACAAAAAACAAGCTAACGAGAACAAGGAAGACACTATGACGCCCCCAAATGAAAAAGACACCCCAATTCAAGATTATGAAGACGATGAGATAGAAGAAATGCAAGAAGCGGATCTCAAAAAATTGATAAGAACATTAAGAAGTTCTCGAAAAAAAATTCTTGAACTACAGAAATCCTTAACGGACAAGATAGAAAATCTCTCGTGAAAATGAAATATTAAGGAGGAGGGAATAGGAAGGGAGCACATTGATAGTTCGTCAAGATGCACGTTAATTAAAGTGGAGATACTGCAGGGTCAAGGAAGAGTAGGGGAAGAAACAGCAGAGGAAACACTTCCAGAACTAGTGATTCACAGTGAACCTGCGTGGAGAGCGTGGGAGCCCAAGTTCGGGACACCATGTGTAGACTCAACACACCAGCGCTGGAACGCGCGGTGAGCCGAACCTCAATAGCCTGAGACACCAGCGGGAAAGCGGAAAGAGGAGACTAGAGGGAACGAGGCTTGAAACACCGTGGGGAAAAGTTCACCAGGCTAACTAGAAGAGAGATAGGAAAAAAAATGTGACCAATACGGACACGAGTTCTCTCTCTCCGCTCACCTCTCAAAGGCGAACAAGACAAAGAGCAGGCGCCATTTTGGAGATACGTCATAAGCAGGGCGACCTCATGTCTGCACCGGCCCTGAGCCTAGCAGAAACACCTGACTCTGGGGGGAGGGGTGAAATAACAGGAGATTAGCATCTAACTTGGCAACCCAGTGGGAGACTGCAGGAGAATTGGAGCCCACACTGAGGGCAGCACAGATTCCCTGTGTGGTCCTTGGCAAAGAGCTTCCAATCACTGGCTCCTGTGGGTATATCATTTGCCTGCTAACTACCTCCAATTACGTTCAGCTGTGTGGAATTACTTCCCTTTTGAATCAAAAAAAGAAAGAAAGAAAGTGAGATTTACCACACCTAACCTGGGAGTGTCATCTTTGACACACCCTCAATCCGGAGGAACCAAACACAGCTCTCAGTCCACACTCATCTCAAGCCTCTAAGGCTCCACCGAAAGCAGACAGTCAACTTAAGATAGAGCCATAGTGTAACAAGAAAAAACACCACAGTGAAGAAACCAAATATCTCCAACATGCCAAACAACAAACGCAAAAACCAAGCTAACGAGAACAAGGAAGACACTATGATGCCCCAAATGAAAAAGACACCCTAATGCAAGATTATGAAGATGATGAGATCAAAGAAATGCAAGAAGCAGATCTCAAAAAATTGATAAGAACATTAAGAAGTTCTCAAAAACAAATTCTTGAACTACAGAAATCCTTCATGGACAAGATAGAAAATCTCTCTCGTGAAAATGAAATATTAAGGAGGAATCAAAAGGAAATGAAACAACTAGTGGAACAAGAAACTGTGATAGTGACGAGAAATCATAATGAAATGAAGAATTCAATAGATCAAATGACAAACACATTAGAGAGCCTTAAAAACAGAATGGGCGAAGCAGAAGAGAGAATATCAGACTTAGAAGACGGAGAACAGGAAAGGAAACAGGCAAACCAAAGAAAAGAAGAAGAAATCAGAAATCTAAATAATATTGTCAGGAATCTACAGGATACTATTAAAAAACCCAACATTCGGGTTCTAGGAGTTCCTGAAGGCATGGAGAGGGAGAAAGGATTAGAAGGCATTTTCAGTGAGATACTAGCAGAAAATTTCCCAGGTTTGGAGAAGGACAGAGGCATCTTAGTACAGGAAGCTTATAGAACCCCTAATAAACATGACCAAAAGAGATCCTCACCACGACATGTTGTAATCAAACTCACCACAGTGAAACATAAAGAAAAGATCCTAAAATGTGCAAGTGAGAAACGTCAGATTACTCTTAGAGGATCTCCAATTAGACTCACAGCAGACTTCTCATCAGAAACCCTACAAGCTAGAAGGGAATGGCGAGACATAGCCCAGGTACTAAGAGAGAAAAAATGCCAGCCCAGAATACTATATCCTGCAAAGCTCTCATTTGTGAATGAAGGTGAAATTAAGACTTTTCATAGCAAACAGAAACTGAAAGAATTTGTTGCCACTCATCCTGCCCTGCAAAAGATGCTTAAAGATGTGTTGCACACAGAAACACAGAAACACGGTCACCAATATGAAAGAAGGTAAAGGAAGGAAACCTCACAGCAAAAGATCACAGGAAGCTCAGTTTCTCTTTGACATAGAATTAAACTCTGATGCTCTGTTAAAGCAATGTGTTAAAGTAATCTATTATGTGTTCTTGATGTCTGTTAAATTCTAATTGTTCAAAAACAGCTGAATTTTTATTAAGAGCTATGGGGTATTTAAATATGTGCTTATTTTCAAAGATTTGAATAGTCACCTTGTAACAAGATCTAATTTGGTCTATGTTATGTCATGATTTTAAGGAATCTTATTTCAACCAGATATTTTGGATTTTGAGCCTTCTTGGCATTCTTGACAGGCATTCAAAAAATCAAAGTTTCAAACAATCTGGTCTCTAAAATTTCCAGTAAATCCTGGACTTTGGTTTGTCCAGTTTGGGCCCAACTGAAAAAATCAAAGGACCTATGTCTCTCATCTTATAGAGACACCAACTAATCAGGCTATTTGGATTATATTAGAAGAACTGTCAAGATGTGATGTGGTACCAAACTTTAGTTTCTATAATGGAAAATGCTATCACTACAAATGTTTGAGAATTAAAAAGTCTAATGATCTTGTATTACTAGATTTTGTCATTGATTTCTCCACAATTTTGCAGTGGGTTCGTTTCTGAGAAGAGCAGCGTGGTGGGGGCAAGCGGCGTGGAGTCAACACACAGACCCCGGGAGTCTGGTGAGAGCAGGCTTGAGGCGAGCAGCCTGCAGACTCGTTTATTACAGTTGATACAACAGCTTATATAGCTAAGACCAGCCAATCTGGTCAAGGGGCGTTCTATACCCCAACCAATCCAGCCTGTTGCCAGGCAGTTTCCAGAGCCATCCAATCACAGCCTGTCGCCAGGCAGTTTCAAATCCATCCAATCACAGCCTGTCGCCAGGCAGTTTCAAATCCATCCAATCACAGCCTGTTGCTAGGCAGTTTCAAAGCCATTCCTGACTAACTGACGCTCGCTTGCCAGTGGCCACCTTGGCATGGCCTTCTCATTCCACTACATTTCCCCCTTTTTGTTTATTTTTTGAGCAACGGAGGCATGATTCTTGGCCATACCATTGTTGACCCCGTTTCCATGTGGTCTCCGTACGCAGCTGTGCCTGTCTTAGGTTGTCCCCCAGGGGATCTTACCCGTCATTGACTAACCAGCGCTCAAATCGAGAGACCACAGGATTGCTTGCTCAGATAGGGGTAGGAATGAGGAATAACGGTTATCAGGAATGGCATGACCACACACAGGCTGTGGGCCATTGGAGTGGCTGACCAGAGCTAGTGGGGTACACAATGGTAACAGATGTGGCTTTGGGCAGTTTCTCAGGGTAGGATGATAGGGCAGGTGTGTCTGCTAACAAGGCGGAGTCTTGGTCTTGTTCAGCTGGTTCTGGTTGGCTGTCAGTTGCAGGCTTGATGTTTCTGGCTGGTACCCAAATGGACTGTTCCACATTCTCTGGAAAGACACAAGCATATCCTCGACCCTTAGTTAATAGAATCCTTTTTACAGGCGTTGGAATCCAGGGCTTGAATTTTGCGTACACTTCAACATTAGCAGCAAAAATGCTGATGGCATGGGATCTAGCGGCTGCGCTGAGAGCTTGGGGTGTCCGAGGACTGCCACAAATGTGGGGATCCTCACTGGGTGCAGATGGGATGACCTCGCATGAATTATTGTCTAGAGGTCCTCTTAGTTCATCCCACCGGTATGTGGGGGGTGGCTGACTAGGCATTGCTACCTTGTTTGCTACATTGTTTTTTTCACTGTCAGAGCTCTCTTTCCCTAAGTCATCAACCATTGTCTGTGAGACAGAGACCTGGAGTGTCAGGCTCCTATCACTCACAGATTCACTATCTTTGATAATCTGCACAGGATTCTGAGAGGGGGGTATCTTTCCCATGCCTGAGCGCTTAAGAGCAGCATGGTACGCCAACTCTAGCCAGAGGAAAGACACGTATAGCACTGCTACCGTAACACAGCAAATTCCTAGCACCTCAACTGTGGATGGCATTTTGTAGGAGGTTTCCGTATGCTAGACAAACAGATAGTGGTGTATCAGATCGTACGTATGTCCTGTGCTTAGTGGGGAACTTCCTTGATTCGTTAGGTCAAGGCCGTATGCCCACACGGTGTCTCCGGAGCGTCACCTCTCTCGAGTGAGGGAAGATGACTTAGTTCTGAATTCTTGGATGATCAGTCCCTTATGTGAATTCGCCGGGCGAACCGAAAGTAAAAGGAAGAGCCGAGAAGCGACGTACGCTCAGGGCGGTGTGTGCTAACCTGGGGTCACTTAGACTGAGGGCAAGGACAAGGAAAGGGGCGTAGGAGGGGGTTCTGTGCTCACCCTCACAGAACCGAACAGCACACAAAACACCGAGGGGCCTACTTGCCGAAATCCAGGGGGGACCTCGCCGAGTCCGACACGCTGTTTCTTTCTCAGTCACGTTGGCGTGCCAGATGTTGCAGTTGATTTCTCCACAACTAGACATGATAGTTATCTTAATGAGAAAGCCCCAGAGGCCTAAAAGGTTAAATACTTGTCAAATCCTACAGGTGCTTTCAAAAATACTGTGAAGTAAGCAAGTGCCTCTTGTTGGTTGATGAGTTTATAATTTTAAACATGGCGACTTAAAGTCTTTTGTCATCCACAGTTATATATGATGTGCTGCTGATAACACTAAAGCGTTGTTGGTTCTGTGTTTAGCTGTCCTCCTATAGGTTCCTATGGACATTTTCCAGCTACTTTTATTGTATTCAGTACTTTGGGATGGCTCTGTAAACAGATGAAGCCAATAATGTATTAACAGTACCAACTGAGAGAAAGTATGGTTACCTGATGTTACTAAAAACACAAAGCAATTCAAATCCATTGGCAATCTAGAAAAAGAGTTAAAGATTTTAAAAGCTATTATTAAAATTGCTATATTGGTCTATTATGTTATGTTATATGTGTGCACATATTGTATGTCCACATGGAAAATTTTATTAAGAGTTTTATTTTAAATGGCTTATAGATAAGATTGTCCATAAATTTAAGCTGCTAAAATCAATCAAAGATACATTTTACTTGGTGTGACCTGAATCTGTGTATCATATGTTTTATACTTGTTGGTAGAAAGAAACTAAAAACATTTTAGATGGTTGTGCTTCAGTTTACTGGCTAAACAAACTACACCATGTTAGATATTTAAGAGGTGTTTTCAAATACATGATTCTTAAAATTTATAGAAGGCATTGGACCTTCTGGTAAATGTTTTCTTAAGTTGTTATCTAATGGTTGAAACGGTTTGCTAAGTATTCATGTGATATTGCTGTTGTCAGCAAGCGATCTAGGACTTGCTCCCTCATTTCTCTATTCTAAGCCCAACTTGTTCTTTCATTTCTCTATTCTCTTCAAGGTAGGAAACTAATTCTATTATAAAGGAATCTGTAGGACGCACAATTTAATCTTTAGACCTTATAAAAGAGATGGCTAACATTTTTCTGTAATAGCATAGCCAAAATTAGAACTTAAATAATAATATCATAGCTAGATTCACTTCGCCATCAGCCAAGTATACAGTAAGTAGAAAAAACCTCCCTTTCAGACCAAAGGGAAAGAAAGTTTTAAAGTGAGAATATAATTTTCCTCATGGGCATTGTCTACCTTAGAAAAACAACTACAGAACATGCCTGTAACTATAGACTTGTAGTTCAGACCATTGAAGATTAGAGATGGGACACGGGCACTCCCTTGACTTGCATCCTCTGGTCTGCTTTAACAAAAACCAGGAGGAAAAGAAAGCTCGGCATCAGAAGCAATGGGTGGCAGGCCTATTAATGGCTGATATGTACTGTGATCTACCGTCAAGGAGACCCAACAGGCCAGTCCACTGCAGTGGCTTTCAAAGTGGTAAGCCTGGGCTTCAGCAGAAGTCAGCTTGTGAAGAGCCCTGGCAGCTCTGCCAAGAGTTGGATCACTGGAAATGGACCTGCCCTGGAGTCAAAGGATGCCCAGGTCAGAGCCACAGATCTTATTGGCTCTAAGCTGAAAAGCCCTTCACTCAGCACAACTTCCAAAGTGACCATTGCAGCTGAGGGTATGGTCAAGTAGGGTCAGCAACATTGCAGGCAGAACTGTAAATTTCTTGTTAGAGATGCCCCCTGCCTTTTCCTGGCCAGCTCTCCTCCCAGGCCAGCCAAGTAATGAAAGTCAACAGAGTGCCTTCCCCTAGGAGGTTCACACCTCCCTTAGGATATACCCCATGTGAAGAGATAGATAGGTCTGGGCCTCTTAACTTACAAGGCCTAAAGCCCACCAGATTATTATCAAGCCCCTTTCTATCAGGTTCTATTTGCCTCTCAATCAGAAAAATTACTTGTAGCTTAGACAGCACCTTTCTTAGCTCCTCTAATAATGACTCTGTCCTTTGTTCTCGGCCATGTCAAGTGCACTTGGGCCTCATTCCTTTGTAATCATAACCTCTACTCTACCACCAATGGCTCTACTCCCAACCTGTGTGTACTGATGGTCCTCTTCCCACTTAATGCTGTATAATTGCTCAAACCTGGTAAATGCCACTCTTAGGATCATTGGTTACTATCCTCACCCTGTCTTTTATGACCTTGTCTAAATATGATCAGAGTCGGCAAACTTGGAAGGCTTCCATAGCCTTGGCAACTCATGACGAGAGCCTAGGATGGTTACTGGCACCATAAACTAGAGTGTCAATTTGTTGGGTCAACAACAGGAGCCACTGTGCACTTGCTCCTCATGTGGGATCTCTGTCCTTAATGTGCTGTACATTTTGATTTGATGCTATAACTAGTACTCAAACAGTATGTTTAACTTTGTGTGTCTATGTGGGTGCAAACTGTTGAAACATTTATACTAAATTGATCTTCTGTATATAAAGATAATTGAAAATGAGTCTTGATGCAAATGGAAGGGGAGAGGGAGCAGGAGAGGGGAGGGTTGCGGGTGGGAGGGAAGATATGGGAGGGGGAAGCCATTGTAATGCATAAGCTGTACACTGGAAATTTATATTCATTAAATAGAAGTTAAAAAAATAAAAAATAAAAATAAGGGCAAAAAAAAGAAATATTAAGGAGGAATCAAAATGAAATGAAACAACTAGTGGAACAAGAAACTTTGATAGTGACGAGAAATCATAATGAAATGAAGAATTCAATAGATCAAATGACAAACACATTAGAGAGCCTTAAAAACAGAATGGGCGAAGCAGAAGAGAGAATATCAGACTTAGAAGACGGAGAACAGGAAAGGAAACAGGCAAACCAAAGAAAAGAAGAAGAAATCAGAAATCTAAATAATATTGTCAGGAATCTACAGGATACTATTAAAAAACCCAACATTTGGGTTCTAGGAGTTCCTGAAGGCATGGAGAGGGAGAAAGGATTAGAAGGCATTTTCAGTGAGATACTAGCAGAAAATTTCCCAGGTTTGGAGAAGGACAGAGGCATCTTAGTACAGGAAGCTTATAGAACCCCTAATAAACATGACCAAAAGAGATCCTCACCACGACATGTTGTAATCAAACTCACCACAGTGAAACATAAAGAAAAGATCCTAAAATGTGCAAGTGAGAAACGTCAGATTACTCTTAGAGGATCTCCAATTAGACTCACAGCAGACTTCTCATCAGAAACCCTACAAGCTAGAAGGGAATGGCGAGACATAGCCCAGGTACTAAGAGAGAAAAACTGCCAGCCCAGAATATTATATCCTGCAAAGCTCTCATTTGTGAATGAAGGTGAAATTAAGACTTTTCATAGCAAACAGAAACTGAAAGAATTTGTTGCCACTCATCCTGCCCTGCAAAAGATGCTTAAAGATGTGTTACACACAGAAACACAGAAACACGGTCACCAATATGAAAGAAAGTAAAGGAAGGAAACCTCACAGCAAAAGATCACAGGAAGCTCAATTTCTCTTTGACATAGAATTAAACTCTGATGCTCTGTTAAAGCAATGTGTTAAAGTAATCTATTATGTGCTCTTGATGTCGGTTAAATTCTAGTTGTTCAAAAATAGCTGAATTTTTATTAAGAGCTATGGGGTATTTAAATATGTGCTTATTTTCAAAGATTTGAATAGTCACCTTGTAACAAGATCTAATTTGGTCTATGTTATGTCATGATTTTAAGGAATCTTATTTCAACCAGATATTTTGGATTTTGAGCCTTCTTGGCATTCTTGACAGGCATTCAAAAAATCAAAGTTTCAAACAATCTGGTCTCTAAAATTTCCAGTAAATCCTGGACTTTGGTTTGTCCAGTTTGGGCCCAACTGAAAAAATCAAAGGACCTATGTCTCTCATCTTATAGAGACACCAACTAAGCAGGCTATTTGGATTATATTAGAAGAACTGTCAGGATGTGATGTAGTACCAGACTTTAAGTTTCTATAATGGAAAATGCTATTAATACAAATGTTTGAGAATTAAAAAGTCTAATGATCTTGTGTTACTAGACATGATATTTATCTTAATGAGAAAGCCCCAGAGGCCTAAAGGGTTAAATACTTGTCAAATCCTACAGGTGCTTTCAAAAATACTGTGAAGTAAGCAAGTGCCTCTTGTTGGTTGATGAGTTTATAATTTTAAACATGGCGACTTAAAGTCTTTTGTCATCCACAGTTATATATGATGTGCTGCTGATAACACTAAAGCGTTGTTGGTTCTGTGTTTAGCTGTCCTCCTATAGGTTCCTATGGACGTTTTCCAGCTACTTTTATTGTATTCAGTACTTTGGGATGGCTCTGTAAACAGATGAAGCCAATAATGTATTAACAGTACCAACTGAGAGAAAGTATGGTTAACTGAGATTACTAAAAACACAAAGCAATTCAAATCCATTGGCAATCTAGAAAAGAGTTAAAGATTTTAAAAGCTATTATTAAAATTGCTATATTGGTCTATTATGTTATGTTATATGTGTGTACATATTGTATGTCCACATGGGGAAATTTTATTAAGAGTTTTATTTTAAATGGCTTATAGTTAAGATTGTCCATAAATTTAAGCTGCTAAAATCAATCAAAGATACATTTTAATTGGTGTGACCTGAATCTGTGTATCATATGTTTTAGACTTGTTGGTAGAAAGAAACTAAAAACATTTTAGATGGTTGTGCTTCAGTTTACTGGCTAAACAAACTACACCATGTTAGATATTTAAGAGGTGTTTTCAAATACATGATTCTTAAAATTTATAGAAGGCATTAGACCTTCTGGTAAATGTTTTCTTAAGTTGTTATCTAATGGTTGAAACGGTTTGTTAAGTATTCATGTGATATTGCTATTGTCAGCAAGTGATCTAGGACTTTCTCCCTCATTTCTCTATTCTAAGCCCAACTTGTTCTTTCATTTCTCTATTCTCTTCAAGGTAGGAAACTAATTCTATTATAAAGGAATCTGTAGGACGCACAATTTAATCTTTAGACCTTATGAAAGAGATGGTTAACATTTTTCTGTAATAGCATAGCCAAAATAAGAACTTAAATAATAATCTGATAGCTAGATTCACTTTGCCATCAGCCAAGTATACAGTAAGTAGAAAAAACCTCCCTTTCAGACCAAAGGGAAAGAAAGTTTTAAAGTGAGAATATAATTTTCCTCATGGATATTGTCTACCTGAGAAAAACTACTACAGCACATGCCTGTAACTATAGAATTGTAGTTCAGACCATTGAAGATTAGAGATGGGCTTTTCGTTAGGCAATTGCATAAAATGTCATCTATACAAACAGAAATATCATGTTTGTTTGCCACAGTTCCTCTAGCTTTCTCCCTAGAAAATACGAATGTGTAGAGCTGGTGTCGCCATGATGAACCAATTAGTGTTTCAACGGTACAAAATTAAATGTTCGCTGATAAAAACATATAAAACAAGAACGTCCATCGATAATATCCAGAAAAAACAAACACACAGGCTTTCACGATATTTCGGATTGAGTTAGCCAAAACACCACCAGATATTTCTGGATGCATCCAGTCATATCCCGACAAACTGGTGTGGAATTCGTATGCAATGGACCTAGATAATCGCAGTAAATATGTTTTTAGAGAAAAGCAAAGTGTTTTCGTTAGGCAAGTGCATAAAATGTCATCTATACAAACAGAAATATCATGTTTGTTTGTCGCAGTTCCTCTAGCTTTCTCCCTAGAATATACGAATATGTTCACCTGGTGTCTCCATGTGGAACCAATTATTGTATCCAAGCTCAAAATAAAATGTTCCCCGATATAAAACATTCAAAAAGATAAAGTCCATTGATAATATCCAGAAAACACAAACACAGAGGCTGCAGCAATATTTGGGATTGAGTTATCCAAAACAAAACCAGATATTTCCGGATTCATCCAGTCATATCCAGACAACGTGGTGTGGAATTGGTATGCAATGAACCGAGAAAATCACAGTAAAAATGGTTTGGAGGATAGCAAAGTCTTTTCGTTAGGCAAGTGCATAAAATGTCATCTATACAAATAGAAATATCATGGTTTTTTGCCGCAGTTCCTCTAGATTTCTCCTAGAAAATAGGAATGTGTAGAGATGGTGTCTCCATGTGGAAACAATTAGTGTTTCCAAGATCAAAAATAAATGTTCCCTGATAAAAAGCATTCAAAACAAATAATCCGTTGATAATATCGGGAATACACACACGCAGAGGCTTTAGCAATATCTGGGATTGAGTTAGCCAAAACAAAACCGGATATTTCCGGTTTCATCCAGTCATATCCAGACAACGTGGTGTGGAATTGGTATGCAATGAACCGAGAAAATCACAGTAAAAATGGTTTGGAGGATAGCAAAGTCTTTTCGTTAGGCAAGTGCATAAAATGTCATCTATACAAACAGAAATATCATGTTTGTTTGCCGCAGTTCCTCTAGTTTTCTCCCTAGAAAATACGAATGTGTAGAGCTGGAGTCCCCATTATGAACCAATTAGGGTTTCAATGGTACAAAATAAAATGTTCCCTGATAAAAAGCATTCAAAACAATAAATTCCGTGGATAATATCAGGAATACAGAAACACAGAGGCTGTAGCAATATCTGGGATTGAGTTAGCCAAAACAAAACCAGATATTTCCGGTTTCATCCAGTCATATCCATACAAACTTGTTGGAATTCATATGAAGTGTACCGAGAAAATCACAGAGAAATGGTTTTGGAGAAAAGCAAAGTATTTTCTTTGGGCAAGTCCGTAAAATGTCATCTATACAAACAGAAATATCATGTTTGTTTGCCGCATTTCCTCTAGCAGTCTCCCTAGAAAATATGAATGTGTAGAGCTAGTGTCCACATGATGAACCAATTAGCGTTTTGACGGTACAAAATTAAATGTTCCCTGATAAAAATATTCAAAACAATAAAGTCCATCGATAATATCCAGAAAACACAAACACAGAGGCCTTCTCAATATTTCGGATTGAGTTAGCCATAACACAACTGGATATTTCTGTTTTTATCCAGTCATATCCGGACAAACTGGTGTGGAATTTGTATGCAATGAACCAAAAAAATCACAGTAAAAATGGTTTTGGAGAAAAGCAAAGTCTTTTCGTTAGGCAACTGCATAAATTGTCATCTATACAGAGAAATATCATGTTTGTTTGCCACAGTTCCTCTAGCTTTCTCCCTAGAAAATACGAGTGTGTATAACTGGTGTCTCCATGTGGAAACCATTAGTGTTTACAAGCACAAAATGAAATGTTCCCTGATAAAAAACGTTCAAACAATAAAGTCTGTGGATAATATCAGGAATACACAAATACAGAGGTTTTACCAATATCTGGGACTGAGTTAGCCAAAACAAAACTGGATATTTCCGGTTTTATCAAGTCATATCCGGTAAACTGTTGTGCAATTCGTATGCAATGAACCGAGAAAATCACAGTAAAAATGGTTTTGGTGAAAAGCAAAGTCTTTTCGTTAGGAAAGTGAATAAAATGTCAACGATATAAAAAGAAATATCATGTTTGTTTGCCGCAGTTCCTCTAGCTTTCTCCCTAGAAAATATGAATGTGTAGAGCTGGTGTCTCCATGTGGAACAAGGTTGTGTTTCAACGGTACAAAATTAAATGTTCCCCGATAAAAAACATTCAAAACAATAAAGTCCGTGGATAACATCAGGAATACAGAAACACAGAGGCTGTATCAATATTTTGGATTGAGTTAGCCAAAACACAACCGGATATTTCCGGTTTCATCCAGTCATATCCGGACAAACTGGTGTGGAATTCGTATGGAATGGGCTTAGAATATCAGAGTAGAAATGGTTTTGGAGAAAAGCAAAGTCTTTTCATTAGGCAAGTGCATAAAATATCATTGATACAAACAGAAATATCCTGTGTGTTTGCCCCAATTCCTCTAGCTTTCTCCCTAGAAAATACAAATATATAGAGCTGATGTCTCCATGTGGAACCAATTACTGTATCCAAGCTCAAAATAAAATGTTCACCAATGAGAAACATTCAAAACAATAAAGTCCATTGATAATATCCGGAAAATATAATCACAGAGGCTGTAGCAATATCTGGGATTGAGTAAGCCAAAACACAACCGGATATTTCCGGATGCAACCAGTTATATCCGGACAAACCGGTGTGGAATTCGAATGCAATGTATCGAGAAAATAACAGAAAAATGGTTTTGGAGAAAAGCAAAATCTTTTCGTTAGGCAAGTGCATAAAATGTCATCTATACAAACAGATATATCATGTTTGTTAACCGCAGTTCCTCTAGCTTTCTCCCTAGAAAATACGAATGTGTAGAACTGGTGTCTCCATGTGGAATCAATTAGTGTTTCCCAGCACAAAATTAAATGTTCCCTGATAAAAAATTCAAAACAATAAATTCCATCGATACTATCCAGAAAACACAAACACAGAGGCTTTCACAATATTTCGTATTGAGTCAGCCAAAATACAAACGGATATTTCTGGATTCATCCAGTCATATCTGGCAAAGTATTGTTAAATTCGTATGCAATGGAATGAGAAAATCACAGTAAAAATGGTTTTGGAGAAAAGCAAAGTCTTTTCGTTTGGCAAGTGCATAAAATGTCATTGATACAAACAGAAATATCATGTTTGTTTGCCGCAGTTCCTCTAGTATTCTCCCTAGAAAATATGAATGTGTGGAACTGTTATCTCCATGTGGAAACAATTAGTGTTTCCAAGCACAAATTAAATGTTCCCAGATAAAAAAAATTCAAAGCAATAAAGTCCGTGGATAATATCAGGAATACACATACACAGAGGCTGTAGCAATATATGGGATTAGTGTTAGCCAAAAAAAAAAAAAACAGATATTTCTGGTTTCATCCAGTCATATCTGGACAAACTGGTGTGGAATTCCTATGCAATGGACCGAGAAAATCACAGTACAAATGGTTTTGGAGAAAAGCAATGTCTTTTCGTTAGGCAAATGCATAAAACCTCATCGATACAAACAGAAATATCATGTTTGTTTGCCGCAGTTCCGCTAGCTATCAGCTTAGAAAATATGAATGTGTAGAGCTGGTGTCCCCATGATGAACCAATTAGAGTTTCTAAGGTACAAAATTAAATGTTCCCTGATAAAAACATTCAAAATAATAAAGTCCATCGATAATATCCAGAAAACACAAACACAGAAACTTTCACAATATTTCGGATGGAGTTAGCCAAAACACAACTGGATATTTCTGTTTTTATCCAGTCATATTAGGACAAACTGGTGTGGAATTCATATGCAATGGACCGAGAAAATCACAGTAAAGATGGTTTTGTAGAAAAGCAAAGACTTTTCGTTAGGCAAGTGCATAAAATGTCATCTATACAAACAGAAATATCATGTTTGTTTGCCGCAGTTCCTCTAGCTTTGTCGCTAGAAAATACGAATGTGTAGAGCTGTTCTCCCCATGATGAACCAATTCGTGTTTCCAAGAGCAAAATTAAATGTTCCCTGATAAAAAAATTCAAAACAATAAAGTCCATCGATAATATCCAGGAAACACAAACACAGAGGCTGTAGCAATATCTGGGATTGAGTTAGCAAAAACACAACCGGATATTTCTGGTTTCATCCAGTCATATCCGGACAGAGTGGTTTGGAATTCAGATGCAATAGACTGAGAAAATCACAGTAAGAATGGTTTTGGAGAAAAGCAAAGTCAGTTCGTTAGGCAAGTACATAAAATGTCATCTATACAAACAGAAATATAATGTTTGTTTGCCGCAGTTCCTCCAGCTTTTTCCCTAGAAAATATGAATATGTAGAGCTGGTGTCTCCATGTGGAACCAATTACTGTATCCAAGCTCAAAATGAAATGTTGCCCGACAAAAAGCATTCAAAACCATAAAGTCCACCGATAATATCCAGAAAACACATACACAGATGTTGTAGCAATATCTTGGATTGAATTAGCCAAAACACAACCGGATGTTTCCGGTATCATCCAGTCATAACCGGTCAAACTGGTGTAGAAATCATACTAAATGATCCGAGAAAATAACAGTAAAAATGGTATTGGAGAAAAGCAAAGTCTTTTCGTTAGGCAAGTGCATAAAATGTCATCGATACAAACAGAAATATCATGTTTGTTTGCCGCAGTTCCTCTAGCTTTCTCCCTAGAAAATACGAATCTGTAGAGCTGGTGTCTCCATGTGGAACCAATTACTGTATCCAACCTCAAAATAAAATGTTCCCGGAATAACATTCAAAACAATGAAGCCCGTGGATAATATCCGGAAAACACAAAGACAGAGGCTGTAGCAATATCTGGGATTGAGTTATCCAAAACACAGCCGGATGTTTCCGGTATCATCCAGTCATATCCGGTCAAACTGGTGTGGAATTCCTATGCAATGGACCGATAAAATCACAGTAAAAATGTTTTTGGAGAAAAGCAAAGTCTTTTCGTTAGGCAATTGCATAAAATGTCATCGATACAAACAGAAATATCATGTTTGTTTGCCGCAGTTCCTCTTGCTTTCTCCCTAGAAAATACAAATATGTAGTGCTGGTGTCTCCTTGTGAAACCAATTACTGTATCCAAGCTCAAAATGAAATGTTGCCCGACAAAAAACATTCAAAACCATAAAGTCCATCGATAATATCCAGAAAACACAAACACAGATGCTGTAGCAATATCTGGGATTGAGATAGCCAAAACACAACCGGATGTTTCCGGTATCATCCAGTCATATCCGGTCAAACTGGTGAGGAATTGCTATGCAATGGACCGAGAAAATCACAGTAAAAATGGTTTTGGAGAAAAGCAAAGTCTTTTCGTTAGGCAAGTGCATAAAATGTCATCGATACAAACAGAAATATCATGTTTGTTTGCCGCAGTTCCTCTAGCTTTCTCCCTAGAAAATACGAATGTGTAAATGTGTAGAGCTGGTGTCCCCATGATGAACTAATTAGTGTTTCTACAGTAAAAAAATAAATGTTCCCTGATGAAAATATTCAAAACAATAAAGTCCATCGATGATATCCAGAAAACACAAACACAGAGGTTTTCACAATATTTCCAATTGAGTTAGCCAAAACACAACCGGATATTTCTGGTTTCTTCCAGTCATATATGGACAAACTGGTGTGGAATTCATTTCAATGGACCAAAAAAATCACAGTAAAATGGTTTTGGAGAAAGCAAAGTCTTTTCGTTAGGCAAGTGCATAAAATGTTCTCTATACAAACAGAAATATCATGTTTGTTTGTCGCAGTTCCTCTACCTTTCTCCCTAAAAATACGAATGTGTAGAGCTGGTGTCTCCATGTGGAACCAGTTGGTGTTTCCAAGCAAAAAATTAAATGTTCCCTGAAAAAAACTTTGAAAATAATAAAGTCCGTGAATAATATCTGGAATACACAAACACAGAGGTTGTAGCAATATCTGGGATTGAGTTAGCCAAAACACAACCGGATATTTCTGGTTTCATCTAGTCATATCAGGACAAAGTGGTGTGTAATTTGTATGCAATGGACCGAGAAAGTCACAGTAGAAAGGGTTTGGAAAAAAGCAAAGTCTTTTCGTTAGGCAAGTGCATAAAATGTCATCTATCCAAACAGAAATATCATGTTTGTTTCCCGCAGTTCCTCTAGCTTTTTCCCTAGAAAATACGAATGTGTAGAGCCGGTGTCCCCATGATGAACCAATTAGTGTTTCTATGGTACAAAATTAAATGTTCCCTGATAAACACATTCAAAACAATAAAGTCCATCGATAATATCCAGAAAACACAAACACAGAGGCTTTCACAATATTTCTGATTGAGTTAGCCAAAACACAACCGCATATCTCTGGATTCTTCCAGTCATATCAGGACAAACTGGTGTGGAATTCATACTAAATGATCCGAGAAAATCACAGTAAAAATGGTATTGGAGAAAAGCAAAGTCTTTTCGTTAGGCAAGTGCATAAAATGTCATCTATACAAACAGAAATATCATGTTTGTTTGCCGCAGTTCCTATAGCTTTCTCTCTAGAAAATATGAATGTGTAGAGCTGGTGTCTCCATCTGGAACCAATTAGTGTTTCCAAGCATAAAATTAAATGTTCCCTGAAAAAAAAACATTGAAAAATATAAAGTCCATGCATAATATCAGGAATACACAAACACAGATGCTGTAGCAATATCTGGGATTGAGTTAGCCAAAAAAAAAAAAAAAAAAAAAAAAAAACCGGATATTTCTGTTGCCGTTGAATTCTCCACAATTTTGCAATGGGTTCGTTTCTGAGAAGAGCAGCGTGGTGGGGCAAGAGGCGTGGAGTCAACACACAGACCCCGGGAGTCTGGTGAGAGTGGGCTTGAGGCGAGCAGCCTGCAGACTCGTTTATTACAGTTGATACAACAGCTTATATAGCCAAGACCAGCAAATCTGGTCAAGGGGCAGTCTATACCCCAACCAATCACAGCCTGTTACCAGGCAGTTTCCAGAGCCATCCAATCACAGCCTGTCGCCAGGCAGTTTCAAATCCATCCAATCACAGCCTGTCGCCAGGCAGTTTCAAATCCATCCAATCACAGCCTGTCGCCAGGCCGTTTCCAAAGCCAGGTGGGTTTCAAAGCCATTCCTGACTAACTGACGCTCGCTTGCCAGTGGCCACCTTGGCATGGCCTTCTCATTCCACTACATTTCCCCCTTTTCGTTTATTTTTTGAGCAACGGGAGGCATGATTCTTGGCCATACCATTGTTGACCCCGTTTCCATGTGGTCTCCGTACGCAGCTGTGCCTGTCTTAGGTTGTCCCCCAGGGGATCTTACCCGTCATTGACTAACCAGCGCTCAAATCGAGAGACCACAGGATTGCTTGCTCAGATAGGGGTAGGAATGAGGAATAACGGTTATCAGGAATGGCATGACCACACACAGGCTGTGGGCCATTGGAGTGGCTGACCAGAGCTAGTGGGGTACACAATGGTAACAGATGTGGCTTTGGGCAGTTTCTCAGGGTAGGATGATAGGGCAGGTGCGTCTGCTAACAAGGCGGAGTCTCGGTCTTGTTCAGCTGGTTCTGGTTGGCTGTCAGTTGCAGGCTTGATGTTTCTGGCTGGTACCCAAATGGGCTGTTCCGCATTCTCTGGAAAGACACAAGCATATCCTCGACCTTTGGTTAGCAGGGGGTGTGGTCCTTTCCATTCTCCTGTCAGGGGGTCTTTCCATCTAACCATAGGGGCTGGGGTCTGGGATGGAAAGGATCCCCAGTGTTTATAAGCTGGGCTGATCCCTTGGGAATCAAAAGTAAGAAAATTGATAGTGAAAAGGACCTCAGTCAAAGCAAGCTGTGGGTCTGAGGGTATATGATTATTTTTTTTTTTTGCCTTTGTAAGAGATCTTTAATCGTCCTATGAGTTCTTTCAATAATTGCCTGTCCCTGTGGGTTGTATGGGATACCTGTAGCAGACTGTATGTTCCAAGATTTCAGGAAGGAAGTAAATTCCTGTGATGTATACGCTGGCCCGTTATCAGTCTTTATGGTCCAGGGGACACCAAGGACCAGCATGGCTGATTTAACTGCCTTTATCACATTACTAGCCTTTTCTCCGGATTGGGCTGTTGCAAATACAGCCTTTGAATAAGTATCTACCACCACATGAACAAACTTAAGTTTACCAAAGGAATTAATGTGGGTGATGTCCACTTGCCATAGTTTATTAGGAGCAAGGCCTCGTGGGTTCACTCCTGCTTGTTGCAGTGGGCCTAATGGGGCGAGGGGTGCACAATTCTTGCAAGAGTGCACTAGGTGTTTACATTGGCTCATTGTTAGCTCTGGGAAAAGCAATTTTATGTTGCTTGATGACATATGAAATTTTTGGTGTAAAATATGGGCTTGTTCTAAGTGTCCAATGGAAGCCGTGTTGCAGGAGATAAGACGATCAACCTTTCTGTTGCCTTGGAAAATAAAGCCAGGTAACCCAGTATGTGATCTTACGTGTGAGATATACCATGGGTATTTTCTGTTCTCAGTTAGCTCTTTAAGTGTTGTGAACATCTGGTCAATTGGTTTACTGGTCGGGTTAAAGATTGCAAAAGGGATCGTCTTTGCTACCTGTACTGAGTATTTGCTGTCCGAAAATATATTTACTGGCCCATCTTGGCTGAGGAGTAGAACCTTGACTATTGCTCTTATTTCTCCCAACTGTACTGATCCCCCATGGGGTTCTACATGGATCTTATCTTTTTCTGTTAAAGATTTTATCACTATTCCAAAGAGTGACTTGTTGGCATCCGTAAACGCACATGGTGCCATGGGTATAGGTTGATTAGCAGGGAAAGCATGTTTTGGATAGTCTATCTCTAAGGTTTTTAGTGTCTGGAGTAGCCTGTCTGCTGGCAGGTGATTATCAATCTGTCCTGGAAAATTTATCATTAAAGTTTGAAAGAGCGTGCTGTTCTGCATCAATGTTGACAGTTCCAATTGTGATAGTGGTAGGACCATTATGTCTGGCTCTGCGTTAAATATCTTATTGGTATAATATCTTAATTTAAGTCCCATCATAAGGATGGCATCTACTTTGTTTACTATTTTACGACAATCGCTCCAGGCTATGTGCACCCAAAAAAGTGGTCCATGTCGTTTGCCAAATAACTCCTAAGGGGGCCTTGAAGGTAAATATGGTTATGGCAAATAGAGGCACCTGAGGGTCATATCTACAGGTTTTTAAATTTGACAACTGGATGTTAATCTTTTCTATAGTGGATTTGGCTGCTGGTGTCAATGTGATTTTTGAGGAAGGGCTGTTTCCTTTAGTCAATAAATCGTATAGCGGTCTAAGTTCTGCAGGTGTTAGGGGAAGGAAGGGCTTCAGCCAATTGATTTGGCCACATAGTTACTGAAGTTCATTAAGTGAGTATTTATGCTTGACTTTCAGGTTTGGGCCCAGTGGAGATATATGGGAGGAGATTTGATAACCCAAGAATTGAAAGGGAGGAAAATGTTGTACTTTTTCTGTGGCAACAGACAAACCCGGGAATTGTAAATTTCTTACTGTCTCACTTAGACAGGCATTCAGAATTGCTGCATTCTTGTGAGCAAGTAAGATATCATCCATATAATGTATGACCAAGCACTGATCTTTAAGTGTGCTGGTCGCATGAGAAACGTATCTTTGGCAAATGGCAGGGCTATTTTTCATGCCTTGTGGGAGCACTGTCCACTGGAATCTTTTTGCAGGGAGCTGGAAATTGGGCTCCCATACTGTAAAGGCAAAGTAAGCCTTATCCTGCTCTGCAATGGGGATGGAAAAGAAGCAATCTTTGATATCAATGGTAACTATGTGATATCCATTAGGAATGGCCCCTGGATGGGGAATGCCGGCCTGGAATGTTCCCATCTTTTTAATATTTTTGTTAATAGCTCTCAAATCCTGTAGAAGCCTATATTTTCCCTGTTTCTTTGGTATCACAAAAATGGGCGTGTTATGAGGGCTAGTGGAGGGTTCTATGTGTCCCTTTTCCGATTGTTCCTGTACCAATTCTTTAAGGATGCTAAGTTTGGGTTGTAATATTGGCCACTGCTCTACCCAGATGTTTCCTGTTTTTTCCCATTCAATGGGGATTGGGCTTGGCTTTTGTATGAGGTGAGCAGTGGCCCCTAGAATTGGGGGTGAATCTTACTTGTAGGTTCTCCATTAAAGCTGCTGGCTTGTGGAGATTTGTGATCCGTAGTAAGGACCGCTTGCATTTGTGAGAGCACATCTCTCCCCCATAAGATCATGGAAACCTCAGCAATTAGTGGAAAGATGGTTCCTGTATCTCCATTGTCATCTCACCAAGTTACGGGCGTGATGACTTGATCAGCCAATTTTAATCCTCCAACACCTTGGAGGTCAGGTCCGGGTGCTGTCTTCCAATGTTGTATTTTTCTTGCATCCCTAGCTTTTAAAACAGTAACATCTGCTCCCGTATCAATTAAACCTACAAAGGCAATGTCATCTAAATATAGGGTCAATTTTGGTCTCAGATTGAAGATGGGCATCAACCAGTTAATGGTAGTGGGACTCCCTCTTACTTGCTGGGCTGAGGGCCGCCCCACTGGGAGTTTAAAGGTTTGGTCTTGCAATCTTTTGCCCAATGAAAGCCTTTTTTACATCTGGGACACAGTGTTTTGGGCTTGCCCCATTTTGCAGAATTTGGGCAGTTTTGCCATAGGTGTCCTATTTCCTGGCATCCCCAACAAACTGGAGGGTTATTAGACTTCTTTGTGCTCAATTTGTTAATGGCCGCAGTCAGGGCTTGTATGGGAGTATCAGCAGGGTTTACCTCTTTTGTGGCTATTATCCATTTAGAAATGTCTTCATTATGGACTGGGGCAATTGCTGCTTTTGCCTCTTTGGTAGCACCTTCCCAAGCTAATTGTTTGACCAAATTGTCTTGATCAGGGCCAGGCAGTAATCTTTTCTCTACTGCCTCCAAGACTCTGGCAAGGAAATCGGGGAACCATTCGCTTGGGCCTTGAACTAGGTTTCTAAAGAGCTGACTATAATCAGGAGGATTTATATTTTTTAAGGCTTTAAGTGCCAAATCTCTGACCTGATCAAAATAGGCAACTACTCCAATGCGGGCCTGTTCTTGAGGATATATGTAGGTGCCACGGCTTGTAAGCATATCAAAGGTTACTGCTATTCCATAGGCAGCATTATTCCTCGCCACAGTTTCAGCCTCTTCCTCATAGGAGGCTTTCCACTGTAAAAACTGTGGTCTTGACAAACATGCCTTGAGCAGTGCAACCCAGTCAAAATGAGTTTGATGGTTTGCTGCCCATTGTTTGAGCACTTGTTCAAAGTAGGGAGAGTCAGGACCTGACTCTTGAGAAGCCTTTTTTAGCATAGTAAGGTCATTTATGGGTGTTGGAATCCAGGGCCTGAATTCTGCATCCACTCCTGTATTAACAGCAAATGTGCAGGTGGGACGGGGTCCAGCTGCTGCCCTAAGAGCTTGGGGTGCCCGAGGACTGCCACAAATGTGGGGATCCTCACTGGGTGCGGATGGGATGACCTCGCATGAGTTATTGTGTAAAGGTCCTCTTAGTTCATCCCACGGGTATGTGGGGGGTGGCTGACTAGGCATTGCTACCTTGTTTGATACGTTGTTTTTTTCACTGTCGGAGTTCTCTCTCCCTAAGTCATCAACCATTGTCTGTGAGACAGGGACCTGGAGTGTCAGGCTCCTATCACTCACAGATTCACTATCTTTGATAATCTGCACAGGATTCTGAGAGGGGGGTATCTTTCCCATGTCTGAGTGCTTAAGAGCGGCACGGTACACCAACACTAGCCAGAGGAAAGACACATAGAGCACTGCTACCGTAACAAAGCAAATTCCTAGCACCTCAACTGTGGATGGCATTTTGTAGGAGGTTTCCCTATGCTAGACAAACAGATAGTGGTGTATCAGATCGTACGTATGTCTTGTGCTTAGTGGGGGACTTCCTTGATTCGTTAGGTCAAGGCCGTATGCCCACACGGTGTCTCCGGAGCATCACCTCTCTCGAATGAGGGAAGATGACTTGGTTCCGAATTCTGGGATGATCAGTCCCTTATGTGAATTCGCCGGGCGAACCGAAAGTAAAAGGAGGAGCCGAGAAGCGAGGTACGGTTCAGGACGGTGTGTGCTAACCTGGGGTCACTTAGACTGAGGACAAGGACAAGGAAAGGGGCGTAGGAGGGGGTTCTGTGCTCACCCTCACAGAACCGAACAGCACACAAAACACCGAGGGGCCTACTTGCCGAAATCCAGGGGGGACCTCTCCGAGTCCGACACACTGTCTCTTTCTCAGTCACATTGACGCGCCAGATGTTGCCGTTGAATTCTCTACAATGTTGCAGTGGGTTCGTTTCTGAGAAGAGCAGCGTGGTGGGGGCAAGAGGCGCGGAGTCAACACACAGAACCCGGGAGTCCGGTGAGAGCAGGCTTGAGGCGAGCAGCCTGCAGACTCGTTTATTACAGTTGATACAACAGCTTATATAGCCAAGACCAGCCAATCTGGTCAAGGGGCGGTCTATACCCCAACCAATCACAGCCTGTTACCAGGCAGTTTCCAGAGCCATCCAATCACAGCCTGTCACCAGGCAGTTTCAAATTCATCCAATCACAGCCTGTCGCCAGGCAGTTTACAGAGCCATCCAATCACAGCCTGTTGCCAGGCAGTTTCAAAAGCCAGGTGGGTTTCAAAGCCATTCCTGACTAACTGACGCTCGCTTGCCAGTGGCCACCTTGGCATGGGCTTCTCATTCCACTACATATTTCCGGTAACATCCAGTCATATACGGACAAACTGGTGAGGAATTCGTATGCAATAGACTGAGAATATCACAGTAAAAATGGTTTTGGAGAAAGTTAAAGTCTTTTCATGAGGCAAGTCCATAAAATGTCATCTATACAAACAGAAATATCATGTTTGTTTGCCGCAGTTCCTCTAGATTTCTCCCTAGAAAATACGAATGTGTAGAGCTGGTGTCCCCATGATGAACCAATTAGTGTTTCAACAGTACAAAATAAAATGTTCCCTGATAAAAACATTCAAAACAATAGTTCCATCGATAATATCCAGAAAACACAAACACAGAGTCTGTAGCAATATTTCGGATTGTGTTAGCTAAAACACAACCGGATATTTCTGGTTTCATCCAGTCATATCCGGACAAACTGGTGTGGAATTAGTATGCAATGGACAGAGAAAATCACAGTAAAAATAGTTTTGGAAAAAACAAAGTCTTTTCGTAGGCAAGAGCACAAAATGTCATCTATACAAACAAATATCATGTTTGTTTGCTGCAGTTCATTTAGCTTTCTCCTAGAAAATACGAATGTGTAGAGCTGGTGTCTCCATGTGGAACCAATTAGTGTTTCCAAGCACAAAATTAAATATTCCCTGAAAAAAAAAACATTCAAAAAATAAAGTCTGTGGAAGATATCAGGAATACACAAACACAGAGGCTGTAGCAAAATTTCGGATTGAGTTAGCAAAAACACAACCAGATATTTCTGGTTTCATCCAGTCATATCTTAGAAAGTGGTGTGGAATTCGTATGCAATGGACTGAGAAAATCACAGTAAAATGGTTTTGGAGAAAAGCATAGTCTTTTCATTAGGGAAGTAGATAAAAGATCATCGATACAAACAGAAATATCATGTTTGTTTGCCGCAGTTCCTCTAACTTTTTCCCTAGAAAATACAAATATGTAGAGCTGGTGTCTCCATGTGGAAACAATTAGAGTTTCCAAGCAAAAAATTAAATGTTCCCTGATAAAAACATTCAAAACAGTATAGTCTGTGGATAATATCAGGAATGCAAAAACACAAAAGCTGTAGCAATATCTGGGATTGAGTTAGCCAAAACAAAACCGGATATTTCTGGTTTCATCCAGTCATATCCGGACAAACTTGTGTGGAACTTGTATGCAATGGACCGCGAAAATCACAGTAAAAATGGTTTTGGAGAAAAGCAAAGTCTTTTCATTGAGCAAGTGCATAAAATGTCATGGATACAAACAGAAATATCATGTTTGTTTGCCGCAGTTCCTCTAGCTTTCTCCCTAGAAAATACGAAAGTGTAGAGCTGGTGTCCCCATGATGAACCAATTAGTGTTTCAACGGTACAAAATTAAATGTTCCCTGAAAAAAAAAACATTGAAAAAAATAAAGTCCGTGGATAATATTGGGAATGCAAAAACACAAAAGCTGTAGCAATATCTGGGATTGAGTTAGCCAAAAAAACCCGGATATTTTCGCAGTCAACCAGTCATATCTGGACAAACTGGTGTGGAATTCGTATGCAATGGACCGAAGAAATCACAGTAAAAATGGTTTTGAAGATAAGCAAAGTCGTATCATTAGACAAGTGCATAAAATGCCATCGATACAAACAGAAATATCATGTTTGTTATCGCAGTTCCTCTAGTTTTCTCCCTAGAAAATATGAATGTGTAGAGTTTGTGTTCCCATGATGAACCAATTAGGGTTTCAACGGTACAAAATGAAATGTTCCCTGATAGAAACATTCAAAACAATAAAGTCCATCGATAATATCCAGAAAACACAAACACAGAGGCTTTCACAGTATTTCAGATTAAGTTAGCCAAAAACAACCGGATATTTCTGGTTTCATCCAGTCATATCCGGAAAAAGTGGTGTGGAATTCGTATGCAATGGACCAAGAAAATCACAGTAGCATGGTTTTGGAGAAAAGCAAAGTCTCTTCATTAGGCAAGTAGATAAAATGTCATCTACACAAACAGAAATATCATGTTTGTTTGGCGCAGTTCCCCTACTTTCTCCCTAGAAAATTCGAATGTGTAGCGCTGGTGTCTCCATGTGGAAACAATTTTGTATCCAAGCTCAAAATAAAATGTTACCCGATAAAAAACATACAAAACAATAAAGTCCATTGATAGTATCCAGAAAAATAAAACACAGAGGCTTTCACAATATTTCGGATTGAGTTAGCCAAAACACAACCGGATATTTCTGATTTCATCCAGTCATATCTGGACAAAGTGGTATGGAATTCGTATGCATTGGACCGAGAAAATCACAGTACAAATGATTTTCAAGAAAAGCAAAGTCTTTTCGTTAGGCAAGTGCATAAAATGTAATCTATACAAACAGAAATATTATGTTTGTTTGCCACAGTTCCTCTAGCTTTCTGTCTAGAAAATACGAATATGTAGAGCTGGTGTCTCCATGTGGAACCAATTACTGTATCCAAGCTCAAAATAATATGTTCCCTGATAAAAAACATGCAAAAAAATAAAGTCCGTTGATAATATCCCGAAAACACAAACACAGAGGCTGTAGCAATAACTGGGATTCAGTTAGCTAAAGCACAACCGGATATTTCCGGTTTCATCCAGTCATATCCGGACATACTGGTGTGGAATTCATATGCAATGGACCGAGAAAATCACAGTACAAATGGTTTGGAGAAAAGCAAAGTCTTTTCGTTAGGCAAGTGCATAAAATGTCATCTATACAAACAGAAATGTGTCGTTTGTTTGTCGCAGTTCCTCTAGCTTTCTCACTAGAAAATACGAATATGTAGAGCTGGTGTCTCCATGTGGAACCAATTAGTGTATCTAAGCTCAAAAATAAATGTTCCCCGATAAAAAACATTCAAAACAAGAAAGTCCGTTGATAATATCCTGAAAACACAAACACAGAGGCTGTAGCAATATCTGGGATTGAGTTAGCCAAAAAAAAAAATGGGATATTTCCTGTTTCATCCAGTCATATCCGGACAAAGTGATGTGGAATTCGCATGCAATGGACCGAGAAAATCACAGTAAAATTGGTTTTTGAGAAAAGCAAAGTCTTTTCGTTAGGCAAGTGCATAAAATGTCATCTATAGAAACAGAAATATCATGTTTGTTTGCCGCAGATCCTGTAGCTTTCTCCCTAGAAAATACGAATATGTTCAGCTGGTGTCTCCATGTGGAAACAAGTACTGTATCCAAGCTCAAAATAACATGTTCCCTAATAAATAACATTCAAAAAAACAAATTTCGTTGATAATATCAGGAATACACAAACAGAGAGGCTGTAGCAATATCTGGCATTGAGTGAGCAAAAACAAAACCAGATATTTCCACTTCCATCCAGTCATATCTGGACAAACTGGTGTGGAATTCGTTTGCAGTGTACCAAGAAAATCACAGTACAAATGGTTTTGGAGAAAAGCAAAGTCTTTTTGTTAGGCAAGTGCATAAAATGTCATCGATACAAACAGAAATATCATGTTTGTTTGCGGCAGTTTCTCTAGCTTTCTCCCTAGAAAATACGAATGTGTAGAGCTGGTCTCTCCATGTGAAACCAATTAGTGTTTCCAAGCACAAAATTGAATGTTCCTTGATAAAAAACATTCAAAACAATATAATCTGTGGATAATATCAGGAATACACATACCCAGAAACTGTAGCAATATCTGGGATTCAGTTAACTAAAACAGACCCGGATATTTCCGTTTTCATCCAGTCATATCCAGACAAACTGGTGTGGAATGCGTATGCAATGGACCGAGAAAATCACAATAAAAATGGTTTTCGAGAAAAGCAAAGTCTTTTCATGAGGCAGGTGCATAAAATGACATCTATAGAAGCAGAAATGTTATGTTTGTTTTTTGGCAGTTCCTCTATCTTTCTCGCTAGAAAATACGAATATGTTCAGATGCTGTCTCCATGTGGAACCAATTACTGTATCCAAGCTCAAAATAAAATGTTCCCCGATAAAAAAACATTCAAAAAAAATAAAGTCCTTTGATAATATCCAGAAAACACAAAAACAGAGGCTGTAGCAATATCTGGGATTGAGTTAGCCAAAAAAAACACGGATATTTCCGGTTTCATCCAGTCATATCCGGACAAACTGGTGTGGAATTCATATGCAATGGACCGAGAAAATCACAGTACAAATGGTTTTGGAGAAAAGCAAAGTCTTTTTGTTAGGGAAGTGCATAAAAAGTCATCCAAACAAACAGAAATATCAAGTTTGTTTGTGGCAGTTCCTCTAGCTTTCTCCCTAGAAAATATGAATGTGTAGAGCTGGTGTCTCCATGTGGAAACAATTAGTGTATTGCAGTTTAAAATTAAATGTTCCCTGATAAAAACATTCAAAACCATAAAGTCCATCGCGAATATCCAGAAAACACAAACACAGAGGCTTTCACAATATTTCGGATTGAGTTAGCCAAAACACAACCGGATGTTTCTGGTTTCATCCAGTCATATCCGGACAAACTGGTGTGGAATTCGTATGCAATGGACCGAGAAAATCAGAGTAAAAATGGTTTTGGAGAAAAGCAAAGTCTTTTCGTTAGGCAAGTGCATAAAATGTCATCGATATAAACACAAATAACATGTTTGTTTGCCGCAGTTCCTCTAGCTTTCTCCCTAGAAAATACGAAAGTGTAGAGCTGGTGTCCCCAAGATGAACCTATTAGAGATTCTACGGTACAAAATGAATTGTTCCCTGATAAAAACATTCAAAACAATAAAGTCCATCGATAATATCCAGGAAACACAAACACAGATGCTTTCACAATATTTCGGAATGAGTTAGCCAAAACACAACCGGATATTTCCGGTTTCATCCAGTCATATCCGAACAAAGTGGAGTGGAATTGGGCTGAAATAATCAGAGTAAAAATGGTTTTCGAGAAAAGCAAAGTCTTTTCGTTAGACAATTGCAAAATATGTCATCTACACAAACAGAAATATCATGTTTGTTGGCTGCAGTTCCTCTAGCTTTCTCCCTAGAAAATACGAATGTGTAGAGCTGGTGTTTCCATGTGGAACCAATTACTGTATCCAAGCTCAAAATAAAATATTCCTGATAAAAAACATTCAAAACAATAAAGTCCATGGAAAATATCAGGAAAACATAAACACAGAGGCTCTAGCAATATCTGGGATTGAGTTAGCCAGAACAAAACCAGATATTTCCTGTTTCATCCAGTCATATCTGGACAAACTGGTGTGGCATTCGTATGCAAGGAACTGAAAAAACCAAGTAAAAAATGGTTTTGTAGAAAAGCAGTCTTTTCGTTAGGCAAGTGCATAAAATGTCATCTATCCAAACAGAAATATCATGTTTCTTTGCCTAGTTCCTCTAGCTTTCTCCCTAGAAAATACAAATGTGTAGACCTGGTGTTCCCATGATGAACCAATTAGTGTTTCAACGGTACAAAATTAAATGTTCCCTGATAAAAAATTTCAAAACAATAAAGTCCATCGATTGTATCCAGAAAACACAAACACAGAAACTTTCACAATATTTCGCATTGAGTTAGCCAAAAAAACCCGGATATTTCTGGTTTCATCCAGTCATATCCGGACAAAGTGGTGTCGAATTCGCATGCAATGGACCGAGAAGATCACAGTAAAAATGGTTTTGGAGAAAAGCATGGCTTTTCGTTAGGAAGTGCATAAAATGTCATCTATACAAACAGAAATATCATGTTTGTTTGTCGTAGTTCCTCTAGCATTCGCCCTAGAAAATACAAATGTGTAGAGCTGGTGTCTCCATGTGGAACCTATTAGTGTTTCCAAGCTCAAAATAAAATGTTCCCTGATAAAAAAAATTCAGAACAATAAAGTCCGTGGATAATATCAGGAATACACACAGAGGCTGTAGCAATATCTGGGATTGAGTTAGCCAAAACAAAACCGGATATTTCTGGTTTCATCCAGTCATATCTGGACAAAGTGGTGTGGAATTCGTATGAAGTGTACCGAGAAAATCACAGAAAAATGGTTTTGGAGCAAAGCAAAGTCTTTTCGTTAGGCAAGTGCATAAAATGTCATCTATACAAACAGAAATATCATGTTTGTTTGCCCCAGTTCCTCTAGCTTTCTCCCTAGAAAATATGAATGTGTAGAGCTGGTGTCCCCATGATGAACCAATTATTGTTTCTACCGTACAAAATTAAATGTTCCCTGATAAAAATATTCAAATCAATAAAGTCCATCGATGATGTCCAGAAAACACAAACACAGAGGCTTTCACAATATTTTGGATTGAGTTAAGCAAAACACAACCGGATATTTCTGGTTTCATCCAGTCATATCCGGAAAAAGTCATTTGGAGTTTGGATGCAATGGACCGAGAAAATCACAGTACAAATGGTTTTGGAGAAAAGCAAAGTCTTTTCGTTAGGCAAGTGCATAAAATGTCATCTATACTAACAGAAATATCATGTTTGTTTGCCACAGTTCCTCTAGCTTTCTCCCTAGAAAAAACAAATATGTTCAGCTGGTGTCTCCATGTTGAACCAATTACTGTATCCAAGCTCAAAATAAAATGTTCCCCAATAAAAAACATTCTAAAGAATAAATTCCGGATAGGAAATTAGGAGAGCCGCAAAATGGCGGAATAGTCAGGGTGCACACTATTAGTCCGGGGGAGAGACAGTTTAATATAAGTGGAGATACTGCAGGGTCAAGGAAGAGTAGGGGATGAAACAGCAGAGGAAACACTTCCAGAACTAGTGATTCACAGTGGACCTGCGTGGAGAGCGTGGGAGCCCAAGTTCGGGACACCAGCGGCAGACTCAACACACCAGCGCTGGAATGTGAGGTGAGCCGAACCTCAATAGCCCGAGACACCAGGGGGCAAGTGGAAAGAGGAGGCTAGAGGGAACGAGGCTTGAAACTCCGTGGGGAAAAATTCACCAGTCTAACTAGAAGAGAGAGAAGAAAAGAATTAAAAAAGTGACCGATACGGACACAAGTTTCTCTCTCTCCGCTCACCTCTCAAAGGTGAGCAAGACAGAGCAGGCTCCATTTTGGACATACGTCATAAGCAGGGTGACCTCAGGTCTGCACCGGCCCTGAGCCTAGCAGAAACACCTGACTCTGGGGGGAGGGGTGAAATAACAGGAGTTTAGGATCTAACTTGCCAACCCAGTGGGAGACTGCAGGAGAATTGGAGCCCACACTGAGGGCAGCACAGATTCCCTGTGTGGTCCTTGGGAAAGAGCTTCCGATCTCTGGCTCCTGTGGGTATATCATTTGCCTGCTAACTACCTCCAATTACGTTCAGCTGTGCAGAATTACTTCCCTTTTGAATCAAAAAAAAGAAAGAGAGATTTACCACACCTAACCTGGGAGTGTCATCTTTGACACACCCTCAACCCTGAGGAACCAAACACAGCTCTCAGTCCACACTCATCTCAAGCCTCTGAGACTCCACTGAAAGCAGACAGTCCACTTAATATAGAGCCATAGTGTAACAAGAAAAAAAACACCACAGTGAAGAAACCAAATATCTCCAACATGCCAAACAACAAACACAAAAACCAAGGTAACGAGAACAAGGAAGACACTATGATGTCCCCAAATGAAAAAGGAACCCCAATTCAAGATTATGAAGATGATGACATCAAAGAAATGCAAGAAGCGCATCTCAAAAATTGATAAGAACATTAAGAAGTTCTCAAAAACAAATTCTTGAACTACAGAAATCCTTAATGGACAAGATAGAAAATCTCTCTCGTGAAAATGAAATATTAAGGAGGAATCAAAAGGAAATGAAACAACTAGTGGAACAAGAAACTGTGATAGTGACGAGAAATCATAATGAAATGAAGAATTCAATAGATCAAATGACAAACACATTAGAGAGCCATAAAAACGGAATGGGCGAAGCAGAAGAGAGAATATCAGACTTAGAAGACGGAGAACAGGAAAGGAAACAGGCAAACCAAAGAAAAGAAGAAGAAATCAGAAATCTAAAAAAAATATTCTCAGGAATCTACAGGATACTATTAAAAAACCCAACATTCGGGTTCTAGGAGTTCCTGAAGGCATGGAGAGGGAGAAAGGATTAGAAGGCATTTTCAGTGAGATACTAGCAGAAAATTTCCCAGGTTTGGAGAAGGACAGAGGCATCTTAGTACAGGAAGCTTATAGAATCCCTAATAAACATGACCAAAAGAGATCCTCACCACGACATGTTGTAATCAAACTCACCACAGTGAAACATAAAGAAAAGATCCTAAAATGTGCAAGCGAGAAACGTCAGATTACTCTTAGAGGATCTCCAATTAGACTCACAGCAGACTTCTCATCAGAAACCCTACAAGCTAGAAGGGAATGGCGAGACATAGCCCAGGTACTAAGAGAGAAAAAATGCCAGCCCAGAATACTATATCCTGCAAAGCTCTCATTTGTGAATGAAGGTGAAATTAAGACTTTTCATAGCAAACAGAAACTGAAAGAATTTGTTGCCACTCATCCTGCCCTGCAAAAGATGCTTAAAGATGTGTTGCACACAGAAACACAGAAACACGGTCACCAATATGAAAGAAGGTAAAGGAAGGAAACCTCACAGCAAAAGATCACAGGAAGCTCAGTTTCTCTTTGACATAGAATTAAACTCTGATGCTCTGTTAAAGCAATGTGTTAAAGTAATCTATTATGTGTTCTTGATGTCTGTTAAATTCTAATTGTTCAAAAACAGCTGAATTTTTATTAAGAGCTATGGGGTATTTAACTATGTGCTTATTTTCAAAGATTTGAATAGTCACCTTGTAACAATGATCAAATTTGGTCTATGTTATGTCATGATTTTAAGGAATCTTATTTCAACCAGATATTTTGGATTTTGAGCCTTCTTGGCATTCTTGACAGGCATTCAAAAAATCAAAGTTTCAAACAATCTGGTCTCTAAAATTTCCAGTAAATCCTGGACTTTGGTTTTCCAAGTTTGGGTCCAACTGAAAAAATCAAAGGACCTATGTCTCTCATCTTATAGAGACACCAACTAAGCAGGCTATTTGGATTATATTAGAAGGACTGTCAGGATGTGATGTGGTACCAGACTTTAAGTTTCTATAATGGAAAATGCTATTAGTACAAATGTTTGAGAATTAAAAAGTCTAATGATCTTGTGTTACTAGACATGATAGTTATCTTAATGAGAAAGCCCCAGAGGCCTAAAGGGTTAAATACTTGTCAAATCCTACAGGTGCTTTCAAAAATACTGTGAAGTAAGCAAGTGCCACTTGTTGGTTGATGAGTTTATAATTTTAAACATGGCAACTTAAAGTCTTTTGTCATCCATAGTTATATATGATGTGCTGCTGATAACACTAAAGCGTTGTTGGTTCTGGGTTTAGCTGTCCTCCTATAGGTTCCTATGGACTTTTTCCAGCTACTTGTACTGTATTCAGTACTTTGGGATGGCTCTGTAAACAGATGAAGCCAATAATGTATTAACAGTACCAACTGAGAGAAAGTATGGTTAACTGACGTTACTAAAAACAAAAAGCAATTCAAATCCATTGGCAATCTAGAAAAAGAGTTAAAGATTTTAAAAGCTATTATTAAAATTGCTATATTGGTCTATTATGCTATGTTATATGTGTGTACATATTGTATGTCCACATGGGGAAATTTTATTAAGAGTTTTATTTTAAATGGCTTATAGATAAGATTGTCCATAAATTTAAGCTGCTAAAATCAATCAAAGATACATTTTAATTGGTGTGACCTGAATCTGTGTATCATATGTTTTAAACTTGTTGGTAGAAAGAAACTAAAAACATTTTAGATGGTTGTGCTTAAGTTTACTGCCTAAACAAACTGCACCATGTTAGATATTTAAGAGGTGTTTTCAAATACATGATTCTTAAAATTTATAGAAGGCATTGGACCTTCGGGTAAATGTTTTCTTAAGTTGTTATCTAATGGTTGAAACGGTTTGCTAAGTATTCACGTGATATTGCTGTTGTCAGCAAGCGATCTAGGACTTTCTCCCTCATTTCTCTATTCTAAGCCCAACTTGTTCTTTCATTTCTCTATTCTCTTCAAGGTAGGAAACTAATGCTATTATAAAGGAATCTGTGGATGCACAATTTAATCTTTAGACCTTATAAAAGAGATGGCTAACATTTTTCTGTAATAGCATAGCCAAAATAAGAACTTAAATAATAATCTCATAGTAGATTCACTTTGCCATCAGCAAAGTATACAGTAAGTATAAAAAACCTCCTTTTCAGACCAAAGGGAAAGAAAGTTTTAAAGTGAGAATATAATTTTCCTCATGGGCATTGTCTACCTTAGTATAACTACTGCAGAACATGCCTGTGACTATAGACTTGTAGTTCAGGCTGCAGAAGATTTGAGATGGGACTTGGGCACTCCCTTGACTTGCATCCTCTGGTCTGCTTTAACACAAACCAGAAGGAAAAGAAAGCTAGGCATCAGAAGCAATGGGTGGCAGGCCTATTAATGGCTGATCTGTACAGTGATCTGCCCTCAAGGAGACCCAACAGGCCCGACCACTGCAGTGGCTTTCAATGTGGTAAGCCTGGGTTTCAGCAGAAGTCAGCTTGTGAAGAGCAATGGTAGCTCTTCCAAGAGTTGGATCACTGGAAATGGACCTGCCCTGGAGTCGAAGGATGCCCAGGTCAGAGCCACAGATCTTATTGGCTCCAAGCTGAAAAGCCCTTCACTCAGCCCAACTTCCAAAGTGACCATTGCAGCTGAGGGTATGGTCAAGTAGGGTCAGCAACATTGCAGGCAGAACTGTAAATTTCTTGTTAGAGATGCCCCCTGCCTTTACCTGTCCAGTGCTCCTCCCAGGCCAGCCAGGTAATGAAAGTCAACAGAGTGCCTTCCCCTAGGAGGTTCACACCTCCCTTAGGATATACCCCATGTGAAGAGAAAGATAGGTCTGGGCCTCTGAATTTACAAGGCCTAAAGCCCACCAGATTATTATCAACCCCCTTCTGTCAGGTTCTGTTTGCCTCTCAATAAGAAAAATTACATGTAGCTTAGACAGCACCTTTCTTAGCTCCTCTAATAATGACTCTGTCCTTTGTTCTAGGCCCTGTCTAGTGCACTTGGGCCTCCTTCCTTTGTAATCATAACCTCTACTCTACCACCAATGGCTCTGCTTCCAACTTGTGTGTACTGATGGTCCTCTTCCCCACTTAATGCTGTACAATTGTTCAAACCTGGTAAATGCCACTCTTAGGATCATTGGTTACTATCTGCACCCTGTCTTTTATGACCTTGTATTAATATGATCAGATTCGGTAAACTTGGAAGGTTTCCATAGCCTTGGTAACTCATGATGTCAGCCTAGGATGGTTACTGGCGCCATAAACTAGAGTGTCAATTTGTTGGGTCAACAACAGGAGCCACTGTGTACTTGCTCCTCATGTGGGATCTCTGTCCTTAATGTGCTGTACATTGTGATTTAATGCTATAACTAGTACTCAAACAGTATGTTTCACTTTGTGTTTCCATGTGGGTGCAAACTGTTGAAATCTTTACTTCATATATACTAAATTGATCTTCTGTATATAAAGAGAATTGAAAATGAATCTTGATGCAAAAGGAAGGGGAGAGGGAGCGGGAGAGGGGAGGTTTGCGGGTGGGAGGGAAGTTATGGGAGGGGGAAGCCATCGTAATGCATAAGCTGTACAAAGGAAATCTATATTTATTAAATAAAAGTTAAAAAAAACAAAAAAATAAAGTCCATCGATAATATCCAGAAACCACAAACACAGAGGCTTTCACAATATTTCAGATTGATTTAGCCAAAACACAACCGTATATTTCTGTATTCATCCAGTCATATCCGGACAAAGTGGTGTGGAATTCGTATGCAATGGACCAAGAAAATCACAGCAAAAATCGTTTTTGAGAAAAGCAAAGTCCTTAGTTAGGAAAGTGCATAAAATGTCATCTATATAAACAGAAATATCATGTTTATTTGTCACAGTTCCTCTAGCTTTCTCCCTAGAAAATAAGAATGTGTAGAGCTGGTGTCTCCATGTGATACCAATTAGTGATTCCAAGCACAAAATTAAAGTTCCCTGATAAAAAAAAACATTCAAAACCATAAAGTCCGTGGATAATATCCAGTAAACACAAACACAGAGGCTGTAGCAATATCTAGGATTGCGTTAGCCAAAAGAAAACCGGATATTTCCGGTCTCATCCAGTCATATCCGGACAAAGTGGTGTGCAATTCGTATGCAAGGCACCAAGAAAATCACAATAAAAATAGTTTTGGAGAATAGCAAAGTCTTTTCGTTAGGCAAGGGCATAAAATGTCATCTATACAAACAGAAATATCATGTTTGTTTGCCGCAGTTCCTCTAGCTTTCTCCCTAGCAAATACGAATGTGTAGAGCTGGTGTCCCCATGATGAACCAATTAGTGTTTCAACGGTACAAAAATAAATGTTCCCTGATAGAAATATTCAAAACAATAAATTCCATCGATAATATACAGAAAACACAATCACAGAGGGTTTCACAATGCTTTGGATTGAGTTAGCCAAAACACAACTGGATATTTCAGTTTTCATCCAGTCATATCCCGACAAACTGGAATGGAATTCGTATGCAATGGACTAAGAAAACCAAGTAAAAATGGTTTTGGAGAAAAGCAAAGACTTTTCATCACGCAAGTCCATAAAATGTCATCTATACAAACAGAAATATCATGTTTGTTTGCGTATTTTCTCTAGCATTCTCCCTAGAAAATAAGAATGTGTAGAGCTGGTGTCCCCATGATGAACCAATTACTGTTTCAACGGTACAAAATTAAATGTTCCCTGTAAAAAACATTCAAAATAATAAAGTCCATCGATAATATCCAGAAAACAAAAACACAGAGGCTGTAGCAATATCTGGGATTGAGTCAGCCAAAACACAACTGGATATTTCCGGGTTCATCCAGTCATATCCAGACAAACTTGTGTGGAATTCATATGAAGTGTACAGAGAAAATCACAGAAAAATGGTTTTGGAGAAAAGCAAAGTCTTTTCGTTAGGCAAGTGCATAAAATGTCATCTATACAACCAGAAATATCATGTGTGTTTGCCGCAGTTCCTCTAGCTTTCTCCGTAGAAAATACGAATGTGTAGAGCTGGTGTCTCCATGTGGAAGCAATTTGTGTTTCCAAGCACAAAAATAAATGTTCCCTGATAAAACAACATTCAAAACAATAAAGTCCTTCGATAATATCAGGAATACACAAACATGGAGGCTGTGGCAATATCTGGGATTGAGTTAGCCAAAACACAACCGGATATTTCCGGTTTCATCCAGTCATATCCGGACAACGTGGTGTGGAATTCATACTCAATGGAACGAGAAAATCACAGTAAAACTGGTTTTGGAGAAAAGCAAAGTCTTTTCTTTAGGCAAGTGCATAAAATGTCATCTATACAAACAGAAATATCATGTTTGTTAGTGGCATCTCCTCTAGCTTTCTCCTTAGAAAATACAAATATGCAGAGCTGGTGTCTCCATCTGGAACCAACTAGTGTTTCGCAGCACAAAATTAAATGTTCCCCGATAAAAAACATTCAAAACCATAAAGTCTGTGTATAATATCAGAAATAGACAAACACAGAGGCGGTAACAATATCTGGGATTGAGTTGGTCAAAAAAAACCCGGCTATTTAAGGTTTCGTCCAGTGATATCCGGACAAACTGGTGTGGAATTCGTATGCAATGGACCTGGAAAATCACATATTTATGGTTTTGGAGCAAAGCAAAGTCTTTTCGTTAGGCAAGGGCATAAAATGTCTATACAAACAGAAATATCATGTTTCTTTGCCGCAGTTCCTCTAGCTTTCTCCCTAGAAAATACAAATGTGTAGAGCTGGTGTCTCCATGTGGAACCAATTAGTGTTTCCAAGCACAAAATTAAAAGTTCCCTGATAAACAACATTGAAAACAATAAAGTCTGTTTATAATATCAGGAATACACAAACACAGAGGCGGTAACAATATATGGTGTTGAGTTAGCCAAAACAAAACCGGATATTTCAATTATCATCCAGTCATATCCGGAAAAACTGGTGTGGAATTTGTATGCAGTGGACCGAGAAAATCACAGTAAAAATGGATTTGGAGAAAAGGAAAGTCTTTTTGTTAGGCAAGTGCATAAAATGTCATCGATACAAACAGAAATATCATGTTTGTTTGCCGCAGTTCTCTAGCTTTCTCCCTAGAAAATACGAATATGTAGAGCTGGTGTCTCAATGTGGAAAAAATTAGTGTTTCAACGGTACAAAATTAAATGTTTCCTGAAAAAAAAAAACATTCAAAGAAATAAAGTCCGTGGATAATATCAGGAATACACAAACACAGAGGCTGTAAAATATTTCAGATTCAGTTAGCCAAAACACAACCAGATATTTCTGCTTTCATCCAGTCATATCCAGACAAACTGGTGTGGAATTCGTGTGCAATGGACCGAGACAATCACAGTAAAAATGGTTTTGGAGAAAAGCAAAATCGTTTCATTAGGCAAGTGCATAAAATGTCATGTACACAAACATAAATATCATGTTTGTTTGCCGCAGTTCCTCTAGCTTTCTCCCAAGAAAATATGAATGTGTAGAGCTGGTTTCCCCATGATGAACCAATTAGTGTTTCCAAGCAAAAAATTAAATGTTCCCAAAAAAAAAAAAGTACTGAAAAATAAAGTCCGTGGATAATATCAGGAATACATAAACACAGAGTCTTTAGCAATATTTCGGATTGAGTTAGCCAAAACACAACCGGATATTTCCGCTTTCATCCAGTCATATCCGGACAAACTTGTGTGGCATTCATATGCAATGGACCGAGAAAATCACAGTAAAACTGGTTTTGGAGAAAAGCAAAGGCTTTTCATTAGGCATGTGGATAAAATGTCATCAATACAAACAGAAATATCATGTTTGTTTGCCGCAGTTCCTCTAGCTTTCTCCCTAGAATATACGAATGTGTAGAGCTGGTGTCTCCATGTGGAGCCAATTCCTGATTCCAAGCACAATATTAAATGTTGCCTGATAAAAACATTCAAAACACTAAGTCCATCGATAATATCCAGAAAACACAAACACAGAGGCTGTAGCAATATTTCGGATTGAGTTAGCCAAAAGACAACCAGATATTTCTCCTTTCATCCAGTCATATCCGGACACACTGGTGTGGAATTCGTATTCAATGGACCGAGAAAATCACAGTAAAATGGTTTTGGAGAAAAGCAAAGTCTTCTCGTTAGGCAAGTGCATAAAATGTCATCGATACAATCAGAAATATCATGTTTCTTTGCCGCAGTTCCTCTAGCTTTCTCCCTAGAAAATACGAATGTGTAGAGCTAGTGTCTCCATGTGGAACCCATTACTCTTTCCAAGCACAAAATTGAATATTCCCTGATATTAAACATTCAAAACAATAAAGTTCGTGGATTGTATCCGGATACACAAACACATAGGCTGCAGCAATATTTCAGATTGAGTTAGCCAAAACACAACCGTATATTTCCGGTTTCATCCAGTCATATCCGGACAAAGTGCTGTGGAATTCGTATGCAATGGACCGAGAAAATCTCAGTAAAAATGGTTTTGGAGAAAAGCAAAGTCTTTTCGTTAGGTAAGTGCATAAAATGTCATCTATACAAACAGAAATATCATGGTTGTTAGTGGCATCTCCTCTAGCTTTCTCCTTAGAAAGTAAAAATATGTAGAGCTGGTGTCTCCATGTGGAACCAACTAGTGTTTTGCAGCACAAAATTAAATGTTCCCCGATAAAAAACATTCAAAACAATAAAGTCTGTGTATAATATCAGAAATACACAAACACAGAGGCGGTAACAATATCTGGGATTGAGTTGGTCAAAAAAAACCCGGCTATTTAAGGTTTCGTCCAGTGATATCCGGACAAACTGGTGTGGAATTCGTATGCAATGGACCTGGAAAATCACATATTTATGGTTTTGGAGCAAAGCAAAGTCTTTTCGTTAGGCAAGGGCATAAAATGTCATCTATACAAACAGAAATATCATGTTTCTTTGCCGCAGTTCCTCTAGCTTTCTCTGTAGAAAATATGAATGTGTAGAGCTGGTGTCTCCATGTGGAAACTGTTAGTGTTTTGCAGATCAAAATTAAATGTTCCCGGATAAAACATATTTAAAACAATAAAGTCTGTGGATAATATCAGGAATACACAAACACAGAGGCGGTAACAATATATGGGATTGAGTTATCCAAAACAATACCGGATATTTCCTGTTTCATACAGTCATATCTTACCAAACTGGTGTGGAATTTGTATGCAATGGACTGAGAAAATCACAGTACAAATGGTTTTGGAGAAAAGCAAAGTCTTTTCGCTAGGCAAGTGCATAAAATGTCATCTATACAGATAGAAATATCATGATTGTTTGCCACAGTTCCTTTAGCTTTCTCCCTAGAAAATACGAAAGTGTAGAGCTGGTGTCCCCATGATGAACCAATTAGAGTTTCAACGGTACAAAATTAAATGTTACCTGATAAAGAACATTCAAAACAATAAAGTCTGTGGAAAATCTCAGGAATACACAAACACAGAGGCTGTAGTAATATCTGAGATTGAGTTATCCAAAACAAAACCGGATATTTCTGGTTTCATAAAGGCATATCCGGACAAACTGGTGTGGAATTCGTATGCAATGGACCGAGAAAATCACAGCACAAATGGTTTTGGAGCAAAGCAAAGTCTTTTCGTTAGGCAAGTGCATAAAATGTCATCTATACAAACTGAAATATTGTATTTGTTTGCCGCAGTTCCTCTAGCTTTCTCTCTAGAAAATACGAATGTGTAGAGCTGGTGTCTCCATGTGGAAACAATTAGTGGTTCCAAGCACAAAATTAAATCTTCCTTGATAAAAACATTCTAAACAATAAAATCTGTGGATTATATCCAGAAAAAAACAAACACAGAGGCTGTAGCAAAATCTGGGATTGAGTTAGCCAAAGAAAACCAGATATTTCGGTTTCATTCAGTCATATAAGGTCAAAGTGGTGTGGAATTCCTATGCAATGGACCGAGAAAATCACAGTAAAAATGGTTTTGGAGAAAAGCAAAGTCTTTACGTTAGGCAAGTGCGTAAAATGTCATCGATACAAACAGAAATATCAATTTTCTTTGCCGCAGACTTCTAGCTTTCTCCCTAGAAAATATGAATGTGTAGAGCTGGTGTTCCCATTATGAAACAATTAGTGTTTCAATGGTACAAAATTAAATGTTCCCTGATAAAAACATTCAAAATAATAAGTCCATCGATAATATCCAGAAAACTCAAACACATAGTATCTAGCAATTTTTCGGATTGAGTTAGGGAAAACACAACGGGATATTTCTGGTTTCATGCAGTCATATCCGGACAAACTGGTGTGGAATACGTATGCAATGGACCGATAAAATCACAGTACAAATGGTTTTGGCGAAAAGCAAAGTCTTTTTATTAGGCAAGTGCATAAAATGTCATTTATTCAAACAGAAATATCATGTTTGTTTGCCACAGTTCTTTTAGCTTTCTCCCTAGAAAATACGAATATGTACAGCTGGTGTCTCCATGGGGAACCAATTACTGAATGCAATCTCAAAATTAAATGTTTCCCGATAAAAAGCATTCAAAACAATAAAGTCCATTGATAGTATGCAGAAAAAACAAACACAGAGGCTGTACCAATATTTGGGATTGAGTTAGCCAAAACAAAACCGGATATTTCTGGTTTCATCCAGTCATATTCGGAGAAACTGGTGTGTAATTGGTACGCAATGGAACGAGAAAATCACAGTAAAACTGGTTTTGGAGAAAAGCAAAGTCTTCTCATTAGGCAAGTGCATAAAGTGGCATCGGTACAAACAGAAATATCATGTTTGTTTGCCACAGTTCCTCTAGCTTTCTCCCTAGAAAATACGAATGTGTAGAGTTGGTGTCCCCGTGATGAACCAATTAGTGATTCAACGGTACAAAATGAAATGTTCCCTGATAAAAACATTCAAAACATTAAAGTCCATCGATAATATCCAGAAAACACAAATACAGAGGCTTTCAAAATATTTCGGATTGAGTTAGCCAAAACACAACCGGATATTTCTGGTTTCATCCTGTCAAATCCGGACAAAGTGGTGTAGAATTGGTATGCAATGGACCGAGAAAATTACAGTACAAATGGTTTTGGAGAAAAGCAAAGTCTTCTCGTTAGGCAAGTGCATAAAGTGTCATCGATACAAAAAGAAATATCATGTTTGTTTGCCACAGTTCCTCTAGCTTTCTAACTAGAAAATACGAATATGTAGAGCTGGTGTCTCCATGTGGAACCAATTATTGTATCCAAGCTCAAAGTAAAATATTCCCTGATAAAGAACATTCAAAACAATAAAGTCCATTGATAGTATGAAGAAAAAACAAACATAGAGGCTGTAGCAATATCTGGGATTAAGTTAGCCAAAACAAAACCGGATATTTCTCCTTTCATCCAGTCATATCCGGACACACTGGTGTGGAATTCGTATTCAATGGACCGAGAAAATCACAGTAAAATGGTTTTGGAGAAAAGCAAAGTCTTTTCGTTAGGCAAGTGCATAAAATGTCATCTCTAGAAACAGAAATATCATGTTTGTTTGCCGCAGTTGGATTATATTAGAAGGACTGTCAGGATGTGATGTGGTACCAGACTTTAAGTTTCTATAATGGAAAATGCTATTAATACAAATGTTTGAGAATTAAAAAGTCTAATGATCTTGTGTTACTAGACATGATAGTTATCTTAATGAGAAAGCCCCAGAGGCCTAAAGGGTTAAATACTTGTAAAATCCTGCAGGTGCTTTCAAAAATACTGTGAAGTAAGCAAGTGCCTCTTGTTGGTTGATGAGTTTATAATTTTAAACATGGCGACTTAAAGTCTTTTGTCATCCACAGTTATATATGATGTGCTGCTGATAACACTAAAGCGTTGTTGGTTCTGGGTTTAGCTGTCCTCCTATAGGTTCCTATGGACTTTTTCCAGCCACTTCTACTGTATTCAGTACTTTGGGATGGCTCTGTAAACAGATGAAGCCAATAATGTATTAACAGTAAAAACTGAGAGAAAGTATGGTTAACTGATGTTACTAAAAACAAAAAGCAATTCAAATCCATTGGAAATCTACAAAAAGAGTTAAAGATTTTAAAAGCTATTATTAAAATTGCTATATTGGTCTATTATGCTATGTTATATGTGTGCACATATTGTATGTCCACATGGGGAAATTTTATTAAGAGTTTTATTTTAAATGGCTTATCGATAAGATTGTCCATAAATTTAAGCTGCTAAAATCAATCAAAGATACATTTTAATGGGTGTGACCTGAATCTGTGTATCATATGTTTTAGACTTGTTGGTAGAAAGAAACTAAAAACATTTTAGATGGTTGTGCTTCAGTTTACTGGCTAAACAAACTACACCATGTTAGATATTTAAGAGGTGTTTTCAAATACATAATTCTTAAAATTTATAGAAGGCATTGGACCTTCTGGTAAATGTTTTCTTAAGTTGTTATCTAATGGTTTAAATGGTTTGCTAAGTATTCATGTGATATTGCTATTGTCAGCAAGCGATCTAGGACTTGCTCCCTCATTTCTCTATTCTAAGCCCAACTTGTTCTTTCATTTCTCTATTCTCTTCAAGGTAGGAAACTAATTCTATTATGAAGGAATCTGTGGGATGCACAATTTAATCTTTAGACCTTATAAAAGAGATGGCTAACATTTTTCTGTAATAGCATAGCCAAAATAAGAACTTAAATAATAATCTCATAACTAGATTCACTTCACCATCAGCCAAGTATACAGTAAGTAGAAAAAACCTCCCTTTCAGACCAAAGGGAAAGAAAGTTTTAAAGTGAGAATATAATGTTCCTCATGGGCATTGTCTACCTTAGTATAACTACTGCAGAACATGCCTGTGACTATAGACTTGTAGTTCAGGCTGCAGAAGATTTGAGATGGGACTTGGGCACTCCCTTGACTTGCATCCTCTGGTCTGCTTTAACACAAACCAGAAGGAAAAGAAAGCTAGGCATCAGAAGCAATGGGTGGCAGGCCTATTAATGGCTGATCTGTACAGTGATCTGCCCTCAAGGAGACCCAACAGGCCCGACCACTGCAGTGGCTTTCAATGTGGTAAGCCTGGGTTTCAGCAGAAGTCAGCTTGTGAAGAGCAATGGTAGCTCTTCCAAGAGTTGGATCACTGGAAATGGACCTGCCCTGGAGTCGAAGGATGCCCAGGTCAGAGCCACAGATCTTATTGGCTCCAAGCTGAAAAGCCCTTCACTCAGCCCAACTTCCAAAGTGACCATTGCAGCTGAGGGTATGGTCAAGTAGGGTCAGCAACATTGCAGGCAGAACTGTAAATTTCTTGTTAGAGCTGCCACCTGCCTTTACCTGGCCAGCTCTTCTCCCAGGCCAGCCAAGTAATGAAAGTCAACAGAATGCCTTCCCCTAAGAGGTTCACACCTCCCTTAGGATATACCCCATGTGAAGAGATAGATGGGTCTGGGCCTCTGAATTTACAAGGCCCAAAGCCCACCAGATTATTATCAACCCCCTTCTGTCAGGTTCTGTTTGCCTCTCAATCAGAAAAATTACATGTAGCTTAGACAGCACCTTTCTTAGCTCCTCTAATAATGACTCTGTCCTTTGTTCTAGGCCCTGTCTAGCGCACTTGGGCCTCATTCCTTCGTAATCATAACCTCTACTCTACCACCAATGGCTCTACTCCCAACCTGTGTGTACTGATGGTCCTCTTCCCCACTTAATGCTGTATAATTGTTCAAACCTGGTAAATGCCACTCTTAGGATCATTGGTTACTATCCTCACTCTGTCTTTTATGACCTTGTCTAAATATGAGCAGAGTCGGCAAGCTTGGAAGGCTTCCATAGCCTTGGCAACTCATGACGACAGCCTAGGATGGTTACTGGCGCCATAAACTAGAGTGTCAATTTGTTGGGTCAACAACAGGAGCCACTGTGCACTTGCTCCTCATGTGGGATCTCTGTCCTTAATGTGCTGTACATTGTGATTTAATGCTATAACTAGAACTCAAACAGTATGTTTCACTTTGTGTGTCTATGTGGGTGCAAACTGTTGAAATCTTTATACTAAATTGATCTTCTGTATATAAAGAGAATTGAAAATGAATCTTGATGCAAAAGGAAGGGGAGAGGGAGCGGGAGAGGGGAGGGTTGCAGGTGGGAGGGAAGTTATGGGAGGGGGAAGCCATTGTAATCCATAAGCTGTACACTGGAAATTTATATTCATTAAATAAAAGTTAAAAAAAAATAAATGTCACTAACTTGAAAAAAAAGAAATTATGGGACAAGTACTCTATAGAATACTATACAGCAGTAAAAAAATGAAATCCAGTCAATTGCAACAAGATGGAGGAATCTGGAAAACATCATGCTGAGTGAAATAAGCCAGACCCAAAGGGACAAATATCACATTTTCTCCCTGATCGGCGACAACTAACTGAGCACCAAAGGGGAAACCTGTTGAAGTGAAATGGATACTATAAGAAACAGTGACCTGATCAGCTCTTGTCCTGACTGTTGATGTACAATGTAATTCTTTATCCATTTTAGTTTTTTTTGTTCTAGTACTATTAGTTGAACTCTAATTAACATACATTTATTCTTAGGTGTTTAAATTTTAACTGAAAAGTGATCCCTGTTAAATATAATAGTGGGAATAAGAGAGGGAGGAGAGTACAATTTGGGATATGCCCAATCGGACTTGCCCCAAATGGTGGATTAGAAACGTGCCAGGGGATCCCAATACAATCCCATCAAAGTGGCATGTACCAATGCCATCTCACTAGTCCAAGTCATCAATTTCAGTCATCAAAATCAAGTTCAATTGATCACACTGATAGGTCTAAGAGTCAAAGGGATCACACAAGCAAGACTAGTGTCTGCTAATACTAACTGTTAGAATCAAAAAGGGAGAGAACGATCCAACATGGGAAGCAGGATACACAGCAGACTCATAGAATGACAGATGTCCTAAACAGCACTCTGGCCTCAGAATCAGCCCTTAAGGCATGCGAATATGGCTGAAGAGCCCATGAGAGTATTTTAGGCATGCAAAGCCAAGACACCATGGAAAAGAAAAAAAAAGAAGAAGACCTAAATGAAAGATCTCAGTGAGTGAGATCCCAGTGGAAAGAACAGGTCATCAAAGAAGGAGGTACCTTTCTCTGAAGGGAGGAGAGAACATCCACTTTGACTATGACCCTGTCTGAATAAGATGAAGTCTGCGAACTCTAAAGGCTTCCATAGCCTTAGCAACTCATGACTAGAGCCTAGGGAGATTACTGATGCCATAAACAAGAGTGTCAAATTGTTAAGTCAACAACAGGAGTCACTGTGTACTTACATCCCATGTGGGATCTGTCCTTACTGTGTTGTCCGATGTGATTTAATGTTATAACTAGTACTGAAAATGTATTTTACACTTTGTGTTTCTGTGTGGGTACAAACTGTTGAAATCTTTACTCAATATATACTAAATTGATCTTCTGTATATAAAGATAATTTAAAATTAATCTTGATGTGAATGGAATGGGAGAGGGAGCGGGAGACAGGAAGGGTGCGAGTGGGAGGGAAATTATGGCTGGGGGAGCCATTGTAATCCATAAACTGTACTTTGGAAATTTATATTTACTAAATAAAAAAACTTAAAAAATATAAAAGCAACTGTATAACTTGATTAAATTTTAGGGCCAGGAGTCCAGAACCCAGAATTCAGTTCTTTAGGGACTGACTAAATCACTGGTATCAATGCTTACAAATGTGTCTTAAACGTGGACTTGAGTAATAAAGTTTATCTTTTTTAGTTTTATCTTTTAATTCCACAAACCTGTTTAAATCCCCTCATATAGTCATATAATGAAAAACTGAATATTATTAATTTTATCATAAAATAGTATGAATGCACTATTCATGAAAAAATTAAATATTTCAGAAAATAATAAACTAAAAAATAAAACTCTCCTGTTTCATATCTTCAAAAAAAAAAAAGAAAAAGAACAGGTCATCAAAGAAGGAGGTATCTTTCTCTGAAAGGAGGAGAGAACTTCCACTTTGACTATGACCTTGTTTAAATATAATCAGAGTCGGTGAACTCAAAAGGCTTCCATAGCCTTGGCAACTCATGACTAGAGCCTAGGGTTTTTACACCATAAACAACAGTGTCAATTTGTTAAGTCAACAACAGGAGTCTCTGTGCACTTACTCCTCATATAGCATCCCTGTCCTTAATGTGCTGTACATTGTGATTTAATGCTATAACTAGTACTCAAACAATATTTTGCACTTTGTGTTTCTGTGTGGGTGCAAACTGTTCACATCTTTACTTAATATATACTAAATTGATCTTCTGTACATAAAGAGAATTGAAAATGAATATTGTTGTGAATGGAAGGGGAGAGGGAGCGGGAGATGGGAGGGTTGTGGGTGGGAGGGAAGTTATGGGAGGGGGAAGCCATTATAATCTATAAACTGTACATTGGAAATTTATATTCATTAAATAAAAGTTAAAAAAATAAAAAAAAATGATCTTCTGTATATAAAGAGAATTGAAAATGAATCTTGATGTGACTGGAAGGGGAGAGGAAGCAGGAGAGGGGAGGGTTGCAGATGGAAGGGAAGTTATGTCAGGGGGGAAGCCATTATAATCCATAAGCTGTACTTTGGAAATTTATATTCATTAAATAAAAGTTAAAAAAAGAAAAAAAATAAAGTCAGTGGATAATATCAGGAATACACAAACACAGAGAATATAGCAATATCTGGGATTGAGTTAGCCAAAACTCAAGCGGATATTTACAGTTTCATCCAGTCATATCTGGTCAAACTGGTGTAGAATCGTATGAAATGAACAGAGAAAATCACAGTAGAAAGGGTTTTGGAAAATAGCAAAGTCTTTTCGTTAAGCAAGTGCATAAAATGTCATCTATAGAAACAGAAATATCACGTTTGTTTTCTGCAATTCCTCTAGCTTTCTCCGTAGAAAATACGAATGTGTAGAGCTGGTGTCTCCATGTGGAAACAATTAGTGTTTCAAAGGTACAAAGTTAAATGTTCTCTGATAAAAAACATTCAAAACAATAAAGGCTGTGGATAATATCAGGAATACACAAACACAGAGGATGTAGCAATATCTGGGATTGAGTTAGGCAAAACAAAACCGGACATTACTGGTTTCATGCAGTCATAACCGGACAAACTGGTGTGGAATTCATATGCAATGGACCGAGAAAATCACAGTAAATATGATTTTGGAGAAAAGCAAAGTCTTTTCATTAGGCAAGTGCATAAAATGTCATCGATACAAACAGAAATATCATGTTTGTTTACCGCAGTTCCTCTAGCTTTCTCCTAGGAAATATGAATGTGTAGAGCTTGTCCCCATGTGGAATCAATTAGTGTTTCAATGGTACAAAATTAAATGTTCCCTGATAAAAATATACAAAACAATAAATTCCATCGATAATATCCAGAAACACAAACACAGAGGCTGTAGCAATATTTCCGAGTGAGTTAGCCAAAACACAACCGGATATTTCCTGTTTCATCCAGTCATATCCGGACAAAGTGGTATGGAATTCGTATGTAATGGACTGAGAAAATCACAGTAAAAATGGTTTTGGAGAAAAGCAAAGTCTTTTCATTAGGCAAGTAGATAAAATGTCATCTATACAAACAGAAATATCAAGCTTGTTTGTCACAGTTCCTCTAGCTTTCTCCCTAGAAAATACAAATATGTAGAGCTGGTGTCTCCATGTGCAACCAATTAGTGTTTCCAAGCACAAAATTAAAGGTTCCCTGATGAAAAACATTAAAAACAATAAAGTCCATGGATAATTTCAGAAATACACAAACACAGAGGCTGTAGCAATATCTGGGATTGTCTTTTCGTTAGGCAAGTGCATAAAATGTCATCTATACAAACAGAAATATCATGTTTGTTTGCTGCAGTTCCTCTAGCTTTCTCCCTAGAAAATACGAATGTGTAGAGCTGGTGTCCCCATGATGAACCAATTAGTGTTTCTATGGTACAAAAATAAATGTTCCCTGACAAGTCTCAGCAAATTCAAAAGAATTAGAATCATACCATGCAGCTTCTCAGACCACAAAGGAATGAAATTGGAAATTGGCAACTCAGGAATCCCTAGAGCACGTGCAAACACATTGAGATTGAACAACATGCTCCTGAATGAACAATGGGTCATAGAATAAATTAAAAGAGAAATCAAAAATTTTCTGGAAGTAAATGAGGATAACAGCACAACATACCAAAACCTATGGGATACAACAAAAGCAGTGTTAAGAGGAAAGTTTATATCAATAGGTGCCTACATCAAGAAATTGGAAAGGCACCAAATAGATGAGCTTTCAAGTCATCTCAAGGATCTAGAAAATCTGCAGCAAACCAAACCCAAACCCAGTAGTAGAAGAGAAATAATTAAAATCAGAGAAGAAATCAACAGGATTGAATCCAAAAAAAACATTACAAAAAATCAGCCAAACGAGGAGCTGGTTTTTTGAAAAAAATAAACAAAATTGACACCCCATTGGCCCAACTAACTAAAAAAAAAGAAGAGAAAAGACCCAAATCAATAGGATCAGAGATGAAATGGGAAATGTAACAACAGACGCCACAGAAATAAAAAGAATCATCAGAAATTACTACAAGGACTTGTATGTCAGCAATCAGGGAAATCTATCAGAAATGGACAGATTCTTGGACACATACAACCTCCCTAAATTGAGCCAGGAAGACATAGAAAACCTAAACAGACCAATAACTGACACAGAAATTGAAACAGTAATAAAGGCCCTCCCAACAAAGAAAAGCCCAGGGCCAGATGGATTCACTGCTGAGTTCTACCAGACATTTAGAGAAGAACTAACTCCAATTCTTCTCAAACTATTCAGAGCAATCGAAAAAGAGGGAATCCTCCCAAATTCTTTCTATGAAGCCACCATCACCTTAATTCCTAAGCCAGAAAGAGACGCAACATTGAAAGAGAATTACAGACCAATATCCCTGATGAACATAGATGCAAAAATACTCAATAAAATTCTGGCCAATAGAATGCAACAACACATCAGAAAGATCATCCACCCAGACCAAGTGGGATTCATCCCCGGTATGCAGGGATGGTTCAACATTCGCAAAACAATCAACGTAATACACTACATTAACAGACTGCAGAAGAAAAACCATATGATTCTCTCAATAGACGCAGAGAAAGCATTTGATAAAATACAACACCCTTTCATGATGAAAACTCTAAGCAAACTGGGTATGGAAGGAACATTCCTTAATACAATCAAAGCAATATATGAAAAACCCACGGCCAACATCCTATTGAATGGGGAAAAGTTGGAAGCATTTCCACTGAAATCTGGTACCAGACAGGGATGCCCTCTCTCACCACTGCTATTCAATATAGTTCTGGAAGTTTTGGCCAGAGCTATTAGGCAAGAAAAAGAAATTAAAGGGATACAAATCGGGAAGGACGAACTCAAACTATCCCTCTTTGCAGATGATATGATTCTTTCTTTAGGGGACCCAAAGAACTCTACTAAGAGACTGCTGGAACTCATCGAAGAGTTTGGCAAAGTAGCAGGATATAAAATCAATGCACACAAATCAACAGCCTTTGTATACACAGGCAATGCCACGGCTGAGGAAGAACTTCTAAAATCAATCCCATTCACAATAGCTACAAAAACAATCAAATACCTTGGAATAAACTTAACCAAAGACGTTAAAGATCTCTATGATGAAAACTACAAAACCTTACAGAAAGAAATAGAAGAGGATACCAAAAAAATGGAGAAATCTTCCATGCTCATGGATTGGAAGAATCAATATCATCAAAATGTCTATTCTCCCAAAAGCAATTTATACATTCAATGCAATACCCATCAAGATCCCGAAGACCTTCTTCTCAGATCTGGAAAAATGATGCTGAAATTCATATGGAGACACAGAAGACCTCGAATAGCCAAAGCAATCCTGTACAACAAAAACAAAGCCGGAGGCATCACAATACCTGATTTTAGGACATACTACAGGGCAGTTGTTATCAAAACAGCATGGTACTGGTACAGAAACAGATGGATAGACCAATGGAACAGAATAGAAACACCAGAAATCAATCCAAACATCTACAGCCAACTTATATTTGACCAAAGATCCAAATCTAATCCCTGGAATAAGGACAGTCTATTCAATAAATGGTGCTGGGAAAATTGGATTTCCACGTGCAGAAGCTTGAAGCAAGACCCATACCTATCCCCTTACACAAAAATTCACTCAACATGGATTAAAGACTTAAATCTTCAACCCGAAACCATCAAATTATTAGAGAGCATTGGAGAAACCCTGCAAGATATAGGCACAGGCAAAGACTTCCTGGAAAATACTCCAACAGCACAGGCAGTCAAAACCAAAATTAACATTTGGGACTGCATCAAATTGAGAAGTTTCTGTACTTCAAAAGAAACAGTCAGGAAAGTGAAGAGGCAACCAACAGAATGGGAAAAAACATTCGCAAACTATACTACAGATAAAGGATTGATAACCAGAATCTACAAAGAAATCAAGAAAATCCACAACAACAGAACAAACGACCCACTTAAGAGATGGGCCAAGGACCTCAATAGACATTTTTCGAAAGAGGAAATCCAAATGGCCAACAGACACATGAAAAAATGTTCAAGATCACTAGCAATCAGAGAAATGCAAATCAAAACCACAATGAGGTTCCATCTCACCCCGGTGAGAATGGCTCACATTCAGAAATCTACCAACAACAGATGCTGGAGAGGATGTGGGGAAAAAGGGACACTAACTCACTGTTGGTGGGAATGCAAACTGGTTAAGCCACTATGGAAGTCTGTCTGGAGATTCCTCAGAAACCTGAACATAACCCTACCATACAACCCAGCCATCCCACTCCTTGGAATTTGCCCAAAGGAAATTAATTTGGCAAATAAAAAAGCCATCTGCACATTAATGTTTATTGCAGCTCAATTCACAATAGCTAAGACCTGGAACCAACCCAAATGCCCATCAACAGTAGACTGGATAAAGAAATTATGGGATATGTACTCCATAGAATACTATACAGCAGTAAGAAACAACGAAACCCAGTCATTTGCAACAAGATGGAGCAATCTGGAAAACATCATGCTGAGTGAATTAAGCCAGTCCCAAAGAGACAAATATCATTTGTTTTCCCTGATCGGTGACAACTGAGCGCCAAAGGAGAAACCTGTTAAGTGAAATGGACACTATAAGCAACAATGAACTGATCAGCTCCTGTCCTGACTTTAGATGTACAATGTAATACTTTATCCTTTTTAGTATTTGTTGTTGTTGTTGTGGTTCTAGTACTATTGGTTGAACTCAGTAATTAACACACAATTATTCTTAGGTGTTTAAATTTTAACTGAAAAGTGATCCCTGTTAAATCTAAGAGTGGAAAAAGAGAGGGAGGAGATGAAGAGCTATGGGTTATTTAACTATGTGCTTATTTTCAAAGACTTGAATAATCACCTTGTAACAATGATCAGATTTGGTCTATGTTATGTCATGATTTTAAGGAATCTTATTTCAACCAGATATTTTGGATTTTGATATTGGTCTATTATGCTATGTTATATGTGCGTACATATTGTATGTCCACATGGGGAAATTTTATTAAGAGTTTTATTTTAAATGGCTTATAGATAAGATTGTCCATAAATTTAAGCTGCTAAAATCAATCAAAGATACATTTTAATTTGTATGACCTGAATCTGTGTATCATATGTTTTAAACTTGTTGGTAGAAAGAAACTAAAAACATTTCATATGGTTGTGCTTAAGTTTACTGGTTAAACAAACTACACCATGTTAGATATTTAAGACGTGTTTTCAAATACATGATTCTTAAAATTTATAGAAGGCATTGGACCTTCCGGTAAATGTTTTATTAAGTTCTTATCTAAGGGTTGAAACGGTTTGCTAAGTATTCATGTAATATTGCTATTGTCAGCAAGTGATCTAGGACTTGCTCCCTCATTTCTCTATTCTAAGCCCAACTTGTTCTTTCACTTCTCTATTCTCTTCAAGGTAGGGAACTAATTCTATTATGAAGGAATCTGTGGGATGCACAATTTAATCTTTAGACCTTATAAGAGATGGCTAACATTTTTCTGTAAAAGCATAGCCAAAATAAAAACTTAACTAATAATCTCATAGCTAGATTCACATCGCCATCAGCGAAGTATACAGTAAGTAGAAAAAAAAAAAAACCTCCCTTTCAGACCAAAGGGAAAGAAAGTTTTAAAGTGAGAATATAATTTTCCTCATGGGCATTGTCTACCTTAGAAAAACTACTACAGAACATGCCTGTGACTATAGACTTGTAGTTCAGGCCACCGAAGATTAGAGATGGGACACGGGCACTCCCTTGACTTGCATCGTCTGGTCTGCTTTAACACAAACCAGGAGGAAAAGAAAGCTAGGCATCAGAAGCAATGGGTGGCAGGCCTATTAATGGCTGATCTGTACAGTGATCTGCCCTCAAGGAGACCCAACAGGCCAGTCCACTGCAGTGGCTTTCAATGTGGTAAGCCTGGGCTTCAGCAGAAGTCAGCTTGTGAAGAGCCCTGGCAGCTCTGCCAAGAGTTGGATCACTGGAAATGGACCTGCCCTGGAATCGAAGGATGCCCAGGTCAGAGCCACAGATCTTATTGGCTCCAAGCTGAAAAGCCCTTCACTCAGCCCAACTTCCAAAGTGACCACTGCAGTTGAGGGGACAGCCAAGTAGGGTCAGCAACATTGCAGGCAGAACTGTAAATTTCTTGTTAGAGATGTCCCCTGCCTTTACATGGCCAGCTCTCCTCCCAGGCCAGCCAAGTAATGAAAGTCAACAGAGTGCCTTCCCCTAGGAGGTTCACACCTCCCTTAGGATATACCCCATGTGAAGAGAAAGATAGGTCTGGGCCTCTTAACTTACAAGGCCTAAAGCCCACCAGATTATTATCAACCCCCTTCTATCAGGTTCTATTTGCCTCTCAATCAGAAAAATTACTTGTAGCTTAGCACCTTTCTTAGCTCCTTTAATAATGACTCTGTCCTTTGTTCTAGGCCCTGTCTAGCGCACTTGGGCCTCATTCCTTTGTATTCATAACCTCTACTCTACCACCAATGGCTTTACTCCCAACCTGTGTGTACTGATGGTCCTCTTCCCCACTTAATGCTGTATAATTGTTCAGACCTGGTTAAGGCCACTCTTAGGATCATTGGTTACTATCCTCACCCTGTCTTTTATGACCTTGTCTAAATATGATCAGTGTCGGGGAACTTGGAGGGTTCCATAGCCTTGGCAACTCATGACGACAGCCTAGGGTTGTTACTGGCGCCATAAACTAGAGTGTCAATTTGTTGGGTCAAAAACAGGAGCCACTGTGCGCTTGCTCCTGATGTGGGATCTCTGTCCTTAATGTACTGTACATTTTGATTTAATGCTATAACTAGTACTCAAACAGTATGATTCACTTTGTGTTTCTATGTGGGTGCAAACTGTTGAAGTATTTATACTAAACTGATCTTCTGTATATAAATAGAATTGAAAATGAATCTTGATGTGAATGGAAAGGGAGAGGGAGCGGGAGAGGGGAGGGTTGCGGGTGGGAGGGAAATTATGGGAAGGGGAAGCCATTGTAATCCTTAAGCTGTATACTGGAAATTTATATTCATTAAATAAAAGTTAAAAAATATTCAAAGCAATATTCCATCGGTAATATCCAGAAAACACAAACACAGAGCTTTCACAATATTTCAGATTGAATTAACCAAATCACAACCGGATTTTTCTGGTTTCATCCAGTCATATCCGGACAAAGTGGTGTGGAATTCGTATGCAATGGACCGAGAAAGTCACATTACAAATGGTTTTGGAGAAAAGCAAAGTCTTTTTGTTAGGCAAGTACATAAAATATCATCGATACAAACAGAAATATCATGTTTGTTTGCTGCACTTCCTCTAGGTTTCTCCCTCTAAAATATGAATGTGTAGAGCTGGTGTGTCCATGTGGAGACAATTAGTGTTTCAACAGTACAAAATAAATGTTCCCTGATAAAGAATATTCAAAACAATAAACTCAGTGGATAATATCAGGAATGCACAAACACAGAGGCTGTATCAATATCTTGGATTGAGTTAGCAAAAAAAAAACCAGATATTTCTGGTTTCATCCAGTCATATCCGGACAAAGTGGTGTGGAATTCGTATGCAATGGACCGAGGAAATCACAGTCAAAATGGTTTTGGTGAAAAGCAAAGTCTTTTCGTTAGGCAAGTGCATAAAATGTCATCTATAGAAACAGAAATATCATGTTTGTTTTCGGCAGTTCCTCTAGCTTTCTCCCTAGAAAATACGAATGTGTAGAGCTGGTGTCTCCATGTGGAAACAATTAGTGTTTTACGGTACAAAATTAAATGTTCCCTGATAAAAAACATTCAAAACAATAAAGTCTGTGGATAATATCAGGAATGCACAAAGACAGAGGCTGTAGCAATATCTGGGATTGAGTTAGAGAAAACACAACTGGATATTTCCGGTTTCAACCAGTCATATTTGGACAAAGTGTTGTGGAATTCGTATGCAATGGACAAAGAAAATCACAGTAAAAATGGTTTTGGAGAAAAGCAAAGTCTTTTTGTTCGGCAAGTGCATAAAATGTCAGCTATAGAAACAGAAATATCATGTTTGTTTGCCGCAGTTCCTCTAGCTTTCTCCCTAGAAAATACGAATGTATAGAGCTGGTGTCTCCATGTGGAACCAATTAGTGTTTCCAAGCTCAAAATAAAATGTTTCCTGATAAAAAACATTCAAAACAATAAAGTCCGTGGATAATATCAGGAATACACAAACACAGAGGCTGTAGCAATATCTGGGATTGAGTTATCCAAAATAAAACCGGATATTTCTCGTTTCATCCAGTCATATCCAGAGAAAGTTGTGTGGAATTCATATGAAGTGTATCAGTTTGTTTGCTGCACTTCCTCTAGCTTTCTCCCTAGAAAATACGAATATGTTCAGCTGGTGTCTCCATGTGGAACCAATTACTATATCCAAGCTCAAAAGAAAATGTTGCCCGATAAAAAACATTCAAAAAAATAAAGTCCGTGGATAATATCCAGAAAACACAGACACAGAATCTTTCACAATATTTCGGATTGAGTTAGCCAAAACAAACCCGGATATTTCTGTTTTTAACCAGTCATATCTGGAGAAAGTGGTGTGGAATTCGTATGCAATGAACCAAAAAAATCACAGTAAAAAGGGGATTGGAGAAAAGCAAAGTCTTTTCATTAGGCAAGTGCATAAAATTTCATCTATTCAAACAGAAATATCCTGTTTGTTTGCGTAGCTTGATAGCTTTCTACCTAGAAAATAGGAATGTGTAAGCTGGTGTCCCCATAATGAACCATTTAGTGTTTCAATGGTACAAAATGAAATTTTCCCTGATAAAAACATTCAAAACAATAAAGTCCATCGATAATATCCAGAAAACACAAACACATAAGCTTTCACAATATTTCGGATTGAGTTAGCCAAAACACAACCGGATATTTCTGGTTTCATCCAATCATATCCAGACAAACTGCTGTGGAATTCGTATGCAAGGGACCAAGAAAATCACAGTAAAAATGATTTTGGAGAAAAGCAAAGGCTTTTCGTTAGGCAAGTGCATAAAATGTCATCTATACAAACAGAAATATCATGTTTGTTTGCCGCAGTTCCTCTAGCTTTCTCTCTAGAAAATATGAATGTGTGGAGCTGGTGTCTCCATGTGGAACCAATTAGAGTTTCCAAGATCAAAATAGAATGTTCCCTGATTAAAAACATTCAAAACAATAAAGTCCGTGGATAATATCAGAAATACACAAACATAGAGCCTGTAGCAATATCTGCGATTGAGTTAGCCAGAGGAAAACTGGATATTTCCAGTTTCTTCCAGTCATATCCGGACAAAGTGGTGTGGAATTCGTATGCAATGGAGCGAGAAAATCACACTAAAAATGGTTTTGGAGAAAAGCAAATCTTTTCGTTAGGCAAGTGCATAAAATGTCATCTATAGAAACAGAAATATCATTTTTGTTTGCTGCAATTCCTCTAGCTTTCTCCGTAGAAAATACGAATGTGTAGAGCTGGTGTCTCCATGTGGAAACAATTAGTGTTTCAAAGGTACAAAATTAAATGTTCTCTGTAAAAAACATTCAAAACAATAAAGGCTGTGGATAATATCAGGAATTCACAAACACAGAGGATGTAGCAATATCTGGGATTGAGTTAGCCAAAACAAAACCGGACATTACTGGTTTCATGCAGTCATATCCGGACAAACTGGTGTGGAATTCATATGCAATGGACCGAGAAAATCACAGTAAATATGATTTTGGAGAAAAGCAAAGTCTTTTCATTAGGCAAGTAGATAAAATATCATCAATACAAACAGAAATATCGTGTTTGTTTGCCACAGTTCCTCTAGCTTTCTCCTAGGAAATATGAATGTGTAGAGCTTGTCCCAATGTGGAATCAATTAGTGTTTCAATGGTACAAAATTAAATGTTCCCTGATAAAAATATAAAAAACAATAAATTCCATCGATAATATCCAGAAACACAAACACAGAGGCTGTAGCAATATTTCCGAGTGAGTTAGTCAAAACACAACCAGATATTTCTGGTTTCATCCAGTCATATCCGGACAAAGTGGTATGGAATTTGTATGTAATGGACCGAGAAAATCACAGTAAAAATGGTTTTGGAGAAAAGCAAAGTCTTTTCATTAGGCAAGTAGATAAAATGTCATCTATAGAAACAGAAATATCAAGCTTGTTTGTCGCAGTTCCTCAAGCATTATCCCTAGAAAATACAAATATGTAGTGCTGGTGTCTCTATGTGCAACCAATTAGTGTTTCCAATCACAAAATTAAAGGTTCCCTGATGAAAATCATTAAAAACAATAAAGTCCGTGGATAATATCAGAAATACACAAACACAGAGGATGCAGCAATATCTGGGATTGTCTTTTCGTTAGGCAAGTGCATAAAATGTCATCTATACAAACAAATATCATGTTTGTTTCCCGCAGTCCCTCTAGCTTTCTCCCTAGAAAGTACGAATGTGTAGAGCTGGTGTCCCCATGATGAACCAATTAGTGTTTCTACGGTACAAAAATAAATGTTTCCTGATAAAAATATTCGAAACAATAAATTCCATGGATAATATCCAGAAAACACAACACAGAGGCTTTCACAATATTTTGGATTGAATTAACCAAATCACAACCGGATTTTTCTGGTTTCATCCAGTCATATCCAGAGAAAGTGGTGTGGAATTCGTATGCAATGCACTGAGAAAATCACATTACAAATGCTTTTGGAGAAAAGCAAAGTCTTTTTGTTAGGCAAGTGCATAAAATGTCATCGATAACAACAGAAATATCATGTTTGTTTGCTGCACTTCCTCTAGGTTTCTCCCTCTAAAATAAGAAATTGTAGAGCTGGTGTGTCCATGTGGAAACAATTAGTGTTTCAATGGTATAAAATTAAATGTTCCCTGATAAAGAACATTCAAAACAATAAACTCTGTGGATAATATCAGGAATGCACAAACACAGAGGCTGTATCAATATCTGGGATTGAGTTAGCCAAAACAAAACTGGATATTTCCTGTTTCATCCAGTCATATCCAGACAAAGTGGTGTGGAATTCGTATGCAATGGACTGAGAAAATCACAGTAAAAATGGTTCTGGTGAAAAGCAAAGTCTTTTCATTAGGCAAGTGCATAAAATGTCATCGATACAAACAGAAATATCATGTTTGTTTGCCACAGTTCCTCTAGCTTTCTCCTTAGAAAATACGAATGTGCAGAGCTGGTGTCTCCATGTGGAGCTAATTAGTGTTTCCAAGCACAAAATTAAATGTTCCCTGAAAAATACATTGAAAAATAAAAAAATCCATGAACAATATCCAGAAAACACAAACACAGAGGCTTTCACAATATTTCAGATTGAGTTAGCCAAAACACAACCAGATATTTCTCGTTTCATTCAGTCATATCCGGACAAAGTGGTGTGGAATTCGTATACAATGGACCGAGAAAATCACAGTACAAATGGTTTTGGAGAAAAGCAATTCTTTTCGTTAGGCAAGTGCATAAAATATCAGCTATAGAAACAGAAATATCATGTTTGTTTGCCGCAGTTCCTGTAGGTTTCTCCGTAGAAATTACGAATGTAATTACTCTCGCCATGACCAAGAATGTCAAATTGTTAAGTCAGCAACAGGAATCACTGTGTACTTACATCCCATGTGGGATCTGTCCTTAATGTGTTGTCTAATGTGCAGTGATGCTATAACTAGTACGGAAACAGTATTTTTAGAGTTTGTGTTTCTGCATGGGTAGAAACTGATAAGATCTTTACTAATTATATACTGTATCGATCTTCTGTTAATAAAGATAATTGGAAATGAAAAAAAACCCTGGTGTTAAATTGGAAATGGCATAGTAAATTAATTAATATTTAAAAAAATATTATGTAGGATATCTGCCTTTAATGTGCTGTACACTCTTATTTAATGCTATAACTAGTACTCCAACAGTATTTTTTTTCACTTTGTGTTGCTATATGTGGGGCAAACTGTTGAAATCGTTACCTAATTTATACTAAACTGATCTTTTGTATATAAAGAGAATTGAAAATGAATCATGATGTGATTGGAAGGGGAGAGGGAGCGGGAAAGGGGAGGGTTCTGGGTGGGAGGGAAGTTTTGGGAGAGGAAAGCCATTGTAACCCATGAGCTGTACATTGGAAATTTATATTCATTAAATAAAAGTTTAATAAAAAAAAGAAAATAAGAATGTGTAGAGATGGTGTCGCCATGATGAAACAATTAGTGATTCAACGGTACAAAATTAAATATTGTCTGATAAAAAACATTCAAAACAATAAAGTCCATCGATAATATCCAGAAAACACAAAAACAGAGGCTTTCACATTATTTCGGTTTGAGTTAGCCAAAACACAACCGGACATTTCTGTTTTCATCCAGTCATATCCGGACAAACTGGTGTGGAATTCGAATGCAAGGGACCGAGAAAATCACAGTACAAATGGTTTTGGAGAAAAGCAAAGTCTTTTCATTAGGCAAGTGCATAAAATGTCATTGATACAAACAGAAATATCATGTTTGTTTGCAGCAGGTCCTCTAGCTTTCTCCCTAGAAAATACGAATATGTAGATCTGGGGTCTCCATGTGGAACCAATTACTGTATCCAAGCTCAAAATAAAATGTTCCCCGATAAAAAGCATTCAAAACAGTAAAGTCCATTGATAGTATCCAGAAAAAACAAACACAGAGGCTGTAGCAATATCTGGGATTGAGTTAGCCAAAAAAAACCCGGATATTTCCGGCTTCATCCAGTAATATCCAGACAAACTGGTGGGGAATTTGTATGCAATGGACCGAGAAAATCGCAGTAAACATGGTTTTGGAGAAAAGCAAAGTCTTTTCGTTAGGCAAGTGCATAAAATGTCATCGATACAAACAGAAATATCCTGTTTGTTTGCCGCAGTTCCTCTAGCTTTCTCCCTAGAAAATACGAACGTGTAGAGCTGGTGTCCCCATGATGAAACAATTAGTGATTCAACGGTACAAAATTAAATGTTGCCTGATAAAAACATTCAAAACAATAAAGTCCATCGATAATATCCACAAAACACAAACACAGAGGCTTTCACAATATTTCAGTTTGAGTTAGCTAAAACACAACCGAATATTTCAGGTTCCATCCAGTCATATCCGGAAAAAGTGGTTTGGATTTCGTATGCAAGGGACCGAAAAAATCAGAGTAAAAATGGTTTGGAGAAAAGCAAAGTCTTTTCGTTAGGCAAGTGCATAAAATGTCATCGATACAAACAGAAATATCATGTTTGTTTGCCACAGTTCTACTAGCTTTCTCCCGAGAAAATACGAAAGTCTAGAGGTGGTGTCGCCATGATGAACCAATCAGTGATTCAATGGTAAAAGATTAAATGTTCCCTGATAAAAACATTCAAAACAATAAAGTCCATCGATAATATCCAGAAAACACAAACACTGAGGCTTTCACAATATTTCGGTTTGAGTTAGCAAAAAACACAACCGGACATTTCTGGTTTCATCCAGTCATATCCGGACAAACTGGTGTGGAATGTGTATGCAATGGACCGAAAATTAGAGTAAAAATGGTTTTGGAGAAAAGCAAATTCCTTTTGTTAGGCAAGTGCATAAAATGTCATCGATACAAGCAGAAATATCATGTTTCTTTGCCGGAATTCCTCTAGGTTTCTCCCTAGAAAATACGAATGTGTAGGGCTGGTGTCCCCATGATGAGCCAATTAGTGATTCAACGGTACAAAATTAAATGTTTCCTGATAAAAACATTCAAAACAATAAAGTCCATCGATAATATCCAGAAAACACAAACACAGAGGCTTTCACAATATTTCGGTTTGAGTTAGCCAAAACACAACCGGACATTTCTGGTTTCATCCAGTCATATCCGGACAAACTGGTGTGGAATTCGTATGCAATGGACCGAGAAAATCACAGTACAAATGGTTTTGGAGAAAAGCAAAGTCTTTTCGTTAGGCAAGTGCATAAAATGTCATCGATACCAACAGAAATATCATGTTTGTTTGCCGCAGTTCCTCTAGCTTTCTCCCTAGAAAATACAAATGTGTAGAGCTGGTGTCCCCATGATGAACCAATTAGTGATTCAACGGTACAAAATTAAATGTTGCCTGATAAAAACATTCAAAACAATACAGTCCATTGATAATATCCAGAAAACACAAACACAGAGCCTGTAGCAATATCTGGGATTGAGTTAGCCAAAAGAAAACAGGATATTTCTGGTTTCATCCACTGATATCTGGACAAAGTGGTTTGGAATTCGTATGCAATGGACCTTGAAAATCACAGTACAAATGGTTTTGGAGAAAAGCAAAGCCTTTTCGTTAGGCAAGTGCATAAAATGTCATCTATAGAAACAGAAATATCAGGTTTGTTTCCTGAAGTTCCTATAGCTTTCTCCCTAGTAAATACGAATGTGTAGAGCTGGTGTCTCCATATAGAACCAATTACTGTATCCAGATCAATATAAAATGTTCTCCACTAAAAAGCATTCGAAACAATAAAGCCCATTGATAGTATCCAGAAAAAACAAACACAGAGCCTGTAGCAACATCTGGGATTGAGATAGCCAAAACGAAACCCGATATTTCCTGTTTCATCCCGTCATATCCGGACAAACTCCTGTGGAATTCATATGAAATGGACCGAGAATATAACCGTACAATTGGTTTTGGAGAAAAGCAAAGTCTTTTTGTTAGGCAAGTGCATAAAATGTCATCGATATAAACAGAAATATCATGTTTGTTTGCCGCAGTTCCTCTAGCTTTCTCCCTAGAAAATACGAATGTGTAGAGCTGGTGTCTCCATGTGGAAACAATTAGTGTTTTGCAGTTTAAAATTAAATGTTCCCTGATAAAAACATTCAAAACAATAAAGTCCATCGATAATATCCAGAAAACACAAACACAGAGTCTTTCACAATATTTCAGGTTGAGTTAGCCGAAAAAATAGCGGATATTTGTGGTTTCATCCAGTCATATCCGGACAAAGTGGTTTGGAATTCGTATGCAAGGGACCGAAAAAATCAGAGTAAAAATGGTTCTGGAGAAAAGCAAAGTCTTTTCATTAGGCAAGCGCATAAAATGTCATCTATACAAACAGAAGTATCATGTTTGTTTGCAGCAGTTCTTCTAGCTTTCTCCCTAGAAAATACGAATGTGTAGAGCTGGTGTTCCCATGATGAACCAATTAGTATTTCAACGGTACAAAATTAAATGATCCCCGATAAAAAGCATTCAAAACAATAAAGTCCATCGATAATATTTAGAAAAAAAACACAGAGGCTTTAGCAATATTTCGTATTGAATTAGCCAAAACACAACCGGATATTTCTGTTTTCATCCAGTCAAATCCGGACAAAGTGGTGTGGAATTCGTATGCAATGGACCGAGAAAATCACAGTACAAATGGTTTGGAGAAAAGCAAAGTCATTTCATTAGGCAAGTACATAAATCGTCATGTATACAAACAGAAATATAAGGTTTGTTTGTCGCAGTTCCTCTAGGTTTCTCCCTAGAAAATATGAATGTGTAGAGCTGGTGTCTCCATTGGAACCAATTAGTGGTACCAAGAACAAAATTAAATGTTCCTTGATAAAAAACATTCAAAACAATAAAGTCCATCGATAATATCCAGAATACACAAACACAGAGGCTGTAGCAATATCTGGGATTGAGTTAGCCAAAACACAACCGGATATTTCTGTTTGTATCCAGTGTTATACGGACAAATTGGTGTGGAATTCATAGGCAAAGGACCAAATAAATCACAGTGAAAATGGTTTGGGAAAAGCAAAGACTTTTCATAAGGCAAGTGTATAAAATGTCATCGATATAAACAGAAATATCATGTTTGTTTGCCGCAGTTCCTCTAGCTTTCTCCCTAGAAAATACGAATGTGTAGAGCTGGTGTCTCCATGTGGAACCAATTAGTGATCTCAAGCACAAAATTAAATGTTCCCTGATAAAAAAACATTCAAACAATAAAGTCCGTGGATAATATCAGGAATACACAAACACAGAGTCTGTAGCGATACCTGGGTTTGAGTTAGCCAAAACAATACCGAATATTTCCGTTTTCATCCAGTCTTATCCGGTAAACTGGTGTGGAATTCCTTTGCAATGGACTGAGATATTCACAGAAAAAATGGTTTTGGAGAAAAGCAAAGTCTTTTCTTTAGTCAAGTGCATAAAATGTCATTTATATAAACAGAAATATCATGTTTGTTTGCCGCAGTTCCTCTAGCTTTCTCCCTAGCAAATATGAATGTGTAGCACTGGAGTTCCCATAATGAACCAATTAGTGTTTCTATGGTACAAATTTAAATGTTCCCTGACAAAAACATTCAAAAGAATAAAGTCCATATAATATCCAGAAAACACAAACACAAAGGCTTTCACAATATTTCGGATTGACTTAGCCAAAATGCAACCGGATATTTCTGTTTTCATCCAGTCATATACAGACAAAGTGGTATGGAATTCGTATGCAATGGACCTATAAAATCACAGTAAAAATGGTTTTGGGGAATAGCAAAGTCTTTTCGTTAGGCAAGTGCATAAAATGTCATCTATAGAAACAGAAATATCATGTTTGTTTGTCGCAGTTCCTCTATCTTTCTCCATAGAAAATACGAATGTGTAGATCTGGTGTCTCCATGTGGAAGCAATTAGTGTTTCCAAGCACAAAATTAAATGTTTCCTGAAAAAAAATATTCAAAAAAATAAAGTCCGTGGGTAATATCAGGAATAAACCTACACAGAGGCTGTAGCAATATTCCGGATTGAGTTAGACAAAACACAACTGGATATTTCTCATTTCATCCCGTCATATCCGGACAAACTGGTGTGGAATTCGTATGCAATGGACCAAGAAAATCACAGTAAAATGGTTTTGGAGAAAAGCAAAGTCTTTTTGTTAGGCAAGTGCATCTAATGTCATCTATACAAACAGAAATATCATGTTTGTTTGCCGCAGTTCCTCTAGCTTTCTCCCTACAAAATATGAATGGGTAGGGCTACTGTACCCATGATGATCCAATTAGTGTTTCTACGGTACAAAATTAAATGTTCCCTGATAAAACATTCAAAACAATAAAGTCCATCGATAATATCCAGAAAACACAAACACAGAGGCTGGAGCAATATTTCGGATTGAGTTAGCCAAAAGACAACCAGATATTTCTGGTTCCATCCAGTCATGTCCGGACAAACTGGTGTGGAATTCGTATGCAATGGACCGAGAAAGTCAGAGTAAAAATGGTTTTGGAGAAAAGCAAAGACTTTTTTTAGGCAAGTGCATAAAATGTCATCTATACAAACAGAAATATCATGTTTGTTTGCCGCAGTTCCTCTAGCTTTCTCCCTAGCAAATAGGAATGTGTAGAGCTGGTGTCTGCATGTGGAACTAATTAGTGTTTCCAAGCACAAAATTAAATGTTCCCTGATATAAAACATTCAAAACAATAAGGTCTGTGGATAATATTCGGATAACACGAACACAGAGGCTGTAGCAGTATTTCGTATTGAGTTAGCCAAAACACAACCGGATGTTTCTGGTTTCATCCAGTCATATCCGGACAAAATTTTGTGGAATTCAATGCAATGCACCGAGAAAATTACAGTATAAATGGTTTTGGAGAAAAACAAAGTCTTTTTGTTAGGCAAGTGCATAAAATGTCATCTATAGAAACAGAAATATCACGTTTGTTTGCTGCAGTTCCTCTAGCTTTCTCCCTAGAAAATACGAATGTGTAGAGCTGGTGTCTCCATGTGGAACCAATTAGTGTTTCCAAGAACAAAATAAAATGTTTCCTGATAAAAAACATTCAAAACAATAAAGTCCATGGATTAAATCAGGAATAAACAAACACAGAGTGTGTAGCAATATATGGGATTGAGTTAGCCAAAAAAAACCCGGATATTAACGGTTTCATCCAGTCATATCCGGACAAAATGATGTGGAAGTCGTATGCAATGGACAGAAAAAATCACAGTAAAAATGGTTTTGGAGAAGAGCAAAGTCTTTTCATTATGCAAGTAGATAAAATATCATCGATACAAACAGAAATATCATGGTTGTTTGCCGCAGTTCCTCTAGCTTTCTCCCTAGAAAATACAAATATGTAGAGCTGGTGTCTCCATGTGGAAACAATTAGCGTTTTCAAGCACAAAATTAAATGTTCCCAGATAAAAAACATTCAAAACAATAAAGTCCGTGGATAATATCAGGAATACACAAACACAGAGGCTGTAGCAATATCTGGGATTGAGTTAGCCAAAACAAAATCGGTTATTTCCGGATTCATCCTATCATATCCGGACAAACGGTGTGGAATTCATGTGCAATGGACCGAGAAAATCACAGTAAAAATGGTTTTGGAGAAAAGCAAAGTCGTTTCATTAGGCCATTGCATAAAATGTCATCTACACAAACATAATTATGATGATTGTTTGCGGCAGTTCCTCTAGCTTTCTCCCAAGAAAATACGAATGTGTAGAGCTGGTGACCCAACGATGAACCAATTAGTGTTTCAACGGTACAAAATTAAATGTTCCCTGATAAAAACATTCAAAATAATAAAGTCCATGGATAATATCAGGAATACACAAACACAGAGGCTGTACCAATATCTGAGATTGAGTTAGACAAAACACAACCAGATATTTCTGGATTCATCCAGTCATATTCGGATAAAGTGGTGTGGAATTCGTATGCAATGGACCGAGAAAATCACAGTAAACATGGTTTTGGAGAAAAGCAAAGTCTTTTTGTTAGGCAAGTGCATCTAAAGTCATTTATACAAACAGAAATATCATGTTTGTTTGCCGCAGTTACTCTAGCTTTCTCCCTACAAAATATGAATGGGTAGGGCTACTGTACCCATGATGAACCAATTAGTGTTTCTACGGTACAAAATTAAATGTTCCCTGATAAAACATTCAAAACAATAAAGTCCATCAATAATATCCAGAAAACACAAACACAGAGGCTGGAGCAATATTTCGGATTGAGTTAGCCAAAACACAACCGGATATTTCCGGTTTCATCCAGTCATATCTGGATAAAGTGGTGTGGAATTCATATGCAATGGACTGAGTAATTCACAGTGAAAATGGTTTTGGAGAAAAGCAAAGTCTTTTCGTTAGGCAAGGGCATAAAATGTCATCAATACAAACAGAAATATCATGTTTGTTTGACATAGTTCCTCTAGCTTTCTCCCTAGAAAATACGAATATGTAGAGCTGGTGTCTCCATGTGGAACCAATTAGTGTTTCCAAGCACAAAATTAAATGTTCCCTGATAAAAAACATTCAAAACAATAAAATCTGTGGATAATATCTGGAATGAACAAACACAGAGGCTGTAGCAATATCTGATATTGATTTAGCCAAAACAAAACCGGATATTTACGGTTTCATCCAGTCATATCCGTTCAAAGTTGTGTGGAATTCGTATACAATGGACCAAGAAAATCACAGTAAAAATGGTTTTGGAGAAGAGCAAAGTCTTTTCATTAGGCAAGTAGATAAAATATCATCGATACAAACAGAAATATCATGTTTGTTTGCCACAGTTCCTCTAGCTTTCTCCCTAGAAAATACAAATATATAGAGCTGGTGTCTCCATGTGGAAACAGTTAGCGTTTTCAAGCTCAAAATTAAATGTTCCTTGATAAAAAACATTCAAAACTATATAGTCCGTGGATAATATCAGGAATACTCAAACACAGAGGCTGTAGCAATATCTGGGATTGAGTTAGCCAAAACACAACTGGATATTTCCGGTTTCATCCAATCATATCCGGACAAACTGGTTTGGAATTCGTGTGCAATGGACCGAGAAAATCACAGTAAAAATGGTTTTGGAGAAAAGCAAAGTCGTTTCATTAGGCAAGTGCATAAAATGTAATGAACACAAACATATATATCATGATTGTTTGCCGCAGTTCCTCTAGCTTTCTCCTAAGAAAATACGAATGTGTAGAGCTTGTTTCCCCCTGATGAACCAATTAGTGTTTCCACGGAACAAAATTAAATGTTCCCTGATAAAACATTCAAAACAATAAAGTCCATCGATAATACCCAGAAAACACAAATACAGAGGCTTTTACAACATTTCGGATTGAGTTAGCCAAAAGACAACCAGATATTTCTGGTTCCATCCAGTCATGTCCGGACAAACTGGTGTGGAATTCGTATGCAATGGACCGAGAAAATCAGAGTAAAAATGGTTTTGGAGAAAAGCAAAGACTTTTTGTTAGGCAAGTGCATAAAATGTCATGTAGACAAACAAAAATATCATGTTTGTTTGCCGCAGTTCCTCTAGCTTTCTCCCTAGCAAATAGGAATGTGTAGAGCTGGTGTCTGCATGTGGAACTAATTAGTGTTTCCAAGCACAAAATTAAATGTTCCCTGATATAAAACATTCAAAACAATAAGGTCTGTGGATAATATTCGGATAACACGAACACAGAGGCTGTAGCAGTATTTCGTATTGAGTTAGCCAAAACACAACCGGATGTTTCTGGTTTCATCCAGTCATATCCGGACAAAATTTTGTGGAATTAAATGCAATGCACCGAGAAAATCACAGTATAAATGGTTTTGGAGAAAAACAAAGTCTTTTTGTTAGGCAAGTGCATAAAATGTCATCTATAGAAACAGAAATATCACGTTTGTTTGCTGCAGTTCCTCTAGCTTTCTCCCTAGAAAATACGAATGTGTAGAGCTGGTGTCTCCATGTGGAACCAATTAGTGTTTCCAAGCACAAAATTAAATGTTCCCTGAAAAAAAACATTCAAAACAATAAAGTCCGTGGATTAAATCAGGAATAAACAAACACAGAGTGTGTAGCAATATATGGGATTGAGTTAGCCAAAAAAAAACCCGGATATTAACAGTTTCATCCAGTCATATCCGGACAAAATGGTGTGGAATTCGTATGCAATGGACAGAAAAAATCACAGTAAAAATGGTTTTGGAGAAGAGCAAAGTCTTTTCATTATGCAAGTAGATAAAATATCATCGATACAAACAGAAATATCATGGTTGTTTGCCGCAGTTCCTCTAGCTTTCTCCCTGAAAATACAAATATGTAGAGCTGGTGTCTCCATGTGGAAACAATTAGCGTTTTCAAGCACAAAATTAAATGTTCCCAGATAAAAAACATTCAAAACAATAAAGTCCGTGGATAATATCAGGAATACACAACACAGAGGCTGTAGCAATATCTGGGATTGAGTTAGCCAAAACAAAATCGGTGATTTCCGGATTCATCCTATCATATCCGGACAAACGGTGTGGAATTCATGTGCAATGGACCGAGAAAATCACAGTAAAAATGGTTTTGGAGAAAAGCAATGTCGTTTCATTAGGCCATTGCATAAAATGTCATCTACACAAACATAATTATGATGATTGTTTGCCGCAGTTCCTCTAGCTTTCTCCCAAGAAAATACGAATGTGTAGAGCTGGTGTCCCCATGATGAACCAATTAGTGTTTCTCCGGAACAAAATTAAATGTTCCCTGATAAAAACATTCAAAACCATAAAGTACATTGATAATATCCAGAAAACACAAACACAGAGGCTGGAGCAATATTTCGGATTGAGTTAGCCAAAACACAACCAGATATTTCTGGTTTCATCCAGTCATATCCGGATAAAGTGGTGTAGAATTTGTATGCAATGGACCGAGAAAATCACAGTAAAAATGGTTTAGGAGAGAAGCAAAGACTTTTCGTTAGGCAAGTGCATAAAATGTCATCTATACAAACAGAAATATCATGTTTGTTTGCGGCAGTTCCTCTAGCAGTCTCCCTAGAATATATGAATGTGTAGAGCTGGTGTCTCCATGATGGACCAATTAGTGTTTCCAAGCACAAAATTAAATGTTCCCTGATAAAAAACATTCAAAACAATAAAGTCTGTGGATAATATCAGGAATACACAAACACAGAAGCTGTAGCAATATTTCGGATCAGGTTAGCCAAAACACAACGGGATATTTCTGGTTTCATCTAGTCATATCCGGACAGAGTTGTGTGGAATTCGTATGCAATGGACCGAGAAAATCACAGTAAAAACGGTTTTGAGAAAAGCAAAGTCTTTTCCTTAGGCAAATGCATAAAATGTCATCGAGACAAACAGAAATATCATGTTTGTTTGTCGCAGTTCCTCTAGCTTTCTCCCTAGAAAATACGAATGTGTAGAGCTGGTGTCACCATGTGGAAAGAATTAGTGTTTCAATGGTACAAAATTAAATGTTCCCTGATGAAAAACATTCAAAACAATGAAGTCTGTTGATAATATCAGGAATGCACAAACTCAGAGTCTGTAGCAATATCTGGGATTAAGTTAGCCAAAACAAAACCGGACATTTCTGGTTTCATCCAGTCATATCTGGATAAACTGGTGTGGAATTCGTATGGAATGGACCGAGAAAATCACAGTACAAATGGTTTTGGAGAAAAGCAAAGTATTTTCATAAGGCAAGTGCATAAAATGTCATCTATAGAAACAGAAATATCATGTTTGTTTGTCGCAGTTCCTCTAGCTTTCTCCCTAGAAAATACGAATGTGTAGAGCTGGTGTCTCCATGTGGAACCAATTAGTGTTTCCAAGCACAATATTAAATGTTCCCTGAAAAAAAACATTCAAAAAAGTCCGTGGATAATATCAGGAATACACAAACACAGAGGCTGTAGAAATATTCCAGATTGAGTTTTCCAAAATACAACCAGATATTTCTGGTTTCATCCAGTCATATCCGGACAAACTGGTGTGGAATTCGTATGCAATGGACCGAGAAAATCGCAGTAAGAATGGTTTTGGAGAAAAGCAAAGGCTTTTCGTTAGGCAAGTGCATAAAATGTCATGTAGACAAACAGAAATATCATGTTTGTTTGCGGCAGTTCCTCTAGCTTTCTCCCAAGAAAATACGAATGTGTAGAGCTGGTGACCCAACGATGAACCAATTAGTGTTTCAACGGTACAAAATTAAATGTTCCCTGATAAAAACATTCAAAATAATAAAGTCCATGGATAATATCAGGAATACACAAACACAGAGGCTGTACCAATATCTGAGATTGAGTTAGACAAAACACAACCAGATATTTCTGGATTCATCCAGTCATATTCGGATAAAGTGGTGTGGAATTCGTATGCAATAGACCGAGAAAATCACAGTAAACATGGTTTTGGAGAAAAGCAAAGTCTTTAGTTAGGGAAGTGCATAAAATGTCATCTATACAAACAGAAATATCATGTTTGTTTGCGGCAGTTCCTCTAGCTTTCTCCCTAGAAAATACGAATGTGTAGAGCTGGTGTCCCCATGATGAACCAATTAGTGTTTCTACGGTACAAAATTAAATGTTCCCTGATAAAAAACATTCAAGACAATAAAGTCTGTTGATAATATCAGGTATGCACAAACTCAGAGGCTGTAGCAAGATCTGGGATTAAGTTAGCCAAATCAAAACCGGACATTTCCGGTTTCATCCAGTCATAACCGGACAAAGTGGTGTAGAATTCATATGGAATGGACGGAGAAAGTCACAGTAAAAATGGTTTTGGAGAAAAGCAAAGTCTTTTCATTAGGCAAGTGCATAAAATGTCATCTATAGAAACAGAAATATCATGTTTGTTTGTCGCAGTTACTCTAGCTTTCTCCCTAGAAAATACAAATGTGTAGAGCTGGAGTCTCCATGTGGAACCAATTAGTGTTTCCAAGCACAAAATTAAATGTTTCCTGAAAAAAAATATTCAAAAAAATAAAGTCCGTGGGTAATATCAGGAATACACCTACACAGAAGCTGTAGCAATATTCCGGATTGAGTTAGCCAAAACACAACCGCATATTTCTCATTTCATCCAGTCAAATCCGGACAAACTGGTGTGGAATTCGTATGCAATGGACTGAGAAAATCACAGTAAAAATGATGTTGGAGAAAAGCAAAGTCTTTTCATTAGGCAAGGACATAAAATGTCATCTATACAAACAGAAATATCATGTTTGTTTGCCATAGTTCCTCTAGCTTTCTCCCTAGAAAATACGAATATGTAGAGCTGGTGTCTCCATGTGGAAACAACTAGTGTTTCCAAGCACAAAATTAAATGTTCCCTGATAAAAATCATTCAAAACAATAAACTCTGTGGATAATATCAGGAATGCACAAACACAGAGGCTGTAGCAAAATCTGGGATTGAGTTAGCCAAAATATAACCGGATATTTACGGTTTCATCCAGTCATATCCGGACAAAGTGGTGTGGAATTCATATACAATGGACCGAGAAAATCACAGTAAAAATGGTTTTGGAGAATAGCAAAGTCTTTTCATTAGGCAAGTGGATAAAATGTCATCTATAGAAACAGAAATATCATGTTTGTTTGTCGCAGTTCCTCTAGATTTCTCCCTAGAAAATACGAATGTGTAGAGCTGGTGTCTCCATGTGGAACCAATTAGTGTTTCCAAGCACAAAATTAAATGTTTCCTGAAAAAAAATATTCAAAAAAATAAAGTCCGTGGGTAATATCAGGAATAAACCTACACAGAGGCTGTAGCAATATTCCGGACTGAGTTAGCCAAAACACATCCGGATATTTCTCATTTCATCCAGTCATATCCGGACAAACTGGTGTGGAATTCGTATGCAATGGACCGAGAAAATCACAGTATAAATGGTTTTGGAGAAAAGCAAAGTCTTTTGTTAGGCAAGTATCTAATGTCATCTATACAAACAGAAATATGATGTTCATTTGCCGCAGTTCCTCTAGCTTTCTCCCTAGCAAATAGGAATGGGTAGAGCTACTGTACCCATGATGAACCAATTAGTGTTTCTACGGTACAAAATTAAATGTTCCCTGATAAAATATTCAAAACAATAAAGTCCATCGATAATATCCAGAAAACACAAACACAGAGGCTGGAGCAATATTTCGGATTCAGTTAGCCAAAACACAACCGGATATTTCCGGTTTCATCCAGTCATATCCGTACAAAATGGTGTGGAATTCATATGCAATGGACTGAGTAATTCACAGTAAAAGTGGTTTTGGAGAAAAGCAAAGTCTTTTTGTTAGGCAAGTGCATAAAATGTCATCTAGACAAACAGAAATATGTTTGTTTGCGGCAGTTCCTTTAGCTTTCTCCCAAGAAAATACGAATGTGTAGAGCTGGTGTCCCAATGATGAACCAGTTAGTGTTTCAACGGTACAAAATTAAATGTTCCCTGATAAAAACATTCAAAAAAATAAATCCGTGGATAATATCAGGAATGCACAAACTCAGAAGCTTTAGCAATATTTCGGATTGAGTAAGAGAAAACACAACCAGATATTTCTGGTTTCATCCAGTCATATCCGGACAAACTGGTGTGGAATTTGTGTGCAATGGAACGAGTAATTCACAGTGAAAATGGTTTTGGAGAAAAGCAAAGTCTTTTCGTTAGGCAAGGGCATAAAATGTCATCAATACAAACAGAAATATCATGTTTGTTTGACATAGTTCCTCTAGCTTTCTCCCTAGAAAATACGAATATGTAGAGCTGGTGTCTCCATGTGGAACCAATTAGTGTTTCCAAGCACAAAATTAAATGTTCCCTGATAAAAAACATTCAAAACAATAAACTCTGTGGATAATATCAGGAATGCACAAACACAGAGGCTGTAGCAATATCTGATATTGATTTAGCCAAAACAAAACCGGATATTTACGGTTTCATCCAGTCATATCCGTTCAAAGTTGTGTGGAATTTGTATGCAATGGACCAAGAAAATCACAGTAAAAATGGTTTTGGAGAAGAGCAAAGTCTTTTCATTAGGCAAGTAGATAAAATATCATCGATACAAACAGAAATATCATGTTTGTTTCTGGAAGTTCCTCTAGCTTTCTCCCTAGAAAATACAAATATATAGAGCTGGTGTCTCCATGTGGAAACAGTCAGCGTTTTCAAGCTCAAAATTAAATGTTCCTTGATAAAAAACATTCAAAATTATTAAGTTTGGATAATATCAGGAATACTCAAACACAGAGGCTGTAGCAATATCTGGGATTGAGTTAGCCAAAACACAACCGGATATTTCCGGTTTCATCCAGTCATATCCGGACAAAGTGGTGTGGAATTCGTGTGCAATGGACCGAGAAAATCACAGTAAAAATGGTTTTGGAGAAAAGCAAAGTCGTTTCATTAGGCAGGTGCATAAAATGTAATCTACACAAACATATATATCATGATTTTTTGCTGCAGTTCCTCTAGCTTTCTCCTAAGAAAATACGAATGTGTAGAGCTTGTTTCCCCCTGATGAACCAATTAGTGTTTCTACGGAACAAAATTAAATGTTCCCTGATAAAAACATTCAAAACAATAAAGTCCATTGATAATATCCAGAAAACACAAACACAGAGGCTGGAGCAATATTTCGGATTGAGTTAACCAAAACACAACCAGATATTTCTGGTTTCATCCAGTCATATCCGGATAAAGTGGTGTAGAATTTGTATGCAATGGACCGAGAAAATCACATTAAACATGGTTTTGGAGAAAAGCAAAGTATTTTTGTTAGGCAAGTGCATAAAATATCATCTATACAAACAGAAATATTGTGTTTGTTTTCGGCAGTTCCTCTAGCTTTCTCCCTAGCAAATAGGAATGTGTAGAGCTGGTGTCTGCATGTGGAACTAATTAGTGTTTCCAAGCACAAAATTAAATGTTCCCTGATATAAAACCTTCAAAACAATAAAGTCCGTGGATAATATCCGGAAAACACAAACACAGAGGCTGTAGCAATATCTGGGATTGAGTTAGCCAAAACACAACCGGATATTTCTGTTTTCATCCAGTCATATGGAGAGAGAGTTGTTTGGAATTCGTATGCAATGGAACAAGAAAATCACAATAAAATAGTTTTGAAGTATAGCAAAGTCTTTTCGTTAGGCAAGGGCATAAAATGTCATCTAGAGAAACAGAAATATCATGTTTGTTTGCCGCAGTTCCTCTAGATTTCTCCCTAGAAATTCGAATGTGTAGAGCTGGTATCCCCATGATGAAGCATTTAGTGTTTCAACGGACAAAATTCATTGTTCCCTTATAAAAACATTCAAAACAATAAGGTCTGTGGATAATATCCGGATAACACGAACACAGAGGCTGTAGCAGAATTTCGGATTGAGTTAGCCAAAACACAACCGGATGTTTCTGGTTTCATCCAGTCATATCCGGGCAAAATTTTGTGGAATTCGTATGCAATGCACCAAGAAAATCACAGTTTTGGAGAAAAACAAAATCTTTTTGTTAGGCAAGTGCAGAAAATGTCTTCTATAGTAACAGAAATATCACGTGTGTTTGCTGCAGTTCCTCTAGCATTCTCCCTAGAAAATACGAATGTGTAGAGCTGGTGTCGCCATATGGAAACAATTTTGTTTCCAAGCACAAAATTAAATGTTCCCTAATAAAAAACATTCAAAACAATAAAGTCTGTGGATAAATCAGGAATACACAAACACACAGGCGGTAACAATATCTGGGATTGAGTTATCCAAAACAATACCAGATATTTCCTGTTTCATACAGTCATATCTGGACAAACTGGTGTGGAATTCCTATGCAATGGAGTGAGAAAATCACATTAAAAAAGGTTTTGGAGAAAAGCAAAGTCTGCGTTAGGAAAGTGCATAAAATGCCATCTATATAAACAGAAATATCATGTTTGTTTGCTACAGTTCCTCTAGCTTTCTCCCTAGAATATAGGAACGTGTGGAGCTGGTGTCCCCATGATGAACCAATTAGTGTTTCAACGGTACAAAATTAAATGTTCCCCGATAAAAACATTCAAAACAATAAAGTCCATGGATAATATCCAGAAATCACAAACATTGAGGCTTTCACAATATTTCGGATTGAGAGCCAAAACACAACCGGATATTTCTAGTTTCATCCAGTCATATCCGGACAAACTGGTGTGGAATTCATATGCAATGGACCGAGAAAATCACAGTAAAAATGGTTTTGGAGAAAAGCATAGTCATTTCGTTAGGCGAGTGCATAAAATGTCATCTATACAAACAGAAATATCATGTTTGTTTGTCGCAGTTCCTCTAGCTTTCTCCCTAGAAAATACGAAAGTGTAGAGCTGGTGTCTCCACTGGAACAAATTACTGTATCCAAGCTCAAAATAAAATGTTCCCTGATAAAAACATTCAAAACAATAAAGTCCCTCGATAATATCCACAAAACACAATCACAGAGGCCGTAGAAATATTTCAGATTGAGTTAGCCAAAACAAAACCGGATATTTCTGGTTTCATCCAGTCATATCTGGACAAAGTGGTTTGGAATTTATATGCAATGGACCGAGAAAATCACAGTAAAAATGGTTTTGGAGAAAAGCAAAGTCTTTTTGTTAGGCAAGTGCATAAAATGTCATCGATACCAACAGAAATATCATGTTTGTTTGCCATAGTTCCTCTAGCTTTCTCCCTAGAAAATACGAATGTGTAGAGCTGGTATCTCCATGTGGAACCAATTAGTGTTTCCAAGAACAAAATTAAATATTCCCGAACAAAAACATTCAAAACAATGAATTCAGTGGATAATATCAGGAATATACAAATAGAGAGGCTGTAGCAATATCTGGGATTTAGTTAATCAAAACACAACTGGATATTTCGGGTTTCATCCAGTCATATCCGGACAAAGTGGTTAGGAATTCGTAGGCAATGGACTGAGAAAATCACAGTAAAAATGGTTTTGGAGAAAAGCAAAGTCTTTTCGTTAGGCAAGGGCATAAAATGTCATCAATACAAACAGAAATATCATGTTTGTTTGTCGCAGTTCCTCTAGCTTTCTCCCTAGAAATTAAGAATGTGTAGAGCTGGTGTCTCCATGTGGAAACAATTAGTGTTACCAAGCACACAATTACATGTTTCCTGAAAAAAAACATTCAAAAAAATAAAGTCCGTAGATAATACCAGGAATACAAAAACAGAGAGGCTGTAGCAATATCTTGCATTGAGTTAGTCAAAAAAAAACCAGATATTTCTGGTTTCATCTAGTCATATCCGGACAAAGGGGTTTTGAATTGGTATACAATGCACGGAGAAAATCACAGTAAAAATGATGTTGGAGAAAAGCAAAGTCTCTTCATTAGGCAAGTAGATAAAATATCATCGATACAAAGAAAAATATCATGTTTGTTTGCCGCAGTTCCTCTAGCTTTCTCCCTAGAAAATACAAATATGTAGAGCTGGTGTTCCCATTATGAAACAAATAGTGATTTCAAGCACAAAATTAAATGTTCCCAGGTAAAAAACATTCAAAACAATAAAGTCCGTGGATAATATCAGGAATACACAAACACAGAGGCTGTAGCAATATCCTGGATTGAGTTGGCCAAAACAAAACCGGATATTTCCGGTTTCATCCAGTCATATCCAGACAAAGGGGAGTGGAATTCGTATGCAATGGACCGAGAAAATCACAGTACAAATGGTGTTGGAGAAAAGCAAAGTCTTTTCATTAGGCAAGTGCATAAAATGTCATCTATAGAAACAGAAATATCATGTTTGTTGGCTGCAGTTCCTCTAGCTTTCTCCCTAGAAAATACGAATGTGTAGAGCTGGTGTCCCCATGTTGAACCAATTAGTGTTTCAAAGCACAAAATTAAATGTTCCCTGATAAAAACATTCAAACAATAAAGTCCATCGATAATATCTAGAAAACACAAACACAGAGGATGTAACAATATTTCGTATTGAGTTAGCCAAAACACAACTGAATATTTCTGTTTTCATCCAGTGATATCCGCACAAAGTGGTTAGGATTTGGTATGCAATGGACCGAGAAATTCACAGTACGAATGGTAAAAAAGCAAAGTCTTTTCGTTAAGCAAGTGCATAAAATGTCATCTATACAAACAGAAATATTATGTTTGTTTGCTGCAGTTCCTCTAGCTTTCTCCCTAGAAAATACGAATGTGTAGAGCTTGTGTCTCCATGTGGAACCAATTACTGTATCCTAGCTCAAAATAAGATGTTCCGCGATAAAAAACATTCAAAACAATAAGTCCCTCGATAATATCCAGAAAACACAAACACAGAGGCTTTCACAATATTTCGGATTGAGTTAGCCAAAGCACAACCGGATATTTCTGGTTTCATCCAGTCATATCCGGAAAAAGTTGTTTGGAATTGGGGTGCAATGGACTGGGAATATCACAGTAAAAATGGTTTTGGAGAAAAGCAAAGTCTTTTCGATAGGCAAGTGCATAAAATGTCATCTATACAAACAGAAATATTATGTTTGTTTGCTGCAGTTCCTCTAGCTTTCTCCCTAGAAAATACAAATATGTAGAGCTGGTGTCTCCATGTGGAAACAGTTAGCGTTTTCAAGCTCAAAATTAAATGTTCCTTGATAAAAAACATTCAAAACTATATAGTCCGTGGATAATATCAGGAATACTCAAACACAGAGGCTGTAGCAATATCTGGGATTGAGTTAGCCAAAATACAACCAGATATTTCTGGTTTCATCCAGTCATATCTGGACAAAGTGGTTAGGAATTCGTAGGCAATGGACCAAGAAAATCACAGTAAAATTGGTTTTTTAGAAGAGCAATGTCTTTTCATTAGGCAAGCAGATAAAATAAAATCGATACAAACAGAAATATCATGTCTGTTTGCGGCAGTTCCTCAAGCTTTCTCCCTAGAAAATACAAATATATAGAGCTGGTGTCTCCATGTGGAAACAACTAGTGATTTCAAGTACAAAATTAAATGTTCCCTGATAAAAAACATTCAAAACAATAAAGTCCGTGGATAATATCAGGAATACACAAACACAGAGGCTGTAGCAATGTGGGATTGAGTTAGCCAAAAAAAAAACCCAGATATTTCTGTTTTCATCCAGTAATATCCGGACAAGGTGGTTTGGAATTGGTATGCAATGTACTGAGAAAATCACAGTAAAAATGATTTTGGAGAAAAGCAAAGTCTCACATTAGGCAAGTAGATAAAATATCATCGATACAGAGAGAAATATCATGTTTGTTTGCGGCAGTTCCTCTAGCTTTCTCCCTAGAAAATACAAATATGTAGAGCTGGTGTCTCAATGTGGAAACAATTAGTGATTTCAACCACAAAATTGAAAGTTCCCTGATAAAAGCATTCAAAACCATAAAGTCCATCGATAATATCCAGAAAACACAAACACAGAGGCTTTCACAGTATTTCGGGTTGAGTTAGCCAAAACAAAACCGGATATTTCCGGTTTCATCCAGTCATATCCAGACAAAGGGGTGTGGAATTCATATGCAATGGACCGAGAAACATACAGTAAAAATGGTTTTTTAGAAGAGCAATGTCTTTTCATTAGGCAAGTAGATAAAATATCATCGATACAAAGAGAAATATCATGTTTGTTGGCTGCAGTTCCTCTAGCTTTCTCCCTAGAAAATACGAATTTTTAGAGCTGGGGTTCCCATGATGAACCAATTAGTATTTCAACGGTACAAAATTAAATGTTCCCTGATAAAAACATTCAAAACAATAAAGTCCATCGATAATATCCAGAAGACACAAAAACAGAGGCTTTCACAATATTTTGGATTGAGTTAGCCAAATCACAACTGGATATTTCTGGTTTCATCCAGTGATATCTGGACAAAGTGGTTTGGAATTCGTATGCAATGGACCGAGAAAATCAAAGTAAAAATGGTTTTGGAGAATAGCAAAGTCTTTTCGTTAGGCAAGTGCATAAAATGTCATCTAGACAAACAGAAATATTATGTTTGTTTGCTGCAGTTCCTCTAGCTTTCTCCCTAGAAAATACGAATGTGTAGAGCTGATGTCTCCATGTGGAAACAATTAGTGTTTCCAAGCACAAAATTAAATGTTCCCTGAAAAAAGAACATTCAAAACAAGAAAGTCCGTGGATAATATCAGGAATACACAAACACAGAGGCTGTAGCAATATCTGGGATTGAGTTAGCCAAAACAAAACAGAATATTTCTGGTTTCATCCAGTCATATCCGGATAAAGTGGTGTGGAATTCATATGAAGTGTACCGAGAAAATGACAGGAAAATGGTTTTGGAGAAAAGCAAAGTTTTTCCTTAGGCAAATGCATAAAATCTCATCTATACAAACAGAAATATCATGTTTGTTTTTCACAGTTCCTCTAGCTTTCTCCTTAGAAAATATGAATGTGTAGAGCTGGTGTCTCCATCTGGAAACAATTAGTGTTTCACAGCACAAAATTAAATGTTCCCCGATAAAAAACATTCAAAACAATAAAGTCTGTGGATAATATTCAGGAAAAACTAACACAGAGGATGTAGCAATATGTGGGATTGAGTTAGCCAAAACAAAACCGGATATTTCCGGTTTCATCCAGTCATATCCGGACAAACTGGTGTGGAATTCGTATGCAATGGACCGAGAAAATCACAGTACAAATGGTTTTGGAGAAAAGCAAAGTCTTTACGTTAGGCAAGTGCATAAAATGTCATCGATACAAACAGAAATATCATGTTTGTTTGTTGCAGTTCCTCTAGATTTCTCCCTAGAAAATACGAAAGTGTAGAGCTGGTGTCCCCATGATGAACCAATTAGTGTTTCAACGGTACAAAATTAAATGTTCCCTGATAAAGAACATTCAAAACAGTAAAGTCTGTGGATAATATGAGGAATGCATAAAAACAGAGACTTTCACAATATTTCGGATTGAGTTAGCCAAAACAAAACCGGATATTTCTGGTTTCATCCAGTCATATCCGGAGAAACTGGTGTGGAATTCGTATGCAATGGACCGAGAAAATCACAGTACAAATGGTTTTGGAGAATAGCAAAGTCTTTTCATTTGGCAAGTGCATAAAATGTCATCTATAGAAACAGAAATATCATGTTTGTTTGCCGCAGCTCCTCTAGATTTCTCCCTGGAAAATACGAATATGTAGAGCTAGCTGGTGTCGCCATGTGGAATAATTAGTGTTTCCAAGCAGAAAACTAAATGTTCCCTGAAAAAAACCATTCAAAAAATAAAGTCCGTGGATAATATCAGGAATACACAAACACAGAGGCTGTAGCCATATCTGGGACTGAGTTAGCCAAAACAAAACTGGATATTTACGGTTCCATCCAGGCATATCCAGACAAACTAGTGTGGAATTCAAATGTAGTGTACCGAGAAAATCACAGGAAAATGGTTTGGATAAAACAAAGTGTTTACATTAGGCAAGTGCATAAAATGTCATCTATAGATGCAGAAATATCATGTTTGTTTGCTACAGTTCCTCAAGCTTTCTCCCTAGAAAATACGAATGTGTAGAGCTGGTGTCTCCATGTAGAACCAATTAGTGTTTCTATGGTACAAAATAAATGTTCCCTGATAAAAATATTCAACACAATAAAGTCCATCAATAATATCCAGAAACACAAATACACAGGCTTTCACAATATTTCAGATTGAGTTAGCCAAAACACAACCGGATATTTCTGGTTTCATCCAGTGATATCCGGACTAAGTGGTTTGGAATTCGTATGGAATGGACCGAGAAAATCACAGTTCAAATGGTTTTGGAAAAAGCAAGGACTTTTCGTTAGGCAAGTGAATAAAATGTCATCTATACAAAAAGAAATATCATGTTTGTTTGCCGCAGTGACTCTAGCTTACTGCATAGAAAACACGAATGTGTAGAGCTGGTGTCTCCATGTGTAACCAATTAGTGATTCCAAGCACAAAATTAAATGTTCCCTGATTAAAAAAAATACATTCAAAACAATAAAGTCCGTGGATAATACCAGGAATACACAAACACAGAGGCTGTAGCAATATCTGGGATTGAGTTAGCCAAAACACAACCGGATATTTCTAGTTTCATCCAGTCATATCCGGTAAACTGCTGTGGAATTCTTATGCAATGGACTGAGAAAATCACAGTACAAATGGTTTTGGAGAAAAGCAAAGTCTTTTCGTTAGGCAAGTGCATAAAATGTCATCTATACAAATAAAATATCATGTTTGTTTGTAAAAGTTCCTCTAGCTTTCTCTCTAGAAAATTCGAATGTGTAGAGCTGGTGTCTCCATGTGGAACCAATTAGTGTTTTCAAGCACTAAATTAATTTTCCCTGATAAAAACATTCAACACAATAAAGTCTGTGGATTATATCCAGAAAAAAAAAAAACACAGAGGCTGTAGCAATATTTCGGATTGAGTTAGGCAAAAAAAACCCGGATATTTCCGGTTTCATCCAGTCATATCCGGACAAACTCCTGTGGAATTCGTATGCAATGGACAGAGAAAATAACAGTACAAATGGTTTTGGAGAAAAGCCAAGTTTTTACGTTAGGATAGTGCATAAAATGTCATCTGTAGACACGGAAATATCATGTTTGTTTGCCACAATTCCGCTAGCTTTCTCCCTAGAAAATACGAATGTGTAGAGCTGGTGTTCCCATTATGAAACAATTAGTGTTTCAACGGTACAAAATTAAATGTTCCCTCATAAAAACATTCAAAACAATAAGTCCATCGATAATTTCCAGAAAACTCAAACACAGAGTCTGTAGCAATATTTAGGATTGAGTTAGCCAAAACAAAACTGGATATTTCTGGTTTCATCCAGTCATATCCGGACAACTGGTGTGGTAATCGTATGCAATGGACCGAGAAAATCACAGTAAAAATGTTTTTGGAGAAAAGCAAAGTCTTTTCATTAGGCAAGTCCATAAAATGTCATCTATAAAAACAGAAATATCATGTTTGTTTGCCGCAGTTCCCTATACCTTTCTCCGTAGAAAATACGAATGTGTAGAGCTGGTGTCTCCATGTGGAACCAATTAGTGTTTCCAAGCACAAAATTAAATGTTCCCTGATAAAACATTGAAAACAATAAAGTCCATTGATAATATCCAGAAAACACAAACACAGAGGCTTACACAATATTTCGGATTGAGTTAGCCAAAACACAACCGGATATTTCTGTTTTCATCCAGTCATATGCCGACAATCTGGTGTGGAATTCTTACGCAATGGACCGAGAAAATCAGAGTTCAAATGGTTTTGGAGAAAAGCAAAGTGTTTTCGTGAGGCAAGTACATAAAATGTCATCTATACAAACAGAAATATCATGTTTGTTTCCCGCAGTTCCTCTAGTTTTCTCCCTATAAAATACAGATATGTACAGCTGGTGTCTCCATGTGGAAAGAATTAGTGTCTCCAAGCACAAAATTAAATGTTCCCTTAAAAGAACATTCAAAACAATAAAGTCTGTGGATAATATCAGGAATACACAAACAAAGAGGCGGTAACAATATCTATGATTGAGTTAGCCAAAAGAAAACCGGTTATTTCCGGTTTCATCCAGTCATATCCGGACAAACTGGTGTGGAATTCGTATGCAATGGACAGAGAAAATCACAGTAAAAATGGTTTTGGAGAAAAGCAAAGTCTTTTTGTTAGGCAAGTGCATAAAATGTCATCTATACAAACAGAAATATCATGTTTGTTTGCCGCAGTTTCTCTAGGTTTCTCCCTGGAAAATACGAAGGTGTAGAGCTGGGGTCCCCAACATGAACCAATTACTGTTTCCACGGTACAAAATTAAATGTTCCCTGATAAAAAACATTCAAAACAATAAAGTCCATCGATAATATCCAGAAAACACAAACACAGAGGCTGTAGCAATATCTGCGATTGAGTTAGCCAAAACACAACCGGATATTTCTGGTTTCATCCAGTCATATCCGGACAAACTGGTGTGGAATTCGTATGCAGTGTATCATGAAAATCACAGAAAAATGGTTTTGGAGAAAAGCAAATTCTTTTCGTTAGGCAAGTGCATAAAATGTCATCTATACAAACAGAAATATCATGTTTGTTTTCAGCAGTTGCTCTACTTTCTCCCTAGAAAATACGAATGTGTAGAGCTGGTTTCTCCATGTGGAACCAGTTATTGATTCTACGGTAAGAAATTAAATGTTCCCTGATAAAAACATTCAAAATAATATACTCACTGGATAATATCAGGAATGAAAATACACAGAGGCTGTAGCAATATCTGGGATTGAGTTAGCAAAAACAGAACCGGATATTTCCGGTTTCATTCAGTCATATCCGGACAAACTGGTGTGGAATTCGTATGCAATGGACCGATAAAATCACAGTAAAAATGGTTTTGGAGGAAAGCAAAGTCTCTTCTTTAGGTAAGTGCATAAAATGTCATGGATACAAACAGAAATATCATGTTTGTTTGCCACAGTTCCTCTAGCTTTCTCCCTAGAAAATACGAATTTGTAGAGCTGGTGTCCCCATGATGAACCAATTAGTGTTTCTACGGTACAAAATTAAATATCCCCTGATAGAAACATTCACAACAATAAAGTCCATCGATAATATCCAGAAAACATAAACACAGAGGCTTTCACAATATTTCAGGTTGAGTTAGCCAAAACACAACTGGATATTACTGTTTTCATCCAATCATATCCAGACAAACTGCTGTGGAATTCGTATGTAACGGACCAAGAAAATCACAGTAAAAATGGTTTTTGAGAAAAGCAAAGTCTTTTCGTTAGGCAAGTGCATAAAATGTCATCTATACAAACAGAAATATCATGTTTGTTTGCCGCAGTTCCTGTAGCTTTCTCCCTAGAAAATGCGAATGTGTAGAACTGGTGTTCCCATGATCAACCAATTAGTGTTTCAACGGTACAAAATTAAATGTTCCCTGATAAAAACATTCAAAATAATAAAGTCCGTCGATAATATCCAGAAAACACAAACACAGAAACTTTCACAATATTTCAGGTTGAGTTAGCCAAAACACAACCGGATATTACTGTTTTCATCCAATCATATCCGGACAAACTGGTGTGGAATTCGTATGCAATGGACCGAGAAAATCAGAGTAAAATGGTTTTGGAGAAAAGCAAAGTCTTTTCGTTAGGCAAGTGCATAAAATGTCATCTATGGAAACAGAAATATCATGTTTGTTTGCCGCAGTTCCTGTAGCTTTCTCCATAGAAAATGCGAATGTATAGAGCTGGTGTCTCCAAGTGGAAGCAATTACTGTATCCAAGCTAAAAATAAAATGTTCCCCGATAAAAAACATTCAAAACAATAAAGTCCATCGATAATAACTAGAAAACACAAACAGAGGCCGGTGCCATGGCTTAACAGGCTAATCCTCCGCCTTGCGGCGCCGGCACACCGGGTTCTAGTCCCGGTTGGGGTGCCGGATTCTATCCCGGTTGCCCCTCTTCCAGGCTAGCTCTCTGCTATGGCCCGGGAAGGCAGTGGAGGATGGCCCAAGAGGTTGGGCCCTGCACCCGCATGGGAGACCAGGAGAAGTACCTCGCTCCTGGCTTCGGATCAGCGCGATGCGCCGGCCAGAGCGGCCATTGGAGGATGAACCAATGGCAAAAAGGAAGACCTTTCTCTCTGTCTCTCTCTCTCACTATCCACTCTGCCTGTAAAAAAAAAAAAACAAAAACAAAAACAAAAACAAAAAACAGAGAGGCTGTAGCAATATCTGGGATTGAGTTAGCCAAAACAAAACCGGATTTTTCTGGTTGCATCCAGTCATATCCGGACAAACTGGTGTGGAATTCGTATGAAGTGTACCGAGAAAATCACAGCAAAATGGTTTTGGAGAAAAGCAAAGTCTTTATATTAGGCAACTGCATAAAATGTCATCTATACAAATAGAAGTATCATCTTTGTTTGCCGCAGTTCCTCTAGGTTTCTTTCTAGAAAATACGAATGTGTAGTGCTGGTGTCTATATGTGGAACCAATTAGTGTTTCAACGGTACAAAATTAAATGTTCCCCGATAAAAACATTCAAAACAATAAAGTCTGTGGATAATATCAGGAATACACAAACACAGAGCCTGTAGCAATATCTGTGATTGAGTTAGGCAGAAGAAAACCGGATATTTCCGGTTTCATCCAGTCATATCCGGACAAAGTGGTGTGGAACTCATGTGCAATGGACCGAGAAAATCACAGTAAAACTGGTTTTGGAGAAAAGCAAAGTCTTTTCGTTAGGCAAGTGCATAAAATGTCATCGATACAAAAAGAAATATCATGTTTGTTTTCTGCAGGTCTTCTAGCTTTCTCCCTAGAGAATACGAATGTGTAGAGCTGGTGTCTCCATGTGGAAACAATTAGTGTTTCAACCTTACAAAATTAAATATTCCCTGAAAAAAAACGTTGAAAAACATAAAGTCCAAGGATAATATCAGGAATACACAAACACAGAGGCTGTAGCAATATCTGGGATTGAGATAGGCAAAACACAACCAGATATTTCCGGTTTCATGCAGTCATATCCAGATAAACTGGTGTGGAATTCATATGTAATGGACCGAGAAAATCACAGTAAAAATGGTTTGGAGAAAAGCAAAGTCTTTTCGTTAGGCAAGTAGATAAAATACCATCGATACAAACTGAAATATCATATTTGCTTGCCACAGTTCCTCTAACTTTCTACCTAGAAAAGACGAATACATAGAGCTGGTGTCCTCATGATGATTCAATTAGTGTTTCTACGGTACAAAATTAAATGTTCCCTGATAAAAATATTGAAAACAATAAAGTCCATAATATCCAGAAAACACAAACACAGAGCCTGTAGCAATATCTGCGATTGAGTTAGTAAGAAGAAAACCGGATATTTCCGGTTACTTCCAGTCATATCAGGACAAACTGCTGTGGAATTCATATGAAAGGGACCGAGAAGATCACAGTACAAATGGTTTTGGAGAAAAGCAAAGTCTTTTCGTTAGGCAAATGCATAAAATGTGATCCATACAAACAGAAATATCATGTTTGTTTGCCACATTTCCTCTAGCTTTCTCCCTAGAAAATATGAATGTGTAGAGCTGGTGTCTCCATGTGGAAACAATTAGTGTTTCAACGGTACAAAATTAAATGTTCTCTGATAAAAAACATTCAAAAGAATAAAGGCTGTGTATAATATCAGGAATACACAAAAAAAAGAGGATGTAGCAATATCTGGGATTGAGATAGGCACAACAAAACCGGATTTTACTGGTTTCATGCAGTCATATCTGAACAAACTGATGTGGAATTCATATGCAATGGACCGAGAATTTCACAGTAAATATAATTTTGGAGAAAAGCAAAGTGTTTCATTAGGCAAGTAGATAAAATATCATCGATAAAAACAGAAATATCATGTTTGTTTTCCGCAGTTCCTCTAGCTTTCTCCTAGGAAATATGAATGTGTAGAGCTTTTCCCCATGTGGAATCAATTAGTGTTTCAGTGGTACAAAATTCAATGTTCCCTGATAAAAATATACAAAACAATAAATTCCATCGATAATATACAGAAACACAAACACAGATGCTTTCACAATATTTCCGAATGAGTTAGCCAAAGCACAACCGGATATTTCTGGTTTCATCCAGTCTACCCGGACAAAGTGGTATGGAATTCGTATGTAATGGACCGAGAAAATCACAGTAGAAATGGTTTTGTCGAATAGCAAAGCCTTTTCGTTAGGCAAGTGCATAAAATGTCATCTAAACAAACAGAAATATCATGTTTGTTTGCCGCAGTTCCTCTAGCATTCTCCCTAGAAAATACAAATATGTAGAGCTGGTGTCTCCATGTGCAACCAATTAGTGTTTCCAAGCACAAAATTAAATGTTCCCTGATGAAAAACATTAAAAACAATAAAGTCCGTGGTTAATATCAGACATACACAAACACAGAGGCTGTAGCAATATCTGGGACTGTCTTTTCGTAGACAAGTGATTAAATGTCATCGATACAAACAAAAATATCATGTTTGTTTGCCGCAGTTCCTCTAGCTTTCTCCCTAGAAAATACGAATGTGTAGAACTGGTGACCCCATGATGAACCAACTAGTGTATCTACGGTACAAAAATAAATGTTCCCTGATAAAAATATTCAAAACAATAAATTCCATTGAAAATATACAGAAAACACAAACACAGAGGCTTTCACAATATTTCAGATTGAGACAGCCAAAACACAACCGGATATTTCTGTTTTCATCCAGTCATATCCGGAGAAAGTGGTGTGGAATTCGTATGCAAGGGACTGAGAAAATCAGAGTAAAAATGGTTTTGGAGAAAAGCAAAGTCATGTGGAAACAATTAGTGTTTTCAAGCACAAAATTAAATGTTCCCTGATAAAAAAATTCAAAACAATAAAGTCGGTGGTTAATATCAGGAATACACAAACACAGAGGCTGTAGCCATATCTGGGATTGAATTAGCAAAAACAAAACCGGATATTTCCGGGTTCATCCAGGCATATCAGGACAACGTGGTGTGGAATTCATATGCAATGGACCGAGAAAATCACAGTAGTAATGGTTTTGGAGAAAAGCAAAGTCTTTTCGTTAGGCAAGTGCATAAAATGTCATCGATACAAACAGAAATATCATGTTTTTTTGCCACAGTTCATCTAGCTTTCTCCCTAGAAAATACGAATATGTAGCGCTGGTGTCTCAATTTGGAACCAATTACTGTATGCAAGCTCAAAATAAAATGTTCCCTGATAAAAAACATTCAAAAAATAAAGTCCATCGATAATATCCATGAAATACAAACACAGAGGCTATAGCAATATTTCATATTGAGTTAGCGAAACAATACCGGATATTTCCGGGTCCATCCAGGCATATCAGGACAATGTGGTGTGGAATTCGTATGCAATGGACCGAGAAAATCACAGTAGTAATGCTTTTGGAGAAAAGCAAAGTGTTTTCATTAGGCAAGTGCATAAAATGTCATCGATACAAAGAGAAATATCATGTTTGTTTGTGGCAGTTCCTCTAGCTTTCTCCCTAGAAAATACGAAAGTGTAGAGCTGGTGTCCCCATGATGAACCAATTAGTGTTTCTGCGGTACAAAATGAAATGTTCCATGATAAAAACATTCAAAACAATAAAGTGCATCGATAATATCCGGAAAACACAAACACATAGCCTGTTGCAATATCTGGGATTGGGTTGGCCAAAACACAACCGGATATGTCTGGTTTCATCCAGTCATTTCCGGACAACGTGGTGTGGAATTCGTATGCATTGGAACGAGAAAAGCACAGTACAAATGGTTTTGGAGAAAAGCAAAGTCTTTTCGTTAGGCAAGTGCATAAAATGTCATCTATACAAACAGAAATATCATGTTTGTTTGCCGCAGTTGCTCTAGCTTTCTACGTAATAAATACGAATGTGGAGAGCTGGTGTCCCCATGATGAACCAATTAGTGTTTCTACGGTACAAAATTGAATGTTCCCTGATAAAAACATTAAAAACAATAAAATGTGTTGATAAAATCCAGAAACATAAACCCAGAGGCTGTAGCAATATTTGGGATTGAGTTAGCCAAAACACAACCAGATATTTCTTGTTTCATTCGCTCATAACTATTTAAACTAGTGTGGAATTCATATTGCAATGGACCGAGAAAATCACAATAAAAATGGTTTCGGAGAAAAGCAAAGTCTTTTCGTTCGGCAAGTGCATAAAATGTCATCGATACAAACAGAAATATCACGTTTGTTTTCCGCAGGTCCTCTAGCTTTCTCCCTAAAAAATGCGAATGTGTAGAGCTGGTGTCCCCATGATGAACCAATCAGTGTTTCTATGGTCAAAATTAAATGTTCCCTGATAAAAATATTCAAACAATAAAGTCCATCTATAATATCCAGAAAACACAAACACAGAGGCTTTCACAATATTTCGGATTGAGTTAGCCAAAACACAACTGGATATTTCAGTTTTCATCCAGCCATATCTGGACAAATTGGTGTGGAATTCGTATGAAATGGACTGAGAAATTCACAGGAAAATGGGTTTTGGGGTAAAGGAAAGTTTTTTTCGTTAGGAAAGTGCATAAAATGTCATCTATACAAACAGAAATATCATGTTTGGTTGCCGCAGTTCCTATAGCTTTCTCCCTAGAAAATATGAATGTGTAGAGCTGCTGTCTCCATGTGGAACCATTTAGGGTTTCGCAGCACAAAATTAAATGTTCCCTGAAAAAAAAAACATTCAAAAAAATAAAGTTCGTGGATAATATGAGGAATACACAAACACAGAGGCTTTCACAATATTTCGGATTGAGATAGCCAAAACAAAACCGGAGATTTCTGGTTGCAACCAGTCATATCTGGACAACGTGGTGTGGAATTCGTATGCAATGGACCGAGAAAATCACAGCACAAATGGTTTTGGAGAAAAGCTAAATCTTTTCATTAGGAAAGTGCATAAAATGTCATCTATACAAACAGAAATATCATGTTTGTTTGCCACAGTTCCTCTAGCTTTCTCCCTAGAAAATACGAATGTGTAGAGCTGGTATCTCCATGTGGAAACAATTAGTGTTTTGCAGCACAAAATTAAATGTTCCCTAATGAAAAACATTCAAAACGATAAACGCTGTGGATAATATCGGGAATACACAAAAACAAATGCTGTAGCAATATCTGGGATTGAGTTAGCCAAAAAAAAACCGGATATTTCCGGTTACATCCAGTCATATCCATACAAATTGGTGTGGAATTCGTATGCAATGGACGGAGAAAATCACAGTACAAATGTTTTTGGAGAAAAGCAAAGTCTTTACGTAAGGCAAGTGCATAAAATGCCATCTACACAAACAGAAATACCATGTTTGTTTGCCACAGTTTCTCTAGCTTTCTCCCTATAAAATACGAATGTGTACCACTGATGTCCCCATGATGAACCAATTAGTGTTTCAACGGTACAAAATGAAATGTTCCCTGATAAAAATATTCAAAACAATAAAGTCCATCGATAATATCCAGAAAACACAAACACAGAGTGTTTCACAATGTTTCGGTTTGAGTTAGCCAAAACAGAACTGGATATTTCTGGTTTCATCCAGTCATATCCAGACAAACTCGTGTGGAATTCGTATGCAATGGAACGAGAATATCACAGTAAAATGCTTTTGGAGAAAAGCAAAGTCTTTTCTTTAGGCAAGTGCATAAAATAGTGATACAAACTGAAATATCATGTTTGTTTGCCGCAGTTCCTCTAGCTTTTTACCTAGAAAATAAGAATAGGTATAGCTCGTGTCTCCATTTGGAACCAATTAATGTATCAAAGCTCAAAATAAAATGTTCCCCTATAAAAACATTCAAAACTATAAAGTCTGTGGATAATATCCAGAAAACACAATACAGAGGCTGTAGAAATATCTGGGATTGAATTAGCCAAAACAAAACCGTATATTTCATTTTCATCCAGTCATTTCCGGACAAACTGGTGTGGAATTTGTATGCAATGGGCCTAGAAAATCACAGTAAAAATGGTTTTGGAGAAAAGCAAAGTGTTTTCGTTAGGAAAGTACATAAAATATCATCGATACAAACAGAAATATCATGTTTGATTGTCACAGTTCCTCTAGCTTTCTCTCTAGAAAATACAAATGTGTATAGCTGGTGTCTCCATGTGGAACCAATTAGTGTTTCCAAGCATAAAATTAAATGTTCCCTGATAAAATCATTCAAAACAATAAAGTCTGTGGATTATATCCGGAAAAAAAAACACAAAGGCTGTAGCAATATCTGGTATTGAGTTAGCCAAAAGAAAACCAGATACTTCCAGTTTCATCCAGTCATATCCGGACAAACTGGTGTGCAATTTGTATGCAATGGACCGAGAAAATCACAGTAAAAATGGTTTTGGAGAAAAGCAAAGTGTTTTCCTTAGGCAAGTGCATAAAATATCATCGATACAAACAGAAATATCATGTTTGTTTGCCGCAGTTCCTCTAGCTTTCTCCCTAGAAAATACGAATGTGTAGAGCAGGTATCTCCATGTGGAAACAATTAGTGTTTCAATGTTACAAAATTAAATGTTCCCTGGAAAAAAACATTGAAAAAAATAAAGTGTGTGGATAATATCAGGAATGCCCAAACACAGAGGCAGTAGGAATATCTGAGATTGAGTTAGCCAAAACACAACCGGATATTTCTGTTTTCATTCAGGCATATCCGGACAAACTTGTGTAATTCGTATGCAATGGACTGAGAAAATCACAGTACAAATGGTTTTGGAGAAAAGCAATGTCTTTTCGTTAGGCAAGTGCATAAAATGTCATCGATACAAACAGAAATATCATGTTTGTTTGCTACAGTTCCCCTAGCTTTCTCCCTAGAAAATATGAACATGTTCAGCTGGTGTCTCCATGTGCAATGAATTACTGTATCCAAGCTCAAAATAAAATGTTCCCCTATAAAAAAACATTCAAAACAATAAAGTCCATCGATAATATCCAGTAAACACAAACACAGAGGCTTTCACAATATTTCGGATTAAGTTAGCCAAAACACAACCGCATATTTCCGGTTTCATCCAGTCATATCTGCACAAACTGGTGTGGAATGCGTATGAAATGGACCCTGAAAATCACAGTACAAATGGTTTTGGAGGAAATCAGTCTTCTCGTTAGGCAACTGCATGAAATGTCATCTATAGAAACAGAAATATCATGTTTTTTTTGCCACAGTTCCTCTAGCTTTCTCCCTAGAAAATACGAATGTGTAGAGCATGTGTCTCCATGTGGAACCAACTACTGTATCCAAGCTCAAAATAAAATGTTCTCTGATAAAAAACATTCAAAACAATAAAGTCTGTGGATAATATCCAGGAAACACAAACACAGAGGCTGTAGCAATATCTGTGATTGAGTTAGCCAAAGCTCAACAGGATATTTCCGGTTTCATCTAGTCATATCCAGAGAAAGTGGTGTGGAATTAATAAGAAATGGACCGAGAAAATCACAGTAAAAATTATTTTGCAGAAAAGCAAAGTCTCTTCGTTAGGCAATGCATAAAATGACATCTATACAAACAGAAATATCATGTTTGTTTGTCACAGTTCCTCTAGCATTCTCCCTAGAAAATACGAATGTGTACAGCTGGTGTCTCCATGTGGAACCAATTAGTGATTTCAAGTACAAAATTAAATGTTCCCTGATAAAAAACCTTCAAAAAAATAAAGTCTGTGGATAATATCCAGGAAACACAAACACAGAGACTGTAGCAATATCTGGGATTGAGTTAGCCAAAACAAAACCGGATATTTCCGGTTTCATCCATTCCTATCTGGACAAAGTGGTGTGGCATTCATAAGAAATGGAACGAGAAAATCACAGTAAAAATTATTTTGCAGAAAAGCAAAGTCTCTTCATTAGGCAATGCATAAAATGACATCTATACAAACAGAAATATAATGTTTTGTTGCCGCAGTTCCTCTAGCTTTCTCCCTAGAAAATACGAATGTGTAGAGCTGGTGTCTACATGATGAAGCAATTAGAGTTTTAACAGTACAAAATGAAATGTTCCCTGATAAAAACATTCAAAACAATAAAGTCCATCGATAATATCCAGAAAACACAAACACAGAGACTTTCATAATATTTCAGATTAAGTTAGCCAATAGACAACCACATATTTCCGGTTTCATCCAGTCATATCCGGAAAAGTCGTTTGGAATTCGGATGCAATGGACCGAGAAAATCACTGTAAAAATGGTTTTGGAGAAAAGCAAAGTCTTTTCGTTAGGCAAGTGCATAAAATGTCATCGATACAAAATGAAATATCATGTTTGTTTGTAGCAGTTCCACTAGCTTTCTCCCTAGAAAATACGAATGTGTAGAGCTGGTGTCCCCATGATGAACCAATTATTTTTCAAAGGTACTAAATTAAATGTTCCCTGATAAAAACATTCAACACAATAAAGTTAATCGATAGTATCCAGAAAACACAAACACAAAGGCTGTAGCAGTATTTCGGATCGAGTTAGCCAAAACACAACCGAATATTTCTATTTTCATCCAGTCATATTCAGAAAAACTTGTGAGGTATTCGTATGCAATGGACCGAGAAAATCACAGTAAAAATGGTTTCGGAGAAAAGCAGAGACTTTTCGTTAGGCAAGTGCATAAAATGTCATCTATACCAACAGAAATATCCTGTTTGTTTGCTGCAGTTCCTCTAGGTTTCTCCCTAGAAAATACGAATATGTAGAGCTTGTGTCTCCATGTGGAACGAATTACTGTATCTAATCTCAAAATAAAAAGTTCCACAATAAAAAACATTGAACAGAAAAAGGTCCGAGGATAATATCAGGAATACACAAACACAAAGGCTGTAGCAATATCAGGGATTGAGTTAGCCAAAACAAAACCCCATATTTCTGGTTTCATCCAGTCATATCCGGACAAACTGGTGTGGAATTCGCATGCAATGGACCGAGAAAATACCAGTAAAAATGGTTTTGGAGAAAAGCAAAGTCTTCTCAATAGGCAAGTGCTTCAAATGTCATCGATACAAACAGAAATATCATGTTTGTTTGCCGCAGTTCCTCCAGCTTTCTCCCTTGAAAATACGAATGTGAAGAGCTGATGTCCGCATGATGAACCAATTAGTGTTTCAAAGGTACAAAATTAAATGTTCCCTGATAAAAATATTCAAAACAAATGTCCATGGATAATATCAGGAATGCACAAACTCAGAGGCTTTTACAATATTTCGGATTGAGTTTGCCAAAACACAACCGGATATTTCTGGTTTCATCCAGTCATATCTGGACAGAGTGGTGTGGAATTCGTATGCAATGGACCAAGAAAATCACAGTAAACACGGTTTTGGAGAAAAGCAAAGTCTTTTCGTTAGGCAACTGCATCAAATGTCATCGATACAAACATAAATATCATGTTTGTTTCCCTCAGTTCCTCTAGCTTTCTCCCTAGAAAATATGCATGTGTAGAGCTGGTGTCCACATGATGTACCAATTAGTGTTTCAACGGTACAAAATTAAATGTTCCCTCATAAAAACATTCAAAACAAAAAAGTCCATATATAATATCAGCAATACAGAAACACAGAGGCTTTTACAATATTTCAGACTGAGTTAGCCAAAACACATGCGGATATTTCTGGTTCCATCCACTCATATACGGACAAACTGGTGTGGAATTCGTATGCAATGGACCGAGAAAATCACAGTAAAAATGGTTTTGGAGAATAGCAAAGTCTTTTCATTAGGCAAGTGCATAAAATGTCATCTATACTAACAGAAATATCATATTTGTTTCAGGAAGTTCCTCTAGATGTCATCTCTACAAACACAAATATCACGTTTGTTTGCCATGGCTCCTCTAGCCTTCTCAATTGAAAATACGAATGTGAAGAGATGGTGTCCGCATGATGAACCAATTAGTGTTTCAAAGGTACAAAATTAAATGTTCCCTGATAAAAATATTCAAAACACATGTCCATGGATAATATCAGGAATGCACAAACACAGAGGCTTTCACAATATTTCGGATTGAGTTTGCCAAAACACAACTGGATATTTCTGGTTTCATCCAGTCATATCTGGACAAAGTGGTGTGGAATTCGTATGCAATGGACCGAAAAAATCACAGTAAAAATGGTTTTGGAGAAAACCAAAGTCGTTTCGTTAGGCAAGTGCATAAAATGTCATACATACAAACATAAATATCATGTTTGTTTCCCGCAGTTCCTCTAGCTTTCTCCCTAGAAAATACGAATGTTTAGAGCTGGTGTCCCAATGTGGAACCAGTTATTGTTTCCAGGCACAAAATTAAATGTTCCCTAATAAAAAACGTTCAAAACAATAAAGTCCGTGGATAATATCAGGAATACACAAACACAGAGGCTGTAGCAATATCTGGGATTGAGTTAGCCAAAACAGAACCGGAATTTTGCGGTTTCATCCAGTCATATCTGGACAAACTGGTGTGGAATTCGTATGCAATGGACCGAGAAAATCACAGTAGAAATGGTTTTGTCGAAAAGCAAAGCCTTTTCGTTAGGCAAGTGCATAAAATGTCATCTATACAAACAGAAATATCATGTTTGTTTGCCATAGTTCCTCTAGTTTTCTACCCAGACAATACGAATGTGTAGAGCTGGTGTCTCCATGTGGAACCAATTAGTGTTTCCAAGGACAAAATTAAATGTTCCCTGAAAAAAAAATTTAAAAAAATAAAGTCCATTGATAATATCAGGAATACACAAACACAGAGGCTGTAGCAATATCTGGGATTGAGTTAGCCAAAACACAACCAGATATTTCTGGTTTCATCCAGTATTATCCGCACAAAGTGGTGTGAAATTCGTATGCAATGGACTGAGAAAATCACAGTAAAAATGGTTTTGAGAAAAGCAAAGTCTTTTCGTTAGACAACTGCATAAAATGTCATCTACACAAACAGAAACATCATGTTTGTTTGCCGCAGTTCCTCTAGCTTTCCTCCTAGAAAATACGAATGTGTAGAGCTGATGTCTGCATGTGGAAACAATTAGTGTTTCCAAGCACAAAATTAAATATTCCCTGATAAAATATATGAAAAACAAGAATGTTCATGGATAATATCAGGAATACACAAATACAGAGGCTGTAGCAATATCTGGGATTGAGTTAGCCAAAAGAAAGCGGATATTTCCGGTTTCATCCAGTCATATCCGGACAAACTTGTGTGGAATTCATATCCAATGGACCGAGAAAATCAGAGTAAAAATGGATTTGGAGAAAAGCAAAGTCATTTCGTTACGCAAGTGCATAAAATGTCATCTATACAAACAGAAATATAATGTTTGTTTGCCGCAGTTCCTCTAGCATTCTCACTAGATAATAGGAATATGTAGAGCTGGTGTCCCCATGATGAACCAATTAGAGTTTTAACAGTACAAAATAAAATGTTCGCTGAAAAAAAAAAAAACACAACCAGATATTTCTCGTTTCATCCAGTCATATCCTGACAAACTGGTGTGGAATTCGTATGCAATGGACCGAGAAAATCACAGTAAGAATGGTTTTTTAGAAAAGCAAAGTCTTTTCCTTAGGCAAGTGCATAAAATATCATCGATACAAACAGAAATATCATGTTTGTTTGCCGCAGTTCCTCTAGCTTTCTCCCTAGAAAATACAATGTGTAGAGCTGGTGTCTCCATGTGGAAACAATTAGTGTTTCCAAACACAAAATTAAATAATCCAGGATAAAAAAAATTCAAAACAATAAAGTCCATCGATAATATCAGGAATACACAAACACAGAAACTTTCACAATATCTGATTGAGTTACCCAAAACAAAACCGGATATTTCTCATTTCATCCAGTCATATTCGGACAAACTGGGGTGGAGTTCCTATGCAATGGACAGAGAAAATCACAGTATAAATGGCTTTGGAGAAAACAATGTCTTTTCGTTAGGCAAGTGCATAAATTTTCATCTATAGAAACAGAAATATCCTGTTTGTTTGCCGCAATTCCTGCAGATTTCTCCGTAGAAAATACGAATATGTAGAGCTTGTGTCCCCATGCTGAACCAATTAGTGTTTCAATGGTACAAAATTAAATGTTCCCTGATAAAAACATTCAAAACAATAAAGTCTATCGATAATATCCAGAAAACACAAACACAGAGGCTTTCACAATATTTGGATTCAGTTAGCCAAAACACAACCGGATATTTCTGGTTTCATCCATTCATATCCGGACAAAGTGGTGTGGAATTAATACGCAATGGACCGAGAAAATCATAGTAAAAATGGTTTTGGAGAAAAGCAAAGTCTTTTCGTTAGGCAAGTGCATAAAATGTCATCTATACAAACCGAAATATTATGTTTGTTTCCCGCAGTTCCTCTATCTTTCTCCCTAGAAAATACAATGTGTAGAACTGGTGTCTCCATGTGGAAACAATTAGTACTTCCAAGCACAAAATTAAATGTTCCCTGATAAAGAACATTCAAAACAATAAAGTCTGTGGATAATATCAGGAATGCACAAACACAGAGGCTGTAGCAATATCTGGGATTGTGTTATCCAAAAAAAACAGATATTTCCGGTTTCTTCCAGTTATATCCGGACAAACTGGTGTGGAATTCGTATGCAATGGACCGAGAAAATCACAGTAAAAATGGTTTTGGAGAAAAGCAAAGTCTTTTCGTTAGGCAACTGCATAAAATGTCATCTATACAAACAGAAATATCATGTTTGTTTGACACAATTCCGCTAGCTTTCTCCCTAGAAAATACAAATGTATAGAGCTGGTGTCTCCATGTGGAACCAATTAATGTTTCCTAGCACAAAATTAAATGTTCCATGATAAAAACATTCAAAACAAAAAGTCCGTATATAATATCAGTAATGCAGAAGCACAGAGGCTTTTACAATATTTCGGATTGAGTTAGCCAAAACACATCCGGATATTTCTGGTTCCATCCACTCATATCCGGACAAACTGGTGTGGAATTCGTATGCAATGGACCGAGAAAATCACAGTAAAAATGGTTTTGGAGAATAGCAAAGTCTTTTCATTAGGCAAGTGCATAAAATGTCATCTATACTAACAGAAATATCATATATGTTTCAGGAAGTTCCTCTAGATGTCATCTATACAAACACAAATATCACGTTTGTTTGCCACGGCTCCTCTAGCCTTCACCCTTGAAAATGTGAATTTGAAGAGCTGATGTCCGCATAATGAACCAGTTAGTGTTTCAAAGGTACAAAATTAAATGTACCCTGATAAAAATATTCAAAACCAATGTCCATGGATAATATCAGGAATGCACAAACACAGAGGCTTTTACAATATTTTGGATTGAGTTTGCCAAAACACAACCGGATATTTCTGGTTTCATCCAGTCACATCTGGACAAAGTGGTGTGGAATTCGTATGCAATGGACCGAGAAAATCACAGTAAAATTGGTTTTGTAGAAAAGCAAAGTCTTTTCGTTAGGCAAGTGCATCAAACGTCATCGATACAAACATAAATATCATGTTTGTTTCCCGCAGTTCCTCTAGCTTTCTTCCTAGAAAATACGAATGTGTAGAGCTGGAGTCCGCATGATGTACCAATTAGTGTTTCAACGGTACAAAATTAAATATTCCCTCATAAAAACATTCAAAACAAAAAGTCCGTATATAATATCAGCAATACAGAAACACAGAGGCTTTTACAATATTTCAGACTGAGTTAGCCAAAACACATGCGGATATTTCTGGTTCCATCCACTCATATACGGACAAACTGGTGTGGAATTCGTATGCAATGGACCGAGAAAATCACAGTAAAAATGGTTTTGGAGAAAAGCAAAGTCTTTTCATTAGGCAAGTGCATAAAATGTCATCTATACTAACAGAAATATCATATTTGTTTCAGGAAGTTCCTCTAGATGTCGTCTATACAAACACAAATATCACGTTTGTTTGCCATGGCTCCTCTAGCCTTCTCAATTGAAAATACGAATGTGAAGAGATGGTGTCCGCATGATGAACCAATTAGTGTTTCAAAGGTACAAAATTAAATGTTCCCTGATAAAAATATTCAAAACAAATGTCCATGGATAATATCAGGAATGCACAAGCACAGAGGCTTTTACAATATTTTGGATTGAGTTTGCCAAAACACAACCGGATATTTCTGGTTTCATCCAGTCATATCTGGACAAAGTGGTGTGGAATTCATATGCAATGGACCGAGAAAATCACAGTAAAAATGGTTTTGGAGAAAACCAAAGTCGTTTCGTTAGGCAAGTGCATAAAATGTCATATATACAAACAGAAATATCATGTTTGTTTGCCGCAGTTCCTCTAGCTTTCTCCCTAGAAAATACGAATGTTTAGAGCTGGTGTCTCAATGTGGAACCAGTTATTGTTTCCAGGTACAAAATTAAATGTTCCCTAATAAAAAACGTTCAAAACGATAAAGTCCGTGGATAATATCAGGAATAAACAAACACAGAGGCTGTAGCAATATTGCGGATTGAGTTAGCCAAAATAAAACCGGATATCTCCGATTTCATCCAGTCATATCCGGACAAACTGGTGTGGAATTTGTATGCAATGGACCGAGAAAATCACAGTAAAAATGATTTTGTCAAAAAGCAAAGCCTTTTCGTTAGACAAGGGCATAAAATGTCATCGATGCAAACAGAAATATCATGTTTGTTTGCCGTAGTTCCTCTAGTTTTCTACCTAGAAAATACGAATGTGTAGAGCTGGTGTCTCCATGTGGAACCAATTAGTGTTTCCAATGACAAAATTAAATGTTCCCTGAAAAAAAACATTCAAAACAATAAAGTCCATTGATAGTATCCAGAAAAAAAAAAAAAACAGATGCTTTCACAATATTTCGGATTGAGTTAGAAAAACACAAATGAATATTTCTGGTTTCACCCATTCATATACGGACAAACTGGTTTGGAATTCGTACGCAATGGACTGAGAAAATTACAATAAAAATGGTTTTGGAGAAAAGCAAAGTCTTTTCGTTAGGCAAGTGCATAAAATGTCATCTATACAAACAGAAATATCATGTTTGTTTGCCGCAGTTCCTCTAGCTTTCTCCCTAGAAAATACAATGTGTAGAGCTGGTGTCTCCATGTGGAACCAATTAGTGTTTCAAAGCACAAAATTAAATAATCCAGGATAAAAAAAATTCAAAACAATAAAGTCCATCGATAATATCAGAAAACACAAACACAGAAACTTTCACAATATTTCTGATTGAGTTAACCAAAACAAAACCGGATATTTCTCATTTCATCCAGTCATATTCGGACAAACTGGGGTGGAATTCGTATGCAATGGACAGAGAAAATCACAGTATAAATGGTTTTGGAGAAAACAATGTCTTTTCGTTAGGCAAGTGCATAAATTTTCATCTATAGAAACAGAAATATCATGTTTGTTTGCCGCAATTCCTGTAGATTTCTACCTAGAAAATACGAATATGTAGAGCTGCTGTCCCCATGCTGAACCAATTAGTGTTTCAATGGTACAAAATTAAATATTCCCTCATAAAAACATTCAAAACAATAAAGTCCATCGATAATATCCAGAAAACACAAACACAGAAACTTTCACAATATTTCTGATTGAGTTAACCAAAACAAAACCGGATATTTCTCATTTCATCCAGTCATATTCGGACAAACTGGGGTGGATTTGTATGCAATGGACAGAGAAAATCACAGTATAAATGGTTTTGGAGAAAACAATGTCTTTTCGTTAGGCAAGTGCATAAATTTTCATCTATAGAAACAGAAATATCATGTTTGTTTGCCGCAGTTCCTCTAGCTTTCTTTCTAGAAAATACGAATATGTAGAGCTTGCTGGTGTCTCCATGTGGAACCAATTAGTGTTTCCAAGCTCAAAATTAAATTTTCCTTGAAAAAAAACATTCAAAAATATAATGTCCGTGGATAATATCAGGAATACACAAACACAGAGGCTGTAGCAATACCATGGACTGAGTTAGGCAAAACAAAACTGCATACTTACGGTTCCATCCAGTCATATCCGGACAAACTGGTGTGGAATTCAGATGTAGTGTACCGAGAAAATCATAGAAAAATGGTTTTGGAGAAAAGCAAAGTCATTTCGTTAGGCAAGTGCATAAAATGTCATCTATAGAAACAGAAATATCATGTTTGTTTGCAGCAGTTCCTCTAGCTTTCTCCCTAGAAAATAAGAATGTGTAGAGCTGGTGTCTCCATGTGGAAACAATTAGTGTTTCAAAGGTACAAAATTAAAGGTTCCCGGATAAAAACATTCAAAACAATGAGTCCATCGATAATATCCAGAAAACTCAAACACAGAGTCTGTAGCAATATTTCGGATTGAGTTAGCCAAAACAAAACCGGATATTTCTGGTTTCATCCAGTCATATCTGGACAAACTGGTGTGGAATTTGTATGCAATGGACCGAGAAAATCACAGTACAAATGGTTGTGGAGAAAAGCAAAGTCTTTTCATTAGGCAAGTGAATAAAATGTCATCTATACAAACAGAAATATCATTTTTGATTGCCGCAGTTCCTCAAGCTTTCTCCTAGAAAATACGAATGTGTAGAGCTGGTGTCTCCATGTGGAAACAATTAGTGTTTTCCAGTTTAAAATTAAATGTTCCCTGATGAAAAACATTCAAAGCAATAAAGTCTGTGGATAATATCAGAAATACACAAACACAAAGGCTGTAGCAATATCTGAGATTGAGTTAGCCAAAACAAAACCAGATATTTCCGGTTTCCTCCAGTCATATCCGGACAAACTCCTGTGGAATTCGTATGCAATGGACTGAGAAAATCACAGTACAAATGGTTTTGGAGAAAAGCAAAGTCTTTTCGTTAGGCAAGTGCATAAAATGTCATCTATACTAACAGAAATATCATATTTGTTTCAGGAAGTTCCTCTAGATGTCGTCTATACAAACACAAATATCACGTTTGTTTGCCATGGCTCCTCTAGCCTTCTCAATTGAAAATACGAATGTGAAGAGATGGTGTCCGCATGATGAACCAATTAGTGTTTCAAAGGTACAAAATTAAATGTTCCCTGATAAAAATATTCAAAACAAATGTCCATGGATAATATCAGGAATGCACAAGCACAGAGGCTTTTACAATATTTTGGATTGAGTTTGCCAAAACACAACCGGATATTTCTGGTTTCATCCAGTCATATCTGGACAAAGTGGTGTGGAATTCATATGCAATGGACCGAGAAAATCACAGTAAAAATGGTTTTGGAGAAAACCAAAGTCGTTTCGTTAGGCAAGTGCATAAAATGTCATATATACAAACAGAAATATCATGTTTGTTTGCCGCAGTTCCTCTAGCTTTCTCCCTAGAAAATACGAATGTTTAGAGCTGGTGTCTCAATGTGGAACCAGTTATTGTTTCCAGGTACAAAATTAAATGTTCCCTAATAAAAAACGTTCAAAACGATAAAGTCCGTGGATAATATCAGGAATAAACAAACACAGAGGCTGTAGCAATATTGCGGATTGAGTTAGCCAAAATAAAACCGGATATCTCCGATTTCATCCAGTCATATCCGGACAAACTGGTGTGGAATTTGTATGCAATGGACCGAGAAAATCACAGTAAAAATGATTTTGTCAAAAAGCAAAGCCTTTTCGTTAGACAAGGGCATAAAATGTCATCGATGCAAACAGAAATATCATGTTTGTTTGCCGTAGTTCCTCTAGTTTTCTACCTAGAAAATACGAATGTGTAGAGCTGGTGTCTCCATGTGGAACCAATTAGTGTTTCCAATGACAAAATTAAATGTTCCCTGAAAAAAAACATTCAAAACAATAAAGTCCATTGATAGTATCCAGAAAAAAAAAAAAAACAGATGCTTTCACAATATTTCGGATTGAGTTAGAAAAACACAAATGAATATTTCTGGTTTCACCCATTCATATACGGACAAACTGGTTTGGAATTCGTACGCAATGGACTGAGAAAATTACAATAAAAATGGTTTTGGAGAAAAGCAAAGTCTTTTCGTTAGGCAAGTGCATAAAATGTCATCTATACAAACAGAAATATCATGTTTGTTTGCCGCAGTTCCTCTAGCTTTCTCCCTAGAAAATACAATGTGTAGAGCTGGTGTCTCCATGTGGAACCAATTAGTGTTTCAAAGCACAAAATTAAATAATCCAGGATAAAAAAAATTCAAAACAATAAAGTCCATCGATAATATCAGAAAACACAAACACAGAAACTTTCACAATATTTCTGATTGAGTTAACCAAAACAAAACCGGATATTTCTCATTTCATCCAGTCATATTCGGACAAACTGGGGTGGAATTCGTATGCAATGGACAGAGAAAATCACAGTATAAATGGTTTTGGAGAAAACAATGTCTTTTCGTTAGGCAAGTGCATAAATTTTCATCTATAGAAACAGAAATATCATGTTTGTTTGCCGCAATTCCTGTAGATTTCTACCTAGAAAATACGAATATGTAGAGCTGCTGTCCCCATGCTGAACCAATTAGTGTTTCAATGGTACAAAATTAAATATTCCCTCATAAAAACATTCAAAACAATAAAGTCCATCGATAATATCCAGAAAACACAAACACAGAAACTTTCACAATATTTCTGATTGAGTTAACCAAAACAAAACCGGATATTTCTCATTTCATCCAGTCATATTCGGACAAACTGGGGTGGATTTGTATGCAATGGACAGAGAAAATCACAGTATAAATGGTTTTGGAGAAAACAATGTCTTTTCGTTAGGCAAGTGCATAAATTTTCATCTATAGAAACAGAAATATCATGTTTGTTTGCCGCAGTTCCTCTAGCTTTCTTTCTAGAAAATACGAATATGTAGAGCTTGCTGGTGTCTCCATGTGGAACCAATTAGTGTTTCCAAGCTCAAAATTAAATTTTCCTTGAAAAAAAACATTCAAAAATATAATGTCCGTGGATAATATCAGGAATACACAAACACAGAGGCTGTAGCAATACCATGGACTGAGTTAGGCAAAACAAAACTGCATACTTACGGTTCCATCCAGTCATATCCGGACAAACTGGTGTGGAATTCAGATGTAGTGTACCGAGAAAATCATAGAAAAATGGTTTTGGAGAAAAGCAAAGTCATTTCGTTAGGCAAGTGCATAAAATGTCATCTATAGAAACAGAAATATCATGTTTGTTTGCAGCAGTTCCTCTAGCTTTCTCCCTAGAAAATAAGAATGTGTAGAGCTGGTGTCTCCATGTGGAAACAATTAGTGTTTCAAAGGTACAAAATTAAAGGTTCCCGGATAAAAACATTCAAAACAATGAGTCCATCGATAATATCCAGAAAACTCAAACACAGAGTCTGTAGCAATATTTCGGATTGAGTTAGCCAAAACAAAACCGGATATTTCTGGTTTCATCCAGTCATATCTGGACAAACTGGTGTGGAATTTGTATGCAATGGACCGAGAAAATCACAGTACAAATGGTTGTGGAGAAAAGCAAAGTCTTTTCATTAGGCAAGTGAATAAAATGTCATCTATACAAACAGAAATATCATTTTTGATTGCCGCAGTTCCTCAAGCTTTCTCCTAGAAAATACGAATGTGTAGAGCTGGTGTCTCCATGTGGAAACAATTAGTGTTTTCCAGTTTAAAATTAAATGTTCCCTGATGAAAAACATTCAAAGCAATAAAGTCTGTGGATAATATCAGAAATACACAAACACAAAGGCTGTAGCAATATCTGAGATTGAGTTAGCCAAAACAAAACCAGATATTTCCGGTTTCCTCCAGTCATATCCGGACAAACTCCTGTGGAATTCGTATGCAATGGACTGAGAAAATCACAGTACAAATGGTTTTGGAGAAAAGCAAAGTCTTTTCGTTAGGCAAGTGCATAAAATGTCATCTATACTAACAGAAATATCATATTTGTTTCAGGAAGTTCCTCTAGATGTCGTCTATACAAACACAAATATCACGTTTGTTTGCCATGGCTCCTCTAGCCTTCTCAATTGAAAATACGAATGTGAAGAGATGGTGTCCGCATGATGAACCAATTAGTGTTTCAAAGGTACAAAATTAAATGTTCCCTGATAAAAATATTCAAAACAAATGTCCATGGATAATATCAGGAATGCACAAGCACAGAGGCTTTTACAATATTTTGGATTGAGTTTGCCAAAACACAACCGGATATTTCTGGTTTCATCCAGTCATATCTGGACAAAGTGGTGTGGAATTCATATGCAATGGACCGAGAAAATCACAGTAAAAATGGTTTTGGAGAAAACCAAAGTCGTTTCGTTAGGCAAGTGCATAAAATGTCATATATACAAACAGAAATATCATGTTTGTTTGCCGCAGTTCCTCTAGCTTTCTCCCTAGAAAATACGAATGTTTAGAGCTGGTGTCTCAATGTGGAACCAGTTATTGTTTCCAGGTACAAAATTAAATGTTCCCTAATAAAAAACGTTCAAAACGATAAAGTCCGTGGATAATATCAGGAATAAACAAACACAGAGGCTGTAGCAATATTGCGGATTGAGTTAGCCAAAATAAAACCGGATATCTCCGATTTCATCCAGTCATATCCGGACAAACTGGTGTGGAATTTGTATGCAATGGACCGAGAAAATCACAGTAAAAATGATTTTGTCAAAAAGCAAAGCCTTTTCGTTAGACAAGGGCATAAAATGTCATCGATGCAAACAGAAATATCATGTTTGTTTGCCGTAGTTCCTCTAGTTTTCTACCTAGAAAATACGAATGTGTAGAGCTGGTGTCTCCATGTGGAACCAATTAGTGTTTCCAATGACAAAATTAAATGTTCCCTGAAAAAAAACATTCAAAACAATAAAGTCCATTGATAGTATCCAGAAAAAAAAAAAAAACAGATGCTTTCACAATATTTCGGATTGAGTTAGAAAAACACAAATGAATATTTCTGGTTTCACCCATTCATATACGGACAAACTGGTTTGGAATTCGTACGCAATGGACTGAGAAAATTACAATAAAAATGGTTTTGGAGAAAAGCAAAGTCTTTTCGTTAGGCAAGTGCATAAAATGTCATCTATACAAACAGAAATATCATGTTTGTTTGCCGCAGTTCCTCTAGCTTTCTCCCTAGAAAATACAATGTGTAGAGCTGGTGTCTCCATGTGGAACCAATTAGTGTTTCAAAGCACAAAATTAAATAATCCAGGATAAAAAAAATTCAAAACAATAAAGTCCATCGATAATATCAGAAAACACAAACACAGAAACTTTCACAATATTTCTGATTGAGTTAACCAAAACAAAACCGGATATTTCTCATTTCATCCAGTCATATTCGGACAAACTGGGGTGGAATTCGTATGCAATGGACAGAGAAAATCACAGTATAAATGGTTTTGGAGAAAACAATGTCTTTTCGTTAGGCAAGTGCATAAATTTTCATCTATAGAAACAGAAATATCATGTTTGTTTGCCGCAATTCCTGTAGATTTCTACCTAGAAAATACGAATATGTAGAGCTGCTGTCCCCATGCTGAACCAATTAGTGTTTCAATGGTACAAAATTAAATATTCCCTCATAAAAACATTCAAAACAATAAAGTCCATCGATAATATCCAGAAAACACAAACACAGAAACTTTCACAATATTTCTGATTGAGTTAACCAAAACAAAACCGGATATTTCTCATTTCATCCAGTCATATTCGGACAAACTGGGGTGGATTTGTATGCAATGGACAGAGAAAATCACAGTATAAATGGTTTTGGAGAAAACAATGTCTTTTCGTTAGGCAAGTGCATAAATTTTCATCTATAGAAACAGAAATATCATGTTTGTTTGCCGCAGTTCCTCTAGCTTTCTTTCTAGAAAATACGAATATGTAGAGCTTGCTGGTGTCTCCATGTGGAACCAATTAGTGTTTCCAAGCTCAAAATTAAATTTTCCTTGAAAAAAAACATTCAAAAATATAATGTCCGTGGATAATATCAGGAATACACAAACACAGAGGCTGTAGCAATACCATGGACTGAGTTAGGCAAAACAAAACTGCATACTTACGGTTCCATCCAGTCATATCCGGACAAACTGGTGTGGAATTCAGATGTAGTGTACCGAGAAAATCATAGAAAAATGGTTTTGGAGAAAAGCAAAGTCATTTCGTTAGGCAAGTGCATAAAATGTCATCTATAGAAACAGAAATATCATGTTTGTTTGCAGCAGTTCCTCTAGCTTTCTCCCTAGAAAATAAGAATGTGTAGAGCTGGTGTCTCCATGTGGAAACAATTAGTGTTTCAAAGGTACAAAATTAAAGGTTCCCGGATAAAAACATTCAAAACAATGAGTCCATCGATAATATCCAGAAAACTCAAACACAGAGTCTGTAGCAATATTTCGGATTGAGTTAGCCAAAACAAAACCGGATATTTCTGGTTTCATCCAGTCATATCTGGACAAACTGGTGTGGAATTTGTATGCAATGGACCGAGAAAATCACAGTACAAATGGTTGTGGAGAAAAGCAAAGTCTTTTCATTAGGCAAGTGAATAAAATGTCATCTATACAAACAGAAATATCATTTTTGATTGCCGCAGTTCCTCAAGCTTTCTCCTAGAAAATACGAATGTGTAGAGCTGGTGTCTCCATGTGGAAACAATTAGTGTTTTCCAGTTTAAAATTAAATGTTCCCTGATGAAAAACATTCAAAGCAATAAAGTCTGTGGATAATATCAGAAATACACAAACACAAAGGCTGTAGCAATATCTGAGATTGAGTTAGCCAAAACAAAACCAGATATTTCCGGTTTCCTCCAGTCATATCCGGACAAACTCCTGTGGAATTCGTATGCAATGGACTGAGAAAATCACAGTACAAATGGTTTTGGAGAAAAGCAAAGTCTTTTCGTTAGGCAAGTGCATAAAATGCCATCAATACAAACAGAAATATCATGTTTGTTTGCCACAGTTCCTCTAGCTTTCTCCCTAGAAAATACGAATGTGTAGACCTGGTGTCCCCATGATGAACCAATTAGTGTTTCAACGGTACAAAATTAAATGTTCCCTGATAAAAACATTCAAAACAATAAAGTCCATCGATAATATCCAGAAAAAACAAACACAGAGGATTTCACAATATTTCATATGGAGTTAGCCAAAACACAACCGGATATTTCTGGTTTCATCCAGTCATATCCGGACAAACTTGTATGGAATTCGTATGCAATGGACCGCGAAAATCACAGTAAAAATGGTTTTGGAGAAAACAAAGTCTTTTCGTTAGGCAAATGCATAAAATGTCATTTATACAAACAGAAATATCATGTTTGTATGCCGCAGTCCCTCTAGCTTTCTACCTAGAAAATACGAATATGTGGAACTGGTGTCTCCATGTGCAACCAATTACTGTATCCAAGCTCAAAATTAAATGTTCCCCTAAAAAAGCATTCAAAACAATAAAGTCCATTGATAGTATCCAGAAAAAACAAACAGAGAGGCTGTAGCACTATCTGGGATTGAGTTAGCCAAAACAAAACCAGATATTTCCGGTTTCCTCCAGTCTTATCCGGACAAACTCCTGTGGAATTCGTATGCAATGGACTGAGAAAATCACAGTATAAATGGTTTTGGAGAAAAGCAAAGTCTTTTCCTTAGGCAAGTGCATAAAATGTCATCGATACAAACAGAAATATCATGTTTGTTTGCTGCAGTTCCTCTAGCTTTCTCCCTAGAAAATACAAATGTGTAGAGCTGGTGTTCCCCTTATGAAACAATTAGAGTTTCAATGGTACAAAATTAAATGTTCCCTGATAAAAACATTTAAAACAATAAGTCCATCAATAATATCCAGAAAACTCAAACACAGAGTCTGTAGCAATATTTCGGATTGAGTGAGGCAAAACACAACCGGATATTTCTGGTTTCATCAAGTCATATCCGGAGAAACTGGTGTGGAATTCGCATGCAATGGACCGAGATAATCACTGTAGAAATGGTTTTGGAGAAAAGCAAAGTCTTTTCGTTAGGCAAGTGCATAAAATGTCATCGATACAAACAGAAATATCATGTTTGTTTGCCGCAGTTCCTCTAGCTTTCTTTCTAGAAAATACGAATATGTAGAGCTTGCTGGTGTCTCCATGTGGAACCAATTAGTGTTTCCAAGCTCAAAATTAAATTTTCCTTGAAAAAAAAAACATTCAAAAATATAATGTCCGTGGATAATATCAGGAGTACACAAACACAGAGGCTGTAGCAATACCATGGACTGAGTTAGCCAAAACAAAACTGCATATTTACGGTTCCATCCAGTCTTATCCGGACAAACTGGTGTGGAATTCAGATGTAGTGTACCGAGAAAATCATAGAAAAATGGTTTTGGAGAAAAGCAGTCATTTCGTTAGGCAAGTGCATAAAATGTCATCTATAGAAACAGAAATATCATGTTTGTTTGCAGCAGTTCCTCTAGCTTTCTCCCTAGAAAATAAGAATGTGTAGAGCTGGTGTCTCCATGTGGAAACAATTAGTGTTTCAACGGTACAAAATTAAAGGTTCCCGGATAAAAACATTCAAAACAATGAGTCCATCGATAATATCCAGAAAACTCAAACACAGAGTCTGTAGCAATATTTCGGATTGAGTTAGCCAAAACAAAACCGGATATTTCTGGTTTCATCCAGTCATATCTGGACAAACTGGTGTGGAATTTGTATGCAATGGACCGAGAAAATCACAGTACAAATGGTTGTGGAGAAAAGCAGTCTTTTCATTAGGCAAGTGAATAAAATGTCATCTATGCAAACAGAAATATCATTTTTGATTGCCGCAGTTCCTCTAGCTTTCTCCCTAGAAAATACAAATGTGTAGAGCTGGTGTCTCCATGTGGAAACAATTAGTGCTTTCCAGTTTAAAATTAAATGTTCCCTGATGAAAAACATTCAAAACAATAAAGTCTGTGGATAATATCAGAAATACACAAACACAAAGGCTGTAGCAATACCTGAGATTGAGTTAGCCAAAACAAAACCAGATATTTCCGGTTTCCTCCAGTCATATCCGGACAAACTCCTGTGGAATTCGTATGCAATGGACTGAGAAAATCACAGTACAAATGGTTTTGGAGAAAAGCAAAGTCTTTTCGTTAGGCAAGGGCATAAAATGCCATCAATACAAACAGAAATATCATGTTTGTTTTCCACAGTTCCTCTAGCTTTCTCCCTAGAAAATACGAATGTGTAGAGCTGGTGTCCCCATGATGAACCAATTAGTGTTTCAACGGTACAAAATTAAATGTTCCCTGATAAAAACATTCAATACAATAAAGTCCATCGATAATATCCAGAAAAAACAAACACAGAGGATTTCACAATATTTCATATGGAGTTAGCCAAAACACAACCGGATATTTCTGGTTTCATCCAGTCATATCCGGACAAACTTGTATGGAATTCGTATGCAATGGACCGAGAAAATCACAGTACAAATGGTTTTGGAGAAAACAAAGTCTTTTCGTTAGGCAAATGCATAAAATGTCATTTATACAAACAGAAATATCATGTTTGTATGCCGCAGTCCCTCTAGCTTTCTACCTAGAAAATACGAATATGTGGAACTGGTGTCTCCATGTGCAACCAATTACTGTATCCAAGCTCAAAATTCAATGTTCCCCGAAAAAAGCATTCAAAACAATAAAGTCCATTGATAGTATCCAGAAAAAACAAACAGAGAGGCTGTAGCAATATCTGGGATTCAGTTAGCCAAAACAAAACTGGATATATCCGGTTTCCTCCAGTCATATCCGGACAAACTCCTGTGGAATTCGTATGCAATGGATGGAGAAAATCACAGTACAAATGGTTTTGGAGAAAAGCAAAGTCTTTTCCTTAGGCAAGGGCATAAAATGCCATCAATACAAACAGAAATATCATGTTTGTTTGCCACAGTTCCTCTAGCTTTCTCCCTAGAAAATACGAATGTGTACACCTGGTGTCCCCATGATGAACCAATTAGTGTTTCAACGGTACAAAATTAAATGTTCCCTGATAAAAACATTCAAAACAATAAAGTCCATCGATAATATCCAGAAAAAACAAACACAGAGGATTTCACAATATTTCATATGGAGTTAGCCAAAACACAACCGGATATTTCTGGTTTCATCCAGTCATATCCGGACAAACTTGTATGGAATTCGTATGCAATGGACTGAGAAAATCACAGTAAAAATGGTTTTGGAGAAAACAAAGTCTTTTCGTTAGGCAAATGCATAAAATGTCATTTATACAAACAGAAATATCATGTTTGTATGCCGCAGTCCCTCTAGCTTTCTACCTAGAAAATACGAATATGTGGAACTGGTGTCTCCATGTGCAACCAATTACTGTATCCAAGCTCAAAATTAAATGTTCCCCGAAAAAAACATTCAAAACAATAAAGTCCATTGATAGTATCCAGAAAAAACAAACAGAGAGGCTGTAGCACTATCTGGGATTGAGTTAGCCAAAACAAAACCAGATATTTCCGGTTTCCTCCAGTCTTATCCGGACAAACTCCTGTGGAATTCGTATGCAATGGACTGAGAAAATCACAGTATAAATGGTTTTGGAGAAAAGCAAAGTCTTTTCCTTAGGCAAGTGCATAAAATGTCATCGATACAAACAGAAATATCATGTTTGTTTGCTGCAGTTCCTCTAGCTTTCTCCCTAGAAAATACAAATGTGTAGAGCTGGTGTTCCCCTTATGAAACAATTAGAGTTTCAATGGTACAAAATTAAATGTTCCCTGATAAAAACATTTAAAACAATAAGTCCATCAATAATATCCAGAAAACTCAAACACAGAGTCTGTAGCAATATTTCGGATTGAGTGAGGCAAAACACAACCGGATATTTCTGGTTTCATCAAGTCATATCCGGAGAAACTGGTGTGGAATTCGCATGCAATGGACCGAGATAATCACTGTAGAAATGGTTTTGGAGAAAAGCAAAGTCTTTTCGTTAGGCAAGTGCATAAAATGTCATCGATACCAACAGAAATATCATGTTTGTTTGCCGCAGTTCCTCTAGCTTTCTTTCTAGAAAATACGAATATGTAGAGCTTGCTGGTGTCTCCATGTGGAACCAATTAGTGTTTCCAAGCTCAAAATTAAATTTTCCTTGAAAAAAAAACATTCAAAAATATAATGTCCGTGGATAATATCAGGAGTACACAAACACAGAGGCTGTAGCAATACCATGGACTGAGTTAGCCAAAACAAAACTGCATATTTACGGTTCCATCCAGTCTTATCCGGACAAACTGGTGTGGAATTCAGATGTAGTGTACCGAGAAAATCATAGAAAAATGGTTTTGGAGAAAAGCAGTCATTTCGTTAGGCAAGTGCATAAAATGTCATCTATAGAAACAGAAATATCATGTTTGTTTGCAGCAGTTCCTCTAGCTTTCTCCCTAGAAAATAAGAATGTGTAGAGCTGGTGTCTCCATGTGGAAACAATTAGTGTTTCAACGGTACAAAATTAAAGGTTCCCGGATAAAAACATTCAAAACAATGAGTCCATCGATAATATCCAGAAAACTCAAACACAGAGTCTGTAGCAATATTTCGGATTGAGTTAGCCAAAACAAAACCGGATATTTCTGGTTTCATCCAGTCATATCTGGACAAACTGGTGTGGAATTTGTATGCAATGGACCGAGAAAATCACAGTACAAATGGTTGTGGAGAAAAGCAGTCTTTTCATTAGGCAAGTGAATAAAATGTCATCTATGCAAACAGAAATATCATTTTTGATTGCCGCAGTTCCTCTAGCTTTCTCCCTAGAAAATACAAATGTGTAGAGCTGGTGTCTCCATGTGGAAACAATTAGTGCTTTCCAGTTTAAAATTAAATGTTCCCTGATGAAAAACATTCAAAACAATAAAGTCTGTGGATAATATCAGAAATACACAAACACAAAGGCTGTAGCAATACCTGAGATTGAGTTAGCCAAAACAAAACCAGATATTTCCGGTTTCCTCCAGTCATATCCGGACAAACTCCTGTGGAATTCGTATGCAATGGACTGAGAAAATCACAGTACAAATGGTTTTGGAGAAAAGCAAAGTCTTTTCGTTAGGCAAGGGCATAAAATGCCATCAATACAAACAGAAATATCATGTTTGTTTTCCACAGTTCCTCTAGCTTTCTCCCTAGAAAATACGAATGTGTACACCTGGTGTCCCCATGATGAACCAATTAGTGTTTCAACGGTACAAAATTAAATGTTCCCTGATAAAAACATTCAATACAATAAAGTCCATCGATAATATCCAGAAAAAACAAACACAGAGGATTTCACAATATTTCATATGGAGTTAGCCAAAACACAACCGGATATTTCTGGTTTCATCCAGTCATATCCGGACAAACTTGTATGGAATTCGTATGCAATGGACCGAGAAAATCACAGTACAAATGGTTTTGGAGAAAACAAAGTCTTTTCGTTAGGCAAATGCATAAAATGTCATTTATACAAACAGAAATATCATGTTTGTATGCCGCAGTCCCTCTAGCTTTCTACCTAGAAAATACGAATATGTGGAACTGGTGTCTCCATGTGCAACCAATTACTGTATCCAAGCTCAAAATTCAATGTTCCCCGAAAAAAGCATTCAAAACAATAAAGTCCATTGATAGTATCCAGAAAAAACAAACAGAGAGGCTGTAGCAATATCTGGGATTCAGTTAGCCAAAACAAAACTGGATATATCCGGTTTCCTCCAGTCATATCCGGACAAACTCCTGTGGAATTCGTATGCAATGGATGGAGAAAATCACAGTACAAATGGTTTTGGAGAAAAGCAAAGTCTTTTCCTTAGGCAAGTGCATAAAATGCCATCAATACAAACAGAAATATCATGTTTGTTTGCCACAGTTCCTCTAGCTTTCTCCCTAGAAAATACGAATGTGTACACCTGGTGTCCCCATGATGAACCAATTAGTGTTTCAACGGTACAAAATTAAATGTTCCCTGATAAAAACATTCAAAACAATAAAGTCCATCGATAATATCCAGAAAAAACAAACACAGAGGATTTCACAATATTTCATATGGAGTTAGCCAAAACACAACCGGATATTTCTGGTTTCATCCAGTCATATCCGGACAAACTTGTATGGAATTCGTATGCAATGGACTGAGAAAATCACAGTAAAAATGGTTTTGGAGAAAACAAAGTCTTTTCGTTAGGCAAATGCATAAAATGTCATTTATACAAACAGAAATATCATGTTTGTATGCCGCAGTCCCTCTAGCTTTCTACCTAGAAAATACGAATATGTGGAACTGGTGTCTCCATGTGCAACCAATTACTGTATCCAAGTTTAAAATAAAATGATCCCCGATAAAAAGCATTCAAAACAATAAAGTCCATTGATAGTATCCAGAAAAAAGAAATATAGAGGTAGTAGCAATATCTGGGATTGAGTTAGTCAAAACAAAACCAGATATTTCCGGTTTCATCCAGTCATATCCAGACAAACTGGTGTGGAATTCGTATGCAATGGACCGAGAAAACCACAGTAAAAATTGTTTTGGAGAAAAGCAAAGTCTTTTTGTTAGGCATGTCCATAAAAAGTCATCTATACAAACAGAAATATCATGTTTGTTTGCCGCAGTTCCTCCAGCTTTCTCCCTAGAAAATACGATTGTGTAGAACTGGTGTCCCATGTGTAAACAATTAGTGTTTTGCAGTTCAAAATGAAATGTGCCCTGATAAAAAACATTCAAAACAGTAAAGTCTGTGGATAATATCAGGAATACACAAACACAGAGGTTGTACCAATATCTGGGATTGAATTAGCCAAAACAAAACTGGATATTTCCAGTTTCATCCAGGCATATCCGGTAAAATGTTGTGGAATTCGTATGCAATGGACCGAGAAAATCACAGTACAAATGGTTTTGGAGAAAAGCAAAGTCTTTTTGTTAGGTAAGTGCATAAAATGTCATCTATACACACCGAAATATCATGTTTGTTTGCCGCAGTTCCTCTAGCTTGCTCCCTAGAAATTACGAATATGTAGAGTTAGCTGGTGTCTCCATGTGGAACCAATTAGTGTTTCCAAGCAAAAATTAAATGTTCCCTGAAAAAAAAAACATTCAAAACAATAAAGTCCGTGGATAATATCAGGAATACACAAACACAGAGGCTGTAGCAATATCTGGGACTGAGTTAGCCAAAACAAAACTGGATATTTACGGTTCCATCCAGTCATATCCGGACAAACTGGTGTGGAATTCATATGAAGTGTACCGAGAAAATCACAGGAAAATGGTTTTTGAGAAAACAAAGTCTTTATGTTAGGCAAGTGCATAAAATGTCATCTATAGAAATAGAAATATCATGTTTGTTTGCCGCAGTTCCTCTAGCTTTCTCCCCAGAAAATACGAATGTGTAGAGCTGGTGTCTCCATGTGGAGCCAATTAGTGTTTCTATGGTACAAAATTAAATATTCAATGATAAAAACATTCAACACAATAAAGTCCATCGATAATATCCAGAAACACAAATACACAGGCTTTCACAATATTTCAGATTGAGTTAGCCAAAACACAACTGGATATTTCTGGTTTCATCCAGTCATATCCGGAAAAAGTCGTTTGAAATTCGTATGCAATGGATGGAGAAAATCACAGAAAAATGGTTTGGAGAAAAGCAAAGTCTTTTCATTAGGCAAGTGCATAAAATGTCATCAATACAAACTGAAATATCATGATTGTTTGCTGCAGTTCCTCTTAGCTTTCTACCTAGAAAATACGAATATGTTCAGCTGGTGTCTCCATGTGGAACCAATTACTGTATCCAACCTCAAAATAAATTGTTCCCCGATAAAAAACATTCAAAACAAGTAAACCATTGATAATATCCAGAAAACACAAACACAGAGGCTTTCCCAATATTTCAGACTGAGTTAGCCAAAACACAACCGTATATTTCTATTTTCATCCAGTCATACCCGCACCTACTGGTGTGGAATTCGTATGCAATGAACCAAAAAAATCACAGTAAAAATGGTTTTGGAGAAAAGCAAAGTCTTTTCGTTAGGCAAGTGCATAATTGTCATCTATACAAAAAGAAATATCATGTTTGTTTGTTGCAGTGACTCTAGCTTACTCCCTAGAAAACAGGAATGTGTAGAGCTGGTGTCTCCATGTGAAACCAATTAGTGATTCCAAGCACAAAATTAAATGTTCCCTGATAAAAAAACATTCAAAACAATAAAGTCCGTGGATAATATCAGGAATACAGAAACACAGAGCAGTATCAATATCTGGGATTTAGCTAGCCAAAACATAACCGGATATTTCCGGGTTCATCCAGTCATATCCGCTAAATTGGTGTGGAATTTGTATGTAATGGACCTAGAAGATCACAGTAAAATTGGTTTTGGAGAAAAGCAAAGACTTTTTGTTAGGCAAGTGCATAAAATGTCATCTATACAAAAAGACATATCATATTTGATTGTCGCAGTGCCTCTAGATTTCTCCCTAGAAAATAGGAATGTGTAGAGCTGCTGTCTCCATGTGGAAACAATTAGTGTTTCACAGCACAAAATTAAATGCTCCCCGATAAAAAAACATTCAAAACAATAAAGTCCGTGGATAATATCAGGAATACACAAACACAGAGGTTGTAGCAATATCTGGGATTGAGTTAGCCAAAACAAAACCGGATATTTCCGGTTTCATCCACTCATATCCGGACAAACTGTTGTGGAATTCGTATGCAATGGACCGAGAAAATCACAATAAAAATAGTTTTGGAGAATAGCGAAGTCTTTTCGTTAGGCAAGTGCATAAAATGTCATCTATATAAACAGAAATATCATGTTTGTTTGCTGCAGTTCCTCTAGCTTTCTCCCTAGAAAATACGAAATTGTAAAGCTGGTGTCCCCATGATGAATAAATTAGTGTTTCAACGGTTCAAATTTAAATGTTCCCTGATAAAGAACATTCAAAACAATAAAGTATGTGATAATATCAGGAATGCACAAACACAGAGGCTGCAGTAATATCTGGGATTGAGTTAGCCAAAACAAAACCGGATATTTCTGGTTTCATCCAGTCATATCCAGAGAAACTGGTGTGGAATTCGTATGCAATGGACCAAGAAAATCACAGTACAAATGGTTTTGGAGAAAAGCAAAGTCTTTTCGTTAGGCAAGTGCATAAAATGTCATCTATACAAACAGAAATACCATGTTTGTTTGTCACAGTTCCTCTAGCTTTCTCTCTAGAAATTAAGAATGTGTAGAGCTGGTGTCTCCATGTAGAACTAATTAGCGTTTCCAAGCACAAAATTAAATGTTCCCTGATAAAAACATTCAAAACAATAAAGTCTGTGGATTATATCCAGAAAAAAAAAAACAAACACAGAGGCTGCAGCAATATCTGGGATTCAGTTAGCCAAAAGAAAACCAGATATTTCCGGTTTCATCCAGTCATATCCGGACAAACTCCTGTGGAATTCGTATGCAATGGATGGAGAAAATCACAGTACAAATGGTTTTGGAGAAAAGCAAAGTCTTTTCGTTAGGCAAGTGCATAAAATGTCATCTATACAAACAGAAATATCATGTTTGTTTGCCGCAGTTCCTCTAGATTTCTCCCTAGAAAATACGAATATGTAGAGCTGGTGTCTCCATGTAGAACCAATTACTGTATCCAAGCTTAAAATAAAATGATCCCCGATAAAAAGCATTCAAAACAATAAAGTCCATTGATAGTATCCAGAAAAAAGAAATATAGAGGTAGTAGCAATATCTGGGATTGAGTTAGCCAAAACAAAACCAGATATTTCCGGTTTCATCCAGTCATATCCAGACAAACTGGTGTGGAATTCGTATGCAATGGACCGAGAAAACCACAGTAAAAATTGTTTTGGAGAAAAGCAAAGTCTTTTTGTTAGGCATGTCCATAAAAAGTCATCTATACAAACAGAAATATCATGTTTGTTTGCTGCAGTTCCTCTAGCTTTCTCCCTAGAAAATACGATTGCGTAGAACTGGTGTCGCATGTGTAAACAATTAGTGTTTTGCAGTTCAAAATGAAATGTGCCCTGATAAAAAAACATTCAAAACAATAAAGTCTGTGGATAATATCAGGAATACACAAACACAGAGGTTGTACCAATATCTGGGATTGAATTAGCCAAAACAAAACTGGATATTTCCAGTTTCATCCAGGCATATCTGGTAAAATGTTGTGGAATTCGTATGCAATGGACCGAGAAATCACAGTACAAATGGTTTTGGAGAAAAGCAAAGTCTTTTTGTTAGGTAAGTGCATAAAATGTCATCTATAGAAACAGAAATATCATGTTTGTTTGCCGAAGTTCCTCTAGCTTTCTCCCTAGAAATTACGAATATGTAGAGCTAGCTGGTGTCTCCATGTGGAACCAATTAGTGTTTCCAAGCACAAAATTAAATGTTCCCTGAAAAAAAACATTCAAAACAATAAAGTCCGTGGATAATATCAGGAATACACAAACACAGAGGCTGTAGCAATATCTGGGACTGAGTTAGCCAAAACAAAACTGGATATTTATGGTTCCATCCAGTCATATCCGGACAAACTGGTGTGGAATTCATATGAAGTGCACCGAGAAAATCACAGGAAAATGGTTTTTGAGAAAACAAAGTCTTTATGTTAGGCAAGTGCATAAAATGTCATTTATAGAAATAGAAATATCATGTTTGTTTGCCACAGTTCCTCTAGCTTTCTCCCTAGAAAATACGAATGTGTAGAGCTGGTGTCTCCATGTGGAGCCAATTAGTGTTTCTATGGTACAAAATTAAATATTCAATGATAAAAACATTCAACACAATAAAGTCCATCGATAATATCCAGAAACACAAATACACAGGCTTTCACAATATTTCAGATTGAGTTAGCCAAAACACAACTGGATATTTCTGGTTTCATCCAGTCATATCCGGAAAAAGTCGTTTAAAATTCGTATGCAATGGATGGAGAAAATCACAGAAAAATGGTTTGGAGAAAAGCAAAGTCTTTTCATTAGGCAAGTGCATAAAATGTCATCAATACAAACTGAAATATCATGATTGTTTGCCGCAGTTCCTCTTAGCTTTCTACCTAGAAAATACGAATATGTTCAGCTGGTGTCTCCATGTGGAACCAATTACTGTATCCAACCTCAAAATAAATTGTTCCCCGATAAAAAACATTCAAAACAAGTAAACCATTGATAATATCCAGAAAACACAAACACAGAGGCTTTCCCAATATTTCAGACTGAGTTAGCCAAAACACAACCGTATATTTCTATTTTCATCCAGTCATACCCGCACCTACTGGTGTGGAATTCGTATGCAATGAACCAAAAAAATCACAGTAAAAATGGTTTTGGAGAAAAGCAAAGTCTTTTCGTTAGGCAAGTGCATAATTGTCATCTATACAAAAAGAAATATCATGTTTGTTTGTTGCAGTGACTCTAGCTTACTCCCTAGAAAACAGGAATGTGTAGAGCTGGTGTCTCCATGTGAAACCAATTAGTGATTCCAAGCACAAAATTAAATGTTCCCTGATAAAAAAACATACAAAACAATAAAGTCCGTGGATAATATCAGGAATACAGAAACACAGAGCAGTATCAATATCTGGGATTTAGCTAGCCAAAACATAACCGGATATTTCCGGGTTCATCCAGTCATATCCGCTAAATTGGTGTGGAATTTGTATGCAATGGACCTAGAAGATCACAGTAAAATTGGTTTTGGAGAAAAGCAAAGACTTTTTGTTAGGCAAGTGCATAAAATGTCATCTATACAAAAAGACATATCATATTTGATTGTCGCAGTGCCTCTAGCTTTCTCCCTAGAAAATAGGAATGTGTAGAGCTGCTGTCTCCATGTGGAAACAATTAGTGTTTCACAGCACAAAATTAAATGTTCCCCGATAAAAAACATTCAAAACAATAAAGTCCGTGGATAATATCAGGAATACACAAACACAGAGGCTGTAGCAATATCTGGGATTGAGTTAGCCAAAACAAAACCGGATATTTCCGGTTTCATCCACTCATATCCGGACAAACTGTTGTGGAATTCGTATGCAATGGACCGAGAAAATCACAATAAAAATAGTTTTGGAGAATAGCGAAGTCTTTTCGTTAGGCAAGTGCATAAAATGTCATCTATATAAATAGAAATATCATGTTTGTTTGCTGCAGTTCCTCTAGCTTTCTCCCTAGAAAATACGAAATTGTAAAGCTGGTGTCCCCATGATGAATAAATTAGTGTTTCAACGGTTCAAATTTAAATGTTCCCTGATAAAGAACATTCAAAACAATAAAGTATGTGATAATATCAGGAATGCACAAACACAGAGGCTGCAGTAATATCTGGGATTGAGTTAGCCAAAACAAAACCGGATATTTCTGGTTTCATCCAGTCATATCCAGAGAAACTGGTGTGGAATTCGTATGCAATGGACCAAGAAAATCACAGTACAAATGGTTTTGGAGAAAAGCAAAGTCTTTTCGTTAGGCAAGTGCATAAAATGTCATCTATACAAACAGAAATACCATGTTTGTTTGTCACAGTTCCTCTAGCTTTCTCTCTAGAAATTAAGAATGTGTAGAGCTGGTGTCTCCATGTAGAACTAATTAGCGTTTCCAAGCACAAAATTAAATGTTCCCTGATAAAAACATTCAAAACAATAAAGTCTGTGGATTATATCCAGAAAAAAAAAAACAAACACAGAGGCTGCAGCAATATCTGGGATTCAGTTAGCCAAAAGAAAACCAGATATTTCCGGTTTCATCCAGTCATATCCGGACAAACTCCTGTGGAATTCGTATGCAATGGATGGAGAAAATCACAGTACAAATGGTTTTGGAGAAAAGCAAAGTCTTTTCGTTAGGCAAGTGCATAAAATGTCATCTATACAAACAGAAATATCATGTTTGTTTGCCGCAGTTCCTCTAGATTTCTCCCTAGAAAATACGAATATGTAGAGCTGGTGTCTCCATGTAGAACCAATTACTGTATCCAAGCTTAAAATAAAATGATCCCCGATAAAAAGCATTCAAAACAATAAAGTCCATTGATAGTATCCAGAAAAAAGAAATATAGAGGTAGTAGCAATATCTGGGATTGAGTTAGCCAAAACAAAACCAGATATTTCCGGTTTCATCCAGTCATATCCAGACAAACTGGTGTGGAATTCGTATGCAATGGACCGAGAAAACCACAGTAAAAATTGTTTTGGAGAAAAGCAAAGTCTTTTTGTTAGGCATGTCCATAAAAAGTCATCTATACAAACAGAAATATCATGTTTGTTTGCTGCAGTTCCTCTAACTTTCTCCCTAGAAAATACGATTGCGTAGAACTGGTGTCACATGTGTAAACAATTAGTGTTTTGCAGTTCAAAGTGAAATGTGCCCTGATAAAAAAACATTCAAAATAATAAAGTCTGTGGATAATATCAGGAATACACAAACACAGAGGTTGTACCAATATCTGGGATTGAATTAGCCAAAACAAAACTGGATATTTCCAGTTTCATCCAGGCATATCTGGTAAAATGTTGTGGAATTCGTATGCAATGGACCGAGAAATCACAGTACAAATGGTTTTGGAGAAAAGCAAAGTCTTTTTGTTAGGTAAGTGCATAAAATGTCATCTATAGAAACAGAAATATCATGTTTGTTTGCCGAAGTTCCTCTAGCTTTCTCCCTAGAAATTACGAATATGTAGAGCTAGCTGGTGTCTCCATGTGGAACCAATTAGTGTTTCCAAGCACAAAATTAAATGTTCCCTGAAAAAAAACATTCAAAACAATAAAGTCCGTGGATAATATCAGGAATACACAAACACAGAGGCTGTAGCAATATCTGGGACTGAGTTAGCCAAAACAAAACTGGATATTTATGGTTCCATCCAGTCATATCCGGACAAACTGGTGTGGAATTCATATGAAGTGCACCGAGAAAATCACAGGAAAATGGTTTTTGAGAAAACAAAGTCTTTATGTTAGGCAAGTGCATAAAATGTCATTTATAGAAATAGAAATATCATGTTTGTTTGCCACAGTTCCTCTAGCTTTCTCCCTAGAAAATACGAATGTGTAGAGCTGGTGTCTCCATGTGGAGCCAATTAGTGTTTCTATGGTACAAAATTAAATATTCAATGATAAAAACATTCAACACAATAAAGTCCATCGATAATATCCAGAAACACAAATACACAGGCTTTCACAATATTTCAGATTGAGTTAGCCAAAACACAACTGGATATTTCTGGTTTCATCCAGTCATATCCGGAAAAAGTCGTTTAAAATTCGTATGCAATGGATGGAGAAAATCACAGAAAAATGGTTTGGAGAAAAGCAAAGTCTTTTCATTAGGCAAGTGCATAAAATGTCATCAATACAAACTGAAATATCATGATTGTTTGCCGCAGTTCCTCTTAGCTTTCTACCTAGAAAATACGAATATGTTCAGCTGGTGTCTCCATGTGGAACCAATTACTGTATCCAACCTCAAAATAAATTGTTCCCCGATAAAAAACATTCAAAACAAGTAAACCATTGATAATATCCAGAAAACACAAACACAGAGGCTTTCCCAATATTTCAGACTGAGTTAGCCAAAACACAACCGTATATTTCTATTTTCATCCAGTCATACCCGCACCTACTGGTGTGGAATTCGTATGCAATGAACCAAAAAAAATCACAGTAAAAATGGTTTTGGAGAAAAGCAAAGTCTTTTCGTTAGGCAAGTGCATAATTGTCATCTATACAAAAAGAAATATCATGTTTGTTTGTTGCAGTGACTCTAGCTTACTCCCTAGAAAACAGGAATGTGTAGAGCTGGTGTCTCCATGTGAAACCAATTAGTGATTCCAAGCACAAAATTAAATGTTCCCTGATAAAAAAACATACAAAACAATAAAGTCCGTGGATAATATCAGGAATACAGAAACACAGAGCAGTAGCAATATCTGGGATTGAGTTAGCCAAAACATAAGCGGAGATTTCTGGGTTCATCCAGTCATATCCGGACAAACTGGTGTGGAATTTGTATGCAATGGACCTAAGGGATCACAGTAAAATTGGTTTTGGAGAAAAGAAAAGACTTTTTGTTAGGCAAGTGCATAAAATGCCATCTATACAAAAAGACATATCGTGTTTGATTGTCACAGTGCCTCTAGCTTTCTCCCTAGAAAATAGGAATGTGTAGAGATGCTGTCTCCATGTGGAAACAATTAGTGTTTCACAGCACAAAATTAAATGTTCCCGATAAAAAACATTCAAAACAATAAAGTCCGTGGATAATATCAGGAATACACAAACACAGAGGCTGTAGCAATATCTGGGATTGAGTTAGCCAAAACAAAACCGGATATTTCCGGTTTCATCCACTCATATCCGGACAAACTGTTGTGGAATTCGTATGCAATGGACCGAGAAAATCACAGTACAAATGGTTTTGGAGAAAAGCAAAGTCTTTTCATTAGGCAAGTGCATAAAATGTCATCTATACAAACAGAAATATCATGTTTGTTTGCCACAATTCCGCTAGCTTTCTCTCTAGAAAATAGGCATGTGTAGAGCTGGTGTCTCCATGTAGAACTAATTAGTGTTTCCAAGCACAAAATTAAATGTTCCCTGATAAAAACATTCAAAACAATAAAGTCTGTGGATTATATCCTGAAAAAAACAAACACAGAGGCTGCAGCAATATCTGGGATTCAGTTAGCCAAAAGAAAACCAGATATTTCCGGTTTCAACCAGTCATATACGGACAAAGTGGTGTGGAATTCGTATGCAATGGTCCGAGAAAATCACAGTACAAATGGTTTTGGAGAAAAGCAAAGTCGTTTCGTTAGGCAAGTGCATAAAATGTCATCTATACAAACAGAAATATCATGTTTGTTTGCCGCAGTTCCTCTAGCTTTCTCCCTAGAAAATAAGAATGTTTAGAGCTGGTGTCTCCATGTGGAAACAATTAGTGTTTCAACGGTACAAAATTAAAGGTTCCCAGATAAAAACATTCAAAACAATGAGTCCATCGATAATATCCAGAAAACTCAAACACAGAGTCTCTAGCAATATTTCGGATTGAGTTAGCCCAAACAAAACCGGATATTACTGGTTTCATCCAGTCATATCCGGACAAACTGGTGTGGAATTCGTATGCAATGGACCGAGAAAATCACAGTAAAAATGGTTTTGGAGAAAACAAAGTCTTTTCGTGAGGCAAGTGCATAAAATGTCATCTATACAAACAGAAATATCATGTTTGTATGCCGCAGTCCCTCTAGCTTTCTACCTAGAAAATACGAATATGTGGAACTGGTGTCTCCATGTGAAACCAATTACTGTATCCAAGCTCAAAATTAAATGTTCCCCGATAAAAAGCATTCAAAACAATAAAGTCCCTTGATAGTATCCAGAAAAAACAAACAGAGAGGCTGTAGCACTATCTGGGATTGAGTTAGCCAAAACAAAACCGGATATTTCCGGTTTCCTGCAGTCTTATCCGGACAAACTCCTGAGGAATTCATATGCAATGGATGGAGAAAATCACAGTACAAATGGTTTTGGAGAAAAGCAAAGTCTTTTCCTTAGGCAAGTGCATAAAATGTCATCTATACAAACAGAAATAGCATGTTTGTTTGCCACAGTTCCTCCAGCACTCTCACATGAAAATACGAATGTGTAGAGCTGGTGTTCTCATTATGAAACAATTAGTGTTTCAACGGTACAAAATTAAATGTTCCCAGAAAAAATATTCAAAACAATGCAGTCCATCGGTAATATCCAGAAAACACAAACACGGAGCCTGTAGCAATATTTCGGATTGAGTTTGCCAAAACACAACCGGATATTTCTGGTTTCATCCAGTCATATACGGATAAAATGGTGTGGAATTCGTATGCAATAGACCGAGAAAATCACAGTAAAAATTGTTTTGGAGAAAAGCAAAGTCTTTTCGTTAAGCAAGTGCATAAAATATCATTGGAACAAACAGAAATATCATGTTTCTTTGCCACAGTTCCTCTAGCTTTCTCCCTAGAAAATACGAATATCTACAGCTGGTGTCTCCATGTGGAACCAATTACGGTATGCAATCTCAAAATTAAATGTTCCCTGATAAAAAGCATTCAAACCAATAAAGTCCATCGATAATATCCAGAAAAAACAAACATAGAGGCTGTAGCAATATTTCGGATTGAGTTAGCCTAAACAATATCGGATATTTCCTTTTTCATCCAGTCATACCTGGACAAACTCCTGTGGAATTCGTATGCAATGTACCGAGAAAATCACAGTACAAATGGTTTTGGAGAAAAGCAAAGTCGTTTCGTTAGGCAAGTGCATAAAATGTCATCTATACAAACAGAAATATCATGTTTGTTTGCAGCAGTTCTTCTAGCTTTCTCCCTAGAAAATACGAATGTGTAGACCTTGTGTCCACGATGAACCAATTAGTGTTTCCAAGCACAAAATAAAATGTTCCCTGATAAAAACATTCAAAACAATAAAGTCTGTGGATTATATCCAGAAAAAAACAAACACAGAGGCTGCAGCAATATCTGGGATTGAGTTAGCCAAAAGAAAACCGGATATTTCCGGTTTCCTCCAGTCATATACGGACAAGGTGGTGTGGAATTCGTATGCAATGGATGGAGAAAATCACAGTACAAATGGTTTGGAGAAAAGCAGTATTTCCTTAGGCAAGTGCTTTAAATGTCATCTATAGAAACAGAAATATCATGTTTGTTTGCCACAGTTACTCTAGCACTCTCACTAGAATATACGAATGTGTAGAGCTGGTGTTCTCATTATGAAACAATTAGTGTTTCAATGGTACAAAATTAAATGTTCCCAGATAAAAACATTCAAAACAATAAAGTCCATTGATAATATCCAGAAAACACAAACACGGAGGCTGTAGCAATATTTCGGATTGAGTTTGCCAAAACACAACCGGATATTTCTGGTTTCATCCAGTCATATACGGATAAAATGGCGTGGAATTCAAATGCAATGGAACAAGAAAATCACAGTAAAAGTTGTTTTGGAGAAAAGCAAAGTCTTCGTTAGGCAAGTGCATAAAATGTCATCGATACAAACAGAAATATCATGTATGTTTGCAATAGTTCCTCTGGATTTCTCCCTAGAAAATATGCATGTATAGCAGGTGTCCCCATGTGGAAACAATTAGTAATTACCAGCACAAAATTACATGTTCCCTGATAAAAAACATTCAAAACAATAAAGTCTGGATAATATCAGGAATACACAAACACAGAGGCTGTAGCAATATGTGGGATGGAGTTATTCAAAACACAACCGGATATTTCCGGTTTCATCCAGTCATATCCGGACAAATTGGTGTGGAATTCGTATGCAATGGACCGAAAAAATCACAGTACAAATGGTTCTGGAGAAAAGCAGTCTTTTCCTGAGGCAAGTGCTTTAAATGTCATCTATATAAACAGAAATATCATGTTTGTTTGCCGCAGTTCCTCTAGCTTTCTCCCTAGAATATATAGAGCTGGTGTCTCCATGTGGAACCAATTACTGTATCCAAGCTCAAAATAAAATGTTCTCCGACAAAAACATTGAAAACAATAAAGTCCGTTGATAATATCCAGAAAACACAAACACAGAGGCTTTCACAAAATTTCGGTTTGAGTTAGTGAAAACACAACTGGATATTTCTGGTTTCATCCAGTCATATCCGGAAAAACTAGCTTGGAATTCGTATGCAATGGACCGAGATAATCACAATAGAAATGGCTTGGAGAAAAGCAAAGTCTTTTCGTTAGGCAAGTGTATAAAATGTCATCTATACAAACAGAAATATCATGTTTTTTTGCAGGAGTTCCTCTAGCTTTCTCCCTAGTAAATACGAATGTGTAGAGCTGGTGTCTCCATGTGGAACCAATTAGTATTTTCGCAGCACAAAATTAAATGTTCCCTGATAAAAACATGCAAAACAATAAAGTCCATGGATAATATCAGGAATACACAAACACAGAGGCTGTAGCAATATCAGGGATTGAGTTAGCCAAAACACAACCGGATATTTCCCGTTTCATCCAGTGATACCAGACAAACTGGTGTGGAATTCGTATGCAATGGACAGAGAAAATCACGGTAAATATGGTTTTGTAGAAAAGTAACGTATTTTCCTTAGGCAAGTGGCTAAAATGTCATCTATACAAACGGAAATATCATGTTTGTTTGCCGCAGTTCCTCTAGCTTTCTCCCTAGAATATATAGAGCTGGTGTCTCCATGTGGAACCAATTACTGTATCCAAGCTCAAAATAAAATGTTCTCCGATAAAAAACATTGAAAACAATAAAGTCCGTTGATAATATCCAGAAAACACAAACACAGAGGCTTTCACAAAATTTCGGTTTGAGTTAGTGAAAACACAACTGGATATTTCCGGTTTCATCCAGTCATATCCGGAAAAACTAGTTTGGAATTCGTATGCAATGGACCAAGATAATCACAATAGAAATGGTTTGGAGAAAAGCAAAGTCTTTTCGTTAGGCAATTGCATAAAATGTCATCGATACAAACAGAAATATCATGTTTTTTGCAGGAGTTCCTCTAGCTTTCTCCCTAGTAAATACGAATGTGTAGAGCTGGTGTCTCCATGTGGAACCAATTAGTATTTTCGCAGCACAAAATTAAATGTTCCCTGATAAAAACATGCAAAACAATAAAGTCCATGGATAATATCAGGAATACACAAACACAGAGGCTGTAGCAATATCAGGGAATGAGTTAGCCAAAACAAAACCGGATATTTACGGTTTCATCCGGTCATATCCGATAAACTGGTGTGGAATTCTTAAGCAATGGACCGAGAAATTCACAGTAAAAATGGTTTTGGAGAAAAGCAAAGTCTCTTCGTTAGCCAAGTGCATAAAATATCATCTATACAAACAGAAATATCATGTTTGCTTGCCTCAGTTCCTCTAGCTTTCTTTCTAGATAATACGAATGTGTAGAGCTGGTGTCCCAAGATGAACCAATTAGTGTTTCGCAGCACAAAATTGAATGCTCCCTGATAATAACATTCAAAACAATAAAGTCCTTAGATAACATCAGGAATACAAAAACACAGAGGCTTTCACAATATTACGGATTAAGTTAGCCAAAGCACAACCGGATATTTCCGGTTTCATCCAGTCATATCCTGACAAACTGGTGTGGAATTCGTATGCAATGGACTGAGAAAACCACAGTAAAAATGGTTTTGGAGAATAGCAATGTCTTTTCATTAGGCCAGTGCATAAAATGTCATCTATACAAACGGAAATATCATGTTTGTTTGCCGCAGTTCCTCTAGCTTTCTCCCTAGAAAATACGAATGTGTAGAGCTGGTGTCTCCACTGGAACAAATTACTGTATCCAAGCTCTAAATAAAATGTTGCCCGATAAAAAACATTCAAAAGATTATAGTCTGGATAGGAAATTAGGAGAGCGGCAAGATGGCGGAATAGGCAGGGAGCACACTATTAGTTTGGGGGAGAGAGAGTTTAATATAAGTGGAGATACTGCAGTTTCAAGGAAGAGTAGGGGATGAAACAACAGAGGCAATACTTCTGGAACTAGTGATTCACAGTGGACCTGCTTGGAAAGCATGGGAGCCCAAGTTCGGGACACTAGCGGCAGACTCAACGCACCAGCGCTGGAACGTGAGGTGAGCCGAACCTCAATAGCCCGAGATACCAGCGGGCAAGGGGAAAGAGGAGGCTAGAGGGAACGAGGCTTGAAGCTCCGTGGGGAAAAGTTCACCAGGCTAACTAGAAGAGAGATAGGAAAAAAATTAAAATGGTGACCGATACGGACACAAGTTTCTCTCTCTCCGCTCACCTCTCAAAGATGAGCAAGACAGAGCAGGCTCCATTTTGGACATACGTCATAAGCAGGGTGACCTCAGGTCTGCACCAGCCCTGAGCCTAGCAGAAAAACCTGACTCTGGGGGGAGGGGTGAAATAACAGGAGGTTAGGATCTAACTTGGCAACCCAGTGGGAGACTGCAGGAGAATTGGAGCCCACACTGAGGGCAGCACAGATTCCCTGTGTGGTTGTTGGGAAAGAGCTTCCGAACTCTGGCTCCTGTGGGTATATCATTTGCCTGCTAACTACCTCCAATTATGTTCAGCTGTGTGGAATTACTTCCCTTTTGAATCAAAAAAAGAAAGAGACATTTGCCACACCTAACCTGGGAGTGTCATCTTTGACACACCATCAACCCTGAGGAACAAAACACAGCTCTCAGTCCACACTCATCTCAAGCCTCTAAGACTCCACCGAAAGCAGACAGTCCACTTAATATAGAGCCATAGTGTAACAAGAAAAAACACCACAGTGAAGAAACCAAATATCTCCAACATGCCAAACAACAAACACAAAAACCAAGCTAACGAGAACAAGGAAGACACTATGACGCCCCCAAATGAAAAAGACACCCCAATGCAAGATTATGAGGACGAGGAGATCGAAGAAATGCAATAAGCAGATCTCAAAAAATTGATAAGAACATTAAGAAGTTCTCAAAAACAAATTCTTGAACTACAGAAATCCTTAATGGACAAGATAGAAAATCTCTCTTGTGAAAATGAAATATTAAGGAGGAGGGAATAGGAAGGGAGCACATTGATAGTTCGTCAAGACACACGTTAATAAAAGTGGAGATACTGCAGGGTCAAGGAAGAGTAGGGGAAGAAACAGCAGAGGAAACTCTTCTGGAACTAGTGATTCACAGTGGACCTGTGTGGAGAGCGTGGGAGCCCAAGTTCAGGACACCAGCGGCAGACTCAACGCACCAGAGCTGGAACGTGAGGTGAGCCAAACCTCAATAGCCTGAGACACCAGTGGGCAAGCGGAAAGAGGAGACTAGAGGGAACGATGCTTGAAACTACGTGGGGAAAAGTTCACCAGGTTAACTTTCAGAGAGAGAGGAAAAAAAAAAGTGACTGATACAGACACAAGTTTCTCTCTCTCCGCTCACCTCTCGAAGGCGAGCAAGACAAAGAGCAGGCGCCATTTTGGAGATACGTCATAAGCAGGGCGACCTCATGTTTGCACCGGCCCTGAGCCTAGCAGAAACACCTGACTCTGGGGGGAGGGGTGAAATAACAGGAGATTAGCATCTAACTTGGCAACCCAGTGGGAGACTGCAGGAGAATTGGAGCCCACACTGAGGGCAGCACAGATTCCCTGTGTGGTCCTTGGGAAAGAGCTTCAGATCTCTGGCTCCTGTGGGTATATCATTTGCCTGCTAACTACCTCCAATTACGTTCAGCTGTGCGGAATTACTTCCCTTTTGAATCAAAAAAAGAAAGAAAGTGAGATTTACCACACCTAACCTGGGAGTGTCATCTTTGACACACCCTGAGCCCTGAGGAACAAAACACAGCTCTCAGTCCACACTCATCTCAAGCCTCTAAGGCTCCACCGAAAGCAGACAGTCCACTTAATATAGAGCCATAGTGTAACAAGAAAAAACACCACAGTGAAGAAACCAAATATCTCCAACATGCCAAACAACAAACACAAAAACCAAGCTAACGAGAACAAGGAAGACAATATGACGCCCCCAAATGAAAAAGACACCCCAATGCAAGATTATGAAGATGATGAGATCGAAGAAATTTAATAAGCAGATCTCAAAAAATTGATAAGAACATTAAGAAGTTCTCAAAAACAAATTCTTGAACTACAGAAATCCTTAATGGACAAGATAGAAAATCTCTCTCGTGAAAATGAAATATTAAGGAGGAATCAAAAGGAAATGAAACAACTAGTGGAACAAGAAACTTTGATAGTGACAAGAAATCATAATGAAATGAAGAATTCAATAGATCAAATGACAAACACATTAGAGAGCCTTAAAAACAGAATGGGCGAAGCAGAAGAGAGAATATCAGACTTAGAAGACGGAGAACAGGAAAGGAAACAGGCAAACCAAAAAAAAGAAGAAGAAATCAGAAATCTAAATAATATTGTCGGGAATATACAGGATACTATTAAAAAACTCAACATTTGGGTTCTAGGAGTTCCTGAAGGCATGGAGAGGGAGAAAGGATTAGAAGGCATTTTCAGTGACATACTAGCAGAAAATTTCCCAGGTTTGGAGAAGGACAGAGGCATCTTAGTACAGGAAGCTTATAGAATCCCTAATAAACATGACCAAAAGAGATCCTCATCACGACATGTTGTAATCAAACTTACCACAGTGAAACATAAAGAAAAGATTCTAAAATGTGCAAGAGAGAAACGTCAGATTACTCTTAGAGGATCTCCAATTAGACTCACAGCAGACTTCTCATCAGAAACCCTACAAGCTAGAAGGGAATGGTGAGACATAGCCCAGGTACTAAGAGAGAAAAACTGCCAGCCCAGAATATTATATCCTGCAAAGCTCTCATTTGTGAATGAAGGTGAAATTAAGACTTTTCATAGCAAACAGAAACTGAAAGAATTTGTTGCCACTCATCCTGCCCTGCAAAAGATGCTTAAAGATGTGTTACACACAGAAACACAGAAACACGGTCACCAATATGAAAGAAGGTAAAGGAAGGAAACCTCACAGCAAAAGATCACAGGAAGCTCAATTTCTCTTTGACATAGAATTAAACTCTGATGCTCTGTTAAAGCAATGTGTTAAAGTAATCTATTATGTGCTCTTGATGTCTGTTAAATTCTAATTGTTCAAAAACAGCTGAATATTTATTAAGAGCTATGGGTTATTTAACTATGTGCTTATTTTCAAAGATTTGAATAATCACCTTGTAACAAGATCAAATTTGGTCTATATTATGTCATGATTTTTAGGAATCTTATTTCAACCAGATATTTTGGATTTTGAGCCTTCTTGGCATTCTTGACAGGCATTCAAAAAATCAATGTTTCAAGCAATCTGGTCTCTAAAATTTCCAGTAAATCCTGGACTTTGGTTTTTCCAGTTTGGGCCCAACTGAAAAAATCGAAGGACCTATGTCTCTCATCTTATAGAGACACCAACTAAGCAGGCTATTTGGATCATATTAGAAGGACTGTCAGGATGTGATGTGGTACCAGACTTTAAGTTTCTATAATGGAAAATGCTATTAATACAAATGTTTGAGAATTAAAAAGTCTAATGATCTTGTGTTACTAGACATGATAGTTATCTTAATGAGAAAGCCCCAGAGGCCTAAAGGGTTAAATACTTTTCAAATCCTATAGGTGCTTTCAAAAATACTGTGAAGTAAGCAAGTGCCTCTTGTTGGTTGATGAGTTTATAATTTTAAACATGGCGACTTAAAGTCTTTTGTCATCCACAGTTATATATGATGTGCTGCTCATAAAACTAAAGCTTTGTTGGTTCTGTGTTTAGCTGTCCTCCTATAGGTTCCTATGGACTTTTTCCAGCTACTTTTATTGTATTCAGTACTTTGGGATGGCTCTGTAAACAGATGAAGCCAATAATATATTAACAGTACCAACTGAGAGAAAGTATGGTTAACTGATGTTACTAAAAACAAAAAGCAATTCAAATCAATTGGCAATCTACAAAAAGAGTTAAAGATTTTAAAAGCTATTATTAAAATTGCTATATTGGTCTATTATGCTATGTTATATGTGTGTACATATTGTATGTCCACATGGGGAAATTTTATTAAGAGTTTTATTTTAAATGGCTTATAGATAAGATTGTCCATAAATTTAAGCTGCTAAAATCAATCAAAGATACATTTTAATTGGTGTGACCTGAATCTGTGTATCATATGTTTTAAACTTGTTGGTAGAAAGAAACTAAAAACATTTTAGATGGTTGTGCTTAAGTTTACTGCCTAAACAAACTGCACCATGTTAGATATTTAAGAGGTGTTTTCAAATACATGGTTCTTAAAATTTATAGAAGGCATTGGACCTCCTGGTAAATGTTTTCTTAAGTTGTTATCTAATGGTTGAAACGGTTTGCTAAGTATTCATGTGATATTGCTATTGTCAGCAAGCGATCTAGGACTTGCTCCCTCATTTCTCTATTCTAAGCCCAACTTGTTCTTTCATTTCTCTATTCTCTTCAAGGTAGGAAACTAATTCTATTATGAAGGAATCTGTAGGATGCACAATTTAATCTTTAGACCTTATAAAAGAGATGGCTAACATTTTTCTGTAATAGCATAGCCAAAATAAGAACTTAAATAATAATCTCATAGCTAGATTCACTTCACCATCAGCCAAGTATACAGTAAGTAGAAAAAACCTCCCTTTCAGACCAAAGGGAAAGAAAGTTTTAAAGTCAGAATATAATTTTCCTCATGGGCATTGTCTACCTTAGAAAAACTACTACAGAACATGCCTGTGACTATAGACTTGTAGTTCAGGCCACCGAAGATTAGAGATGGGACACGGGCACTCCCTTGACTTGCATCCTCTGGTCTGCTTTAACACAAACCAGGAGGAAAAGAAAGCTAGGCTTCAGAAGCAATGGGTGGCAGGCCTATTAATGGCTGATCTGTACAGTGATCTGCCCTCAAGGAGACCCAACAGGCCAGTCCACTGCAGTGGCTTTCAATGTGGTAAGCCTGGGCTTCAGCAGAAGTCAGCTTGTGAAGAGCCCTGGCAGCAGCTCTGCCAAGAGTTGGATCACTGGAAATGGACCTGCCCTGGAGTCGAAGGATGCCCAGGTCAGAGCCACAGATCTTATTGGCTCTAAGCTGAAAAGCCCTTCACTCAGCCCAACTTCCAAAGTGACCACTGCAGCTGAGGGGATGGTCAAGTAGGGTCAGCAACATTGCAGGCAGAACTGTAAATTTCTTGTTAGAGATGCCACCTGCCTTGACCTGGCCAGCTCTTCTCCCAGGCCAGCCAAGTAATGAAAGTCAACAGAGTGCCTTCCCCTAAGAGGTTCACACCTCCCTTAGGATATACCCCATGTGAAGAGATAGATAGGTCTGGGCCTCTGAATTTACAAGGCCCAAAGCCCACCAGATTATTATCAAGCCCCTTCTATCAGGTTCTGCTTGCCTCTCAATCAGAAAAATTACTTGTAGCTTAGACAGAACCTTTCTTAGCTTCTCTAATAATGACTCTGTCCTTTGTTCTAGGCCCTGTCTAGCGTACTTGGGCCTCATTCCTTTGTAATCATAACCTCTACTCTACCACCAATGGCTCTACTCCCAACCTGTGTGTACTGATGGTCCTCTCCCCCACTTAATGCTGTATAATTGTTCAAACCTGGTAAATGCCACTCTTAGGATCATTGGTTACTATCCTCACCCTGTCTTTTATGACCTTGTCTAAATATGATCAGAGTCGGCAAACTTGGAAGGTTTCCATAGCCTTGGCAACTCATGATGACAGCCTAGGATGGTTACTGGCGCCATAAACTAGAGTGTCAATTTGTTGGGTCAACAACAGGAGCCACCGTGCACTTGCTCCTCATGTGGGATCTCTGTCCTTAATGTGCTGTACATTGTGATTTAATGCTATAACTAGAACTCAAACAGTATGTTTCACTTTGTGTTTCTATGTGGGTGCAAACCGTTGAAACCTTTATACTAAATTGATCTTCTGTATATAAAGAGAATTGAAAATGAATCTTGATGCGAATGGAAGGGGAGAGGGAGCGGGAGAGGGGAGGGTTGCGGGTGGGAGAGAAGTTATGGGAGGGGGAAGCCATTGTAATCCATAAGCTGTACACTGGAAATTTATATTCATTAAATAAATGTTAAAAAAAATAAATAAATGTCACTAACTTGAAAAAAAAAAGAAAAAAGAAATTATGGGACAAGTACTCTATAGAATACTATACAGCAGTAAAAAAAATGAAATCCAGTCAATTGCAACAAGATGGAGGAATCTGGAAAACATCATGCTGAGTGAAATAAGCCAGACCCAAAGGGACAAATATCACATTTTCTCCCTGATCGGCGACAACTAACTGAGCACCAAAGGGGAAACCTGTTGAAGTGAAATGGACACTATAAGAAACAGTGACCTGATCAGCTCTTGTCCTGACTGTTGATGTACAATGTAATACTTTATCCATTTTAGTTTTTTTTTTGTTCTAGTACTATTAGTTGAACTCTAATTAACATACATTTATTCTTAGGTGTTTAAATTTTAACTGAAAAGTGATCCCTGTTAAATATAATAGTGGGAATAAGAGAGGGAGGAGAGTACAATTTGGGACATGCCCAATCGGACTTGCCCCAAATGGTGGATTAGAAACGTGCCAGGGGATCCCAATACAATCCCATCAAAGTGGCATGTACCAATGCCATCTCACTAGTCCAAGTCATCAATTTCAGTCATCAAAATCAAGTTCAATTGATCACACTGATAGGTCTAAGAGTCAAAGGGATCACACAAGCAAGACTAGTGTCTGCTAATACTAACTGTTAGAATCAAAAAGGGAGAGAACGATCCAACATGGGAAGCAGGATACACAGCAGACTCATAGAATGACAGATGTCCTAAACAGCACTCTGGCCTCAGAATCAGCCCTTAAGGCATGCGAATATGGCTGAAGAGCCCATGAGAGTATTTTAGGCATGCAAAGCCAAGACACCATGGAAAAGAAAAAAAAAGAAGAAGACCTAAATGAAAGATCTCTGTGAGTGAGATCCCAGTGGAAAGAACAGGTCATCAAAGAAGGAGGTACCTTTCTCTGAAGGGAGGAGAGAACATCCACTTTGACTATGACCCTGTCTGAATAAGATGAAGTCTGCGAACTCTAAAGGCTTCCATAGCCTTAGCAACTCATGACTAGAGCCTAGGGAGATTACTGACGCCATAAACAAGAGTGTCAAATTGTTAAGTCAACAACAGGAGTCACTGTGTACTTACATCCCATGTGGGATCTGTCCTTACTGTGTTGTCCGATGAGATTTAATGTTATAACTAGTACTGAAAATGTATTTTACACTTTGTGTTTCTGTGTGGGTACAAACTGTTGAAATCTTTACTCAATATATACTAAATTGATCTTCTGTATATAAAGATAATTTAAAATTAATCTTGATGTGAATGGAATGGGAGAGGGAGCGGGAGACAGGAAGGGTGCGAGTGGGAGGGAAATTATGGCTGGGGGAGCCATTGTAATCCATAAACTGTACTTTGGAAATTTATATTTACTAAATAAAAAAACTTAAAAAATATAAAAGCAACTGTATAACTTGATTAAATTTTAGGGCCAGGAGTCCAGAACCCAGAATTCAGTTCTTTAGGGACTGACTAAATCACTGGTATCAATGCTTACAAATGTGTCTTAAACTTGGACTTGAGTAATAAAGTTTATCTTTTTTAGTTTTATCTTTTAATTCCACAAACCTGTTTAAATCCCCTCATATAGTCATATAATGAAAAACTGAATATTATTAATTTTATCATAAAATAGTATGAATGCACTATTCATGAAAAAATTAAATATTTCAGAAAATAATAAACTAAAAAATAAAACTCTCCTGTTTCATATCTTCAAAAAAAAAAAAGAAAAAGAACAGGTCATCAAAGAAGGAGGTACCTTTCTCTGAAAGGAGGAGAGAACTTCCACTTTGACTATGACCTTGTTTAAATATAATCAGAGTCGGTGAACTCAAAAGGCTTCCATAGCCTTGGCAACTCATGACTAGAGCCTAGGGTTTTTACACCATAAACAACAGTGTCAATTTGTTAAGTCAACAACAGGAGTCTCTGTGCACTTACTCCTCATATAGCATCCCTGTCCTTAATGTGCTGTACATTGTGATTTAATGCTATAACTAGTACTCAAACAATATTTTGCACTTTGTGTTTCTGTGTGGGTGCAAACTGTTGACATCTTTACTTAATATATACTAAATTGATCTTCTGTACATAAAGAGAATTGAAAATGAATATTGTTGTGAATGGAAGGGGAGAGGGAGCGGGAGACGGGAGGGTTGTGGGTGGGAGGGAAGTTATGGGAGGGGGAAGCCATTATAATCTATAAACTGTACATTGGAAATTTATATTCATTAAATAAAAGTTAAAAAAATAAAAAATTGATCTTCTGTATATAAAGAGAATTGAAAATGAATCTTGATGTGACTGGAAGAGGAGAGGAAGCAGGAGAGGGGAGGGTTGCAGATGGAAGGGAAGTTATGTCAGGGGGGAAGCCATTATAATCCATAAGCTGTACTTTGAAATTTATATTCATTAAATAAAAGTTAAAAAAAAAGAAAAAAATAAAGTCAGTGGATAATATCAGGAATACACAAACACAGAGACTATAGCAATATCTGGGATTGAGTTAGCCAAAACTCAAGCGGATATTTACAGTTTCATCCAGTCATATCTGGTCAAACTGGTGTAGAATCGTATGAAATGAACAGAGAAAATCACAGTAGAAAGGGTTTTGGAAAATAGCAAAGTCTTTTCGTTTGGCAAGTGCATAAAATATCATCTATAGAAACAGAAATATCATGTGTGTTTGCCGCAGTTCCTCTAGCTTTCTCCCTAGAAAATACGAATGTGTGGAGCTGGTTTCTCCATGTGGAACCAATTAGTGTTTCCAAGAACAAAATTAAATATTCCCTGATAGAAAACATTCGAAACAATAAAGTCTGAGGATAATATCAGGAAAACACAAACACAGAGGATGTAGCAATATCTGGGACTGAGTTATCCAAAAAAAAACAGATATTTACAGTTCCATCCAGTCATATCAAAAAAACTGGTGTGGAATTAGATGAAGTGTACCGAGAAAATCACAGAAAAATGGTTTTGGAGAAAAGCAAAGTCTTTTCGTTAGGCGAGTGCATAAAATGTCATCTATACAAACAGAAATATCATGTTTCTTTGCCACAGTTCCTCTAGATTTCTCCCTAGAAAATACGAATGTGTAGAGCTGGTGTCTCCATGTGGAACCAATTAGTGATTGCAAGCACAAAATTAAATGTTCCCTGATAAAAAAACATTCCAAACAATAAAGTCCGTGGATAATATCAGGAATACACAAACACAGAGGCTGTACCAATATCTGGGATTGAGTTAGCCAAAACAAAACCGGATATTTCCGGTTTTATCCCATCATATCCAGTAAACTGGTGTGGAATTCGTATGCAATGGACTGAGAAAATCACATTAAAAATAGTTTTGGAGAATAGCAAAGTCTATTCGTTAGGCAAGTGCATAAAATGTCATCTATACAAACAGAAACATCATGTTTGTTTGCTGTAGTTCCCCTAGCTTTCTCTGTAGAAAATACGAATATGTAGAGCTGGTGTCTCCATGTGGAACCAATTAGTGTTTCCAAGCACAAAATACAATGTTCCCTGATACATAACATTCAAAACAATAAAGTCCTTCGATAATATCCAGAAAAGACAAACACAGAGGCTTTCACAATATTTTGGATTGAGTTAGCCAAAACACAACCGGCTATTTCTGTTTTTATCCAGTCATATCCGAATAAAACGGTGTGGAATTCGTATGCAATGGATGGAGAAAGTCACAGTAAAAAGAGTTTTGGAGAAAAGCAAAGTCTTTTCGTTAGGCAAGTGCATAAAATGTCATCTATACAAAGATAAATATCATGTTTGTTATTCGCAGTTCCTCTAGCTTTCTCCCTAGAAAATACAAATGTGTAGAGCTGGTGTCTCCATGTAGAACCAATTAGTGTTTCCAAGGACAAAATTAAATGTTCACTGATATAAAACATTCTAAAGACTAAAGTCCGTGGATAATATCAGGAATACACAATACAGGGGCTGTAGCAATATCTGGGATTGAGTTAGACAAAACACAACCGGATATTTCCGGTTTCATCCACTCATATCCGGACAAACTGGTGTGGAATTCATATGCAATGGACCAAGAAAATAACAGTGAAAATGGTTTTGGAGAAAAGCAAAGTCTTTTCGTTAGCCAAGTGCATAAAATATCATCTATACAAACAGAAATATCATGTTTGCTTGCTGCAGTTCCTCTAGTTTTTTACCAAGAAAATATGAATGTGTAGAGCTGGTGTCTCCATGTGGAACCAATTAGTGACTCCAAGCACAAAATTAAATGTCCTTGATAAAAACATTCAAAACAATAAAGTCCATCAACAATATCCAGAAAACACAAACACAGAGGCTGTAGCAATATCTGGGATTGAGTTAGCCACAACAAAACCGGATATTTCTAGTTTTATCCAGTCATATCCCGTAAACTGGTGTGGATTTCGAAGGCAATGGACTGAGAAAATCACCATAAAATTGGTTTTGGAGAAAAGCAAAGTCTTTTCGTTAGCCAAGTGCATAAAATGTCATCGATAGAAACAGAAATATCATGTTTGTTTGCCGCAGTTCCTCTAGATTTCTACATAGAAAATATGAATGTGTAGAGCTGGTGTCCCCATTAGGAAACAATTAGTGTTTTATGGTAAAAAATGAAATGATCCCTGAAAAAAAAATGTTCCCCGAAAAAAGCTTTCAAAACAATAAAGTCCATTGATAGTATCCAGAAAAAACAAACAGAGAGGCTGTAGCACTATCTGGGATTGAGTTAGCCAAAACAAAACCGGATATTTCCGGTTTCCTCCAGTCATATCCGGAGAAACTCCTGTGGAATTCGTATGCAATGGATGGAGAAAATCACAGTACAAATGGTTTTGGAGAAAAGCAAAGTCTTTTCCTTAGGCAAGTGCATAAAATGTCATCGATACAAACAGAAATATCATGTTTGTTTGCTGCAGTTCCTCTAGCTTTCTCCCTAGAAAATACGAATGTGTAGAGCTGGTGTTCCCATTATGAAACAATTAGAGTTTCAATGGTACAAAATTAAATGTTCCCAGATAAAAACATTCAAAACAATAAAGTACATCATTAATATCCAGAAAACACAAACACGGAGGCTGCAGCAATATTTCGGATTGAGTTTGCCAAAACACAAACGGATATTTCTGGTTTCATCCAGTCATATACAGATAAAATGGCGTGGAATTCAAATGCAATGGAACAAGAAAATCACAGTAAAAATTGTTTTGGAGAAAAGCAAAGTCTTTTCGTTAAGCAAGTGCATAAAATGTCATCAGTACAAACAGAAATATCATGTTTCTTTGCCGCAAACACAAACACAGAGGCTTTCAAAATATTTCGGATTGAGTTAGCCAAAACACAACTGGATATTTCCGGTTTCTTCCAGTCATATCCGGAAAAAGTTGTTTGGGATTCGGATGCAATGTACTGAGAAAATAACTGTAAAAAGGGTTTTTGAGAAAAGCAAAGTATTTTCGTTAGGCAAGTGCATAAAATGTCATCTATACAAACAGAAATATCAGGTTTCTTTGCCGCAGTTCCTCTAGCTTTCTCCCTAGAAAATACGAATATGTAGAGCCGGTGTCTCAATTTGGAACCAATTAGTGTTTTGCAGCACAAAATTAAATGTTCCCTGATAAAAATATTCAAAAAACAAAGTCCGTGGATAATATCAGGAATACACAAACACAGAGGCTGTAGCAATATCTGGGACTGAGTTAGCCAAAACAAAACCGGATATTTCCGGTTTCATCCAGTCATATCCGGTAAACTGGTGTGTAATTCTTAAGCAATGGACCGAGATATTCACAGTAAAATTGGTTTTGGAGAAAAGCAAAGACTTTTTGTTAGGCAAGTGCATAAAATGTCATCTATACAAACAGAAATATCATGTTTGTTTGTCACAGTGCCTCTAGCTTTCTCCCTAGAAAATATGAATATCTACAGCTGGTGTCTCCATGTGGAACCAATTAGTGTTTCCAAGCACAAAATTAAATGTTCCCCGATAAAAAACATTCAAAACAATACAGTACGTGGATAATATCAGGAATACACAAACACAGAGGCTGTAGCATTATCTGGGATTGAGTTAGCCAAAACAAAACCGGATATTTCCGGTTTCATCCAGTCGTATCCGGAGAAACTGGTGGGGAATTCGCATGCAATGGACAGAGATAATCACTGTAGAAATTGTTTTGGAGAAAAGCAAAGTCTTTTTCATTAGGCAAGTGCATAAAATGTCATCTATACAAACAGAAATATCATGTTTGTTTACCGCAGTTCCTCAAGCTTTTTTTCTAGAAAATACGAATATGTAGAGCTTGCTGGTGTCTCCATGTGGAACCAATTAGTGTTTCCCTGAAAAAAAACATTAAAAAATATAAAGTAGGTGGATAATATCAGGAGTACACAAACACAGAGGCTGTAGCAATACCATGGACTGAGTTAGCCAAAACAAAACTGGATATTTACGGTTCCATCCAGTCATATCCGGACAAACTGGTGTGAAATTCAGATGTAGTGTACCGAGAAAATCATAGAAAAATGGTTTTGGAGAAAAGCAAAGACATTTCGTTAGGCAAGTGCATAAAATGTCATCTATAGAAACAGAAATATCATGTTTGTTTGCTGCAGTTTCGCTAGCTTTCTCCCTAGAAAATACAAATGTGTATAGCTGGTGTCTCCATGTGGAAACAATTAGTGTTTCCAAGCACAAAATTAAATGTAGCAATATTTCGGATTGAGTTAGCCAAAACAAAACTGGATATTTCTGGTTTCATCCAGTCATATCTGGACAAACTGGTGTGGAATTCCTATGCAATGGACCAAGAAAATCACAGTACAAAACATTTTGGAGAAAAGCAAAGTCTTTTCGTTAGGCAAGTGAATAAAATGTCATCTATGCAAACAGAAATATCATTTTTGATTGCCGCAGTTCCTCTAGCTTTCTCCCTAGAAAATACGAATGTGTAGAGCTGGTGTCTCCATGTGGAAACAATTAGTGTTTTCCAGTTTAAAATTAAATGTTCCCTGATAAAAACATTCAAAACAACAAAGTCTGTGGATAATATCAGAAATACACAAAAACAAAGGCTGTAGCAATATCTGAGATTGAGTTAGCCAAAGCAAAACCTAATATTTACAGTGTCATCCAGTCATAACCGGACAAACTCCTGTGGAATTCGTATGCAATGGACTGAGAAAATCACAGTACAAATGGTTTTGGAGAAAAGCACAGTCATTTCGTTAGGCAAGTGCATAAAATGCCATCTATACAAACAGAAATATCATGTTTGTTTGCCACAGTTCCTCTAGCTTTCTCCCTGGAAAATACGAATGTGTAGACCTGGTGTCCCCATGAGAAACCAATTAGTGTTTCAACGGTAGAAAATCAAATGTTCCCTGATAAAAACATTCAAAACAAGAGAGTCCATTGATAATATCCAGAAAACACAAACACGGAGGCTGCAGCAATATTTCGGATTGAGTTTGCCAAAACACAAACGGATATTTCTGGTTTCATCCAGTCATATACAGATAAAATGGCGTGGAATTCAAATGTAATGGAACAAGAAAATCACAGTGAAAATTGTTTTGGAGAAAAGCAAAGTCTTTTCATTAAGCAAGTGCATAAAATGTCATCAGTACAAACAGAAATATCATGTTTCTTTGCCGCAGTTCCTCTAGCTTTTTCCCTAGAAAATACGAATGTCTACAGCTGGTGTCTCCATGTGGAACCAATTACGATATCCAATCTCAAAATGAAATGTTCCCTGAAAAAAGCATTCAAACCAACAAAGTCCATCGAAAATATCCAGAAAAAACAAACATAGAGGCTGTAGCAATATTTTGGATTGAGTTAGCCAAAACAATATCGGATATTTCCTTTTTCATCCAGTCATATCCGGACAAACTCCTGTGGAATTCGTATGCAATGTACCGAGAAAATCACAGTACAAATGGTTTTGGAGAAAAGCAAAGTCTTTTCGTTAGGCAAATGCATAAAATGACATCAATACAAACAGAAAAATCATGTTTGTTTGCTGCACTTCCTCTAGCATTCTCCCTAAAAAATACGAAAGTGTAGAGCTGGTGTCCCCATGATGAACCAATTAGTGTTTCAACGGTACAAAATTAAATGTTCCCCGATAAAGAACATTCGAAACAATAAAGTATGTGGATAATATCAGGAATGACAAACACAGAGTCTGCAGTAATATCTGGGATTGTGTTATCCAAAACATAACCGGATATTTCCGGTTTCATCCAGTCATATCCGGACAAACTGGTTTGGAATTCGTATGCAATGGACCGAGAAAATCACAGTACAAATAGTTTTGGAGAAAAGCAAAGTCTTTTCGTTAGGCAAGTGCATAATATGTCATCTATACAAACGGAAATATCATGTTTGTTTGTCACAGTATCTCTAGCTTTCTCTCTAGAAAATAGGAATGTGTAGAGCTGGTGTCTCCATGTGGAACCAATTAGTGTTTCCAAGCACAAAATTAAATGCTCCCTGATAAAAACATTCAAAACAATAAAGTCTGTGGATTATATCTAGAAAAAAACAAACACAGAGGCTGTAGCAATATCTTGGATTGAATTAGCCAAAAGAAAACCAGATATTTGCGGTTTCATACAGTCATATACGGACAAAGTGGTGTGGAATTCCTATGCAATGGACCGAGAAAATCACAGTACAAATGGTTTTGGAGAAAAGCAAAGTCTTTTTGTTAGGTAAGTGCATAAAATGTCATCTATAGAAACAGAAATATCATGTTTGTTTGCCGCAGTTCCTCTAGCTTTCTCCCTAGAAATTACGAATATGTAGAGCTAGCTGGTGTCTCCATGTGGAACCAATTAGTGTTTCCAAGCACAAAATTAAATGTTCCCTGAAAAAAACATTCAAAACAATAAAGTCCGTGGATAATATCAGGAATACACAAACACAGAGGCTGTAGCAATATCTGGGACTGAGTTAGCCAAAACAAAACTGGATATTTACGGTTCCATCCAGTCATATCCGGACAAACTGGTGTGGAATTCATATGAAGTGTACCGAGAAAATCACAGGAAAATGTTTTTTGAGAAAACAAATCTTTATGTTAGGCAAGTGCATAAAATGTCATCTATATAAATAGAAATATCATGTTTGTTTGCCGCAGTTCCTCTAACTTCTTCCTAGAAAATACGAATGTGTAGAGCTGGTGTCTCCATGTGGAACCAGTTAGTGTTTCTACGGTACAAAATTAAATATTCAATGATAAAAACATTCAACACAATAAAGTCCATCGATAATATCCAGAAACACAAATACACAGGCTTTCACAATATTTCAGATTGAGTTAGCCAAAAAACAACTGGATATTTCTGGTTTCATCCAGTCATATCCAGACAAACTCCTGAGGAATTCGTATGCAATGGATGGAGAAAATCACAGTACAAATGGTTTTGGAGAAAACAAAGTCTTTTCATTAGGCAAGTGCATAAAATGTCATTTATACATACAGAAATATCATGTTTGTATGCCGCAGTCCCTCTAGCTTTCTACCTAGAAAATATGAATATGTGGAACTGGTGTCTCCAAGTGCAACCAATTACTGTATCCAAGTTTAAAATTAAATGTTCCCCAATAAAAAGCATTCAAAACAATAAAGTCCCATGATAGTATCCAGAAAAAACAAACAGAGAGGCTGTAGCACTATCTGGGATTGAGTTAGCCAAAACAAAACCGGATATTTCCGGTTTTATCCAGTCATATCTGGACAAACTCCTGAGGAATTTGTATGCAATGGATGGAGAAAATCACAGTACAAATGGTTTTGGAGAAAAGCAAAGTCTTTTCCTTAGGCAAGTGCATAAAATGTCATCAATACAAACTGAAATATCATGTTTGTTTGCCGCAGTTCCTCTTAGCTTTCTACCTAGAAAATACGAATATGTTCAGCTAGTGTCTCCATGTGGAACCAATTGCTGTATCCAACCTCAAAATAAATTGTTCCCCGATAGAAAACATTCAAAACAAGTAATTCCATTGATAATATCCAGAAAACACAAACACAGAGGCTTTCCCAATATTTCGGATTGAGTTAGCCAAAACACAACCGTATATTTCTGTTTTCATCCAGTCATATCCACACAAACTGGTGTGGAATTCGTATGCAATGAACCAAAAAAATCACAGTAAAAATGGTTTTGGAGAAAAGCAAAGTATTTTCATTAGGCAAGTGCATAAGTGTCATCTATACAAAAAGAAATATCATGTTTGTTTGTTGCAGTGACTCTAGCTTACTCCCTAGAACAGGAATGTGTAGAGCTGGTGTCTCCATGTGTAACCAATTATTGATTCCAAGCACAAAATTAAATGTTCCCTGATAAAAAAAAACATTCAAAACAATAAAGTCTGTGGATAATATCAGGAATACAGAAACACAGAGCAGTAGCAATATCTGGGATTGAGTTAGCGAAAACAAAACCGTATATTTCCGGGTTCATCAAGTCATATCCGGTAAACTGGTGTGGAATTTGTATGCAATGGACCTAGAAGATCACAGTAAAATTGGTTTTGGAGAAAAGCAAAGACTTTTTGTTAGGCAAGTGCATAAAACGTCATCTATACAAAAAGACATTTCATGTTGGATTGTCGCAGTGCCTCAGGCTTTCTCCCTAGAAAATACGAATGTGTAGAGCTGGTGTCTCCATGTGGAAACAATTAGTGTTTCACAGCACAAAATTAAATGTTACCCGATAAAAACCATTCAAAACAATAAAGTCCGTGGATAATATCAGGAATACACAAACACAGAGTATAGCAATATCTAGGATTGAGTTAGCCAAAACAAAACCGGATATTTCCGGTTTCATCCACTCATATCCCGACAAACTGGTGTGGAATTTGTATGCAATGGACTGAGAAATTCACAGTACAAATGGTTTTGGAGAAAAGCAAAGTCTTTTCGTTAGGCAAGTGCATAAAATGTCATCTATACAAACAGAAATATCATGTTTGTTTGTCACAGTTCCTCTAGCTTTCTCTCTAGAAAATAGGCATGTGTAGAGCTGGTGTCTCCATGTGGAACTAATTAGTGATTCCAAGCACAAAATTAAATGTTCCCAGATAAAAACATTCAAAACAATAAAGTCTGTGGATTATATCCAGAAAAAAAAAAACAAACACAGAGGCTGCAGCAATATCTGGGATTCAGTTAGCCAAAAGAAAACCAGATATTTCTGGTTTCATCCAGTCATATCCGGACATACTTGTATGGAATTCGTATGCAATGGACCGAGAAAATCACAGTACAAATTGTTTTGGAGAAAAGCAAAGTCGTTTCGTTAGGCAAGTGCATAAAATGTCATCTATACAAACAGAAATATCATGTTTGTTGGCCGCAGTTCTTCTAGCTTTCTCCCTTGAAAATACGAATGTGTAGAGCTGGTGTCTGCATGTGGAACCAAATTGTGTTTCCAAGCAAAAAATTAAATGTTCCCTGATAAAGAACATTTAAAACAATAAAGTCTGTGGATTATATCAGGAATACACAAACAATGATGCTGTAGCAATATTTCGGATTGAGTTAGCCAAAACACAACCAGATATTTCTTGTTTCAGCCAGTCATATCCGGACAAAGTGGTGTGGAATTCGTATGCAATGGACCGAGAAAATCACAGTACAAATAGTTTTGGAGAAAAGCAAAGTCTTTTCGTTAGGCAAGTGCATAAAATGTCATCTATACAAACAGAAATATGTTTGTTTGTCGCAGTTCCTCTAGCTTTCTCCCTAGAAAATACAAATATGTAGAGCTGGTGTCTCCTTTTGCAAGCAATTATTGTTTCCAAGCACAAAGTTAAATGTTCCCTGATAAAAAACATTAAAAACAATAAAGTCCATGGATAATATCATGAATACACAAACACAGAGGCTGTAGCAATATCTGGGATTGAGTTAGCAAAACGAAACCGGATATTTCTGGTTTCATCCAGTCATATCCTGACAAACTGGTGTGGAATTCGTATGCAATGGACCAAGAAAATCACAGTAAAAACGGTTTTGGAAAAAGCAATGTCTTTTCATTAGGCAAGTGCCTAAAATGTCGTCGATAGAAACAGAAATATCATGTTTGTTTGCTGCAGCTCCTCTAGCTTTCCCCCTAGAAAATATGAATATGTAGAGCTGGTGTCTCCATGTGGACCAATTAGTGTTTAGAAGCAAAAAATTAAATGTTCCCTGAGAAAAAAAAAACATTCAAAAAAAATAAAGTCCGTGGATAATATCAGGAATACACAAACACAGACGCTGTACCAATATCTGGGATTGAGTTAGCCAGAACAAAACCAGATATTTCTGCTTTCATCCAGTAATATCTGCACAAACTGGTGTGCAATTCGTATGCAATGGACAGAGAAAATAAAAGTAAATATGGTTCTGGTGAAAAGCAAAGTCTTTTCGTTAGGCAAGTGGATAAAATGTCAACTGTGCTAACAGAAATATGATGTTTGTTTTCCTCAGTTCCTATAGCTCTCTCCTTAGAAATTATGCATGTGTAGAGCTTGTCCTCATGTGGAACCAATTAGTGTTTCAATGGTACAAAATTAAATGTTTCCAGATAAAAATATACAAAACAATAAATTCCATCGATAATATACAGAAACACAAACACAGAGGCTTTCACAATATTTCCGATTGAATTAGCCAAAACACAACCAGATATTTCTGTTTTCATCCAGTCATATCCGGACAAAGTGGTGTGGAATTCATATGTAATGGACAGAGAAAATCACAGTAAACATGGTTTTGGAGAAAAGCAAAGTCTTTTCGTTAGGCAAGTGCATAAAATGTCATCGATACAAACAGAAATATCATGTTTGTTTGCCGCAGTTCCTCTATCTTTCTCCCTAGGAAATACAAATATGTAGATCTGGTGTCTCCATGTGGAACCAATTAGTGTTTCCAAGCAGAAAATTAAATGTTCTCTGAAAAAAAACATTAAAAACAATAAAGTCCGTGGATAATATCCAGAAAACACAAACCCAGAGGCTGTAGCAATATCTGGTATTGAGTTAGCAAAATGAAACCGGATATTTCTGGTTTCATCCAGTCATATACGGACAAAGTGGTGTGTAATTCGTATGCATTGGATCGAGAAAATCACAGTACAAATTGTTTTGGAGAAAAGCAAGTATTTTCATTAGGCAATTGCATAAAATGTCAGCTATAGAAACAGAAATATCATGTTTGTTTGCCGCAATTCCTATAGGTTTCTCCGTAGAAATTACGAATGTAATTACTGATGCCATGAACAAGAGTGTCAAATTGTTAAGTCAGCAACAGGAGTCACTGTGTTCTTACATCCCATGTTTGATCTGTCCTTAATGTGTTGTCTAATGTGCAGTGATGCTATAACTAGTACTGAAACAGAATTTTTACACCTTGTGTTTCTGCATGGGTACAAACTGATGAGATCTTTACTAATTATACCCTGAATCGATCTTCTGTATATAAAGATAATTGGAAATGAAAAAAAAAACCTGGTGATAAATTGGAAATGACATAGAAAATTAATTAATTTTTAAAAAAATATTATGTAGGATCTCTGCCTTTAATGTGCTGTACACTCTTATTTAATGCTATAACTAGTACTCCAACAGTATTTTTTTTCACTTTGTGTTGCTATATGGGGGGAAACTGTTAAAATCGTTACCTAATTTATACTAAACTGATCTTTTGTATATAAAGAGATTTGAAAATGAATCATGATGTGATTGGAAGGGGAGAGGGAGTGGGAAAGGGGAGGGTTGTGGGTGGGAGGGAAGTTTTGGGAGAGGGAACCCATTGTAACCCATGAGCTGTACTTTGGAAATTTATATTCATTAAATAAAAGTTTAATAAAAAAAATTACGAATGTGTAGAGCTCGTGTCTCCATGTGGAAACAATTAGTGGTTCAACTGTACAAAATTAAACGTTCCCTGATAAAAAAACATTCAAAACAATAAAGTCTCTGGACAATATCAGGAATACACAAACACAGAGGCTGTAGCAATATCTGGGATTGAGTTAGGCAAAACACAACCAGATATTTCCGGTTTCATGCAGTCATATCCGGACAAACTTGTGTGGAATTCGTATGCATTGGAGGGAGAACATCACAATAAAAATGGTTTTGGAGAAAAGAAAAGTCTTTTCGTTAGGCAAGGGCATAAAATGTCATCGATACAAACAGAAATATCATGTTTGTTTGCCGCAGTTCCTCTAGCTTTCTCCCTAGGAAATACGAATATGTAGAGCTGGTGTCCCCATGATGAATCAGTTAGTGTTTCTACGGTACAAAATAAAATGTTCCCTGAAAAAAAAAAACATTCAAAACAATAAGTCCATCGATAATATCCAGAAAACACAAACACAGAGGCTGTAGCAATATATGGGATTGAGTTAGCCTAAACAAAACCGGAGATTTCCGGTTTCATACTGTCATATCCATACAAACTTGTGTGGAATTCATATGAAGTGTACCGAGAAAGTCACAGAGAAATGGTTTTCGAGCAAAGCAAAGTCTTTTTGTTAGGCAAGTGCATAAAATGTCATCTATGCAAACAGAAATATCATGTTTGTTTGCCACCGTTGCTCTAGCAGTCTCCCTAGAAAATACGAATGTGTAGAGCTGGTGTCCCCATGATGAACCAACTAGTGTTTCGACGGTACAAAATTAAATGTTCCCTGATAAAAACATTCAAAACAATAAGTCCATCGATAATATCCAGAAAACTCAAACACAGAGACTGTAGCAATATTTCGGATTGAGTTAGCCAAAAAAAAACCGGATACTTCTGGTTTCATCCAGTCATATCCGGTAAACTGGTGTGGAATTCGTATGCAATGGACCGAGAAAATCACAGTACAAATGGTTTTGGAGAAAAGCAAAGTCTTTTCGTTCGGCAAGTGCATAAAATGTCATTGATACAAACAGAAATATCATGTTTGTTTGTCGCAGATCCTCTAGCTTTCTCCTTAGAAAATACGAATATGTAGAGCTGGTGTCTCCATGTGGAACCAATTACTGTTTCCAAGCAGAAAATTAAATGTTCCCTGAAAAAAACATTCAAAACAATAAAGTCCATCGATAATATCCAGAAAACACAAACACAGAGTCTTTCACAATATTTCTGATTGAGTTAGCCAAAACACAACCAGATATTTCTGCTTTCAAACAGTCATATCCGGAGAAAGTAGTGTGGAATTCATATGCAAGGGACCGAGAAAATCACAGTAAAAATGGTTTTGGAGAAAAGCAATGTCTTTTCGTTAGGCAAGTGCATAAAATGTCATCGAAACAAACAGTAATATCAGGTTTGTTTGCCGCAGTTCCTCTAGCTTTCTCCCTAGAAAATACGAATGTGTAGAGCTGGTGTCTCCATGTGGAACCAATTAGTGTGTCCAAGCACAAAATTAAATGTTCCCTGAAAAAAACATTCAAAACAATAAAGTCCGTGGATAATATCAGGAATGCACAAACACAGTGGCTGTAGCTAGATGCTCGTTTGAGTTAGCCAAAACAAAACCGGATATTTCTGGTGTCATTCAGTCATATCCAGACAAAGTGGAGTGGAATTCGTATGCAATGGACCGAGAAAATCACAGTAAAAATGGTTTTGTAGGAATGCAAAGTCTTTTCGTTTAGCGAGTGCATAAAATGTCATCTATACAAACAGAAATATCATGTTTGTTTGCCGCAGTTCCTCTAGTTTTCTCCCTAGAAAATACAAATGTGTAGAGCTGGTGTCTCCATGTGAAACAATTAGTGTTTCACAGCACAAAATTAAATGTTCCCTGAAAAAAAACATTCAAAATAATAAAGTCCGTGGATAATATCAGGAATAAATAAACACAGAGTCTGCAGCAATATTTTGGATTGAGTTATCCAAAAGACAACCAGATATTTCTGGTTTCATCCAGTCATATCCGGACAAAGTTGTGTGGAATTCGTATGCAATAGACCGAGAAAATCACAGTACAAATATTTTGGAGAAAAGCAAGTATTTTCGTTAGCCAAGTGCATAAAATGTCAGCTATAGAAACAGAAATATCATGTTTGTTTGCTGCAATTTCTCTAGCTTTCTCCGTAGAAAATAGGAATGTGTAGAGCTGGTGTCTCCATGTGGAACCAATTACATGGTTTCCCCATGATGAACTAATTAGTGTTTCTACGGTAGAAAATTAAATGTTGCATGATAAAAACATTCAAAACAATAAAGTCCATCGATAATATCCAGAAAACACAAAAACAGAGGCTTTCACATTATTTCGGATTGAGTTAGCCCAAACACAACCGGATAATTCTGGTTTCATCCACTCATATCCGGACAAAGTGGTGTGGAATTCATGCGCAATGGTCCGAGAAAATCAAGTACAAATGCTATTGAGGAAAGTATAGTCTTTTCGTTAGGCTAGTGCATAAAATGTCATCTGTACAAACAGAAATATCATGTTTGTTTGTCACAGTTCCTCTAGCTTTCTCCGTAGAAAATAGGAATGTGTAGAGCTGGTGTCTCCATGTGGAACCAATTACTGTTTCCAAGCATAAATTAAATGTTCCCTGATAAACACATTCAAAACAATAAAGTCCATGGATAATATAAGGAATACACAAACACAGTGGCTGTAGCAATATCTGGGATTGAGTTAGCCGAAACAAAACCGGATATTTCTGGTTTCATCCAGTCATATCCGGACAAAGTGGTGTGGAATTTGTGTGCAATGGACCGAGAAAATCACAGTACAAATGGTTTTGGAGAAAAGCACAGTCTTTTCGTTAGGCAAGTGTATAAAATGTCATCTCTAGAAACAGAAATATGATGTTTGTTTGCTGCAATTCCTCTAGCTTTCTCCTTAGAATATACGAATGTTTAGAGCTGGTGTCTCCATGTGGAACCAATTAGTGTTTCCAATTACAAAATTAAATGTTTCCTGATAAAAAACATTCAAATAAATAAAGTCCGTGGATAATATCAGGAATATACAACCACAGAGGCTGTAGCAATATCTGGGATTGAGTTAGCCGACACAAAACCGGATATTTCTGGTTTCATCCAGTCATATCCGGACAAAGTGGTGTGGAATTTGTGTGCAATGGACCGAGAAAATCACAGTACAAATGGTTTTGGAGAAAAGCAAACTCTTTTCGTTAGGCAAGTGCATAAAATGTCATCTATACAAACAGAAATATCAGGTTTGTTTTTCGCAGATCCTCGAGCTTTCTCCATAGAAAATACGAATATGTAGAGCTGGTGTCTCCATGTGGAACCAATTACTGTATCCACGCTCAAAATAAAATGTTCCCCGAGAAAAAACATTCAAAACAATAAATCTGTGGATAATATCCAGAAAAACCGAACATAGAGGCTGCAGCAATATCTGGGATTGAGTTAGCCAAAACAAAACCAGATATTTCCGGTTTCATCCAATCATATCCGGAGAAACTTTTGTGGAATTCAAATGCAATGGACCCAGAAAATCACAGTAAAAATGGTTTTGGAGAGAAGCAAAGTCTTTACATATGGCAAGTGCATAAATATCATATATAGAAACAGAAATAAATGTTTGTTTGCCGCAGTTCCTCTAGATTTCTCCCTAGAAAATACGAATGTGTAGAGCTTGTGTCCCCATGATGAACCAATTAGTGTTTCTATGGTAGAAAATTAAATGTTCCCTGATAAAAAACATTCAAAACAATAAAGTCTGTGGATGATATCAGGAATACACAAACACAGAGGCTGCAGCAATATCTGGGATTGAGTTAGGCAAAACACAACCGGATATTTCCGGTTTCATGCAGTCATATCCAGACAAACTGGTGTGGAACTCGTATGCAATGGACTGAGAAAACTAACTGAAAATGGTTTTGGAGAAAAGCAGTCTTTTTGTTTGGCAAGTGCATAAAATGTCATCGATACAATCAGAAATATCATGTTTGTTTGTCGCAGTTCCTCTAGCTTTCTTCCTAAAAAATAGGAATGTGTGGAGCTGCTGTCTCCATGTGGAACCAATTAGTGTTTCCAAGATGAAAATTAAGTGTTCCCTGATAAAAACATTCAAAACAATAAAGTCCATATAAAATATAAGGAATACACAAACACAGAGGCTGTAGCAATAACTGGGATTGAATTGGCCAAAAAATACCCGGATATTTCTGGTTTCATCCAGTAATATCCGGACAAACTGGTGTGGAATTTGTATGCAATGGACCGAGAAAATCACAGTAAAAATGGTTTTGGAGAAAAGCAAACTTTTTCCGTTAGGTAAGTGCATAAAATGTCATCTATACAAACAGAAATATCATGTTTGTTTGTCACAGTTCCTCTAGCTTTTTCCCTAGAAAATAGGAATGTGTGGAGCTGCTGTCTCCATGTGGAACCAATTAGTGTTTCCAAGATGAATATTAAATGTTCCCTGATAAAAATCATTCAACACAATAAAGTCCGTGGATAATATCAGGAATACACAAACACAGAGGCTGTAGCAATATCTGGGATTGAGTTAGCCAAAACATAACCGGATGTTTCCGGTTTCATCCAGTCATATCCGGTAAACTGGTGTGGAATTCGTATACAATGGACTGAGAAAATCACAGTAAAAATGGTTTGGAATAAAGGAAATTCTTTTCGTTAGGCAAGTGCATAAATTGTCATCTATATAAACAGAAATATCATGTTTTGTCACAGTTCCTCTAGCTTTCTCCCTAGAAAATACGAATGTGTAGAGCTGTTGTCCCCATGATGAAACAATTAGTGTTTTAATGGCACAAAATGAAATGTTCCCTGAAAAAAATTTCAAAACAATAAAGTCCATTGATAATATCCAGATAACACAAAAACAGAGGCTGTAGCAATATTTCCGATTGAGTTAGCCAAAGCAACTGGATTTTTCCGGATTAATCCATTCATATCCCGACAAAGTGGTGTGCAATTCGTATACAACGGCCTTAGAAAATCAGAAAAAATGGTTTTGTAGAAAAGAAAAGTCTTTTCATTAGGCAAGTATATAAACGTCCTGTATACAAACAGAAATATCATGTTTGTTTGTCGCAGTTCCTCAGGCTTGCTCCCTAGAAAATACGAATGTGTACAGCTGGTGTCTCCAGTGGAAGCAATTATTGGTACCAAGAACAAAATTAAATGTTCGCTGATAAAAAACATTCAAAACAGTAAAGTCCGTGGATAATATCAGGAATACACGAACACAGAGGCTGTAGCAATATTTCAGATTGATTTAGCAAAAACACAACTGGATATTTCTGTTTTCATCCAGTCATATCCGGACAAACTCGTGTGGAATTCGTATGCAATGGACCGAGAAAATCACAGTAAAAATGGTTTTGGGGAAAAGCAAAGTCTTCTCATTAGGCAAGTGCATAAAATGTCATCTATACAAACAGAAATATCATGTTTGTTTGTCGCAGTTACTCTAGCTTTCTCCCTAGAAAATACAAATATGTAGAGCCGGTGTCTCCATGTGGAACCAATTAGTATTTCTAATGTCAAAATTAAATGTTCCCCGATTAAAAACATTCAAAAAAGGAAAGTCCATTGATGATATCCGGAAAACACAAACACAGAGGCTGTAGCAATATCTGGGATTGAATTAGCCTAAACAAAATGGGATATTTCCTGTTTCATCCAGTCATATCCAGACAAAGTGATGTGGAATTCGCATGCAAAGGACCGAGAAAATCACAGTACAAATGGTTTTGTAGGAATGCAAAGTCTTTTCATTAGGCATGTGCATAAAATGTCATGTAAACAAACAGAAATATCAAGTTTGTTTGCCGCAGTTCCTCTAGTTTTCTGCCTAGAAAATACAAATATGTAGAGCTGGTTTATCCATGTGGAACCAATTATTGTTCCAAGAACAAAATTAAATGTTCCCTGAAAAAAACATTCAAAACAATAAAGTCCATCGACAATATCCAGAAAACACAAATACAGAGGCTTTTACAATAGTTCGATTGAGGTAGCCAAAAAACATCCGGATATTTCTGGTTTCATCCAGTCATGTCCGGACAAACTGGTGTGGAATTCATATGCAATGGATCGAGAAAATCACAGTAAAAATCAGTTTGGAGAAAAGCAAAGTCTTTTCGTTAGGCAAGTGCATAAAATGTCATCTATACAAACAGAAATATCATGTTTATTTGCCACAGTTCCGCTAGGTTTCCCCAGAAAATACAAATATGTATAGCTGGTGTCAACATGTGGAACAAATTACTGCATCCAAGCTCAAAATAAAATGTTCCCCGATAAAAAACATTCAAAAAAATAAAGTCAGTTGATAATATCCAGAAAACACAAACACAGAGGCTTTCACAATATTTCGGATTGAGTTAGCCAAAACATAACTGGATATTTCTGGTTCCATCCAGTCATTTCCGGACAAAGTAGTGTGGAATTCGTATGCAATGGACCTAGAAAATCACAGGAAAAATGGTTTTGGAGAATAGCAAAGTCTTTTCATTAGGCAAGTGCATAAAATGTCATCTATAAAAACAGAAATATCATGTTTGTTTGTCACAGTTCCTCTAGCTTTCTCCCTAGAAAATACGAATGTGTAGAGCTGGTGTCTCCATGTGGAACCAATTAGTGATTCCAAGCACAAAATTAAATATTCTCTGATACAAAACATTCAAAACAATAAAGTCCGTGGTTAATATAGGCAATACACAAACTCAGAGGCTGTAGCAACAGCTGGTAGTGAGTTAGCCAAAACAAAACCGGATTTTTCCGGTTTCATCCAGTCATATCCGTACAAACTGGTGTGGAATTCATATGAAGTGTACCTAGAAAATCACATTAAAAATGGTTTTGGAGAAAAGCAAAGTCTTTTCGTCAGGCAAGTGCACAAAATGTCATCTATACAAACAGAAATATCATGTTTGCCGCAGTTCCTCTAGCTTTCTTCATAGAAAATACAAATGTGTAGAGATGGTGTCCCCATGATGAACCAATTAGTGTTTCAACGGAACACAATTAAACGTTCCCTGATAAAAATATTCAAAACAATAAATCCATCGATAATATGCAGAAAACACAAACAGAGGCCTTCAGAATATTTCGGATTGAGTTAGCCAAAACACAACCGGATATTTCTGTTTTCATCCAGTCATATCCAGACAAACTGGTGTGAAATTTGCATGCAGTTAATCAAAAAGTTCACAGTAAAAATGGTTTTGGATAAAAGCAAAGTCTTTTCGTTAAGCAAGTGCATAAAATGTCATCTATACAAACGGAAATATCATGTTTGTTTGCCACATTTCCTCTAGCTTTCTCCCTAGAAAGTACGAATGTGTAGAGCTGTTGTCCCTATGATGAACCAATTAGTTTTTCTATGGTACAAAATTAATTGTTCCCTGATAAAAACATTCAAAACAAGAAAGTCCATCGAGAATATCCAGAAAACACAAACACAGAGGCTTTTAGAATATTTTGGATTGAGTTAGCCAAAATATAACCGGATATTTCTTGTTACATGCAGTCATATCCAGGCAAACTGGTGTGGAATTCGTATGCAATGGACTGAGAAAATCACAGTAAAAATGGTTTTGGAGAAAAGCAATGTCTTTTCGTTAGGCAAGTGCATAAAACGTCATCGATACAAACAGAAATATCATGTTTGTTTGCCACAGTTCCTCTAGGATTCTCCCTAGAAAATACGAATATGTAGAGCTGGTGTCCCCATGATGAAGCAATTAATGTTTCAATGGCACAAAGTGAAATGTTCCCTGATAAAAACATTCAAAACAATAAAGTCTATTCATCATAAGCAATGGGTGGCAGGCCTATTAATGGCTGATCTGTATAGTGATCTGCCCTCCAGGAGACCAAACAGGCTAGTCCACTGCAGTGGCTTTCAATGTGGTAAGCCTGTGCTTCAGCAGAATTCAGCTTGTGAAGAGCCCTGGCAACTCTTCCAAGAGTTGGATCACTGGAAATGGACCTGCCCTGGAGTCGAAGAATGCCCAGGTCAGAGCCACAGATCTTATTGGCTCTAAGCTGAAAAGCCCTTCACTCAGCCCAACTTCCAAAGTGACCACTGCAGCTGAGGGTGTGGTCAAGTAGGGTCAGCAACATTGCAGGCAGAACTGTAAATTTCTTGTTAGAGATGCCCCCTGCCTTGACCTGGCCAGCTCTCCTCCCAGGCCAGCCAAGTAATGAAAGTCAACAGAGTGCCTTCCCCTAGGAGGCTCACACCTCCCTTAGGATATACCCCATGGGAAGAGATAGATAGGTCTGGGCCTCTTAACTTACAAGGCCTAAAGCCCAACAGATTATTATCAAGCCCCTTCTATCAGGTTCTATTTGCCTCTCGATCAGAAAACTTAATTGTAGCTTAGACAGCACCTTTCTTAGCTCCTCTAATAATGACTCTGTCCTTTGTTCTAGACCCTGTCTAGCACACTTGGGCCTCATTCCTTTCTAATCATAACCTCTACTCTACCACCAATGGCTCTACTCCCAACCTGTGTGTACTGATGGTCCTCTTCCCCACTTCATGCTGTACAATTGTTCAAACCTGGTAAATGCCACTCTTAGGATCATTGGTTACTATCCTCACCCTGTCTTTTATGACCTTCTCTAAATATGATCAGAGTCGGCAAACTTGGAAGGCTTCCTTAGACTTGGCAACTCATGACGAGAGCCTAGGGTGGTTACTGGCACCATAAACTAGAGTGTCAATTTGTTGGGTCAACAACAGGAGCCACTGTGCACTTGCTCCTCATGTGGGATCTCTGTCCTTAATGTGCTGTACATTTTGATTTGATGCTATAACTAGTACTCAAATGCTACGCCCACAGCTGTGATACCCGCGTAGCAAGATGTTACTGCGTTGGGGGTCTAAGGCTGCAGGGTTGAGGTTTGAGCTCTGTGGAGTGGGGCCTCAGGCAGTTCCTGTGCAGTCCGCGGTTGTAATGACCCCCGACTCACATGCGGGAAGCCGAGGACATGTCCTTGCTGACTTTGGGGACACTGTCCCTGCTCTGCTGATGATCTCATTATGCATTATCTACCTGCTGTGTTTACACTTTACTGCTTGCTCTCACAATTACCAGAAACAAGAAGATCAAGAAAAAGAAGTTAACGTTTCCCATAAGATTATGGAGAAATTCAAACAATCTTTACCTCTCCGTTTACTAAAACTATTTACGAGGAAGCCAGGAATGCAAGTCAAAGCATATCATTAGGTTCCCATTATAGTGACAGAGAAATGTTAAGATTGCTCAAAAGTTATCTCCAAGTATCTAAAAGGCAAGCAAAACTTTGGGCAGTAATTCCCCTAAACAGTTCATAAAACAAAACTAAGCCAAAGGTCAATTCTCATTCTCAGTAAATTGTCTAAAAACAATGCCCCCACTATGTTCCTCATAAAACCACTCATATGACATCATTGTTTTAACGCATTTTGTCAACCTTTGTGATAAAAACATTTGCCTGTAGCATTGTCCTTTACTATATAAACCCAAGCCTTACTATAATAAATTGCAGCAGCATACTCATAACGTGTGTGTCTGTCTGTCATTTCCCCGCCGATTCCTGATTCTCCTAAGAGCCTTCGCCCCTCGTTCTCCCTCGGTCTGTGTCTCCACGAGAGCCGGTCCGCGGCAGGTGGCGCCCGAACAGGGACTTGAAGGACAGGTAATCTTTCTTTCTTCAGAACAGGAACGGATCTTACCAGGGAACTGCAGTCCCGCCGGTAAAGGATCACCGGTTAAGAGTAAGTAATCTAGGGAACCATGGGGCACGCTTTGACCAAGAATGAAAAAATGCTAGTTGTCATGCTACAGAAAATGCTGACTAAATCTGGATTTCCTGTCTCGGTAAAAACAGTAAAAACTTTTACTTCTTTTCTCAGAACATTGGCAGGTATTAGACAGGGAACGGAAGAGCCTTATCAGGATTTCATTTCCAGATTGGAGGAAGCAGTAACGAGGATGCTGCCCCCTTTGAGGGGACAGACATGCTCTTAAAACAATTGGCTTGGGAAAACGCTAATCCACTGTGTCAGGATTTAATTCGGCCTATTAGAAAGACAGGAACTATTCAAGATTATGTAAAAGCATGTTTAGATGCCTCACCAGCTATAGTCTAGGGAATGGCCTATGCTGCAGCTATGAAAGGTCAAAAGTTCAGTGCATATGTTAAGAAAACATACAGAGGAGGCACCAAATCATCATCTATGGATGTTTGTTATAACTGTGGTCAACCAGGGCATATGCAAAGGGAATGCAAACATCCTAAGGAGGATGCTAAGAAGCAAGGGCCGCCGGGGCTGTGTCCTCGGTGTAAGAAGGGAAAACATTGGAAAAATGAGTGTAAGTCCAAATTCCATAAAGATGGGACTCCTTTAAATAAGAAAAAAAAAAAACAGGAGGAAACAAAAAACTAGGTGAGGGGCGGTCTCCTAGCCCCACACCAAAGGGAGAGGAATCAGCAGGACAAAAACAGCAGTTAAATCCTGAGGCACCAGAATTTACAGTGCATGATTTGCCTAGGGCAACACCGGGTAGTGCAGGCTTGGATTTGGCAAGCTCAAAAGACATTATAGTGTCTAAGTGGGACGGAGTAACTTTAGTGCCCACTAATGTAAAAGGAACTTTGTTGCCTCAGACAGTCGGATTAATAATTGGCAGAAGCTCCAATTACACAAAAAATTTTGAAGTACTTCCTGGTGTTCTAGATGCAGATACAGAAGCAGATATAAAAATCATGATTCGACCTTTAAAAGAGACCATTCAAATTCATAAAGGGCAGAGAATAGCTCAGCTCTTGTTGATGCCTTATGTAAACCTGCCAAACAGGATTCTACAAGAAAGCAGGGGCCAAGGCCAGTTTGGCAGCACTGATGAGGGTGTATTTTTAATGCAAGATCTTGGCCAGCATCCATTTAAAGTCGTGTCTCTCAATGGCAGAAAATTTAAAGGGCTCCTTGACACCGGAGCAGATAGAACATGTATAGCTTCCTTGGATTGGCCTTCCGCCTGGCCAGTACATCAGACAGGCTCTTCATTGTTGGGCTTGGGGACAGCTAATGGTGTCCTGCAAAGTTCAGCAATGCTAAAATGGACATGTGAGGGTAAGGAAGGTTATATACAGCCTTATGTTCTTCCTTCTTTACCATTTACACTATGGGGAAGAGATTTCTTGGACACAATGGAAGTAAAATTGGTAACAGCAGACAATTTAAATGAACAGCATTTTATATAGGGGCCACTGCAGAAAATTTGGTAGCAGATAAAATAGAATGGCTGACTCAAGAACCTGTGTGGGTGAGTCAGTGGCCCCTAACAGAAGAAAAAATACAGGCTCTTGAGCAGCTAGTACAAGAACAACTAGAAAAAGGGCATTTAGTAGAATCAAAAAGTCCTTGGAATACACCAGTATTTGTTATAAAGAAAAAATCAGGTAAATGGAGGCTCTTACAAGATTTAAGAGCAGTCAATGCAGTTATGAAGGACATGGGTCCTTTGCAACCTGGACTGCCATCTCCGGTTGCTGTTCCTAAAGGATGGAAAGTCATTATTATAGATCTACAAGATTGTTTCTTTACTATAAAATTGGATCCTGCAGACTGTGAGCATTTTGCTTTCAGTGCGCCATCATCAAATTTTAAACAACCTTATAGAAGGTATCAGTGGGTCACTTTACCACAAGGGATGAAAAATTCTCCTACATTATGTCAAAAATTTGTCAATAAGGCTATGCAAATAATAAGAAAAAATATGCTACTGCATATATAATTCATTATATGGATGATATATTATTGGCTCATAAAAATTCTGCTATACTAGATGATTTGTTGTATGATACTATTCAAACTTTAACTGCTCATGGCTTGGTTATAGCTCCTGATAAAGTGCAAAGAGATCGACCTTTAAATTATTTGGGACAAATTATAAAAGATGATTATATTGTTTCACAAAAGATATCAATTAGAAGGGATAGGCTAAAAACATTAAATGATTGTCAAAAATTGTTAGGAGACATTAATTGGCTGAGACCTCATTTAAAAATAACCACAGGGGAATTGAGTCCCTTATATTCCATCTTGCATGGTGACTCTAATCCTAAGTCTCTAAGGACATTGATGCCAGAGACATTGCAGGCATTACAATTGGTTGACGAAGCCTTATCTAAGGCACGCGTACATCAGATAGATTATGTTGTGCCCTGGTGTCTTTTGATTTTTGCAACAGCTTATACGCCTACAGCTTGCCTATGGCAGGAGGGAGTCTTGGAGTGGCTTCACTTGCCTCATACACAGGCAAAGATGCTTGCAGATTATCCTTATTTATATGCTTTATTAATTACCAAAGGTAGAGCTCGCTCTAAAGAATTGTTTGGCAAGGAGCCAGCCACTATTGTCACACCATACAATAAAAGTCAAGTAGAGGAGCTAATGCAAAATAATGAAGATTGGGTCATAGCACTGCAAAACTATGCAGGGCAGATAAAATATCATTATCCAAAACATCCTATTATAGAATTTGCAAGGCATGTAGAATTGGTATTTCCAGTGTGGTTTTCACCCCAGCCTCTAGCAGACGGTCAGAATATTTTTACTGATGGGTCATCTTCAGGTTGTGCTGTGGTTTATTCTAAAGAGCACGGTGTGTATGTTAAAAGTGGTGAAAAGACTTCCGCCCAGCAGGCGGAAATTAAAGCAGTCATATTGGCCTTTACAAAATTTCCACAACCCTTTAACCTTTATTCAGATTCTAAATATGTGGTTAATTTGTTTCCGGCTCTAGAGACAACTCTCTTATCAGGAAAATCACCTATTCTTACTTTATTAAGACAATTACAAAAATTAATCAGGGAAAGAACAGCAAAGTTTTACATAGAACATATTAGAGGTCATAGTAAATTACCAGGTCCTTTAGCAGAAGGCAATGCTATTGCTGATATGCACACTCAACCTATTGTGGCCACAGTGCAAGAGGCGTTAGAGAGTCATAATGTTCATCATCAAAATGCAGCCTCTTTGCGAAAAATGTTCTCTATTACTAGAGAACAGGCAAGACAAATAGTAAAACAATGTACTCATTGTCCCCCCGCACACCATCCTCTTAAAATGGGTGTAAATCCCCGAGGTTTAAAAGCTAACATTATTTGGCAGATGGATGTAACTCATGTGTCTTCTTTTGGTAAGTTGGGATATGTACATGTGACTGTTGACACCTTTTCTCATTTTGTGCATGCTTCTGCTAGAACGGGAGAAGCAGTAAAAGATGTTATTCAACATTTAATTCAGTGTTTCCAAATTATGGGTATTCCTTCTCAAATAAAAACTGATAATGGACCAGCTTATATCTCTAAAGCATTTGCAAATTTTTGTGCCCAATGGCACATAACTCATATAACGGGAATTCCTTCTAATCCTCAAGGACAGGCAATCATTGAAAGAGCTCATCAAACATTAAAACTACAATTGGAACGCCTTCAAACTGCTAATTCTTATTTCTCACCCCATCATATATTGTCTCATTCATTGTTTGTTTTAAATCATTTAAATGCTGATGGAAAGGGCCTTACAGCGGCCCTACGACACTGGGACAGGGAGGTCTATAAGACCCCCCCTGCCCAAAGTCCTCTGGAAAGACCTCTTAACAGGAATGTGGAAAGGTCTGGATGTGCTAATCACCTCGGGACGAGGTTATGCTTGTGTTTTCCCACAGGATGCCGACTCCCCTGTCTGGATTCCAGATAGGCTCATCAGGGCAGCCCTCGGCACAGCGCCACAGGCAGCGACGCTGGAAGAAGCAGAAGAAATGCATGGAACATCAGATGAAGAAATTGGAAATGATCCAGCAGAGGCAGAAAATCACCTGGACGATGGTCCGTCACCTGGCTTGGAAAGCGAAAGAACTTCTCGCTGAACAGAGGAAGCCTCGTACAACCTCTTATCTCTTTGTGGCTTTTCTTGCCTTGATTTCAACTCCAAAAACTGAGGGGACTTCATATTGGGCTTATGTTCCTAATCCTCCCATTGTACAGCCTGTGGGTTGGTTGGATAGGGAACCTGTGAAAGTGTTAACAAATGAATCATTACTGTTAGGCGGCGTGCAGGACTCTGACGCAAGAGTCTCTTCCTCCTCTATAATTTCCTTTGAGGGGAGAGCAGATTCATTGCCGATTTGTCTCACGCTGCAAGGAAGAGTTCCTAATGGTTGTCTCACCACGCGCTATAAAACTTTCCTAACTGACAGCCCAGACCACAACAATCCTGGTAAGCGATGGGTCTGGGAAACAGAAATTCAAACATTAGGGGCTCAGGCCCCTTATTTCAATGACAGCTTTACACATATTCCAGAAATTGATCTGCCACTCACGCCATGTGTGAAAAAGTATCGAAACCCAGATAAGACGTGGTTATCGTCCTTAACTAAATTCCCAACCTGGTTATCTTGTGGATTTTCTGTTGCTGCGTGGTATCAACCTGAGGGTGGTGACATAACAATTTGGGACTTTTCTAATTCAAATCCTGGGGATGGAAATTATGAAAAGTACTTAAAAGAAAAGAGTGATAAATTTCATGATTATACTTATCTTGGATTGGGGGAACCTTTACGGCGATGGTTTTCTCCTGGCTTTGTAGAACCTACCTGGTTTGCAGTAAAAGACAATGTAACTAGAAAACATACCGATTTATATCGCTTGGTAGCTGCTGCAAACATGTTGTTAGAAAAACGACCTAATCAAACTGTTTCGCAACCCATAGGTGTTAAGGCTTGCGTAGCTTACCCCAGTGCTATATTGTTAGCTCAAACTGAAGCTGTAAATATAACAAAAGAAGGTTGCTCTTATAAAATCACTTGTGCTGCATGTAAAATGACAAACTGCATTACCTCTGCTGAACCTAAAGACTTTACTACCATACTTCTAGTACGAAGACTGCCATTTGTGCTGCTACCTGTTGAATTAGGAAAAGAAAGTTGGTATGATAATTCTGCTTTACAAGTACTAGATCTGTTAAGTGGACTTTTGCGTCCGAAAGGCTTTGTTGCTGCTTTGATTTTGGGAATTACTGCTTTGATTACTATTATTACAACTTTTGCTATAGCTACTACTGCTTTAGTTCAGGAAATTCAAACTGCTCACTATGTCAATACATTAAATAGAAATATTACCATGGCATTGATTACACAAGAAGCAATAGATCAGAAGTTAGAAGCCAAAATTAATGTGTTAGAGGAAGTGGTCTTAGCTTTAGGACAGGATATAGCTAACCTCCAAACAATGTTTTCTGCTCATTGTCATTGTAACTTTAAGTCAATCTGTGTTACTCCGCTACCATATAATTCTTCAGAATCTTGGGAGAAAGTGAAAGCGCATTTGCAGGGTGTCTGGCATGATAATGATATAACGCATGATTTAAATGCTTTACAAAAGGAAATTGCTGTTGCTAGTCAATCAAGGCTACAAATAGGGGATTTGCAGGATATAGCTACTAGTTTAGAAGCAGGAATCAAGAATTTAAACCCCATAAATTGGAAAAACTACCTCATTTATATAGGGATAGTGGCATTAGTGGTATTGCTAATTATAATTTTTCTTCCTGGAATTCTAAAATGAATACTTAATTCTTTACAGAGCGTCCGGCAGGAAGCTTTCGAGCTTCATTTTAAAAATAAAAAAGGAGGAATTGCTACGCCCACAGCTATGATACCCGCGTAGCAAGATGTTACTGCGTTGGGGGTCTAAGGCTGCAGGGTTGAGGTTTGAGCTCTGTGGAGTGGGGCCTCAGGCAGTTCCTGTGCAGTCCGCGGTTGTAATGACCCCCGACTCACATGCGGGAAGCCGAAGACATGTCCTTGCTGACTTTGGGGACACTGTCCCTGCTCTGCTGATGATCTCATTATGCATTATCTACCTGCTGTGTTTACACTTTACTGCTTGCTCTCACAATTACCAGAAACAAGAAGATCAAGAAAAAGAAGTTAACGTTTCCCATAAGATTATGGAGAAATTCAAACAATCTTTACCTCTCCGTTTACTAAAACTATTTACGAGGAAGCCAGGAATGCAAGTCAAAGCATATCATTAGGTTCCCATTATAGTGACAGAGAAATGTTAAGATTGCTCAAAAGTTATCTCCAAGTATCTAAAAGGCAAGCAAAACTTTGGGCAGTAATTCCCCTAAACAGTTCATAAAACAAAACTAAGCCAAAGGTCAATTCTCATTCTCAGTAAATTGTCTAAAAACAATGCCCCCACTATGTTCCTCATAAAACCACTCATATGACATCATTGTTTTAACGCATTTTGTCAACCTTTGTGATAAAAACATTTGCCTGTAGCATTGTCCTTTACTATATAAACCCAAGCCTTACTATAATAAATTGCAGCAGCATACTCATAACGTGTGTGTCTGTCTGTCATTTCCCCGCCGATTCCTGATTCTCCTAAGAGCCTTCGCCCCTCGTTCTCCCTCGGTCTGTGTCTCCGCTAGAGCCGATCCGCGGCACTCAAACAGTATGTTTCACTTTGTGTGTCTATGTGAGTGCAAACTGTTGAAACCTTTATACTAAATTGATCTTCTGTATATAAGAGAATTGAAAATGAATCTTGATGTGAATGGAAAGGGAGAGGGAGCGGGAGAGGGGAGGGTTGCGGTGGGAGGGAAGTTATGGGAGGGGGAAGCAACTGTAATCCATAAGCTGTACACTGGAAATTTATATTCATTAAATAAAAGTTTAAAAAAATTAAAAAAATTTAAAAAAAACAATAAAGTACATCGATAATATCCAGAAAACACAAACACAGAGGCTTTCACAATATTTTGGATTGAGTTAGCCAAAACACAGCTGGATATTTCTGGTTTCATCCAGTCATATCCGTACAAAGTAGTGTGGAATTCGTATGCAATGGACTGAGAAAATCACAGTAAAAATGGTTTTGGAGAAAAGCAAAGTCTTTACGTTAGGCAAGTGCTTTTAAATGTCATCTATACAATCAGAAATATCATGTTTGTTTGCCGAAGTTCCTCTAGCTTTCTCCCTAGAAAATACGAAAGTGTAGAGCTGGTGTCCCCATGATGAACCAATTAGTGTTTCTACGGTAAAAAATTAAATGTTCCCTGATAAAAACATTCAAAACAATAAAGTCCATCGATAATATCCAGAAAACACAAACACAAAAACTTTCTCAATATTTCGCATTGAGTTAGACAAAACAAAACCGCATATTTCCGGTTTTATCTAGTCATATCCAGAAAAAGTCGTTTGGAATTCAGATGCAATGGATCGAGAAATTTACTGTGAAAATGGTTTTGGAGGAAAGCTAAGTCTTTTCGTTAGGCAAGCGTATAAAATGTCATCTATACAAACAAAAATATCATGTTTGTTTACTGCAGTTCCTCTAGCTTTCTCCCTAGAAAATACGAATGTGTAGAGCTGGTGTTCCCATGATGAACCAATTAGTGTTTCCCAGCACAAAATTAAATGATCCCTGATAAAAACATTCAAAACAATAAAGTCCATCGATCATATTCAGAAAACACAAACACAGAGGCTTTCAGACTATTTCGGATTGAGCTAGCCAAAGCACAACCGGATATTTCCGGTTTCATCCAGTCATATCCGGACAAACTGGTGCGGAATTCGTATTCAATGGACCGAGAAAATCACAGTAAAAATGGTTTTGGAGGAAAGCAAAGTCTTTTCGTTAGGCAAGTGCATAAAATGTCATCTATACAATCAGAAATATCATCTTTGTTTGCCGCAGCTCCTCTAGTTTTCTCCCTAGAAAATACGAATGTGTAGAGCAGGTGTCTGCATTTGAAACCAATTAGTGTATCCAAGCTCAAAATAAAATGTTCCCCGATAAAAAAAATTCAAAACAATATACTCCGTGGATAATATCAGGAATACAAATACACAGAGGCTGTAGAAATATCTGGGATTTAGTTAGCAAAAACAGAACCGGATATTTCCGGTTTCATTCAGTCATATCCGGACAAACTGGTGTGGAATTCGTATGCACTGGACCGAGAAAATCACAGTAAAATGGTTTTGGAGAAAAGCAAAGACTTTTCGTTAGGCAAGTGCATAAAATGTCATCTATACAAACAGAAATATCATGTTTGTTTGCCGCAGTTCCTCTAGCTTTCTCCCTAGAAAATACGAAAGTGTAGAGCTGGTGTCCCCATGATGAAACAATTAGTGTTTCTACGGTACAAAATTAAATGTTCCCTGATAAAAACATTCAAAACAATAAAGTCCATCGATATTATCCAGAAACCACAAACACAGAGGCTTTCAGAATATTTCGGATTGAGTTAGCCAAAACACAACCGGATATTTCTGGTTTCATCCAGTGATATCCGGACAAAGTGGTTTGGAGTTCGTATGCAATGGACCGAGAAAATCAGATTAAAAATGGTTTTGGAGAAAAGCAAAGTTTCTTCGTTAGCCAAGTGCATAAAATGTCATCTATGAAAAAGAAATATCTTGTTTCTTTCCCGCAGTTCCTCTAGCTTTCTCCCTAGAAAATACGAATGTGTAGAGCTGGTGTCCCCATGATGAACCAATTATTGTTTCAACGGTACAAAATTAAATATTCCCTGATAAAAACATTCAAAACAATAAATTCCATCAAAAATATCCCGAAAACACAAACACAGAGGCCTTCACATTATTTCGGATTGAGTTAGCCAAAGCACAACGGGATATTTCTGGTTTCATCCAGTCATATCCGGACAAAGTGGTTTGGAATTTGGATGCAATGGACCGAGAATATCACAGTAAAAATGGTTTTGGAGAAAAGCATAGTCTTTTCGTTAGGCAATGCATAAAATGTCATTTATACAAACAGAAACATTATGTTTGTTTGCCGCAGTTCCTCTAGAATTCTCCCTAGGAAATAAAAATATGTAGAGCTGCTGTCTCCATGTGGAACCAATTACTGTTTCCAAGAACAAAATTAAATGTTCCATTATAAAAAAAATTCAAAACAATAAAGTCCATCAATTATATCAGGAATAAACAGAGGCTGTAGCAATATCTGGGATTAGGTTATCAAAAACACAACCGGATATTTCCGGTTTCATCCAGTAATATCCAGAAAAACTGGTGTGGAATTCGTATGCAGTGTACCGAGAAAATAATAATAAAAATGGTTTTGGAGAAAAGCAAAGTCTTTTCGTTAGGCAATGCATAAAATGTCATCTATACAAACAGAAATATCATGTTTGTTTGCTGCAGTTGCTCTAGCTTTCTCCCTAGAGAATACGAATGTGTAGAACTGGTGTTCCCATGATGAGCCAATTAGTGTTTCCCAACACAAAATTAAATGTTCCCTGATAAAAACATTCAAAACAAGAGGGAGGCGGCAAGATGGAAGAAAGTCCATCGATAATATCCAGAAAAAACAAACACAGAAACTTTCACAATATTTTGCGTTCAGTTAGCCAAAACAGACCCGGATATTTCTGCTTTCATCCAGTCATATCCGGACAAAGTGGTTTGGAATTCGAATGCAATGAGCAAAAAAAATCACAGTAAAAATGCTTTTGGAGAAAAGCAAAGTCTTTTCATTAGGAAAGTGCATAAAATGTCCTCTATAGAAACAGAAATATCATGTTTGTTTGTCGCAGTTCCTCTAGCTTTCTCCCTAGAAAATACAAATGTTTAGAGCTGGTGTCTCCATGTGGAACCAATTACTGTATGCAAGCTAAAAATAAAATGTTCCCCGATAAAAAAATTGAAAACAATAAAGTCCATCAATAATAACTAGAAAACACAAACAGAGAGGCTGTAGCAATATCTGGGATTGAGTTAGCCAAAACAAAACCGGATATTTCCGGTTTCATCCAGTCATATCCGGACAAAATGGTGTGGAATTCGTATGCAATGGACCGAAATATTCACAGTAAAAATGGTTTTGGAGAAAAGCAAAGACTTTATGTTTGTCAAGTGCATAAATTGTCATCTATACAAACAGAAATATCATGTATATTTTTCGCAGTTCCTCTAGCTTTCTCCCTAGAAAATGCGCATTCGTAGAGCTGGTGTCCCAATGATGAACCAATTACTGTTTCAACGGTACAAAATTAAATGTTCCCTGATAAAAATATTCAAAACAATAAAGTCTATCGATAATATCCAGAAAACATAAACAGAGAGGCTTTCACAATATTTCGGATTGAGTTAGCCAAAACACAACTGGATATATCTGGTTTCATCCAGTCATATCCGGACAAAGTGGTGTGGAATTCGTATGCAATGGACCGATAATATCACAGAAAAAATGGTTTTGGAGAAAAGCAAAGTCTTTTCGTTAGGCAAGTGCATAAAATGTCATCTTTACCAACAGAAATATCATGTTTGTTTGCCACAGTTCCTCTAGCTTTCTCCCTAGAAAATACGAATGTGTAGAGCTGGTGTCTCCATGTGGAAATAATTAGTGTTTTGCAGCACAAAATTAAATGTTCCCTGAAAAAAAACATTCAAAACCATAAAGTCCTTTGATAATATCCAGAAAACACAAACACAGAGGCTGTAGCAATATCTGGGATTGAGTTAGCCAAAACAAAACTGGATATTTCCGGTTTCAACCAGTCATATGCAGACAAACTTGTTTGGAATTCATATGCAGTGTACCAATAAAATCACAGTAAAAATGGTTTTGGAGAAAAGCGGTCTTTTTGTTAGGCAAGTGCATAAAATGTCATCTATACCAACACAAATATCATGTTTGTTTGCCGCAGTTCCTCTAGCTTTCTCCCTAGAAAATACGAATGTGTAGAGCTGGTGTCTCCATGTGGAACCAATTACTGTATCCAAGCTCAAAATTAAATGTTCCCCTATAAAAAACTTTCAAAAAAATAAAGTCCGTGGATAATATCCAGAAAACACAAACACAGAGGCTGTAGCAATATTTGGGATTGAGTTAGCAAAAAAAAAAAAAACTCAAAAATTTCCTGTTTATTCCAGTCATATCCGGACAAATGATGTGAAATTCATATGTAATGGACCGAGAAAATAACAGTAAAAATGGTTTTGGAGAATAGCAAAGTGTTTTCGTTAGGCAAGTGCATAAATTGTCATCTATAGAAACAGAAATATCATGTTTGTTTGCCGCAGTTCCTCTAGTTTTCACCCTAGAAAATACGAATGTGTAGAGCTGGTGTCCCCTTGATGAGCCAATTAGTGTTTCAACGGTACAAAAGTAAATGTTCCCTGATAAAAACATTCAAAACAAGAAAGTCCATCGATAATATCCAGAAAACACAAACACAGAGGCTTTCACAATATTTCGGATTGAGTTAGCCAAAACACAACTGGATATTTCTGTTTCAATGCAGTCATATCCGGACAAAGTTGTGTGGAATTCGTATGCAATGGGCTGAGAAAATGAGAGTAAAAATGCTTTTGGAGAATAGCAAAGTCTTTTCGTTAGGCAAGTGCATAAAATGTCATCTATACAAACAGAAATATCATTTTTGTTTGCCACATTTCCTCTAGCTTTCCCCCTAGAAAATACGAGTATGTAGAGCTGGTGTCTCCATGTGGAACCAATTACTGTATCCAAGCTCTAAATAAAATATTCCCCGATAAAAAACATTCAAAAGAATAAAGTCCGGATAGGAAATTAGGAGATCGGCAAGATGGCGGAATAGGCAGGGAGCACACTATTATTCCGGGGGAGATACAGTTTAATATAAGTGGAGATACTGCAGTGTCAAGGAAGAGTAGGGGATGAAACAGCAAAGCAAACACTTCTGGAACTAGTGATTCACAGTGGACCTGCGTGGAAATCGGGGGAGCCCATGTTCGGGACACCAGCGGCAGACTCAACACACCAGCGCTGGAACGTGAGGTGAGCTGAACCTCAATAGCCCGAGACACCAGCGGGCAAGTAGAAAGAGGTGGCTAGAGGGAACGAGGCTTGAAACTCCGTGGGGAAAAATTCACCAGGCTAACTAGAAGAGAGAGAGGAAAAAATAAAAAAAGTGACCAATACGGACACAAGTTTCTCTCTCTCCGCTCACCTCTCAAAGGTGAGCAAGACAGAGCAGGCGCCATTTTGGACATATGTCATAAGCAGGGCGACCTCAGGTCTGCACCAGCCCTGAGCCTAGCAGAAAAACCTGACTCTGGGGGGAGGGGTGAAATAACAGGAGATTAGCATCTAACTTGGCAACCCAGTGGGAGACTGCAGGAGAATTGGAGCCCACACTGAGGGCAGCACAGATTCCCTGTGTGGTCCTTGGGAAAGAGCTTCCGATCTCTGGCTCCTGTGGGTATATCATTTGCCTGCTAACTACCTCCAATTACGTTCAGCTGTGTGGAATTACTTCCCTTTTGAATCAAAAAAAGAAAGAGACATTTGCCACACCTAACCTGGGAGTGTCATCTTTGACACAACCTCAACCCTGAGGAACCAAACACAGCTCTCAGTCCACACTCATCTCAAGCCTCTAAGGCTCCACCGAAAGCAGACAGTCCACTTAATATAGAGCCATAGTGTAACAAGAAAAAACACCACAGTGAAGAAACCAAATATCTCCAACATGCTAAACAACAAATGCAAATCCGAGGTAACAAGAACAAGGAAGACACTATGATGCCCCCAAATGGAAAAGGCACCCTAATGCAAGATTATGAAGATGATGAGATAGAAGAAATGCAAGAAGCAGATCTCAAAAAATTGATAAGAACATTAAGAAGTTCTCAAAAACAAATTCTTGAACTACAGAAATCCTTACTGGACAAGATAGAAAATCTCTCTCGTGAAAATGAAATATTAAGGAGGAATCAAAATGAAATGAAACAACTAGTGGAACAAGAAACTTTGATAGTGACGAGAAATCATAATGAAATGAAGAATGCAATAGATCAAATGACAAACACATTAGAGAGCCTTAAAAACAGAATGGGCGAAGCAGAAGAGAGAATATCAGACTTAGAAGACGGAGAACAGGAAAGGAAACAGGCAAACCAAAGAAAAGAAGAAGAAATCAGAAATCTAAATAATATTGTCAGGAATCTACAGGATACTATTAAAAAATCCAACATTCAGGTTCTAGGAGTTCCTGAAGGCATAGAGAGGGAGAAAGGATTAGAAGGCATTTTCAGTGAGATACTAGCAGAAAATTTCCCAGGTTTGGAGAAGGACAGAGGCATCTTAGTACAGGAAGCTTATAGAACCCCTAATAAACATGACCAAAAGAGATCCTCACCACGACATGTTGTAATCAAACTCACCACAGTGAAACATAAAGAAAAGATCCTAAAATGTGCAAGAGAGAAACGTCAGATTACTCTTAGAGGATCTCCAATTAGACTCACAGCAGACTTCTCATCAGAAACCCTACAAGCTAGAAGGGAATGGCGAGACATAGCCCAGGTACTAAGAGAGAAAAACTGCCAGCCCAGAATACTATATCCTGCAAAGCTCTCATTTGTGAATGAAGGTGAAATTAAGACTTTTCATAGCAAACAGAAACTGAAATAATTTGTTGTCACTCATCCTGCCCTGCAAAAGATGCTTAAAGATGTGTTACACACAGAAACACAGAAACACGGTCACCAATATGAAAGAAGGTAAAGGAAGGAAACCTCACAGCAAAAGATCACAGGAAGCTCAATTTCTCTTTGACATAGAATTAAACTCTGATGCTCTGTTAAAGCAATGTGTTAAAGTAATCTATTATGTGCTCTTGATGTCTGTTAAATTCTAATTGTTCAAAAACAGCTGAATTTTTATTAAGAGCTATGGGTTATGTAAATATGTGCTTATTTTCAAAGATTTGAATAACCACCTTGCAACAAGATCAAATTTGGTCTATGTTATGTCATGATTTTAAGGAATCTTATTTCAACCAGATATTTTGGATTTTGAGCCTTCTTGGCATTCTTGACAGGCATTCAAAAAATCAAAGTTTCAAACAATTTGGTCTCTAAAATTTCCAGTAAATCCTGGACTTTTGTTTGTCCAGTTTGGGCCCAACTGAAAAAATCGAAGGACCTATGTCTCTCATCTTATAGAGACACCAACTAAGCATGCTATTTGGATTATATTAGAAGGACTGTCAGGATGTGATGTGGTACCAGACTTTAAGTTTCTATAATGGAAAATGCTATTAATACAAATGTCTGAGAATTAAAAAGTCTAATGATCTTGTGTTACTAGACATGATAGTTATCTTAATGAGAAAGCCCCAGAGGCCTAAAGGGTTAAATACTTGTCAAATCCTACAGGTGCTTTCAAAAATACTGTGAAGTAAGCAAGTGCCTCTTGTTGGTTGATGAGTTTATAATTTTAAACATGGCGACTTAAAGTCTTTTGTCATCCACAGTTATATATGATGTGCTGCTCATAAAACTAAAGCGTTGTTGGTTCTGTGTTTAGCTGTCCTCCTATAGGTTCCTATGGACTTTTTCCAGCTACTTTTATTGTATTCAGTACTTTGGGATGGCTCTGTAAACAGATGAAGCCAATAATGTATTAACAGTACCAACTGAGAGAAAGTATGGTTAACTGACGTTACTAAAAACAAAAAGCAATTCAAATCCATTGGCAATCTAGAAAAAGAGTTAAAGATTTTAAAAGCTATTATTAAAATTGCTATATTGGTCTATTATGCTATGTTATATGTGTGTACATATTGTATGTCCACATGGGGAAATTTTATTAAGAGTTTTATTTTAAATGGCTTATAGATAAGATTGTCCATAAATTTAAGCTGCTAAAATCAATCAAAGATACATTTTAATGGGTGTGACCTGAATCTCTGTATCATATGTTTTAGACTTGTTGGTAGAAAGAAACTAAAAACATTTTAGATGATTGTGTTTAAGTTTACTGGCTAAACAAACTACACCATGTTAGATATTTAAGAGGTGTTTTCAAATACATGATTCTTAAAATTTATAGAAGGCATTGGACCTTCTGGTAAATGTTTTCTTAAGTTGTTATCTAATGGTTGAAACGGTTTGCTAAGTATTCATGTGATATTGCTATTGTCAGCATGCGATCTAGGACTTGCTCCCTCATTTCTCTATTCTAAGCCCAACTTGTTCTTTCATTTCTCTATTCTCTTCAAGGTAGGAAACTAATTCTATTATAAAGGAATCTGTAGGACGCACAATTTAATCTTTAGACCTTATAAAAGAGATGGCTAACATTTTTCTTTAATAGCATAGCCAAAATAAGAACTTAAATAATAATCTCATAGTAGATTCATTTTGCCATCAGCGAAGTATACAATAATTAGAAAAAAACCTCCCTTTCAGACCAAAGGGAAAGAAAGTTTGAAAGTGAGAATATAATTTTCCTCATGGGCATTGTCTACCTTAGAAAAACTACTACAGAACATGCCTGTGACTATAGACTTGTAGTTCAGGCCATTGAAGATTAGAGATGGGAAGTGGGCACTCCCTTGACTTGCATCCTCTGGTCTGCTTTAACACAAACCAGGAGGAAAAGAAAGCTCGGCATCAGAAGCAATGGGTGGCAGGCCTATTAATGGCTGATCTGTACAGTGATCTGCCCTCAAGGAGACCCAACAGGCCAGTCCACTGCAGTGGCTTTCAAAGTGGTAAGCCTGGGCTTCAGCAGAAGTCAGCTTGTGAAGAGCCTTGGCAGCTCTGCCAAGAGTTGGATCACTGGAAATGGACCTGCCCTGGAGTCGAAGGATGCCCAGGTCAGAGCCACAGATCTTATTGGCTCTAAGCTGAAAAGCCCTTCACTCAGCCCAACTTCCAAAGTGACCACTGCAGCTGAGGGTATGGTCAAGTAGGGTCAGCAACATTGCAGGAGAACTGTAAATTTCTTGTTAGAGATGTCCCCTGCAATTACTTGGCCAGCGCTCCTCCCAGGCCAGCCAAGCAATGAAAGCCAACAGAGTGCCTTCCCCTAGGAGGTTCACACCTCCCTTAGGATATACCCCATGTGAAGAGATAGATAGGTCTGGGCCTCTGAATTTACAAGGCCTAAAGCCCACCAGGTTATTATCAAGCCCATTCTATCAGGTTCTATTTGCCTCTCGATCAGAAAAATTACTTGTAGCTTAGACAGCACCTTTCTTAGCTCCGCTAATAATGACTCTATCCTTTGTTCTAGGCCCTGTCTAGTGCACTTGGGCCTCATTCCTTTGTAATCATAACCTCTACCACCAATGGCTCTACTCCCAACCTGTGTGTACTGATGGTCCTCTTCCCCACTTAATGCTGTACAATTGTTCAAACCTGGTAAATGCCACTCTTAGGAACATTGGTTACTATCCTCACTCTGTCTTTTATGACCTTGTCTAAATATGATCAGATTCGGTAAACTTGGAAGGCTTCCATAGACTTGGCAACTCATGATGACAGCCTAGGATGGTTACTGGCACCATGAACTAGAGTGTCAATTTGTTGGGTCAACAACAGGAGCCACTGTGCACTTGCTCCTCATGTGGGATCTCTGTCCTTAATGTGCTGTACATTTTGATTTGATGCTATAACTAGTACTCAAACAGTATGTTTCACTTTGTGTTACTATGTGGGTGCAAACTGTTGAAACCTTTACTTCATATATACTAACTTGATCTCCTGTATATAAGGAGAATTGAAAATGAATCTGGATGCAAATGAAAGGGGAGAGGGAGCAGGAGAGGGGAGGGTTGCGGGTGGGAGGGAAGTTATAGGAGGAGGAAGCCATTGTAATCCATAAGCTGTACACTGGAAATTTACATTCAATAAATAAAAGTTAAAAAAAGAAAAAAAATAAAGTCCGTTGATAATATCCAGAAAACACAAACACAGAGTCTTTCACAATATTTTGGATTGAGTTAGCCAAAACACAACCGTATATTTCTGGTTTCATCCAGTGATATCCGGACAAAGTGGTGTGGAATTCATATTCAATGGACTGAGAAAATCACAGTAAAATGGTTTTGGAGAAAAGCAAAGGCTTTTCGTTAGGCAAGTGCATAAAATGTCATCTATACAAACAGAAATATCATGTTTGTTTTTCATAGTTCCACTAGCCTTCTCCCAAAAAATACGAATATGTACCGCTGGTGTCCCCATGATGAACCAATTAGTATTTCAATGGTACAAATTTAAATGTTCCCTGACAAAAACATTCAAAACACTAAAGTCCATCGATACTCTCCAGAAAATACAAACCCAGAAAATTTCACAATATTTTGGATTGAGTTAGCCAAACACAAAAGGATATATCTGGTTTCATCCAGTCATATCCGGACAAACTGGTGTGGAATTCAGATGCAATGCACCGAGAAAATCACAGTACAAATGGTTTTGGAGAAAAGCAAAGTCTTTTCGTTAGGTAAGTAGATAAAATATCATTGATACAAACAGAAATATCATGTTTGTTGGCCGCAGTCCCTCTAGATTTCTCCCTAGAAAATACGAATAGGTAGAGCTAGTGTCTCCATGTGGAAATGACTAGTGTTTCCAAGCACAAAATTAATTGTTCCCTGATAAAATTACATTCAAACAATAAAGTCCGTGGATAATATCAGGAATAAACAAACACAGAGGCTGTAGCAATACTTGGGATTGAGTTAGCCAAACAAAACCGGATATTTCCGGTATCATCCAGTCATATCCGGAAAAACTGGTGTGGAATTCGTATGCAATGGACCGAGAAAACACAGTAAAAATGGATTTAGAGAAAAGCAAAGTCTTTTTGTTACGCAAGTGCAAAAAATGTCATCTATACAAACCGAAATATCATGTTTGTTTGCCGCAGTTCCTCTGGGTTTCTCCCTGGAAAATACGAATGTGTAGAGCTGGTGTCTCAATGTGTAAACAATTAGTGTTTCAACGGTAGAAAATTAAATGTTCCCTGAAAAAAATATTCAAAAATTAAAGTCCGTGGATAATATCAGGAATACACAAACACAGATTCTGTAGCAATATTTCGGATTGAGTTAGCCAAAACACAACCGGATATTTCTGGTCTCATGCAGTCATATCCGGACAAACTGGTGTGGAATTCGTATGCAATGGGCTGAGAAAATCAGAGTACAAATTTTTTTTGGAGTGAACAGCAAAGTCTTTTCGTTAGGCAAGTGTATAAAATGTCATCTACACAAACATAAATATCATGTTGGTTTGCCTCGGTTCCTCTAGCTTTCTCCCTAGAAAATACGAATGTGCAGAGCTGGTGTCTCCATGTGGAACCAATTACTGTATCCAAGCTCTAATACAATGTTCCCCGATTAAAAACATTCAAAAAAATAAAGTCCGTTGATAGTATCCAGAAAAAACAAACCCAGAGGCTGTAGCAATATCTGGGATTGAGTTAGCCAAAACAAAACTGGATATTTCCACTTTCATCCAGTCATATCCAGTAAACTTGTGTGGAATTCGTATGCAATGGATCGAGATATTCACAGTAAAAATGGTTTTGGAGAAAAGCAAAGTCTTTACTTTAGGCAAGTGCATAAAATGTCATCTATACAAACAGAAATATCATGTTTGTTTGCCGCAGTTCCTCTAGCTTTCTCCCTAGAAAATACGAATGTGTGGACCTGGTGTCCCCATGATGAACAAATTAGTGTTTCAACGGTACAAAATGAAATGTTCCCTGATAAAACCATTCAAAACAATAAAGTCCATCGATAATATCCAGAGAATATAAACACAGAGGCTTTCACAGTATTTCAGATTGAGTCAGCCAAAACACAACCGGATATTACTGGTTTCATCCAGTCATATGCGGACAAAGCGGTGTGGAATTCGTATGCAAGGGACCGAGAAAATCAGAGTAAAACTGGTTTTGGAGAAAAGTAAAGTCTTTTCATTCGGGAAGTAGATAAAATATCATCGATACAAACAGAAATATCATGTTTGTTTGCCACAGTTTCTCTAGGTTTCTCCCTAGAAAATACGAATGTATAGAGCTGTTGTCTCCATGTGGAAACAATTAGTGTTTCAACGGTACAAAATTAAATGTTCCCTGAAAAAAAACATTCAAAACAATAAACTCCGTGGATAATATCAGGAATACACATACAAAGAGGCGGTAGCAATATCTGGGATTGAGTTAGCCAAAACAGATCGGGATATATCCAGTTTCATCCAGTCATATCCGGACATACGGGTATGGAATTCGTATGCAATGGACCGACAAAATCACAGTAAAAATGGTTTTGCAGAAAAGCAAAAATTTTTGTTAGGCAAGTGCATAAAATGTCATCTATACAAACAGAAATATCATGTTTGTTTCTCACTGTTCCTCTAGCTTTCTCCTAAAAACTAGGAATTTGTAGAGCTGGTGTGCATGTGGAACCAATTACTGTATCCAAAAACAAAATTAAATGTTCCCTGATAAAAAACATTCAAAACAATAACGTCCGTTGATAAAATCCAGAAAACACAAACACATAGGCTTTCACAATATTTCGGATTGAGTTAACCAAAACACAACAGGATTTTCTGGTTTCATCCAGTCATAATCGGACAAAGTGGTGTGGAATTCGTATGCAATGGACCGTGAAAATCACAATAAAATTGTTTTGGAGAAAAGCAAAGTCTTTTCGTTAGTCAAGTGCATAAAATATCATGGATACAAACAGAAATATCATGTTTGTTTGCCGCAGTTCCTCTAGATTTCTCCATAGAAAATACGAATATGTAGAGCTGGTGTCTCCATCTGGAACCAGTTAGTGATACCAAAAACAAAATTAAATGTTGTCCAATAAAAAACATTCAAAACAGTAAATTCTGTTGATAATATCAGGAATACACAAACACAGAGGCTGTAGCAATATCTGGGAATGAGTTATCCAAAACAAAACAGGATATTTCTGGTTTCATCCAGTCATATCAGGTAAACTGATCTGGAATTCCTATGCAATGGACCGAGAAAATCAAAGTAAAATGGCTTTGGAGAAAACCAATGTCTTCTCATTAGGCAACTGCATAAAATGTCATCTATACAAACAGAAATATATGTTTGTTTGCCGCAGTACCTCCAGCTTTCTACCTAGAAAATACGAATACGTAGAGCAGGTGTCTCCATGTGGAACCAATTAGTGTTTCCAAGCTCAAAATAAAATGTTCCCCGATAAAAAACATTGAAAACAATAAAATCCATCGATAATATCCAGAAAAAACAAACACAGAGTCTGTAGCAATATCTGGGATTGAGTTAGCCAAAACTAAATCGGATATTTCTGTTTTCATCCAGTCATATCCGGACAAAGTGTTGTGGAATTTGTATGCAATGGACCGAGAAAATCACAGTAAAAATGGTTTTGGAGAAAAGCAAAGTCTTTTCGTTATCAAGTGCATAAAAAGTCCTCGATACAAACAGAAATATCATGTTTGTTTGCCGCAGTTCCTCTAGCTTTCTCCCTAGAAAATACGAATGAATAGAACTGGTGTCCCCATCATGAACCAATTAGTGTTACAACGGTACAAAATTAAATGTTCCCTGATGAAAAGCATTCAAAACAATAAAGTCTGTGGATAATATCCGGAAAACACAAACACAAATGCTTTCACAATATTTCGGATTGAGTTGGCCAAAACACAACCGGATATTTCTGGTTTCATCCAGTCATATACGGACAAACTGGTGTGGAATTCGTATGGAATGGACCGAGAAAATCACAGTACAAATGGTTTTGGAGAAAAGCAAAGTCTTTTCGTTAGCCAAGTGCATAAAATGTCATCTATACAAACAGAAATATCATGTTTCTTTGCGGCAGTTCCTCTAGCTTTCTCCCTAGAAAATACGAATATGTAGAGCTGGTGTCTCAATTTCGAAACAATTAGTGTTTCTACGGTACAAAATTAAATGTTCCCTGAAAAAAACATTCAAAATAATAAAGTCCATTGATAATATCAAGATGCACAAACTCAGAGGCTGTAGCAATATCTGGTATTAAGTTAACCAAAACCAAAACGGACATTTCTGTTTTCATCCAGTCATATCCGGACAAACTGGTGAGGAATTCGTATGCAAGGGACCGAGAAAATCACAGTACAAATGGTTTTGGAGAAAAGCAAAGTCTTTTCATTACGCAAGTGCATAAAATGTCATCTATACAAACAGAAATATCATTTTTGTTTGCCACAGTTCCTCAACCTTCCTCCCTATAAAATACGAATGTGTAGAGCTGGTGTCTCCATGATGAACCAATTAGTGTTTCAATGGTACAAAATGAAATGTTCCCTGATAAAAACATTCAAAACAATAAAGTCCATCGATAATATCCAGAAAACACAAACACAGAGGCTGTAGCAATATCTGGGATTGAGTTAGTGAAAACAAAACCGGACATTTCCGGTTTCATCCAGTCATATCCGGACAAACTGGTGTGGAATTCGTATGCAATGGATGGAGAAAATCACAGTACAAATGGTTTTGGAGAAAAGCAAAGTCTTTTCGTTAGGCAAGTGCATAAAATGTCATCTATACAAACAGAAATATCATGTTTGTTTGCCGCAGTTCCTCTAGCTTTCTCCCTAGAAAATACGAATGTGTAGAGATGGTGTCCCCATGATGAACCAATTAGCATTTCAAGGGTGTAAAATTAAATGTCCCTGATAAAAAACATTCAAAACAATAAAATCTGTGGATAATATCAGGAATGCACAAACACAGAGGCTGTAGCAATATCTGGGATTGAGTTAGCCAAAACACAACCGGATATTTCCGGTTTCATCCAGTCATATCCGGACAAAGTGGTGTGGAATTCAAATGCAATGGACCTAGAAAATCACAGTAAAAATGGTTTGGGAGAAAAGAAAAGTCTTTTCATCAGGCAAGTGCATAAAATGTCATCGATACAAACAGAAATATCATGTTTGTTTGCCGCAGTTCCTCTAGCTTTCTCCCTAGAAAATACGAATGTGTAGAGATGGTGTCCCCATGATGAACCAATTAGCATTTCAAGGGTGTAAAATTAAATGTCCCTGATAAAAAACATTCAAAACAATAAAATCTGTGGATAATATCAGGAATGCACAAACACAGAGGCTGTAGCAATATCTGGGATTGAGTTAGCCAAAACACAACCGGATATTTCCGGTTTCATCCAGTCATATCCGGACAAAGTGGTGTGGAATTCAAATGCAATGGACCTAGAAAATCACAGTAAAAATGGTTTGGGAGAAAAGAAAAGTCTTTTCATCAGGCAAGTGCATAAAATGTCATCGATACAAACAGAAATATCATGTTTGTTTGCCGGAGTTCCTCTAGCTTTCTCCCTAGAAAATACGAATGTATAGAGGTGGTGTTTTCATGTGGAAACAATTAGTGTTTCACAGCACAAAATTAAATATTCCCTGAAAGAAAATATTCAAAACAATAAAGTCTGTGGATAATATCAGGCATACACAAACACAGAGGCGGTAACATTATCTGCGATTGAGTTAGCCAAAACAAAACCGGATATTTCCAGTTTCATCCCGTCATATCCAGACAAAGTTTTGTTGAATTCGTTTGCAATGGACTAAGAAAATCACAGTAAAAATGGTTTTGGAGAAATGCAAAGTCTCTTCATTACGCAATGCATAAAATGTCATCTATACAATCAGAAATATCATGTTTGTTTGCCGCAGTTCTTCTAGCTTTCTCCCTGGAAAATACGAATGTGTAGAGTTGGTGTTCCCACGACGAACCAATTACTGTTTCCACGGTATAAAATTAAATTTTCCCTGAAAAAAAACATTGAAAACAATAAAGTCCATCGATAATATCCACAAAACACAAAAACAGAGGCTGTAGCAATAAATGGGATTGAGTTAGCCAATACAAAACTGGATTTTCCGGTTTTATCCAGTAATATCCGGAAAAAGTGGTGTGGAATTCGTATGAAATGGACCGAAAAAATCACAGTAAATAATCACAGAAATATCATGGTGTTGGAGAAAAGCAAAGTCTTTTCGTTAGGCATGTGCATAAAATGTCATCGATAAAATGAGAAATATCATGTTTGTTTGCCGCAGTTCCTCTAGCTTTCTCCATAGAAAATACGAATGTGTAGAGCTGCTGTCTCCATGTGGAACTAATTAGTGTTTCCAAGCACAAAATTAAATATTCCCTGAAAAAAAATTGAAAAAAAATAAAGTCCGTAGATAATATCAGGAATAAACAAACACAGAGGCTGTGGCAATATCTGGGATTGAGTTAGCCAAAACACAACCAGATATTTCCAGTTTCATCCAGTCATACCCATACAAAGTGATGTGGAATTCATATGCAATGCACCGAGAAAATCACAGTAAAAATGTTTTTTTAGAAGAGCAATGTCTTTTCATTAGGCAGGTAGATAAAATATAATCGATACAAACAGAAATATCATGTTTGTTTGCCGCAGGTCATCTAGATTTCGCCCTAGAAAATACAAATATGTAGAGCTGGTGTCTCCATGTGGAAACAATTAGTGATTTCAAGCACAAAATTAAATGTTCCCTGATAAAAAACATTCAAAGCAATAAAGTCCGTGGATAATATCAGGAATACACAAACACAGAGGGTGTAGCAATATCTGGGATTGAGTTAGCCAAAACAAAACCGGATAATTCCAGTTTCATCCAGTCATATCTGGACAAACTGGTGTGGAATTCATATAAAATGGACCGAGAAAATCACAGTAAAAATGGTTTTGGAGAATAGCAAAGTCTTTTCGTTAGGCAAGTGCATAAAATGTCATCGATACAAACAGAAATATCATGTTTGTTTGCCGCAGTTCCTCTAGCTTTCTCCCTAGTAAATACGAAAGTGTAGAGCTGGTGTCGCCATGATGAACCAATTAGTGTTTCAATGATACAACATTAAATGTTCCCTGATGAAAACATTCAAAACAATAAAATCCATTGATATTATCGAGAAAATCGAACACAGAGGCTGTAACAATATCTGGGATTGAGTTAGCCAAAACACAACCAGACATTTCTGGTTTCATCCAGTGATATCAGGACAAAGTGGTTTGGAATTCGTATGCAATGGATCAAGAAAATCACAGTACAAATGCTTTTGGAGAAAAGCAAAGTCTTTTCATTAGGCAAGTGCATAAAATGCCATCTATACAAACAGAAATATCATGTTTGTTTGTGGCAGTTCCTCTAGCTTTTTCCCTAGAAAATACGAATATGTAGATCTGGTGTTCCCATGATGAACCAATTATTGTTTCAACGGTACAAAATTAAATGTTCCCTGATAAAAACATTCAAAACAATAAAGTCCATCGATAATATCCAGAAAAAACAAACACAGAGGATTTCGCAATATTTCGTATGGAGTTAACCAAAACACAACCGGATATTTCTGGTTTCATCCAGTCATATCCGGACATACTTGTATGGATTTCGTATGCATTGGACCGAAAAAATCAGAGTAAAAATGGTTTTGGAGAAAAGCAAAGTCTTTTCGTTAGGCAAGTGCATAATATGTCATCTATACAAACAGAAATATCATGTTTGTTTGCCGCAGTTCCTCTAGATTTCTCCCTAGAAAATACGAATGTGTAGAGGTGGTGTTCCCATTATGAAACAATTAGTGTTTCACAACACAAAATTAAATGTGCCCTGATAAAGAACATCCAAAAAATAAAGTCTGTTGGTAATATCAGGAATGCAGAAACTCAGAGGCTGTAGCAATATCTGGGATTGAGTTAGCCAAAACAAAACCGGATATTTCCGGTTTCATCCAGTCACTTCGGGACAAACTCCTGTGGAATTCCTATGCAATGGACCGAGAAAATCAGATAAAAAATGGTTTTGGAGAAAAGCAAAGTCATTTCCTTAGGCAAGTGCATAAAATGTCATCGATACAAACAGAAATATCATGTTTGTTTGCCACAGGTCCTCTAGCTTTCTCCGTAGAAAATACGAATGTGTAGAGCTGGGGTCTCCATGTGGAACTAATTAGTGTTTCCAAGAACAAAATTAAATGTTCCCTGAAAAAAAAACATTGAAATTAAAATATCCATGAATAATATCCAGAAAACTCAAACACAGAGGCTTTCACAGTATTTCAGATTGAGTTAGCCAAAACACAACTGGATATTTCTGGTTTCATCCAGACATATCCGGACAAAGCGGTTTTGAATTTGTATGCAATGGACCGAGAATATCACTGTAGAAATGGTTTGGAGAAATGCAAAGTTTTTTCATTAGGCAAGAGCATAAAATGTCATCCATACACACAGAAATATCATGTTTGTTTGCCGCAGTTCCTGTAGGTCTCTCCCTAGAAAATACGCATATGTAGAGCTGGTGTCTCCATGTGAAACCAATTAATATTTCCAAGCACAAAATTAAATGTACCCTGATAAAGAACATTCAAAATAATAAAGTCTGTGGATAATATCCAGAAAACACAAACACAGAGGCTGTAGCAATATCTGAGATTGAGTTAGCCAAAAAAAAAAAAAAAAAAAACAGATATTTCCGGTTTCAACCAATCATATCCGGAGAAACTGGTGTGGAATTCGTATGCAATGGACCGAGAAAATCACTGTAAAATTGTTTTGGAGAAAATCAAAGTCTTTTCGTGAGGCAAGTGCATAAAATGTCATCGATACAAACAGAAATATCATGTTTCTTTGCTGCACTTCCTCTAGGTTTCTCCCTCTAAAATATGAATGTGTAGAGCTGGTGTGTCCACGTGGAAACAATTAGTGTTTCAGCAGTACAAAATTAAATGTTCCCTGATAAAGAACATTCAAAACAATAAACTCTGTGTATAATATCAGGAATGCACAAACACAGAGGCTGTAAAATATCTGGGATTGAGTTAGCCAAAACAAAACTGGATATTTCCTGTTTCATCCAGTCATATCCGGACAAACTGGTGTGGAATTCGTATGCAATGGACCGAGAAAATCACAGTAAAAATGGTTTTGGAGAAAAGCACAGTCTTTTCATTAGGCAAGTGCATAAAATGCCATCTATACAAACAGAAATATCATGTTTGTTTGCCACACTTCCTCTAGCTTTCTCCCCAGAAAATACGAATGTGTAGAGCTGCTGTCTCAATGTGGAACCAATTAGTGATTCCAAGCTCAAAATTAAATGTTCCCCAATAAAAAACATTCAAAACAATAAAGTCTGTTGATAATATCAGGAATACAGAAACACAGAGGCTGTAGCAATATCTGGGATTTAGTTAGCCAAAACATAACCGGATGTTTCCGGTTTCATCCTGTCATATCCGGACAAAGTGGTGTGGAATTCATATGCAATGGACCGAGAAAATCACAGTAAAAATGGATTTGGAGAAAAACAAAGTCTTTTCTTTAGGCAAGTGCATAAAATGTCATCTATACAAACAGAAATATCATGTTTGTTTGCCGCAGTTCCTCTAGCTTTCTCCCTAGAAAATACGAATATGTTCACCTGGTGTCTCCATGTGCAACCAATTAATGTTTCCAAGCACAAAATTAAATGTTCCCCGATAAAAAACATTCAAAACAATAAAGTCTGTGGATAATATCCAGAAAACACCAACACAGAAGCTTTCACAATATTTCGGATTGAGTTAGCCAAAACACAACCGGACATTTCTGGTTTCATCCAATCATATCCGGAAAAACTGATGTGGAATTCGTATGCAAGGGACCAAGAAAATCACAGTAAAAATGATTTTGGAGAAAAGCAAAGTCTTTAGTTAGGCAAGTACATAAAATGTCATCTATACAAACAGAAATGTCATGTTTGTTTGCCGCAGTTCCTGTATATTTCTCCGTAGAAAATACCAATGTGTAGAGCTGGTGATTTCATGTGGAAGCAGTTAGTGTTTCCAAGCACAAAATTCAATGTTCCCTGATAAAAAAAAAACATTAAAAAAAAGGCTGCAGGTAATATCAGGAATACACAAACACAGATGGGGTAACAATATTTGGGATTGAGTTAGCCAAAAAAACCGGATATTTCCGATTTCATCCAGTCATATCTGGAGAAACTTGTGTGGCATTCGTATGCAATGGACCGAGAAAATAACAGTACAAATGGTTTTGGAGAAAAGCAAAGTCTTTACGTTCGGTAAGTGCATAAAATGTCATCTATAGAAACAGAAATATCATGTTTGGTTTCCGCAGTTCCTCTAGCTCTCTCCCTAGAAAATACCAATGTGTAGAGCTGGTGTCTCCATGTGGAACCAATTAGCGTTTCCAAGCACAAAATTAAATGTTCTCTGTTAAAAAACACTCAAAGCAATAAACTCCATTGATAATATCGAGAGAACACAAACACAGAGGCTGTAGCAATATTTTGGATTGAGTTAGCCAAAACACAACCAGATATATCTGGTTTCATCCAGCCATATCCGGACAAAGTGGTGTGGAATTTGTATGCAATGGCCCTAGAAAATCACATATTTATGGTTTTGGAGAAAAGCAAAGTCTTTTCGTTAGGCAAGTGCATAAAATGTCATCGATACAAACAGAAATATCATGTATGTTTGCCGCAGTTCCTCTAGATTTCTCCCTAGAAAATATGAATGTGTAGAGCTGGTGTCTCCATGTGGAAACAATTATTGTTTCAACGATACAAAATTAAATGTTCCCTGATAAAAAAATATCCAAAACAATAAATTCTGTGCATAATCTCAGGAATGCACAAACACAGAGTCTGTAGCAATATCTGGGATTGAGTTAGCCAAAACAAAACCGGATATTTCCAGTTTAATGCAGTCATATCCGGACAAACTTGTGTGGAATTCGTATGCAATGTACCAAGAAAATCACAGTACAAATTGTTTTTGAGAAAAGCAAAGTCTTTTCGTTAGGCAAGTGCATAAAATGTCATCGATACAAACAGAAATATCATGTTTGTTTGTCGCAGTTCCTCTAGCTTTCTCCCTAGAATATATGAATATGTAGAGCTGGTGTCTCCATGTGGAAACAATGATTGTTTCAACGATACAAAATAAAATGTTCCCTGATAAAAAAAATCCAAAACAATAAATTCTGTGGATAATATCAGGAATGCATAAACACAGAGCCTGTAGCAATATCTGGGATTGAGTTAGCCAAAACAAATCCGGATATTTCCGGTTTAATGCAGTCATATCCGGACAAACTGGTGTGGAATTCATATGCAATGGAATGTGAAAATCACAGAAAAATGATTTTGGAGAAAAGCATAGTCTTTTCGTTAGGCAAGTGCATAAAATGTCATCGATACAAACAGAAATATCATGTTTGTTTGCCGCAGTTCCCCTAGTTTCTCCCTAGAAAATCCGAATATGCAGAGCTGGTGTCTCCATGTGGAACCAATTATTGTCTCCAAGCACAAAATTAAATGTTCCCTGATAAAAACATTCAAAATAATAAAGTCCGTGAATAATATCCAGAAAACACAAACACGGAGGCTGTAGCAATATCTGGGATTGAGTTAGCCAAAACAAAACCGGATATTTCCGGTTTCATCCAGTCGTATCCGGAAAAAGTGGTGTGGAATTCGTATGCAATGGACCGAGATAATCATAGTATAAATGGTTTTGGAGAAAAGCAAAGTCTTTTCGTTAGGCAAGTGCATAAAATGTCATCTATACAAACAGAAATATCATGTTTGTTTGCCGCAGTACCTCTAGGTTTCTGCCTAGAAAATAAGAATGTGTAGAGCTGGTGTCTCCATGTGTAACCAATTAGTGATTCCAAGCACAAAATTAAATGTTCCCTGATAAAAAAAAATTTAAAACAATAAATTCCGTGAATAATCTCAACAATATACAAATACAGAGGCTGTAGCAATATCTGGGATTGAGTTAGCCAAAACAAAACCGAATATTTACAGTTTCATCCAGTCATATCCGGACAAACTGGTGTGGAATTCATATGAAGTGTACCGAGAAAATCACAGTAAAATTGGTTTTGGAGAATAGCAAAGCTTTTTCTTTAGGCAAGTGAATAAAATGTCATCTATACAAATGGAAATATCTTGTTTGATTGCCGCAGTTCCTCTAGCTTTGTCCCTAGAAAATAGGAATGTGTAGAGCTGGTGTTCCAGGTAGAACCAATAAGTGTTTCCAAGATCAAAAATAAATGTTCCCTGATAAAAAACATCCAAAACAAAAAATCCATTGATAATATCAGGAATACACAAACACAGAGGCTTTAGCAATATCTGAGTTTGAGTTAGCCAAAACAAAACCAGATATTTCCGGTTTCATCCAGTTATATCCGGACAAACTGGTGTGGAATTCGTATGAAATGGACCGAGAAAATCACAGTAAGATTGGTTTTGGAGAACAACAAAGTCTATTCGTTAGGCAAGTGCGTAAATGTCAGCTATACAAAGAGAAATATCATGTTTGTTTGCCACAGTTCCTCTAGCTTTCTACCTAGAAAAAACGAATACGTAGAGCTCGTGTTCCCATGATGAACCAATTAGTGTTTCAACAGTACAAAATTAAATGTTCCCTGATAAAAACATTCAAAACAATAAAGTTCATCGATAATATCCAGAAAACACAAACACAGAGGCTGTATCAATATCTGGGATTGAGTTAGCCAAAACACAACTGGATATTTCTAGTTTCATCCAGTCATATCCGGACAAACTGGTGTGGAATTCGTATTCAATGGACTGAGACAATCACGGTACAAATGGTTTTTGAGCAAAGCAAAGTCTTTTCGTGAGGCAAGTGCATAAAATGTCATCGATACAAACAGAAATATCATGTTTCTTTGCTGCACTTCCTCTAGGTTTCTCCCTCTAAAATATGAATGTGTAGAGCTGGTGTGTCCACGTGGAAACAATTAGTGTTTCAACAGTACAAAATTAAATGTTCCCTGATAAAGAACATTCAAAACAATAAAGTCCGTGGATAATATCAGGAATACACAAACACAGAGGCTGTAGCAATATCTGGGATTGACTTAGCCAAAACAAAAATTGATATTTCTGTTTTCATCCAAACACATCCGGACAAACTGGTGTGGAATTCTTATGCAATGGACCGAGAAAATCACAGTAAAAATGGTTTTCGAGAAAAAACAATGTCTTTTCGTTAGGCAAGTGCATAAAATGTCATCTATACAAACAGAAATATCATGTTTGTTTGCCGCATTTCCTCTAGCAGTCTCGCTAGAAAATATGAATGTGTAGAGCTGGTGTCTCCATGTGGAACCAGTTAGTGTTTCTATGGTACAAAATTAAATTTTCCCTGATAAAAACATTCAAAACAATAAAGTCCATCGATATTATCTAGAAAACACAAACACAGAGGCTTTCAGAATATTTTGGATTGAGTTAGCCAAAACACAACTGGATGTTCCCTTTTTCATCCAGTCATATCCGGTAAACTGGTGTGGAATTCGTATGCAATGGACCGAGAAAATCACAGTACAAATGGTTTTGGAGAAAAGCAAAGTCTTTTCGTTCGGCAAGTGCATAAAATGTCATTGATACAAACAGAAATATCATGTTTGTTTGCCGCAGTTCCTCGAGCTTTTCCGTAGAAAATACGAATGTGTAGAGCTGGTGTCTCCATGTGGAACAATTGGTGTTTCTGAGCACAAAATTAAATGTTCCCTGATGAAAACATTCAAAACAATAAAGTACATCGATAATATCCAGAAAACACAAACACGCAGGCTTTCACAATATTTCGGATTGAGATAGCCAAAACACAACTGGATATTTCTGGTTTCATCCAGTCATATCCGGAAAAAGTCATTTGGAATTCGGATGCAATGGACTGAGAAAATCACAGTTAAAATGGTTTTGCAGAAAAGCAAAGTCTTTTCGTTAGGCAATTGCATAAAATGTCATCTATACAAACAGAAATATCATGTATGTTTGCCACAGTTCCTCTAGCTTTCTCCCTAGGAAATATGAATATGTTCATCTGGTGTATCCATGTGGAACCAATTACTGTATCCAAGCTCAAAACAAAATATTCCCGGATAAAAAACATTCAAAATAATAAAGTCCGTGGATAATATCCAGAAAACACAAACACAGAGGCTGTAGCAATATCTGGGATTGATATAGCCAAAACAAAACCGGATATTTCCCGTTTCATCCCGTCATATCCTGACAACGTGTTGTGGAATTCATATGCAATGGACCGAGAAAATCACAGTAAAAATGCTTTTGGAATAAAACAAAGTCTTTTCGTTAGGCAAGTGCATAAAATGTTCTATACAAACAGAAAGATCATGTTTGTTTGCCTAGTTCCTTAGCTTTCACCCTAGAAAATACAAAAGTGTAGAGCTGGTGTTCCTATGATGAACCAATCAGTGTTTCAGTGGTACAAAATTAAATGTTCCCTGATAAAAACATTCAAAACAATAAAGTCCATCGATAATATCCAGAAAACACAAACACAGAGGCTTTCACAATATTTCGGATTGAGTTAGCCAAAACTCAACCGGATATTTCTGTTTTCATCCAAGATATCCGGAAAAGTTGTGTGGAATTTGTATGAAATGGGCTGAGAAAACGAGAGTAAAAATGGTTTTGGAGAAAAGCAAAGTCTTTTCTTTAGGCAAGTGCATAAAATATCATCAATACAAACAGAAATCCCATGTTTGTTTGCCGCAGTTCCTCAAGCTTTCTCCCTAGAAAATGCAAATATATAGAGCTGGTGTCTCCATGTGGAACCAATTACTGACCCAAGCTCAAAATAAAATATTCCTCGATAAAAAACATTCAAAATAATAAAGTCCGTGGATAATATCCAGAAAACACAAACACAGAGGCTGTAGCAATATCTGGGATTGAGTTAGCAAAACACAACCAGATGTTTCTGGTTTCATCCAGTCATATCCGGACAAAGCTGTGTGGAATTCGTATGCAATGGACCTAGAAAATCACAGTAAAAATGGTTTTGGAGAAAGCAAAGTCTTTTCATTAGGCAAGTGCATAAAATGTCATCTATAGAAACAGAAATATCATGTTTGTTTGCTGCAGTTCCTCCAGCTTTCTCCGTAGAAAATACGAATGTGTAGTGCTGGTGTTCCTATGATGAACCAATTAGTGTAACAACGGTACAAAATTAAATGTTCCCTGATAAAAACATTCAAAACAAGAAAGTCTATCGATAATATCCAGAAAACACAAACACTGAGGCTTTCAAAATATTCGCATTGAGTTAGCCAAAACAAAACCTGATATTTCTGGTTTCATCCCGTCATATCCTGACAACGTGGTGTGGAATTCGTATGCAATGGACCGAGAAAATCACAGTAAAAATGGTTTTGAAATAAGGCAAAGTCTTTTCGTTAGGCAAGTGCATAAAATGTCATCTATACAAACAGAAATATCATTTTTTTTGCCACAGTTCCTCTAGCTTTCTCCCTAGGAAATACGAATATGTTCAGCTGGTGTCTCCATGTCGAAACAATTATTGTATCCAAGCTCAAAATAAAATGTTCCCCGATAAAAAACATTTCAAAAAAATAAAGTCCATTGATAATATCCAGAAAACACAAACACAGAGGCCTGTGCAATATTTCGGATTGAGTTAGCAAAAAAAACCCAAATATTTCCGGTTTCATCCAGGCATATCTGCACAAAAAGGTGTGGAATTCGTAAGCAATGGACCGAGAAAATCACAGTAAAAATGGTTTTGGAGAATAGCAAAGACTTTTCGTTAGGCAAGTGCATAAAATGTCATCTATACAAAGCGAAATATCATGTTTGTTTGCCGCAGTTCCTCTAGCTTTCTCCCTAGAAAATGCGAATGTGTAGAGCTGGTGTCCCCAAGATGAACCAGTTAGTGTTTCTATGGTACAAAAATAAAAGTTCCCTCATAAAATCTTTCAAAACAATAAAGTCCATCGATAATATCCTGAAAACACAAACACAGAGGCTTTCACAATATTTCAAATTGAGTTAGCCAAAACAGAACCAGATATTTCTGTTTGCATCCATTCATATCCGGACAAAGTGGTGTGGAATTCGTCTGCAATGGGCTGAGAAAATCAGAGTAAAAATGGTTTCGGAGAAAAGGAAAGTATTTTTGTTAGGCAACTGCATAAAATGTCATCTATTCAAAGAGAAATATCATGTTTGTGTGCCACAGTTCCTCTAGCTTTCTCCCTAGAAAATACGAATATGTAGCGCTGGTGTCCCCATGATGAACCAATTAGTGTTTCCAAGCACAAAATTAAATGTTCCCAGAAAAAAACATTCAAAACAATAAAGTCCGTGGATAATATCAAGAATACACAAACAGAGAGGCTGTAGCAATATTTCGGATTGAGTTAGACAAAATACTACCGGATATTTCCGGTTTCATCCAATAATATCCAGACAAACTGGTGTGGAATTTGTATGCAATGGACCGAGAAAATCACAGTAAAAATGGTTTTGGAGAAAAGCAAAGTCTTTTCATTACGCAATAGATAAAATATCATCGATACAAACAGAAATATCATGTTTGTTTGCCGCAGTTTCTCTAGCTTTCTCCCTGAAAATACAAATATGTAGAGCTGGTGTCTGCATGTGGAAACAATTAGTGTTTTCAAAAACAAAATTAAATGTTCCCAAATAAAAACATTCAAAACAATAAAGTCCATGGATAATATCAGGAATACACAAACACAGAGGCTGTAGCAATATCTGGGATTGAGTTAGCCAAAACACAACGGGATATTTCTGTTTTCATCCAGTCATATCCGTTCAAAGTTGTGTGGAATTCGTATGCAATGGACCGAGAAAGTCACATTAAAAATGGTTTTGGAGAAAAGCAAAGTCTTTTCCTTAGGCAAGTACATAAAATGTCATCTATACAAACAGAAATATCATGTTTGTTTGCCCCATTCTTCTAGCTTTCTCCCTAGAAAATATGAATGGGTAGAGCTGGTATACCCATGATGAACCAATTAGTGATTCTACGGTAAAAAAATTAAATGTTCCCTGATAAAACATTCGAAACAATAAAGTCCATCGATAATATCCAGAAAACACAAACACAGAGGCTGGTGCAATATTTCGGATTGAGTTAGCCAAAACACAACCGGATATTTCTGGTTTCTTGCAGTCATATCCGGACAAACTGGTGTGGAATTCGTATGCAATGGACCGAGAAAATCACAGTACAAATGGTTTTGGAGAAAAGCAAAGTCTTTTCATTAGGCAAGTGCATAAAATGTCATCTAGAAAAACAGAAATACCATGTTTGTTTGCGGCAGTTTCTGTAGCTTTCTCCCTAGAAAATACGAATATGTAGAGCTGGTGTCCCCAAGATGAACCAGTTAGTGTTTCTACGGTACAAAAATAAATGTTCCCTCATAAAAACTTTCAAAACAATAAAGTCCATCGATAATATCCCGAAAACACAAACACAGAGGCTTTCACAATATTTCGTATTGAGTTAGCCAAAACAGAACCAGATATTTCTTTTGCATCCATTCATATCCGGACAAAGTGGTGTGGAATTCGTCTGCAATGGGCTGAGAAATTCAGAGTAAAAATGGTTTTGGAGAAAAGGAAAGTATTTTTGTTAGGCAACTGCATAAAATGTCATCTCTTCAAAGAGAAATATCATGTTTGTGTGCCACAGTTCCTCTAGCTTTCTCCCTAGAAAATACGAACTTATAAAGCTGTTGTCTGCATGTGGAACCATTTATTGTATCCAAGCTCAAAATAAAATATTCCCCGATAAAAAACTTTCAAAATAATAAAGTCCGTGGATAATATCCATAAAACACAAACTCAGAGGCTGTAGCTATATCTGGGATTGAGTTAGCCAAAACAAAACCGGATATTTCCGGTTTCATCCAGTCATATCCGGACAAACTGGTATGGAATTCCTATGCAATGGACCGAGAAAATCACAGTAAAAAAGGTTTTGGAGAAAAGCAAAGTATTTTCGTCAGGCAAGTGCATTAAATGTCATCGATACAAACAGAAATATCATGTTTGTTTGTCGCAGTTCCTCTAGCTTTCTCCATAGAAATTACGAATGTGTAGAACTGGTGTCCCCATGATGAACCAATTAGTCTTTCAACGGTACAAAATTAAATGTTCCCTGATAAAACATTCAGAATAATAAAGTCCATTGATAATATCCAGAAGATACAAACACAGAGGCTGTAGCAATATTTCGGATTGAGTTAGCCAAAATACAACCGGATATTTCCGGTTTCATCCAGTCATATCCGGACAAACTGGTGTGGAATTCATGTGCAATGGACCGAGAAAATCACAGTACAAATGATTTTTGAGAAAAGCAAAGTCTTCTCGTTAGGCAAGTGCATAAAATGTCATCTATACAAACAGAAATATCATGTTTGTTTGCGGCAGTTCCTCTAGCTTTCTCCCTCGAAAATACGAATGTGTAGAGCTGGTGTCCCCATGAAGAACCAATTAGTGTTTCAATGGAAAAAATTCATTGTTCCCTTATAAAATATTCAAAACAATAAAGTGTGTGGATAATATCCGGATAACACAAACACAGAGGCTGTAGCAGTATTTCGGATTGAGTTAGACAAAATACAACCAGATATTTCCGGTTTCATCCAATAATATCTGGAAAAACTGGCGTGGAATTTGTATGCAATGGAACGAGAAATTCATAGTACAAATGGTTTTGGAGAAAAGCAAAGTCTTTTCGTTAGGCAAGGGCATAAAATGTCATCTATAGAAATACAAATATAATGTTTGTTTGCCGCAGTTCCTCTACCTTTCTCCCTCGAAAATACGAATGTGTAGAGCTGGTGTCCACATGAAGAACCAATTAGTGTTTCAACGGAAAAAATTCATTGTTCCCTGATATAAAACATTCAAAACAATAAAGTGTGTGGATAATATCCGGATAACACAAACACAGAGGCTGTAGCAGTATTTCGGATTGAGTTACCCAAAACACAACCGGATGTTTCTGGTTTCACCAGTCATATCCGGACAAAATTGTGTGGAATTCGTATGCAATGCACCGAGAAAATCACAGTATAAATGGTTTTGGAGAAAAACAAAGTCTTTTTGTTAGGCAAGTGCATAAAATGTCATTTATAGAAACAGAAATATCACGTTTGTTTGCTGCAGTTCCTCTAGCTTTCTCCCTAGAAAATACGAATGTGTAGAGCTGGTATCTCCATGTGGAAACAATTAGTGTTTCCAAGCAAAATATTAAATGTTCCCTGAAAAAAAACATTCAAAACAGTAAAGTCCATGGATTAAATCAGGAATACACAAACACAGAGGCTGTAGCAATATCTGGGATTGAGTTAGACAAAAAAAACCCGGATATTTACGGTTTCATCCAGTCATATCCGGACAAAGTGGTGTGGAATTCGTATGCAATGGACCAAAACAATCACAGTGAAAATGGTTTGGGAAAAGCAAAATCTTTTCATTAGGCAAGTGCATGAAATGTCATCTATACAAACAGAAATATCATGTTTGTTTGCTGCAGTTCCTCCAGCTTTCTCCCTAGAAAATACGAATGTGTAGTGCTGGTGTTCCTATGATGAACCAATAAGTGTATCAACGGTACAAAATTAAATGTTCTCTGATAAAAACATTCAAAACAAGTAAGTCTATCGATAATATCCAGAAAACACAAACACTGAACCTTTCAAAATATTCGCATTGAGTTAGCCAAAACAAAACCTGATATTTCTGGTTTCATCCCTTCATATCCTGACAACGTGGTGTGGAATTCGTATGCAATGGACCGAGAAAATCACAGTGAAAATGGTTTTGAAATAAGGCAAAGTCTTTTCGTTAGGCAAGTGCATAAAATGTCATCTATACAAACAGAAATATCATTTTTTTTGCCACAGTTCCTCTAGCTTTCTCCCTAGGAAACATGAATATGTTCAGCTGGTGTCTCCATGTGGAACCAATTATTGTATCAAAGCTCAAAATAAAATGTTCCCCGATAAAAAACATTTCAAAAAAATAAAGTCCGTTGATAATATCCAGAAAACACAAACACAGAGGCTGGAGCAATATTTCGGATTGAGTTAGCAAAAAAAAACCCAAATATTTCCGGTTTCATCCAGGCATATCTTCACAAACTGGTGTGGAATTCATAAGCAATGGACCGAGAAAATCACAGTAAAAATGGTTTTGGAGAATAGCAAAGACTTTTTGTTAGGCAAGTGCATAAAATGTCATCTATACAAAGCGAAATATCATGTTTGTTTGCCGCAGTTCCTCTAGCTTTCTCCCTAGAAAATGCGAATGTGTAGAGCTGGTGTCCCCAAGATGAACCAGTTAGTGTTTCTATGGTACAAAAATAAAAGTTCCCTCATAAAAACTTTCAAAACAATAAAGTCCATCGATAATATCCCGAAAACACAAACACAGAGGCTTTCACAATATTTCGTATTGAGTTAGCCAAAACAGACCCAGTTTTTTCTGTTTGCATCCATTCATATCCGGACAAAGTGGTGTGGAATTCGTCTGCAATGGGCTGAGAAATTCAGAGTAAAAATGGTTTTGGAGAAAAGGAAAGTATTTTTGTTAGGCAACTGCATAAAATGTCATCTATTCAAACAGAAATATCATGTGTGTGTGCCACATTCCTCTAGCTTTCTCCCTAGAAAATACGAACTTATAAAGCTGTTGTCTCCATGTGGAACCATTTATTGTATCCAAGCTCAAAATAAAATATTCCCCGATAAAAAAACTTTCAAAATAATAAAGTCCGTTGATAATATCCAGAAAACACAAACACAGAGGATGGAGCAATATCTGGGATTGATATAGCCAAAAAAAAACCGGATATTTCCGGTTTCATCCAGTCATATCCGGACAAACTGGTATGGAATTCCTATGCATTGGACCGAGAAAATCACAGTAAAAATGGTTTTGGAGAAAAGCAAAGTATTTTCGTTAGGAAAGTGCATTAAATGTCATCGATACAAACAGAAATATCATGTTTGTTTGTCGCAGTTCCTTTAGCATTCTCCCTAGAAAATAAGAATGTGTAGAGCTGGTGTCCCCATGATGAACCAATTAGTGTTTCAATGGTACAAAATTAAATGTTCCCTGATAAAATATTCAAAATAATAAAGTCCATTGATGATATCCAGAAGACACAAACACAGAGGCTGTAGCAATATTTCGGATTGAGTTAGCCAAAATACAACCGGATATTTCCGGTTTCATCCAGTCATATCCGGACAAACTTTTGTGGAATTCGTGAGCAATGGACTGAGACAATCACGGTACAAATGGTTTTTGAGCAAAGGAAAGTCTTTTCGTTAGGCAATGGATAATATCCATGGATAATATCCAGAAAAAACAAACACAGAGGCTGTAGCAATATCTGGGTTTGATATAGCCAAAACAAAACCGGATATTTCCGGTTTCATCCCGTCATATCCTGACAACGTGTTGTGGAATTCATATGCAATGGACCGAGAAAATCACAGTAAAAGTGATTTTGGAATAAAACAAAGTCTTTTCGTTACGCAAGTGCATAAAATGTTCTATACAAACAGAAAGATCATGTTTGTTTGCCTAGTTCCTTAGCTTTCACCCTAGAAAATACAGAAGTGTAGAGCTGGTGTTCCCATGATGAACCAATTAGTGTTTCAGCGGTACAAAATTAAATGTTTCCTGATAAAAACATTCAAAACAATAAAGTCCATCGATAATATCCAGAAAACACAAACACAGAGGCTTTCACAATATTTCGGATTGAGTTAGCCAAAACACAACCGGATATTTCTGTTTTCATCCAAGATATCCGGACAAAGTTGTGTGGAATTTGTATGAAATGGGCTGAGAAAACGAGAGTAAAAATGGTTTTGGAGAAAAGCAAAGTCTTTTCTTTAGGCAAGTGCATAAAATATCATCAATACAAACAAAAATCTCATGTTTCTTTGCCACAGTTCCTCAAGCTTTCTCCCTAGAAAATACAAACATATAGAGCTTGTGTCTCCATGTGTAACCAATTACTGTATCTAAGCTCAAAATAAATTGTTCCCCGATAAAAAACATTCAAAACAATAAAGTCCATTGATAATATCCAGAAAAAAAAAAACACAGAGGCTGTAGCCATATCTGGGATTGAGTTAGTGAAAACAAAACCGGATATTTCCGGTTTCATCCAGTCATATCCGGACAAAGTGATGTGGTGTTCATATGCAATGGACCGAGAAAATCACAGTAAAATGGTTTTGGAGAAAAGCAAAGTCTTTTCGTTAGCAAGTGCATAAAATGTCATCTATACAAACAGAAATATCATGTTTGTTTGTCGCAGTTCCTCTAGCTTTCTCCCTAGAAAATACGAATGTGTAGAGCTGGTGTCTCCATGTGGAACCAATTAGTGTTTCCAAGATCAAAATTAAATGTTCCCTGATAAAAAAACATTCAAAACAATAAAGTCTGTGGATAATATCAGGAATACACAAACACAGAGGCTGTAGCAATATTTCGTATTGAGTTAGCCAAAACACAATCGGATATTTCTCTTTTTATCCAGGCATATATGGACAAACTGGTGTGGAATTCGTATGCAATGGACCGAGAAAATCAGAGTAAAAATAGTTTTGGAGAAGAGCAAATTCTTTTCATTAAGCAAGTAGATAAAATATCATCGATACAAACAGAAATATCATGTTTGTTTGTCGCAGTTCCTCTAGCTTTCTCCCTAGAAAATAAGAATGTGAGGAGCTGATGTCCCCATGATGAAACAAGTAGTGTTTCTACAGTACAAAATTAAATGTTCCCTGATAGAAACATTCAAAACAATAAGTCCATTGATAATATCTATAAAACACACACAGAGGCTTTCACAATATTTTGGTTTGAGTTACCCAAAACACAACCGGATATTTCCGGTTTCATCCAGTGATATATGGACAAAGTGCTTTGGAATTTGTATTCAATGGACCGAGAAAATCACAGTACAAATGGTTTTGGAGAAAAGCAAAGTGTTTTCGGTAGGCAAGTGCATAAAATGCCATCTATACAAACATAAATATCATGTTTGTTTGCTGCAGTTCCTCAAGCTTTCTCCCTAGAAAATACGAATATGTAGAGCTGGTGTCTCCATGTGGAACCAATTACTGTATCCTAGCTCAAAATAAAATGTTCCCCGATAAAAAGCATTCAAAACAATAAAGTCCATTGATAGTATCCAGAAAAAACAAACACAGATGCTGTAGCAATATCTGGGATTCAGTTAGCCAAAACAAAACCGGATATTTACGGTTTCATCCAGTCATATCCAGAAAAACTGGTTTGTAATTCGTATGAAATGGACCGAGAAAATCACAGTGAAAATGGTTTTGGAGAAAAGCAAAGTCTTTTCGTTAGGCAAGTGCATAAAATGTCATCGATACAAACAGAAATATCATGTTTGTTTGCCACAATTCCTCTAGGATTCTACCTAGAAAATACGAATGTGTAGAATTGGTGTACCCATGATGAACCAATTAGTGTTTCAATGGGACAAAATTAAATATTCCCTTACAAAAACATTCAAATCAATAAAGTCCATTGATGGTATCCAGAAAAAACAAACACAGAGGTTGTACCAATATCTGGGATTGAGTTAGCCAAAACACAACCGGATATTTCTGGTTTCATCCAGTCATATCCGGACAAACTCCTGTGGAATTCATATGCAACGGACCGAGAAAATAACAGTACAAATGGTTTTGGAGAAAAGCAAAGTCTTCTTGATAGGCAAGTGCATAAAATGTCAACGATACGAACAGAAATATCATGTTTGTTTGCGGCAGTTACTCTAGTTTTCTCCCTAGAAAATACGAATGTGTAGAGGTGGTATCGCCATGATGAACCAATTAGTGTTTCAATGGGACAAAATAAAATATCCCCTGATAAAAACATTCAAAACAATAAAATCCATTGAAATTATCCAGAAATAACAAATATAGAACCTGTAGCAATATCTGGGATTGAGTTAGCCAAAACAAAATCGGATATTTACGGTTTCATCCAGTCATATGCGGACAAACAGGTGTGGAATTCGTATACAATGGACCGAGAAAATCACAGTGAAAATGGTTTTGGAGAAAAGCAAAGTCTTTTCGTTAGGCAAGTGCATAAAAAGTCATCGATACAAACAGAAGTATCATGTTTGTTTGCCGCAGTTCCTCTGGCTTTCTCCCTAGAAAATACGAATGTGTAGAGCTGGTGTGCCCATGATGAACCAATTAATGTTTCAGCGGCACAAAGTGAAATATTCCCTGAGAAAAACATTCAAAACAATAAAGTCCATCGATAATATCCAGAAAACACAAACACAGAGGCTTTCACAATATTTTGGATTGAGTTAGCCAAAACACAACTGGATATTTCTGGTTACATCCAGTAATATCCAGACAAAGTAGTGTGAAATTCGTATGCAATGGACCTAGAAAATCACAGGAAAAATGGTTTTGGAGAAAAGCAAAGTCATTTCATTAGGCAAGTGCATAAGATATCATCAATACAAACAGAAATACCATGTTTGTTTGCCGCATTTCTTCTAGCTTTCTCCCTAGAAAATGCAGATGTGTGGAGCTGGTGTCCCCATGATGAACCAATTAGTGATTCAACGGTACAAAATTAAATGTTACCTGAAAAAAACATTCAAAACAATAAACTAAATTGATAATACCCAGAAAACACAAACACAGAGGCTTTTACAACATTTCGGATTGAGTTAGCCAAAAGACAACCGGATATTTCTGGTTTCATCCAGTCATATCAGGACAAACTGGTGTGGAATTCGTATGCAATGGACCGAGAAAATCGCAGTAAAAATCGTTCTGGAGAAAAGCAAAGTCTTTTAATTAGGCAAGTGCATAAAATGTCATCGATACAAACAGAAATATCATGTTTGTTTGCCGCCGTTCCTCTAGGTTTCTGCCTAGAAAATACAAACATGTAGAGCTGGTGTATCCTTGTTGAACCAATTATTGTTCCAAGAACAAAATTAAATGTTCCTTGATAAAAAATATTCAAAACAATATAGTCCGCGGATAATATCAGGAATACACAAACACAGAGGCTGTAGCAATATCTGGGATTGAGTTAGCCAAAAGACACCCGGATATTTCTGGTTTCATCCAGTCATATCAGGACAAACTGGTGTGGAATTCGTATGCAGTGTACTGAGAAAATCTCAGGAGAAATGGTTTTGGAGAAAAGCAAAGTCTTCTCGTTAGGCAAGTGCATAAAATGTCATCTATACAAACAGAAATGTCATGTTTGTTTGCTGCAGTTCCTCTAGCTTTCTCCATAGAAAATACGAATGTGTAGAGCTGGTGTCCCCATGATGAACCAATTAGTGTTTCTATGGTACAAAATTAAATGTTCCCTGATAGAAACATTCAAAACAATAAAGTCCATCGATAATATCCAGAAAACACAAATACAGAGGCTTTTACAACATTTCAGATTGAGTTAGCCAAAGACAACCAGATATTTCTGGTTCCATCCAGTCATGTCCGGACAAACTGGTGTGGAATTCGTATGCAATGGACCGAGAAAATCGCAGTAAAAATCGTTCTGGAGAAAACAAAGTCTTTTCGTGACGCAAGTGCATAAAATGTCATCGATACAAACAGAAATATCATGTTTGTTTGCCACCATTCCTATAGCTTTCTGCCTAGAAAATACAAATATGTAGAGCTGGTGTATCCTTGTGGAACCAATTATTGTTCCAAGAACAAAATTAAATGTTCCTTGATAAAAAATTTTCAAAACAATATAGTCCGTGGATAATATCAGGAATACACAAACACTGAGGCTGTAGCAATATCTGATATTGAGTTAGCCAAAACAAAACCGGATTTTTCCGGTTTCATCCAGTCATATCCGGACAAAGTAGTGTGGAATTCATATGCAATGGGCCTAGAAAATCACAGTACAAATGGTTTTGGAGAAAAGCAAAGTCTTCTTGATAGGCAAGTGCATAAAATGTCAACGATACAAACAGAAATATCATGTTTGTTTGCGGCAGTTACTCTAGTTTTCTCCCTAGAAAATACGAATGTGTATAGGTGGTATCGCCATGATGAACCAATTAGTATTTGAATGGGACAAAATTAAATATCCCCTGATAAAAACATTCAAAACAATAAAATCCATTGAAATTATCCAGAAATAACAAATATAGAACTTGTAGCAATATCTGGGATTGAGTTAGCCAAAACAAAATCGGATATTTACGGTTTCATCCAGTCATATCCGGACAAACAGGTGTGGAATTCGTATAAAATGGACCGAGAAAATCACAGTAAAAATGGTTTTGGAGAAAAGCAAAGTCTTTTCGTTAGGCAAGTGCATAAAATGTCATCGATACAAACAGAAATGTCATGTTTGTTTGCCGCAGTTCCTCTAGCTTTCTCCCTAGAAAATACGAATGTGTAGAGCTGGTGTGCCCATGATGAACCAATTAATGTTTCAGCGGCACAAAGTGAAATGTTCCCTGATAAAAACATTCAAAACAATAAAGTCCATCGATAATATCCAGAAAACACAAACACAGAGGCTTTCACAATATTTCGGATTGAGTTAGCCAAAACACAACTGGATATTTCTGGTTACATCCAGTCATATCCGGACAAAGTAGTGTGGAATTCGTATGCAGTGGACCTAGAAAATCACAGGAAAAATGGTTTTGGAGAAAAGCAAAGTCATTTCATTAGGCAAGTGCATAAGATATCATCAATACAAACAGAAATACCATGTTTGTTTGTCGCAGTTCCTCTAGCTTTCTCCCTAGAAAATAAGAATGTGTAGAGGTGGTGTCTGCATGTGGAACCAATTAGTGATTCCAAGCACAAAATTAAATATTCCCTGATAAAAAACATTCAAAACAATAAAGTCCATGGATAATATCAGGAATACACAAACACAGAGGCTGTAGGACTATCTGGGATTGAGTTAGCCAAAAGAAAACCAGATTTGTCCGGTTTCATCCAGTCATATCCGGACAAACTGGTGTGAAATTCGTATGCAGTGTATCGAGAAAATCACAGAAAAATGGTTTCGGAGAAAAGCAAAGTCTTTTCGTTAGGCAAGTGAATAAAATGTCATCTGTATAAAGAGAAATATCATGTTTGTTTTCCGCAGTTCCTCTAGCTTTCTCCCTCGAAAATACAAATATGTAGAGCTGGTGTATCCATGTGGAACCAATTAGTGTTCCAAGAACAAAATTAAGTATTCCCTGATAAAAAATATTGAAAACAATAAAATCCATGGATAATATCAGGAATACACAAACACAGAGTCTGTAGCAATATCTGGGATTGAGTTAGCCAAAACACAACCGGATATTTCTGATTACATCCAGTCATATCAGGACAAACTGGTGTGGAATTCATATGTAATGTACCAAGAAAATCACAGTAAAAATGGTTTTGGAGTAAAGCAACGTATTTTCCTTAGGCAAGTGGACAAAATGTCATCTAAACAAAGAGAAATTTCATGTTTGTTTGCCGCAGTTCCTCTAGCTTTCTCCCTAGAAAATATGAATGTGTAGAGCTGGTGTCTCCATGTGGAACCAATTAGTGTTTCTATGGTACAAAATTAAATGTTCCCTGATAAAAACATTCAAAACAATAAAGCCCATCGATAATATCCTGAAAACACAAAAAAAGAATCTTTCACAATATTTCGGATTAGTTAGCCAAAACACAACCAGATATTTTTGGTTTCATCCAGTCATATCCGGAAAAAGTCGTTTGGAATTCTGATGCAATCGACCGAGAAAATCACTGTAAAAATGGTTTTGGAAAAAAGCAAAGTCTTTTCATTAGGCAAGTACATAAAATGTCATCTATACAAACACAAATATCATGTTTGTTTGCCGCAGTTCCTCTAGCTTTCTCCGTAGAAAATACGAATATGTAGAGCTGGTGTCCCCATGATGAACCAACTAGTGTTTCAACAGTATAAAATGAAATGTTCCCTGATAAAAACATTCAAAACAATAAATTCCATCGATAATATCCAGAAAACACAAATACTGAGGCTTTTACAACATTTTGGATTGAGTTAGCCAAAAGACAACCGGATATTTCTGGTTCCATCCAGTCATGACCGGACAAACTGGTGTGGAATTCGTATGCAATGGACCGAGAAAATCACAGTAAAATCGTTCTGGAGAAAAGCAAAGTCTTTTCATTATGCAAGTGCATAAAATGTCATCTATGCAAACAGAAATATCAAGTTTGTTTGCCACCGTTCCTCTAGCTTTCTGCCTAGAAAATACAAATATGTAGAGCTGGTGTATCCTTGTGGAACTAATTATTGTTCCAAGAACAAAATTAAATGTTCCTTGATAAAAAATTTTAAAAACAATATAGTCCGCGGATAATATCAGGAATACACAAACACAGAGGCTGTAGCAATATCTGAGATTGAGTTAGCCAAAAGACACCCGGACATTTCTGGTTTCATCCAGTCATATCAGGACAAACTGGTGTGGAATTCATATGCAGTGTACCGAGAAAATCTCAGTAAAAATGGTTTTGGAGAAAAGCAAAGTCTTCTCGTTAGGCAAGTGCATAAAATGTCATCGATACAAACAGAAATGTCATGTTTGTTTGCTGCAGTTCCTCTAGCTTTCTCCCTAGAAAATACGAATGTGTAGAGCTGGTTTCCCCATGATGAACCAATTAGTGTTTCAACGGAACAAAATTAAATGTTCCCTGATAAAAACATTCAAAACAATAAAGTCCATCGATAATACCCAGAAAACACAAATACAGAGGCTTTCACAATATTTCGGATTGAGTTAGCCAAAACACAATGGATATCTCTGGTTTCATCCAGTCATATCTGGACAAAGTAGTGTGGAATTCGTATGCAATGGACCTAGAAAATCACAGGAAAAATGGTTTTGGAGAATAGCAAAGTCTTTTCGTTAGGCAAGTACATAAGATATCATCTATACAAACAGAAATACCATGTTTGTTTGTCGCAGTTCCTCTAGCTTTCTCCCTAGAAAATAAGAATGTGTAGAGGTGGTGTCTGCATGTGGAACCAATTAGTGATTCCAAGCACAAAATTAAATATTCCCTGATAAAAAACATTCAAAACAATAAATTCCATGGATAATATCAGGAATACACAAACACAGAGTTTGTAGCAATATCTGGAATTGAGTTAGCCAAAACACAAATGGATATTTCTGATTACATCCAGTCATATCAGGAGAAACTGGTGTGGAATTCATATGCATGTACCGAGAAAATCACAGTAAAAATGGTTTTGAAGTAAAGCTACGCATTTTCCTTAGACAAGTGGCTACAATGTCATTTATACAAAGAGAAATTTCATATTTGTTTGCCGCGGTTCTTCTAGCTTTCTCCCTAGAAAATGCAAATGTGTGGAGCTAGTGTCCCCATGATGAACCAATTAGTGATTCAACGGTACAAAATTAAATGTTCCCTGAAAAAAATATTCAAAACAATAAAGTCCATCGATAATACCCAGAAAACACAAATACAGAGGCTTTTACAACATTTCGGATTGAGTTAGCCAAAAGACAACCGGATATTTCTGGTTTCATCCAGTCATATCAGGACAAACTGGTGTGGAATTCGTATGCAATGGACCGAGAAAATCGCATTAAAATCGTTCTGGAGAAAAGCAAAGTCTTTTAATTAGGCAAGTGCATAAAATGTCATCGATACAAACAGAAATATCATGTTTGTTTGCCGCCGTTCCTCTAGCTTTCTGCCTAGAAAATACAAACATGTAGAGCTGGTGTATCCTTGTTGAACCAACTATTGTTCCAAGAACAAAATTAAATGTTCCTTGATAAAAAATATTCAAAACAATATAGTCCGCGGATAATATCAGGAATACACAAACACAGAGGCTGTAGCAATATCTGAGATTGAGTTAGCCAAAAGACACCCAGACATTTCTGGTTTCATCCAGTCATATCAGGACAAACTGGTGTGGAATTCGTATGCAGTGTACTGAGAAAATCTCAGGAAAAATGGTATGGAGAAAAGCAAAGTCTTCTCGTTAGGCAAGTGCATAAAATGTCATCTATACAAACAGAAATGTCATGTTTGTTTGCTGCAGTTCCTCTAGCTTTCTCCATAGAAAATACGAATGTGTAGAGCTGGTGTCTATATGTGGAACCAATTAGTGTTTCAACGGAACAAAATTAAATGTTCCCTGATAAAAACATTCAAAACAATAATGTCCATCGATAATACCCAGAAAACACAAATACAGAGGCTTTTACAACATTTCGGATTGAGTTAGCCAAAAGACAACCAGATATTTCTGGTTCCATCCAGTCATGTCCGGACAAACTGGTGTGGAATTCGTATGCAATGGACCGAGAAAGTCGCAGTAAAAATCGTTCTGGAGAAAACAAAGTCTTTTCGTGAGGCAAGTGCATAAAATGTCATCGACACAAACAGAAATATCATGTTTGTTTGCCGCCGTTCCTCTAGCTTTCTGCCTAGAAAATACAAATATGTAGAGCTGGTGTATCCTTGTGGAACCAATTATCGTTCCAAGAACAAAATTAAATGTTCCTTGATAAAAAATTTTCAAAAAAATATAGTCCGTGGATAATATCAGGAATACACAAACACAGAGGCTGTAGCAATATCTGATATTGAGTTAGCCAAAACAAAACCGGATTTTTCCGGTTTCATCCAGTCATATCCGGACAAAGTAGTGTGGAATTCATATGCAATGGACCTAGAAAATCACAGGAAAAATGGTTTTGGAGGATAGCAAAGTCTTTTCGTTAGGCAAGTGCATAAGATATCATCTATACAAACAGAAATACCATGTTTGTTTGTCGCAGTTCCTCTAGCTTTCTCCCTAGAAAATACGAATGTGTTCAAATGGTGTCTCCATGTGGAACCAATTAGTGATTCCAAGCACAAAATTAAATATTCCCTGATAAAAAACATTCGAAACAATAAAGTCCATGGATAATATCAGGAATACACAAACAGAGGCTGTAGCAATATCTGGGATTGAGTTAGCCAAAACAAAACCGGATTTTTCCGGTTTCATCCAGTCATATCCGGACAAAGTAGTGTGGAATTCATATGCAATGGACCTAGAAAATCACAGGAAAAATGTTTTTGGAGAAAAGCAAAGTCTTTTCGTTAGGCAAGTGCATAAGATATCATCTATACAAACAGAAATACCATGTTTGTTTGTCGCAGTTCCTCTAGCTTTCTCCCTAGAAATAAGAATGTGTTCAACTGGTGTCTCCATGTGGAACCAATTAGTGATTCCAAGCACAAAATTAAATATTCCCTGATAAAAAACATTCGAAACAATAAAGTCCATGGATAATATCAGGAATACACAAACACAGAGGCTGTAGCAATATCTGGGATTCAGTTAGCCAAAACAAAACCGGATTTTTCCGGTTTCATCCAGTCATATCCGGACAAACTGGTAGGAATTCCTATGCAGTGTATCAAGAAAATCACAGAAAAATGGTTTCGGAGAAAAGCAAAGTCTTTTCTTTAGGCAAGTGCATAAAATGTCATCTATATAAAGAGAAATATCATGTTTGTTTTCCGCAGTTCCTCTAGCTTTCTCTCTAGAAAATACAAATATGTAGAGCTGGTGTATCCATTTAGAACCAATTAGTGTTCCAAGAACAAAATTAAGTATTCCCTGAAAAAAAATTGAAAACAATAAAATCCGTGGGTAATATCAGGAATACACAAACACAGAGCCTGTAGCAATATCTGGGATTGAGTTAGCCAAAACACAACTGGATATTTCTGGTTTCATCCAGTCATATCAGGACAAACTGGTGTGGAATTCGTATGCAGTGTACCGAGAAAATCTCAGTAAAAATGGTTTTGGAAAAAAGCAAAGTCTTCTCGTTAGGCAAGTGCATAAAATGTCATCGATACAAACAGAAATGTCATGTTTGTTTGCTGCAGTTCCTCTAGCTTTCTCCCTAGAAAATACGAATGTGTAGAGCTGGTGTCCCCATGATGAACCAATTAGTGTTTCAACGCTACAAAATAAAATGTTCCCTGATAAAAACATTCAAAACAATAAAGTCCATCGATAATACCCAGAAAACACAAATACAGAGGCTTTTACAACATTTCGGATTGAGTTAGCCAAAACACAACCGGATATTTCTGGATTCATCCAGTATATCCGGACAAAGTGGTGTGGAATTCGTATGCAATGGACCGAGAAAATCACAGTAAAATGGTTTTGGGAAAAGCAAAGTCTTTTCGTCAGGCAAGTGCATAAAATGTCATCTATACAAACAGCAATATCATGTTTGTTTGTCACAGTTCCTCTAGCTTTCCCCCTAGAAAATACAAATATGTAGATCTGGTGTCTCCACTTGGAAACAATTAGTGTATCTAAGCTCAAATTTAAATGTTCCCCGATAAAAAAAACATTCAAAACAATAAAGTCCATCGATAATATCCTGAAAACACAAACACAGAGGCTGTAGCAATATCTGGGAATTTGTTAGCCAAAAGACAACTGGATATTTCTGGTTTCATTCAGTAATATCCAGACAAACTGGTGTGGAATTCGTATGCAGTGTATCGAGAAAATCACAGAAAAATGGTTTCGGAGAAAAGCAAAGTCTTTTCGTTAGGCAAGTGCATAAAATCTCATCTATATAACGAGAAATATCATGTTTGTTTGCCACAGTTCCTCCAGCTTACTCCCTAGAAAATATGAATGTGTAGAGCTGGTGTCCCCACGATGAATCAATTAGTGTTTCTACGGTACAAAATTAAATGTTCCCTGATAAAAATATTCAAAACAATAAAGTCCATCGATAATATCTAGAAAACACAAACACAGAGGCTTTCACACTATTTCGGATTGAGTTAGCCAATACACAACCGGATATTTCTGGTTTCATCCAGTCATATCCGGACAAAGTAGTGTGGAATTCGGATCCAATGGACCGAGAAAATCACAGTAAAAATGGTTTTGGAGAAAAGGAAAGTTTTTTGGTTAGGCAAGTGCATAAAATGTCATCGATACAAACAGAAATATCATGTTTGTTTGCCGCAGTTCCTCTAGCGTTCTCCCTAGAATATACGAATGTGTAGAGCTGGTGTATCTATGTGGAACCAATTAGTGTTCCAAGCTCAAAATTAAATGTTCCCTGAAAAAACATTCAAAACAATAAAGTCCATCGATAATATCCAGAAAACACAAGCACAAAGGCTTTCACAATATTTCAGATTTATTAGCAAAAACACAACCGAATATTTCTGTTTTCATCCAGTCATATCCGGACAAAGTGGTGTGGAATTCGTATGCAATGGACCGAGAAAATCACAGTGAAAATGGTTTTGGAGAAAAGCAAAGTCTTTTCGTTAGGCAAGTGCATAAAATGTCATCTATACAAACAGAAATATCATGTTTGTTTGCCGCAGTTCCTGTAGCTTTCTCCCTAGAAAATGCGAATGTGTAGAGCTGGTGTCTCCATGCGCAATCAATTAGTATTTCAACGGTACAAAATTAAATGTTCCATGATAAATCATTTAAAACAATAAAGTCCATCGATAATACCCAGAAAACACAAATAAAGAAACTTTCACTATATTTCGCATTGAGTTAGCCAAAACACAACCGGATATTTCTGGTTTCATCCAGTCATATCCGGAAAAAGTCATTTGGAATTCAGATGCTATGGACTGTGAAAATCACATTAAAAATGGTTTTGGAGAAAAGCAAAGTCTTTTCATTAGGCAGTGCATAAAATGTCATCGAAGCAAACAGAAATATCATCTTTGTCTGCCGCAGTTCCTCTAGCTTTCTCCCTAGAAAATACAAATATGTAGAGCTGGTGTCTTCATGTGGAACCAATTACTGTTTCACAGCACAAAATTAAATGTTCCATGATAAAAAACATTCAAAATAATAAAGTCTGTGGATAATATCAGGAATACACAAACACAGAGGTTGTACCAATATCTGGGATTGAATTAGCCAAAACAAAACTGGATATTTCCAGTTTCATCCAGGCATATCTGGTAAAATGTTGTGGAATTCGTATGCAATGGACCGAGAAAATCACAGTACAAATGGTTTTGGAGAAAAGCAAAGTCTTTTTGTTAGGTAAGTGCATAAAATGTCATCTATAGAAACAGAAATATCATGTTTGTTTGCCGCAGTTCCTCTAGCTTTCTCCCTAGAAAATATAAATGTATAGAGCTGTTGTCCCCATGATGAACCAATTAGTGTTTCTATGGTACAAAATTAAATGTTCCCTGATAGAAACATTCAAAACAATAAAGTCCATCGATAATATCCAGAAAACATAAACACAGAGGCTTTCACAATATTTCAGGTTGAGTTAGCCAAAACACAACTGGATATTAGTGTTTTCATCCAATCATATCCAGATAAACTGCTGTGGAATTCGTATGCAATGGACCGAGAAAATCACAGTAAAAATGGTTTTGGAGAAAAGCAAAGTCTTTTCGTTAGGCAAGTGCATAAAATGTCATCTATACAAACAGAAATATCATGTTTGTTTGCCGCAGTTCCTGTAGCTTTCTCCCTAGAAAATGTGAATGTGTAGAACTGGTGTTCCCATCATGAACCAATTAGTGTTTCAACGGTACAAAATTAAATGTTCCCTGATAAAAACATTCAAAATAATAAAGTCCGTCGATAATATCCTGAAAACACAAACACAGAAACTTTCAAAATATTTCAGGTTGAGTTAGCCAAAACACAACCGGATATTACTGTTTTCATCCAATCATATCCGGACAAACTGGTGTGGAATTTGTATGCAATGGACCGAGAAAATCACAGTAAAAATGGTTTTGGAGAAAAGCAAAGTCTTTTCGTTAGGCCAGTGCATAAAATGTCATCGATACAAAGGGAAATATCATGTTTGTTTGCCACAGTTCCTGTAGCTTTCACCCTAGAAAATGCGAATGTTTAGAGCTGATGTCTCCATGTGGAACCAATTACTCTATCCAAGCTAAAAATAAAATGTTCCCCGATAAAAAACATTTAAAACAATAAAGTCCATCCATAATAATCAGAAAACACAAATAGAGGCCGCCGCCATGGCTTAACAGGCTAATCCTCCGCCTTGCGGCGCCTGCACACCGGGATCTAGTCCCGGTTGGGGTTCCGGATTCTATCCCGGTTGCCCCTCTTCCAGGCTAGCTCTCTGCTATGGCCCTGGAAGGCAGTGGAGGATGACCCAAGAGCTTGGGCCCTGCACCCACATGGGAGACCAGGAGAAGTACCTGGCTCCTGGCTTCGGATCAGTGCGATGCGCCGGCCACAGCGGCCATTGCAGGGTGAACCAATGGCAAAAAGGAAGACCTTTCTCTCTGTCTCTCTCTCTCACTATCCACTCTGCCTGTCAAAAAAAAAAAAAAGAAAAAAAAACAGAGAGGCTGTAGCAATATCTGGGATTGAGTTAGCCAAAACAAAACCGGATATTTCCGGTTTCATCCAGTCATATCCGGACAAACTGGTGTGGAATTCATATGAAGTGTACCGAGAAAATCACAGTAAAATGGTTTTGGAGAAAAGCAAAGTCTTTTCGTTAGGCAAGTGCATAAAATGTCGTCTATACAAACAGAAATATCATGTTTGTTTGCCGCAATTCCTCTAGCTTTCTCCCTAGAAAATACGAATATGTTCAGCTGGTGTCTCCATGTGGAACCAATTACTGTATCCAAGCTCAAAATAAAATGTTCCCCAATAAAAAACATTCTAAAGATTCAAGTCTGGATAGGAAATTTGGAGAGTAGCAATGAACCAATTAGTGTTTCTACAGTACAAAAATAAATGTTCCCGAGAGAGCAGCAAGATGGAGGAATAGGCAGGGAGCCCACTCTTTTCCGGGGGAGAGTAAGTTTAATGTAAGTGGAGATACTGCAGGGTCAAGGAAGAGTAGGGGATGAAACAGCAGAGGAAACTCTTCCGGAACTAGTGATTCACAGTGGACCTGCGTGGAAAGCGTGGGAGCCCAAGTTCGGGACACCAGCGGCAGACTCAACACTCCATCGCTGGTACGTGAGGTGAGCCGAACCTCAATAGCCCGAGACACCAGCGGGCAAGTGGAAAGAGGTGGCTAGAGGGAATGAGGCTTGAAACTCCGTGGGGAAAAATTCACCAGGCTAACTAGAAGAGAGAGAGGAAAAAAATAAAAAAAGTGACCGATACGGATACAAGTTTCTCTCTCTCTGCTCACCTCTCAAAGGTGAGCAAGACAGAGCAGGCGCCATTTTGGACATACGTCATAAGCAGGGTGACCTCAGGTCTGCACCGGCCCTGAGCCTAGCAGAAACACCTGACACTGCGGGGAGGGGTGAAATAACAGGAGTTTAGGATCTAACTTGGCAACCCAGTGGGAGACTGCAGGAGAATTGGAGCCCACACTGAGGGCAGCACAGATTTCCTGTGTGGTCCTTGGGAAAGAGCTTCCGAACTCTGGCTCCTGTGGGTATATCATTTGCCTGCTAACTACCTCCAATTACGTTCAGCTGTGCAGAATTACTTCCCTTTTGAATCACAAAAAGAAAGAGACATTTACCACACCTAACCTGGGAGTGTCACCTTTGACACACCCTCAACCCTGAGGAACAAAACACAGCTCTCAGTCCACACTCATCTCAAGCCTCTAAGACTCCACTGAAAGCAGACAGTCCACTTAATATAGAGCCATAGTGTAACAAGAAAAAGCACCACAGTGAAGAAACCAAATATCTCCAACATGCCAAACAACAAACGCAAAAACCAAGCTAACAAGAACAAGGAAGACACTATGACGCCCCCAAATGAAAAAGACACCCCAATTCAAGATTATGACGATGATGAGATCGAAGAAATGCAAGAAGCAGATCTCAAAAAATTGATAAGAGCATTAAGAAGTTCTCAAAAACAAATTCTTGAACTACAGAAATCCTTAATGGACAAGATAGAAAATCTCTCTCGTGAAAATGAAATATTAAGGAGGAATCAAAATGAAATGAAACAACTAGTGGAACAAGAAACTGTGATGAGAAATCATAATGAAATGAAGAATTCAATAGATCAAATGACAAACACATTAGAGAGCCTTAAAAACAGAATGGGCGAAGCAGAAGAGAGAATATCAGACTTAGAAGACGGAGAACAGGAAAGGGAACAGGCAAACCAAAGAAAAGAAGAAGAAATCAGAAATCTAAAAAATATTGTTAGGAATCTACAGTTTACTATTAAAAAACCCAACATTCGGGTTCTAGGAGTTCCTGAAGGCATGGAGAGGGAGAAAGGATTAGAAGGCATTTTCAGTGAGATACTAGCAGAAAATTTCCCAGGTTTGGAGAAGGACAGAGGCATCTTAGTACAGGAAGCTTATAGAATCCCTAGTAAACATGACCAAAAGAGATCCTCACCACAACATGTTGTAATCAAACTCACCACAGTGAAACATAAAGAAAAGATCCTAAAATGTGCAAGAGAGAAACGTCAGATTACTCTTAGAGGATCTCCAATTAGACTCACAGCAGACTTCTCATCAGAAACCCTACAAGCTAGAAGGGAATGGCGAGACATAGCCCAGGTATTAAGAGAGAAAAACTGCCAGCCCAGAATATTATATCCTGCAAAGCTCTCATTTGTGAATGAAGGTGAAATTAAAACTTTTCATAGCAAACAGAAACTGAAAGAATTTGTTGCCACTCATCCTGCCCTGCAAAAGATGCTTAAAGATGTGTTACACACAGAAACACAGAAACATGGTCACCAATATGAAAGAAGGTAAAGGAAGGAAACCTCACAGCAAAAGATCACAGGAAGCTCGATTTCTCTTTGACATAGAATTAAACTCTGATGCTCTGTTAAAGCAATGTGTTAACATAATCTATTATGTGCTCTTGATGTCTGGTAAATTCTAATTGTTCAAAAAATAGCTGAATTTTTATTAAGAGCTATGGGTTATTTAACTATGTGCTTATTTTCAAAGATTTGAATAGTCACCTTGTAACAATGATCAAATTTGGTCTATGTTATGTCTTGATTTTAAGGAATCTTATTTCAACCAGATATTTTGGATTTTGAGCCTTCTTGGCATTCTTGACAGGCATTCAAAAAATCAAAGTTTCAAACAATCTGGTCTCTAAAATTTCCAGTAAATCCTGGACTTTGGTTTGTCCAGTTTGGGCCCAACTGAAAAAATCGAAGGACCTATGTCTCTCATCTTATAGAGACACCAACTAAGCATGCTATTTGGATCATATTAGAAGGACTGTCAGGATGTGATGTGGTACCAGACTTTAAGTTTCTATAATGGAAAATGCTATTAATACAAATGTTTGAGAATTAAAAAGTCTAATGATCTTGTGTTACTAGACATGATAGTTATCTTAATGAGAAAGCCCTAGAGGCCTAAAGGGTTAAATACTTGTCAAATCCTACAGGTGCTTTCAAAAATACTGTGAAGTAAGCAAGTGCCTCTTGTTGGTTGATGAGTTTATAATTTTAAACATGGCGACTTAAAGTCTTTTGTCATCCATAGTTATATATGATGTGCTGCTCATAAAACTAAAGCGTTGTTGGTTCTATGTTTAGCTGTCCTCCTATAGGTTCCTATGGACTTTTTCCAGCCACTTGTACTGTATTCAGTACTTTGGGATGGCTCTGTAAACAGATGAAGCCAATAATGTATTAACAGTACCAACTGAGAGAAAGTATGGTTAACTGACGTTACTAAAAACAAAAAGCAATTCAAATCCATTGGCAATCTACAAAAAGAGTTAAAGATTTTAAAAGCTATTATTAAAATTGCTATATTGGTCTATTATGCTATGTTATATGTGTGTACATATTGTATGTCCACATGGGGAAATTTTATTAAGAGTTTTATTTTAAATGGCTTATAGATAAGATTGTCCATAAATTTAAGCTGCTAAAATCAATCAAAGATACATTTTAATTGGTGTGACCTGAATCTCTGTATCATATGTTTTATACTTGTTCGTAGAAAGAAACTAAAACATTTTAGATGGTTGTGCTTAAGTTTACTGGCTAAACAAACTACACCATGTTAGATATTTAAGAGGTGTTTTCAAATACATGATCCTTAAAATTTATAGAAGGCATTGGAACTTCTGGTAAATGATTTCTTAAGTTCTTATCTAATGGTTGAAACGGTTTGCTAAGTATTCATGTAATATTGCTATTGTCAGCAAGCGATCTAGGACTTGCTCCCTCATTTCTCTATTCTAAGCCCAACTTGTTCTTTCATTTCTCTATTCTCTTCAAGGTAGGAAACTAATTCTATTATAAAGGAATCTGTGGACACACAATTTAATCTTTAGACCTTATAAAAGAGATGGCTAACATTTTTCTGTAATAGCATAGCCAAAATAAGAACTTGAATAATAATAATCTCATAGTAGATTCACTTTGCCATCAGCGAAGTATACAGTAAGTAGAAAAAACCTCCCTTTCAGACCAAAGGGAAAGAAAGTTTGAAAGTGAGAATATAATTTTCCTCATGGGCATTGTCTACCTTAGAAAAACTACTGCAGAACATGCCTGTGACTATAGACTTGTAGTTCAGGACGCAGAAGATTAGAGATGGGACTTGGGCACTCGCTTGACTTGCATCCTCTGGTCTGCTTTAATACAAACCAGGAGGAAAAGAAAGCTCGGCATCAGAAGCAATGGGTGGCAGGCCTATTAATGGCTGATCTGTACAGTGATCTGCCCTCAAGGAGACCCAACAGGCCAGTCCACTGCAGTGGCTTTCAATGTGGTAAGCCTGGGCTTCAGCAGAAGTCAGCTTGTGAAGAGCCTTGGCAGCTCTGCCAAGAGTTGGATCACTGGAAATGGACCTGCCCTGGAGTCGAAGGATGCCCAGGTCAGAGCCACAGATCTTATTGGCTCTAAGCTGAAAAGCCCTTCACTCAGCCCAACTTCCAAAGTAACCACTGCAGCTGAGGGTTTGGTCAAGTAGGGTCAGCAACATTGCAGGTAGAACTGTAAATTTCTTGTTAGAGATGCCCCCTGCATTTACCTGGCCAGCTCTCCTCCCAGGCCAGCCAAGTAATGAAAGCCAACAGATTGTCTTCCCCTAGGAGGTTCACACTTCCCTTAGGATATACCTCATGTGAAGAGATAGATAGGTCTGGGCCTCTGAATTTACAAGGCCTAAAGCCCAACAGATTATTATCAAGCCCCTTCTATCAGGTTCTATTTGCCACTCAATCAGAAAAATTACTTGTAGCTTAGACAGCACCTTTCTTAGCTCCTCTAATAATGACTCTGTCCTTTGTTCTAGACCCTGTCTAGTGCACTTGGGCCTCATTCCTTTGTAATCATAACCTCTACTCTACCACCAATGGCTCTACTCCCAACCTGTGTGTACTGATGGTCCTCTTCCCCACTTAATGCTGTACAATTGTTCAAACCTGGTAAATGCCACTCTTAGGATCATTGGTTACTATCCTCACTCTGTCTTTTATGACCTTGTCTAAATATGATCAGAGTTGGTAAACTTCGAAGGCTCATAGCCTTGGCAACTCATGATGACAGCCTAGGATGGTTACTGGCGCCATAAACTAGAGTGTCAATTTGTTGGGTCAACAACAGGAGCCACTGTACACTTGCTCCTCATGTGGGATCTCCGTCCTTAATGCGCTGTACATTGTGATTTCATGCTATATATAGTACTCAAACAGTATGTTTCACTTTGTGCTTCCATGTGGGTGCAAACTGTTGAAATCTTTACTTCATATATACTAACTTGATCTTCTGTATATAAAGAGAACTGAAAATGAATCTTGATGCAAATGAAAGGGGAGAGGGAGGGGGAGAGGGGAGGGTTGCGGGTGGGAGGGAAGTTATGGGAGGGGGAAGCCATTGTAATCCATAAGCTGTACACTGGAAATTTACATTCATTAAATAAAAGTTAAAAAAAAAAGAAAAAAATAAATCAGTTGATAATCTCCAGAAAACACAAACACAGAGGCTGTCACAATATTTCGAATTGAGTTAGCCAAAACACAACCGTATATTTCTGTTTTCATCCAGTCATATTCGGACAAACTGCTGTGGAATTCCTATGCAATGGACTGAGAAAATCACAGTAAAAATGGTTTTGGAGAAAAGCAAAGTCTTTTTGTTAGGCAAGTGCATAAAATGTCATCTATACAAACAGAAATATGATGATTGTTTGTCGCATTTCCTCTAGCATTCTCCCTAGAAAATCCGAATGTGTAGAGTTGGTGTCTCCAGGTGGAACCAATTAGTGATACCAAGCACAAAATTAAATGTTCCCTGATAAAAAACATTCAAAACAATAAAGTCCGTGGATAATATCAGGAATACACAAACACAGCGGCTGTAGCAATATCTGGGATTGAGTTAGCCAAAACCAAACCAGATATTTCTGGTTCCATCCAGTCATGTCCGGACAAACTGATGTGGAATTCGTATGCAATGGACCGAGAAAATCACAGTAAAAATGGTTTTGGAGAAAAGTAAAGTCTTTTCATTAGGCAAGTGCATGAAATGTCATCGATACAAACAGAAATATCATGTTTGTTTGTCGCATTTCTTCTAGCTTTCTCCCTAGATAATACGAATGTGTAGAGCTGGTGTCCCCATGATGAACCAATTAGTGTTTCAACGGTACAAAATTAAATGTTCCCTGATAAAAACATTCAAAACAATAAAGTCCATCGATAATATCCATAAAACACAAACACAGAGGCTTTCACAATATTTCGCATTGAGTTAGCCAAAACACAACCGGATATTTCTGTTGGCATCCAGTCATATCCGGACAAACTGGTGTGGAATTCGAATGCAATGGACCTAAAAAATCACAGTGAAAATGGTTTGGGAAAAGCAAAGTCTTTTCATTAGGCAAGTGCATAAAATGTCATCGATACAAACAGAAATATCATGTTTGTTTGCCGCAGTTCTTCTAGCTTTCTCCCTAGAAAATACGAATGTGTAGAGCGGGTGTCTGCATGTTGAACCAATTATTGATCCCAAGCACAAAATTAAATATTCCCTGATAAAAAACATTCAGAACAATAAAGTCCGTGGATAATATCAAGAATACACAAACACAGAGGCTGTAGCACTATCTGGGATTGAGTTAGCCAAAACAAAACCGGATATTTCCGGTTTCATCCAGTCATATCAGGACAAACTGGTGTGGAATTCATATGAAGTGTACTGAGAAAATCTCAGAAAAATGGTTTTGGAGAAAAGCAAAGTCTTTTCGCTAGGCAAGTGCATAAAATGTCATCTATACAAACAGAAATAGCATGTTAGTTTGCTGCAGTTCCTCTAACTTTCTCCCTAGAAAATACAAATCTGTAGAGCTGGTGTCTAAATGTGGAACCAATTAGTGTTTCTATGGTACAAAATTAAATGTTCCCTGATAAAAACATTCAAAACAATAAAGTCCATCGATAGTATCCAGAAAAAGCAAACACAGAGACTTTCACAACATTTCGGATTGAGTTAGCCAAAACACAACTGGATATTTCTATTTTCATCCAGTCATATCCGGACAAACTGGTGTGGAATTCATATGCAATGGACTGAGAAAATCACAGTAAAATGGTTTGGGAGAAAAGCAAAGGCTTTTCGTTAGGCAAGTACATAAAATGTCATCTATATAAACAGAAATATAATGTTTGTTTGTCTCAGTTCCTCTAGCTTTCTCCCTAGAAAATACGCATGTGTAGAGCTGGTGTCTCCATGTGGAACCAATTAGTGATTCCAAGCACAAAATTAAATGTTCCCTGATAGAAAACATTCAAAACAATAAAGTCCGTGGATAATATCAGGAATACAGAAACACAGAGGCTGTAGCAATATCTGGGATTCAGTTAGCCAAAACAAAACCGGATATTTCCGCTTTCATCCATTCATATCCGGACAAACTGGTGTGGAATTCGTATGAAATGGACCGAGAAAATCACAGTAAGATTGGTTTTGGAGAAAAGCAAAGTCTTTTCGTTAGGCAAGTGCATAAAATGTCATCAATACAAACAGAAATATCATGTTAGTTTGCCGCAGTTCCTCTAGGTTTCTCCCTAGAAAATACGAATGTGTAGAGTTGGTGTCTCCATGTGGAACCAATTAGTGATTCCAAGCACAAAATTAAATGTTCCCCAATAAAAAACATTCAAAACAATAAAATCCGTGGATAATATCAGGAATACACAAACACAGAGGCTGTAGCAATATCTGGGATTGAGTTAGCCAAAACAAAACCGGATGTTTCCGGTTTCATCCAGTCATATCTGGACAAAAGGTGTGGAATTCCTATGCAATGGACTGAGAAAATCACAGTAAAAATGGTTTTGGAGAAAAGCAAAGTCTTTTCATTAGGCAAGTGCATAAAATGTCATCTAGACAAACAGAAAATTCATGTTTGTTTGCTGCAGTTCCTCTAGCTTTCTCCCTAGAAAATACCAATATGTTCACCTGGTGTCTCCTTGTGGAACCAATTACTGTATCCAAGCTCAAAATAAAATGTTCCCCAATAAAAAACATTGACAACAATAAAGTCCATTGATAATATCCAGAAAACACAAACACAGATGCTGGAGCAATATTTGGGATTGATTTAGCCAGAACAACATCAGATATTTCCAGTTTCATGCAGTCATATGCGGACAAACTGCTGTGGAATTCGTATGCAATGGACCGAGAAAATCACAGTAAAAATGGTTTTGGAGAATAGCAAAACTTTCCGTTAGGCAAGGGCACAAAATGTCATCTATACAAACAGAAATATCATGTTTGTTTTCAGCAGTTCCTCTAGCTTTCTCCCTAGAAAATAGGAATGTTTAGAGCTGGTGTCCCCATGATGAACTCTTTAGTGTTTCAACGGTTCAAAATTAAATGTTCCCTGATAAAAACATTCAAAACAATAAAATCCATTGATAATATCTGAAAACACAAACACAGAGGCTTTCACAATATTTCGGATGGAGTTAGCCAAAATACAACCGGATATTTCTGTTTTCATCCAGTGATATCCGGACAAAGTGGCATGGAATTCGTATGCAATGGGCTAAGAAAATCAGAGTAAAAATGGATTTGGAGAAGAGCAAAGTCTTTTCATTAGGCAAGTGCATAAAATATCATCGATACAAACAGAAATATCATGTTTGTTTGCCGCAGTTCCTCTAGCATTCTCCCTAGAAAATACGAATATGTAGATGGTGTCTCCATGTGGAACCAATTAATGTATCCAAGCTCAAAATAAAATGTTCCCCGATAAAAAACATTCAAAGCAATAAAATCCATTGATAATATCCAGAAAACACAAACACAGAGGCTGTAGCAATATCTGGGATTGAGTAAGCCAAAACAAAACCGGATATTTCTGGTTTCATCCAGTCATATCCGGACAAACTGGTGTGGAATTCGTATACAGTTTATCGAGAAATTCACAGAAAAATGGTTTTGGTGAAAAGCAAAGCCTTTTCGTTAGGCAAGTGCATAAAATTTCATCTATACAAACAGAAATATCATGTTTGTTTTTCACAGTTCCACTAGCCTTCTCCCAAAAAATATGAATATGTACCCCTGGTGTCCCCCTGATGAACCAATTAGTATTTCAACGGTGCAAAATTAAATGTTCCCTGATAAAAACATTCAAAACAATAAAGTCTGTGGATAATATCAGGAATACACAAACACAGAGGCTGTGGCAACATCTGGGATTGAGTTAGGCAAAAAAACCGGATATTTCCAGTTTCATGCAGTCATATCCGGACAAACTGGTGTGGAATTTGTATGCAATGGACTGAGAAAATCACAGAAAAAATGGTTTTGGAGAAAAGCAAAGTCTTTTCATTAGGCAAGTGCATAAAATGTCATCTATACAAACAGAAATATCATGTTTGCTTGCCGCAGTTCCTCTAGTTTTCTCCCTAGAAAATACGAATGTGTAGAGCTGGTGTCTCCATGTGGAACCAATTAGTGTTTCCAAGAACAAAATTAAACGTTCTGGGGGGGTGGCAAGATGGCGGAATAGAAACGGAGCACACGATTAGTCCAGAGAGAGAGACAGGTTAATATAAGTCGAGATACTGCAGGGTCAAGGAAGAGTAGGGGATGAAACAGCATAGGAAACTCTTCTGGAACTAGTGATTCACAGTGGACCTGCGTGGAAAGCGTGGGAGCCCAAGTTCGGGACACCAGCAGCAGACTCAACGCACCAGCGCTGGAACGCAAGGTGAGCCGAACCACAATAGCCTGAGACACCAGCGGGGAAGCAGAAAGAGGAGGCTAGAGGAAACGAGGCTTGAAACTTCGTGGGGAAAAGTTCACCAGGCTAACTAGAAGAGAGAGAGGAAAAAATAAAAAAAGCGACCGATACGGACACAAGTTTCTCTCTCTCCGCTCACCTCTCAAAGGCGAGCAAGACAGAACAGGCGCCATTTTGGACATACGTCATAAGCAGGGTGACCTCAGGTCTGCACCAGCCCTGAGCCTAGCAGAAAAACCTGACTCTGGGGGGAGGGGTGAAATAACAGGAGATTAGCATCTAACTTGGCAACCCAGTGGGAGACTGCAGGAGAATTCGAGCCCACACTGAGGGCAGCAGAGATTCCCTGTGTGGTCCGTGGGAAAGAGCTTCCAATCTCTGGCTCCTGTGGGTATATCATTTGCCTGCTAACTACCTCCAATTACGTTCAGCTGTGCAGAATTACTTCCCTTTTGAATCAAAAAAGAGAGAGATTTACCACACCTAACCTGGGAGTGTCATCTTTGACACACCCTCAGCCCTGAGGAACCAAACACAGCTCTCAGTCCACGCTCATCTCAAGCCTCTAAGGCACCACTGAAAGCAGACAGTCCACTTAATATAGAGCCATAGTGTAACAAGAAAAAACACCACAGTGAAGAAACCAAATATCTCCAACATGCCAAACAACAAACGCAAAAACCGAGGTAACAAGAACAAGGAAGACATTATGACACCCCCAAATGAAAAAGACACCCCAATTCAAGATTATGAAGATGAGGAGATTGAAGAAATACAAGAAGCAGATCTCAAAAAATTGATAAGAACATTAAGAAGTTCTCAAAAACAAATTCTTGAACTACAGAAATCCTTACTGGACAAGGTAGAAAATCTCTCTCGTGAAAATGAAATATTAAGGAGGAATCAAAATGAAATGAAACAACTAGTGGAACAAGAAATGGTGATAGTGACGAGAAATCATAATGAAATGAAGAATTCAATAGATCAAATGACAAACACATTAGAGAGTCTTAAAAACAGAATGGGCAAAGCAGAAGAGAGAATATCAGACTTAGAAGACAGAGAACAGGAAAGGAAACAATCAAATCAAAGAAAAGAAGAAGAAATCAGAAATCTAAAAAATACTGTCAGGAATCTACATGATACTCTTAAAAAACCCAACATTCGGGTTCTAGGAGTACCGGAAGGCATGGAGAGAGAGAAAGGATTAGAAGGCCTTTTAGTGAGATACTAGCAGAAAATTTCCCAGGTTTGGAGAAAACAGAGACATCCTAATACAGGAAGCTCATAGAACCCCTAATAAACATGACCAAAAGAGATCCTCACCACGACACGTCGTAATCAAACTCACCACAGTGAAACACAAAGAAAAGATCCTAAAAGGTGCAAGAGAGAAACACCAGATTACTCTCAGAGGATCTCCAATTAGACTCACAGCTGACTTCTCTTCAGAAACCCTACAAGCTAGGAGAGAATGGCGAGACATAGCCCAGGTGCTAAGAGAGAAAAACTGCCAGCCCAGAATATTATATCCTGCAAAGCTCTCATTTATAAATGAAGGTGAAATAAAGACCTTTCACAGCAAACAGACATTGAAAGAATTTGTCACCACTCGCCCAGCCCTGCAAAAGATGCTTAAAGATGTGTTACATACAGAAACACAGAAACACGGTCACCAATATGAAAGAAGGTAAAGGTAGGAAACCTCACACCAAAAGATCACAGGAATCTCAAACCATATATTAGAAAGTATCTTTGGCTAATGGCAGGGCAAAGTTACTCCTTCTCAATAGTCACATTGAATGTTAATGGCTTGAACTGTCCAGTTAAAAGACACCGATTGGCTGATTGGGTTAAGAAACAAAACCCATCCTTTTGCTGCTTACAAGAAACCCATCTATCCAACAGTGATCCATACAGGCTGAGAGTGAAAGGCTGGAAAAAGATATACCACGCCAACAGAAATGAAAAGAGAGCGGGCGTAGCCATCTTAATATCGGACAACATAAACTTTACCACAAAAACTGTTAGGAGAGACAAAGAGGGGCACTATATAATGATTAAGGGATCCATTCAACAGGAAGATATAACGATTATCAATGTATATGCACCTAATTACAGGGCACCAGCTTATTTAAAAGACTTGTTAAGGGACTTAAAGGGAGACTTAGACCCCAATACAATAGTACTGGGGGACTTCAATACTCCACTCTCAGAAATAGACAGATCAACAGGACAGAAGATCAACAAGGAGACAGTAGACTTAAATGACACTATAGCCCAAATGGATCTAACAGATATCTACAGAACATTTCATCCTACATCTAAGGACTTTACATTCTTCTCAGCAGTACATGGAACCCTCTCTAGGATTGACCACATACTAGGCCATAAAGCAAGTCTCAGCAAATTCAAAAGAATTAGAATCATACCATGCAGCTTCTCAGACCACAAAGGAATGAAATTGGAAATTGGCAACTCAGGAATCCCTAGAGCACGTGAAAACACATGGAGATTGAACAACATGCTCCTGAATGAACAATGGGTCATAGAAGAAATGAAAAGAGAAATGAAAAATTTTCTGGAAGTAAATGAGGATAACAGCACAACATACCAAAACCTATGGGATACAACAAAAGCAGTGTTAAGAGGAAAGTTTATATCAATAGGTGCCTACATCAAGAAATTGGAAAGGCACCAAATAGATGAGCTTTCAAGTCATCTCAAGGATCTAGAAAATCTGCAGCAAACCAAACCCAAACCCAGTAGGAGAAGAGAAATAATTAAAATCAGAGAAGAAAACAACAGGATTGAATCCAAAAAAACATTACAAAAAATCAGCCAAACGAGGAGCTGGTTTTTTGAAAAAAATAAACAAAATTGACACCCCATTGGCCCAACTAACTAAAAAAAGAAGAGAAAAGACCCAAATCAATAGGATCAGAGATGAAATGGGAAACGTAACAACAGACGCCACAGAAATAAAAAGAATCATCAGAAATTACTACAAGGACTTGTATGCCAGCAAACAGGGAAATCTATCAGAAATGGACAGATTCTTGGACACATACAACCTCCCTAAATTGAGCCAGGAAGACATAGAAAACCTAAACAAACCAATAACTGACACAGAAATTGAAACAGTAATAAAGGCCCTCCCAACAAAGAAAAGCCCAGGGCCAGATGGATTCACTGCTGAGTTCTACCAGACATTTAGAGAAGAACTAACTCCAATTCTTCTCAAACTATTCAGAGCAATCGAAAAAGAGGGAATCCTCCCAAATTCTTTCTATGAAGCCACCATCACCTTAATTCCTAAGCCAGAAAGAGACGCAACATTGAAAGAGAATTACAGACCAATATCCCTGATGAACATAGATGCAAAAATACTCAATAAAATTCTGGCCAATAGAATGCAACAACACATCAGAAAGATCATCCACCCAGACCAAGTGGGATTCATCCCCGGTATGCAGGGATGGTTCAACATTCGCAAAACAATCAACGTAATACACTACATTAACAGACTGCAGAAGAAAAACCATATGATTCTCTCAATAGACGCAGAGAAAGCATTTGATAAAATACAACACCCTTTCATGATGAAAACTCTAAGCAAACTGGGTATGGAAGGAACATTCCTTAATACAATCAAAGCAATATATGAAAAACCCACGGCCAACATCCTATTGAATGGGGAAAAGTTGGAAGCATTTCCACTGAAATCTGGTACCAGACAGGGATGCCCTCTCTCACCACTGCTATTCAATATAGTTCTGGAAGTTTTGGCCAGAGCTATTAGGCAAGAAAAAGAAATTAAAGGGATACAAATCGGGAAGGACGAACTCAAACTATCCCTCTTTGCAGATGATATGATTCTTTCTTTAGGGGACCCAAAGAACTCTACTAAGAGACTGCTGGAACTCATCGAAGAGTTTGGCAAAGTAGCAGGATATAAAATCAATGCACAAAAATCAACAGCCTTTGTATACACAGGCAATGCCACGGCTGAGGAAGAACTTCTAAAATCAATCCCATTCACAATAGCTACAAAAACAATCAAATACCTTGGAATAAACTTAACCAAAGACGTTAAAGATCTCTATGATGAAAACTACAAAACCTTACAGAAAGAAATAGAAGAGGATACCAAAAAATGGAGAAATCTTCCATGCTCATGGATTGGAAGAATCAATATCATCAAAATGTCTATTCTCCCAAAAGCAATTTATACATTCAATGCAATACCCATCAAGATCCCGAAGACCTTCTTCTCAGATCTGGAAAAAATGATGCTGAAATTCATATGGAGACACAGAAGACCTCGAATAGCCAAAGCAATCCTGTACAACAAAAACAAAGCCGGAGGCATCACAATACCTGATTTTAGGACATACTACAGGGCAGTTGTTATCAAAACAGCATGGTACTGGTACAGAAACAGATGGATAGACCAATGGAACAGAATAGAAACACCAGAAATCAATCCAAACATCTACAGCCAACTTATATTTGACCAAAGATCCAAATCTAATCCCTGGAATAAGGACAGTCTATTCAATAAATGGTGCTGGGAAAATTGGATTTCCACGTGCAGAAGCTTGAAGCAAGACCCATACCTATCACCTTACACAAAAATTCACTCAACATGGATTAAAGACTTAAATCTATGACCCGAAACCATCAAATTATTAGAGAGCATTGGAGAAACCCTGCAAGATATAGGCACAGGCAAAGACTTCCTGGAAAATACTCCAACAGCACAGGCAGTCAAAACCAAAATTAACATTTGGGACTGCATCAAATTGAGAAGTTTCTGTACTTCAAAAGAAACAGTCAGGAAAGTGAAGAGGCAACCAACAGAATGGGAAAAAACATTCGCAAACTATACTACAGATAAAGGATTGATAACCAGAATCTACAAAGAAATCAAGAAAATCCACAACAACAGAACAAACAACCCACTTAAGAGATGGGCCAAGGACCTCAATAGACATTTTTCGAAAGAGGAAATCCAAATGGCCAACAGACACATGAAAAAATGTTCAAGATCACTAGCAATCAGAGAAATGCAAATCAAAACCACAATGAGGTTCCATCTCACCCCGGTGAGAATGGCTCACATTCAGAAATCTACCAACAACAGATGCTGGAGAGGATGTGGGGAAAAAGGGACACTAACTCACTGTTGGTGGGAATGCAAACTGGTTAAGCCACTATGGAAGTCTGTCTGGAGATTCCTCAGAAACCTGAACATAACCCTACCATACAACCCAGCCATCCCACTCCTTGGAATTTGCCCAAAGGAAATTAATTTGGCAAATAAAAAAGCCATCTGCACATTAATGTTTATTGCAGCTCAATTCACAATAGCTAAGACCTGGAACCAACCCAAATGCCCATCAACAGTAGACTGGATAAAGAAATTATGGGACATGTACTCCATAGAATACTATACAGCAGTAAGAAACAACGAAACCCAGTCATTTGCAACAAGATGGAGCAATCTGGAAAACATCATGCTGAGTGAATTAAGCCAGTCCCAAAGAGACAAATATCATTTGTTTTCCCTGATCGGTGACAACTGAGCGCCAAAGGAGAAACCTGTTAAGTGAAATGGACACTATAAGCAACAATGAACTGATCAGCTCCTGTCCTGACTTTAGATGTACAATGTAATACTTTATCCTTTTTAGTATTTGTTGTTGTTGTTGTTGTTCTAGTACTATTGGTTGAACTCAGTAATTAACACACAATTATTCTTAGGTGTTTAAATTTTAACTGAAAAGTGATCCCTGTTAAATCTAAGAGTGGAAAAAGAGAGGGAGGAGATGAAGAGCTATGGGTTATTTAACTATGTGCTTATTTTCAAAGACTTGAATAATCACCTTGTAACAATGATCAGATTTGGTCTATGTTATGTCATGATTTTAAGGAATCTTATTTCAACCAGATATTTTGGATTTTGATATTGGTCTATTATGCTATGTTATATGTGCGTACATATTGTATGTCCACATGGGGAAATTTTATTAAGAGCTTTATTTTAAATGGCTTTTAGATAAGATTGTCCATAAATTTAAGCTGCTAAAATCAATCAAAGATACATTTTAATTTGTATGACCTGAATCTGTGTATCATATGTTTTAAACTTGTTGGTAGAAAGAAACTAAAAACATTTTAGATGGTTGTGCTTAAGTTTACTGGCTAAACAAACTACACCATGTTAGATATTTAAGAGGTGTTTTCAAATACATGATTCTTAAAATTTATAGAAGGCATTGGACCTTCCGGTAAATGTTTTATTAAGTTCTTATCTAAGGGTTGAAATGGTTTGCTAAGTATTCATGTAATATTGCTATTGTCAGCAAGCGATCTAGGACTTGCTCCCTCATTTCTCTATTCTAAGCCCAACTTGTTCTTTCACTTCTCTATTCTCTTCAAGGTAGGGAACTAATTCTATTATGAAGGAATCTGTAGGACGCACAATTTAATCTTTAGACCTTATAAGAGATGGCTAACATTTTTCTGTAATAGCATAGCCAAAATAAGAACTTGAATAATAATAATCTCATAGTAGATTCACATCGCCATCAGCGAAGTATACAGTAAGTAGAAAAAAAAAACCTCCCTTTCAGACCAAAGGGAAAGAAAGTTTTAAAGTGAGAATATAATTTTCCTCATGGGCATTGTCTACCTTAGAAAAACTACTGCAGAACATGCCTGTGACTATAGACTTGTAGTTCAGGACGCAGAAGATTAGAGATGGGACTTGGGCACTCCCTTGACTTGCATCCTCTGGTCTGCTTTAACACAAACCAGGAGGAAAACAAAGCTCGGCATCAGAAGCAATGGGTGGCAGGCCTATTAATGGCTGATCTGTACAGTGATCTGCCCTCAAGGAGACCCAATAGGCCAGTCCACTGCAGTGGCTTTCAATGTGGTAAGCCTGAGCTTCAGCAGAAGTCAGCTTGTGAAGAGCCCTGGCAGGTCTGCCAAGAGTTGGATCACTGGAAATGGACCTGCCCTGGAGTCGAAGGATGCCCAGGTCAGAGCCACAGATCTTATTGGCTCCAAGCTGAAAAGCCCTTCACTCAGCCCAACTTCCAAAGTGACCATTGCAGTTGAGGGGACAGCCAAGTAGGGTCAGCAACATTGCAGGCAGAACTGTAAATTTCTTGTTAGAGATGCCCCCTGCCTTTACCAGGCCAGCTCTCCTCCCAGGCCAGCCAAGTAATGAAAGTCAACAGAGTGCCTTCCCCTAGGAGGTTCACACCTCCCTTAGGATATACCCCATGTGAAGAGATAGATAGGTCTGGGCATCTTAACCTACAAGGCCTAAAGCCCACCAGATTATTATCAAGCCCCTTCTATCAGGTTCTATTTGCCTCTCAATCAGAAAAATTACTTGTAGCTTAGACAGCACCTTTCTTAGCTCCTTTAATAATGACTCTGTCCTTTGCTCTAGACCCTGTCTAGTGCACTTGGGCCTCATTCCTTTGTAATCATAACCTCTACTCTACCACCAATGGCTCTACTCCCAACCTGTGTGTACTGATGGTCCTCTTCCCCACTTAATGCTGTATAATTGTTCAGATCTGGTTAAGGCCACTCTTAGGATCATTGGTTACTATCCTCACCCTGTCTTTTATGACCTTGTCTAAATATGATCAGAGTCGGGGAACTTGGAAGGCTTCCATAGCCTTGGCAACTCATGACGACAGCCTAGGGTGGTTACTGGCGCCATAAACTAGAGTGTCAATTTGTTGGGTCAACAACAGGAGCCACTGTGCGCTTGCTCCTGATGTGGGATCTCTGTCCTTAATGTACTGTACATTTTGATTTAATGCTATAACTAGTACTCAAACACTTTGTGTTTCTATGTGGGTGCAAACTGTTGAAGTATTTATACTAAATTGATCTTCTGTATATAAATAGAATTGAAAATGAATCTTGATGTGAATGGAAAGGGAGAGGGAGCGGGAGAGCGGAGGGTTGCGGGTGGGAGGGAAATTATGGGAAGTTGAAGCCATTGTAATCCATAAGCTGTATACTGGAAATTTATATTCATTAAATAAAAGTTAAAAAAATGTGATATTATAAAAAAAATTAAACGTTCCCTGAACAAAAACATTCAAAACAATAAATTCCGTGGATAATATCAGGAATATACAAACAAAGAGGCTGTAGCAATATCTGGGATTGAGTTAATCAAAACACAACTAGATATTTCTGTTTTCATCCATTCATATCCGGACAAACTGGTGTGGAATTCGTATGTAATGGACCGAGAAAATCACAGTAAAAATGGTTTTGGAGAAAAGAAAAGTCTTTTCGTTAGGCAAGTGCATAAAATGTCATCTATACAAACTGAAATATCATGTTTGTTTACCGCAGTTCCTCTAGCTTTCTCCCTAGCAAATACGAATATGTAGAGGTGGTGTCTCAATGTAGAAACAATTACTGTATAAAAGAAAAATAAAATGTTCCCCGATAAAAAACATTCAAAAAAATAAAGTCCATTGATAGTATCCAGAAAAAACAAACACAGAGGCTGGAGCAATATTTCGGATTGAGTTATCCAAAAAAAACCAGATATTTCTGGTTTTATCCAGTAATATCCGGACAAACTGGTGTGGAATTCATATGCAATGGACCGAGAAAATCACAGTAAAAATGGTTTTGGAGAAAAGCAAAGTCTTTTCGTTAGGCAAGTGCATAAAAAGTCATCGATAGGAACAGAAATATCCTGTTTGTTTGCGGAAATTCCTCTAGCTTTCTCCCTAGAAAATACGAATGTGTAGAGCTGGTGTCTCCATGTGGAAACAATTAGTGTTTCCAAGCACAAAATTAAATGTTCCCTGAAAAAAAACATTCAAAAAATAAAGTCCGTGGATAATATCAGGAATACACAAACACAGAGGCTTTAGCAATATTTCGGATTGAGTTAGCCAAAACACACCCAGATACTTCTGGTTTTATCCGGTCATATCCGGACAAACTGGTGTAGAATTCAAATGCAATGGACCGAGAAAATCACAGTAAAAATGGATTTTGAGAAAAGTAAAGTCTTTTTTTTGGCAAGTGCATAAAATGTCATCTAGACAAACAGAAATACCATGTTTGTTTGCCGCAGTTCCTCTAGCTTTCTACCTAGAAAATATGAATGTGTAGAGCTGGTGTCTCCATCTGGAAATAATTAGTGTTTCGCAGCACAAAATTAAATGTTCCCTGATAAAAAACATTCAAAACAATAAAATCCATGGATAATATCCAGAAAACTCAAACACAGAGGCTTTCACAATATTTCGGATTGAGTTAGCCAAAACAAAACCGGATGTTTCTGGTTTCATGCAGTCATATCTGGACATACTGGTGTGGGATTCGTATGCAATGGGCTGAGAAAATCAGAGTAAAAATGGTTTTGGGAAAAAGCAAAGTCTTTTCGTTAGGCAAGTGCATAAAATGTCGTCTAGACAGACAGAAATATCATGTTTATTTGCCCCAGTTCCTCTAGCTTTCTCCCTAGAAAATACGAATATATAGAGCTGGTGTCTCCATGTGGAACCAATTACTGTATCGAAGCTCAAAATAAAATATTCCCCGATAAATACATTCAAAACAATAAAGTCCGGGGATAATAACCAGAAAACACAAACACAGAGGCTGTAGCAATATCTGGGATTGAGTTTGCCAAAACACAACCGGATATTTCTCATTTCATCCAGTCATATCCGGACAAACTGGTGTGGAATCCCTATGCAATGGACCGAGAAAATCACAGTAAAAATGGATTTGGAGAAAAACAAAGTCTTTTCTTTAGGAAAGTGCATAAAATGTCATCTATACAAACAGAAATATCATGTTTGTTTGTTGCAGTTCCTGTAGATTTCTCCCTAGAAAATACGAATTTGTAGAGCAGGTGTCTCCATGAGGAACTAATTAGTGAATCCAAGCACAAAATTAAGTGTTTCCTGATAAAAAACATTCAAATCAATAAAGGCTATGGATAATATCAGGAATACACAAACACAGAGGCTGTAGCAATATTTTGGATTGAGTTTGCCAAAACACAACCGGATATTTCTGGTTTCATCCAGTCATATCCAGACAAACTGCTGTGGAATTCATATGCAATGCACTGAGAAAATTACAGTAAAAATGGTTTTGGAGAAAACACAGTCTTTTCGTTAGGAAAGTGCATAAAATGTCATCTATACAAAGAGAAATATCATGTTTGTTTGTCACAGTTCCTCTAGCTTTCTCCCTAGAAAATACGAATGTGTAGAGCTGGTGTCCCCATGATGAACCAATTAGTGATTCAACGGTACAAAATTAAACGTTCCCTGATAAAAGCATTCAAAACAAGAAAGTCCATCGATAATATCCAGAAAACACAAACACAGATGCTTTCACAATATTTCGGATTGAGTTAGCCAAAACAAAACCAGAGATTTCCAGTTTCATCCAGTCATATCTGGACAAACTGGTGCGGAATTCGTATGAAGTATACCGAGAAATCACAGTAAAAATGGTTTTGGAGAAAAGCAAAGTCTTTTCGTTAGGCAAGTGCATAAAATGTGATCTATACAAACAGAAATATCATGTTTGTTTGCCCCAGGTCCTCCAGCTTTCTCCCTAGGAAATACGAATGTGTAGAGCTGGAGTCTCCATGATGAACCAGTTAGAGTTTCTACGGTACAAAATTAAATGTTCCCTGATAAAAACATTCAAAACAATAAAGTCCATCGAGAATGTCCAGAAAACACAAACACAGAGGCTGAAGCAATATTTCGGATTGAGTTAGCAAAAACACAACTGGATATTTCCGTTTCCATGCAGTCATATCCGGACAAACTCCTGTGGAATTCGGATGCAATGGACCGAGAAAATCACAGTACAAATGGTTTTGGAGAAAAGCAAAGTCTTTTCCTTGGGCAAGTGCATAAATTCTCATCGATACAAACAGAAATATCACGTTTGTTTGCCGCAGTTCCTCTACCTTTCTCCCTAGAACATACGAATATGTTCAGCTGGTGTCTCCATGTAGAACCAATTACTGTATCCAAGCTCAAAATAAAATATTCCCTGAGAAAAAACATTCAAAACAATAAAGTCCATTTGTAATATCCAGAAAACACAAACACAGAGGCTGTAGCAATATTTGGGATTCAGTTAGCAAAAAAAAAAAAAAAAAAAAAAAAACAGATATTACCGGTTTGATCCAGTCATATCCGGACAAACTGGTGTGGAATCCCTATGCAATGGACTGAGAAAATCACAGTAAAAATGGTTTTGGAGAAAAGCAAAGTCATTTCTTTAGGAAAGTGCATAAAATGTCATCTATACAAACAGAAATATCATGTTTGTTTGTCGCAGTTTCTCTAGATTTCTCCCTAGAAAATACGAATGTGTGGAGCTGGTGTCTCCATGAGGAACCAATTAGTGAATCCAAGCACAAAATTAAGTGTTTCCTGATAAAAAACATTCAAATCCATAAAGGCTATGGATAATATCAGGAATACACAAACACAGAGGCTGTAGCAATATTTTGGATTGAGTTTGCCAAAACACAACCGGATATTTCTGGTTTCATCCAGTCATATCCGGATAAACTGCTGTGGAATTCATATGCAATGGACTGAGAAAATTACAGTAAAACTGATTTTGGAGAAAACACAGTCTTTTCGTTAGGAAATTGCATAAAATGTCATCTAGACAAACAGAAATATCATGTTTGTTTGTCACAGTTCCTCTAGCTTTCTCCATAGAAAATAGGAATGTGTAGAGCTGGTGTCCCCATGATGAACCCATTAGTGATTCAACGGTACAAAATTAAATGTTCCCTGATAAAAACATTCAAACAAGAAAGTCCATCGATAATTTCCAGAAAACACAAACACAGAGGCTTTCACAATATTTCGGATTGAGTTAGCCAAAACAAAACCAGAGATTTCCGGTTTCATCCAGTCATATCTGGACAAACTGGTGTGGAATTCGTATGAAGTATACCGAGAAAATCACAGTAAAAATGGTTTTGGAGAAAAGCAAAGTCTTTTCGTTAGGCAAGTGCATAAAATGTGATCTATACAAACAGAAATATCATGTTTGTTTGCCCCAGGTCCTCCAGCTTTCTCCCTAGAAAATACGAATTTGTAGAGCTGGAGTCTCCATGATGAACCAGTTAGAGTTTCTACGGTACAAAATTAAATGTTCCCTGATAAAAACATTCAAAACAACAAAGTCCATTGAGAATGTCCAGAAAACACAAACACAGAGGCTGAAGCAATATTTCGGATTGAGTTAGCAAAAACACAACTGGATATTTCGGTTTCCATCCAGTCATATCCGGAAAAAGTCGTTTGGAATTCGTATGCAATGGACCGAGAAAATCACCGTAAAAATGGTTTTGGAGAAAAGCAAAGTCTTTTCCTTAGGCAAGTGCATAAAATCTCATCGATACAAACAGAAATATCACCTTTGTTTGCCGCAGTTCGTCTACCTTTCTCCCTAGAACATACGAATATGTTCAGCTGGTTTTTCCATGTAGAACCCATTACTGTATCCAAGCTGAAAATAAAAAGTTCCCTGAAAAAAACATTCAAAACTATAAAGTCCATTTGTAATATCCAGAAAACACAAACACAGAGGCTGTAGCAATATTTGGGATTGAGTTAGCAAAAAAAAAAAAAAAAAACAGATATTACCGGTTTGATCCAGTCATATTCGGACAAACTGGTGTGGATTCGTATGCAAAGGACTGAGAAAATCACAGTAAAAATGGTTTTGGAGAAAAGCAAAGTCTTTTCGTTAGGCAAGTGCATAAAATGTCATCTATACAAACAGAAATATCATGTTTGTTTTCCGCAGTTCCTCTAGCTTTCTCCCTAGAAAATAGGAATGTGTAGAGCTGGTGTCTCCATGTGGAAACAATTAGTGTTTCCAAGTACAAAATTAAATGTTCCCTGAAAAAAAACATTCAAAAAATAAAGTCCGTGGATAATATCAGGAATACACAAACACAGAGGCTTTCACAAAATTTCGGATTGAGTTAGCCAAAACACATCCAGATACTTCTGGTTTCATCCAGTCATATCTGGACAAAGTGGTGTGGAATTCGTATGCAATGGTCCGAGAAAATCAGAGTAAAATGGTTTTGGAGAAAAGCAAAGTCTTTTTGTTAGGCAAGTGCATAAAATGTCGTCTAGACAAACAGAAATATAATGTTTCTTTGCCAAAGTTCCTCCAGCTTTTCCGTAGAAAATACGAATGTGTAGAGCTGGTGTCTCCATGTGGAAACAATTAGTGTTTCGCAGCACAAAATTAAATGTTCCCTGATAAAAAACATTCAAAACAATAAAATCCATGGATAATATCCAGAAAACTCAAACACAGAGGCTTTCACAATATTTCGGATTGAGTTAGCCAAAACAAAACCGGATATTTCTGGTTTCATGCAGTCATATCCGGACATACTGGTGTGGGATTCGTATGCAATGGGCTGAGAAAATCAGCGTAAAAATGGTTTTGGAAAAAAGCAAAGTCTTTTCGTTAGGCAAGTGCATAAAATGTCGTCTAGACAGACAGAAATATCATGTTTATTTGCCCCAGTTCCTCTAGCTTTCTCCCTAGAAAATACGAATATATAGAGCTGGTGTCTCCATGTGGAACCAATTACTGTATCGAAGCTCAAAATAAAATATTACCCGATAAATACATTCAAAACAATAAAGTCCGGGGATAATAACCGGAAAACACAAACACAGAGGCTGTAGCAATATCTGGGATTGAGTTTGTCAAAACACAACCGGATATTTCTCATTTCATCCAGTCATATCCGGACAAACTGGTGTGGAATCCCTATGCAATGGACCGAGAAAATCCCAGTAAAAATGGTTTTGAGAAAAGCAAAGTCATTTCTTTAGGAAAGTGCATAAAATGTCATCTATACAAACAGAAATATCATGTTTGTTTGTCGCAGTTTCTCTAGCTTTCTCCCTAGAAAATATGAATGTGTAGAGCTGGTGTCTCCATGAGGAACCAATTAGTGAATCCAAGCACAAAATTAAGTGTTTCCTGATAAAAAACATTCAAATCAATAAAGGCTATGGATAATATCAGGAATACACAAACACAGAGGCTGTAGCAATATTTTGGATTGAGTTTGCCAAAACACAACCGGATATTTCTCATTTCATCCAGTCATATCCGGACAAACTGGTGTGGAATCCCTATGCAATGGACCGAGAAAATCACAGTAAAACTGATTTTGGAGAAAACACAGTCTTTTCGTTAGGAAAGTGCATAAAATGTCATCTATACAAACAGAAATATCATGTTTGTTTGTCACAGTTCCTCTAGCTTTCTCCCTAGAAAATACGAATGTGTAGAGCTGGTGTCCCCATGATGAACCAATTAGTGATTCAATGGTACAAAATTAAATGTATCCTGATAAAAACATTCAAAACAAGAAAGTCCATCGATAATATCCAGAAAACACAAACACAGAGGCTTTCACAATATTTCGGATTGAGTTAGCCAAAACAAAACCAGAGATTTCCGGTTTCATCCAGTCATATCTGGACAAACTGGTGTGGAATTCGTATGAAGTATACCGAGAAATTACAGTAAAAATGGTTTTGGAGAAAAGCAAAGTCTTTTCGTTAGGCAAGTGCATAAAATGTGATCTATACAAACAGAAATATCATGTTTGTTTGCCCCAGGTCCTCCAGCTTTCTCCCTAGGAAATACGAATGTGTAGAGCTGGAGTCTCCATGATGAACCAGTTAGAGTTTCAACGGTACAAAATTAAATGTTCCCTGATAAAAACATTCAAAACAATAAAGTCCATCGAGAATGTCCAGAAAACACATACACAGAGGCTGAAGCAATATTTCGGATTGAGTTAGCCAAAACACAACTGGATATTTCCGTTTCCATGCAGTCATATCCGGAAAAAGTCGTTTGGAATTCATATGCAATGGACCGAGGAAATCACAGTAAAAATGGTTTTGGAGAAAAGCAAAGTCTTTTCCTTAGGCAAGTGCATAAAATCTCATCGATACAAACAGAAATATCACGTTTGTTTGCCGAAGTTCCTCTACCTTTCTCCCTAGAACATACGAATATGTTCAGCTGGTGTCTCCATGTAGAACCAATTACTGTATCCAAGCTCAAAATAAAATATTCCCTGAGAAAAAACATTCAAAACAATAAAGTCCATTTGTAATATCCAGAAAACACAAACACAGAGGCTGTAGCAATATTTGGGATTGAGTTAGCAAAAAAAAAAAAAAAACAGATATTACCGGTATGATCCAGTCATATCCGGACAAACTGGTGTGGAATCCCTATGCAATGGACCGAGAAAATCACAGTAAAAATGGTTTTGGAGAAAAGCAAAGTCTTTTCGTTAGGCAAGTGCATAAAATGTGATCTATACAAACAGAAATATCATGTTTGTTTGCCGCAGTTCCTCTAGCTTTCTCCCTAGAAAATAGGAATGTGTAGAGCTTGTGTCTCCATGTGGAAACAATTAGTGTTTCCAAGCACAAAATTATATGTTCCCTGATAAAAACATTCAAAACAATAAAGTCCATCGAGAATGTCCAGAATACACAAACACAGAGGCTTTCACAAAATTTCGGATTGAGTTAGCCAAAACATACCCAGATACTTCTGGTTTCATCCGGGCATATCTGGACAAACTGGTGTGGAATTCGTATGCAATGGACCGAGAAAATCACAGTAAAAATGGATTTGAGAAAAATAAAGTCTTTTCTTTAGGCAAGTGCATAAAATGTCATCTAGACAAACAGAAATACCCTGTTTGTTTGCCGCAGTTCCTCTAGCTTTCTACCTAGAAAATATGAATGTGTAGAGCTGGTGTCTCCATGTGGAAATAATTAGTGTTTCGCAGCACAAAATTAAATGTTCCCTGATAAAAAACATTCAAAACAATAAAATCCATGGATAATATCCAGAAAACTCAAACACAGAGGCTTTCACAATATTTCGGATTGAGTTAGCCAAAACAAAACCGGATATTTCTGGTTTCATGCAGTCATATCCGGACATACTGGTGTGGGATTCGTATGCAATGGGCTGAGAAAATCAGCGTAAAAATGGTTTTGGAAAAAAGCAAAGTCTTTTCGTTAGGCAAGTGCATAAAATGTCGTCTAGACAGACAGAAATATCATGTTTATTTGCCCCAGTTCCTCTAGCTTTCTCCCTAGAAAATACGAATATATAGAGCTGGTGTCTCCATGTGGAACCAATTACTGTATCGAAGCTCAAAATAAAATATTACCCGATAAATACATTCAAAACAATAAAGTCCGGGGATAATAACCGGAAAACACAAACACAGAGGCTGTAGCAATATCTGGGATTGAGTTTGCCAAAACACAACCGGATATTTCTCATTTCATCCAGTCATATCTGGACAAACTGGTGTGGAATCCCGATGCAATGGACGAGAAAATCACAGTAAAAATGGTTTTGGAGAAAAGCCAAGTCTTTTCTTTAGGAAAGTGCATAAAATGTCATCTATACAAACAGAAATATCATGTTTGTTTGCCGCAGTTTCTCTAGCTTTCTCCCTAGAAAATACGAATGTGTAGAGCTGGTGTCTCCATGAGGAACCAATTAGTGAATCCAAGCACAAAATTAAGTGTTTCCTGAGAAAAAACATTCAAATCAATAAAGTCTGTGGATAATATCAGGAATACACAAACACAGAGGCTGTAGCAATATTTTGGATTGAGTTTGCCAAAACACAACCGGATATTTCTGGTTTCATCCAGTCATATCCGGACAAACTGCTGTGGAATTCATATGCAATGGACTGAGAAAATTACAGTAAAACTGATTTTGGAGAAAACACAGTCTTTTCGTTAGGAAAGTGCATAAAATGTCATCTATACAAACATAAATATCATGTTTGTTTGTCACAGTTCCTCTAGCTTTCTCCATAGAAAATAGGAATGTGTAGAGCTGGTGACCCATGATGAACCCATTAGTGATTCAACGGTACAAAATTAAATGTTCCCTGATAAAAACATTCAAAACAAGAAAGTCCATCGATAATATCCAGAAAACACAAACACAGAGGCTTTCACAATATTTCGGATTGAGTTAGCCAAAACAAAACCAGAGATTTCCGGTTTCATCCAGTCATATCTGGACAAACTGGTGTGGAATTCGTATGAAGTATACCGAGAAATCACAGTAAAAATGGTTTTGGAGAAAAGCAAAGTCTTTTCGTTAGGCAAGTGCATAAAATGTGATCTATACAAACAGAAATATCATGTTTGTTTGCCCCAGGTCCTCCAGCTTTCTCCCTAGGAAATACGAATGTGTAGAGCTGGAGTCTCCATGATGAACCAGTTAGAGTTTCTACGGTACAAAATTAAATGTTCCCTGATAAAAACATTCAAAACAATAAAGTCCATCGAGAATGTCCAGAAAACACAAACACAGAGGCTGAAGCAATATTTCGGATAGAGTTAGCAAAAACACAACTGGATATTTCCGTTTCCATCCAGTCATATCAAGAAAAAGTCGTTTGGAATTCGTATGCAATGGACCGAGGAAATCACAGTAAAAATGGTTTTGGAGAAAAGCAAAGTCTTTTTCTTAGGCAAGTGCATAAATTCTCATCGATACAAACAGAAATATCACGTTTGTTTGCCGAAGTTCCTCTACATTTCTCCCTAGAACATCCGAATATGTTCAGCTGGTGTCTCCATGTAGAACAATTACTGTATCCAAGCTCAAAATAAAATATTCCCTGAGAAAAAACATTCAAAACAATAAAGTCCATTTGTAATATCCAGAAAACACAAACACAGAGGCTGTAGCAATATTTGGGATTGAGTTAGCAAAAAAAAAAAAAAAAACAGATATTACCGGTATGATCCAGTCATATCCGGACAAACTGGTGTGGAATCCCTATGCAATGGACCGAGAAAATCACAGTAAAAATGGTTTTGGAGAAAAGCAAAGTCTTTTCGTTAGGCAAGTGCATAAAATGTCATCTATACAAACAGAAATATCATGTTTGTTTGCCGCAGTTCCTCTAGCTTTCTCCCTAGAAAATAGGAATGTGTAGAGCTGGTGTCTCCATGTGGAAACAATTAGTGTTTCCAAGTACAAAATTAAATGTTCCCTGAAAAAAAACATTCAAAAAATAAAGTCCGTGGATAATATCAGGAATACACAAACACAGAGGCTTTCACAAAATTTCGGATTGAGTTAGCCAAAACACATCCAGATACTTCTGGTTTCATCCAGTCATATCTGGACAAACTGGTGTGGAATTCATATGCAATGGACCGAGAAAATCACAGTAAAAATGGATTTGAGAAAAATAAAGTCTTTTATTTAGGCAAGTGCATAAAATGTCATCTAGACAAACAGAAATACCCTGTTTGTTTGCCGCAGTTCCTCTAGCTTTCTACCTAGAAAATATGAATGTGTAGAGCTGGTGTCTCCATGTGGAAATAATTAGTGTTTCGCAGCACAAAATTAAATGTTCCCTGATAAAAAACATTCAAAACAATAAAATCCATGGATAATATCCAGAAAACTCAAACACAGAGGCTTTCACAATATTTCGGATTGAGTTAGCCAAAACAAAACCGGATATTTCTGGTTTCATGCAGTCATATCCGGACATACTGGTGTGGGATTCGTATGCAATGGGCTGAGAAAATCAGCGTAAAAATGGTTTTGGAAAAAAGCAAAGTCTTTTCGTTAGGCAAGTGCATAAAATGTCGTCTAGACAGACAGAAATATCATGTTTATTTGCCCCAGTTCCTCTAGCTTTCTCCCTAGAAAATACGAATATATAGAGCTGGTGTCTCCATGTGGAACCAATTACTGTATCGAAGCTCAAAATAAAATATTACCCGATAAATACATTCAAAACAATAAAGTCCGGGGATAATAACCGGAAAACACAAACACAGAGGCTGTAGCAATATCTGGGATTGAGTTTGTCAAAACACAACCGGATATTTCTCATTTCATCCAGTCATATCCGGACAAACTGGTGTGGAATCCCTATGCAATGGACCGAGAAAATCACAGTAAAAATGGTTTTGAGAAAAGCAAAGTCATTTCTTTAGGAAAGTGCATAAAATGTCATCTATACAAACAGAAATATCATGTTTGTTTGTCGCAGTTTCTCTAGCTTTCTCCCTAGAAAATATGAATGTGTAGAGCTGGTGTCTCCATGAGGAACCAATTAGTGAATCCAAGCACAAAATTAAGTGTTTCCTGATAAAAAACATTCAAATCAATAAAGGCTATGGATAATATCAGGAATACACAAACACAGAGGCTGTAGCAATATTTTGGATTGAGTTTGCCAAAACACAACCGGATATATCTGGTTTCATCCAGTCATATCCGGAAAAACTGGTGTGGAATCCCTATGCAATGGACCGAGAAAATCACAGTAAAACTGATTTTGGAGAAAACACAGTCTTTTCGTTAGGAAAGTGCATAAAATGTCATCTATACAAACAGAAATATCATGTTTGTTTGTCACAGTTCCTCTAGCTTTCTCCCTAGAAAATACGAATGTGTAGAGCTGGTGTCCCCATGATGAACCAATTAGTGATTCAATGGTACAAAATTAAATGTATCCTGATAAAAACATTCAAAACAAGAAAGTCCATCGATAATATCCAGAACACACAAACACAGAGGCTTTCACAATATTTCGGATTGAGTTAGCCAAAACAAAACCAGAGATTTCCGGTTTCATCCAGTCATATCTGGACAAACTGGTGTGGAATTCGTATGAAGTATACCGAGAAATTACAGTAAAAATGGTTTTGGAGAAAAGCAAAGTCTTTTCGTTAGGCAAGTGCATAAAATGTGATCTATACAAACAGAAATATCATGTTTGTTTGCCCCAGGTCCTCCAGCTTTCTCCCTAGGAAATACGAATGTGTAGAGCTGGAGTCTCCATGATGAACCAGTTAGAGTTTCAACGGTACAAAATTAAATGTTCCCTGATAAAAACATTCAAAACAATAAAGTCCATCGAGAATGTCCAGAAAACACATACACAGAGGCTGAAGCAATATTTCGGATTGAGTTAGCAAAAACACAACTGGATATTTCCGTTTCCATGCAGTCATATCCGGAAAAAGTCGTTTGGAATTCATATGCAATGGACCGAGAAAATCACAGTAAAAATGGTTTTGGAGAAAAGCAAAGTCTTTTCCTTAGGCAAGTGCATAAAATCTCATCGATACAAACAGAAATATCACGTTTGTTTGCCGCAGTTCCTCTACCTTTCTCCCTAGAACATACGAATATGTTCAGCTGGTGTCTCCATGTAGAACAATTACTGTATCCAAGCTCAAAATAAAATATTCCCTGAGAAAAAACATTCAAAACAATAAAGTCCATTTGTAATATCCAGAAAACACAAACACAGAGGCTGTAGCAATATTTGGGATTGAGTTAGCAAAAAAAAAAAAAAAAAAAACAGATATTACCGGTATGATCCAGTCATATCCGGACAAACTGGTGTGGAATCCCTATGCAATGGACCGAGAAAATCACAGTAAAAATGGTTTTGGAGAAAAGCAAAGTCTTTTCGTTAGGCAAGTGCATAAAATGTGATCTATACAAACAGAAATATCATGTTTGTTTGCCGCAGTTCCTCTAGCTTTCTCCCTAGAAAATAGGAATGTGTAGAGCTGGTGTCTCCATGTGGAAATAATTAGTGTTTCCAAGCACAAAATTAAATGTTCCCTGATAAAAACATTCAAAACAATAAAGTCCATCGAGAATGTCCAGAATACACAAACACAGAGGCTTTCACAAAATTTCGGATTGAGTTAGCCAAAACATACCCAGATACTTCTGGTTTCATCCGGGCATATCTGGACAAACTGGTGTGGAATTCGTATGCAATGGACCGAGAAAATCACAGTAAAAATGGATTTTGAGAAAAATAAAGTCTTTTCTTTAGGCAAGTGCATAAAATGTCATCTAGACAAACAGAAATACCCTGTTTGTTTGCCGCAGTTCCTCTAGCTTTCTACCTAGAAAATATGAATGTGTAGAGCTGGTGTCTCCATGTGGAAATAATTAGTGTTTCGCAGCACAAAATTAAATGTTCCCTGATAAAAAACATTCAAAACAATAAAATCCATGGATAATATCCAGAAAACTCAAACACAGAGGCTTTCACAATATTTCGGATTGAGTTAGCCAAAACAAAACCGGATATTTCTGGTTTCATGCAGTCATATCCGGACATACTGGTGTGGGATTCGTATGCAATGGGCTGAGAAAATCAGCGTAAAAATGGTTTTGGAAAAAAGCAAAGTCTTTTCGTTAGGCAAGTGCATAAAATGTCGTCTAGACAGACAGAAATATCATGTTTATTTGCCCCAGTTCCTCTAGCTTTCTCCCTAGAAAATACGAATATATAGAGCTGGTGTCTCCATGTGGAACCAATTACTGTATCGAAGCTCAAAATAAAATATTACCCGATAAATACATTCAAAACAATAAAGTCCGGGGATAATAACCGGAAAACACAAACACAGAGGCTGTAGCAATATCTGGGATTGAGTTTGCCAAAACACAACCGGATATTTCTCATTTCATCCAGTCATATCTGGACAAACTGGTGTGGAATCCCGATGCAATGGACGAGAAAATCACAGTAAAAATGGTTTTGGAGAAAAGCCAAGTCTTTTCTTTAGGAAAGTGCATAAAATGTCATCTATACAAACAGAAATATCATGTTTGTTTGCCGCAGTTTCTCTAGCTTTCTCCCTAGAAAATACGAATGTGTAGAGCTGGTGTCTCCATGAGGAACCAATTAGTGAATCCAAGCACAAAATTAAGTGTTTCCTGAGAAAAAACATTCAAATCAATAAAGTCTGTGGATAATATCAGGAATACACAAACACAGAGGCTGTAGCAATATTTTGGATTGAGTTTGCCAAAACACAACCGGATATTTCTGGTTTCATCCAGTCATATCCGGACAAACTGCTGTGGAATTCATATGCAATGGACTGAGAAAATTACAGTAAAACTGATTTTGGAGAAAACACAGTCTTTTCGTTAGGAAAGTGCATAAAATGTCATCTATACAAACATAAATATCATGTTTGTTTGTCACAGTTCCTCTAGCTTTCTCCATAGAAAATAGGAATGTGTAGAGCTGGTGTCCCCATGATGAACCCATTAGTGATTCAACGGTACAAAATTAAATGTTCCCTGATAAAAACATTCAAAACAAGAAAGTCCATCGATAATATCCAGAAAACACAAACACAGAGGCTTTCACAATATTTCGGATTGAGTTAGCCAAAACAAAACCAGAGATTTCCGGTTTCATCCAGTCATATCTGGACAAACTGGTGTGGAATTCGTATGAAGTATACCAAGAAATCACAGTAAAAATGGTTTTGGAGAAAAGCAAAGTCTTTTCGTTAGGCAAGTGCATAAAATGTGATCTATACAAACAGAAATATCATGTTTGTTTGCCCCAGGTCCTCCAGCTTTCTCCCTAGGAAATACGAATGTGTAGAGCTGGAGTCTCCATGATGAACCAGTTAGAGTTTCTACGGTACAAAATTAAATGTTCCCTGATAAAAACATTCAAAACAATAAAGTCCATCGAGAATGTCCAGAAAACACAAACACAGAGGCTGAAGCAATATTTCGGATAGAGTTAGCAAAAACACAACTGGATATTTCCGTTTCCATCCAGTCATATCAAGAAAAAGTCGTTTGGAATTCGTATGCAATGGACCGAGAAAATCACAGTAAAAATGGTTTTGGAGAAAAGCAAAGTCTTTTTCTTAGGCAAGTACATAAATTCTCATCGATACAAACAGAAATATCACGTTTGTTTGCCGAAGTTCCTCTACATTTCTCCCTAGAACATCCGAATATGTTCAGCTGGTGTCTCCATGTAGAACAATTACTGTATCCAAGCTCAAAATAAAATATTCCCTGAGAAAAAACATTCAAAACAATAAAGTCCATTTGTAATATCCAGAAAACACAAACACAGAGGCTGTAGCAATATTTGGGATTGAGTTAGCAAAAAAAAAAAAAAAAACAGATATTACCGGTATGATCCAGTCATATCCGGACAAACTGGTGTGGAATCCCTATGCAATGGACCGAGAAAATCACAGTAAAAATGGTTTTGGAGAAAAGCAAAGTCTTTTCGTTAGGCAAGTGCATAAAATGTCATCTATACAAACAGAAATATCATGTTTGTTTGCCGCAGTTCCTCTAGCTTTCTCCCTAGAAAATAGGAATGTGTAGAGCTGGTGTCTCCATGTGGAAACAATTAGTGAATCCAAGCACAAAATTAAATGTTCCCTGAAAAAAAAACATTCAAAAAATAAAGTCCGTGGATAATATCAGGAATACACAAACACAGAGGCTTTCACAAAATTTCGGATTGAGTTAGCCAAAACATACCCAGATACTTCTGGTTTCATCCGGGCATATCTGGACAAACTGGTGTGGAATTCGTATGCAATGGACCGAGAAAATCACAGTAAAAATGGATTTTGAGAAAAGTAAAGTCTTTTCTTTAGGCAAGTGCATAAAATGTCATCTAGACAAACAGAAATACCCTGTTTGTTTGCCGCAGTTCCTCTAGCTTTCTCCCTAGAAAATAGGAATGTGTAGAGCTGGTGTCTCCATGTGGAAATAATTAGTGTTTCGCAGCACAAAATTAAATGTTCCCTGAGAAAAAACATTCAAAAAAATAAAGTCCATTTGTAATATCCAGAAAACACAAACACAGAGGCTGTAGCAATATTTGGGATTCAGTTAGGAAAAAAAAAACAAAAAAAAAAAAACAGATATTACCGGTTTGATCCAGTCATATCCGGACAAACTGGTGTGGAATTCGTATGCAATGGACCGAGAATATCACAGTAAAAATGGTTTTGGAAAAAGCAAAGTCTTTTCGTTATGCAAGTGCATAAAATGTCATCTATACAAACAGAAATATCATGTTTGTTTGCCGCAGTTACTCTAGCTTTCTCCCTAGAAAATACGAATGTGTAGAGCTGGTGTCTCCATGAGGAACCAATTAGTGAATCCAAGCACAAAATTAAGTGTTTCCTGATAAAAAACATTCAAATCAATAAAGGCTATGGATAATATCAGGAATACACAAACACAGAGGCTGTAGCAATATTTTGGATTGAGTTTGCCAAAACACAACCGGATATTTCTGGTTTCATCCAGTCATATCCGTACAAACTGCTGTGGAGTTCATATGCAATGGACTGAGAAAATTACAGTAAAAATGGTTTTGGAGAAAACACAGTCTTTTCGTTAGGAAAGTGCATAAAATGTCATCTATACAAACAGAAATATCATGTTTGTTTGTCACAGTTCCTCTAGCTTTCTCCCTAGAAAATACGAATGTGTAGAGCTGGTGTCCCCATGATGAACCAATTAGTGTTTCTACGGTACAAAATTAAATGTTCCCTGATAAAAACATTCAAAACAAGAAAGTCCATTGATAACATCCAGAAAACACAAACACAGAGGCTTTCACAATATACGCATTGAGTTAGCCAAAACACAACCGGATATTTCTGGTTTCATCCAGTCATATCCGGAAAAAGTCATTTGGAATTCATATGCAATGGACCGAGAAAATCACAGTACAAATGGTTTTGGAGCAAAGCAAAGTCTTTTCGTTAGGCAAGTGCATAAAATGTGATCTATGCAAACAGAAATATCATGTTTGTTTGCCCCAGGTCCTCCAGCTTTCTCCCTAGGAAATACGAATGTGTAGAGCTGGAGTCTCCATGATGAACCAGTTAGTTTCTACGGTACAAAATTAAATGTTCCCTGATAAAAACATTCAAAACAATAAAGTCCATCGAGAATGTCCAGAAAACACATACACAGAGGCTGCAGCAATATTTCGGATTGAGTTAGCAAAAACACAACTGGATATTTCCGTTTCCATGCAGTCATATCCGGAAAAAGTCGTTTGGAATTCGTATGCAATGGACCAAGAAAATCACAGTAAAAATGGTTTTGGAGAAAAGCAAAGTCTTTTCCTTAGGCAAGTGCATAAAATCTCATCGATACAAACAGAAATATCACGTTTGTTTGCCGCAGTTCCTCTACCTTTCTCCCTAGAACATACGAATATGTTCAGCTGGTGTCTCCATGTAGAATCAATTACTGTATCCAAGCTCAAAATAAAATATTCCCTGAGAAAAAACATTCAAAACAATAAAGTCCATTTGTAATATCCAGAAAACACAAACACAGAGGCTGTAGCAATATTTGGGATTGAGTTAGCAAAAAAAAAAAAAAAAAAACAGATATTACCGGTATGATCCAGTCATATCCGGACAAACTGGTGTGGAATCCCTATGCAATGGACCGAGAAAATCACAGTACAAATGGTTTTGGAGAAAAGCAAAGTCTTTTCGTTAGGCAAGTGCATAAAATGTCATCTATACAAACAGAAATATCATGTTTGTTTGCCGCAGTTCCTCTAGCTTTCTCCCTAGAAAATAGGAATGTGTAGAGCTGGTGTCTCCATGTGGAAACAATTAGTGTTTCCAAGCACAAAATTAAATGTTCCCTGAAAAAAAACATTCAAAAAATAAAGTCCGTGGATAATATCAGGAATACACAAACACAGAGGCTTTCACAATATTTCGGATTGAGTTAGCCAAAACATACCCAGATACTTCTGGTTTCATCCAGGCATATCTGGACAAACTGGTGTGGAATTCGTATGCAATGGACCGAGAAAATCACAGTAAAAATGGATTTTGAGAAAAGTAAAGTCTTTTCTTTAGGCAAGTGCATAAAATGTCATCTAGACAAACAGAAATACCCTGTTTGTTTGCCGCAGTTCCTCTAGCTTTCTACCTAGAAAATATGAATGTGTAGAGCTGGTGTCTCCATGTGGAAATAATTAGTGTTTCGCAGCACAAAATTAAATGTTCCCTGATAAAAAACATTCAAAACAATAAAATCCATGGATAATATCCAGAAAACTCAAACACAGAGGCTTTCACAATATTTCGGATTGAATTAGCCAAAACAAAACCGGATATTTCTGGTTTCATGCAGTCATATCCAGACATACTGGTGTGGGATTTGTATGCAATGGGCTGAGAAAATCAGAGTAAAAATGGTTTTGGAAAAAAGCAAAGTCTTTTCGTTAGGCAAGTGCATAAAATGTCGTCTAGACAGACAGAAATATCATGTTTACTTGCCCCAGTTCCTCTAGCTTTCTCCCTAGAAAATACGAATATATAGAGCTGGTAACTCCATGTGGAACCAATTTCTGTATCGAAGCTCAAAATAAAATATTCCCCGATAAATACATTCAAAACAATAAAGTCCGGGGATAATAACCAGAAAACACAAACACAGAGGCTGTAGCAATATCTGGGATTGAGTTTGCCAAAACACAACCGGATATTTCTCATTTTATCCAGTCATATCCGGACAAACTGGTGTGGAATCCCGATGCAATGGACGAGAAAATCACAGTAAAAATGGTTTTGGAGAAAAGCAAAGTCTTTTCTTTAGGAAAGTGCATAAAATGTCATCTATACAAACAAAAATATCATGTTTGTTTGCCGCAGTTTCTCTAGCTTTCTCCCTAGAAAATTCGAATGTGTAGAGCTGGTGTCTCCATGAGGAACCAATTAGTGAATCCAAGCACAAAATTAAGTGTTTCCTGAGAAAAAACATTCAAATCAATAAAGTCTGTGGATAATATCAGGAATACACAAACACAGAGGCTGTAGCAATATTTGGGATTGAGTTTGCCAAAACACAACCGGATATTTCTGGTTTCATCCAGTCATATCCGGACAAACTGCTGTGGAATTCATACGCAATGGACTGAGAAAATTACAGTAAAACTGATTTTGGAGAAAACACAGTCTTTTCGTTAGGAAAGTGCATAAAATGTCATCTATACAAACAGAAATATCATGTTTGTTTGTCACAGTTCCTCTAGCTTTCTCCATAGAAAATAGGAATGTGTAGAGCTGGTGACCCATGATGAACCCATTAGTGATTCAACGGTACAAAATTAAATGTTCCCTGATAAAAACATTCAAAACAAGAAAGTCCATCGATAATATCCAGAAAACACAAACACAGAGGCTTTCACAATATTTCGGATTGAGTTAGCCAAAACAAAACCAGAGATTTCCGGTTTCATCCAGTCATATCTGGACAAACTGGTGTGGAATTCGTATGAAGTATACCGAGAAATCACAGTAAAAATGGTTTTGGAGAAAAGCAAAGTCTTTTCGTTAGGCAAGTGCATAAAATGTGATCTATACAAACAGAAATATCATGTTTGTTTGCCCCAGGTCCTCCAGCTTTCTCCCTAGGAAATACGAATGTGTAGAGCTGGAGTCTCCATGATGAACCAGTTAGAGTTTCTACGGTACAAAATTAAATGTTCCCTGATAAAAACATTCAAAACAATAAAGTCCATCGAGAATGTCCAGAAAACACAAACACAGAGGCTGAAGCAATATTTCGGATTGAGTTAGCAAAAACACAACTGGATATTTCCGTTTCCATCCAGTCATATCAAGAAAAAGTCGTTTGGAATTCGTATGCAATGGACCGAGAAAATCACAGTAAAAATGGTTTTGGAGAAAAGCAAAGTCTTTTCCTTAGGCAAGTGCATAAATTCTCATCGATACAAACAGAAATATCACGTTTGTTTGCCGAAGTTCCTCTACATTTCTCCCTAGAACATCCGAATATGTTCAGCTGGTGTCTCCATGTAGAACCAATTACTGTATCCAAGCTGAAAATAAAAGATTCCCTGAGAAAAAACATTCAAAAAAATAAAGTCCATTTGTAATATCCAGAAAACACAAACACAGAGGCTGTAGCAATATTTGGGATTCAGTTAGGAAAAAAAAAACAAAAAAAAAAACAGATATTACCGGTTTGATCCAGTCATATCCGGACAAACTGGTGTGGAATTCGTATGCAATGGACCGAAAAAATCACAGTAAAAATGGTTTTGGAAAAAGCAAAGTCTTTTCGTTATGCAAGTGCATAAAATGTCATCTATACAAACAGAAATATCATGTTTGTTTGCCGCAGTTCCTCTAGCTTTCTCCCTAGAAAATACGAATGTGTAGAGCTGGTGTCTCCATGAGGAACCAATTAGTGAATCCAAGCACAAAATTAAGTGTTTCCTGATAAAAAACATTCAAATCAATAAAGGCTATGGATAATATCAGGAATACACAAACACAGAGGCTGTAGCAATATTTTGGATTGAGTTTGCCAAAACACAACCGGATATTTCTGGTTTCATCCAGTCATATCCGTACAAACTGCTGTGGAGTTCATATGCAATGGACTGAGAAAATTACAGTAAAAATGGTTTTGGAGAAAACACAGTCTTTTCGTTAGGAAAGTGCATAAAATGTCATCTATACAAACAGAAATATCATGTTTGTTTGTCACAGTTCCTCTAGCTTTCTCCCTAGAAAATACGAATGTGTAGAGCTGGTGTCCCCATGATGAACCAATTAGTGTTTCTACGGTACAAAATTAAATGTTCCCTGATAAAAACATTCAAAACAAGAAAGTCCATTGATAACATCCAGAAAACACAAACACAGAGGCTTTCACAATATACGCATTGAGTTAGCCAAAACACAACCGGATATTTCTGGTTTCATCCAGTCATATCCGGAAAAAGTCATTTGGAATTCATATGCAATGGACCGAGAAAATCACAGTAAAAATGGTTTTGGAGAAAAGCAAAGTCTTTTTCTTAGGCAAGTGCATAAATTCTCATCGATACAAACAGAAATATCACGTTTGCCGCAGTTCCTCTACCTTTCTCCCTAGAACATACGAATATGTAGAGCTGGTGTCTCCATGTAGAACCAATTACTGTATCCAAGCTGAAAATAAAAGATTCCCTGAGAAAAAACATTCAAAAAAATAAAGTCCATTTGTAATATCCAGAAAACACAAACACAGAGGCTGTAGCAATATTTGGGATTGAGTTAGCAAAAAAAAAATAATAATAACAGATATTACCGGTTTGATCGAATCATAACCGGACAAACTGGTGTGGAATTCCTATGCAATGGACCGAAAAAATCATAGTACAAATGGTTTTGGAGAAAAGCAAAGTCTTTTTGTGAGGCAAATGCATGAAATGTCATCTATACAAACAGAAATACCATGTTTGTTTGCCGCAGTTCCTCTAGCTTTCTCCCTAGAAAATAGGAATGTGTAGAGCTGGTGTCTCCATGTGGAAACAATTAGTGTTTCCAAGCACAAAATTAAATGTTCCCTGAAAAAAAACATTCAAAAAATAAAGTCCGTGGATAATATCAGGAATACACAAACACAGAGGCTTTCACAATATTTCGGATTGAGTTAGCCAAAACATACCCAGATACTTCTGGTTTCATCCAGGCATATCTGGACAAACTGGTGTGGAATTTGTATGCAATGGACCGAGAAAATCACAGTAAAAATGGATTTTGAGAAAAGTAAAGTCTTTTCTTTAGGCAAGTGCATAAAATGTCATCTAGACAAACAGAAATACCCTGTTTGTTTGCCGCAGTTCCTCTAGCTTTCTACCTAGAAAATATGAATGTGTAGAGCTGGTGTCTCCATGTGGAAATAATTAGTGTTTCGCAGCACAAAATTAAATGTTCCCTGATAAAAAACATTCAAAACAATAAAATCCATGGATAATATCCAGAAAACTCAAACACAGAGGCTTTCACAATATTTCGGATTGAGTTAGCCAAAACAAAACCGGATATTTCTGGTTTCATGCAGTCATATCCAGACATACTGGTGTGGGATTTGTATGCAATGGGCTGAGAAAATCAGAGTAAAAATGGTTTTGGAAAAAAGCAAAGTCTTTTCTTTAGGCAAGTGCATAAAATGTCGTCTAGACAGACAGAAATATCATGTTTATTTGCCCCAGTTCCTCTAGCTTTCTCCCTAGAAAATACGAATATATAGAGCTGGTGTCTCCATGTGGAACCAATTACTGTATCGAAGCTCAAAATAAAATATTCCCCGATAAATACATTCAAAACAATAAAGACCGGGGATAATAACCGGAAAACACAAACACAGAGGCTGTAGCAATATCTGGGATTTAGTTTGCCAAAACACAACCAGATATTTCTCATTTCATCCAGTCATATCCGGACAAACTGGTGTGGAATCCCGATGCAATGGACCGAGAAAATCACAATAAAAATGGTTTTGGAGAAAAACAAAGTCTTTTCTTTAGCAAAGTGCATAAAATGTCATCTATACAAACAGAAATATCATGTTTGTTTGTCGCAGTTTGTCTAGATTTCTCCCTAGAAAATACGAAAGTGTAGAGCTGGTGTCTCCATGAGGAACCAATTAGTGAATCCAAGCACAAAATTAAGTGTTTCCTGATAAAAAAACATTCAAATCAATAAAGGCTATGGATAATATCAAGAATACACAAACACAGAGGCTGTAGCAATATTTTGGATTGAGTTTGCCAAAACACAACCGGATATTTCTAGTTCCATCCAGTCATATCCGGACAAACTGGTGTGGAATTCCTATGCAATGTACCGAGAAAATCACAGTACAAACGGTTTTGGAGAAAAGCAAAGTCTTTTTGTGAGGCAAATGCATAAAATGTCATCTATACAAACAGAAATATCATGTTTGTTTGCCGCAGTTCCTCTAGCTTTCTCCCTAGAAAATACGAATGTGTAGAGCTGGTGTCCCCATGATGAACCAATTAGTGTTTCTATGGTACAAAATTAAATGTTCCCTGATAAAAACATTCAAAACAATAAAGTCCATCGAGAATGTCCAGAAAACACAAACACAGAGGCTGAAGCAATATTTCGGATTGAGTTAGCAAAAACACAACTGGATATTTCCGTTTCCATCCAGTCATATCAAGAAAAAGTCGTTTGGAATTCGTATGCAATGGACCAAGAAAATCACAGTAAAAATGGTTTTGGAGAAAAGCAAAGTCTTTTCCTTAGGCAAGTGCATAAATTCTCATCGATACAAACAGAAATATCACGTTTGTTTGCCGCAGTTCCTCTACATTTCTCCCTAGAACATACGAAAATGTTCAGCTGGTGTCTCCATGTAGAACCAATTACTGTATCCAAGCTCAAAATAAAAGATTCCCTGAGAAAAAACATTCAAAAAAATAAAGTCCATTTGTAATATCCAGAAAACACAAACACAGAGGCTGTAGCAATATTTGGGATTCAGTTAGCAAAAAAAAAAAAAAAAAAAAAAAAAAAAAAAAAAAAAAAAAAAAAAACAGATATTACCGGTTTGATCCAGTCATATCCGGACAAACTGGTGTGGAATTCGTATGCAAAGGACCGAGAAAATCACAGTAAAAATGGTTTTGGAAAAAGCAAAGTCTTTTCGTTATGCAAGTGCATAAAATGTCATCTATACAAACAGAAATATCATGTTTGTTTGCCGCAGTTCCTCTAGCTTTCTCCCTAGAAAATACGAATGTGTAGAGCTGGTGTCTCCATGAGGAACCAATTAGTGAATCCAAGCACAAAATTAAGTGTTTCCTGAGAAAAAAACATTCAAATCAATAAAGGCTGTGGATAATATCAGGAATACACAAACACAGAGGCTGTAGCAATATTTTGGATTGAGTTTGCCAAAACACAACCGGATATTTCTGGTTTCATCCAGTCATATCCGGACAAACTGCTGTGGAATTCATATGCAATGGACTGAGAAAATTACAGTAAAACTGATTTTGGAGAAAACACAGTCTTTTCTTTAGGCAAGTGCATAAAATGTCATCTAGACAAACAGAAATATCATGTTTGTTTGTCACAGTTCCTCTAGCTTTCTCCCTAGAAAATACGAATGTGTAGAGCTGGTGTCCCCATGATGAACCAATTAGTGTTTCTACGGTACAAAATTAAATGTTCCCTGATAAAAACATTCAAAACAAGAAAGTCCATTGATAACATCCAGAAAGCACAAACACAGAGGCTTTCACAATATACGCATTGAGTTAGCCAAAACACAACCAGATATTTCTGGTTTCATCCAGTCATATCCGGAAAAAGTCATTTGGAATTCATATGCAATGGACCGAGAAAATCACAGTAAAAATGGTTTTGGAGAAAAGCAAAGTCTTTTCCTTAGGCAAGTGCATAAAATCTCATCGATACAAACAGAAATATCACGTTTGTTTGCCGCAGTTCCTCTACCTTTCTCCCTAGAACATACGAATATGTAGAGCTGGTGTCTCCATGTAGAACCAATTACTGTATCGAAGCTCAAAATAAAATATTCCCTGAAAAAAATATTCAAAACAATAAAGCCCATTTGTAATATCCAGAAAACACAAACACAGAGGCTGTAGCAATATTTGGGATTGAGTTAGCAAAAAAAAAATAATAACAGATATTACCGGTTTGATCGAGTCATAACCGGACAAACTGGTGTGGAATTCCTATGCAATGGACCGAGAAAATCACAGTACAAATAGTTTTGGAGAAAAGCAAAGTCTTTTTGTGAGGCAAATGCATAAAATGTCATCTATACAAAAAGAAATATCATGTTTGTTTGCCGCAGTTCCTCTAGCTTTCTCCCTAGAAAATAGGAATGTGTAGAGCTGGTGTCCCCATGATGAACCAATTAGTGTTTCTATGGTACAAAATTAAATGTTCCCTGATAAAAATATTCAAAACAATAAAGTCCATCGATAATATCCAGAAAACAAAAACACAGAGGATTTCACAATATTTTGGATTGAGTTAGCCAAAACAAAACCGGATATTTCTGGTTTCATCCAGTCATATCTGGAAAAGTTGTTTGGAATTTGGATGCAATGGACCGAGAAAATCACAGTAAAAATGGTTTTGGAGAAAAGCAAAGTCTTTTCTTTAGGAAAGTGCATAAAATGTCATCTATACAAACAGAAATATCATGTTTGTTTGTCGCAGTTTCTCCAGCTTTCTCCCTAGAAAATACGAATGTGTAGAGCTGGTGTCTCCATGAGGAACAAATTAGTGAATGCAAGCACAAAATTAAGTGTTTCCTGAGAAAAAAACATTCAAATCAATAAAGTCTGTGGATAATATCAGGAATACACAAACACAGAGGCTGTAGCAATATTTTGGATTGAGTTTGCCAAAACAAAACCGGATATTTCTGGTTTCATCCAGTCATATCCGGATAAGCTGCTGTGGAATCCCTATGCAATGGACTTAGAAAATTACAGTAAAACTGATTTTGGAGAAAACACAGTCTTTTCGTTAGGAAAGTGCATAAAATGTCATCTATACAAACAGAAATATCATGTTTGTTTGTCACAGTTCCTCTAGCTTTCTCCCTAGAAAATACGAATGTGTAGAGCTGGTTTCCCCATGATGGACCAATTAGTGATTCAATGGTACAAAATTAAATGTTCCCTGATAAAAACATTCAAACAAGAAAGTCCATCGATAATATCCAGAAAACTCAAACACAGAGGCTTTCACAATATTTCGGATTGAGTTAGCCAAAACAAAACCGGATATTTCTGGTTTCATGCAGTCATATCCGGACATACTGGTGTGGGATTCGTATGCAATGGGCTGAGAAAATCAGCGTAAAAATGGTTTTGGAAAAAAGCAAAGTCTTTTCGTTAAGCAAGTGCATAAAATGTCGTCTAGACAGACAGAAATATCATGTTTATTTGCCCCAGTTCCTCTAGCTTTCTCCCTAGAAAATACGAATATATAGAGCTGGTGTCTCCATGTGGAACCAATTACTGTATCGAAGCTCAAAATAAAATATTCCCCGATAAATACATTCAAAACAATAAAGTCCGGGGATAATAACCGGAAAACACAAACACAGTGGCTGTAGCAATATCTGGGATTGAGTTTGCCAAAACACAACCGGATATTTCTCATTTCATCCAGTCATATCCGGACAAACTGGTGTGGAATCCCTATGCAATGGACCGAGAAAATCACAGTAAAAATGGTTTTGGAGAAAAACAAAGTCTTTTCTTTAGGAAAGTGCATAAAATGTCATCTATACAAACAGAAATATCATGTTTGTTTGTCGCAGTTTCTCCAGCTTTCTCCCTAGAAAATACGAATGTGTAGAGCTGGTGTCTCCATGAGGAACCAATTAGTGAATCCAAGCACAAAATTAAGTGTTTCCTGAGAAAAAACATTCAAATCAATAAAGTCTGTGGATAATATCAGGAATACACAAACACAGAGGCTGTAGCAATATTTTGGATTGAGTTTGCCAAAACACAACCGGATATTTCTGGTTTCATCCAGTCATATCCGGACAAACTGCTGTGGAATTCATATGCAATGGACTTAGAAAATTACAGTAAAACTGATTTTGGAGAAAACACAGTCTTTTCGTTAGGAAAGTGCATAAAATGTCATCTATACAAACAGAAATATCATGTTTGTTTGTCACAGTTCCTCTAGCTTTCTCCCTAGAAAATACGAATGTGTAGAGCTGGTGTCCCCATGATGAACCAATTAGTGATTCAATGGTACAAAATTAAATGTTCCCTGATAAAAACATTCAAAACAAGAAAGTCCATCGATAATATCCAGAAAACACAAACACAGAGGCTTTCACAATATTTCGGATTGAGTTAGCCAAAACAAAACCAGAGATTTCCGGTTTCATCCAGTCATATCTGGACAAACTGGTGTGGAATTCGTATGAAATATACCGAGAAATCAGAGTAAAAATGGTTTTGGAGAAAAGCAAAGTCTTTTCATTAGGCAAGTGCATAAAATGTGATCTATACAAACAGAAATATCATGTTTGTTTGCCCCAGGTCCTCCAGCTTTCTCCCTAGGAAATACGAATGTGTAGAGCTGGAGTCTCCATGATGAACCAGTTAGTTTCTACGGTACAAAATTAAATGTTCTCTGATAAAAACATTCAAAACAATAAAGTCCATCGAGAATGTCCAGAAAACACATACACAGAGGCTGCAGCAATATTTCGGATTGAGTTAGCAAAAACACAACTGGATATTTCCATTTCCATGCAGTCATATCCGGAAAAAGTCGTTTGGAATTCGTATGCAATGGACCGAGAAAATCACAGTAAAAATGGTTTTGGAGAAAAGCAAAGTCTTTCCTTAGGCAAGTGCATAAAATCTCATCGATACAAACAGAAATATCACGTTTGTTTGCCGCAGTTCCTCTACCTTTCTCCCTAGAACATACGAATATGTTCAGCTGGTGTCTCCATGTAGAACCAATTACTGTATCCAAGCTCAAAATAAAATATTCCCTGAGAAAAAACATTCAAAACAATAAAGTCCATTTGTAATATCCAGAAAACACAAACACAGAGGCTGTAGCAATATTTGGGATTGAGTTAGAAAAAAAAAAAACAGATATTACCGGTTTGATCCAGTCATATCCGGACAAACTGGTGTGGAATTCGTATGCAAAGGACCGAGAAAATCACAGTAAAAATGGTTTTGGAGAAAAGCAAAGTCTTTTCGTTAGGCAGGTGCATAAAATGTCATCTTGAAAGAATTAGGCAGGTTAGGTTTAAAATGAAATTTCTTGAGCTAACTGCATATTGTTCTGCTTCTGTACAAATTGGCTGGGCTTGCAATAATCTTACAAGAAATGTGACTACTTTTATAAGAGCTTGCAATATGTAACCGTTTTTAGGAACTATAAAGGCTGAAGTTAACAGAAAATGTACCCAACCTATATCCTGTTACAAGTTACCACACACTACATACCCGGTTTGACGAACCCTGCCCTTGCTTGCTTAAGCTGAAAATAAAAACCACAAGGCACGTACAGCATGTAACTTCTTCCTTTATCCTGTAATCCTTTAGGTTACCCAATGAAATTGTAACACAGTAAAAATATGCTAATGTTGTGGTTTTAAGCCTTAAATACTCTGTGAAACTGATAATCGGGGCCGCTCTCTCTGCACTGCACTAGAGGGTGCTGTTGAGACGGCCCATTTGCAAATGAAATAAACTTCCCTCTTGCCCTTTGCATCGATTGGTGTGGAGCTCGTGTATCTGGGGGTCGGTCGAATTGTGGGACACCTGCTCCGGGGGTCCTACATTTTGGGGGCTCGTCTGGGATTTAAACCCCCCCCCAGATTCACCCTCCATCTCCCAATCGGAGGTAAGTCTTTTCTGTTCCGTGTATTTTTGTGTGTTCCATTGTCTATCTTCCCCGGGCGCCTGGCGTACGGGTGTTTGTGTTAGGCGCCGAACAGGTAAAAGAGCCAGTAGTAGGAAGGGGCAGACGTGCCCAGGACCCCTGGCTCGAGCCTCTGGAGGACGCTCCGGTGGCAGTCCGGGGGAAGAGGGAGGTGGATTTTGTCCCCCTCCTTCTTCAGAGCCGGACTGGGAGGAGAGGGAGGTGGATTTTGTCCCCCTCTTTCTTTGGGAGAGCCTGGCTGCCGGGCAGCCGCTCCCGAGCCGCCTGCCCGTCAGGCGGCTGCTCCCATCGGAAGTTTTGGTTTCAGTTTTGTCTCGTTCCATTGTTGCGCGCAGAGTGTTTGTGTGTTTTGTAATTGTGTTCTGTGTTATAATCTACTTACCTTTCTTCTCCAATATGGGACAGGGATTGACTACACCTTTGAGCCCCGGCTGGACCAGTTAACCCTTTCCAATCTGGTAGAAGGCTGTCCGTTTTTGCAGCTTATGGTAGCTTTGGTGCATCTTAAAGTTTTTGTGAGCTATTACTGTTGCTAAGTTTTAATTGTCTGAGAAATTGTGGTAACAAAGTGTCCGGACTACCCATTTTATTTTTGTATTATGTGTTAATTTTGTTTACCTCTCAAAACAGCCTTAGGGCCAAATGTACGGACAAATTTTTAAAATAAAGGGGCTTGTATCTAGGTTCAGCTCTGGTGGACGAGTAACTTTGTTGCCAAATGACCTTCTCCTGCTCCTTGGGAGCCTGGCCAGTTCCCTGGGAGGAGGAAAGAAAAATGTTTCTGATAAACGGGTGGGCATGCTTCCTGTCTTGGCTCTTTGGCCAAGATCCGGGACGGGACGCACTGCTTGCCTGAAGTCTTGGCAATGAGCCACCCTCGTCCTTGGAGGCTTTGAGAGGGAGCCAGAACCTTAATCCATTAACCCTTTTCAACCTGATGGGTTTTTCTCTTTGCAGTTAATGGAAGCCTAAGCAATGGTTCATATGCTGATGTTTAGTTCTTTTCTGTGCTGCTGTCCCTGACTTATTTGATAAGAGTGTTCCTTTACGTGCCTTAAAGGTTTTGCGTTTTCCTATTGCCATTATGAGTCTTGATTGGGAAAACTGCAGCGCAAAGTTGTTTATATTGTTTATCTGTTTTCAGTGTTTAAGTGATTATCCAACTGATCAGAAGTGTACAAATTGTTGGCTAAACCGCTTAAATTCTAAACCGAGTCTTCCAACTTTGGGCTTCCAGTCGGATCCCTGGAACTCTCAGAGGATAGGACTCTAAAATTTATTAAAGTAACAGCTACTTGAGTCAATTCAGGTTATGTAAAATGTAATTTTAACTGTTAATTCAAATAATGGTGTGGTATTCATTAATAACTCAGTGTCTTAAGCCATCTAGGCATCAATGCTAAGCAAAATGTAAAAAAAAGTATTGTACTTTTCACATCTTAAATTCGATAAGAGAGACTGTTTAAAATCTGTTTTTACAAAAAAAAACTGTAACGTCTATTTTAACAGTGTCTGCTAAATCAGTTGCTCTGCCATTTTTAAAGTGAGGTCCTGTAAGCTCTTTTTGACTCTGTTAAATAGTTCTAAACTATGTAAACTTTTATGTACAAGGTTTTTTTATTTCTGGTTTATTCGACAGCAAGAAACATAAAATTCATCTTCTGCCCAAATAATCTATTATGTACTCTACTGTATCTGTTAAGTTCAAATTGATAAAAAGCATTATTAAGTATTATGATCAGATCTGGTTTAAAAGTGTAAAAATCACCCTGACTAATAAATGGCTATCATTTCAGGATGTTAAAAAATTCTATTTTGACCAGGTACTCTAAGTTCTCTTGGCACCCTTAACAGACTTTATAAAAATCAAAGTTCTAAATTGCTAAAATAATAATCAATTGGCTGTTTAAATTAAAAGTGGTGCCAAGATGTAAAATGATGCTAAACTTCAGCTATAAACATGTTTCTTTCTAGCTGCTCCAGTCTCTGGCTCAGAAGCCAGATACTTTAAAGAGGGACTGACAAAGTCTCCGTCCCGCTAACGCTGAACAACCAGGCATTACTAGTTCAAATGTATTGCTAGTTCAAATGTGGATCAAACGGGAGATCTAGCCAACAGGTAAAAAGTGCTCCAAAAGAGACTTAGAGACGAAGGGAAATGGTTATGCGGCAGGTGCTAGAGGACCAGGTTCCAGGGGCCCAAAAAAAACCTCTAGTGCCCACTGGCTACATGGTAAATAATCCGGAAGCCAAAGGATGGCAGAAATGTCTGCCACAATTTCTCCTCTAAGTCAGGCTACGCAGTAAGCACTGGTTAAACCGCCAGTTAAATCTGAAAGCCCAGGAAGTCAGTCTAGAGACCCGACTCGTTGCCTCACTTCTCCTCTTTTCTCTTCCAGAAGGGAAGTTACTACAGTTCTGCAGGACTCTCCACTGTGATGTACGGTTTGATCCCCAGACCTTATGTAAGAAATGGTTGACCTTCTCTGTAATAATGCCTGGCCAAACAACATAGCCAAAATAAGAGGTTAAACTATAAAATAATGTGACAGCTAAATCAATTTTTCAGTGTACGTGGTAAATGGGCAGAACTCCCCTTTTAAACCAAATTAAGGAATAAATAAAAAGTTGTACTGATGACCTCAAAGTATGCAAGCAGGTCACCACAGTTGATCTTGCCTAAAAGGTCATAGTTCTCCTCATGGGCACGGTCTTAACTCGCAAAAAAAAAATACTAAGTGTCAAAATTTGCCCATGACCATAGTTTTTTTAGCTCACCCTAATATTAAAAAAATCAGGGTTGGGTTGAGCACCCCCTTAACTGACATAGAGGCTGCCTCCTTGGTCTACTTTATTAGAGACCAGGAGAACAAGGAGCAAGCTAGCAACAGGAGCGACATGAGGATGGGCAACAGGCCAAACTATGGCTTTCTGCACGGTGATCTGCCGTCAAGGAGACCCAGCAAGGCCACTGCACCCCAAACAGCACCTGTTGCTGATATAAGGAGCCAGGGCATTGGGCAAGCAGCTGTCACAACAGAAACTGCCTTCTGTCAGCTCTGCCAAGAGCATGGCCACTGGACATGAAACTGCCCTGGGTGTCGAAGGACTCCTGGTTCAGAACCGCAGACCCTGTGGCCCCGAGCTAAAAAGCCTTTAGCTCTGCCCAGCCTCTGCCTAGCTTCTAGCTCCAGCCACTGCTATTGAGGGGATGGCCTAGGGTCAGTGAAACGCAAGTTGCCTATTTCTACCAGCCTCCTGTTGAAGCTCTCCTCCTAGTCCAGCCAGGTAATGCAAGTCAACAGGGTGCCTCCCTTAAAGGAGATTCGCATCTCTTGCAATTCGCTTCCAGCACCCCCTGGATAGGTCTGGGCTTCACACACCCAGCCAGGCCTTAAAACGTCTATCCAATAGTATTAAGCTTAGAGAAAGCCCTCCCTGCCTGTTCCTAAAAACAGGGCTTTCAGTAATAGCTAACTCAGATAGTCCTACACCTATTTGGACAGGTCCTCACTGAGGACTTAAAAGGGACTATCTCTTGAGGGGGGTGCACAATAATCCATAATGTAGATAATTAAATGTAAGTGACTTGTAGTCTGTCTCCTTTCCCAGCCTGAGACTCTAGTCTTGTACATTGGCTTAACTTGCTAGCAAAACTAGCTATTAGGTATCTGGAGGAAAACGAAGCATAGCTAGTCCATTAAAGTGTTAACTATTTAACCCTTATCCTCTCCCCTGGGGAGAGAAAACCAGCCCCAGAGAGGATATGGGCCATGCAGCAAATTCCTACTTCTGCAAACTTCAGGCAGTCCCAGCTTTTCTCTATCAGGTTACAGGTTCCTAGATACAGGAAAATAGCACAGTTCCTAAACCAGGCTCTATAAAAACATCAAAAATAAAAGTAAAAAAAAAAGTGTTATTGGTCAAAAGGGCTAAAAAGAAAAAAAGTTTTTTTAAAAAAAAAAAACATGGTTTATAAAAATCCTGATGGCTAGTTTTCTCTAGGCTAAAGTAAAAATGGTAAAATGTTTAAAGTAAGTTAAAGAGGTTGTGTACAAGTCACAAAAGGTTATAAAAAAAAAGGTATTAAACATGCTAACTGCTGCTCCAGGGGGTATCTGTACCATGCTTCAGGAAAAATGTTGTTTCTGGGTCAATCCAACTGGACAAACCCAAATTTGTACTTTTCCTGGACCGAGTAACACAGTGTTTCTAAGGCTACTGTCACATACCATAAGACAGATAGCAAGAGGAAATACCCAAATCTCCCTCGACGCCCACATGCCAGCTTTGAAGAAGTTACAGAAGACGGAACTCCATCCATAATCCCAAAATTTTGGGTATTCCTCTTAAGGGAAAATGTTAGGCAGGAAGTCAGTTATGAGCTTATGTGTGTGTGACAGGCCTAAAGAGAAGGCATTTATATGCATCCGCATCTCAAACACCCTGCTCCCCTCCTTTGTTTCAGACCTTCAAGAAAAGTTTTAACACAACAATAACAAAGACAGGGGTTTCGTGCTCCCACACTCGTTCCAGGCTGGGGACACCGTCTACGTTCGCAGGCACCAAACCACGAAGCCGCGCTGGACCACCTCAACAGCGGTAAAAGTCAACGGATTCGCCGCCTGGGTTCACGCGTTTTACGTAAGGTGAGCCCTACTGGAGGAGAACAAAATTCAGGACACAATGCGCTCAAAATCCACTCAAGATAAGACTCTTAAAGATTGTTTAGTACTTGTAATACTTTTAATTTTTCTTACCCCGATTATGGGCAGCCCACATACCCCAAGGAGGCTCACGTGGCAGGTGATGTCGTGTGGTCCGTTACCCACGTGGCCCCTTCTGGGACATGGTGGCCCTCCTTGCACCCAGATGTCTGTCAATTGGTTACAGGACTGGACACCTGGGACATCCCTGACATGTCTCATGAACAGATAGCCCTGTGGGGCAAGGGCGTACACTTAACCAATGCAGACAACCCCGGGTACAGGAATCCACAATTCAGATGCTATCTCCAACAATCTCAGGTCTAAGGATGGCAGGTCTGCGGCAGATAAGTGGCGGTGCGGGGGGGGGGAGAATCCTTCTACTGTAAAGCCTGGGAATGTGAGACCACAGGTCATGCATATTGGAAACCCTCCTCTAATTGGGATTGGATCTCTGTAAGGTTTTATGTTTCTAACTACGATCCTGGGTTCCAATTTTCCATCCAACTTGATCAATCACCCATGCCTTGGTCCTGACCCAGCAGTACCGAAGTTTAAAAACGGAGGACATAAAATACAGCTATTCCTTAAATTTTAAGATTAAAATTTGCCAAAAACAAGAGGAGGGAGTGAAAGAATTAGGCAGGTTAGGTTTAAAATGAAATTGCTTGAGCTAACTGCTTATATTGTCCTGCTTCTGTACAAATTGGCTGGGCTTGCAATAATCTTACAAGAAATGTGACTACTTTTATAAGAGCTTGCAATATGTAACCGTTTTTAGGAACTATAAAGGCTGAAGTTAACAGAAAATGTACCCAACCTATATCCTGTTACAAGTTACCACACACTACATACCCGGTTTGACGAACCCTGCCCTTGCTTGCTTAAGCTGAAAATAAAAACCACAAGGCACGTACAGCATGTAACTTCTTCCTTTATCCTGTAATCCTTTAGGTTACCCAATGAAATTGTAACACAGTAAAAATATGCTAATGTTGTGGTTTTAAGCCTTAAATACTCTGTGAAACTGATAATCGGGGCCGCTCTCTCTGCACTGCACTAGAGGGTGCTGTTGAGACGGCCCACTTGCAAATGAAATAAACTTCCCTCTTGCCCTTTGCATCGATTGGTGTGGAGCTCGTGTATCTGGGGGTCGGTCGAATTGTGGGACACCTGCTCCGGGTGTCCTGCAATCTATACAAATAGAAATATCATGTTTGTTTGCCGCAGTTCCTCTAGCTTTCTCCCTAGAAAATAGGAATGTGTAGAGCTGGTGTCTCCATGTGGAAACAATTAGTGTTTCCAAGCACAAAATTAAATGTTCCCTGAAAAAAAAACATTCAAAAAATAAAGTCCGTGGATAATATCAGGAATATACAAACACAGAGGCTTTCACAATATTTCGGATTGAGTTAGCCAAAACAAACCCCAGATACTTCTGGTTTCATCCAGTCGTATCCGGACAAACTGGTGTGGAATTCGTATGCAATGTACCGAGAAAATCACAGTAAAAATGGATTTTGAGAAAAGTAAAGTCTTTTCTTTAGGCAAGTGCATAAAATGTCATCTAGACAAACAGAAATACCCTGTTTGTTTGCCGCAGTTCCTCTAGCTTTCTACCTAGAAAATATGAATGTGTAGAGCTGGTGTCTCCATGTGGAAATAATTAGTGTTTCGCAGCACAAAATTAAATGTTCCCTGATAAAAAACATTCAAAACAATAAAATCCATGGATAATATCCAGAAAACTCAAACACAGAGGCTTTCACAATATTTCGGATTGAGTTAGCCAAAACAAAACCGGATATTTCTGGTTTCATGCAGTCATATCTGGACATACCGGTGTGGGATTCGTATGCAATGGGCTGAGAAAATCAGAGTAAAAATGGTTTTGGAAAAAAGCAAAGTCTTTTCGTTAGGCAAGTTCATAAAATGTCGTCTAGACAGACAGAAATATCATGTTTATTTGCCCCAGTTCCTCTAGCTTTCTCCCTAGAAAATACGAATATACAGAGCTGGTGTCTCCATGTGGAACCAATTACTGTATCGAAGCTCAAAATAAAATATTCCCCGATAAATACATTCAAAACAATAAAGTCCGGGGATAATAACCGGAAAACACAAACACAGAGGCTGTAGCAATATCTGGGATTGAGTTTGCCAAAACACAACCGGATATTTCTCATTTCATCCAGTCATATCCGTACAAACTGGTGTGGAATCCCTACGCAATGGACCGAGAAAATCACAGTAAAAATGGTTTTGGAGAAAAGCAAAGTCTTTTCTTTAGGAAAGTGCATAAAATGTCATCTATACAAACAGAAATATCATGTTTGTTTGTCGCAGTTTCTCCAGCTTTCTCCCTAGAAAATACGAATGTGTAGAGCTGGTGTCTCCATGAGGAACCAATTAGTGAATCCAAGCACAAAATTAAGTGTTTCCTGAGAAAAAACATTCAAATCAATAAAGGCTATGGATAATATCAGGAATACACAAACACAGAGGCTGTAGCAATATTTTGGATTGAGTTTGCCAAAACACAACCGGATATTTCTGGTTTCATCCAGTCATATCCGGACAAACTGCTGTGGAATTCATATGCAATCGACTGAGAAAATTACAGTAAAAATGATTTTGGAGAAAACACAGTCTTTTCGTTAGGAAAGTGCATAAAATGTCATCTATACAAACAGAAATATCATGTTTGTTTGTCACAGTTCCTCTAGCTTTCTCCCTAGAAAATACGAATGTGTAGAGCTGGTGTCCCCATGATGGACCAATTAGTGATTCAACGGTACAAAATTAAATGTTCCCTGATAAAAACATTCAAAACAAGAAAGTCCATCGATAATATCCAGAAAACACAAACACAGAGTCTGTAGCAATATTTTGGATTGAGATAGCCAAAACAAAACCAGAGATTTCCGGTTTCATCCAGTCATATCTGGACAAACTGGTGTGGAATTCGTATGAAGTATACCGAGAAATCACAGTAAAAATGGTTTTGGAGAAAAGCAAAGTCTTTTCTTTAGGCAAGTGCATAAAATGTGATCTATACAAACAGAAATATCATGTTTGTTTGCCCCAGGTCCTCCAGCTTTCTCCCTAGGAAATACGAATGTGTAGAGCTGGAGTCTCCATGATGAACCAGTTAGAGTTTCTACGGTACAAAATTAAATGTTCCCTGATAAAAACATTCAAAACAATAAAGTCCATCGAGAATGTCCAGGAAACACAAACACAGGGGCTGAAGCAATATTTCGGATTGAGTTAGCAAAAACACAACTGGATATTTCCGTTTCCATCCAGTCATATCCGGAAAAAGTCGTTTGGAATTCGTATGCAATGGACTGAGAAAATCACCGTAAAAATGGTTTTGGAGAAAAGCAAAGTCTTTTCCTTAGGCAAGTGCATAAAATCTCATCGATACAAACAGAAATATCATGTTTGTTTGCCGCAGTTCCTCTACCTTTCTCCCTAGAACATACGAATTTGTTCAGCTGGTGTCTCCATGTAGAACCAATTACTGTATCCAAGCTGAAAATAAAATGTTCCCTGAAAAAAAACATTCAAAACAATAAAGTCCATTTGTAATATCCAGAAAACACAAACACAGAGGCTGTAGCAATATTTGGGATTGAGTTAGCAAAAAAAAAAAAAAAAACAGATATTTCCGGTTTGATCCAGTCATATCCGGACAAACTGGTTCGGAATTCGTATGCAAAGGACCGAGAAAATCACAGTAAAAATGGTTTTGGAGAAAAGCAAAGTCTTTTCGTCAGGGAAATACATAAAATGTCATCTATACAAACAGAAATACCATGTTTGTTTGCCGCAGTTCCTCTAGTTTTCTATCTAGAAAATACGAATGTGTAGAGCTGGTGTCTCCATGTGGAACCAATTAGTGTTTCTGCGGTACAAAATTAAATGTTGCCTTATAAAAATTTTCAAAACATTAAAGTCCGTGAATAATATCAGGAATACACAAACACAGAGGCTTTCACACTATTTCGGATTGAGTGAGCCAAAACAGAACGAGATATTTCTGGTTTCATCCAGTAATATCTGGAAAAAGTCATTTGGAATTCGTATGCAATGGACCAAGAAAATCACAGTAAAAATGGTTTTGGAGAAAAGCAAAGTCTTTTCGCCATGCAAGAGCATAAAATATCATCTATATAAACGGAAATATGATGCTTGTTTACCGCAGTTCCTCTAGCTTTCTCCACAGAAAATACGAATATGTAGAGCTGGTGTCTCCATGTGGAACCAATTAGTGTTTCTACGGTACAAAATTAAATGTTCCCTGATAAAAACATTCAAAAAAATAAAGTCTGTCGATAATATCGGGAAGACATAAACATAGAGCCTATAGCAATATCTGGGATTGAGTTAGCCAAAACACAACTGGATATTTCTGTTTTCATCCAGTTATATCCGTACAAGCTGGTGTGGAATTCATATGCAATGGACTAAGAAATTCACAGTAAAAATGGTTTTGGAGAATAGAAAAGTGTTTTCGTTAGCCAAGTGCATAAAATGTCATCGATACAAAGTCCATCGATAATATCCACAAAAGACAAACACAGGCTGTAGCAATATTTCGGATTGAGTTAGCCAAAACACAACCGGATATTTCTGTTTTCATCCAGTCATACCCGGACAATGTGGTGTGGAATTTGTATGCAATGGACCGAGAAAATCACAGTAAAAATGGAATTGGAGAAAAGCAAAGTCTTTTCATTAGGCAAGCGCATAAAACGTCATCTATACAAACATAAATATCATGTTTGTTTGCCACAGTTCCTCTAGCTTTCTCCCTAGAAAATACGAATGTGTAGAGCTGGTGTCTCCATGTTGAACCAATTAGTGTTTCCAAGCACAAAATTAAATGTTCCCTGATAAAGAACATTCAAAACAACAAAGTCCATGGATAATATAAGGAATACACAAACACAGAGGCGGTAACAATATCTGGGATTGAGTTAGCCAAATCAAAACCGTATATTTCTGGTTTCATCCAGTCATATCAGCACAAAGTATTGTGGAATTCGTAGTCAATGGACCGAGAAAATCTCATTAAAAATTGTTTTGGAGAAAAGCAATGACTTTACGTTAATCAAGTACATAAATATTCATCTATAGAAACAGAAATATCATGTTTGTTTGCTGCAATTCCTGTAGCTTTCTCCCTAGAAAATACGAATGTTTAGAGCTGGTGTTCCCATTATGAAGCAATTAGAGTTTCAACGGTACAAAATTAAATATTCCCTGACAAAGACATTCAAAACAATAAAGTCCATCGATAATATCCAGAAAAAAAATGCAGAGGCTTTCACAATATTTCGGATTGAGTTAGCCAAAACACAACCGGATATTTCTGGTTTCATCCATTCATATCCGGACAAAGTGGTGAGGAATTTGTACGCAATGGACCGAGAATATCACAATAAAAATGGTTTTTGAGAAAAGCAAAGTCTTTTCGTTAGGCAAGTGCATAAAATGTCATCTATACAAACAGAAATATCATGTTTGTTTGCCGCAGTTCCTCTAGCTTTCTCCCTAGAAAATACAATGTGTAGAGCTGGTGTCTCCATGTGGAACCAATTAGTGTTTCAATGGTGAGAAGTAAAGGGTTAAAATGGAGCTGCTGAGCTGACTGCATATTGTTTTGCTTCTGTACAAAATGCTTTGGCTTGCAAAATGCATTTTTTTAAGATAACTAGATTTTAGCTGACCTTGTAACATGTGATGATTGTGCTAATACGTTTATTAGACAATTGAGCATGTGATAATTATTTTAGGAGCTATGTTGAATTTTTGGTCATGATGACCCCGTGTTTATGCTTGCTCAAGGTCTTCTGTCCCCTCACCCAGGAAAAACCCTGCATCTTATGAGAATTTGTTATGCATCTTATGAGAATTTGTCATGCTGCGGTTTATCTTGTAATCCTTTGTGTCATGTGTGGAGATATGCTAATGTTGTGGTTTTTAGTCTTAAATACTTTGAGCAGTTGATGATCGGGGCCTCTCTTCTCGCACTGCACCAGAGGGTGTTGTTGTGCTTAAGAGTTGGCCCATCTGCGCAGATGAAATAAACTTCCTCATGTTCTTTACAGCGATTGGAATGGAATTCGTGTTTCTGGGGTCGGTAGAAGTGTGAGGCACCTTTCGGGGGTCTTATAATGGTACAAAATTAAATGTTCCCTGATGAAAACATTCAAAACAATAAGTCCATCGATAATATCAGAAAACACAAACACAGAAACTTTCACAATATTTCGGATTGAGTTAGCCAAAACACAACCGGATAATTCTGGTTTTATCCCTTCATATCCGGACAAAGTTGTGTGGAATTCGTGCGTAATGGACTGAGAAAATCACAGTAAAACTGGTTTTGGAGAAAAGCAAAGTCTTTTCGTTAGGCAAGTGCATAAAATATCATCTATACAAACAGAAATATCATGTTTGTTTGCCGCAGTTCCTCTAGCTTTCTCCCTAGAAAATACAATGTGTAGAGCTGGTGTCTTCATGTGGAACCAATTAGTGATTCCAAGATAAATTAAATCTTCCCTGATAATAAACATACAAAACTGTAAAGTCCGTGGATAATATCAGGAATACACAAACACAGAAGCTGTAGCAATATTTTGGATTGAGTTTGCCAAAACACAACCGGATATTTCCGGTTTCATCCCATCATATCTAGTGAACTGGTGTGGAATTCGTATGCAATGGACACAGATATTCACAGTAAAAATGGTTTTGGAGAATAGCAACTTCTTCTCGTTAGGCAAGTGCATAAAATGTCATCTATACAAACAGAAATATCATGTTTGTTTGCCACAATTCCTCTGGGTTTCTCCCTAGAAAATACGAATGTGTAGAGCTGGTGTTCCCATGATGAACCAATTGGTGTTTCAACGGTACAAAATTAAATGTTCCCTGATAAAAACATTCAAAACAATAAACTAAATTGATAATACCCAGAAAACACAAACACAGAGGCTGGATCAATATCTGGGACTGAGTTAGCCAAAATGAAATCGGATATGTCCGGTTTCATTCAGTCATATCCGGACAATGTGGTGTGGAATTCGTATGCAATGGACCTAGAAAATCAGATTAAAAATGGTTTTGGAGAAAAGCAAAGTCTTTTCATTATGCAAGTGCATAAAATGTCATCTATACAAACAGAAATATCATGTGTGTTTGCCATAGTTCCTCTAGCATTCTCCCTAGAAAATACGAATGCATAGAGCTGGTGTATCCATGTTGAACCAATTCGTGATGCCAAGCACAAAATTAAAATTTCCCTGATAAAAAATATTCAAATCAATAAAGTCCGTGGTAATATCAGGAATACACAAACACAGAGGCTGTAGCAATATTTGGGATTGAGTTAGTCAAAACAAAACCGGATATTTCCGGTTTCATCCCGTCATATCCAGTAACCTGGTGTGGAATTCGTATGCAATGGACCGAGAAAATCACAGTAACAATGGTTTTGGAGAAAAGCAAAGTCTTTTCATTAGGCAAGTGCATAAAATGTCATCTACACAAACAGAAATATCATGTTTGTTTGCTGCAGTTCCTCTAACTTTCTCCCTAGAAAATACAAATGTGTAGAGCTGGTGTTCCCATGATGAACCAATTAGTGCTTCAACGGTACAAAATTATATGTTCCCTGATAAAAACATTCAAAACAATAAAGTCCTTCGATAATATCCAGAAAACACAAACACAGAGGCTGGATCAATATCTGGGACTGAGTTAGCCAAAATGAAATCGGATATGTCCGGTTTCATCCAGTCATATCCGGACAATGTGGTGTGGAATTCGTATGCAATGGACCTAGAAAATCAGATTAAAAATGGTTTTGGAGAAAAGCAAAGTCTTTTCATTATGCAAGTGCATAAAATGTCATCTATACAAACAGAAATATCATGTGTGTTTGCCGTAGTTCCTCTAGCATTCTCCCTAGAAAATACGAATGCATAGAGCTGGTGTATCCATGTTGAAGCAATTCGTGATGCCAAGCACAAAATTAAAATTTCCCTGATAAAAATATTCAAATCAATAAAGTCCGTGGTAATATCAGGAATACACAAACACAGAGGCTGTAGCAATATTTGGGATTGAGTTAGCCAAAACAAAACCGGATATTTCCGGTTTCATCCCGTCATATCCAGTAACCTGGTGTGGAATTCGTATGCAATGGACCGAGAAAATCACAGTAACAATGGTTTTGGAGAAAAGCAAAGTCTTTTCATTAGGCAAGTGCATAAAATGTCATCTACACAAACAGAAATATCATGTTTGTTTGCTGCAGTTCCTCTAACTTTCTCCCTAGAAAATATGAATGTGTAGAGCTGGTGTTCCCATGATGAACCAATTAGTGCTTCAACGGTACAAAATTATATGTTCCCTGATAAAAACATTCAAAACAATAAAGTCCTTCGATAATATCCAGAAAACAAAAACACAGAGGCTTTCACAATATTTTGGATTGAGTTAGCCAAAACAGAACCGGATATGTCTGGTTCATCCAGACATATCCAGACAACGTGGTGTGGAATTCGTATGCTATGGACCGAGGAAATCACATTAAAATGGTTTTGGAGAAAAGCAAAGTATTTTCGTTAGGCAAGTGCATAAAATGTCATCTATACAAACAGAAATCCATGTTTATGTCGCAGTTCCTCTAGCTTTCTCCCTAGAAAATACGAATGTGTAGAGCTGGTTTACCCATGATGAAACAATTAGTGTTTCTACGGTACAAAATTAAATGTTCCCTGATAAAAACATTCAAAACAATAAAGTCCGTTGATAATATCCAGAAAACACAAACACAGAGGCTTTCACAGTATTTCGGATTGAGTTAGCCAAAATACAACCGGATATTTCTGTTTTCATCCAGTCATACCAGACAAAGTGGTGTGGAATTCGTATGCAATGGACTGAGAAAATCACAGTAAAATTGGTTTTGGAGAAAAGCAAAGTCTTTTCGTTAGGCAAGTGCATAAAATGTCATCTATACTAACAGAAATATCATGTTTGTTTGTCGCAGATCCTCTAGCTTTCTCCCTAGAAAATAGGAATGTGAAGATCTGGTGTCTCCATGTGGAACCAATTAGTGTTTCCAGGCACAAAATTAAATGTTCCCTGATAAAAAACATTCAAAAAATAAAGTCTGTGGATAATATCAGGAATACACAAACACAGAAGCTGTAACAATATCTGGGATTGAGTTAGCCAAAACGAAACCGGATATTTCTGTTTTCATCTAGTCATTTTCGGACAAACTGGTGTGGAATTCGTATGCAATGGACCGAGAAAATCACAGTACAAATATTATTGGAGAAAACCAAAGTCTTTTCGTTAGGCAAGTGCATAAAATGTCATCTATACAAACAGAAATATCAAGTTTGTATGCCGCAGTTCCTCTAGCTTTCTCCTTAGAAAATAGGAATATGTAGAGCTGGTGTTTCCATGTGGAAGCAATTACTCTTTCCAAGATCAAAATTAAATGTTCCCTGATAAAAAACATTCAAAACAATAAAGTCCGTGGATAATACCAGGAATACACAAACACAGAGGCTGTAGCAATATCTGTTATTGAGTTAGCCAAAACAAAACTGGATCTGTCTGGTTCATCCAGACATATCCGGACAATGTGGTGTGGAATTCGTATGCTATGGACCGAGGAAATCACATTAAAATGGTTTTGGAGAAAAGCAATGTCTTTTCGTTAGGCAAGTGCATAAAATGTCATCTATACAAACAAAAATATCATGTTTCTTGCCGCAGTTCCTTTCGCTTTCTCCCTAGAAAATAAAAATGTGTACAGCTAGTGTTCCAATGATGAACCAATTAGTGTTTCTACGGTACAAAATTAAATGTTACCTGATAAAAAATATTCAAAACACTAAAGTCCGTGGTAATATCAGGAATACACAAACACATAGGCTGTAACAATATCTGGGATTGAGTTAGCCAAAACACAACCGGATATTTCCGGTTTCATCCAGTCATATCCGGACATACTCTTGTGGAATTTGCATGCAGTGTATCGCGAAAATCACAGAAAAATGGTTTTGGAGAAAAGCAAAGCCTTTTCGTTCGGCAAGTGCATAAAATGTCATCTATACAAACAGAAATATCATGTTTGTTTGCCGCAGTTCCTCTAGCTTTTCCGTAGAAAATACGAATGCGTAGAGCTGGTGTCTCCATGTGGAAACAATTAGAGTTTCCAACCACAAAATTAAATGTTCCTTGATAAAAAACATTCAAAACAATAAAGTCCATCGATAATATCCAGAAAACACAAACACAGAGGCTTTCACAATATTTCGTATTGAGTTAGCCAAAACACACCCGGATATTTCTGGTTTCTTCCAGTCATATCCGCACAAAGATGTGTGGAATTCGGATGCAATGGACAGAGAAAATCACAGTAAAAATGGTTTTGGAGAAAAGCAAAGTCTTTTCGTTAGGCAAGTGCATAAAATGTCATCTATACAAACGGAAATATCATGTTTGTTTGCCGCAGTTCCTCTATTTCTCCCTAGAAAATACTAATGTGTAGAGCTGGTGTTTCAATGTGGAACCAATTAGTGTTTCCAAGGACAAATTAAATGTTTGCTGATAAAAAAATTTCAAAGCAATAAAGTCCGTTGACAATATCCAGAAAACACAATACAGAGGCTGTAGAAATATCAGGAATTGAGTTAGCCAAAACAAAACCGGATATTTCCGGTTTCATCCCAGCATATCCAGACAAATTGGTGTGGAATTCATATGCAATGGACCCAGATATTCACAGTAAAAATGGTTTTGGAAAAAAGCAAAGTCTTTTCATTAGGCAAGTGCATAAAATGTCATATATAGAAACAGAAATATCATGTTTGTTTGCAGCAGTTCCTCTAGTTTTCTGATTAGAAAATACAAATGTGTAGAGCTGGTGTCTCCATGTGGAACCAATTCATGATTCCAAGCACAAAATTAAATGTTCCCTCATAAAAAACATTCAAATCAATAAAGTCCGTGGTAGTATCAGGAATACACAAACACAGAGGCTGTAGAAATATCTGGGTTTGAGTTAGCCAAAACAAATCTGGATATTTCCGGTTTCATCCCATCATATCTAGTGAACTGGTGTGGAATTCGTATGCAATGGACACAGATATTCACAGTAAAAATGGTTTTGGAGAATAGCAACTTCTTCTCGTTAGGCAAGTGCATAAAATGTCATCTATACAAACAGAAATATCATGTTTGTTTGCCGCAATTCCTCTGGGTTTCTCCCTAGAAAATACGAATGTGTAGAGCTGGTGTTCCCATGATGAACCAATTGGTGTTTCAACGGTACAAAATTAAATGTTCCCTGATAAAAACATTCAAAACAATAAACTAAATTGATAATACCCAGAAAACACAAACACAGAGGCTGGATCAATATCTGGGACTGAGTTAGCCAAAATGAAATCGGATATGTCCGGTTTCATCCAGTCATATCCGGACAATGTGGTGTGGAATTCGTATGCAATGGACCTAGAAAATCAGATTAAAAATGGTTTTGGAGAAAAGCAAAGTCTTTTCCTTAGGCAAGTGCATAAAATGTCATCTATACAAACAGAAATATCATGTGTGTTTGCCGTAGTTCCTCTAGCATTCTCCCTAGAAAATACGAATGCATAGAGCTGGTGTATCCATGTTGAACCAATTCGTGATGCCAAGCACAAAATTAAAATTTCCCTGATAAAAAATATTCAAATCAATAAAGTCCGTGGTAATATCAGGAATACACAAACACAGAGGCTGTAGCAATATTTGGGATTGAGTTAGTCAAAACAAAACCGGATATTTCCGGTTTCATCCCGTCATATCCAGTAACCTGGTGTGGAATTCGTATGCAATGGACCGAGAAAATCACAGTAAAATTGGTTTTGGAGAAAAGCAAAGTCTTTTCGTTAGGCAAGTGCATAAAAAGTCATCTATACAAACAGAAATATCATGTTTGTTTGTCGCAGATCCTCTAGCTTTCTCCCTAGAAAATAGGAATGTGAAGATCTGGTGTCTCCATGTGGAACCAATTAGTGTTTCCAAGATCAAAATTAAATGTTCCCAGATAAAAAAACATTCAAAACAATAAAGACCGTAGATAATATCAGGAATACATAAACACCGAGGCTGTAGCAATATGTGGGATTGAGTTACCCAAAACAAAACCAGATATGTCCAGTTTCATCCAGTCATATCCGGACAACGTGGTGAGGAATTCATATGCAATGCACCGAGAAAACCACAGTAAAATGGTTTTGGAGAAAAGCAAAGTCTTTTCGTTGGGCAAGTGCATAAAATGTCATCTATACAAACAGAAATATCATGTGTGTTTGCCACAGTTCCTCTAGCTTTCTCCCTAGAAAATACGAATGTGTAGAGCTGGTGTCTCCATGTGGAACCAATTCGTGATTCCAAGCACAAAATTAAATGTTCCCTGATAAAAAACATTCAAATCAATAAAGTTTGTGGATAATATCAGGAATACACAAACACAGAGGCTGTAGCACTTTCTGGGATTGAGTTAGCCAAAACACAACCGGATATTTCCGGTTTCATCCAGTCATATCCGGACAAACTGCTGTGGAATTCGTATGCAGTGTATAGATAAATCACGGAAAAACGGTTTTGGAGAAAAGCAAAATCTTTTCGTTAGGCAGGTGCATAAAATGTCATCTATACAAACAGAAATATCATGTTTGTTTGTCGCAGTTCCTCTAGCTTTCTCCCTAGAAAATACGAATGTGTACAGCTGGTGTTCCCGTGATGAACCAATTAGTGTATCTACTGTACAAAATAAAATGTTCCCTGATAAAAACATTCAAAACAATAATGTCCATTGATAATATCTTGAAAACACAAATACAGAAAGTTTTACAATATTTCGCATTGAGTTAGCCAAAAAAGAACCAGATATTTCTGGTTTCATCCAGTCATATGCAGACAACGTGGTGTGGAATTCATATGCAAGGGACCGAGAAAATCACAGTAAAAATGGTTGTGGAGGAAAGCAAAGTCTTTTCGTTAGGCAAGTGCATAAAATGTCATCGATACAAGGTGATTATTCAAATTTTTGAAAAAAGCACATATTTAAATAACCCATAGCTCTTAATAAAACTTCAGCTGTTTTTGAACAATTAGAATTTAACAGACATCAAGAGAACATAATAGATTACGTTAACACATTGCTTTAACAGAGCATCAGAGTTTAATTCTATGTCAAAGAGAAACTGAGCTTCCTGTGATCTTTTGCTGTGAGGTTTCCTTCCTTTACCTTCTTTCATATTGGTGACCGTGTTTCTGTGTTTCTGTGTGTAACACATCTTTAAGCATCTTTTGCAGGGCAGGATGAGTGGCAACAAATTCTTTCAGTTTCTGTTTGCTATGAAAAGTCTTAATTTCACCTTCATTCACAAATGAGAGCTTTGCAGGATATAGTATTCTGGGCTGGCAGTTTTTCTCTCTTAGTACCTGGGCTATGTCTCGCCATTCCCTTCTAGCTTGTAGGGTTTCTGATGAGAAGTCTGCTGTGAGTCTAATTGGAGATCCTCTAAGAGTAATCTGACGTTTCTCTCTTGCACCTTTTAGGATCTTTTCTTTATGTTTCACTGTGGTGAGTTTGATTACAACATGTCGTGGTGAGGATCTCTTTTGGTCATGTTTATTAGGGGTTCTATAAGCTTCCTGTACTAAGATGACTCTGTCCTTCTCCAAACCTGGGAAATTTTCTGCTAGTATCTCACTGAAAATGCCTTCTAATCCTTTCTCCCTCTCCATGCCTTCAGGAACTCCTAGAACCCGAATGTTGGGTTTTTTAATAGTATCCTGTAGATTCCCGACAATATTTTTTAGATTTCTAATTTCTTCTTCTTTTCTTTGGTTTGCCTGTTTCCTTTCCTGTTCTCTGTCTTCTAAGTCTGATATTCTCTCTTCTGCTTCGCCCATTCTGTTTTTAAGGCTCTCTAATGTGTTTATCATTTGATCTATTGAACTCTTCATTTCATTATGATTTCTCGTCACTATCAGAGTTTCTTGTTCCACTAGTTGTTTCATTTCATTTTGATTCCTCCTTAATATTTCACTTTCACGAGAGAGATTTTCTATCTTGTCCATGAAGGATTTCTGCAGTTCAAGAATTTGTTTTTGAGAACTTCTTAATGTTCTTATCAATTTTTTGAGATCCGCTTCTTGCATTTCTTCGATCTCATCATCGTCATAATCTTGAATTGGGGTGTCTTTTTCATTTGGGGGCGTCATAGTATCTTCCTTGTTCTTGTTAGCTTGGTTTTTGTGTTTGTTGTTTGGCATGTTGGAGATATTTGGTTTCTTCACTGTGGTGTTTTTTCTTGTTACACTATGGCTCTATATTAAGTGGACTGTCTGCTTTCAGTGGAGCCTTAGAGGCTTGAGATGAGTGTGGACTGAGAGCTGTGTTTGGTTCCTCAGTGTTGAGGGTGTGTCAAAGATGACACTCCCAGGTTAGGTGTGGTAAATCTCTCTTTCTTTTTTTGATTCAAAAGGGAAGTAATTCCGCACAGCTGAACGTAATTGGAGGCAGTTAGCAGGCAAATGATATACCCATAGTAGCCAGAGATCGGAAGCTCTTTCCCAAGGACCAGACAGGGAATCTCTGCTGCCGTCAGTGTGGGCTCCAATTCTCCTGCAGTCTCCCACTGGGTTGCCAAGTTAGATGCTAATCACCTGTTATTTCACCCCTCCCCACAGAGTCAGGTTTTTCTGCTAGGCTCACCTTGTAACAATGATCAAATTTGGTCTATGTTTTGTCATGATTTTAAAAAATCTTATTTCAACCAGATATTTTGGATTTTGAGCCTTCTAGGCATTCTTGACAGGCATTCAAAAAATCAAAGTTTCAAACAATCTGGTCTCTAAAATTTCCAGTAAATCCTGGACTTTGGTTTGTCCAGTTTGGGCCCAACTGAAAAAAATCGAAGGACCTATGTCTCTCATCTTATAGAGACACCAACTAATCAGTCTATTTGGAGTATATTAGAAGTACTGTCAAGATGTGATGTGGTACCAGATTTTAAGTTTCTATAATGGAAAATGCTATTAATACAAATGTTTGAGAATTAAAAAGTCTAATGATCTTGTGTTACTAGACATGATAGTTATCTTAATGAGAAAGCCCCAGAGGCTTAAAGGGTTAAATAGTTGTAGAATCCTACAGGTGCTTTCAAAAATACTGTGAAGTAAGCAAGTGCCTCTTGTTGGTTGATGAGTTTATAATTTTAAACATGGCGACTTAAAGTCTTTTGTCATCCACAGTTATATATGATGTGCTGCTCATAAAACTAAAGCGTTGTTGGTTCTGTGTTTAGCTGTCCTCCTATAGGTTCCTATGGACTTTTTCCAGCCACTTCTATTGTATTCAGTACTTTGGGATGGCTCTGTAAACAGATGAAGCCAATAATGTATTAACAGTACCAACTGAGAGAAAGTATGGTTAACTGAGGTTACTAAAAACAAAAAGCAATTCAAATCCATTGGCAATCTAGAAAAAGAGTTAAAGATTTTAAAAGCTATTATTAAAATTGCTATATTGGTCTATTATGCTATATTATATGTGTGTACATATTGTATGTCCACATGGGGAAATTTTATTAAGAGTTTTATTTTAAATGGCTTATCGATAAGATTGTCCATAAATTTAAGCTGCTAAAATCAATCAAAGATACATTTTAATTGGTGTGACCTGAATCTGTGTATCATATGTTTTAGACTTGTTGGTAGACAGAAACTAAAAACATTTTAGATGGTTGTGCTTAAGTTTACTGCCTAAAAAAACTGCACCATGTTAGATATTTAAGAGGTGTTTTCAAATACATGATTCTTAAAATTTATAGAAGGCATTGGACCTTCTGGTAAATGTTTTCTTAAGTTGTTATCTAATGGTTGAAATGGTTTTCTAAGTATTCATGTAATATTGCTATTGTCAGTAAGCGATCTAGGACTTGCTCCTTCATTTCTCTATTCTAAGCCCAACTTGTTCTTTCATTTCTCTATTCTCTTCAAGGTAGGAAACTAATTCTATTATAAAGGAATCTGTAGGACGCACAATTTAATCTTTAGACCTTATAAAAGAGATGGCTAACATTTTTCTGTAATAGCATAGCCAAAATAAGAACTTAAATAATAATCTCATAGTAGATTCATTTTGCCATCAGCGAAGTATACAATAATTAGAAAAACCTCCCTTTCAGACCAAAGGGAAAGAAAGTTTTAAAGTGAGAATATAATTTTCCTCATGGGCAATGTCTACCTTAGAAAAACTACTACAGAACATGCCTGTGACTATAGACTTGTAGTTCAGGCCACCGAAGATTAGAGATGGGAAACGGGCACTCCCTTGACTTGCATCCTCTGATCTGCTTTAACACAAACCAGGAGGAAAGGAAAGCTCGGCATCAGAAGCAATGGGTGGCAGGCCTATTAATGGCTGATCTGTACAGTGATCTGCCCTCAAGGAGACCCAACAGGCCAGTCCACTGCAGTGGCTTTCAAAGCGGTAAGCCTGGGCTTCAGCAGAAGTCAGCTTGTGAAGAGCCTTGGTAGCTCTGCCAAGAGTTGGATCACTGGAAATGGACCTGCCCTGGAGTCGAAGGATGCCCAGGTCAGAGCCACAGATCTTATTGGCTCTAAGCTGAAAAGCCCTTCACTCAGCACAACTTCCAAAGGGACCACTGCAGCTGAGGGGATGGTCTAGTAGGGTCAGCAACATTGCAGGCAGAACTGTAAATTTCTTGTTAGAAATGCCACCTGCCTTTACCTGGCCAGCTCTCCTCCCAGGCCAGCCAAGTAATGAAAGTCAACAGAGTGCCTTCCCTCACGTAGTTCACACCTCCCTTAGGATATACCCCTGTGAAGAGATAGATAGGTCTGGGCCTCTTAAGTTACAAGGCCTAAAGCCCACCAGATTATTATCAAGCCCCTTCTATCAGGTTCTATTTGCCTCTCAATCAGAAAAATTACTTGTAGCTTAGACAGCACCTTTCTTAGCTCCTCTAATAATGACTCTGTCCTTTGTTCTAGGCCCTGTCTAATGCACTTTTGCCTCATTCCTTTGTAATCATAACCTCTACTCTACCACCAATGGCTCTACTCCCAACCTGTGTGTACTGATGGTCCTCTTCCCCACTTAATGCTGTATAATTGTTCAAACCTGGTAAATGCCACTCTTAGGATCATTGGTTACTATCCTCACTCTGTCTTTTATGACCTTGTCTAAATATGATCAGAGTCGGCAAACTTGGAAGGCTTCCATAGCCTTGGCAACTCATGACGACAGCCTAGGATGGTTACTGGCGCCATAAACTAGAGTGTCAATTTGTTGGGTCAACAACAGGAGCCACTGTGCACTTGCTCCTCATGTGGGATCTCTGTCCTTAATGTGCTGTACATTGTGATTTAATGCTATAACTAGTACTCAAACAGTATGTTTCACTTTGTGTTTCTATGTGGGTGCAAACTGTTGAAATCTTTATACTAAATTGATCTTCTGTATATAAAGAGAATTGAAAATGAATCTTGATGCAAATGGAAGGGGAGAGGGAGCGGGAGAGGGGAGGGTTGCGGGTGGGAGGGAAGTTATGGGGTGGGAAGCCATTGTAATCCATAAGCTGTACACTGGAAATTTATATTCATTAAATAAAAGTTAAAAAAATATCATCGATACAAACAGAAATATCATGTTTGTTTGCCACAGTTCCTCTAGCTTTCTCCCTAGACAATACGAATGTGTAGAGCTTGTGTCTCCATGTGGAACCAATTAGAGTTTCCAAGCACAAAATTAAAAGTTCCCTGAAAAAAACATTCAAAACAATAAAGTTCGTGGATAATATCAGGAATACACATAGGCAGAGGCTGTACAAATATCTGGGATTGAGTTAGCCAAAACAGATCCAGATATTTCCGGTTTCATCCAGTCATATCCGGAAAAAGGGTGTGGAATTCCTATGAAATGGACCGAGAAAATCACTTTAAAAATGGTATTGGAGTAAAGCAAAGAATTTTCGTTAGGCAAGTGCATAAAATGTCATCTATACAAACAGAAATCTCATGTTTGTTTGTCGCAGTTCCTCTAGCTTTCTCCCTAGAAAATACGAATGTATCGAGCTGGTTTACCCATGATGAAACAATTAGTGTTTCTACGGTACAAAATTAAATGTCCCCTGATAAAAACATTCAAAACAATAAGTCCGTTGATAATATCTAGAAAACACAAACACAGAGGCTTTCACAGTATTTTGGATTGAGTTAGCCAAAACAAAACCGGATATTTCTGTTTTCATCCAGTCGTACCAGACAAAGTGATGTTGAATTCGTATGCAATGGACCGAGAAAATCACAGTACAAATGGTTTTGGAGAAAAGCAAAGTCTTTTCGTTAGGCAAGTGCATAAAATGTCATCTATACAAACAGAAATATCATGTTTGTTTGCCGCAATTCCTCTAGCTTTCTCCCTAGAAAAATATGAATGTGAAGATCTGGTGTCTCCATTTGGAACCAATCAGTGTTTCCAAGCAAAAAATTAAATATTCCCTTATAAAAATATTCAAAACAATAAAGTCCATCGATAATATCCAGAAAACACAAACACAGAGGCTTTCAGAATTTTGATTTGAGTTACCCAAAACAAAACCGGATATGTCCGGTTTCATCCAGTCATATCCGGAAAAAGTCATTTGGAATTCGGATGCAATGGACTCAGAAAATCACTGTAAAAATGGTTTTGGAAAAAGCAATGTCTTTTCATTAGGCAACTGCATAAAATGTCATCTACACAAACAGAAACATCATGTTTGTTTGCCACAGTTCCTCTAGCTTTCGCCCTAGAAAATACGAATACATAGAGCTGGTGTCTCCATGTGGAACCAATTACTGTCTCCAACCTCAAAATAAAATATTCTCCGATAAAAAACATTCAAAACAATAAAGTCCGTTGATAATATAAAGAAAACACAAACACAGAGGCTTTCAAAATATTTCAGGTTGAGTTAGCCAAAACAAAACCGGATATTTCTGGTTTCATCCAGCCATATCCGGAAAAATTCGTCTGGAATTCAGATGCATTGGACTGAGTAAATCAGAGTAAAAATGGTTTTGGAGAAAAGCAAAGTCTTTTCATTACACAAGTGCATAAAATGTCATCTATACAAACAGAAACTTCATGATTGTTTGCCGCAGTTCCTCTTGCTTTCTCCCTAGAATATACGAATATGTAGAGCTGGTGTCTCCATGTGGAACCAATTAGTGTTTCCAAGCACAAATTAAATGTTCCCTGATAAAAAACGTTCAAAAGTATAAAGTCCATATATAATATTAGGAATACACAAACTCAGAGGCTGTAGCAATATCTGGGATTGAGTTAGCCAAAACAAAACCAGATATTTCCGGTTTCCTCCAGTCATATCCGGTAAACTGGTGTGGAATTCATATGCAATGGACTGAGAAAATCACAGTACAAATGGTTTTGGAGAAAAGCAGTCTTTTCGTTAGGCAAGTGCATAAAATGTCATGTATACAAACAGAAATATCATGTTTGTTTGCCGCAATTCCTCTAGCTTTCTCCCTAGAAAATAGGAATGTGAAGATCTGGTGTCTCCATGTGGAACCAACTAGTGTTTCCAAGATCAAAATAAAATGTTCCCTGATAAAAAACATTCAAAACAATAAAGTCCGTGTATAATATCAGGAATACAGAAACACAGAGTCTGTAGCAATATGTGCGATTGAGTTACCCAAAACAAAACCAGATATGTCCGGTTTCATCCAGTCATATCCGGACAACGTGGTGTGGAATTCATATGCAATAGACCAAGAAAATCACAGTAAGAATGGTTTTGGAGAAAAGCAAAGTCTGTTCGTTAGGCAAGTGCATAAAATGTCATCTATACAAACAGAAATATCATGTTTGTTTGCCGCAGTTGCTCTAGCTTTCTCCCTCGAAAATACGAATATGTGAAGATCTGGTGTCTCCATGTGCAACCAATCAGTGTTTCCAAACACAAAATTAAATATTCCCTTTTAAAATATTCAAAACAATAAGGCCCATCGATAATATCCAGAAAACACAAACACAGAGGCTTTCAGAATATTTTGATTTGAGTTAGCCAAAACAAAACCGGATATGTCCGGTTTCATCCAGTCATATCCAGAAAAAGTCATTTGGAATTCGGATGCAATGGACTCAGAAAATCACTGTAAAAATGGTTTTGGAAAAAGCAATGTCTTTTCATTAGGCAACTGCATAAAATGTCATCTACACAAACAGAAATATCATGTTTGTTTGCCGCAGTTCCTCTAGGTTTCTCCCTAGCAAATACGAATGTGTAGAGCTGCTGGCTCCATGTGGAAACAATTAGTGTTTCCAATATCAAAATTAAATGTTCCCTGATAAAAAACATTCAAAACAATAAACTCCGTGGATAATATCAGGAATACACAAACACAGAGGCGGTAACAATATCTGGGATTGAGTTAGCCAAAACAAAACCGGATATTTCTTGTTTCATCCAGACATATCCTTAAAAACTGGTGTGGAATTCGTATGCAATGTACCGAAAAATCACAGTAAAAATGGTTTTGGAGAAAAGCAAAGTCTTTTCATTAGGCAAGTGCATAAGATGTCATCTATACAAACAGAAATATCATGTTTGTTTACTGCAGTTCCTCTAACTTTCTACCTCAAAAATACGAATACGTAGAGCTGGTGTATCCATGTGGAACCAATTACTATCTCCAAGCTCAAAATAAAATGTTCTCTGATAAAAAACATTCAAAAAAATAAAGTCCGTTGATAATATAGAGAAAACACAAACACAGAGGCTTTCAGAATATTTCGTGTTGAGTTAGCCAAATCAAAACCGGATATTTCCGGTTTCATCCAGCCATATCCGGAAAAATTCGTCTGGAATTCGGATGCATTGGGCCGAGAAATCAGAGTAAAAATGGTTTTGGAGAAAAGCAAAGTCTTTTCTTTAAGAAGTGCATAAAATGTCATCTATACAAACAGAAACATCATGATTGTTTGCCGCAGTTCCTCCTGCTTTCTCCCTAGAAAATACGAATATGTAGAGCTGGTGTCTCCATGTGGAACCAATTAGTGTTTCCAAGCACAAATTAAATGTTCCCTGATAAAAAACGTTCAAAACAATAAAGTCCATTTATGATATTAGGAATACACAAACTCAGAGGCTGTAGCAATATCTGGGATTGAGTTACCCAAAACAAAACCAGATATTTTCGGTTTCCTCCAGTCATATCCGGTAAACTGGTGTGGAATTCATATGCAATGGACCGAGAAAATCACAGTACAAATGGTTTTGGAGAAAAGCAGTCTTTTCATTAGGCAAGTGCATAAAATGTCATATATACAAACAGAAATATCATGTTTGTTTGCCGCAATTCCCTTAGCTTTCTCCCTAGAAAATAGGAATCTGAAGAACTGGTGTCTCCATGTGGTACCAGTTAGTGTATCCAAGATCAAAATAAAGTGTTCCCTGATAAAAAACATTCAAAACAATAAAGTCCGTGGATAATATCAGGAATACACAAACAAAGAGGCTGTAGCAAAATCTGGGATAGTGTTACCCAAAACAAAACCAGATATGTCCGGTTTCATCCAGTCATATCCGGACAACGTGGTGTGGAATTCGTATGCAATAGACCGAGAAAATCACAGTAAAAATGGTTTTGGATAAAACCAAAGTCTTTTCATTAGGCAAGTGCATAAAATGTCATCTATACAAACAGAAATATCATGTTTGTTTGCCGCAGTTCCTCTTGCTTTCTCCCTAGAAAATGCAAATATGTGGAGCTGGTGTCTCCATGTGGAAACAATTACTGTATCCAAGCGCAAAATAAAATGTTCTCTGATAAAAAACATTCAAAACAATAAAACCCGTTGATAAAATCCAGAAAACACAAACAAAGTGGCTTTCACAATATTTCGAATTGAGTTAGCGAAAACATACCGGATATATCCGGTTTGATCCAGTCATATCCGGACAAACTGGTGTGGAATTCGTATGCAATGGACCGAGAACATCACAGGAAGAGTGGTTTGGAGAAAAGCAAGTCTTTTCGTTAGGCAAGTGCATAAAATGTCATCGATACAAACAGAAATATCATGTTTGTTTGCTGCAGTTCCTCTAGCTTTCTCCCTAGAAAATACGAATGTGTAGAGCTGGTGTTTCCATATGGAACCAATTAGTATTTTTGCAGCACAAAATTAAATATTCCCTGATAAAAACATTCAAAACTATAAAGTCCGTTGATAATATCCAGAAAACACAAACACAGAGGCTTTCACAATATTTTGTATTGAGTTAGGCAAAAAACAACCGGATATTTCTCTTTTTATCCAGTCATATCCCGACAAAGTGGTGTAGAATTCGTATGCAATGGACCGAGAAAATCACAGTAAAAATGGTTTTGCAAAAAAAGCAAATTCTTTTCGCTAGGCAAGTGCATAAAATGTCATCTATACAAACAGAAATATCACGTTTGTTTGCCGCAGTTCCTCTAGCTTTCTACCTAGAAAATACGAATGTGTAGAGCTCGCATCCCCATGTGGAACCAATTAGTGTTTCTAACGTAGAAAATTATATATTACCTAATGAAAACATTCAAAACCATATTGTACATCGATAATATCCAGTAAACACAAACACAGAGGATTTCACAATATTTCGGATTGAGTTAGCCAAAACACCACTGGATATTTCTGTTTTCATCCAGTCATATCCGGACAAACTGGTGTGGAATTCGTATGCAATGGACAGAGAAAATCACAGTAAAAATGGTTTTGGAGAAAAGCAAAAGCTTTTCGTTAGGCATGTGCATAAAATGTCAACTATACAAACAGAAATATCATGTTTGTTTGCCGCAGTTCCTCTAGGTTTCTCCCAAGAAAATAGGAATGTGTAGAGCTGGTGTCTCCATGTGGAACCATAAGTGTTTCCAAGTACAAATTAAATGTTCGCTGATAAAAAAAATCAAAGCAATAAAATCCGTTGACAATATCCAGAAAACACAATGCAGAGGCTGTAGAAATATCAGGGATTGTGTTAGGAAAACACAACCGGATATTTCCGGTTTCATCCAGTCATATCCGGACAAACTCCTGTGGAATTCGTATGCAATGGACCGAGAAAATAACAGTACAAATGGTTTTGGAGAAAAGTAAAGTCTTTTCGTTAGGCAAGTGCATAAAATGTTCTCTATACAAACAGAAATATCATGTTTGTTTGCCGCAGTTCCTCTAGCTTTCTCGCTAGAAAATACGAATGTGTAGAGCTGGTTTTCCCATGATGAACCAATTGGTGTTTCTACGGTACAAAATTAAATGTTCCCTGATAAAAACATTCAAAACAATAAAGTCCATCAATAATATCCAGAAAATACAAACACAGAGGCTTTCACAATATTTCCAATTGAGTTAGCCTAAACACAACCAGATATTTCTGGTTTCATCCAGTCATATCCGGACAAACTGCTGTGGAATTCGTAGGCAAAGAACCGAGAAAATCACAGTAAAAATGGTTTTGGAATAAAGCAAAGTCTGTTCGTTGGGCAAGTGCATAAAATGTCATCTATACAAACAGAAATATCATGTTTGTTTGCCGCAATTCCTCTAGCTTTCTTCCTAGAAAATACGAATATGTAGAGCTGGTGTCCACATGCTGAACCAATTAGTTTTTCAACGGTACCCAATTAAATGTTCCCTGAAAAAACATTCAAAACAATAAACTCCGTGATTAATATCAGGAATACAAATACAAAGAGGCGGTAGCAATATCTGGGATTGAGTTAGCAAAAAAAGATCCGGATATTTCCGGTTTCATCCAGTCATATCCGGAAAAACAGTGTTGAATTCCTATGCAATTGACCGAGAAAATCACTGTAAAAATGGTTTTGGAGAAAAGCAAAATCTTTTCGTTAGGCAAATGCATAAAATGTTATCTATACAAACAGAAATCTCATGTTTGTTTGTCACAGTTCCTCTAGCTTTCTCCCAAGAAATACGAATGTGTAGACCTGTTGTCTCCATGTGGAACCAATTAGTATTTTCGCAGCACAAAATTAAATGTTCCCTGATAAAAATATTCAAAACAATAAATTCCGTTGATAATATCCAGAAAACACAAACACAGAGGCTTTCACAATATTTCGGATAGAGTTAGCCATAACTCAACCGATATTTCTCTTTTTATCCAGTCATATCCGGACAAACTGGGGTGGAATTCGTATGCAATGGACCGAGAAAATCACAGTACTAATGGTTTTGGAGAATAGCAAAGTCTTTTCGCTAGGCAAGTGCATAAAATGTCATCTATACAAACATAAATATCATGTTTGTTTCCCACAGATCCTCTAGCTTTCTACCTAGAAAATATTAATGTGTAGAGCTCGTGTCTCCATATGGAACCAATTAGTGTTTTTAACGTAAAAAATTATATATTCCCTAATGAAAACATTCAAAAGAATAATGTACATCGATAATATCCAGAAAACACAAACACAGAGGTTTTCACAGTATTTCGGATTGAGTTAGCCAAAACACAACCGGACATTTCTGTTTTCATCCAGTCATACCAGACAAAGTGGTGTGGAATTTGTATGCAATGGACCGAGAAAATCACAGTAAAAATGGTTTTGGAGAAAAGCAAAATCTTTTCGTTAGGCAAGTGCATAAAATGTGACTATACAAACAGAAATATCATGTTTGTTTGCCGCAGTTCCTCTAGATTTCTCCCTAGAAAATATGAATGTATAGAGCTAGTGTCCACAAGAAGAACCAATTAGTGTTACTACGGTAAAAAATTAAATGTTCCCTGAAAAAAAACTTCAAAACAATAAAGTCCATCGATAATATCCAGAAAACAAAAACACAGAGGCTTTCAGAATATTTCGGGTTGAGTTAGCAAAAACAATACCGGATATTTCCGGTTTCATCCAGTCATATCTGGAAAAAGTCGTTTGGAATTTGGATGCTATGGACTCAGAAAATCATTGTAAAAATGGTTTTTGAAAAAGCAATGTCTTTTCGTTTTGCAACTGCATAAAATGTCATCTACACAAACAGAAACATCATGTTTGTTTGCCGAAGTTCCTCTAGCTTTCTCGATAGAAAATACGAATGTGTAGAGCTGGTGTCTCCATGTGGAACCAATTAGTAATTACAAGCACAAAATTAAATGTTCCCTGATAAAAAACATTCAAAACAATAACCTCCATGGATAATATCAGGAGTAAACATACAGAGAGGCTGTAGCAATATCTGGGATTGAGTTAGCCAAAACAAAACCGGATATTTCTGGTTTCCTCCAGACATATCCTTACAAACTGGTGTGGAATTCGTATGTAATGGAATGAGAAAATCACAGTAAAAATGGTTTTGGAGAAAAGCAAAGTCTTTTAATTAGGCAAGTGCATAAAATGTCATCTATACAAACAGAAACATCATGATTGTTTGCCACAGTTCCTCTTGCTTTCTCGCTAGAAAATAAGAATGTGTAGAGCTGTTGTCTCCATGTGGAACCAATTAGTGTTTCCAAGCACAAATTAAATGTTCCCTGATAAAAAATGTTCAAAACAATAAAGTCCATTTATAATATTAGGAATACACAAACACAGAGGCTGTAGCAATTCTGGGATTGAGTTAGCAAAACACAACCGGATATTTCCGGTTTCATCCAGTCATAATTGGAAAAAGTCGTTTGGAATTCGGATGCAATGCACAGAGAAAATCACTGTAAAAAAGGTTTTGGAGAAAAGGAAAGTCTTTTCATTAGGCAAATAGAAAAAATGTTATCGATCCAAACAGAAATATCATGTTTGTTTGCTGCAGTTCCTCTAGATTTCTCCCTAGAAAATAGGAATGTGTAGAGATGGTGTCCCCATGATTCACCAATTAGTGTTTCTACGGTACAAAATTAAATGTTCCCTGATAAAAAAAAAAAAAACATTCAAAACATAAAGTCCATCGATACTATCCAGAAAACACAAACACAGAGGCTTTCACAATATTTCAGATTGAGTTAGCCAAAACACAACCGGATATTTCCGATTTCTTTTTTTTTTTTTTTAAAGAAGATCAGTTTAGTATATATTAGGTAAAGATTTCAACATTTTGCCCATATAGCAACACAAAGTGAAAAAACTACCATTGGATTACTAATTATAGCATTAAATAGCAATGTACAGCACATTAAAGACAGAGATCCTACATAATTTTTTTTCAAATTAATTAATTTTCTATGCCATTTCCATTTTAACAAGAGGTTGTTTTTTTTCCATTTCCAATTCTCTTTATATACAGAAGATCAATTCAGTATATAATTAGTAAAGACCTCATCAGTTTGTGCCCACACAGAAACGCAAAGTATAAAAATACTGTTTCAGTACTAGTTATAGCATCACTTGGCTTTAGACGACACATTAGGGACAGATCCCACATGGGGTGTAAGTACACAGTGACTCCTGTTGCTGATTTAACAATTTGACACTCCTGTTCATGGCGTCAGTAATCTCCCTAGGCTCTAGTCATGAGTTGCCAGGGCTATGGAAGCCTTTAGAGTTCGCTGACTTTGATCTTATTCCGATAGGGTCATAGTCAAAGTGGAAGTTCTCTCCTCCCTTCGGAGAAGGGTACCTCCTTCTTTGATGGCCCTGTTCTTTCCACTGGGATCTCACTCACAGAGATCATTCATTTAGGTCTTCTTCTTTTTTTTTTTTCCATGATATCTTGGCTTTCCATGCCTGCTATACTCTCATGGGCTCTTCAACCAGATCTGAATGCCTTGAGGGCTGATTCTGAGGCCAGAGTGTTGTTTAGGACATCTGCCATCCTATGAGTCTGCTGTGTATCCCACTTCCCATGTTGGATCTTTCTCTCCCTTTTTGATTCTATCAGTTAGTATTAGCAGATACTTGTCTTGTTTGTGTGATCTCTTTGACTCTTAGACCTATCAGAGCTATCAATTGTGAGCTGAAAATGATCACTTGGACTAGTGCGATGGCATTGGTACATGCCATCTTGATGGGATTGTGTTGGAATCCCCTGGCACATTTCTAACTCCACCATTTGCGGCCAGTCTGATTGAGCATGTTCCAAATTGTTCATCTCCTCCCTCTCTTTTTCCACTCTTAGATTTAACAGGGATCACTTTTCAGTTAAAATTTAAACACCTGAGAATAATTGTGTGTTAATTACTGAGTTCAACCAATAGTACTAGAACAACAACAACAACAACAAATACTAAAAAGGATAAAGTATTACATTGTACATCTAAAGTCAGGACAGGAGCTGATCAGTTCATTGTTGCTTATAGTGTCCATTTCACTTAACAGGTTTCCCCTTTGGCGTTCAGTTGTCACCGATCAGGGAAAACAAATGATATTTTTCTCTTTGGGACTGGCTTAATTCACTCAGCATGATGTTTTCCAGATTGCTCCATCTTGTTGCAAATGACTGGGTTTCGTTGTTTCTTACTGCTGTATAGTATTCTATGGAGTACATGTCCCATAATTTCTTTATCCAGTCTACTGTTGATGGGCATTTGGGTTGGTTCCAGGTCTTAGCTATTGTGAATTGAGCTGCAATAAACATTAATGTGCAGATGGCTTTTTTATTTGCCAAATTAATTTCCTTTGGGTAAATTCCAAGGAGTGGAATGGCTGAGTTGTATGGTAGGGTTATGTTCAGGTTTCATCCATTCATATCCGGACAAAGTGGTGTGGAATTTGTATGAAATGAACCAAAAAAATCAAGAATAAAAATGGTTTTGGGGGAAAAGCAAAGTCTTTTCGTTAGGCAAGTGCATAAAATGTCATCTATAGAAACAGAAATATCATGTATTTTTGTCGCAATTCCTCTAGCTTTCTCCCTAGAAAATAGGAATGTGAAGATCTGGTGTCTCCATGTGGAACCAATTAGTGTTCCCAAGCACAAAATTAAATGTTCCCTGATAAAGAAACATTCAAAACAATAAATCCGTGGGTAATATCAGGAATACACAAAAACAAAGGGTGTAGCAATATCTGGGATTGAGTTAGTCAAAACAAACCGGATATTTCCGGTTTCATCCAGTCATATCCGGAAAACATCGTTTGGAATTCGTACGCAATGGACCAAGAAAATCACAGTAAAGTGGTTTTGAAGAAAAGCAAAGTCTTTACATTAGGCAAGTGCATAAAATGTCATCTATACAAACAGAAATATCATGTTTGATTGCCGCAGTTCCTCTAGCTTTCTCCCTAGAAAATACGAATATGTAGAGCTCGTGTCCCCAAGATGAACCAATTAGTGTTTCTAAGGTACAAAATTAATGTTCCCTGATAAAAATATTCAAAACAATAAAGTCCATCGATAATATCCAGAAAACAAATACACAGAGGCTTTCACAATACTTTGGATTGAGTTAGCAAAAACACAACCTGATATTTGTGGTTTCATCCAGTCATATCCGAAAAAGTCATTTGGAATTCTGATGCAATGGACCGAGAAAATCACAGTAATAATGGTTTTGGAGAAAAGCAAAGTCTTTACGTTAGGCAAGTGCATAAAATGTCATCTATACAAACAGAAATATCATGTTTGTTTGCCGCAATCCCTCTAGCTTTCTCTCCAGAAAATATGAATGTGTAGGGCTGGTGTCTCCATGTGGAACCAATTAGTGATTCCAAGCAGAAAATTAAATGTTCCCTGAAAAAAAAATTCAAAAAAATAAAGTCCGTGTATAATATCAGGAATACACAAACACAGAGGTTGTAGCAATATGGCTGTAGCCATACCTGGGATTGAGTTAGCCAAAACAAAACCTGATATTTCTGGTTTCATCCAGTGATATCTGGACAAACTGCTGTGGAATTCGTATGCAATGGACCAAGAAAATCACAGTACAAATGGTTTTGGAGAAAAGCAAAGTCTTTTCATTAGACAAGTAGATAAATTATCATCGATACAAACAGAGATATCATGGTTGTTTGTCGCAGTTCCTCTAGATTTCTCCCTAGAAAATAAAAAATTGTAGAGCTGGTGTCCCCCTGATGAAACAATTAGTGTTTCAATGGTACAAAATAAATGTTCCCTGATAAAAATATACAAAACAATAAATTCCATCGATAATATCCAGAAACACAAACACAGAGGCTTTCACAATATTTCCGATTGAGTTAGCCTAAACACAACCGGATATTTCTGGTTTCATCCAGTCATTTCGGGACAAAGTGGTGTGGAATTCGCATGTAATGGACCAAGAAAATCATAGTAAACATGGTTTTGGACAAAAGCAAAGTCATTTAATTAGGCAAGTAGATAAAATGTCATTTATACAAACAGAAATATCATGTGTTTTTCCGCAGTACCTCTAGCTTTCTCCCTAGAAAATACGAATGTGTACAGCTGGTGTCCCCATGATGAACCAATTAGTGTTTCTACGGTACAAAAATAAATGTTCCCTGATAAAAAAATTCAAAACAATAAAGTCCATCGATAATATCGGAAAACACAAACACAGAGGCTTTCACAATATTTCGGATTGAGTTAGCCAAAACACAACCGGATACTTCTGGTCTCATACAGTCATATCCGGACAAACTGGTGTGTAATTCTTATGCAATGGGCCGAGAAAATCACAGTAAAAATGGTTTTGGAGGAAAGCAAAGTCTTTTCGTTAGGCAAGTGCATAAAATGTCATCTATAGAAACAAAAATATCATGTTTGTTTGCCGCAGTTCCTCTAGATTTCTCCCTGGAAAATACAAATGTCTAGAGCTGGTGTCTCCAAGTGGAACCAATTAGTGTTTCCAAGCACAAAATTAAAGGTTCCCTGAAAAAACATTCAAAAAATAAAGTCTGTGGATAGTATCAGGAATACACAAACACAGAGGCTGAAGCAATATTTCGGAATGAGTTAGCCAAAACACAACCTGATATTTCTGGTTTCATCCAGTCATACCGGACATACTGATGTGGAATTTGTATGTAATGGACTGAGAAAATCACAGTTCAAATGGTTTTGGCGAAAAGCGAAGTCTTTTCGTTAGAAAAGTGCATATAATGTCATCGATACAAACAGAAATATCATGTTTGTTTGCCGCAGTTCCTCTAGTTTCTCCCTAGAAAATTCGAATGTGTAGATCTGGTTTCTCCATGTGGAACCAATTAGTGATTCCAAGCCCAAAATTAAATGTTCCCTTATAAAAACATTCAAAACAATAAAGTACATCGATAATATCCAGAAAACACAAACACAGAGGCTTTCACAATATTTCCAATTGAGTTAGCCAAAATACAACCAGATATTTCTCTTTTCATCCAGGCATAACCGGACAAACTGGTGTGGAATTCATATGCAATGTACTGAGAAAATCAGAGTAAAAATGGTTTTGGAGAAAAGCAAAGTCTTTTTGTGAGGCAAGTGCATAAATTGTCATCGATGAAAACAGAAATGTCATGTATGTTGGCTGCAGTTTCTCTAGCTTTCTTCCTAGAAAATATGAATGTGTAGAGCTGTTGTCTCCATTTGGAACCACTTAGTGATTCCAAGCACAAATTAAATGTTCCCTGATAAAAAACATTCAAATCAATAAAGTCCGTGGTTAATATCAGGAATACAAAAACACAGAGGGTATAGCAATATCTGGGATTGAGTTAGCCAAAAAAAAAACCAGATATTTCCGGTTTCATCCTGTTATATCCGGACAAACCGGTGTGTAATTCGTATGCAATGTACCAAGAAAATCACAGTACAAATGGTTTTGGAGAAAAGCAAAGTCTTTCATTAGGCAAGTAGATAAAATATCATCGATACAAACAGAGATATCATGTTTGTTTGTCGCAGTTCCTCTAGATTTCTCCCTAGAAAATACAAAATTGTAGAGCTGGTGTCTCCCTGATGAAACAACTAGTGTTTCAACGGTACAAAATTAAATGTTCCCTGATAAAAACATTCAAAACAATGAAGTCCATCAATAATATTCAGAAACCAGAAACACAGAGGCTGTAGCAATATCTGGGATTGAGTTAGCCAGAACAAAACCGGATATTTCCGGTTTCATCCAGTCATGTCTGGACAAACTGGTCTGGAATTTGTATTCAATCGACGGAGAAAATCACAGTAAAAATGGTTCTGGTCAAAAGCAAAGTCTTTTCTTTAGGCAATTGCATAAAATGTCATCTATACTAACAGAAATATGATGTTTAGGTGCCGCAGTTCCTCTAGCTTTCTCCTTAGAAAATATGAATGAGTAGAGCTTGTCCCCATGTGGAACCAATTGGTGTTTCAATGGTACAAAATTAAATGTACCCTGATAAAAATATACAAAACCATAAATTCCAACGATAATATCCAGAAACACAAACACAGAGGCTTTCACAATATTTCCGATTGAGTTAGCCAAAACAAAACCGGATATTTCTGGTTTCATCCAGTCATATCCGGACAAACTGGTGTGGAATTCGTATGCAATGGACCGTGAAAATCACAGTAAAAATGGTTTTTGAGGAAAGCAAAGTCTTTTCATTATGCAACTGCATAAAATATCATCTATACAAACAGAAATATCATGTTTGATTGCCGCAGTTCCTATAGCTTTCTCCCTAGAAAATACGAATTTGTAGAGCTGGTGTCCCCATGCTGAACCAATTAGTGTTTCAACGGTACAAAATTAAATGTTCCCCGATAAAAAAAATTCAAAACAATAAAGTCCATTGATAATATCAGGAATACACAAACACAGAGGCTGTAGCAATATTTGGGATTGAGTTAGCCAAAACACAACTAGATATTTCTGGTTTCATCCAGTCATATCCGGACAAACTCATGTGGAATTCATATGCAATGGACTGAGAAAATCAAGGTACAAATGGTTTTGGAGAAAAGCAAGTATTTTTGTTAGGCAAGTGCATAAAATATCAGCTATAGAAACAGAAATATGTTTATTTGCCGCAATTTCTATAGGTTTCTCCGTAGAAATTGCGAATGTAATTACTGACGCCATGAGCAAGAGTGTCAAATTGTTAAGTCAGCAACAGGAGTCACTGTGTACTTACATCCCATGTGGGATCTGTCCTTAATGTGTTCTCTAATGTGCAGTGATGCTATAACTAGTACTGAAACAGTATTTTTACACTTTGTGTTTCTGCATGGGTACAAACTGATGAGATCTTTACTAATTATATACTGAATCTATCTTCTGTATATAAAGATAATTGGAAATGAAAAAAAACCTAGTGTTAAATTGGAAATGGCATAGAAAATTAATTAACTTTTAAAAAAATATTATGTAGGATCTCTGCCTTTAATGTGCTGTGCACTCTTATTTAATGGTATTACTAGTACTCCAACAGTATTTTTTTTCACTTTGTGTTGCTATATGGGGCAAACTGTTGAAATCGTTACCTAATTTATACTAAACTGATCTTTTGTATATAAAGAGAATTTAAAGTGAATCATGATGTGATTGGAAGGGGAGAGGGAGAAGGAAAGGGGAGGGTTGTGGGTGGGAGGGAAGTTTTGGGAGAGGGAAACCATTATAACCCATGAGCTGTACTTTGGAAATTTATATTCATTAAATAAAAGTTAAAAAAAAAGAAATTACGAATGCATAGAGCTGGTGTCTCCATGTGGAAACAATCAGTGTTTCAACGGTACAAAATTAAATGTTCCCTGATAAAAAAACATTCAAAACAATAAAGTCTGTGAATAATATCAGGAATACACAAACACAGAGGATGAGGCAATATTTCGGATTAAGTTAGCAAAAAAAAAAACAAAAACGGATATTTCCAGTTTCATCGAGTCATATCCGGACAGAGTGGTGTGGAATTTGTATGCAATAGAAAGAGAAAATCAGAGTAAAAATTGTTTTGGAGAAAAGCAAAGTTTTTCATTAGCAAGAGCATTAAATGTCATAGATACAAACAGAAATATCATGTTTCTTTGTCGCAGTTCCTCTAGCTTTTTCCCTGGAAAATTCGAATATATAGAGCTGGTGAGTCCATGTGGAACAAATTAGTGTTTCCAAGTGCAAAATTAAATGTTCCCTGATAAAGAACATTCAAAACAATAAAGTCTGTGGATAATATAAGGAATACACAAACACAGAGGCTGTAGCAATATCTGGGATTGAGTTAGCCAAAACACAACCGGATATTTCTGGTTACATCCAGTCATTTCCAGAAAAACTGGTGTGGAATTCCTATGCAATGGACGTAGAAAATCACAGTACAAATGGTTTTGTAGAAAAGCAAAGTCTTTTCGTTAGGCAAGTGCATAAAATGTCATGGATACAAACAGAAATATCATGTATGTTTGCCGCAGTTCCTCTAGCTTTCTCCCTGGAAAATACGAATCTGTAGAGTTGGTGTCTTCATTTGAAACAATTAGTGTTTCCAAGCACAAAATTAAATGATCCCTGATAAAAAACATTCAAAACAATAAAGTCTGTGGATAATATCAGGAATACACAAACACAGAGGCTGTAACAATATCTGGGATTGTGTTAGCCAAAACAGAACCGGATATTTCCGGTTTAATACAGTCATATCTGGAAAAACTGGTGTGGAGTTCGTATGCAATGGACCGAGAAAATCACAGTACAAATGGATTTTGGAGAAAAGCAAAGTCTTTTCGTTAGGCAAGTGCATAAAACGTCATCTATACAAACAAAAATATCATGTTTGTTTGCCGCAGTTCCTATAGCTTTCTCCCTAGAAAATACGAATTTGTAGAGCTGGTGTCCCCATGATGAACAAATTAGTGTTTCTACGGTACAAAATTAAATGTTCCCTGATAAAAACATTTAAAACAATAAAGTCCATCGATAATATCGGGAAAACACAAATACAGAGGCTTTCACAATATTTCGGATTGAGTTAGCCAAAACAAAACTGGATATTTCTGGTTTCATCCAGTCATATCCGGACAAACTGGTGTGGAATTCGTATGCAATGGACCGTGAAAATCACAGTAAAAATGGTTTTTGAGGAAAGCAAAGTCTTTTCATTATGCAACTGCATAAAATATCATCTATACAAACAGAAATATCATGTTTGATTGCCGCAGTTCCTCTAGCTTTCTCCCTAGAAAATACGAATTTGAAGAGCTGGTGTCCCCATGATGAACCAATTAGTGTTTCAACGGTACAAAATTAAATGTTCCCCGATAAAAAAAATTCAAAACAATAAAGTCCATTGATAATATCAGGAATACACAAACACAGAGGCTGTAGCAATATTTGGGATTGAGTTAGCCAAAACACAACTAGATATTTCTGGTTTCCTCCAGTCATATCTGGACAAACTGGTGTGGAATTCGTATGCAATGGACCGAGAAAATCTGCGTAAAAATGATTTTGGAGAAAAGCAAAGTCTTTTCATTAGGCAAGTGCATAAAATGTCATCGATAGAAACAGAAATATCATGTTTGTTTGCCGCAGTTCCTCTAGCTTTCTCCCTAGAAAATACAAATGTATAGAGCTGGTGTCTCGATGTGGAACCAATTAGTGATTACAAGTAGAAAATTAAATGTTACCTGATAAAAAACATTCAAAACAATAAAGTCCGTGGATAATATCAGGAATACACATACAGAGAGACTGAAGCAATATCTGGGATTGAGTTAGCCAAAACAAATCCAGACATTTCCGGTGCCATCCAGTCATATCCGGACAAAGTGGTGTGGAATTCCTATGCAATGGACTGAGAAAATCACAGTAAAAATGGTTTTGGAGAAAAGCAAAGTCTTTTCGTTAGGCAAGTGCATAAAATGTCATCAATACAAGCAGAAATATCATGTTTTTTGGCCACAGTTCCTCTAGCTTTCTCCCTATAAAATACGAATGTGTGGAGCTGGGGTCACCATGATGAACCATTTAGTGTTTCAACGGTACAAAATTAAATTTTCCCTAATAAAAACACTCAAAACAATAAGTCCATCGATAATATCCAGAAAACTCAAACACAGAGTCTGCAGCAATATTTCGGTTTGAGTTAGCCAAAACAAAACCGGATATTTCTGGTTTTATCCAGTCATATCCGGACAAAGTGGTTTGGAATTCGTATGCAATGGACGGAGAAAATCACAGTAAAAATGGTTTTGGAAAAAAGCAAAGTCTTTTCGTTAGGCAAGTGCACAAAATGTCATCTATACAAACAGAAATGTCATGTTTGTTTGCCGCAGTTCCTCTAGCATTCTCCCTAGAAAATACGAATACGTAGAGCTAGTGTCTCCATGTGGAACCAATTACTGTATCCATGAACAAAATTAAATGTTCCCTGATAAAAAACATGCAAAACAATAAAGTCCGTTGATAACATCCAGAAAACACAAACACAGAGGCTGTATCAATATCTGGGATTGAGTTAGCCAAAACTAAACCAGATATTTCTGTTTTCATCCAGTCATATCCGGACAAACTGGTGTGGAATTCGTATGCAATGGGCCGAGAAAATCACAGTACAAATTGTTTTGGAGAAAAGCAAAGTCTTTTCGTTACGCAAGTGCATAAAATGTCATCTATACAAACAGAAGTATCATGTTTGTTTGCCGCAGTTCCCCTAGCTTTCTACCTAGAAAATATGAATGTGTAGAGCTGGTGTCTCCATGCGGAACCAATTAGTGATTCCAAGCACAAAATTAAATATTCCCTGATAAAATCATTCAAAACAATAAAGTCCGTGGATAATATCAGGAATACACAAACACAGAGGCTGTAGCAATTTCTGGGATTGAGTTAGCAAAAACACATCCGGATATTTCCGGTTTCATCCAGTCATATCTGGAAAAACTGGTGTGGAATTCGTATGCAATGGACTGAGAAAATCACAGTAAAAATGGTTTTGGAGAAAAGCAAAGTCTTTTAATTAGGCAAGTGCATAAAATGTCATCTAGACAAACAGAAATGTCATGTTTGTTTGCTTCAGTTCCTCTAGCTTTCGCCCGAGAAAATATGAATTTTTAGAGCTGATGTCTCCATGTGGAACCAATTATTGTTTCCAAGCTCAAAATAAAATGTTCCCTGATAATAAACATTCAAAACAATAAAGTCCGTGGATAATATCAGGAATACACAAACACAGAGGTTTTCACAATATTTCAGATTGAGTCAGCCAAAACAAACCGGATATTTCCAGTTTCATCCAGTTATATCTGGACAATCTGTTGTGGAATTCGTATGCAGTGTATCGAGAAAATCACAGAAAAATGGTTTTGGAGAAAAGCAAAGTCTTTTTTTCAGCAAGTGCAAAAAATGTCATCTATACAAACAGAAATATCATGTTTGTTTGCCGCAGTTCCTCTAGCTTTCTCCCTAGAAAATACGAATGTGTAGCACTGGTGTTCCCATGATGAACCAATTAGTGTTTCTATGGTACAAAATTAAATGTTCCCTGATAAAAACATTCAAAACAACAAGGTCCATTGATAATATCTTGAAAACACAAACACAGAATCTTTCGCAATATTTCGCAGTGTGTTAGCCAAAACACAACCGTATATTTCTGTTTTCATCCAGTCATATCCAGACAACGTGGTGTGGAATTCGTATGCAATGGACAGAGAAAATCACAGTACAAATGGTTTTTGAGAAAAGCAAAGTCCTTTCGTTAGGCAAGTGCATAAAATGTCATCTATACAAACAGAAATATCATGTTTGTTGCCGCAGTTCCTCTAACTTTCTACCTAGAAAATTCGAATATGTTCAGCTGGTGTCTCCATGTGGAACCAATTACTGTATCCAAGCTCAAAATAAAATGTTGCGCCATAAAAAACATTCAAAGCAATAAAATCCATTGATAATATCCAGAAAACACAAACACAATGGCTGTAGAAATATCTGGCTTGAGTTAGCCAAAACACAACCAGATATTTCTTGTTTCATCCATTCATATCCGGACAAACTGCTGAGGAATTAGTATGCAATGGACCGAGAAAATCACAGTACAAATGGTTTTGGAGAAAAGCATAGTCTTTTCGTTAGGAAAGTGCATAAAATGTCATCTATACAAACAGAAATATCATGTTTGTTTGCCACAGTTCCTCTAGCTTTCTCTCTAGAAAATACGAATGTGTAGAGCTGGTGTCTCCATGTGTAACCAATTAGTGTTTCCTAGCACAAAATTAAATGTTCCCTGATAAAAACATTCAAAACAATAAAGTCTGTGGATTATATAAAGAAAAAACAAACACAGAGGCTGTAGCAATATCTGGGATTGAGTTAGCCAATACAAATCCAGACATTTCCGGTGCCATCCAGTCATATTCGGACAAAGTGGTGTGTAATTCGTATGCACTGGACCGAGAAAATCACAGTAAAAATGGTTTTGGAGAAAAGGAAAGTGTTTTCGTTTGGCAAGTCCATAAAATGCCATCAATACAAACAGAAATATCAAGTTTGTTTGCCGCAGTTCCCCAGCTTTCTCCCTAGAAAATACGAATATGTAGAGCTGGTGTCTCCATGTGGAAAGAATTAGTGTTACAACCGTACAAAATTAAATGTTCCCTGTTAATAAACATTCAAAACAATAAAGTCTGTGGATAATATCAGGAATACACAAACACAGAGGCTGTAGCAATATTTAGGATTGACTTAGCCAAAACACAACCAGATATTTCTCATTTCATCCAGTCATATCCGGACAAACTAGTGTGGAATTTGTATACAATGGACCGAGAAAATCACAGTACAAATGGTTTCGGAGAAAAGCAAAGTCTTTTCATTAGGCAAATAGATAAAATATCATCGATAAAAACAGAAATATCATGTTTCTTTGCCGCATTTTTCCTAGTTTTCTCCCTAGCATATACGAATGTGTAGAGCTGGTGTCTCCATGTGGAACCAATTACTGTTTCCAAGCACAAAATTAAATGTTCCCTGAAAAAAAAAACATTGAAAAATATAAATCCATGCATAATATCAGGAAAACACAAACACAGAGGCTGTAGCAATATTTCTGATAGAGTTAGCCAAAACACAACCAGATATTTCTGGTTTCATCCAGTCATATCCGGACAAAGTGGTGTGGAATTCGTATACAATGGACCGAGAAAATCACAGTAAGAATGGTTTTGGAGAAAAGCAAAGTCTTTTTGTTCCGCAAGTGCATGAAATGTCATCTATACAAACAGAAATATCATGTTCGTTTGCCGCAGTTCCTCTAGCTTTCTCGCTAGCAAATACGAATGCGTAAGCTGGTGTCTCCATGTGAAACTGATTAGTGTTTCCAAGCACAAAATTTAATCTTCCCTGATATAGAACATTCAAAACAATAAAGTCTGTGGATAATATCAGGAATACACAAACACAGAGGCGGTAACAATATCTGGGATTGAGTTAGCCAAATCAAAACCGGATATTTCTGGTTTCATCCAGTCATATCCAGACAAAGTGGTGTGGAATTCATAGTCAATGGACCGAGAAAGTCACATTAAAAATGGTTTTGGAGAAAAGAAATGTCTTTACGTTAATCAAGTGCATAAATTTTCATCTATAGAAACAGAAATATAATGTTTCTTTTCCGCAATTCCTGTAGCTTTCTCCCTAGAAAACACGAATGTGTAGAGCTGGTGTTCCCATTATGAACCAATTAGTGTTTCAACGGTACAAAATTAAATGTTCGCTGATAAAAACATTCAAAACAATAAGTCCATCATAATATCAGATAAAACAAACACAGAGGCTTTCACAATATTTCGAATTGAGTTAGACAAAACACAATCGGATATTTATGGTTTCATCCATTCATATCCGGACAAAGTGGTGTCGATTTCGTCTGCAATGGACCGAGAAAATCACAGTAAAAATGGTTTTGGAGAAAAGCAAAGTCTTTTCGTTAGGCTAGTGCATAAAATGTCATCTATACAAACAGAAATATCATGTTTGTATGCCGCAGTTCCTCTAGCTTTCTCCCTAGTAAATACAAATGTGTAGAGTTGGTGTCTCCATGTGGTACCAATTAGTGTTTCCAAGCACAAAAGTAAATGTTCCCTGAAAAAAAAAACATTGAAAACATAAAGTCCATGCATAATATCAGGTAAACACAACACAGAGGCTGTAGCAATATTTCTGATAGAGTTAGCCAAAACACAACCAGATATTTCTGGTTTCATCCAGTCATATCCGGACAAAGTGGTGTGAAATTCATGTGCAATGGACCGAGAAAATCACAGTACAAATGGTTTTGGAGAAAAGCAAAGCCTTTTCATTAGGCAAGTGCATAAAATGTCATCTATACAAACAGATATATCATGTTTGTTTGCCGCAGTTCCTCTAGCTTTCTCCCTAAAAAATACGAATGTGTAGAGCTGTTGTCTCCATGTGGAACCAATTAGTGATTCCAAGATTAATGAAATCTTCCCTGATAAAAAACATTCAAAAGAGTAAAGTCCATGGATAATATTAGGAATACACAAACATAGAGGCTGTAGCAATATCTGGGATTCAGTTAGCCAAAACAAAACCGGAATTTTGCGTTTACATCCAGTCATATCCGGACATAGTGGTGTGGAATTCGTATGCAATGGACCGAGAAAATCACAGTAAAAATGGTTTTGTAGAAAAGCAAAGTCTTTTCATTCAGCAAGTGCATAAAATGTCATCGATAGGAACAGAAATATCATATTGGTTTGCCACAGTTCCTCTAGATTTCTCCCTAGAAAATACGAATGTGTAGAGCTGGTGTCTCCATGTGGAACCAGTTTGTGTTTCAATGGTACAAAATTAAATGTTCCCCGATAAAAACATTCAAAACAATAAAGTCCGTGGATAATATCAGGAATACACAAACACAGAGGCTGTAGCAATATCTGGGAGTGAGTTAGCCAAAACAAACCGGATATTTCCGGATTCATCTTTTCGTATCCGGACAAAGTGGTGTGGAATTCCTATGCAATGGACCGAGAAAATCACAGTAAAAATGGTTTTGGTGAAAAGCAGTTTTTTCGGTAGGCAAGTGCATAAATGTCATTATACAAACAGAAATATCATGTTTGTTTGCCGCAGGTCCTCTAGTTTTCTCCCTAGAAAATACTAATGTGTGGAGCTGGTGTCTCCATGTGGAACCAATTGGTGTTTCCAAGCAGAAAATTAAATGTTCCCTGAAAAAAAAACATTCAGAAATATAAAGGCCGTGGATAATATCAGGAATACACAAACACAGAGTCTGTAGCAATATTTCGGATTGAGTTAGCCAAAACACAACCAGATATTTCTGGTTTCATCCAGTCATATCCGGACAAACTGGTGTGGAATTCCTATGCAATGGACCAAGAAAACCACATATTAATGGTTTTGGAGAAAAGCAAAGTCTTTTCATTAGGCAAGTGCATAAAATGTCATCGATACAAACAGAAATATCATGTTTGTTTGCCGCAGTTCCTCTAGCTTTCTCCCTGGAAATACGAATGTCTAGAGCTGGTGTCTCCATGTGGAAACAATTAGAGTTTCAACCGTACAAAATGAAATGTTCCCTGATAATAAACATTCAAAACAATAAAGTCTGTGGATAATATCATGAATACACAAACACAGAGGCTGTAACAATATCTGGGATTGAGTTATCCAAAACAAAACTAGATATTTCCGTTTTCATCCAGTTATATCCGGACAAACTGTTGTGGAATTCGTATGCAATGGACCGAGAAAATCAGAGTAAATATGGTTTTGCGGAAAAGCAACGTCTTTTCGTTAGGCAAGTACATAAAATATCATCGATACAAACAGAAATATCATGTTTGTTTGGCGCGGTTCCTCTAGCTTTCTCCCTAGAAAATACTAATGTGTGGAGCTGGTGTCTCCATGTGGAACCAAATGGTGTTTCCAAGCAGAAAATTAAATGTTCCCTGAAAAAAAAAAAAAACATTCAGAAATATAAAGGCCGTGGATAATATCATGAATACACAAACACAGAGACGGTAACAATATCTGGGATTGAGTTAGCCAAATCAAAACTGGATATTTCTGGTTTCATCCAGTCATATCCGGACAAAGTGTTGTGGAATTCATAGTCAATGGACCGAGAAAATCACATTAAAATGGTTTTGGAGTAAAGCAAAGTCTTTACGTTAGTCAAGTGCATAAATTTTCATCTACAGAAACAGAAATATCATGTTTGTTTGCCGCAATTCCTGTAGCTTTCTCCTTAGATAATACGAATGTGTAGAGCTGTTGTTCCAATTATGAACCAATTAATGTTTCAACGGTACAAAATTAAATGTTCCCTGATGAAAACATTCAAAACAATAAGTCCATCGATAATATCCAGAAAACACAAACACAGAGGCTTTCACAATATTTCCGATTGAGTTAGCCAAAACACAACCGGATATTTCTGGTTTCATCCAGTCATATCCGGAGAAAGTGGTGTGGAATTCGTATGCAATGGACCAAGGAAATCACAGTAAAATGGTTTTTGAGAAAAGCAAAGTCTTTTCGTTAGGCAAGTGCATAAAATGTCATCTATACAAACAGAAATATCATGATTGTTTGCCGCAGTTCCTCTAGCTTTCTCCCTAGAAAATACAATGTGTAGAGCTGGTGTCTCCATGTGAAACCAATTAGTGTTTCCAAGATGAAAATTAAATGTTCCCTGATAAAGAATATTCAAAACAATAAAGTCTGTGGATAATATCAGGAATGCACAAGCACAGAGGCTGTAGCAATATCTGGGATTGTGTTATCCAAAACAAAACCAGATATTCCATTTTCATCCAGTTATATCCGGACAAACTGGTGTGGAATTCCCATGCAATGGACCGAGAAAATCACAGTACAAATGGTTTTGGAGAAAAGCAAAGTCTTTTCGGTAGGCAAGTGCATAAAATGTCATCTATACAAACAGAAATATCATGTTTGTTTGCTGCAGTTCCTCTAGCTTTCTCCCTAGAAAATACGAATGTGTAGAGCTCGAGTCCCCATGATGAACCAATTAGTGTTTCTAGGTACAAAATTAAATGTTCTCTGATAAAAACATTCAAAACAATAAAGTCTGTGGATTATATCCAGAAAAAACAAACACAGAGGCTGTAGCAATATCTGGGATTGAGTTAGCAAAAAGAAAACCAATTATTTCCGGGTACATCCAGTCATATACGGACAAAGTGGTGTGGAATTCCTATGCAATGGACCGAGAAAATCACAGTAAAAATGGTTTTGGTGAAAAGCAGTTTTTTCGGTAGGCAAGTGCATAAATGTCATTATACAAACAGAAATATCATGTTTGTTTGCCGCAATTCCTCTAGCTTTCTCCCTAGATAATACGAATATGTAGAGCTGGTGTTCACATTATGAACCAATTAATGTTTCAACAGTACAAAATTAAATGTTCCCTGATGAAAACATTCAAAACAATAAGTCCATCGATAATATCCAGAAATCACAAACACAGAGGCTTTCACAATATTTCGGATTGAGTTATCCAAAACACAACCGGATATTTCTGGTTTCATCCAGTCATATGCGGACAAAGTGGTGTGGAATTCGTATGCAATGGACCGAGAAAATCACAGTAAAAATGGTTTTGGAGAAAAGCATAGTCTTTTCGTTAGGAAAGTGCATAAAATGTCATCTATACAAACAGAAATATCATGTTTGTTTGCCGCAGTTCCTCTAGCTTTCTCCCTAGAAAATAAAATGTGTAGAGCAAGTGTCTCCATGTGGAACCAATTAGTGTTTCCAAGCACAAAATTAAATGTTCCCTGATAAAGAACATTCAAAACAATAAAGTCTGTGGATAATATAATGAATGCACAAACACAGAGGCTTTAGCAATATCTGGGATTGAGTTAGCAAAAAGAAAACCAGATATTTCCGGTTTCATCCAGTCATATACGGACAAAGTGGTGTGGAATTCCTATGCAATGGACCGAGAAAATCACAGTAAAAATGGTTTTGGTTAAAAGCAAAGTCTTTTCGTTAGGCAAGTGCATAAAATGTCATCTATACAAACAGAAATATCATGTTTGTTTGCCGAAGTTCCTCTAGCTTTCTCCCTAGAAAATGCTAATGTGTAGAGCTGGTGTCTCCATGAGGAACTAATTAGTGTTTCCAAGCACAAAATTAAATACTTCCTGAAAAAAAATCATTGAAAAATATAAAGTCCATGCATACTATCAGGAATACACTAACACAGAGGCTGTAGTAATATTTCCGATTGAGTTAGCCAAAACACAACGAGATATTTCTGGTTTCATCCTGTCATATCCGGACAAACTGTTGTGGAATTCGTATGCAATGGACCGAAAAAATCACAGTAAAAATGGTTTTGGAGAAAAGCAAAGTCTTTTCGTTAGGCAACTGCATAAAATGTCATCTATACAAACAGAAATATCATGTTTGTTTGCCGCAGTTCCTATAGCTTTCTCCCTAGAAAATACGAATGTGTAGAGCTGGTGTCTCCATTTGGAACCAGTTTGTGTTTTTACGAAAAGAAATTAAATGTTCACAGATAAAAAACATTCAAAACAATAAAGTCCGTGGATAATATCAGGAATACACAAACACAGAGGCTGTAGCAATATTTCCGATAGAGTTGGCCAAAACACAACTAGATATTTCTGGTTTCATCCAGTCATATCCGGGCAAAGTAGTGTGGAATTCATATGCAATGGACCGAGAAAATCACAGTAAGAATGTTTTTGGAGAAAAGCAAAGTCTTTACGTTAAACAAGTGCATAAATTTTCATCTATAGAAACAGAAATATCATGTTTGTTTGCAGCAATTCCTGTAGCTTTCTCCCTAGAAAATATGAATGTGTAGAGCTGGTGTTCCCATTGTGAACCAATTAGTGTTTCAATGGTACAAAATTACATGTTCCCTGATGAAAACATTCCAAACAATAAGTCCATCGATAATATCAGAAAACACAAACACAGAAACTTTCACAATATTTTGGAGTGAGTTAGCCAAAACACAACCAGATATTTCTGGTTTCATCCATTTTTATCTGGACAAAGTTGTGTGGAATTCGTGCGTAATGGACCGAGAAAATCACAATAAAACTGGTTTTGGAGAAAAGCAAAGTCTTTTCGTTAGGCAAGTGCATAAAATATCATCTATACAAACAGAAATATCATGTTTGTTTGCCGCAGTTCCTCTAGCTTTCTCTGTAGAAAATACGAATGTATGGAGCTGGTGTCTTCATGTGGAACCAATTAGTGTTTACAAGCACAAACTAAAACGTTCCCTGAAAACAAAATACAAAAAGTAAAGACCGTGGATAATATCAGGAATACACAAACACAGAGGCTGTAGCAATATTTCGGATTGAGTTAGCCGAAAGAAAACCAGATATTTCTGGTTTCATGCAGTCATATCCGGACAAACTGGTGTGGAATTCGTATGCAATGGACCGAGAAAATCAGAGTAAAAATGGTTTTGAAGAAAAGCAGTCTTTTCATTAGGCAAGTGCATAAAATGTCATTATACAAACAGAAATATCTTGTTTGTTTGTTCACAGTTCCTCTTGCTTTCTCCCTAGAAAATATGAATGTGTAGAGCTAGTGTCTCCGTGTATAACCTATTAATGTATCAAAGCTCAAAATAAAATAATCCCCAATAAAAAATTTTCAAAACTATGAAGTCCATCGATAATATCAGAAAACACAAACAAAGAAGCTTTCACAATATTTCTGATGGAGTTAGCCAAAACAGAACCGGATATTTCTGGTTTCATCCAGTCATATCCGGACAAACTGGTGTGGAATTCGTATGCAATGGACCGAGAAAATCAGAGTAAAAATGGTTTTTGAGAAAAGCAAAGACTTTTCGTTAGGCAAGTGCATAAAATGTCATCTATACAAACAGAAATATCATGTTTGTTTGCTGCAGTTCCTCTAGCTTTCTCCCTAATAAATCCGAATGTGTAGAGCTGGTGTCTCCATGTGGAACCAATTAGTGTTTCCAAGCACAAAATTAAATGTTCCCTGAAAAAAAACACTCAAAAAAATATAGTCCGTGGATAATATCAGGAATACACAAACACAGAGGCTGTAGCAATATTTAGGATTGAGTTAGCCAAAACACAACGAGATATTTCTCGTTTCATCCAGTCATATCCGGACAAAGTGGTGTGGAATTCGCATGCAATGGACCGAGAAAATCAGAGTAAAAATGGTTTTGGAGAAAAGCAGTCTTTTCATTAGGCAAGTGCATAAAATGTCATCTATAGAAACAGAAATATCAAGTTTGTTTGCCGCAGTTCCTCTACCTTTCTCCATAGAAAATATGAATGTGGAGAGCTGGTGTCTCCATGTGGAACCAATTAGTGTTTCTAAGCACACAATTAAATGTTCACTGATAAAAACATTCAAAACAATAAAGTCCATCTATAATATACAGAAAACACAAACACAGAGTCTTTCACAATATTTCTGATTGAGTTAGCCAAAACATAACCAGATATTTCCGGTTTTTTCCAGTCATATCGGGACAAACTGGTGTGGAATTCATATGCAATGGACCGAGAAAATCAGAGTAAAAATGGTTTTGGAGAAAATCAAAGTCTTTTCGTTAGGCAAGTGCATAAAATGTCATCGATACAAACAGAAATATCATGTTTGTTGCTGCAGTTTCTCTAGCATTCTCGCTGGAAAATACAAATGTGTAGAGCTTGTGTCCCCATGAAGAACCAATTAGTGTTTCTACAGTACAAAAATAAATGTTCCTGAGAGAGCAGGAAGATGGCGGAATAGGCAGGGAGCACACTATTTGTCCGGGGGAGAGACAGTTTAATATAAGTGGAGATACTGCAGGGTCAAGGAAGAGTAGGGGAAGAAACAGCAGAGGAAACTCTTCCGGAACTAGTGATTCACAGTGTACCTGCGTGGAGAGCATGGGAGCCCAAGTTCAGGACATCAGCGGCGGACTCAACACACCAGCGCTGGAACGCTAGGTGAGCCAAACCTCAATAGCCCGAGACACCAGCGGGCATGTGGAAAGAGGAGGCTAGAGGGAACGTGGCTTGAAACTCTGTGGGGAAAAATTCACCAGGCTAACTAGAAGAGAGAGAGGAAAAAAAAGTGACCGATACGGACACAAGTTACTCTCTCTCTCCGCTCACCTCTCAAAGGCGAGCAAGACAGAACAGCGCCGTTTTGGACATACGTCATATGCAGGGTGACCTCATGTCTGCACCAGCCCTGAGCCTAGCAGAAAAACCTGACTCTGGGGGGAGGGGTGAAATAACAGGTGATTAGCATCTAACTTGGCAACCCAGTGGGAGACTGCAGGAGAATTGGAGCCCATACTGAGGGCAGCACAGATTCCCTGTGTGGTCCTTGGGAAAGAGCTTCCAATCTCTGGCTCCTGTGGGTATATCATTTGCCTGCTAACTACCTCCAATTACATTCAGCTGTGTTGAATTACTTCCCTTTTGAATCAAAAAAAAGAAAGTGAGATTTACCACACCTAACCTGGGAGTGTCATCTTTGACACACCCTCAACCCTGAGGAACCAAACACAGCTCTCAGTCCACACTCATCTCAAGCCTCTAAGGCTCCACTGAAAGCAGACAGTCCACTTAATATAGAGCCATAGTGTAACAAGAAAAAACACCACAGTGAAGAAACCAAATATCTCCAACATGCCAAACAACAAACACAAAAACCAAGCTAACGAGAACAAGGAAGACACTATGATGCCCCCAAATGAAAAAGACACCCCAATTCAAGGTTATAAAGAAGATGACATCGAAGAAATGCAAGAAGCGGATCTCAAAAAATTGATAAGAACATTAAGAAGTTCTCAAAAACAAATTCTTGAACTACAGAAATACTTAATGGACAAGATAGAAAAGCTCTCTCGTGAAAATGAAATATTAAGGAGGAATCAAAAGGAAATGAAACAACTAGTGGAACAAGAAACTGTGATAGTGACGAGAGATCATAATGAAATGAAGAATTCAATAGATCAAATGACAAACACATTAGAGAGCCTTAAAAACAGAATGGGTAAAGCAGAAGAGAGAATATCAGACTCAGAAGACGGAGAACAGGAAAGGAAACAGGCAAACCAAAGAAAAGAAGAAGAAATTGGAAATCTAAAAAATATTGTCTGGAATCTACAGGATACTATTAAAAAAACCCAACATTTGGGTTCTAGGAGTTCCTGAAGGCATGGAGAGGGAGAAAGGATTAGAAGGCATTTTCAGTGAGATACTAGCAGAAAATTTCCCAGGTTTGGAGAAGGACAGAGGCATCTTAGTACAGGAAGCTTATAGAACCCCTAATAAACATGAACAAAAGAGATCCTCACTACGACATGTTGTAATCAAACTCACCACAGTGAAACATAAAGAAAAGATCCTAAAATGTGCAACAGAGAAACGTCAGATTACTCTTAGAGGATCTCCAATTAGACTCACAGCAGACTTCTCATCAGAAACCCTACAAGCTAGAAGGGAATGGCGAGACATAGTCCAGGTACTAAGAGAGAAAAACTGCCAGCCCAGAATACTATATCCTGCAAAGCTCTCATTTGTGAATGAAGGTGAAATTAAGACTTTTCATAGCAAACAGAAACTGAAAGAATTTGTTGCCACTCATCCTGCCCTGCAAAAGATGCTTAAAGATGTGTTACACACAGAAACACAGAAACACGGTCACCAATATGAAAGAAGGTAAAGGAAGGAAACCTCACAGCAAAAGATCACAGGAAGCTCAGTTTCTCTTTGACATAGAATTAAACTCTGATGCTCTGTTAAAGCAATGTGTTAAAATAATCTATTATGTGCTCTTGATGTCTGTTAAATTCTAATTGTTGAAAAACAGCTGAATTTTTATTAAGAGGTATGGGTTATGTAAATATGCGCTTATTTTCAAAGATTTGAATAGTCACCTTGTAACAAGATCTAATTTGGTCTATGTTATGTCATGATTTTAAGGAATCTTATTTCAACCAGATATTTTGGATTTTGAGCCTTCTTGGTATTCTTGACAGGCATTCAAAAAATCAAAGTTTCAAACAATCTGGTCTCTAAAATTTCCAGTAAATCCTGGACTTTGGTTTGTCCAGTTTGGGCCCAACTGAAAAAATCGAAGGACCTATGTCTCTCATCTTATAGAGACAGCAACTAAGCAGGCTATTTGGATTATATTAGAAGGACTGTCAGGATGTGATGTGGTACCAGACTTTAAGTTTCTATAATGGAAAATGCTATCAATACAAATGTTTGAGAATTAAAAAGTCTAATGATCTTGTGTTACTAGACATGATAGTTATCTTAATGAGAAAGCCCCAGAGGCCTAAAGGGTTAAATACTTGTCAAATCCTACAGGTGCTTTCAAAAATACTGTGAAGTAAGCAAGTGCCTCTTGTTGGTTGATGAGTTTATAATTTTAAACATGGCGACTTAAAGTCTTTTGTCATCCATAGTTATATATGATGTGCTGCTCATAAAACTAAAGCGTTGTTGGTTCTGTGTTTAGCTGTCCTTCTATAGGTTCCTATGGACGTTTTCCAGCTACTTTTATTGTATTCAGTATTTTGGGATGGCTCTGTAAACAGATGAAGCCAATAATGTATTAACAGTACCAACTGAGAGAAAGTATGGTTACTAAAAACAAAAAGCAATTCAAATCCATTGGCAATCTAGAAAAAGAGTTAAAGATTTTAAAAGCTATTATTAAAATTGCTATATTGGTCTATTATGCTATGTTATACGTGTGCACATATTGTATGTCCACATGGGGAAATTTTATTAAGAGTTTTATTTTAAATGGCTTATAGATAAGATTGTCCATAAATTTAAGCTGCTAAAATCAATCAAAGATACATTTTACTTGGTGTGACCTGAATCTCTGTATCATATGTTTTAAACGTGTTGGTAGAAAGAAACTAAAAACATTGTAGATGGTTGTGCTTAAGTTTACTGGCTAAACAAACTACACCATGTTAGATATTTAAGAGGTGTTTTCAAATACATGATTCTTAAAATTTATAGAAGGCATTTGACCATCTGGTAAATGTTTTCTTAAGTTGTTATCTAATGGTTGAAACGGTTTGCTAAGTATTCATGTAATATTGCTATTGTCAGCAAGCGATCTAGAACTTTCTCCCTCATTTCTCTATTCTAAGCCCAACTTCTTCTTTCATTTCTCTATTCTCTTCAAGGTGGGAAACTAATTCTATTATAAAGGAATCTGTGGACGCACAATTTAATCTTTAGACCTTATAAAAGAGATGGCTAACATTTTTCTGTAATAGCATAGCCAAAATAAGAACTTAAATAATAATCTCATAGTAGATTCACTTTGCCATCAGCCAAGTATACAGTAAGTAGAAAAAACCTCCCATTCAGACCAAAGAGAAAGAAATTTTGCAAGTGAGAATATAATTTTCCTCATGGGCATTGTCTACCTTAGAAAAACTACTGCAGAACATGCCTGTGACTATAGACTTGTAGTTCAGGCCACCGAAGATTAGAGATGGGAAACGGGCACTCCCTTGACTTGCATCCTCTGATCTGCTTTAACACAAACCAGGAGGAAAGGAAAGCTCGGCATCAGAAGCAATGGGTGGCAGGCCTATTAATGGCTGATCTGTACAGTGATATGCCCTCAAGGAGACCCAACAGGCCAGTCCACTGCAGTGGCTTTCAATGTGGTAAGCCTGGGCTTTAGCAGAAGTCAGCCTGTGAAGAGCCCTGGTAGCTCTGCCAAGAGTTGGATCACTGGAAATGGACCTGCCCTGGAGTCGAAGGATGCCCAGGTCAGAGCCACAGATCTTATTGGCTCTAAGCTGAAAAGCCCTTCACTCAGCCCAGCTTCCAAAGTGACCACTGCAGCTGAGGGTATGGTAAAGTAGGGTCAGCAACATTGCAGGCAGAACTGTAAATTTCTTGTTAGAGATGCCCCCTGCATTTACCTGTCCAGCGCTCCTCTCAGGCCAGCCAAGTAATGAAAGTCAACAGAGTGCCTTCCCCTAGGAGGTTCACACCTCCCTTAGGATATACCCCATGTGAGAGATAGATAGGTCTGGGCCTCTTAAGTTACAAGGCCTAAAGCCCACCAGATTATTATCAAGCCCCTTCTATCAGGTTCTATTTGCTTCTCAATCAGAAAAATTACTTGTAGCTTAGACAGCACCTTTCTTAGCTCCTCTAATTATGACTCTGCCCTTTGTTCTCGGCCCTGTCTAGTGCACTTGGGCCTCGTTCCTTTGTAATCATAACCTCTACTCTACCACCAATGGCTCTACTCCCAACCTGTGTGTACTGATGGTCCTCTTCCCCACTTAATGCTGTATAATTGTTCAAACCTGGTAAATGTCACTCTTAGGATCGTTGGTTACTATCCTCACTCTATCTTTTATGACTTTGTCTAAATAGGATCAGAGTCGGTAAATTTGGAAGGCTTTCTTAGCCTTGGCAACTCATGATGACAGTATAGGATGGTTACTGGCACCATAAACTAGAGTGTCAATTTGTTGTGTCAACAACAGGAGCCACTGTGCACTTGCTCCTCATGTGGGATCTTGGTCCTTAATGTGCTGTACATTGTGATTTAATGCTATAACTAGTACTCAAACAGTATGTTTCAATTTGTGTTTCTATGTGGCTGCAAACTGTTGAATTCCTGTATATAAAGAGAATTGAAAATGAATCTTGATGTGAATAGAAAGGGAGAGGGAGCAGGAGAGGGTAGGGTTGCGGGTGGGAAGGAAGTTATGGGAGGGGGAAGCCATTGTAATCAATAAGCTGTACACTGGAAATATATATTCATTAAATAAAAGTTAAAAAGAAACAAAAAAAATAAATGTTCCCTGATAAAAACATTCAAAACAATAAAGTTCATCGATAAGATCCGGAAAACACAAACACAGAGGCTGTAGCAATATTGGGATTGAGTTAGCCAAAACAAAACCGGATATTTCCGGTTTCATCCAGTCATATCCGGACAAAGTGATGTGGAATTCATACGCAATGGACCGAGAAAATCACAGTAAAAAGGGTTTTGGAGAAATCAAAGTCTTTTCATTAGGCAAGTGCATAAAATATCATCTATACAAACACAAATAGCATGTTTGTTTGCCGCAGTTCCTCTAGCATTCTCCCTAGAAAATACAAATATGTAGCGCTTGTGTATCATTTGCAACCAATTAGTGTTTCCAAGCACAAAGTTAAATATTCCCTTAAAAAACATTAAAAACAATAAAGTCCGTGGATAATATCATGAATACGCAAACACAGAGGCTGTAGCAATATCTGGGATTGACTTATGCAAAAAAAAAAAAAACCGGATATTTCTGGTTCCATTCAGTCATATCCAGACAAACTGGTGTGGAATTCTTATGCAGTGGACCCAGAAAATCACAGAAAAATGGTTTTGGAGAAAAGCAAAGTCTTTTTCGTTAGGCAAGTGCATAAAATGTCATCGATACAAACAGAAATATCATGTTTGTTTGCCGCAGTTCCACTAGCTTTCTCCCTAGAAAATAGGAATGCGTAGAGCTGGTGTCTCCATGTGGACCCAATTAGTGATTCCAAGCACAAAATTAAAAGTTCCTTGATAAAAAACATTCAGAACAATAAAGTCCATGGATAATATCAGGAATACATAAACACAGAGGCTCTAGCAATATCTGGGATTGAGTAGGCCAAAACAAAACCAAATATTTCCCGTTTCATCCAGACATATCCGGACAACGTGGTGTGGAATTCGTATGCTATGGACCGAGAAAATCACAGTACAAATGATTTTGGAGAAAAGCAAAGTCTTTTCGTTAGGCAAGTGCATAAAATGTCATCTATACAAACAGAAATATCATGTTTGTTTTCCGCAGTTACTCTAGCTTTCTCCCTAGAAAATACGAATGTGTAGAGCTGGTGTTCCAATGATGAACAAATTAGTGTTTCCAAGCTCAAAATTAAATATTCCCTGATAAAAAAAACATTCAAAACAATAAACTCCGTTGATAATATCCAGAAAACACAAACACAGGGCTGTAGCAATATCTGGGATTGAGTTAGCCAAAACAAAACCGGATATTGCCGGTTTCATCCAGTCATATCCAGACAGACTGGTGTGGAGTTCGTATGCAATGGACCGAGAAAATCACAGTGAAAATAGTTTTGGAGAAAAGCAAAGTTTTACGTTAGGCAAGTGCATAAAATGTCATCTATACAAACAGAAATATCATGTTTGTTTGCCGCAGTTCCTCTAGCTTTCTCCCTAGAAAATACGAATGTGTAGAGCTGGTGTCTCCATGTGGAACCAATTAGTATTTCGCAGCACAAAATTAAATGTTCCCTGATACAAACATTCAAAACAATAAAGTCCTTGGATAATATCAGGAATACACAAACACAGAGGCTTTCAAAATATTTTGGATTGAGTTAGCCAAAACACCACCGGATATTTCCGGTTTCATCCAGTCATATCCGGACAAACTGGTGTGGAATTCGTATGCAATGGACCGAGAAAATCACAGTACAATTGGTTTTGGAGAAATGCAAAGTCTTTTCATTAGGCAAGTGCATAAAATGTCATCTATACAAAGAGAAATATCATGTTTGTTTGCCGCAGTTCCTCTAGCTTTCTCCCTAGAAAATACCAATGTGTAGAGCTGGTGTCTCCATGATAAACCAATTAGTGTTTCAACGGTACAAAATTAAATGTTCCCTGATAAAAACATTGCAAACAATAAATTCCGTTCATAATATCTATAAAACAGAAACACAGTGTGTGTAGCAATATCTGGATTGAGTTAGGCAAAACACAACCGTATATTTCTGTTTTCATCCAGTCATATCCGGAAAAACTGGTGCGGAATTCGTATGCAATGGACTGAGAAAATCACAGTAAAAATGGTTGTGGAGTAAAGCAAAGTCTTCTCGTTAGGCAAGTGCATAAAATATCATCGATACAAACAGAAATATCATGTTTGTTTGTCGCAGTTCCTCTAGCTTTCTCCCTAGAAAATACGAATGTTTGGAGCTGGTGTCCCCATGATGAACCAATTAGTGTTTCTACGGTACAGAATGCAATGTTCCCTGATAAAAAACATTCAAAAAATAAATTCCATCGATATATCCAGAAAACACAAACACAGAGGCTTTCACAATATTTAAGATTGAGTCAGTCAAAACACAACCGGATATTTCTGGTTTCATCCAGTCATATCTGGACAAAGTGGTGTGGAATTCGTATGCAATGGACCGAGAAAATCACAGTAAAAATGGTTTTTGAGAAAAGCAAAGTCTTTTCATTAGTCAAGTGCATAAAATGTCATCTATACAAACAGAAATATCATGTTTGTTTGTCGCAGTTCCTCTAGATTTCTCCCTAGAAAATATGAATGTGTAGAGCTGGTGCCTCCATGTGGACCAATTAGTGTTTCCAAGCAAAAAATTAAATGTTCCCTGAAAAAAAACATTCAAAAATATAGTCCGTGGATAATATCAGGAAAACACAAACACAGAGGCTGTAGCAATATTTCAGGTTGAGTTTGCCAAAACACAACCAGATATTTCTGGTTTCATCCAGTGATATCCGGACAAACTCATGTGGATTTCGTATGCAATGGACTGAGAAAATGAAGGTACAAATTGTTTTGGAGAAAAGCAAGTATTTTCGTTAGGCAAGTGCATAAAATATCAGCTATAGAAACAGAGCTATCATGTTTGTTTGCCACAGTTCCTATAGGTTTCTCCGTAGAAATTATGAATGTAATTACTGACACCATGAACAAGAGTGTCAAATTGTTAAGTCAGCAACAGGAGTCACTGTGTACTTACATCCCATATGGGATCTGTCCTTAATGTGTTTTCTAATGTGCAGTGATGCTATAACTAGTACTGAAACAGTATTTTTACACTTTGTGTTTCTGCATGGGTACAAACTGATGAGATCTTTACTAATTATATACTGAATCGATCTTCTGTATATAAAGATAATTGGAAATGAAAAAAAAACCTAGTGTTAAATTGGAAATGGCATAGAAAATTAATTAACTTTTAATGAAATATTATGTAGGATGTCTGCCTTTAATGTGCTGTACACTCTTATTTAATGCTATAACTAGTACTCCAACAGTATATTTTTTTTCACTTTGTGTTGCTATATGGGGGCAAACTGTTGAAATCGTTACCTAATTTATACTAAACTGATCTTTTGTATATAAAGAGAATTGAAAGTGAATCATGATGTGACTGGAAGGGGAGAGCGAGCGGGAAAGGGGAGGGTTGTGGGTGGGAGGGAAGTATTGGGAGAGGGAAACCATTATAACCCATGAGCTGTACTTTGGAAATTTATATTCATTAAATAAAAGTTAAACAAAAAAGAATTTACGAATGTGTAGAGTTGGTGTCTCCATGTGGAAACAATTAGTGTTTCAATGGTACAAAATTAAATGTTCCCTGATAAAAAACATTCAAAACAATCAAGTCTGTGGATAATATCAGGAATACACAAACACAGAGGCTGTAGCAATATTTCGGATTGAGTTAGCCAAAACACAACCGGATATTTCTGGTTTCATCCAGTCATATCCGGAAAAACTGGTGTGGAATTCGTATGCAATGGACCTAGAAAATCACAATAAAAATGGTTTTGGAGAAAAGCAAAGTCTTTTCTTTAGGCTTGTGCATAAAATGTCATCGATACAAACAGAAATATCATGTTTGTTTGCCACAGGTCCTCTAGCTTACTCCCTAGAACATACGAATCTGTAGAGTTGGTGTCTCCATGTGGAAACAATAAGTGTTTCAACGGTACAAAATTAAATGTTCCCTGATAAAAAATATTCAAAACCATAAAGTCCATGGATAATAACAGGAATACACAAACACAAAGGCTGTAAAAATATCTGGGATTGTGTTAGCCAAACCAAAACCGGATATTTCCCGTTTCATCCAGTCATATCCGGAACAACTTGTGTGGAATTCGTATGCAATGGTTGGAGAAAATCACAGTACAAATGGTTTTGGGGAAAAAGAAAATTATTTTCATTATGCAAGTGCATAAAATGTCATCTATACAAACAAAAATATCATGTTTGTTTGCCGCAATTCCTCTAGCTTTCTCCCTAGAAAATACGAATGTGTAGAGCTGGTGTCCCCATGATGAACCAATTAGTGTTTCTAAGGTACAAAATTAAATGTTCCCTGATAAAAACATTCAAAACAATAAAGTCCATCGATAATATCCAGAAAACACAAACACAGAGGCTTTCAAAATATTCGGATTGAGTTAGCCAAAACACAACCTGATATTTCTGGTCTCATACAGTCATATCCGGACAAACTGGTGTGGAATTTGTATGCAATGGACTGAGATAATCACAGTAAAAATGGTTTTGGAGAAAAGCAAAGTCATTCGTTAGGCAAGTGCATAAAATGTCATCGATACAAACAGAAGTATCATGTTTGTTTGCCGCAGTTCCTCTTGCTTTCTCCCTACAAAATACGAATGTGTAGAGTTGGTGTCTTCATTTGAAACAATTAGTGTTTCCAAGCACAAAATTAAATGTTCCCTTAAAAAAAAACATTCAAAAAATAAAGTCGGTGGATAGTATCAGGAATACACAAACACAGAGGCTGTAGCAATATTTCGGATTGAGTTAGCCAAAACACAACCGGATATTTCTGGTTTCATCCAGTCATATCCGGACAAACTGATGTGGAATTCGTAGGCAATGGACTGAGAAAATCACAATTCAAATTGTTTTGGAGAAAAGCAAAGTCTTTTCGTTAGAAAAGTGCATAAAATATCATCGATACAAACAGAAATATCATGTTTGTTTGCCGCAGTTCGTCTAGCTCTCTCCCTAGCAAATATGACTGTGTAGAGCTGCTGTCTCTATGTGGAACCAATTAGTGTTTCCAAGCACAAAATTAAATGTTCCCTAATAAAAAACATTCAAAAAAATAAAGTCCATCGATAATATCCAGAAAACACAAACATAGAGGCTGTTGAAATATCTGGCATTGAGTTAAGAAAAACAAACCGGATATTTCCAGTTTCATCCAGTCATACCGGACAAACTGCTGTGGAATTCGTATGCAATGGACCGAGAAAATCACAGTACAAATGGTTTTGGAGAAAAGCAAAGGCTTTACATTAGGCAACTGCATAAAATGTCATCTATACAAAAATTAATATCATGTTTGTTTGCCACAGTTCCTCTAGCTTTCTCCCTAGAAATTTCGAATAGGTAGAGGTGGTGCCTCCATGTGTAACTAATTACTGTATCCAAGCTCAAAGTAAAATGTTCCCTGATAAAAAATTTTCAAAACAATAAAGTCCGTCGATAATATCCAGAAAACACAAACACAGGCTTTAGCAATATCTGGGATTGAATTAGCGGAAACAAAACTGGATATTTCCGGTTTCATCCAGTGATATCCAGACAAACTGGTGTGGAATTCGTATGCAATGGACCGAGAAAATCACAGTACAAATGGTTTTGGAGAAAAGCAAAGTCTTTTCGTTAGGCAAGTGCATAAAATGTCATCTATACAAACAGAAATATCATGTTTGTTTGCCGCATTTCCTCTAGCTTTCTCCCTAGAAAATATGAATGTGTAGAGCTGGTGTCTCCATGTGGAAACAATTATTGTTTCACAGCATAAAATTAAATGTTCCCTGAAAAAAAAAACATTCAAAACAATAAAGTCCGTGGATAATATCAGGAATACACAATCACAGAGGCTGTAGTAATATTTGGGATTGAGTTATCCAAAAGAAAACCAGATATTTCTGGTTTCATCCAGTTATATCCGGACAAAGTGGTGTGGAATTCGTATGCAATAGACCGAGAAAATCACAGTACAAATGTTTGGAGAAAAGCAAGTATTTTCGTTAGGCAAGTGCATAAAATGTCAGCTATACAAACAGAAATATCATGTTTGTTTGCCGCAATTCCTCTAGCTTTCTCCGTAGAAAATAGGAATGTGTAGAGCTAGTGTCCCCATGATGAACCAATTAGTGTTTTTATGGTACAAAAGTAAATGTTGCATGATAAAAAGATTCAAAACAATAAAGTCCATCGAAAATATCCAGAAAACACAAACACGGAGGCTGTAGCAATATCTGGGATTGAGTTAGCCAGAACAAAACTTGATTTTTCCGGTTTCATCCAGTCATATCCGGACAAACTGGTGTGCAATTCGTATGCAATGGACCGAAAAAATAACAGGAAAAATGGTTCTGGTGAAAAGCAAACTCTTTTCGTAAGGCAAGTGCATAAAATGTCATCTATAGAAACAGAAATATGATGTTTGTTTCCGCAGTTCCTCTAGCTTTCTCTTTGGAAATATGAATGTGTAGAGCTTGTCCCCATGTGGAACCAATTAGTGTTTCAATGGTACAAAATTAAATGCTCCCTGATAAAAACATACAAAACAATAAATTCCATCGATAATATCCAGAAAACACAAACACAGAGGCTTTCACAATATTTCAGATTCAGTTAGCCAAAACAAAACTGGATATTTCTGGTTTCATCCAGTCATATCTGGATAAAGTAGTGTGGAATTCGTATGCAATGGACTGAGAAAAATCACAGTACAAATGGTTTTGGAGAAAAGCAACGTCTTTTCGTTAGAAAGGGAATAAGATGTCATCTATGGAAACAGAAATACCATGTTTGTTTGTCGCAGTTCCTCTAGCTTTCTCCCTAGAAAATACGAATATGTAGAGCTGGTGTCTCCATGTGGAACCAATTAGTGATTCCAAGCACAGAATTAAATATTCCCTGATAAAAAACATTCAAAACAATAAAGTCTGTGGATACTATCAGGAATACACAAACAGAGGCTGTAGCAATATCTGGGATTGAGTAAGCCAAAACAAAACCGGATTTCTCCGGTTTCATCCAGTCATATCCGGACAAACTGGTGTGGAATTCGTATGCAGTGAATCGAGAAAATCACAGTACAAATGGTTTCGGAGAAAAGCAAATTCTTTTCGGTGGCAAGTGCATAAAATGTCATCTATATTAAGAGAAATATCATGATTGTTTTCCGCAGTTCCTCTAGCTTTCTCCCTAGAAAATACGAATGTGTAGAGCTTGTGTCCCCATGATGAACCAATTAGTGTTTCTACGGTACGAAATTAAATGTTCCCTGATAAAAACATTCAAAGCAATAAAGTCCATCGATAATATCCAGAAAACACAAACACGGAGGCTGTCACATTATTTCGGATTGAGTTAGCCAAAACACAATCGGATATTTCTGGTTTCATCCAGTCATTTCCAGACAAAGTGATGTGGAATTCGTATGCAATGGATCGAGAAATTCACAGCAAAAATGGTTTTGGAGAATAGCAAAGTCTTTTCATTAGGCAAGTGCATAAAATATCATCGATATAAACAGAAATTCCCTGATAAAAACATTAAAAAAAATAATGTCCATTGATAATATCTTGAAAACACAAATACAGAAAGTTTCACAATATTTCGTATTGAGTTAGCCTAAACAGATCCGGACATTTCCGGTTTCATCCCGTCATATCCGGACAAACTGGTTTGGAATTCGTATGCAGTGTATCGAGAAAATCACAGAAAAATGGATTCAGAGAAAAGCAAAGTCTTTTCATTAGGAAAGTGCATAAAATATCATCGATAACAACAGAAATATCCTTTTTGTTTGTCACAGTTCCTCTAGCTTTCTCCCTAGAAAATACGAATGTGTAAAGCTGGTGTCTCCATGTGGAACCAATTAGTGATTGCAAGCCCAAATTATATGTTCCCTGATAAAAAACATTGAAAACAATAATGTCCGTGGATAATATTAGGAATACACACACACAGAGGCTGTAGCAATATCTGGGATTGAGTTAGACAAAAGAAAATTGGATATTTCCAGATTCATCCAGTCATATCAGGACAAACTGGAGTGGAATTCGAATGCAGTGTACCGAGAAAATCACAGTAAAAATGGTTTTGGAGAACAGCAAAATCTTCTCGTTAGGCAAGTGCATAACATGTCATCGATACGAACAGAAATGTCAAGTTTGTTTGCTGCAGTTCCTCTAGCTTTCTCCCTGGAAAACACGAATGCGTAGAGCTGGTGTCTCCATGTGGAAACAATTAGTGTTTTCAAGCACAAAATTAAAAATTCTCTGATAAAAAACATTCAAAACAATAAAGTCTGTGGATAATATCAGGAGTACACAAACACAGAGGCTGTAGCAATATTTCGGATTGAGATAGCCAAAACAAAACCGGATATTTCTGGTTTCATCCAGTCATATCCGGACAAAGTGATGTGGAATTCGTATGCAATGGACCGAGAAAATCACAGCAAAAATGGTTTTGGAGAAAAGCAAAGCCTTTTCATTAGGCAAATGCCTAAAATGTCATCTATACAAACAGAAATATCATGTTTGTTTGCCACAGTTCCTCTAACTTTCTCCCTAGAAAATATGAATATGAAGAGCTGGTGTCTCCATGGGGAACCAATTACAGTATCCAAGCTCAAAATAAAATGTTCCCCGATAAAAAACATTCAAAACAATAAAGTCCATTGATAGTATCCAGATAACACAAACACAGAGGCCGTAGCAATAACTGGGATTCAGTTAGCCAAAACAAAACCAGATATTTCCAGTTTCACCCAGTCATATCTCGACAAACTGGTGTGGAATTCGTATGCAATGGACCGAGAAAATCACAGCAAAAATGGTTTTGGAGAAAAGCAAAGCCTTTTCATTAGGCAAGTGCATAAAATGTCATCTATACAAACAGAAATATCATGTTTGTTTGCCGCCGTTCCTCTAGCTTTCTGCCTAGAAAATACAAATATGTAGAGCTGGTGTATCATTGTGAAACCAATTATTGTTGCAAGAACAAAATTAAATGTTCCTTGATAAAAAATATTCAAAACAATAAAGTCCGCGGATAATATCAGGAATACACAAACACAGAGGCTGTAGCAATATCTGGGATTGAGTTAGACAAAAGACAATTGGATATTTCCAGATTCATCCAGTCATATCAGGACAAACTGGTGTGGAATTTGTATGCAGTGTACCGAGAAAATCACAGTAAAAATGGTTTTGGAGAACAGCAAAGTCTTCTCGTTAGGCAAGTGCATAACATGTCATCGATACGAACAGAAATGTCAAGTTTGTTTGCTGCAGTTCCTCTAGCTTTCTCCCTGGAAAACACGAATGCGTAGAGCTGGTGTCTCCATGTGGAAACAATTAGTGTTTTCAAGCACAAAATTAAAAATTCTCTGATAAAAAAACATTCAAAACAATAAAGTCTGTGGATAATATCAGGAATACACAAACACAGAGGCTGTAGCAATATTTCGGATTGAGTTAGCCAAAACAAAACTGGATATTTCTGGTTTCATCCAGTCATATCCGGACAAAGTGGTGTGGAATTCGTATGCAATGGACCGAGAAAATCACAGCAAAAACGGTTTTGGAGAAAAGCAAAGCCTTTTCATTAGGCAAGTGCATAAAATGTCATCTATACAAACAGAAATATCATGTTTGTTTGCCGCAGTTCCTCTAACTTTCTCCCTAGAATATATGAATATGAAGAGCTGGTGTCCACATGGGGAACCAATTACAGTACCCAAGCTCAAAATAAAATGTTCCCCGATAAAAAACATTCAAAACAATAAAGTCCATTGATAGTATCCAGATAACACAAACACAGAGGCCGTAGCAATAACTGGGATTCAGTTAGCCAAAACAAAACTGGATATTTGCAGTTTCATCCAGTCATATCTGGACAAACTGGTGTGGAATTCATATGCAATGGACCGAGAAAATCACAGTACAAATGGTTTTGGAGAAAAGCAAAGTTTTCTTTAGGCAAGTGCATAAAATGTCATCTATACAAACAGAAATGTCATGTTTGTTTCCTGCAGATCCTCTAGCTTTCTGCCTAGAAAATACAAATATGTAGACCTGGTGTCCCAACGATGAACCAATTAGTGTTCCAATGGAAAAAAATTAAATGTTCCTTGATAAAAACATTCAAAACAATAAAGTCCACCGATAATATCCAGAAAACACAAACACAGAGGCTGTAGCAATATTTGGGATTGAGTTAGCCAAAATAAAACCGGATATTTCTGGTTTCAACCAGTCATATCCGGACAAAGTGGTTTGGAATTCGTATGCAATGGACCGAGAAAATCACAGCAAAAATGGTTTTGGAGAAAAGTAAAGCGTTTTCATTAGGCAAGTGCATAAAATGTCATCTATACAAACAGAAATATCATGTTTGTTTGCCGCCGTTCCTCTAGCTTTCTGCCTAGAAAATACAAATATGTAGAGCTGGTGTATCATTGTGAAACCAATTATTGTTCCAAGAACAAAATTAAATGTTCCTTGATAAAAACATTCAAAACAATAAAGTCCACGGATAATATCATGAATACTCAAACACAGAGGCTGTAGCAATATCTGGGATTGAGTTAGACAAAAGACAATTGGATATTTCCAGTTTCATCCAGTCATATCAGGACAAACTGGTGTGGAATTTGTATGCAGTGTACCGAGAAAATCACAGTAAAAATGGTTTTGGAGAACAGCAAAGTCTTCTCGTTAGGCAAGTGCATAAAATGTCATCGATACCAACAGAAATGTCATGTTTGTTTCCTGCAGTTCCTCTAGCTTTCTCCCTGGAAAACACGAATGCGTAGAGCTGGTGTCTCCATGTGGAACCAATTAGTGTTTTCAAGCACAAAATTAAAAATTCTCTGATAAAAAAACATTCAAAACAATAAAGTCTGTGGATAATATCAGGAATACACAAACACAGAGGCTGTAGCAATATTTCGGATTGAGTTAGCCAAAACAAAACCGGATATTTCTGGTTTCATCCAGTCATATCCGGACAAAGTGGTGTGGAATTCGTATGCAATGGACCGAGAAAATCACAGCAAAAATGGTTTTGGAGAAAAGCAAAGCCTTTTCATTAGGCAAGTGCATAAAATGTCATCTATACAAACAGAAATATCATGTTTGTTTGCCGCAGTTCCTCTAACTTTCTCCCTAGAATATATGAATATGAAGAGCTGGCGTCCACATGGGGAACCAATTACAGTACCCAAGCTCAAAATAAAATGTTCCCCGATAAAAAACATTCAAAACAATTAATTCCATTGATAGTATCCAGATAACACAAACACAGAGGCTGTAGCAATATCAGGGATTGAGTTAGACCAAACAAAACTGGATATTTCCAGTTTCATGCAGTCATATCAGGACAAACTGGTGTGGAATTCGTATGCAATGGACCGAGAAAATCACAGTACAAATGGTTTTGGAGAAAAGCAAAGTCTTTTCGTTAGGCAAGTGCATAAAATGTCATCTATACAAACAGAAATGTCATGTTTGTTTCCTGCAGTTCCTCTAGCTTTCTCCCTAGAAAATACGAATATGTAGAGCTGGTGTCCCCACGATGAACCAATTAGTGTTCCAACGGAAAAAAATTAAATGTTCCTTGATAAAAACATTCAAAACAATAAAGTCCATCGATAATATCCAGAAAACACAAACACAGAGTCTGTAGCAATATCTGGGATTGAGTTAGCCAAAACAAAACCGGATATTTCTGGTTTCATCCAGTCATATCCGGACAAAGTGGTGTGGAATTCGTATGCAATGGATCGAGAAAATCACAGCAAAAATGGTTTTGGAGAAAAGCAAAGCCTTTTCATTAGGCAAGTGCATAAAATGTCATCTATACAAACAGAAATATCATGTTTGTTTGCCGCAGTTCCTCTAACTTTCTCCCTAGAATATATGAATACGAAGAGCTGGTGTCCACATGGGGAACCAATTACAGTACCCAAGCTCAAAATAAAATGTTCCCCGATAAAAAACATTCAAAACAATAAAGTCCATTGATAGTATCCAGATAACACAAACACAGAGGCCGTAGCAATAACTGGGATTCAGTTAGCCAAAACAAAACTGGATATTTCCAGTTTCATCCAGTCATATCTGGACAAACTGGTGTGGACTTCGTATGCAATGGACCGAGAAAATCACAGTACAAATGGTTTTGGAGAAAAGCAAAGTCTTTCGTTAGGCAGGTGCATAAAATGTCATCTATACAAACAGAAATGTCATGTTTGTTTGCCGCAGTTCCTCTAGTTTTCTCCCTAGAAAGTACGAATGTGTAGAGCTGGTGTCTCCATGTGGAACAAATTAGTGTTTCAACGGTACAAAATTAAATGTTCCCTGATAAAAAAAAAACATTCAAATCAATAAAGTCTGTGGATAATATCAGGAATACACAAACACAGATGCTGTAGCAATATTTTGGATTGAGTTTGCCAAAACACAACTGGATATTTCTGGTTTCATCCAGTCATATCCGGATAAACTGCTGTGGAATTCATATGCAATGGACTTAGAAAATTACAGTAAAACTGATTTTGGAGAAAACACAGTCTTTTCGTTAGGAAAGTGCATAAAATGTCATCTATACAAACAGAAATATCATGTTTGTTTGTCACAGTTCCTCTAGCTTTCTCCCTAGAAAATACGAATGTGTAGAGCTGGTGTCCCCATGATGAACCAATTAGTGATTCAATGGTACAAAATTAAATGTTCCCTGATAAAAACATTCAAAACAAGAAAGTCCATCGATAATATCCAGAAAACACAAACACAGAGGCTTTCACAATATTTCGGATTGAGTTAGCCAAAACAAAACCAGAGATTTCCGGTTTCATCCAGTCATATCTGGACAAACTGGTGTGGAATTCGTATGAAATATACCGAGAAATCACAGTAAAAATGGTTTTGGAGAAAAGCAAAGTCTTTTCGTTAGGCAAGTGCATAAAATGTGATCTATACAAACAGAAATATCATGTTTGTTTGCCCCAGGTCCTCCAGCTTTCTCCCTAGGAAATACGAATGTGTAGAGCTGGAGTCTCCATGATGAACCAGTTAGTTTCTACGGTACAAAATTAAATGTTCCCTGATAAAAACATTCAAAACAATAAAGTCCATCGAGAATGTCCAGAAAACACATACACAGAGGCTGCAGCAATATTTCGTATTGAGTTAGCAAAAACACAACTGGATATTTCCATTTCCATGCAGTCATATCCGGAAAAAGTCGTTTGGAATTCGTATGCAATTGACCGAGAAAATCACAGTAAAAATGGTTTTGGAGAAAAGCAAAGTCTTTCCTTAGGCAAGTGCATAAAATCTCATCGATACAAACAGAAATATCACGTTTGTTTGCCGCAGTTCCTCTACCTTTCTCCCTAGAACATACGAATATGTTCAGCTGGTGTCTCCATGTAGAACCAATTACTGTATCCAAGCTCAAAATAAAATATTCCCTGAGAAAAAACATTCAAAACAATAAAGTCCATTTGTAATATCCAGAAAACACAAACACAGAGGCTGTAGCAATATTTGGGATTGAGTTAGCAAAAAGAAAAAAAACAGATATTACCGGTTTGATCCAGTCATATCCGGACAAACTGTAGTGGAATTCGTATGCAAAGGACCGAGAAAATCACAGTAAAAATGGTTTTGGAGAAAAGCATAGTCTTTTCGTTAGGCAGGTGCATAAAATGTCATCTTGAAAGAATTAGGCAGGTTAGGTTTAAAATGAAATTTCTTGAGCTAACTGCATATTGTTCTGCTTCTGTACAAATTGGCTGGGCTTGCAATAATTTTACAAGAAATGTGACTACTTTTATAAGAGCTTGCAATATGTAACCGTTTTTAGGAACTATAAAGGCTGAAGTTAACAGAAAATGTACCCAACCTATATCCTGTTACAAGTTACCACACACTACATACCCGGTTTGACGAACCCTGCCCTTGCTTGCTTAAGCTGAAAATAAAAACCACAAGGCACGTACAGCATGTAACTTCTTCCTTTATCCTGTAATCCTTTAGGTTACCCAATGAAATTGTAACACAGTAAAAATATGCTAATGTTGTGGTTTTAAGCCTTAAATACTCTGTGAAACTGATAATAGGGGCCGCTCTCTCTGCACTGCACTAGAAGGTGCTGTTGAGACGGCCCATTTGCAAATGAAATAAACTTCCCTCTTGCTCTTTGCATCGATTGGTGTGGAGCTCGTGTATCTGGGGGTCGGTTGAATTGTGGGACACCTGCTCCGGGGGTCCTACACAGTCATATCTGGACAAACTGGTGTGGAATTCACATGCAATGGACCGAGAAAATCACAGTAAACATGGTTTTGGAGAAAAGCAAAGTCTTTTCGTTAGGCAAGTGCATAAAATGTCATCTATACAAACAGAAATATCATGTTTGTTTGCCACAGTTCCTCTAACTTTCTCCCTAGAATATATGAATATGAAGAGCTGGTTTCCACATGGGGAACCAATTACAGTACCCAAGCTCAAAAAAAAATGTTCCCCGATAAAAAACATTCAAAACAATAAAGTCCATTGATAGTATCCAGATAACACAAACACAGAGGCCGTAGCAATAACTGGGATTCAGTTAGCCAAAACAAAACCAGATATTTCCAGTTTCACCCAGTCATATCTCGACAAACTGGTGTGGAATTCGTATGCAATGGACGGAGAATCGCAGTAAAAATCGTTCTGGAGAAAAGCAAAGTCTTTTCATTAGGCAAGTGCATAAAATGTCATCGATACAAACAGAAATATCATGTTTGTTTGCCGCCGTTCCTCTAGCTTTCTGCCTAGAAAATACAAATATGTAGAGCTGGTGTATCATTGTGAAACCAATTATTGTTCCAAGAACAAAATTAAATGTTCCTTGATAAAAAATATTCAAAACAATAAAGTCCGCGGATAATATCAGGAATACACAAACACAGAGGCTGTAGCAATATCTGGGATTGATTTGACAAAAGACAATTGGATATTTCCAGTTTCATCCAGTCATATCAGGACAAACTGGTGTGGAATTTGTATGCAGTGCACCGAGAAAATCACAGTAAAAATGGTTTTGGAGAACAGCAAAGTCTTCTGGTTAGGCAAGTGCATAACATGTCATCGATACCAACAGAAATGTCATGTTTGTTTCCTGCAGTTCCTCTAGCTTTCTCCCTGGAAAACACGAATGCGTAGAGCTGGTGTCTCCGTGTGGAACCAATTAGTGTTTTCAAGCACAAAATTAAAAATTCTCTGATAAAAAACATTCAAAACAATAAAGTCTGTGGATAATATCAGGAATACACAAACACAGAGGCTGTAGCAATATTTCGGATTGAGTTAGCCAAAACAAAACCGGATATTTCTGGTTTCATCCAGTCGTATCCGGAGAAAGTGGTGTGGAATTCGTATGCAATGGACCGAGAAAATCACAGCAAAAATGGTTTTGGAGAAAAGCAAAGCCTTTTCATTAGGCAAGTGCATAAAATGTCATCTATACAAACAGAAATATCATGTTTGTTTGCCGCAGTTCCTCTAACTTTCTCCCTAGAATATATGAATATGAAGAGCTGGTGTCCACATGGGGAACCATTTACAGTACCCAAGCTCAAAATAAAATGTTCCCCGATACAAAACATTCAAAACAATAAAGTCCATTGATAGTATCCAGATAACACAAACACAGAGGCCGTAGCAATAACTGGGATTCAGTTAGCCAAAACAAAACTGGATATTTCCAGTTTCATCCAGTCATATCCAGACAAACTGGTGTGCAATTCGTATGCAATGCACCGAGAAAATCACAGTAAAAATGGCTTTGGAGGAAAGCAAAGTATTTTCGTTAGGCAAGTGCATAAAATGTCATCGATACAAACAGAAATATTGTGTTTGTTTGCCGCAGTTCCTCTAGCTTTCTCCCTAGAAAATATGAAAGTGTAGAGCTGGTGTCTCCATGTGGAACCAATTACTGTATCCAAGCTCAAAATAAAATGTTCCCTCATAAAAAACATTGAAAAAAATAAATTTCTGGTTTCATCCAGTCACATCCTGACAAACTCTTGTGGATTTTGTATGCAATGGACTGAGATAATCACAGTAAATATGGTTTTGCAGAAGAGCAAAGTCTTTTCGTTAGGCAAGTGAATGAAATGTCATCTATACAAACAGAAATATCATGTTTGTTTGCCGCAGTTCCTCTAGATTTCTCCCTAGAAAATACGAATGTGTAGAGCTGGTGTCCCCATGATGAACCAATTAGTGTTTCAAAGGCAGAAAATTAATTGTTCCCTGATAAAAACATTCAAAGCAATAAAGTCCATCGATAATATCCAGAAAACAAAAACACAGAGGCTGTAGCAATATTTCAGATTGAATTAGCCAAAGCAACTGGATTTTTCTGGATTAATCCAGTCAAATCCGGACAAGCTGGAGTGGAATTCATATACAACGGCCTGAGAAAATCAGAGTAAAAATGGTTTTGGAGAAAAGCAAAGTGTTTTCGTTAGGCAAGTGCATAAAATGTCATCTATACAAATAGAAATATCATGTTTGTTTGCTGCAGTTCCTCTAGCTTTCTCCCTAGAAAATACGAATGTGTAGAGCTGGTGTCCCCATGATGAAGCAATTAGTGTTTCTACGGTACAAAATTAAATGTTCCCTGATAAAAACATTCAAAACAATAAAGTCCATCGATAATATCCAGAAGACACAAACACAGAAACTTTCATAATATTTCGCATTGAGTTAGCCAAAACAAAACCGAATATTTCCGGTTTTATACAGTCATATCCGGAAAAAGTCGTTTGGAATTCAGATGCAGTGGACCGAGAAAATCATACTAAAAATGGTTTTGGAGAACAGGAAAGTCTTTTCGTTAGGCAAGTGCATAAAATGTCATCAACACAAACAGAAATATCATGTTTGTTTGCCGCAGTTCCTCTAGCTTTCTCCCTAGAAAATATCAATGTGTAGAGCTGGTGTTTCCATGTGGGACCAATTAGTGTTTCCAAGCACAAAATTAAATGTTCCCAGATAAAAAAAAAATTCAAAACAATAAAATCCTTCGATAATATCTGAAAAACACAAACACAGAGGCTGTAGCAATATCTGGGATTGAGTTAGCCATAACAAAACCAGATATTTCCGGCTTCATCCGGTGATATTCGGACCAACTGGTGTGGAATTCATATGCAATGGACCGAGAAAATCACAGTAAAAATGGTTTGGAGTAAACCAAAGTCTTTTCATTAGGCAAGTGCATAAAATGTCATCTATACAAACAGAAATATCATGTTTGTTTGCCGCAGTTCCTCTAGCTTTCTCCCTAGAAAATACGAATATGTTCAACTGGTGTCTCCATGTGGAACCAATTACTGTATCTACGCTCAAAATAAAATGTTTCCGGATAAAAAACATTCAAAACAATAAAGTCCATCGATAATATCCAGAAGACACAAACACAGAGTCTGTAGCAATATCTGGGATTGAGTTAGCCAAAACAAAACTGGATATTTCCAGTTTCATCCAGTCACATCCGGTCAAATTGGTCTGAATTCATATGCGATTGACCGAGAAAATCACAGTATAAATGGTTTTGGAGAAAAGCAAATCTTTTCATTAGGCAAGTGCATAAAATGTCATCTGTACAAACAGAAATATCATGTTTGTTTGGCGCAGTCCTCTAGCTTTCTCCCTAGAAAATATGGATGTGTAGAGCTGGTGTTTCCATGTTGAACCAATTAGTGTTTCTGAGCATAAAATTAAATGTTCCCAGATAAAAAAATTTCAAAACAACAAAGACCTTCGATAATATCCGAAAAACACAAACACAGAGGCTGTATCAATATCTAGATTGAGTTAGCCAGAACAAAACCAGATATTTCCGGCTTCATCCAGTCATATCCAGACCATCTGTTGTGGAATTCGTATGCAATAGACCGAGAAAATCACAGTAAAAATGGTTTGGAGAAAAGCAAAGTCTTTTCATTAGGCAAGTGCATAAAATGTCATCTATACAAACAGAAATATCATGTTTGTTTGGCGCAGTCCTCTAGCTTTCTCCCTAGAAAATATGAATGTGTAGAGCTGGTGTTCCCATGATGAACCAATTAGTGTTTCACAGCACTAAATTAAATAATCCCTGATAAAAAATTTCAAAACAATAATGTCCATCGATAATATCCAGAGAACAAAAACACAGAGGCTTTCACAATATTTCGTATTCAGTTAACCAAAACACAACCGATTATTTCAGGTTTCATCCATTCTTATCTGAACAAACTGGTGTGGAATTCGTATGAAATGGACTGAGAAAATCACAGTACAAATGGTTTTGGAGAAAAGCAAAGTCTTTTCTTTAGGCAAGTGCATAAAATGTCAACTATACAAACAGAAATATCATGTTTGTTTGCCGCAGTTCCTCTAGCTTTCTCCCTAGAAAATACGAATGTGTAGAGCTGGTGTCTCCATGTGCAACCAATTAGTGTATCCAAGCTCAAAATTAAATGTTCCCCAATAAAAAAAATTCAAAACAATATACTCTGTGGATAATATCAGGAATACAAATACACAGAGGCTGTAGATATATCTGGGATTGAGTTAGCAAAAACAGAACCATATATTTTCATTTTCATTCAGTCATATCCGGACAAACTGGTGTGGAATTCGTATGCAATGGAACGAGAAAATCACAGTAAAAATGGTTTTGGAGAAAACCAAAGTCTTCTCGTTAGGCAAGTGCATAAAATGTCAACTATACAAACGAAATATCATGTTTGTTTACCACAGTTCTTCTAGCTTTCTCCCGAGAAAATAAGAATGTGTACAGCTGGTGTTTCCATGTGGAACCAATTACTGTTTCCCAGCACAAAATTAAATGTTCCCTGAAAAAAAAATTCAAAGCAATAAAGTCCGTGGATAATATCAGGAATACAAAAACACAAAGTCTGTAGCAATATCTGGGATTGAGTTAGCCAGAACAAAATCAGATATTTCTGGTCTCATCCAGTCATATCCGGAAAATCTTGTGTGGAATTCGTATGCAGTCTATCAAGAAAATCACAGTACAAATGGTTTTGGAGAACAGCAAAGTCTTTTCGTTAGGCAAGTGCATAAAATGTCATCAATACAAATAGAAATATCATGTTTGTTTGCCGCAGATCTTCTAGCTTTCTGCCTAGAAAATACGATTGTGTAGAGCTGGTATCTCCATGTGGAACCAATTAGTGTTTCAACGGTACAAAATTAAATATTCACTGATAAAAACATTCAAAACAATAAAGTCCATCGAAAATATCCAGAAAACACAAACACAGAGGCTTTCACACTATTTCGGATTGAGTTAACGAAAGCACAACCGGATATTTCAGGTTACATCCAGGCATATCCAGACAAACTGGTGTGGAATTCGTATGCAATGGACCGAGAAAATCACAGTACAAATGGTTTTGGAGGAAAGCAAAGTCTTTTCGTTAGGCAAGTGCATAAAATGTCATCTATACAAACAGAAATATCGTGTTTGTAGCCGCAGTTCCTCTAGCTTTCTCCCTAGAAAATACGAATGTGTAGAGCAGGTGTCCACATGATGAACCAATTAGTGTTTCTAAGGTATAAAATTAAATGTTGCCTGAAAGAAACATTCAAAACAATAAAGTGCATCGATAATATCCAGCAAACATAAACACAGAGGCTTTCACAATATTTCGGGTTCAGTTAGCCAAAACACAACCTGATATTACTGTTTTCATCCAGTCATATCCGGACAAACTGGTGTGGAATTCGTATGCAATGGACCGAGAAAATCACAGTAAAAATGCTTTTGGAGAAAGCAAAGTCTTTTCGTTAGGCAAGTGCATAAAATGTCATCTATACAAACAGAAATATCATGTTTGTTTATCGCAGTTCCTCTAGCTTTCTCCCTAGAAAATACGAATGTGTAGAGCTGGTGTCTCCATGTGGAACCAATTACTGTATCCTAGCTAAAAATAAAATGTTCCCCGATAAAAAAACATTCAAAACAATAAAGTCCATCGATAATAACCAGAAAACACAAACAGAGAGGCTCTAGCAATATCTGGGATTAGGTTATCAATAACAAAACCGGATATTTCCGGTTGCATCCAGTCATATCCGGACAAACTGGTGTGGAATTCGTATGCAGTGTACCAAGAAAATCACAGTAAAAATGGTTTTGGAGAACAACAAAGTCTTTTTTTTAGGCAAGTGCATAAAATGTCATCTAAACAAACAGAAATATCATGTTTGTTTGCCACAGTTCCTCTAGATTACTCCCTAGAAAATACGAATGCGTAGAGCTGGTGTCCCCATGATGAACCAATTAGTGTTTCCCAGAACTAAATTAAATAATCCCTGATAAAAAATTTCAAAACAATAAAGTCCATCGATAATATCCAGAAAACACAAACACAGAGGCTTTCACAATATTTCGGATTGAGTTAGCCAAAACACAACCGGATATTTCACGTTTCATCCATTCATATCTGGACAAACTGGTGTGGAATTCCTATGCAATGGACCGAGAAAATCACAGTACAAATGGTTTTGGAGAATAGCAAAGTCTTTTCGTTAGGCAAGTGCATAAAATGTCATCGATACAAACAGAAATATCATGTTTGTTTGCCGCAGTTACTCTAGATTTCTACCTAGAAAATACGAAGGTGTAGAGCTGGTGTCCCCATGATGAACCAGTTAGTTTTTCTATGGTACAAAATTAAATGTTCCCTGATAAAAATATTCAAAACAATAAAGTCTGTGAATAATATCCAGAAAACACAAACACAGAGGCTTTCACAATATTTCGGATTGAGTTAGCCAAAACACAACTGGATATTTCTGGTTTCATCCAGTCATATCCGGAAAAAGTTGTTTGGAATTTGATGCAATGGACTGAGAAAATCACAGTACAAATGGTTATGGAGAAATGCAAAGTCTTTTCGTTAGGGAAGTAGATAAAACATCATTCGTACAAACAGAAATATCATTTTTGTTTTCCGCATTTCCTCTAGCTTTCCCCCTAGAAAATAGTAATATGTAGAGCTGGAGTGTCCATGTGGAACCAATTACTGTATCCAAGCTCAAAATAAAATGTTCCCCGATAAAAAGCATTCAAAAGAATAAAGTCCAGATAGGAAATTAGGAGAGCGGCAAGATGGCAGAATAGGCAGGGAGCACACTATTAGTCCGGCGGAGAGACAGTTTATTATAAGTTGAGATACTGCAGGGTCAAGGAAGAGTAGGGGAAGAAACAGCATAGGAAACACTTCTGGAACTAGTGATTCACAGTGGACCTGCGTGGAAAGCGTGGGAGCCCAAGTTCGGGACACCAGTGGCAGACTCAACACACCAGCGCTGGAACGCGAGGTGAGCCGAACCTCAATACCCCGAGACACCAGTGGGCAAGTGGAAAGAGGTGGCTAGAGGGAACGAGGCTTGAAACTCCGTGGGGAAAAATTCACCAGGCTAACTAGAAGAGAGAGAGGAAAAAAATAAAAAAAGTGACCGATACGGACACAAGTTTCTCTCTCTCCGCTCACCTCTCAAAGGTGAGCAAGACAGAGCAGGCTCCATTTTGCACATACGTCATAAGCAGGGTGACCTCAGGTCTGCACCGGCCCTGAGCCTAGCAGAAACACCTGACTCTGTGGTGAGGGGTGAAATAACAGGAGATTAGCATCTAACTTGACAACCCAGTGGGAGACTGCAGGAGAATTGGAGCCCACACTGAGGGCAGCACAGATTCCCTGTGTGGTCCTTGGGAAAGAGCTTCCGATCTCTGGCTCCTGTGGGTATATCATTTGCCTGCTAACTACCTCCAATTACGTTCAGCTGTGCGGGATTACTTCCCTTTTGAATCAAAAAAAAGAAAGAGACATTTGCCACACCTAACCTGGGAGTGTCATCTTTGACACACCCTCAACCCTGAGGAACCAAACACAGCTCTCAGTCCACACTCATCTCAAGCCTCTAAGGCTCCACCGAAAGCAGACAGTCCACTTAATATAGAGCCATAGTGTAACAAGAAAAAGCACCACAGTGAAGAAACCAAATATCTCCAACATGCCAAACAACAAACACAAAAACCAAGCTAACGAGAATAAGGAAGACACTATGACGCCCCCAAATGAAAAAGGAACCCCAATTCAAGATTATGAAGATGATGAGATCGAAGAAATGCAATAAGCGGATCTCAAAAAATTGATAAGAACATTAAGAAGTTCTCAATAACAAATTCTTGAACTACAGAAATCCTTAATGTACAAGATAGAAAATCTCTGTCGTGAAAATGAAATATTAAGGAGGAATCAAAATGAAATGAATCAACTAGTGGAACAAGAAACTGTGATAGTGACGAGAAATCATAATGAAATGAAGAATGCAATAGATCAAATGACAAACACATTAGAGAGCCTTAAAAACAGAATGGGCGAAGCAGAAGAGAGAATATCAGACTTAGAAGACGGAGAAAAGGAAAGGAAACAGGCAAACCAAAGAAAAGAAGAAATCAGAAATCTAAATAATATTGTCAGGAATCTACAGGATACTATTAAAAAACCAACTTTCGGGTTCTAGGAGTTCCTGAAGGCATGGAGAGGGAGAAAGGATTAGAAGGCATTTTCAGTGAGATACTAGCAGAAAATTGCCCAGGATTGGAGAAGGACAGAGGCATCTTAGTACAGGAAGCTTATAGAACCCTTAATAAACATGACCAAAAGAGATCCTCACCACGACATGTTGTAATCAAACTCACCACAGTGAAACATAAAGAAAAGATCCTAAAATGTGCAAGAGAGAAATGTGAGATTACTCTTAGAGGATCTCCAATTAGACTCACAGCAGACTTCTCATCAGAAACCCTACAAGCTAGAAGGGAATGGCGAGACATAGCCCATGTATTAAGAGAGAAAAAATGCCAGCCCAGAATACTATATCCTGCAAAGCTCTCATTTGTGAATGAAGGTGAAATTAAGACTTTTCATAGCAAACAGAAACTGAAAGAATTTGTTGCCACTCATCCTGCCCTGCTAAAGATGCTTAAAGATGTGTTACACACAGAAACACAGAAACACGGTCACCAATATGAAAGAAGGTAAAGGAAGGAAACCTCACAGCAAAAGATCACAGGAAGCTCAATTTCTCTTTGACATAGAATTAAACTCTGATGCTCTGTTAAAGCAATGTGTTAACGTAATCTATTATGTGCTCTTGATGTCTGTTAAATTCTAATTGTTCAAAAACAGCTGAATTTTTATTAAGAGCTATGGGTTATTTAACTATTTGCTTATTTTCAAAGATTTGAATAGTCACCTTGTAACAAGATCTAATTTGGTCTATGTTATGTCATGATTTTAAGGAATCTTATTTCAACCAGATATTTTGGATTTTGAGCCTTCTTGGCATTCTTGACAGGCATTCAAAAAATCAAAGTTTCAAACAATCTGGTCTCTAAAATTTCCAGTAAATCCTGGACTTTGGTTTGTCCAGTTTGGGCCCAACTGAAAAAATCGAAGGACCTATGTCTCTCATCTTATAGAGACACCAACTAAGCATGCTATTTGGATTATATTAGAAGGACTGTCAGGATGTGATGTGGTACCAGACTTTAAGTTTCTATAATGGAAAATGCTATTAATACAAATGTCTGAGAATTAAAAAGTCTAAAGATCTTGTGTTACTAGACATGATAGTTATCTTAATGAGAAAGCCCCAGAGGCCTAAAGGGTTAAATACTTGTCAAATCCTACAGGTGCTTTCAAAAATACTGTGAAGTAAGCAAGTGCCTCTTGTTGGTTGATGAGTTTATAATTTTAAACATGGTGACTTAAAGTCTTTTGTCATCCACAGTTATATATGATGTGCTGCTGATAACACTAAAGCGTTGTTGGTTCTGTGTTTAGCTGTCCTCCTATAGGTTCCTATGGACTTTTTCCAGCTACTTTTATTGTATTCAGTACTTTGGGATGGCTCTGTAAACAGATGAAGCCAATAATGTATTAACAGTACCAACTGAGAGAAAGTATGGTTAACTGACGTTACTAAAAACAAAAAGCAATTTAAATCAATTGGCAATCTACAAAAAGAGTTAAAGATTTTAAAAGCTATTATTAAAATTGCTATATTGGTCTATTATGCTATGTTATATGTGTGTACATATTGTATGTCCACATGGGGAAATTTTATTAAGATTTTTATTTTAAATGGCTTATCGATAAGATTGTCCATAAATTTAAGCTGATAAAATCAATCAAAGATACATTTTAATTGGTGTGACCTGAATCTGTGTATCATATGTTTTAGACTTTTTGGTAGAAAGAAACTAAAAACATTTTAGATGGTTGTGCTTAAGTTTACTGGCTAAACAAACTACACCATGTTAGATATTTAAGAGGTGTTTTCAAATACATGATTCTTAAAATTTATAGAAGGCATTGGACCTTCTGGTAAATGTTTTCTTAAGTTGTTATCTAATGGTTGAAACGGTTTGCTAGGTATTCATGTAATATTGCTATTGTCAGCAAGCGATCTAGGACTTGCTCCCTCATTTCTCTATTCTAAGCCCAACTTGTTCTTTCATTTCTCTATTCTCTTCAAGGTAGGAAACTAATTCTATTATGAAGGAATCTGTAGGATGCACAATTTAATCTTTAGACCTTATAAAAGAGATGGCTAACATTTTTCTGTAATAGCATAGCCAACATAAGAACTTAAATAATAATCTCATAGTAGATTCACTTTGCCATCAGCGAAGTATACAGTAAGTAGAAAAAACCTCCCTTTCAGACCAAAGGGAAAGAAAGTTTGAAAGTGAGAATATAATTTTCCTCATGGGCATTGTCTACCTTAGAAAAACTACTACAGAACATGCTTGTGACTATAGACTTGTAGTTCAGGCCGCAGAAGATTAGAGATGGGACTTGGGCACTCCCTTGACTTGCATACTCTGGTCTGCTTTAACACAAACCAGGAGGAAAAGAAAGCTCGGCATCAGAAGCAATGGGTGGCAGGCCTATTAATGGCTGATCTGTACAGTGATCTGCCCTCAAGGAGACCCAACAGGCCAGTCCACTGCAATGGCTTTCAATGTGGTAAGCCTGGGCTTTAGCAGAAGTCAGCTTGTGAAGAGCCCTGGCAGCTCTGCCAAGAGTTGGATCACTGGAAATGGACCTGCCCTGGAGTCGAAGGATGCCCTGGTCAGAGCCACAGATCTTATTGGCTCTAAGCTGAAAAGCCCTTCACTCAGCACAACTTCCAAAGTGACCACTGCAGCTGAGGGTTTGGTCAAGTAGGGTCAGCAACATTGCAGGCAGAACTGTAAATTTCTTGTTAGAGATGCCCCCTGCCTTTACCTGGCCAGCTCTGCTCCCAGGCCAGCCAAGTAATGAAAGTCAACAGAGTGCCTTCCCCTAGGAGGTTCACACCTCCCTTAGGATATACCCCATGTGAAGAGATAGATAGGTCTGGGCCTCTGAATTTACAAGGCCTAAAGTCCACCAGATTATTATCAAGCCCCTTCTATCAGGTTCTATTTGCCTCTCAATCAGAAAACTTAATTGTAGCTTAGACAGCACCTTTCTTAGCTCCTCTAATAATGACTCTGTCCTTTGTTCTCGGCCATGTCAAGTGCACTTGGGCCTCATTCCTTTGTAATCATAACCTCTACTCTACCACCAATGGCTTTACTCCCAACCTGTGTGTACTGATGGTCCTCTTCCCCACTTAATGCTGTATAATTGTTCAAACCTGGTAAATGCCACTCTTAGGATCATTGGTTACTATCCTCACTCTGTCTTTTATGACCTTGTCTAAATATGATCAGAGTCGGCAAACATGGAAGGCTTCCATAGCCTTAGCAACTCATGACGACAGCCTAGGATGGTTACTGGCGCCATAAACTAGAGTGTCAATTTGTTGGGTCAACAACAGGAGCCACTGTGCACTTGCTCCTCATGTGGGATCTCTGTCCTTAATGTGCTGTACATTGTGATTTAATGCTATAACTAGTACTCTAACAGTATGTTTCACTTTGTGTTTCCATGTGGGTGCAAACTGTTGAAATCTTTACTTCATATATACTAACTTGATCTTCTGTATATAAAGAGAATTGAAAATGAATCTTTATGCAAATGAAAGGGCAGAAGGAGCAGGAGAGGGGAGGGTTGCGGGTGTGAGGGAAGTTATGGGAGGGGGAAGCCATTGTAATCCATAAGCTGTACACTGGAAATTTACATTCATTAAATAAAAGTTAAAAAAAAAGAAAAAAAAATAAAGTCCGCTGGTAATATCCAGAAAACACAAACACAGAGGCTTTCACATATTTCGGATTGAGTTAGCCAAAAAACAACCCTATATTTCTGTTTTCATCCATTCATATCCAGACAAACTGGTGTGGAATCCCTATGCAATGGAGCGAGAAAATCACAGTAAAAATGGTTTTGGAGAAAAGCAAAGGCTTTTCGTTAGGCAAGTGCATAAAATGTCATTATACAAACAGAAATATCATGTTTGTTTGTCGCAGTTCCTCTAGCTTTCTCCCTAGAATATACGAATGTGTAGAGCTGGTGTCTCCATGTGGAAACAATTAGTGTTTCAATGGTGCAAAATTAAATGTTCCCTGATAAAAAACATTCAAATAAATAAAGTCCGTGGATAATATCAGGAATATACAAACACAGAGGCTGTAGCAATATCTGGGATTGAGTTAGCCAAAACAAAACCGGATATTTCCGGTTTCATCCAGTCATATCTGGAAAAACTGGTGTGGAATTCGTATGCAATGGACCGACAGAATCACAGTAAAAATGGTTTTGGAGAAAAGCAAAGATTTTTCATGAGGCCAGTAGATAAAATATCATCTATACAAACAGAAATATCATGTTTGTTTGCCGCAGTTCCTCTAGCTTTCTCCCTAGAAAATACAAATATGTAGAGTTGGTGTCTCCTTGTGGAACCAATTAGAGTTTCAAGCACAAAATCAAATGTTCCCTGTAAAAAAATTTCAAAACAATATAATCTGTGGATAATATAAGGAATACACAAACACAGAGGCTGTAGCAATATCTGGGATTGAGTTAGCCAAAACACAACCGGATATTTCTCGTTTCATGCAGTCATATGCGGACAAAGTGGTGTGGAATTCGTGTGTAATGGAACGAGAAAATTACAGTACAAATGGTTTTGGAGAAAAGCAAAGTCTTTCGTTAGACAAGTGCATAAAATGTCATCTGTACAAACAGAAATATCATATCTGATTGTCGCAGTTCCTCTAGCTTTCTCCATAGAAATTACGAATGTGTAGAGCTGGTATCTACATGTGGAAACAATTAGTGTTTTGCAGCACAAAATTAAATGTTCCCTGATAAAAAACATTCAAAACAATGAAGTCTGCGAATAATATCAGGAATACACAAAAAAAGAGGCTGTAGCAATATCTGGGATTGAGTTAGCCAAAATAAAACCGGATATTTCTGGTTCCATCCAGTCATATCCAGACAAACTGGTGTGGAATTTGTATGCAATGGACCAAGAAAATCACAGTAAAAACGGTATAGGAAAAAAGCAATGTCTTTTCATTAGCCAAGTGCATAAAATGTCATCTATAGAAACAGAAATATCATGTTTGTTTGCTGCAGCTCCTCTAGCTTTTTCCCTAGAAAATATGAATATGTAGAGCTGGTTACTCCATGTGGACCAATTAGTGTTTCACAGCACAAAATTAAATGTTCCCTGAAAAAAAAAACATTCAAAAAAATAGTGTCCGTCGATAATATCAGGAATACACAAACACAGAGGCTGTAGCAATATCTGGGATTGAGTTAGCCAGAACAAAACCGGATATTTCTGGTTGCATCAAGTCATATCTGGACAAACTGGTGTGGAATTCATATGAAGTGTACCGAGAAAATCACAGTAAAAATGGTTCTGGTGAAAAGCAAAATCTTTTCATTAGGCAAGTGCATAAAATGTCATCTATACTAACAGAAATATCATGTTTGTTTGCCGCAGTTCCTCTAGCTCTCTCCTTAGAAAATATGAATGTGTAGAGCTTGTCCCCATGTGGAACGAATTAGTGTTTCAATTGTACAAAATTAAATGTTTCCTGATAAAAATATACAAAACAATAAATTCCATCAATATTATACAGAAACACAAACACAGAGGCTTTCACAATATTTCCTATTGAGTTAGCCAAAAGACAACCTGATATTTCTCATTTCATCCAGTCATATCCGGACAAAGTGGTGTGGAATTCGTATGTAATTGACAGAGAAAATCACAGTAAACATGGTTTTGGAGGAAAGCAAATTCTTTTCTTGATGGAAGTGCATAAAAGGTAATCGATACAAACAGAAATATCATGTTTATTTGCCGCAGTTCCTCTAGCTTTCTCCCTAGAAAATACAAATATGTAGATCTGGTGTCTCCATGTGGAACCAATTAGTGTTTCCAAGCAGAAAATTAAATGTTCCCTGAAAAAAACACATTAAAAACAATAAAGTCCGTGGATAATATCCAGAAAACACAAACACAGAGGCTGTAGCAATATCTGGGATTGAGTTAACCAAAACAAAACCGGATATTTCTGGCTTCATCCAGTCATATCCGGACAAGGTGGTGTGGAATTCGTATGCAATGGACCGAGAAAATCACAGTAAAAATGATTTTTGAGAAAAGCAAGTATTTTCGTTAGGCAAGTGCATAAAATGTCAGCTATAGAAACAGAAATATCATGTTTGTTTGCCGCAATTCCTATAGGTTTCTCCGTAGAAATTATGAATATAATTACTGATGCCATGAACAAGAGCGTCAAATTGTTAAGTCAGCAACAGGAGTCACTGTGTACTTACATCCCATGTGGGATCTGTCCTTAATGTGTTGTCTAATGTGCAGTGATGCTATAACTAGTACTGAAACAGTATTTTTACACTTTGTGTTTCTGCATGGGTACAAACTGATGAGAGCTTTACTAATTATATACTGAATCGATCTTCTGTATATAAAGATAATTGGAAATGAAAAAAAAAACCTGGTGTTAAATTGGAAATGGCATAGAAAATTAATTAATTTTTAAAAAAATATTATGTAGGATCTCTGCTTTTAATGTGCTGTACACTCTTATTTAATGCTATAACTAGTACTCCAACAGTATTTTTTTTTCACTTTGTGTTGCTATATGGGGGGAAACTGTTGAAATCCTTACCTAATTTATACTAAACTGATCTTTTCTATATAAAGAGAATTGAAAATGAATCATGATGTGATTGGAAGGGGAAAGGGAGCGGGAAAGGGGAGGGTTGTGGGTGGGAGGGAAGTTTTGGTAGAGGGAACTATTGTAACCCATGAGCTGTACTTTGGAAATTTATATTCATTAAATAAAAGTTTAATAAAAAAAAGAAATTACGAATGTGTAGAGCTGGTGTCTCCATGTGGAACAAATTAGTGTTTCAACGGTACAAAATTAAATGTTCCCTGATTAAAAAAAAAAAAACATTCAAAACAATAAAGTCTGTGGACAATATCAGGAATACACAAACACAGAGGCTGTAGCAATATCTGGGATTGAGTTAGCCAAAACACAACGGGATATTTCTGTTTTCATCTAGTCTTATCCGGAAAAAGTTGTATGGTATTCGTATGCAATGGACCGAGAAAATCAGAGTAAAAATGGTTTTGGAGAAAAGCAAGTATTTTCGTTAGGCAATTGAATAAAATGTCATCGATACAAATAAAAATATCATGTTTGTTAGTCGCAGTTCCTCTAGCTTTCTCCCTAGAATATACAAATGTGTAGAGGTGGTGTCCCCATGATGAAACAGTGTTTCTACGGTACAAAATTAAATGTTCCCTGATAAAAAACATTCAATACAATAAAGACCGAGGATAATATCAGGAATACACAAACACATATGCTGTAGCAATATCTGGGACTGAGTTAGCCAAAAAACAACCAGATATTTCTGATTTCATCCAGGAAAATGCAGACAAAGTGGTGTGGAATTCGTATGAAATGGACCGTGAAAATCACAGTAAAAATGGTTTTGGAGAAAAGCAATGTCTTTTCGTTAGGAAAGTGCATAAAATGTCATCGACACAAACAGAAATATCATGCTTGTTTGCCGCAGTTCCTCTAGCTTTCTCCTAAGAAAATACGAATGTGTAGAGCTGGTGTATCCATGTGGAACCAATTAGTGTGTCCAAGCACAAAATTAAATGTTCCCTGAAAAAAACATTCAAAACAATAAAGAACGTGGATAATATCAGGAATGCACAAACACAGTGGCTGTAGCTATATCCTCGATTGAGTTAGCCAAAACAAAACCGGATATTTCTGGTTTCATCCAGTCATATCCGGACAAAGTGGAGTGGAATTCGTATGCAATGGACCGAGAAAATCACAGTACAAATGGTTTTGGAGCAAAGAAAAGTTTTTTCGTTAGGCAAGTGCATAAAATGTCATCTATACAAACAGAAATATCATGTTTGTTTACCGCAGTTCCTCTAGCTTTCTCCCTAAAAAATACGAATGTGTAGAGCTGGTGTCTCCATGTGGACCAATTATTGTTTCACAGCACAAAATTAAATGTTACCTGAAAAAAAACATTCAAAACAATAAAGTCCGTGGATCATATCAGGAATACACAATCACATAGGCTGTAGCAATATTTGGAATTTAGTTATCCAAAAGACAATTGGATATTTCCAGTTTCATCCAGTCATATCAGGACAAACTGGTGTGGAATTCGTATGCAGTGTACCGAGAAAATCACAGTAAAAATGGTTTTGGAGAACAGCAAAGTCTTCTCGTTAGGCAAGTGCATAAAATGTCATCGATACCAACAGAAATGTCATGTTTGTTTCCTGCAGTTCCTCTAGCTTTCTCCCTGGAAAACACGAATGCGTAGAGCTGGTGTCTCCATGTGGAATCAAATAGTGTTTGCAAGCACAAAATTAAAAATTCTCTGATAAAAAATATTCAAACAATAAAGTCTGTGGATAATATCAGGAATACACAAACACAGAGGCTGTAGCAATATTTCGGATTGAGTTAGCCAAAACAAAACCGGATATTTCTGGTTTCATCCAGTCATATCCGGACAAAGTGGTGTGGAATTCGTATGCAATGGACCGAGAAAATCACAGCAAAAATGGTTTTGGAGAAAAGCAAAGCCTTTTCATTAGGCAAGTGCATAAAATGTCATCTATACAAACAGAAATATCATGTTTGTTTGCCGCAGTTCCTCTAACTTTCTCCCTAGAAAATATGAATATGAAGAGCTGGTGTCTCCATGGGGAACCAATTACAGTATCCAAGCTCAAAATAAAATGTTCCCCGATAAAAAACATTCAAAACAATTAAGTCCATTGATAGTATCCAGAAAACACAAACGCAGAGGCCGTAGCAATAACTGGGATTCAGTTAGCCAAAACAAAACTGGATATTTCCAGTTTCATCCAGTCATATCCGGACAAACTGGTGTGGAATTCGTATGCAATGGACCGAGAAAATCACAGTAAAAATGGTTTTGGAGAAAAGCAAAGTCTTTTCGTTAGGCAAGTGCATAAAATGTCATCGATACAAACAGAAATATCATGTTTGTTTGCCGCAGTTCCTCTAGCTTTCTTCCTAGAAAATACGATTGTGTAGAGCTGGTGTACCCATGATTAAACAATAAGTGTTTCAACGGTACAAAGTGAAATGTTCCCTGATAAAAACATTCAAAACAATAAAGTCCATCGATAATATCCAGAAAACGCAAATACAGAGGCTTTTACAACATTTTGGATTGAGTTAGCAAAAGACAACTGGATATTTCTGGTTTCATCCAGTCATGTCCAGACAAACTGGTGTGGAATTCTTATGCAATGGACCGAGAAAATCACAGTAAAAATGGTTTGGAGAAAACCAAAGTCTTTTCGTTAGGCAAGTGCATAAAATGTCATCTATACAAACAGAAATACCATGTTTGTTTGCCGCAGTTCCTCTAACTTTCTCCCTAGAAAATACGAATGTGTAGAGCTGGTGTCCCCATGATGAACCAGTTAGTGTTTCTATGGTACAAAATTAAATGTTCCCTGATAAAAACATTCAAAACAATAAAGTCCATCGATAATATCCAGAAAACACAAACACAGAAACTTTCATAATATTTCGCATTGAGTTAGCCAAAACAAAACCGCATATTTCCGGTTTTATACAGTCATATCCGGAAAAAGTCGTTTGGAATTCAGATGCAATGGACCGAGAAAATCACAGTAAAAATGGTTTTGGAGAACAGCAAAGTCTTTTCGTTAGGAAAGTGCATAAAATGTCATCTATACAAACAGAAATATCATGTTTGTTTGCCGCAGTTCCTCTAGCTTGCTCCCTAAAAATACGAATATGTTCAACTGGTGTCTCCATGTGGAACCAATTACTGTATCTACGCTAAAAATGAAATGTTTCCGTATAAAAAACATTCAAAAAAATAAAGTCCATTGATAATATCCAGAAAACACAAAAACAGAGGCTGTAGCAATATCTGGGATTGAGTTATCCAAAACAAAATCAGATATTTCCGGCTTTATCTGGTGATATTCGGACCAACTGGTGTGGAATTCGTATGCAATGGACCGAGAAAATCATAGTAAAAATGGTTTTGGAGAACAGCAAAGTCTTTTCGTTAGGCAAGTGCATAAAATGTCATCTATACAAACAGAAATATCATGTTTGTTTGCCGCAGTTCCTCTAGCTTGCTCCCTAGAAAATATCAATGTGTAGAGCTGCTGTTTCCATGTGGGACCAATTAGTGTTTCCAAGCACAAAATTAAAAGTTTCCCGACAAAAAAAAATTCAAAACAATAAAATCCTTCGATAATACCTGAAAAACACAAACACAGAGGCTGTAGCAATATCTGGGATTGAGTTAGCCAAAACAAAACCAGATATTTCCGGCTTTATCCGGTGATATTCGGAACAACTGGTGTGGAATTCGTATGCAATAGACCGAGAAAATTACAGTAAAAATCGTTTGGAGAAAAGCAAAGTCTTTTCATTAGGCAAGTGCATAAAATGTCATCTATACAAACAGAAATATCATGTTTGTTTGCCACAGTTCCTCTAGCTTTCTCCCTAAAAATACGAATATGTTCAACTGGTGTCTCCATGTGGAACCAATTACTGTATCTACGCTAAAAATGAAATGTTTCCGTATAAAAAACATTCAAAAAAATAAAGTCCATTGATAATATTCAGAAAACACAAAAACAGAGGCTGTAGCAATATCTGGGATTGAGTTATCCAAAACAAAACCGGATATTTCCGGTTTCATCCAGTCATATCCGGTCAAAGTTATGTGGAATTCGTATGCAATAGACCTAGAAAATCACAGTACAAATGGTTTTGGAGAAAAGCAAAGTCTTTTCGTTAGGCAAGTGCATAAAATGTCATCTATACAAACAGAAATATCATGTTTGTCGCAGTTCCTCTAGCTTGCTCCCTAGAAAATATGGATGTGTAGAGCTGGTGTTTCCATGTGGAACCAATTAGTGTTTCTGAGAACAAAATTAAATGTTCCCCGATAAAAAAAAATTCAAAACAAAAAAGACCTTCGATAATATCCGAAAAACACAAACACAGAGGCTGTAGCAATATCTGGGATTGAGTTAGCCAGAACAAATCCAGATATTTCCGGCTTTATCCAGTCAGATCCAGACCATCTGTTGTGGAATTCGTATGCAATAGACCGAGAAAATCACAGCAAAAATGGTTTTGGAGAAAAGCAAAGCCTTTTCATTAGGCAAGTGCATAAAATGTCATCTATAAAAACAGAAATGTCATGTTTGTTTGCCGCAGTTCCTCTAGCTTTCTCCCTAGAAAATACAAAAGTGTAGAGCTGGTGTCCCCATGATGAACCAATAGGTGATTCTAGGGTACCAAATTAAATGTTCCCTGATAAAAACATTCAAAACAATAAAGTCCATCGACAATATCCAGAAAACACAAACACAGAGGCTTTCACACAATTTTGGATTGAGTTAGCCAAAGCACAACCAGATATTTCTGGTCTCATCCAGTCATATCCGGACAAACTGGTGTGGAATTCGTATGCAATGGAATGAGAAAATCACAGTAAAAATGGTTTTGGAGAAAAGCAAAGTCTTTTCGTTAGGCAAGTGCATAAAATGTCATTGATAGAAACAGAAATATCATGTTTGCCACAGTTCCTCTAGCTTCCTCCCTAGAAAATACAAATATGTAGGGATGGTGTCTCCATGTGGAACCAATTAGTGTATCCAAGCACAAAATTAAATGTTCCCTGATAAAAAAAATTCAAAACAATAGTCGATCGATTGTATCAGGCATACACAAAGACAGAGGTTGTAGCAATATCTGGGATTGAGTTATTCAAAATGAAACCGGATATTTCCGGTTTCATCCAGTCATATCCAGACAAACTGGTTTGGAATTCGTATGCAGTGTACCGAGAAAATCACAATAAAAATGGTTTTGGAGAACAGCAAAGTCTTTTCGTTAGGCAAGTGCATAAAATGTCATCAATACAAACAGAAATATCATGTTTGTTTGCCATAGTTCCTCTAGCTTTCTCCCTAGAACATACAAATGTGTAGAGCTAGTGTTCCCATGATGAACCAATTAGTGTTTCCCACCACAAAAATAAATGATCCCTGATAAAAACATTCAAAACAATAAAGTCCATCGATCATATCCAGAAAACACAAACATAGAAGCTTTCACACTATTTCAGATTGAGTTAGCTAAAGCACAACCGGATATTTCTGGTTTCTTCCAGTCATATCTGGACAAACTGGTGTGGAATTCGTATGCAATGGACCGAGAAAATCACAGTACAAATGGTTTTGGAGAAAAGCAAAGTCTTTTCGTTAGGCAAGTGCATAAAATGTCATCTATACAAACAGAAATATCATGTGTTTGCTGCAATTCCTCTAGTTTTCTCCCTAGAAAGTACGAATGTGTAGAGCTGGTGTCCCCATGATGAACCAATTAGTATTTCTACGGTACAAAATAAATGTTCCCTGATAAAAACATTCAAAACAATAAAGTCCATCGATAATATCCAGAAAACACAAACACAGAGGCTTTCACAATATTTCGGACTGAGTTAGCCAAAGCACAACGGGATATTTCGGTTTCTTCCAGTCATATCTGGACAAACTGGTGTGCAATTCGTATGCAATGGAACGAGAAAATCACAGTAAAAATGGTTTTGGAGAAAAGCAAAGTCTTTTTGTTAGGCAATGCGTAAAATGTCATCTATACAAACAGAAACATTATGTTTCTTTGCCACAGTTCCTCTAGCTTCCTCCATAGAAAATACAAATATGTAGAGCTGGTGTCTTCATGTGGAACCAATTACTATTTCCAAGAACAAAATTAAATATTCCATGATAAAAAAATTCAAAACAATGAAGTCCATCGATTATATCAGGAATACACAAAGACAGAGGCTGTAGCAATATCTGGGATTAGGTTATCAAAAACAAAACCGGATATTTCCGGTTTCATCCAGTCATATCCGTAAAAACTGGTATGCAATGCGTATGCAATGGAACGAGAAAATGACAGTAAAAATGGTTTTGGAGAAAACCAAAGTCTTTTCGTTAGACAAGTGCATAAAATGTCAACTATAGAAACAGAAATATCATGTTTGTTTGCCACAGTTCTTCTAGCTTTCTCCCGAGAAAATACGAATGTGTAGAGCTCTTGTTTCCATGTGGAACCAATTAGTGTTTCCCAGCACAAAATTAAATGTTCGCTGATAAAAAAAAATTCAAAGCAATAAAGTCCGAGGATAATATCACGAATACAAAAACACAGAGGCTGTAGCAATATCTGGGATTGAGTTAGCCAGAACAAAACCAGATATTTCTGGTCTCATCCAGTCATATCCGGAAAAACTGGTGTGGAATTCGTATGCAGTCTATCAAGAAAATCACAGTGCAAATGGTTTTGGAGAACTGCAAAGTTTTTTCGTTTGGCAAGTGCATAAAATGTCATCAATACAAACAGAAATATCATGTGTGTTTGCCGCAGTTCCTCTAGCTTTCTCCCTAGAAAATCCGAATGTGTAGAGCTGGTGTCTCCATGTGGAAACAATTAGCGTTTCAACGGTACAAAATTAAATGTTCCCTGATAAAAACATTCAAAACATTGAGTCCATCGATAATATCCAGAAAACACAAACACAGAGGTTGTAGCAATATTTCAGTTTGAGTTAGCCAAAACAAAACCGGATATTTCTGGTTTCATCCAGTCATATCCGGAGAAACTGGTGTGGAATTCGTATGCAATGGACCGAGAAAATCACAGTAAAAATGGTTTGGAGAAAAGCAAAGTATTTTCTTTAGGCAAGTGCATAAAATGTCAACTATACAAACAGAAATATCATGTTTGTTTGCCGCACTTCCTCTAGCTTTCTCCCTAGAAAATACGAATGTGTAGAGCTGGTGTCTCCATGTGCAACCAATTAGTGTATCCATGCTCAAAATAAAATGTTCCCCAATTAAAAAAAATTCAAAACAACATACTCCGTGGATAATATCAGGAATACAAATACACAGAGGCTGTAGAAATATCTGGGATTGAGTTAGCAAAAACAGAACCGGATATTTTCATTTTCATTCAGTCATATCCGGACAAACTGGTGTGGAATTTCTATGCAATGGAACGAGAAAATCACAGTAAAAATGGTTTTGGAGAAAACCAAAGACTTTTCGTTAGGCAAGTGCATAAAATGTCAACTATACAAACAGAAATATCATGTTTGTTTGCCACAGTTCTTCTAGCTTTCTCCCGAGAAAATACGAATGTGTAGAGCTCTTGTTTCCATGTGGAACCAATTAGTGTTTCCCAGCACAAAATTAAATGTTCCCTGATAAAAAAATTCAAAACAATAAAGTCCATCGATTGTATCAGGCATACACAAAGACAGAGGTTGTAGCAATATCTGGGATTGAGTTATTCAAAATGAAACCGGATATTTCCGGTTTCATCCAGTCATATCCAGACAAACTGGTTTGGAATTCGTATGCAGTGTACCGAGAAAATCACAATAAAAATGGTTTTGGAGAACAGCAAAGTCTTTTCATTAGGCAAGTGCATAAAATGTCATCAATACAAACAGAAATATCATGTTTGTTTGCCATAGTTCCTCTAGCTTTCTCCCTAGAAAATACAAATGTGTAGAGCTAGTGTTCCCATGATGAACCAATTAGTGTTTCCCACCACAAAAATAAATGATCCCTGATAAAAACATTCAAAACAATAAAGTCCATCGATCATATCCAGAAAACACAAACATAGAAGCTTTCACACTATTTCAGATTGAGTTAGCCAAAGCACAACCGGATATTTCTGGTTTCTTCCAGTCATATCTGGACAAACTGGTGTGGAATTCGTATGCGATTGACCGAGAAAATCACAGTACAAATGGTTTTGGAGAAAAGCAAAGTCTTTTCGTTAGGCAAGTGCATAAAATGTCATCTATACAAACAGAAATATCATGTGTGTTTGCTGCAGTTCCTCTAGTTTTCTCCCTAGAAAGTACGAATGTGTAGAGCTGGTTTCCCCATGATGAACCAATTAGTATTTCTACGGTACAAAATAAATGTTCCCTGATAAAAACATTCAAAACAATAAAGTCCATCGATAATATCCAGAAAACACAAACACAGAGGCTTTCACAATATTTCGGACTGAGTTAGCCAAAACACAACCGGATATTTCGGTTTCTTCCAGTCATATCTGGACAAACTGGTGTGCAATTCGTATGCAATGGAACGAGAAAATCACAGTAAAAATGGTTTTGGAGAAAAGCAAAGTCTTTTTGTTAGGCAATGCATAAAATGTCATCTATACAAACAGAAGCATTATGTTTCTTTGCCACAGTTCCTCTAGCTTCCTCCATAGAAAATACAAATATGTAGTGCTGGTGTCTTCATGTGGAACCAATTACTATTTCCAAGAACAAAATTAAATATTCCATGATAAAAAAATTCAAAACAATGAAGTCCATCGATTATATCAGGAATACACAAAGACAGAGGCTGTAGCAATATCTGGGATTAGGTTATCAAAAACAAAACCGGATATTTCCGGTTTCATCCAGTCATATCCGAAAAACTGGTATGCAATCCGTATGCAATGGAACGAGAAAATGACAGTAAAAATGGTTTTGGAGAAAACCAAAGTCTTTTCGTTAGACAAGTGCATAAAATGTCAACTATAGAAACAGAAATATCATGTTTGTTTGCCACAGTTCTTCTAGCTTTCTCCCGAGAAAATACGAATGTGTAGAGCTCTTGTTTCCATGTGGAACCAATTAGTGTTTCCCAGCACAAAATTAAATGTTCCCTGATAAAAAAAAATCAAAGCAATAAAGTCCGAGGATAATATCACGAATACAAAAACACAGAGGCTGTAGCAATATCTGGGATTGAGTTAGCCAGAACAAAACCAGATATTTCTGGTCTCATCCAGTCATATCCGGAAAAACTGGTGTGGAATTCGTATGCAGTCTATCAAGAAAATCACAGTGCAAATGGTTTTGGAGAACTGCAAAGTTTTTTCGTTTGGCAAGTGCATAAAATGTCATCAATACAAACAGAAATATCATGTGTGTTTGCCGGAGTTCCTCTAGCTTTCTCCCTAGAAAATCCGAATGTGTAGAGCTGGTGTCTCCATGTGGAAAAAATTAGCGTTTCAACGGTACAAAATTAAATGTTCCCTGATAAAAACATTCAAAACAATGAGTCCATCGATAATATCCAGAAAACACAAACACAGAGGTTGTAGCAATATTTCGGTTTGAGTTAGCCAAAACAAAACCGGATATTTCTGGTTTCATCCAGTCATATCCGGAGAAACTGGTGTGCAATTCGTATGCAATGGAACGAGAAAATCACAGTAAAAATGGTTTTGGAGAAAAGCAAAGTCTTTTCATTAGGCAATGCATAAAATGTCATCTATACAAACAGAAACATTATGTTTCTTTGCTACAGTTCCTCTAGCTTCCTCCCTAGAAAATACAAATATGTAGAGCTGGTGTCTTCATGTGGAACCAATTACTATTTCCAAGAACAAAATTAAATATTCCATGATAAAAAAATTCAAAACAATAAAGTCCATCGATTATATCATGAATACAAAACGACATAGGCTGTAGCAATATCTGAGATTAGGTTATCAAAAACAAAACCGGATATTTCCGGTTTCATCCAGTCATATCCGTACAAACTGGTGTGGAATTCGTATGCAGTGTACTGAGAAAATCACAGTAAAAATGGTTTTGGAGAACAGCAATGTCTTTTTGTTAGGAAAGTGCTTAAAATGTCATCTATACAAACAGAAATATCATGTTTGTTTGCCGCAGTTCCTCTAGCTTTCTCCCTAGAAAATACCAATGTGTAGAGCTGGTGTTCCCATGATGAACCAATTAGTGTTTCCCAGCACTAAATTAAATAATCCCTAATAAAAAATTTCAAAACAATAACGTCCATCGATAATATCCAGAAAACAAAAACACAGAGGCTTTCACAATATTTCGTATTCAGTTAGCCAAAACAAAACCGGATATTTCCGGTTTCATCCAGTCATATCCATACAAACTGGTTTGGAATTCGTATGCAATGGACCGAGAAAATCACAGTAAAAATGGTTTGGAGAAAAGCAAAGTATTTTCTTTAGGCAAGTGCATAAAATGTCAACTATACAAACAGAAATATCATGTTTGTTTGCCGCACTTCCTCTAGCTTTCTCCCTAGAAAATACGAATGTGTAGAGCTGGTGTCTCCATGTCCAACCAATTAGTGTATCCATGCTCAAAATAAAATGTTCCCCAATAAAAAAAATTCAAAACAATATACTCCGTGGATAATATCAGGAATACAAATACACAGAGGCTGTAGAAATATCTGGGATTGAGTTAGCAAAAACAGAACCGGATATTTTCATTTTCATTCAGTCATATCCGGACAAACTGGTGTGGAATTCCTATGCAATGGAACGAGAAAATCACAGTAAAAATGGTTTTGGAGAAAACCAAAGACTTTTCATTAGGCAAGTGCATAAAATGTCAACTATACAAACAGAAATATCATGTTTGTTTGCCACAGTTCTTCTAGCTTTCTCCCGAGAAAATACGAATGTGTAGAGCTGGTGTTTCCATGTGGAACCAATTAGTGTTTCCCAGCACAAAATTAAATGTTCCCTGATAAACAAAAGTCAAAGCAATAAAGTACGTGGATAATATCAGGAATACAAAAACACAGAGGCTGTAGTAATATCTGGGATTGAGATAGCCAGAACAAAACCAGATATTTCTGGTCTCATCCAGTCATATCTGGAAAAACTGGTGTGGAATTCGTATGCAATCTATCAAGAAAATCACAGTACAAATGGTTTTGGAGAACAGCAAAGTCTTTTCGTTAGGCAAGTGCATAAAATGCCATCAATACAAACAGAAATATCATGTTTGTTTGCCGCAGTTCCTCTAGCTTTCTCCCTAGAAAATACGAATGTGTAGAGCTGGTGTCCCCATGATGAACCAATTACTGTTTCAACGGTACAAAATTAAATATTCACTGATAAAAACATTCAAAACAATAAAGTGCATCGAAAATATCCAGAAAACACAAACACAGAGGCTTTCACACTATTTCGGATTGAGTTAGCCAAAGCACAACCGGATATTTCTGGTTTCATCCATTCATATCCAGACAAACTGGTGTGGAATTCGTATGCAATGGACCAAGAAAATCAGAGTAAAAATGGTTTTGGAGGAAAGCAAAGTCTTTTCGTTAGGCAAGTGCATAAAATGTCATCTATACAAACAGAAATATCATGTTTGTTGCCGCAGTTCCTCTAACTTTCTCCCTAGAAAATACGAATGTGTAGAGCAGGTGTCAACATGATTAACCAATTAGTGTTTCTAAGGTATAAAATTAAATGTTCCCTGATACAAACATTCAAAACAATAAAGTCCATCGATAATATCCAGAAAACATAAACACAGTGGCTTTCACAATATTTCGGGTTGAGTTAGCCAAAACACAACCTGATATTACTGTTTTCATCCAGTCATATCCGGACAAACTGGTGTGGAATTCATATGCAATGGACCGAGAAAATCACAGTAAAAATGATTTTGGAGAAAAGCAAAGTCATTTCGTTAGGCAAGTGCATAAAATGTCATCTATACAAACAGAAATATCATCTTTGTTTGCTGCAAATCCTGTAGATTTCTCCCTCGTAAATGCGAATGTGTAGAACTGGTGTTCCCATGATGAACCAATTAGCGTTTCAATGGTACAAAATTAAATGTTCCCTGATAAAAACATTCAAAACAATAAAGTCCATCGATAATATCCAGAAAACTCAAACACAGAAACTTTCATAATATTTAGCATTGAGTTAGCCAAAACAAAACAGCATGTTTCCGGTTTTATACAGTCATATCCGGACAAACTGGTGTGGAATTCGGATGCAATGAACCAAAAAATCACAGTAAAAATGCTTTTGGAGAAAAGCAAAATCTTTTCGTTAGGCAAGTGCATAAAATGTCATCTATACAAAGAGAAATATCATGTTTGTTTGTCGCAGTTCCTCTAGCTTTCTCCCTAGAAAATACGAATGTGTAGAGCTGGTGTCTCCATGTGGAACCAATTACTGTATCCTAGCTAAAAATAAAATGTTCCCCGATAAAAAGCATTCAAAACAATAAAGTCCATCGATAATAACCAGAAAACACAAACAGAGAGGCTGTAGCAATATCTGGGATTAGGTTATCAATAAAAAAAACCGGATATTTCCGGTTCCATCCAGTCATATCCGGACAAACTGGTGTGGAATTCGTATGCAGTGTACCGAGAAAATCACAGTAAAAATGGTTTTGGAGAATAGCAAAGTCTTTTTGTTAGGCAAGTGCATAAAATGTCATCTATACAAACAGAAATATCATGTTTGTTTGCCGCAGTTCCTCTAGCTTTCTCCCTAGAAAATACGAATGTGTAGAGCTGGTGTTCCCATGATGAACCAATTAGTGTTTCCCAGAACTAAGTTAAATAATCCCTGATAAACAATTTCAAAACAATAAAGTCCATCGATAATATCCAGAAAACACAAACACAGAGGCTTTCACAATATTTCGATTGAGTTAGCCAAAACACAACTGGATATTTCAGGTTTCATCCATTCATATCTGGACAAACTGGTGTGGAATTCCTATGCAATGGACCAAGAAAATCACAGTACAAATGGTTATGGAGAAAAGCAAAGTCTTTTCGTTAGGCAAGTGCATAAAATATCATCTATAGAAACAGAATTATCATTTTTGTTTGCCGCATTTCCTCTAGCTTTCCCCCTAGAAAATAGGAATATGTAGAGCTGGTGTGTCCATGTGGAACCAATTACTGTATCCAGCTCAAAATAAAATGTTCCCCGATAAAAAACATTGAAAAGAATAAAGTCTGGCTAGGAAATTAGGATAGTGGCAAGATGGCAGAATAGGCAGGGAGCACACTATTAGTCCGGCGGAGAGACAGTTTATTATAAGTTGAGATACTGCAGGGTCAAGGAAGAGTAGGGGATGAAACAGCAGAGGAAACACTTCTGGAATTAGTGATTCACAGTGGACCTGCGTGGAGAGCGTGGGAGCCCAAGTTCGGGACACCAGCGGCAGACTCAACACACCAGCGCTGGAACGTGAGGTGAGCCGAACCTCAGTAGCCCGATACACCAGCGGGCAAGTGGAAAGAGGTGGCTAGAGGGAACGAGGCTTGAAACTCTGTGGGGAAAAATTCACCAGGCTAACTAGAAGAGAGAGAGGAAAAAAATAAAAAAAAGTGACCGATACAGACACAAGTTTCTCTCTCTCCGCTCACCTCTCAAAGGTGAGCAAGACAGAGCAGGCGCCATTTTGGACATACGTCTTAAGCAGGGTGACCTCAGGTCTGCACCGGCCCTGAGCCTAGCAGAAACACCTGACTTTGGGGGGAAGGGTGAAATAACAGGAGGTTAGGATCTAACTTGACAACCCAGTGGGAGACTGCAGGAGAATTGGAGCCCACACTGAGGGCAGCACAGATTCCCTGTGTGGTCCTTGGGAAAGAGCTTCCAATCTCTGGCTCCTGTGGGTATATCATTTGCCTGCTAACTACCTCCAATTACGTTCAGCTGTGCGGAATTACTTCCCTTTTGAATCAAAAAAATAAAGAGACATTTGCCACACCTAACCTGGGAGTGTCATCTCTGACACACCCTCAACCTGAGGAACCAAACACAGCTCTCAGTCCACACTCATCTCAAGCCTCTAAGACTCCACTCAAAGCAGACAGTCCACTTAAGATAGAGCCATAGTGTAACAAGAAAAAACACCACAGTGAAGAAACCAAATATCTCCAACATGCCAAACAACAAACATAAAAAACAAGCTAACGAGAACAAGGAAGACACTATGACGCCCCCAAATGAAAAAGACACCCCAATGCAAGATTATGAAGATGATGAGATCGAAGAAATGCAATAAGCGGATCTCAAAAAATTGATAAGAACATTAAGAAGTTCTCAAAAACAAATTCTTGAACTACAGAAATCCTTAATGGACAAGATAGAAAATCTCTCTCGTGAAAATGAAATATTAAGGAGGAGGGAATAGGAAGGGAGCACATTGATAGTTCGTCAAGACACACATTAATAAAAGTGGAGATACTGCAGGGTCAAGGAAGAGTTGGGGAAGAAACAGCAGAGGAAATTCTTCCGGAACTAGTGATTCACAGTGGACCTGTCTGGAGAGCGTGGGAGCCCAAGTTCGGGACACCAGGGGCAGACTCAACGCACCACCGCTGGAACGCGAGGTGAGCCGAACCTCAATAGCCTGAGACACCAGCGGGCAAGCGGAAAGAGGAGACTAGAGGGAACGAGGCTTGAAACTCCGTGGGGAAAAGTTCACCAGGCTAACTAGAAGAGAGAGAGGAAAAAAAAAAGTGACCGATACGGACACGAGTTTCTCTCTCTCCGCTCACCTCTCAAAGGCAAGCAAGACAAAGAGCAGGCTCCATTTTGGAGATATGTCATAAGCAGGGTGACCTCATGTCTGCACCGGCCCTGAGCCTAGCAGAAACACCTGACTCTGGGGGGAGGGGTGAAATAACAGGAGATTAGCATCTAACTTGGCAACCCAGTGGGAGACTGCAGGAGAATTGGAGCCCACACTGAGGGCAGCACAGATTCCCTGTGTGGTCCTTGGGAAAGAGCTTCCAATCTCTGGCTCCTGTGGGTATATCATTTGCCTGCTAACTACCTCCAATTACGTTCAGCTGTGCGGAATTACTTCCCTTTTGAATCAAAAAAATAAAGAGACATTTGCCACACCTAACCTGGGAGTGTCATCTTTGACACACCCTCAAACCTGAGGAACCAAACACAGCTCTCAGTCCACACTCATCTCAAGCCACTAATGCTCCACCGAACGCAGGCAGTCCACTTAATATAGAGCCATAGTGTAACAAGAAAAAACACCACAGTGAAGAAACCAAATATCTCCAACATGCCCAACAACAAATGCAAAAACCGAGGTAACAAGAACAAGGAGACACTATGACGCCCCCAAATGAAAAAGACACCCCAATGCAAGATTATGAAGATGATGAGATAGAAGATATGCAAGAAGCAGATCTCAAAAAATTGATAAGAACATTAAGAAGTTCTCAAAAACAAATTCTTGAACTACAGAAATCCTTAATGGACAAGATAGAAAATCTCTCTCGTGAAAATGAAATATTAAGGAGGAATCAAAATGAAATGAAACAACTAGTGGAACAAGAAACTGTGATAGTGACGAGAAATCATAATGAAATGAAGAATGCAATAGATCAAATGACAAACACATTAGAGAGCCTTAAAAACAGAATGGGCGAAGCAGAAGAGAGAATATCAGACTTAGAAGACAGAGAACAGGAAAGGAAACAGGCAAACCAAAGAAAAGAAGAAGAAATCAGAAATCTAAAAAAAATATTGTCAGGAATCTACAGGATACTATTAAAAAACCCAACATTCGGGTTCTAGGAGTTCCTGAAGGCATGGAGAGGGAGAAAGGATTAGAAGGCATTTTCAGTGACATACTAGAAGAAAATTTCCCAGGTTTGGAGAAGGACAGAGGCATCATAGTACAGGAAGCTTATAGAACCCCTAATAAACATGCCCAAAAGAGATCCTCACCACGACATGTTGTAATCAAACTCACCACAGTGAAACATAAAGAAAAGATCCTAAAATGTGCAAGAGAGAAACGTCAGATTACTCTTAGAGGATCTCCAATTAGACTCACAGCAGACTTCTCATCAGAAACCCTACAAGCTAGAAGGGAATGGTGAGACATAACCCAGGTACTAAGAGAGAAAAACTGCCAGCCCAGAAAAGAGTTAAAGATTTTAAAAGCTATTATTAAAATTGCTATATTGGTCTATTATGCTATGTTATATGTGTGTACATACTGTATGTCCACATAGGGAAATTTTATTAAGAGTTTTATTTTAAATGGTTTATAGATAAGATTCTCCATAAATTTAAGCTGCTAAAATCAATCAAAGATACATTTTAATTGGTGTGACCTGAATCTGTGTATCATATGTTTTAGACTTGTTGGTAGAAAGAAACTAAAAACATTTTAGATGGTTGTGCTTAAGTTTACTGGCTAAACAAACTACACCATATTAGATATTTAAGAGGTGTTTTCAAATACATGATTCTTAAAATTTATAGAAGGCATTGGACCTTCTGGTAAATGTTTTCTTAAGTTGTTATCTAATGGTTGAAACGGTTTGCTAAGTATTCATGTGATATTGCTATTGTCAGCAAGCGATCTAGGACTTGCTCCCTCATTTCTCTATTCTAAGCCCAACTTGTTCTTTAATTTCTCTATTCTCTTCAAGGTAGGAAACTAATGCTATTATAAAGGAATCTGTGGACGCACAATTTAATCTTTAGACCTTATAAAAGAGATGGCTAACATTTTTCTGTAATAGCATAGCCAACATAAGAACTTAAATAATAATCTCATAGTAGATTCACTTTGCCATCAGCGAAGTATACAGTAAGTAGAAAAAACCTCCCTTTCAGACCAAAGGGAAAGAAAGTTTGAAAGTGAGAATATAATTTTCCTCATGGGCATTGTCTACCTTAGAAAAACTACTGCAGAACATACCTGTAACTATAGACTTGTAGTTCAGGCCGCAGAAGATTAGAGAGGGGACTTGGGTACTCCCTTGACTTGCATCCTCAGGTCTGCTTTAACACAAACCAGGAGGAAAAGAAAGCTAGGCATCAGAAGCAATGGGTGGCAGGCCTATTAATGGCTGATCTTTACAGTGATCTGCCCTCAAGGAGACCCAACAGGCCAGTCCACTGCAGTGGCTTTCAATGTGGTAAGCCTGGGCTTCAGCAGAAGTCAGCTTGTGAAGAGCCTTGGCAGCTCTGCCAAGAGTTGGATCACTGGAAATGGACCTGCCCTGGAGTTGAAGGATGCCCTGGTCAGAGCCACAGATCTTATTGGCTCTAAGCTGAAAAGCCCTTCACTCAGCACAACTTCCAAAGTGACCATTGCAGCTGAGGGTTTGGTCAAGTAGGGTCAGCAACATTGCAGGCAGAACTGTAAATTTCTTGTTAGAGATGCCCCCTGCCTTTACCTGGCCAGCTCTGCTCCCAGGCCAGCCAAGTAATAAAAGTCAACAGAGTGCCTTCCCCTAGGAGGTTCACACTTCCCTTAGGATATACCCCATGTGAAGTGATAGATAGTTCTGGGCCTCTGAATTTACAAGGCCTAAAGTCCACCAGATTATTATCAACCCCCTTCTGTCAGGTTCTATTTGCCTCTCAATCAGAAAAATTACTTGTAGCTTAGACAGCACCTTTTTAGCTCCTCTAATAATGACTCTGTCCTTTGTTCTCGGCCCTGTCAAGTGCACTTGGGCCTCATTCCTTTGTAATCATAACATCTACTCTACCACCAATGGCTCTACTCCCAACCTGTGTGTACTGATGGTCCTCTTCCCCACTTAATGCTGTATAATTGTTCAAACCTGGTAAATGCCACTCTTAGGATCATTGGTTACTATCCTCACTCTGTCTTTTATGACCTTGTCTAAATAGGATCAGAGTTGGTAAACTTGGAAGGCTTCCATAGCATTTGCAACTCATGATGACAGCCTAGGATGGTTACTGGCACCATAAACTAGAGTGTCAATTTGTTGGGTCAACAACAGGAGCCACTGTGCACTTGCTCCTCATGTGGGATCTCTGTCCTTAATGTGCTGTACATTGTGATTTAATGCTATAACTAGTACTCTAACAGTATGTTTCACTTTGTGTTTCCATGTGGGTGCAAACTGTTGAAATCTTTACTTCATATATACTAACTTGATCTTCTGTATATAAAGAGAATTGAAAATGAATCTTGATGTAAATGAAAGGGCAGAAGGAGCAGCAGAGGGGAGGGTTGCGGGTGTGAGGGAAGTTATGGGAGGGGGAAGCCATTGTAATCCATAAGCTGTACACTGGAAATTTACATTCATTAAATAAAAGTTTAAAAAAAAGAAAAAAAATAAAGTCCGTTGATAATATCCAGAAAACACAAACACAAAGGCTTTCACAATATTTCGGATTGAGTTAGCCAAAAAACAACCGCATATTTCTGTTTTCATCCAATCATATCCGGACAAACTGGTGTGGAATTCCTATGCAATGGACCGAGAAAATCACAGTAAAAATGGTATTGGAGAAAAGCAAAGTCTTTTCGTTAGGCAAGTTCATAAAATGTCATAGATACAAACAGAAATATCATGTTTGTTTGCAGTAATTCCTCTAGCTTTCTCCCTAAAAAATATGAATGTGTAGAGCTGGTGTCTCCATGAGGAACCAAATAGTGATCCAAGCAGAAAATTAAATGTTCCCTGATAAAAAAACATTCAAAACAGTAAAGTCTGTGGATAATATCAGGAATACACAAACACAGAGGCTGTAGCAATATCTGGGATTGAGTTAGCCAAAACAAAACTGAATATTTCCGGTTTCATCCAGTCATATCCGGAAAAACTGGTGTGGAATTCATATGAAGTGTACCGAGAAAATCACAGTAAAAATGGTTTTGGATAAAAGCAAAGTCTTTTCGTTAGGCAAGGGCATAAAATGTCATCTATACAAACAGAAATATCATGTTTTTTCCCGTAGTTCCTCTAACTTTCTCCCTAGAAAATACGAATGTGTAGAGCTGGTGTCTCCATGTGGAAGCAATTAGTGATTCCAAGCAAAAAATTAAATGTTCCCTTATAAAAAAACATTCAAGAATACACAAACACAGTTGCTGTAGCAATATCTGGGATTGAGTTAGCCAAAACACAACCGGATATTTCTGGTTTCATCCAGTCATATCCGGACAAACTGGTCTGGAATTCGTATGCAGTTTACCGAGAAAATCACAGTAAAAATGGTTTTGGAGAAAAGCAAAGTCTTCGTTAGGCAAGTGCATAAAATGTCATCTATACAAAAAGAATTATCCAGTTTGTTTGCCACAGTTCCTCTAGCTTTCTCCGTAGAAAATATGAATGTGTAGAGCTGGTGACTCCATGTGGAAACAATTAGTGTTTCCAAGCAGAAAATTAAATGTTCCCTGATAAAAAAAAAAAAAACCTTCAAAACAATAAAGTCTGTAGATAATATCAAGAATACACAAACACAGTTGCTGTAGCAATATCTGGGATTGAGTTAGCCAAAACACAACCGGATATTTCTTGTTTCATGCAGTCATATGCGGACAAAGTTATGTGGAATTCGTTTGCAATGGACCGAGAAAATCACAATACAAATGGTTTTGGAGAAAAGCAAAGACTTTTCATTAGGCAAGTGCATAAAATGTCATCTAAACAACAGAATTATCATGTTTGTTTGCTGCAGTTCCTCTAGCTTTCTCCCTAGAAAATACGAATGTGTAGAGCTGGTGTTAACATAATGATGCAATTAGTGTTTCAACGGTACAAAATGAAATATTTCCTGATAAGAACATTCAAAATAATGAGTACATTGATAATATCCAGAATACACAAACACAGAGGCTGTAGCAATATTTCGGATTGAGTTAGCCAAAACACAACCGGATATTTCTGGTTTCATCAAGTCATATCTGGACAATTTGGTGTGGAATTCGTATGCAATGGACCAAGAAAATCACAGTAAAAATGGTTTTGTAGAAAAGCAAAGTCTTCATTAGGCAAGTGCTTTTACAATATTTCGGATTAAGTTAGCCAAAACACAACCGGATATCTCTTGTTTCATCCAGTCATATCCGGACAAACTGGTTTGGAATTCGTATGCAATGGACCGAGAAAATCACAGTAAAAATGGTTTTGGAAAAAAGCAAAGTCTTTTCGTTATGCAAGTGCATAAAATGTCATCGATACAAACAGAAATATCATGTTTATTTGCCACAGTTCCTCTACCTTCCTCCATAGAAAATACGCATGTGTAGAGCTGTGTCTCCATAATGAACCGATTTGTGTTTCAACGGTACAAAATGAAATGTTCCCTGATAAAAACATTCAAAACAATAAAGTCCATCGATAATATCAGGAATACACAAACACAGAGGCTGTAGCAATATTTCAGATTGAGTTAGTCAAAACCAAACCAGAGATTTCCAGTTTCATCCAGTCATATCCGCTGAATTGGTGTGGAATTCGTATGAAATGTACCAAGAAAATGACAGTACAAATGTTTTTGGAGAAAAGCAAAGTCTTTTCATTAGGCAAGTGCATAAAATGTCATTCATACAAACAGAAATATCATGTTTGTTTGCTGCAGTTCCTCTTCCTTTCTCCCTAGAAAATACGAATGTGTAGAGCTGGTGTCTCTGTGTGGAACCAATGACAGTATCCAAACTCAAAATAAAATGTTCCCTGATAAAAAGCATTCAAAACAATAAAGCCCATTGATAATATCCAGAAAACACAAACACAGAAGCTTTCCCAATATTTCTGAATAGGTTAGCCAAAACACAACCGGATATTTCCGGTTTCATCCAGTCATATCCGGACAATCTGGTGTGGAATTCCTATGCAATGTACTGAGAAAATCACAGTACAAATGGTTTTGGAGAACAGCAAAGTCTTTTCGTTAGGCAAGTGCATGAAATATCATCGATACAAACAGATGTATCAAGATTGTTTGCCACAGTTCCTCTAGCTTTCTCCCTAGAAAATACGAATGTGTAGAGCTGGTGTCTCCATGTGGAACCAATTAATGTTTCCAAGCACAAAATTAAATATTCCCTGATAAAAAACATTCAAATCAATAAAGTCCATGGATAATATCAGGAAAACACAAACACAGAGGCTGTAGAAATATCTGGGATTGAGTTAGCAAAAAAAAAAAAAAAAAAAACTAGACATTTCCGGTTTCATCGAGTCATATCCGTATAAACTGGTGTGTAATTCATATGCAATGGTCGAGACAATCACAATACAAATGGATTTGCAGAAAAGCAAAGTCTATTCGTTAGAAAAGTGCATAAAATGTCATCGTATAAGCAGAAATTTCATGTTTGTTTGCCGTATTTCCTCTAGCTCTCTCCCTAGAAAATACGAATGTGTAGAGCTGGTGTCTCCATGAGGAACCAATTAGTTTGTAACGGTACAAAATTAAATGTTCCCTGATAAAAACATTCAAAACATTAAAGTCTGTCGATAATATCGGGAAAACAGAAACGTAGAGCCTGTAGCAATATCTGGGATTGAGTTACCCAAAACACAACCGGATATTTCTGGATTCCTCAAGTCATATCCGGAAAAAGCGATGTGGAATTCGTATGCAATGGACTAAGAAAATCCAGGGAAAATGGTTTTGCAGAAAAGCAAAGTCTTTTCGTTAGGCAAATGCATAAAATGTCATCTATGCAAACAGAAATATCATGTTCGTTTGCCGCAGTTCCTCTAGCATTCTCCCTAGAAAATACGAATTTTTGGAGCTGGTGTCTCCATGCTGAACCAAGTAGTGTTTTTGTGGTACAAAATTAAATGTTACGTTATAAAAACTTTCACAACAATAAAGTCCGTGGATAATATCAGGAATACACAAACACAGAGGCTTTCACAATATGTCGGATTGAGTGAGCCAAAACACAACGCGATATTTCTGGTTTCATCCAGTCATATCCGGAAAAAGTCGTTTGGAATTCATATGCAATGGACCGTGAAAATCACATTAGAAATGGTTTTCATGAAAAGCAAAGTCTTTTCGTTAGGCAAGTGCATAAAATGTCATCTATACAAACGGAAATTTCATGTTTGTTTCCCACAGTTCCTCTTGCTTTCTGCCTATAAAATATGAATGTGTAGAACTGGTGTCTCCATGTGGAACCAATTACTGTATCTAAGCTCAAATTAAAATGTTCCCTGATAAAAAACATTCAAAACAATAAAGTCCATCGATAGTAACCAGAAAACACAAACACAGAGGCTTTCACAATATTTCGGATTGAGTTAGCCAAAACACAACCGGATATTTCTGTTTTCATCCAGTTAGATCCGGACAAACTGGTGTGGAATTCATATGCAATGGACTAAGAAAATCACAGTAAAAATGGTTTTGGAGAAAAGCAAAGTCTTTTCGTTAGGCAAGTGCATAAGATGTCATCTAGACAAACAGAAATATCATATTTGTTTGCCGTAGTTCCTCTAGCTTTCTCCCTAGAAAATACGAATGTGTAGAGCTGGTGTCTCCATTTGGAAGCAATTAGTGTTTCCAAGCAAAAAATTAAATGTTCCCCGATAAAAAACATTCAAAACAATAAAGTCTGTGGATAATATCAGGAAAACACAAACACAGAGCCTGTAGCAATATCTGGGATTGAGTTAGCCAAAACAAAACTGGATATTTTCGGTTTCATCCAGTCATATCCTGAGAAAATCGTGTGGAGTTCATATGCAATGGACCGAGAAAATCACAGTAAAAATGGTTTTGGAGAAAAGCAAAGTCTTTTCGTTAGTCAAGTGCATAAAATGTCATCTATACACACAGAAATATCATGTTTGTTTGCTGCAGTTCCTCTAGCTTTCTGCCTAGAAAATACAAATATGTAGAGCTGGTTTCTCCATGTGGAACCAATTAGTGTTTCCACTACAAAATTAAATGTACCCTGAGAAAAAATATTTAAAACAATAAAGTCCATTAATAATAATTGGGAAACAGAAACACAGAGCCTGTAGCAATATATGGGTTTGAGTTAGCCAAAACACAACCGGATATTTCTGGTTTCATCCAGGCATATGCAGAGAAAGTGGTGTGGAGTTTGTATGCAATGCACCGAGAAAATCACAGTAAAAATGGTTTTGGAAAAGCAAAGTCATTTCTTTAGGCAAGTGCATAAAATGTCATCTATGCAAACAGAAATATCATGTTTGTTTGTCGTAGTTCCTCTAGCTTTCTCCCTATAAAATATGAATGAGTTAGCTGGTGTCCCCATGATGAACCAATTAGTGTTTCAAGTTACAAAATTAAATGTTCCCTGAAAAAACATTCAAAGCAATAAAGTCCATTGATAATATCAGGAAAACACAAACACAGAGACTTTCACAATATTTCGGATTGAGTGAGCCAAAACACAACCGGATATTTCTGGCTTCATCCAGTTATATCTGGACAAAGTGGTGTGGAATTCGTATGCAATGGACCGAAAAAATCACAGTAAAAATGCTTTTGGAGAAAAGCAAAGTCTTTTCGTTAGGCAAGTGCATTGTTGTTCCTGAGCGAGTATGAACAAAGGAGCTCCACACATTAGTAAAATTTGATGGTCCTTTATTTGCTGGCGGTGGAGAGTGGGCACATACCATAAAGAACTCTCGACCCTGAAGCCTAAAGCAACAGGGTTTATAAAGGCAAAAACCACAAAATCAGGAGGGGAATTCATGGTTGCTAGGAACAGGGGGAATACATGGTTACCTGGTTCAAGCCGACCTAAAACCTATGCGAAACTAGTATCAATTATAATCTTGACAATACCAGTTACAATCTTATAATCCTGACATTAATCCAGGTATTGGTTTTAATTATATGTAGGACATAGACAAATTACATTTGTATCATTAACCCAGGTGCAACCTTTCTACTTTCAAGCTTGAACAATTATGCTAGGGGGTTCCCATGCTCTGCCAAGTGTGAGGTAGTGGACTGCTATTGTTCTACTGTTTTAGATCATAGTTTAAGACCAGAGTCTCACATGGGGGGGGTGCTTTCCCAGAATGGAGTCTTAAGTGCTCCAAAATGGAGTCTCTTCTGTCAAGGTGCCACTTCATTCCCCCCTTTTTCTTTTGAGACTAATCAAATCCTTGATTTAGTTACATTATATGGATTAGGAAGGATATTCACAGTAGAGTAATAGGTAACAGATTTGGCGCTGGCTGATGTTGGCATCTGGGAAGTACTTAGCTCACCCAGAACCAAGGATGCTGTGCTGAGGGCAGCAGTGCCTTCCACACTGAACCCAACTAGGACCAGAAGTAACCCGGGGCCTTTTGGTGACAACTGGAATGGGAGGTGCTAAGAGCTGATGCTTGCTTTGGTGGACCCAGCCCCCCTATTGCTAGTTTTGGGTACAGAATATCACAGTGGGAAGAGTTGGGATCAGGTCTCAGAGTAAATCTTTTCTTTACAGCTTACAGTCTGTATGTACAAGACATTTTGTTAAAGCCTGAGAGGCCCACAGACACTTAGCCCAACCAGAGAGCCTCAGTCCTCCGCTTCTTTAAATCCACACCCTACTATTGTAGGGACCCAGGGCGTCGATCTCATTTTGGCTACTTCCTGCTGACAGGGGGTCGTTGTCCTGGGGGCCCCTTAGGGTGTGGAGTAGGGAGTGGCAGTCGAAACAGGGTTCCAACAGGAGGTGGTCTTTGAGGAGGCTGCAGTGGCAGCTTGTAGAAACTGCTTCCATCCAAGATTTCATGTGCATGGCCATCAAGAGTTGTACTGCTTTAAACCTGGAGAAAACAAATCTAACAAGCAGATTAAATACACAGGATCTAAAACAAAGGACAGGGTCATTATTAATTACATGGGGTACAGGAAGACTCATCATAAAGGAGGTGTGAACCTCCTTAGGGCAGGCACCCTGTTGACTCCCAGTTCCTAGCTGGCCTGGGAGCAGAGCGGGACTGAATAGGAGGTCAGTATGGAATAGGCAGAATCTCTGAAAGCAAATCTATAACTTTGTCTACAATGTTACTGACCCTGGGCTGTCCCCCTGATGGCGGTGGTTACTTTGGAAGCTGAGCAGAGTGAAGGGCTTTTCAGCTTAGAGCCAACAAGGTCTGCGGCTCTGACCTAGGAGTCCTTCGACTCCAGGGCAGTTCCGTTTCTAGTGACCCAGCTCTCAGCTGGCAGAGCTGCTGGAGCTCTCTAGAGGCTGGCTTCTGTTGTGACTGCTGTCTGTCCAAAGCCCTGGCTTTCCACATCGAAAACCAATGCCATTTAGGGTGGACTGGCCTGTTGGGTCTCCTTGATGGCAGATCGCTGTGTACAGCTGTTATTAATTGGCTGTCACCTGTCCTTAGGTTGCTCCTGTTGTCCAGCTCACTCCTTTTTCCTGTCCTTGTTAAAGTAGACCACAGAGGCTTTAGGATGTTAGCCAAGGGGGTGCTCAAGCCGATCACTAAGCTTTGGTGGCCTGGGCTAGAAATGTGTTGTCACAGGCATGTATAAGATCAAACATGAAGACCACTTCATCCAAACCATTTTTAACCAATTAGCATTTCTACATTAGTTTGGTTTGAAAAGGGAGGTTTTGCCCGTTTACTGTATTCATAGCAAAATAAATCTAGCAGTTTATTTTGTGGCCAGGCACAATGAAAAATGTTAGCCATTACTTTAATAAGTTTTGAAGATCAAACTGTATGTCCTGATGGAGAATTCAAAATAGAATTAGTTTCTCATCTTGAAGAGAATACAGGAGAATACAGGCTTTTTAGATTACTTACTGTTAATAATTTAATATTAGTAACTAATTTTAATTGTTAAATAACAACTTATGAAAGTATTTACCAAAAAGTTTAAAGTCTTTTTTTAAATTATAAGAGTAACTTATTTGACAAGCCAACCCAAGCATAAACATGTCAATGACTTTAAAAATTTTTGATTTCTCTGAAACACCAAGTTTAAAACACCTGAGACAGAGATTTATTTAGGTCAAAAATGTATTTTGGATTAACCTAGTAGTTTAAATTTATGAGCAATCTTAGCTATTAATAAATTATTTATGTAGACATACAATATGTACACACAAATAACATGTAGCATATATTACAGGATAGAACAATAAAGTAGTCTTAGTAACAGCTTTTTAACATCTTTAACTGTTTTTTATTACCAATTAATTAGAATTGCTTTTTGTTTTTAGCAACCTGTATTAACCATACTTTTTTAATTGGAACCTGTTAAACTTTGGCTTTATCTATTTGTAGAGCCATACTAAAGTACTGAATATAATAAAGGTAGGAAAAAAGTCCTTTGAAACCTAAAAGAGAACACATTTAAACACACAACCAACAATGTTTTAATTTTTATGAGTAGTAACTGTGACTGACAAAAGGCTTTAAGTGGTCATGGTTAAAATTATAAAACTTACTAGAGAACAAGAAGAGGCACTTGTTTACTTTACACACTATTTTAGAAAGTACCTGTAAGATTTTATTAATAATTTATTTCTTTTTAATTCTTTGGGCCTCCTTTTATTAAGATAGCCATCGTGACTGATAACACAGCAAAATTATTAGGCATTTGTATGAGTAGACCTGATTTTGTTACAAAGTGAACATTTAAATGTTTTAGAATGAGTATATATTTAAACCATATTTTTTAAATAAAAACACAGCTGTTTTTAAACTATCAGAATTAAAAGAGAGACAGAACACCAATAGGATACAAAATTGATGTTTCTTTGTTAATAAAATGGGAAATAAAATCCTTAAATACAAGATAGACCATGGACTCATTTCATAACTTGGAACAACTGTAACAGAGTCAGAACCAGGAAAAAGAAGAGAGCTTACTGGATCCAGCTAGAAAATGGCAGAGTCACCAATTAAATAAAAAATACTAAAAGAATATTTTAATTAATAGTTTTTGTATTTAGAAAATTTTTATTACCTTTTGTGACCTTTTTACACTTTTTTACAACTTAAATTTAAAACCTCTTTTTACAATTGAAACCTGTTTTTTTTTTTCTTACCAAGAACAGTTTTATACTTGTGGCCTTTTTATTTTAATATAAGTCCTGAATTCAGTAAATATTTTTTTTAAAAATTTGTAAATTAAGACAACTTTTTTAGAATAAGATAACACATCAAATTTTAACCTTAGTTACTTTTAAGCAGTTTTGAATTATTTTTTATATATGGACTCTAATGAAGACATTTTTGTTAGACACATTTATCTCATTTACCTTTACCCAATTTATATTTGGCAGTTACACCTCAGTGACTTAACATGTTGATATTGTATCATACCTTTATCTGAATTAGGGTCAAAATTACATTTACATGGAATTTTACTTTGTTTATAAAACTCCAGCTAGAAATTAATGACGTAAACCAGAGATTGAAAAATCCACATCAGGGCTGATCACCCATTGTTATTTTTCATCCACATCTGTAAAAACAAAGTCACAAAACGTTGGCAAGTTACAAGGCGATTGTTAAGGCAGCAATCTTTTTAGATTTAAAAGAGAGAAAATTTTGAACATACATTGAAAAGGTGTCCCTTAGACTGAGCACAGCCCATGCTCAGGGAAGGGACAGAGACTCCAGAGACAAGGGAATAAAGGAGACAAACAGGCAGCACAGGGAGAAGAGTTTACCTCCAAGGACTTTGGATGCAGATGGTGCATCAGAAAGTGGCCACGAGACAGGAACAGAAACCAGTACATCCAGGACAGGCCTTTCTTTAACCAGACCAGAGTCCCATCCTAACGCCGTCGTGCTCAAATGGAACGGAGACTGTATTGGCGTCTCGTCAGACCTCCAATACCCAGAAGGCACCACCAGAAAACAGGAGTCAACTTACCAGAGGACCTAAGGCCAATTGGTCGGTGAAGAGGTTGAGCCGAGACTCCCAGGTCGATGAATCGGGACACGGTGCCCTGAAACATCATCAGGGGGCACCTCCCCTATGGCCAGAGCACCAACCTGGAAGGATTGGAGCGAGGTCTTCCCGGAGGTGGTCTCCATATCTCGCTGGGGCCTCCAAAATGTTGTACCTGAGCGAGTATGAACAAAGGAGCTCCACACATTAATAAAATTTGATGGTCCTTTATTTGCTGGCGGTGGAGAGTGGGCTCATGCCCTAAAGAACTCTCGACCCTGAAGCCTAAAGCAACAGGGTTTATAAAGGCAAAAACCACAAAATCGGGAGGGGAATTCATGGTTGCTAGGAACAGGAGAGAATACATGGTTACCTGGTTCAAGCCGACCTAAAACCTATGCGAAACTAGTATCAATTATAATCTTGACAATACCAGTTACAATCTTATAATCCTGACATTAATCCAGGTATTGGTTTTAATTATATGTAGGACATAGACAAATTACATTTGTATCATTAACCCAGGTGCAACCTTTCTTCTTTCAAGCTTGAACAATTATGCTAGGGGGTTCCCATGCTCTGCCAAGTGTGAGGTAGTGGACTGCTATTGTTCTACTGTTTTAGATCATAGTTTAAGACCAGAGTCTCACAGTGGGGGGGGGGGGTGCTTTCCCAGAATGGAGTCTTAAGTGCTCCAAAATGGAGTCCCTTCTGTCAAGGTGCTCCTTCAGCATAAAATGTCATCTATAGAAACAGAAATATCATGCTTGCTTGCCGTAGTTCCTCTAGCTTTCTCCCTAGAAAATATGTAAGTGTAGAACTGGTATCTCCATGTGGAACCAATTAGTGTTTCTACGGTACAAAATTAAATGTTCCCTGACAAAAACATTCAAAACAATAAAGTCCATCGATAATATCCAGAAAACACAAACACAGAGACATTTACAATATTACGGACTGAGTTAGCCAAAACACAACTGGATATTTCTGGTTTCATCCAGTCATATCCAGACAAACTTGTGTGGAATGGACCAAGAAAATCATAGTAAAAATGGTTTTGGAGAAAAGCAAAGTCTTTTCGTTAGGCAAGTGCATAAAATGTCATCTATACAAACAGAAATATCACCTTTCTTTTCCGGCAGTTCCTCTAAATTTTCCCTAGAAAATTTCAATGTGTAGGGCTGGTGTCTCCATGTGGAACCAATTAGTGTTTCTACGGAACAAAATCAAATGTTCCCTGATAAAAACATTCAAAACAATAGAGTCCATGGATAATATCCAGAAAACACAAACACAGAGGCTTTCACAGTATTTCGGATTGAGTTAGCCAAAACACAACTGGATATTTCTGGTTTCATCCAGGCATATCCGGAGAAAGTGGTGTGGAATTCATATGCAATGGACCGAGAAAATCACAGTAAAAATGGTTTTAGAGAAAAGCAAATTCTTTTCGCTAGGCAAGTGCATAAAATGTCATCGATACAAACAGAAATATCATGTTTGTTTGCCACAGTTCCTCTAGCTTTCTTCCTAGAAAATACGAATGTGTAGAACTCGTGTCTCCATGATAAAACCAATTGGTGTTTCTACGGTACAAAATCAAATGTTCCCTGACAAAAACATTCAAAACAATAAAGTCCATGGATAATATCCAGAAAACACATACACAGAGGCTTTCACAATATTTCGGATTGAGTTAGCCAAAACACAACCGGATATTTCTGGTTTCATCCAGTCATATCCGGACAAAGTGGTGTGGAATTCGTATGCAATGGATCGAGAAAATCACAGTACAAATGGTTTTGGAGCAATGCAAAGTCTTTTCCTTAGGCAAGTGCATAAAAGGTTATCTATACAAACAGAAATTTCATGCTTGGTTGCTGCAGTTCCTCTAGGTTTCTCCCTAGAAAATACGAATATGTAGAGCTGGTGTCCCCATGATGAACCAATTAGTGTTTCCAAGCACAAAATTAAATGTTCCCTGATAAAAAACATTCAAAACAATAAAGTCCGTGGATAATATCAGGAATACACAAACACAGAGGATGTAGCAATAACTGGGATTGAGTTAGCCAAAACACCACCCGATATTTCTGGTTTCATCCAGTCATATCCGGACAAACTGGTGTGGAATTCGTATGCAATGGATCGAGAAAAGCACAGTACAAATGGTTTTGGAGAAAAGCAAATTCTTTTCGATAGGCAAGTGCATAAAATGTCATCGATACAAACAGAAATATCATGATTCTTTGCCACAGTTGATCTAGCTTTCTTTCTAGAAAATACAAATATGTAGCGCTGGTGTCTCCATGTGGAACCAATTAGTGTATCCAAGCACAAAATTAAATGTTCCCTGATAAAAAACATTCAAACCATAAAGTCCGTTAATAATAATCGGGAAACAAAAACACAGAGCCTGTAGCAATATCTGCGATTGAGTTAACCAAAACCCAACTGGATATTTCTGGTTTCATCCAGGCATATCCAGAGATAGTGGTGTTGAGTTCGTACGCAATGGACAGAGAAAATCACAGTAAAAATGGTTTTGGAGAAAAGCAAAGTCTTTTCGCTAGGCAAGTGCATAAAATGTCATCGATACAAACAGAAATATCATGTTTGTTTGCCGCAGTTCCTCTAGCATTTTCCCTAGAAAATACGAATGTGAAGAGCTGGTGTGTCCATGTGGAACCAAATAGTGTTTCTACGGTACAAAATTAAATGTTCCCTGATAAACAACATTGAAAACAATAAAGTCTGTGGATAATATCAAGAATACACAAACACAGAAGCTGTAGCAATATCTGGGATTGAGTTAGCCAAAACACAACCGGATATTTCTGTTTTCATCTAGTCATTTCCGGACAAACTGGTGTGGAATTCGTATGTAATGGACCAAGAAAATCACAGTACAAATGGTTTTGGAGAAAAGCAAAGTCTTTTCTTTAGACAAGTGCATAAAATGTCATCTATACAAACAGAAATATCATGTTTGTATGCCGCAGTTCCTCTAGCATTCTCCCTAGAAAATACGAATGTGTAGAGCTGGTGTCCCCATGGTGAACCAATTAGTGTTTCAACGGTAAAAAATTAAATATTCCCTGATAAAAACATTCACAACAATAAAGTCCATCGACAATATCCAGAAAACACAAACACAGAGCTTTTCTCAATATCTGGGATCAGTTAGCCAAAAGAAAACCGGATATTTCTGGTTTCATCCAGTCATATCCGGACAAAGTGGTGTGGAATTGATAGGCAATGGACTTAGAAAATCACAGTAAAATGGTTTTGGAGAAAAGCAAAGTCTTCTCGTTAGGCACGTGCATAAAATGTCATCTATACAAACAGAGATATCATGTTTGTTTGCCGCAGTTCCTCTAGCTTTCACCCTAGAAAATAAGAATGTGTAGAGTTGGTGTCCCCATGTGGAACCAATTAGTTTTTCTATGGTACAAAATTAAATGTGCCCTTATAAAAACATTGAAAACAATAAAGTCCATCGATAATATTCAGAAAACACAAACACAGAGGCTTTCACAATATTACAGATTGAGTTAGCCAAAACACAACCGGATATTTCCGGTTTCATTCAGTCATATCCGGACAAAGTGGTTTGGAATTCTTTTGCAAAGGACCACGAGAATCACAGTACAAATGGTTTTGGAGAAAAGCAAAGTCTTTTCGTTAGGCAAGTGCATAAAATGTCATCTAGACAAACAGAAATATCACATTTGTTTGCCGTAGTTCCTCTAGATTTCTTCCTGTAAATACGAATGTGTACAGCTTGTGTGTCCATGTGGAACCAATTAGTGTTTCTACGGTACAAAATTAAATGTTTCTTTAGGAAAACATTCAAAACAATAAAGTCCATCGCCAATATCAGGAAAACACAAACACAGAGCATGTCGCAATATCTGGGATCGAGTTAGCCAAAAGAAAACCGGATATTGCTGGTTTCATCCAGTCATATCCGGACAAAGTGGTGTGGAATTCGTATGCAATGGACTGAGAAAATCACAGTAAAATGGTTTTGGAGAAAAGCGAAGTCTTCTCGTTAGGCACGTGCATAAAATGTCATCTATACAAACAGAAATATATGTTTGTTTGCCGTAGTTCCTCTTGCTTTCTCCCTAGAAAATAAGAATGTGTAGAGTTGGTGTCCCCATGTGGGACCAATTAGTTTTTCTACGGTACAAAATTAAATGTTCCCTTATAAAAACATTGAAAACAATAAAGTCCATCGATAATATCCAGAAAAAAACAAACACAGAGGCTTTCACAATATTAGAGATTGAATTAGCCAAAACACAAACGGATATTTCCGGTTTCATTCAGCCATATCCGGACAAAGTGGTTTGGAATTCTTTTGCAATGGACTGCGAGAATCACAGTAAAAATGGTTTTGGAGAAAAGCAAAGTCTTTCGTTAGGCAAGTGCATAAAATGTCATCGATACAAACAGAAATATCATATTTGTTTGCCGTAGTTCCTCCAGATTTCTCCCTGTAAATACGAATGTGTAGAGCTGGTGTCTCCATGTGGAACCAATTAGTGTATCCAAGCACAAAATTAAATGTTCCCCGATAAAAAACATTCAAAACCATAAAGTCCGTTAAATAATCGGGAAACAGAAACACAGAGCCTGTAGCAATATCTGGGATTGAGTTAGCCAAAACACAACTGGATATTTCTGGTTACATCCAGGCATATCCAGAGAATGTGCTGTGGAGCTCATATGCAATTGACTGAGAAATTCACAGCACAAATGGTTTTGGAGAAAAGCAAAGTCATTTCTTTAGGCAAGTGCATAAAATGTCATCTAGAAAAACAGAAATATCATATTTGTTTGCCGCAGTTCCTCTAGATTTCTTCCTGTAAATACGAATGTGTACAGCTGGTGTGTCCATGTGGAACCAATTAGTGTCTCTACGGTACAAAATTAAATGTTTCTTTATGAAAACATTCAAAACAATAAAGTCCATCGATAATATCCAGAAAACACAAACGCAGAGGCTTTCACAATATTTAGGATTGAGTTAGCCAAAACACAACCGGATATTTCAGGTTTCATCCAGTCATATCCGGACAAAGTGGTTTGGAATTCGTATGCAATGGACCGAGAAAACCACAGCACAAATGGTTTTGGAAAAAGCAAAGTCTTTTTGTTAGGCAAGTGCATAAAATGTCATCTAGACAAACAGAAATATCATGTTTGTGTGCCGCAGCTCCTCTAGCTTTCTCCCTAGAAATTACGAATGTGTAGATCTGGTGTCTCCATGTGGAACCAATTAGTGTTTCAACGGTACAAAATTAAATGTTCCTGATAAAAAACATTCAAAACAATAATGTCCATAGATAATATCCAGAAAACACAAATACAGAGGCTTTCACAATATTTTGGATTGAGTTAGCCAAAACACAACCGGATATTTCTGGTTTCATCCAGTCATATCCGTAAAAAGTTGTGTGGAATTCATATGCAATGGACCGAGAAAATCACAGTACAAATGGTTTTGGAGAAAAGCAAAGTCTTTTCGTGAGGCAAGTGCATAAAATGCCATCGATACAAACAGAAATATCATGTTTGTTATCGCAGTTGCTCTAGTATTCTCCCTATAAAATACGAATGTGAAGAGCTGGTGTCTCCATGTGGAAACAATTAGTGTTTCTACGGTACAAAATTAAATGTTCCCTGATAAAAAACATTCAAAGAATAAAGTCTGTGGATAATATCAAGAATAAACAAACACAGAGGCTGTAGCAATATCTGGGATTGAGTTAGCCAAAACACAACCGGATATTTCTGTTTTCATCTAGTCATATCCGGACAAACTGGTGTGGAATTCGTATGCAATGGACCGAGAAAATCACAATAAAAATGGTTTTGGAGAAAAGCAAAGTCTTTCGTTAGCCAAGTGCATAAAATGTCATCGATACAAACAGAAATATATGTTTGTTTGCCGTAGTTCCTCTAGCTTTCCCCCTAGAAAATACGAATGTGTAGAGCTGGCGTCTCCATGTGGAACCAATTAGTGTATCCAAGCACAAAATTAAATGTTCCCCGATAAAAAACATTCAAAACCATAAAGTCCGTTAAATAATCGGGAAACAGAAACACAGAACCTGTAGCAATATCTGGGATTCAGTTAGCCAAAACACAACTGGATATTTCTGGTTACATCCAGGCATATCCAGAGAATGTGCTTTGGATCTCATATGCAATGGACCGATAATATCACAGCACAAATGGTTTTGGAGAAAAGCAAAGTCATTTCTTTAGGCAAGTGCATAAATTGTCATCTTGACAAACAGAAATATCATATTTGTTTGCCGCAGTTCTTCTAGATTTCTCCCTGTCAATACGAATGTGTACAGCTTGTGTGTCCATGTGGAACCAATTAGTGTTTCTACGGTACAAAATTAAATGTTTCTTTATGAAAACATTCAAAACAATAAAGTCCATCGATAGTAACCAGAAAACACAAACACAGAGGCTTTCACAATATTTCGGATTGAGTTAGCCAAAACACAACCGGATATTTCTGGTTTCATCCAGTCATATCCGTAAAAAGTGGTGTGGAATTCGTATGCAATGGACCGAGAAAATCACAGCACAAATGGTTTTGGAGAAAAGCAAAGTCTTTTTGTTAGGCAAGTGCATAAAATGTCATCGATACACACAGAAATATCATGTTTGTTTGCCGTAGTTCCTCTAGCTTTCCCCCTAGAAAATTCAAATGTGTAGAGCTGGCGTCTCCATGTGGAACCAATTAGTGTATCCAAGCACAAAATTCAATGTTCCCAGATAAAAAACATTCAAAACCATAAAGTCCGTTAAATAATCGGGAAACAGAAACACAGAACCTGTAGCAATATCTGGGATTCAGTTAGCCAAAACACAACTGGATATTTCTGGTTACATCCAGCCATATCCAGAGAATGTGCTGTGGAGCTCATATGCAATGGACCGAGAAAATCACAGCACAAATGGTTTTGGAGAAAAGCAAAGTCATTTCTTTAGGCAAGTGCATAAATTGTCATCTTGACAAACAGAAATATCATATTTGTTTGCCGCAGTTCTTCTAGATTTCTCCCTGTCAATGAAGGACCCTTATGGGGGAGAGGGACAAGAAACTAGGCCTAGGCAGATATCAGGGGCTTCTTAAGAGGTTAGATGTTCCCCAGGGTCCAGCGGGCACGTTCTCTGGGAAGGAAAAGTCTATCCCCTTTAGAGAACCTCTAGGCATGCCTAGAGCAGAGCTGCCACTCTCCTTCGCAGAGTCTCAGTACTCTCCTCAGCATTCTCCTCAGCTGGTTCCTTCAGCACTCTCCTCAGCATTCTCTTCAGCTGGTTCCCTCAGCACTCTCTTCAGCATTCTCCTCAGCTGGTTCGCTCAGCACTCTCCTCAGCATTCTCCGGTATGCTAATTGTCCCTCCGAACCGGCCAATCCCATATGCTAATTTGTTGACTATATAACCTGTGTGAAACTGCCGCTCAGGGCTCCTCACCGCCTTAGGTGGGGGCCCGTTTGCGCACACGTACAATAAATACCTCATGCTTTTTGCATCAACTGGTCTGGAGTCTGGATTTTTGGGCGTCCTCTCGAGCAAGTGGGCATCTCTACAACTGAGAGGTCCAACATCAATACGAATGTGTACAGCTTGTGTGTCCATGTGGAACCAATTAGTGTTTCTACGGTACAAAATTAAATGTTTCTTTATGAAAACATTCAAAACAATAAAGTCCATCGATAGTAACCAGAAAACACAAACACAGAGGCTTTCACAATATTTCGGATTGAGTTAGCCAAAACACAACCGGATATTTCTGGTTTCATCCAGACATATCCGTAAAAAGTGGTGTGTAATTCGTATGCAATGGACCGAGAAAATCACAGTAAAATTGGTTTTGGAGAAAAGCAAAGTCTTTTCGTTAGGCAAGTGCATAAAATGTCATCGATACAAACAGAAATATCATGTTTGTTTGCCACAGTTCCTCTAGCATTCTCCCTAGAAAATACAAATGTGAAGAGCTGGTGTCTCCATGTGGAAACAATTAGTGTTTCAACGGTACAAAATTAAATGTTCCCTGATAAAAAACATTCAAAGAATAAAGTCTGTGGATAATATCAAGAATACACAAACACAGAGGCTGTAGCAATATCTGGGATTGAGTTAGCCAAAACACAACCGGATATTTCTGTTTACATCTAGTCATATCCGGACAAACTGGTGTGGAATTCGTATGCAATGGACCGAGAAAATCACAATAAAAATGGTTTTGGAGAAAAGCAAAGTCTTTTCGTTAGCCAAGTGCATAAAATGTCATCGATACAAACAGAAATATATGTTTGTTTGCCGTAGTTCCTCTAGCTTTCTCCCTAGAAAATACGAATGTGTAGAGCTGGCGTCTCCATGTGGAACCAATTAGTGTATCCAAGCACAAAATTCAATGTTCCCAGATAAAAAACAATCAAAGCCATAAAGTCCGTTAAATAATCGGGAAACAGAAACACAGAGCCTGTAGCAATATCTGGGATTGAGTTAGCCAAAACACAACTGGATATTTCTGGTTACATCCAGGCATATCCAGAGAATGTGCTGTGGAGCTCAAATGTAATGGACCGAGAAAATCACAGCACAAATGGTTTTGGAGAAAAGCAAAGTCATTTCTTTAGGCAAGTGCATAAAATGTCATCTAGAAAAACAGAAATATCATATTTGTTTGCCGCAGTTCCTCTAGATTTCTCCCTGTAAATACGAATGTGTACAGCTGGTGTGTCCCTGTGGAACCAGTTAGTGTTTCTACAGTACAAAATAAATGTTTCTTTATGAAAACATTCAAAACAAAAAGTCCATCGATAATATCCAGAAAACACAAACACAGAGGCTTTCACAATATTTCGGATTGAGTTAGCCAAAACACAACCGGATATTTCTGTTTGCATCCAGTCATATCCGGACAAACTGGTGTGGAATTCATATGCAGTGGACCAAAAAAATCACAGTGAAAATGGTTTGGGAAAAGCAAAGTCTTTTCGTTAGGCAATGCATAAAATGTCATCTATACAAACAGAAATATCATGTTCGTTTGCCGCAGTTCCTCTAGCTTTCTCCCTAGAAAATAAGAATGTGTATAGCTAGTGTCTGCATGTTGAACCAATTATTGATCCCAAGTACAAAATTAAATGTTCCCTGATAAAAAAAACATTCAAAACAATAAAGTCCATGGATAATATCAAGAATACACAAACACAGAGGCTGTAGCAATATCTGGGATTGAGTTAGCCAAAACACAACGGGATATTTCTGTTTTGATCCAGTCATATCCGGACAAACTGGTGTGGAATTCGTATGGAATGGACCGAGAAATTCACAGCACAAATGGTTTTGGAGAAAAGCAAAGTCATTTCTTTAGGCAAGTGCATAAAATGTCATCTAGAAAAACAGAAATATCATATATGTTTGCCGCAGTTCCTCTAGATTTCTTCCTGTAAATACGAATGTGTACAGCTGGTGTGTCCATGTGGAACCAATTAGTGTCTCTACGGTACAAAATTAAATGTTTCTTTATGAAAACATTCAAAACAATAAAGTCCGTGGATAATATCAGGAATACACAAACACAGAGGCTGTAGCAATATCTGGGATAGAGTTAGCAAAAAAAAAAAAAAAAACAAAACAGATATTTCTGTTTTAATCCAGTCATATCCGCACAAACTGGTGTGGAATTCGTATGCAATGGACCGAGAAAATCACAGTAAAATGGTTTGGGAAAAGCAAAGTCTTTTCATTAGGCAAGTGCATAACATGTCATCTATACAAACAGAAATATCATGTGTGTTTGCCGCAGTTCCTCTAGCTTTCTCCCTAGAAAATACGAATGTGTAGAGCTTGTGTCTCCCTGTGGAACTAAATAGTGATTCCAAGGACAAAATTAAATATTCCCGGATAAAAACATTCAAATCAATAAAGTCCGTGGATAATATCAGGAATACACAAACACAGAGGCTTTCATAATATTTCGGATTCCGTTAGCCAAAACACAACCGGATATTTCTGTTTTTATCCAGTCATATCCGACAAACTGGTATAGAATTTTTATTCAATGGACTGAGAAAACCAAGTAAAAATGGTTTTGTAGAACAGCAGTCTTTTCGTTAGTCAAGTCCATAAAATGTCATCTATACAAACAGAAATAACATGTTTGTTTGCCGCAGTTCCTCTAGCTTTTCCATAGAAAATACGAATGTGTAGAGCTGGTATTTCCATGTGGAACAATTAGTGTTTCTAAGCACAAAATTAAATGTTCCCTGATGAAAAAATTCAAAATAATAAAGTACATCGATAATATCCAGAAAACACAAACACGGAGGCTTTCACAATATTTCGGATTGAGTTAGCCAAAACACAACCGGATATTTCTGGTTTCATCCAGGCATATCCGGAAAAAGTCATTTGGAATTCGGATGCAATGGACTGAGAAAATCACAGTACAAATGGTTTTGGAGAAAAGCAAAGTCTTTTCGTTAGGCAAGTGCATAAAATGTCATCTATACAAATAGAATTATCATGTTTGTTTGCCACAGTTCCTCTAGCTTTCTCCGTAGGAAATAGGAATATGTTCAGCTGTTGTCTCCATGTGGAACCAATTACTGTATCCAAGCTCAAAATAAAATGTTCCCCGATAAAAAAATTTCAAAAAAAATAAATTCCACTGATAATATACAGAAAAAACAAGCAAAGAGGCTGTAGCAATATTTGGGATTGAGTTAGCAAAAAAACCCCAAATATTTCCGGTTTCATCCAGTCATATCCGGAGAAACTGGTGTGGAATTCGTATGCAATGGACCGAGAAAATCACAGTCCAAATGGTTTTGGAGAATAGCAAAGTCTTTTCGTTAGGCAAGTGCATAAAATGTCATCTATACAAACAGAAATATAATGTTTGTTTGCCGCAGTTCCTCTATTTTCTCCCTAGAAAATACGAATGTGTAGAGATGGTGTCCCCATGATGAACAAATTAGTATTTCAATGGTACAAAATTAAATGTTCCCTGATAAAAACATTGAAAACCATAAAATGCATCGAAAATATCCAGAAAACACAAACACAGAGGCTTTCACAATATTTCGGATTGAGTTACCGAAAAGACAACCAGATATTTCCGTTTTCATCTAGTCATATCCGAACAAACTGGTGTGGAATTCATATGCAATGGACTGAGAAAATCACAATACAAATGGTTTTGGAGAAAAGCAACACATTTTCATTAGGCGAGTGCATAAAATGTCATCTATACAAACAGAAATATCATGTTTGTTTGCCGCTGTTCCTCTAGCTTTCTCCCTAGAAAATACGAATATATAGAGCTGGTGTCTCCATGTGCAACCAATTACTGCATCCAAGCTCAAAACAAAATATTCCTGGATAAAAAACATTCAAAATAATAAAGACAGTTGATTATATACAGAAAACACAAACACAGAGGCTGTAGCAATATCTGGGATTTAGTTAGCCAAAACAAAACCAGATATTTCCAGTTTCATCCCGTCATATCCTGACAACGTGCTGAGGAATTCGTATGCAATGGACCGCGAAAATTACAGTAAAAATGCTTTTGGAGAATAGCAAAGTCTTCTGGTTAGGCAAGTGCATAAAATGTCATCTACACAAACAGAAATATAATGTTTGTTTTCCAAAGATCCTCTATATTTTCCGTAGAAAATACGAATGTGTAGAGCTGGTGTCTCCATGTGGAAACAATTAGTGTTTCCAAGCACAAAATTAAATGTTCCCTGATAAAAAATTCAAAACAATAAAGTCCATCGATAATATCTAGAAAACACAAAGAAGGAAGGTTTCACAATATTGGGATTGTGTTAGCCAAAACACAACTGGATATTTCTGGTTTCATCCAGTCATATCCGAGCAAACGGGTGTGGAATTCATATGCAATGGACGGATAAAATCACAGTAAAAATTGTTTTGGAGAAAAGCAAAGTGTTTTCGATACACAAGTGCATAAAATGTCATCTATACTAACAGAAATATCATGTTTGTTTGTCGCAGTTCCTCTAGATTTCTCCCTAGAAAATACGAATGTCTATAGCTGGTGTCTCTATTTGGAACCAAATAGTGATTCCAAGGACAAAATTAAATATTCCCAGATAGAAAATATTCAAATCAATAAAGTCCGTGGATAATATCAGGAATACACAAACACAGAGGCTTTCCTAATGTTTTGTTTGCGTTAGCCAAAACACAACCAGATATTTCTGCTTTCATCCAGTCATATCCGGACAAACTGGTGTGGAATTCTTATTCAATGGACTGAGAAAATCACAGTAAAATGGTTTTGGAGAAAAGCGAAGTCTTCACGTTAGGCACGTGCATAAAATGTCATCTATACAAACAGAAATATATGTTTGTTTGCCGTAGTTCCTCTTGCTTTCTCCCTAGAAAATAAGAATGTGTAGAGTTGGTGTCCCCATGTGGAACCAATTAGTTTTTCTACGGTACAAAATTAAATGTTCCCTTATAAAAACATTGAAAACAATAAAGTCCATCGATAATATCCAGAAAAAAACAAACACAGAGGCTTTCACAATATTAGAGATTGAATTAGCCAAAACACAAACGGATATTTCCGGTTTCATTCAGCCATATCCGGACAAAGTGGTTTGGAATTCTTTTGCAATGGACTGCGAGAATCACAGTAAAAATGGTTTTGGAGAAAAGCAAAGTCTTTCGTTAGGCAAGTGCATAAAATGTCAAAGATACAAACAGAAATATCATATTTGTTTGCCGTAGTTCCTCCAGATTTCTCCCTGTAAATACGAATGTGTAGAGCTGGTGTCTCCATGTGGAACCAATTAGTGTATCCAAGCACAAAATTAAATGTTCCCAGATAAAAAACATTCAAAACCATAAAGTCCGTTAAATAATCGGGAAACAGAAACACAGAGCCTGTAGCAATATCTGGGTTTGAGTTAGCCAAAACACAACTGGATATTTCTGGTTACATCCAGGCATATCCAGAGAATGTGCTGTGGAGCTCAAATGTAATGGACCGAGAAAATCACAGCACAAATGGTTTTGGAGAAAAGCAAAGTCATTTCTTTAGGCAAGTGCATAAAATGTCATCTAGAAAAACAGAAATATCATATTTGTTTGCCGCAGTTCCTCTAGATTTCTCCCTGTAAATACGAATGTGTACAGCTGGTGTGTCCCTGTGGAACCAGTTAGTGTTTCTACAGTACAAAATAAATGTTTCTTTATGAAAACATTCAAAACAAAAAGTCCATCGATAATATCCAGAAAACACAAACACAGAGGCTTTCACAATATTTCGGATTGAGTTAGCCAAAACACAACCGGATATTTCTGGTTACATCCAGGCATATCCGGACAAACTGGTGTGGAATTCGTATGCAATGTACCGAGAAAATCACAGTACAAATGGTTTTGGAGAAAAGCAAAGTCTTTTCCTTAGGCAAGTGCATAAAATGTCATCTATACAAACAGAAATATCATGTTTGCTTGCCGCAGTTGCTCTAGCTTCTCCCTAGAAAATACGAATATGTTCAGCTGGTGTCTCCATGTGGAACCAATTAGTGTTTCTACGGTACAAAAATTAATGGTCCCTGATAAAAACATTTAAAACAATAAAGTCCATAGATAATATCCAGAAAACACAAACACAGAGGCTTTCACAATATTTCAGATTGAGTTAGCCAAAACACAACCGGATATTTCTGTTTGCATCCAGTCATATCCGGACAAACTGGTGTGGAATTCATATGCAGTGGACCAAAAAAATCACAGTGAAAATGGTTTGGGAAAAGCAAAGTCTTTTCGTTAGGCAAGTGCATAAAATGTCATCTATACAAACAGAAATATCATGTTCGTTTGCCGCAGTTCCTCTAGCTTTCTCCCTAGAAAATAAGAATGTGTATAGCTAGTGTCTGCATGTTGAACCAATTATTGATCCCAAGCACAAAATTAAATGTTCCCTGATAAAAAAAACATTCAAAACAATAAAGTCCATGGATAATATCAAGAATACACAAACACAGAGGCTGTAGCAATATCTGGGATTGAGTTAGCCAAAACACAATGGGATATTTCTGTTTTGATCCAGTCATATCCGGACAAACTGGTGTGGAATTCGTGTGCAATGGACCGAGAAAATCACAGTAAAAGGGTTTTGGAGAAAAGCAAAGTCTTTTCGTTAGGCAAGTGCATAAAATGTCATCTATACAAACAGAAATATCATGTTTGTTTGCTGCAGTTCCTCTAGCTTTCTCCCTAGAAAATAAGAATGTGTAGCGCGGGTGTTCTCATGATGAACCAATTAGTGTTTCAACTGTACAAAATTAAATGTTCCCAGATAAAAACATTCAAAACACTAAGTACATCGATAATATCCAGAAAACACAAACACAGAGGCTGTAGCAATATCTGGGATTGAGTTAGCGAAAAAACAACCGGATATTTCTGTTTTCATTCAGTCATATCTGGACAAACTGGTGTGGAATTCGTATGCAATGGACTGAATAAATCACAGTAAAAATGGTTCTGCAGAAAAGCAAAGTCTTTTCATTTGGCAAGTGCATAAAATGTCATCTATACAAACAGAAATATCAGGTTTGTTTGCCATAGTTCCTCTAGCTTTCTCCCTAGAAAATACGAATATGTGGAGCTGGTGTCCCCATGATGAACCTATTAGGGTTTCTACGGTAAAAAATAAAATGTTCCCTGATAAAAACATTCAAAACAATAAAGTCCATGGATAATATCCAGAAATCAAAAACAGAGAGGCTGTAGCAATATACGGATTGAGTTAGCCAAAACACAACCAGATATTTCTGGTTTCATCCAGTCATATCAGGACAAACTGGTGTGGAATTCGTATGCAATGGACCGAGAAAATCAGAGTAAAATGGTTTTGGAGAAAAGCAAAGTCTTTTCGTTAGCCAAGTGCATAAAATGTCATCTAGACAAACAGAAATAACATGTTCGTTTTCCGCAGTTCCCCTAGCTTTCTCACTAGAAAATACGAATGTGAGGAGCTGGTGTCCCCATGATGAACCAAGTAGTGTTTCTATGGTACAAAATTAAATGTTCCCAGATAAAAACATTCAAAACACTAAGTCCATCGATAATATCCAGAAAACACAAACACAGAGGCTGTAGCAATATATGGATTGAGTTAGCGAAAAAACAACCGGATATTTCTGTTTTCATTCAGTCATATCCAGACAAACTGGTGTGGAATTCGTATGCAATGGACTGAATAAATCACAGTAAAAATGGTTCTGCAGAAAAGCAAAGTCTTTTCGTTTGGCAAGTGCATAAAATGTCATCTATACAAACAGAAATATCAGGTTTGTTTGCCATAGTTCCTCTAGCTTTCTCCCTAGAAAATACGAATATGTGGAGCTGGTGTCCCCATGATGAACCTATTACGGTTTCTACAGTAAAAAATAAAATGTTCCCTGATAAAAACATTCAAAACAATAAAGTCCATGGATAATATCCAGAAATCAAAAACAGAGAGGCTGTAGCAATATACGGATTGAGTTAGCCAAAACACAACCGGATATTTCTGGTTTCATCTAGACATATCCGGACAAAGTAGTGTGGAATTTGTATGCAATGGACCGAGAAAATCACAGTACAAATGGTTTTGGAGAAAAGCAAAGTCTTTTCATTAGGCAAGTGCATAAAATGTCATGCATACAAACAGAAATATCATGTCTGTTTGCCGCAGTTCCTCTAGCTTTCTCCCTAGTAAATACGAATGTGTAGATGGGGTGTCTCCGTGTGGAACAAATTACTGTTTCCAAGCAAAAAATAAAATGTTCCCCAATAAAAAAACATTCAAAACAATAAAGTCCATTGATAATATGCAGAAAACACAAACACAGAGGCTTTAAATATTTGGGATTGAGTTAGCCAAAACACAACCAGATATTTCTGGTTTCATCCAGTCATATCCGGACAAACTGGTGTGGAATTCGTATGCAATGGACCGAGAAAATCAGAGTAAAATGGTTTTGGAGAAAAGCAGTCTTTTCGTTAGGCAAGTGCATAAAATGTCATCTAGACAAACAGAAATAACAAGTTCGTTTTCCGCAGTTCCCCTAGCTTTCTCCCTAGAAAATACGAATGTGTGGAGCTGGTGTCCCCATGATGAACCAAGTAGGTACAAAATTAAATGTTCCCTGATAAAACATTCAAAACAATAAGCCCATCGATAATATCCATTAAACGCAAATACAGAGGCTTTCACAATATTTCGCATTGAGTTAGCAAAAAAGGAACCGGATATTTCCGGTTTCATCCAGTCATTTCCGGACAAACTCCTGTGGAATTCGTATGCAATGGACCGAGAAAATCACAGTACAAATGGTTTTGGAGAAAAGCAAAGTCTTTTCGTTAGGCAAGTGCATAAAATGTCCTCTAGACAAACAGAAATATCATGTTTGTTTGTCGCAGTTACTCTAACTTCTCCCTAGAAAATATGAATGTGTAGAGCTGTTGTCCTCATGAGGAACCAACTATTGTTTCTACGGTAAAAAATTAAATGTTCCCTGATAAAAACTTTCAAAACAAAAAAGTCTATCGATAATATCCAGAAAACACAAACACAGAGGCTGTAGCAATATTTCAGATTGAGTTAGCCAAAACCCAACCGGATATTTCTGGTTTCATCCAGTCATATCCGAAAAAGTGGTTTGGAATTCATATAAAAAGGACTGAGAATATCACAGTACAAATGGTTTTGGAGAAAAGCAAAGTCTTTTCATTAGGCAATTGCATAAAATATCATCTATAAAAACAGAAATATCATGTTTGTTTGCCGCTGGTCCTCTAGCTTTCTCCCTAGAAAATACGAATATTAAAGTCCGTGGATAATATCCGGAAAACACAAACACAGAGGCTGTAGCAATATCTGGGATTGAGTTTGCCAAAACACAACTGGATATATCTGGTTTCATCCAGTCATATATGGAAAAAGTGGTGTGGAATTTGTATGCAATGGACCGAGAAAATAGAGTAAAAATGGTTTTGGAGAAAAGCAAAGTCTTTTTGTTAGGCAAGTGCATAAAATGTCATCTATACAAACAGAAATATCATGTTTGTTTGCCACAGTTCTTGTAGTTTTCTCCCTAGAAAATATGAATGTGTAGAGCTGGTGTCTCCATGTGGAACTGATTACTGTATCCAAGGTCAAAATAAAATGTTCCCCAATAAAAAACATTCAAAACAATAAAGTCCATTGATAGTATCCAGAAAAAACAAACACAGAATCTGTAGCAATATCTGGGATTGAATTAGCCAAAACAAAACCTGATATTTCCGGTTTCATCCAGCCATATCCGGTAAACTGGTGGGGAATTCGTACGCAATGGACCGAGAAAATCACAGTACACATGGTTTTGGAGAAAAGCAAAGTCTTATCGTTAGGCAAGTGCATAAAATGTCATCTATACAAACAGAAATATCCTGTTTGTTTTCCGCAGTTCCTCTAGCTTTCTCCCTAGAAAATGTGAATGTGAAGAGCTGGTGTCTCCATGTGGAAACAATTAGTGTTTCGCAGCACAAAATTAAATGTTCCCTGATAAAAAACATTCAAAACAGTAAAGTCTGTGGATAATTTCAGGAATAAACAAACACAGAGGCTTTAGCAATATCTGGGATTGAGTTAGCCAAAACACAACCGGATATTTCGGTTTTCATCTAGTCATATCCGGACAAACTGGTGTGGAATTCTTATGCAGGGGACCGAGAAAATCACAGTAAAAATGATTTGGAGAAAAGCAAAGTCTTTTCATTAGGCAATTGTATAAAATGTCATCGATACAAACAGAAATATCATGTTTGTTTGCCACAGTACCTCTAGCATTCGTCCTAGAAAATACGAATGTGTAGAGCTGGTGTTCCCATCATGAACCAATTAGTGTTTCAACGGTACAAAATGAAATGTTCCCTGATAAAAACATTCAAAACAATAAAGTCCATCGATAAAATCCAAAAAACACAAACACAGATGCTTTCATAATATTTCGGATTCAGTTAGCCAAATCTCAACCGGATATTTCTGGTTTCATCCAGTCATATCCGGACATTCTGGTGTGGAATTCACATTTAATGGACCGAGAAAATTAGAGTAAAAATGGTTTTGGAGAAAAGCAAAGTGTTTTCTTTAGGGAAGTGCATAAAATGTCATCTATACAAACAGAAATATCATGTTTGTGTGCCTCAGTTCCTCTAGATTTTGCCCTAGAAAATACGAATGTGTAGAGCTGGTGTTCCCATGATGAACCTATTAGCGTTTTTACGGTACAAAATTAAAAATTCCCTGATAAAAAACATTCAGAACAATAAAGTCTGTGGATAATATCAGGAATACACAAACACAGAGTCTGTAGCAATATCAGGGATTGTGTTAGCCAAAAGAAAAGTGGATAATTCAGGTTTCTTCCAGTCATATCCGGTAAACTGGTGTGAAATTCATATGCAATGGACCGAGAAAATCACAGTACAAATTTTTTTGGAGAAAAGCAGTCTTTTCATTAGGCCAGTGCATAAAATGTCATCTATACAAACAGAAATATCCTGTTTGTTTGCCGCAGTTCCTCTAGCTTTCTCCCTAGAAAATACGAATGTGAATAGCTGGTGTCTCCATGATGAACCAATTAGTGTTTCAACGGTACAAAATTAAATGTCCCCTGATAAAAAACATTCAAAACAATAAAGTCTGTGGATAATATCAGGAATACATAAACACAGATTCTGTAGCAATACCTGGCATTGAGTTAGCCAAAATAAAACCGGATATTTCTAGTTTCATCCAGTCATTTCCGGACAAACTGGTGTGGAATTCGTATGCAATGGACCGAGAAAATCACAGTAAAAATGGTTTTGGAGAAAAGTAAATTCTTTTCGTTAGCCAAGTGCATAAAATGTCATCTATACAAAGCAAAATATCATGTTTGTTTGTCGCAGTTCCTCTAGCTTTCTCCCTGGAAAATACGAATGTGTAGAGCTGGTGTCCCCATAATGAAGCAATTAGTGTTTCAACGGTAGAAAATTAAATGTTCCTTGATGAAAACATTCAAAACAAGTTTACCGACTCTGATCATATTTAGACAAGGTCAGAAAAGACAGAGTGAGGATAGTATCCAATGATCCTAAGAGAGACATTTACCAGGTTTGAACAATTATACAGCATTAAGTGGGGGAGAGGACCATCAGTACACACAGGTTGGGAGTAGAGCCATTGGTGGTAGAGTAGAGGTTATGATTACAAAGGAATGAGGCCCAAGTGCACTAGACAGGGCCTAGAACAAAGGACAGAGTCATTATTAGAGGAGCTAAGAAAGGTGCTGTCTAAGCTACAAGTAATTTTTCTGATTGAGAGGCAAACGGAACCTGATAGAAGGGGCTTGATAATAATCTGGTGGGCTTTAGGCCTTGTAAATTCAGAGGCCCAGAACTATCTATCTCTTCACATGGGGTATATCCTAAGGGAGGTGTGAACCTCCTAGGGGAAGGCACTCTGTTGACTTTCATTACTTGGCTGGCCTGGGAGGAGAGCTGGCCAGGTAAAGGCAGGTGGCATTTCTAACAAGAAATTTACAGTTCTGCCTGCAATGTTGCTGACCCTACTTGACCATCCCCTCAGCTGCAGTGGTCACTTTGGAAGTTGTGCTGAATGAAGGCCTTTTCAGCTTAGAGCCAATAAGATCTGTGGCTCTGACCTGGGCATCCTTCGACTCCAGGGCAGGTCCATTTCCAGTGATCCAACTCTTGGCAGAGCTGCCAGGGCTCTTCACAAGCTGACTTCTGCTGAAGCCCAGGCTTACCACATTGAAAGCCACTGCAGTAGACTGGCCTGTTGGGTCTCTTTGAGGCAGATCACTGTACAGATCAGCCATTAATAGGCCTGCCACCCATTGCTTCTGATGCCGAGTTTTCTTTTCCTCCTGGTTTATGTTAAAGCAGACCAGAGTATGCAAGTCAAGGGAGTGCCCAAGTCCCATCTCTAATCTTTGGTGGCCTGAACTACAAGTCTATAGTCACAGGCATGTTCTGTAGTAGTTTTTCTAAGGTAGACAATGCCCAGAGGAAAATTATATTCTCACTTTCAAACTTTCTTTCCCTTTGGTCTGAAAGGTTTTTTCTACTTGCTGTATACTTCGCTGATGGCGAAGTGAATCTAGCTATGATATTATTATTTAAGTTCTTATTTTGGCTATGCTATTGCAGAAAAATGTTAGCCATCTCTTTTATAAGGTCTAAAGATTAAATTGTGCATCCTACAGATTCCTTCATAATAGAATTAGTTTCCTACCTTGAAGAGAATAGCGAAATGAAAGAACAAGTTGGGCTTAGAATAGAGAAATGAGGGAGCAAGTCCTAGATCGCTTGCTGACAATAGCAATATCACATGAATACTTAGCAAACCGTTTCAACCATTAGATAACCACTTAAGAAAACATTTACCAGAAGGTCCAATGCCTTCTATAAATTTTAAGAATTTTAAGAAATTGTTCAAACCTGGTAATTGCCTCTCTTAGGATCATTGGTTACTATCCTCACTCTGTCTTTTATGACCTTGTCTAAATATGATCAGAGTCGGTAAACTTGGAAGGCTTCCATAGCCTTGGCAACTCATGACGACAGCCTAGGATGGTTACTGGCACCATAAACTAGAGTGTCAATTTGTTGGGTCAACAACAGGAGCCACTGTGCAGTTGCTCCTCATGTGGGATCTCTGTCCTTAATGTGCTGTACATTGTGATTTTGTAAGACCCCTGCTAAAAGTAAATATTAAAATAATTTTAGCAAGGGTTGAAAAGTTTGGCTGCTGACAGTAGCCATTCCTTAAGATAACTGTGTCTCCACCTGCCTACAGAATAACCTTGGGAAACTGCCTTGTGAAATTGCTCTGTGTAACTGTCTCACGCGATAACACTCGCAGGAGTCCGGAAAAGAGTTGCAATAAGGTTCTGTGACCATTGTATAAATTTACCCCTTCCCTCACTGAAATCGCAACAAGAGTTTGCCCAATCACCAAACGCCCCACATACATATGTTAATCAGGTGGCTATTGTCTTTAAAAACTGCTGTAACCCCTGCTCAGGGCTCTCTCGCTCTCTGGACTGCCTGAGGTGCTGGGGAGCCCATTTGCGCAAACGTATTAATAAATATCCTCTTGCTTTTTGCATCTACTGGGCTGGAGTTTTGGGTCTTTGGGCGACCACCCGAGCGCGTTGGATTCCCAGATTTGGGGTCCTTCATTGGGGGCTCGTCCGGGATTTGGACGCCCCCAGACCCAATTCTTTGACCAGTTGGAGGTAAGCTACTTGTTTTATTGGTTGTGTCCTTCTCGTCGTTTGGTCAGTGTTTAAGTCTGCACTTGGTGCCCGTACGGGACTTGAATTTGTATCGGACCAGTGGGGGAGGCAGACGTGCCCTGAGACCCTTGGTCCCACCGTGGGGGGACGCTCCAACGGTGGTTTGGGGGAAAGGAGAGAGAAAGTGCCTCTCTCCTTCCCAGGGAGAGCCTGGCCGTCTGTCCGCTCCCATTTGAACTTGTACTTTCGGTTTGCTACCGATTTGGTGCCGCGGCTCGTCTTGTGTGTTGTGTGCGTCTGTCTGTTTTCTTGTTCCCCTCCTCGTTCGTTTTACTCTCTCCGTACCCATGGGGCAACAACTAACCACCCCTTTAAGCCTTACTTTAGGCCACTGGAAAGAAGTTTAAAAACTGCATGCACAATCAGTCGATCGACGTCAAAAGTAAAAAGTGGGTGACTTTCTGTTCCTCGGAATGGTCAACCTTTGAGGTCGGCTGGCCTGGCCGAGGGACAGGAACTTTAATGCTGATATTATCCCACAGGTCAGGGCATGAGTCTTTCAACCAGGACCCCACGGACACCCTGACCAGGTTCCCTATATTACCATGTGGGAAGACCTGACCCAAGACCCTCCCCTAATAAAGGCTATAAAGACTACATTACAGATGCAGGAAATAGGGTTAAAAAAGGTGAGCCATAGAACAGTTCATTGATGCCATAGGAATAGTCAGTCCTTGGTTCGCAGAAGGAGTCGTGGATGAGCAACATTAAAATGTACTCAAAAAAGATTTAAATGTGCATTTAAAAAAACAAAACAAGCCGTGATAAAGGCTGAAAAACTTTATTGCAGATGTAGAGGATAGGGTTAAAGAAACAAACCATAGAGCAATTTACCAGCGCTGTTAAAAAAATTTGTCCTTGGTTTGCTGAAGAGGGTGTTGTAAATAAGAAACACTGGGAGTAAAAAAATACAAATCAGTGTACACTGGACAGCCCTCACCCTGTATTTAAATATTTTACTTAAAGTAAATGTTACCTGTTGTAAAATTAATATTACTATGTAAAATGAGAAATTATGGTAACAAAGTGTCCGGACTACCCATTCTATTTTTGTATTATGTGTTAACTCTACCCTATTATTAATAGGAATGCTTGAACAGATTATGCTTGGTTTGCTTTACAAAAAATTTTAAATCAAAATATGCTGCAAACAGTTAAGATTGCACAAACCTACAAGAATGTAACAAATTACAGATAGTAAGAGGCTACTATCATTATGGCTAAATGGTTACCCACCGTGTTCCATCCGCTAAAAAATTTGTTGTCTTATCAAAAAGAGATGTTACAAATATTTAATGAAACCCGAATCACTAATTTCAGAGTAATGCAAAATGTTAGCGCATTTGTTAATTGGACTGTGTGTGCCTCAACATGTCTGTTTAACAAGTAACAATGCCTCAGATCTCCATGCCATGGGATTGTCTAGCCAGTTCTTAGGCTGTCTGCAGCAGCTTGAGTTGTTGTATTGAAATGGTACTGTTTTTTTATGTCCCTGACATGGGTGCCCAAGAAGCTAATTCCCCCTCAGATATGTTTCAATTTATCCTTAAAATGCCTTAAATATTATTGTGTTTGCTAAATGTATACTTGTATAAAAATTTGTATTGTATTCTTATAATGTGTTAATTATGTCTACCTCTCAATGCAACCCTAGGGCCAAATGTAAGGACAGATTTTTGGGATGGAGAGGCTTGTATCTAGGTTCAGCTCTGGTAGACAAGTAGCTTTGTTGCTGAATGACCTTCTCCTGCTCCTTGGGAGCCTGGCCAGTTCCCAGGGAGGAGGATAAAGGAATGTTTCTGATAAACAGGTGGGCATGCTTCGTGTCTTGGCTCTATGGCCAAGATCCGGGACCGGACGCACTGCTTGCCTAAAATCTCAGCAATGAGCCACCCTTGTCCTTGGGGGCTTTAAGAGGGAGCCGGAGAAAGCCTCTGCTGTTGCTGTTTCATCCCAGGGGAACACACAGTCAAGCTGAATATTAAACATGCCTGTAATGATTACTGATAATGTCTGATTCTCAGTATGAATCCTTTTCCGGTGCTTTGTGAAGATTGCCTAGTGATGCCCACAGCACTATAAATTCTGCTAAACATAAGTACAATGTAAACATGGATCGATTGGCTACTGTGGCTGAGGTGTTCTGTAACAGTCCCTTTGATAAGGGGTTAACAAAATGAATTCACTTAAAAACAGGACATTCAGGACCTGCCGCTCTACAGGGACATGTACAAAAATTGTCCAAAAGTCAAAAATCAAAATAAGGCTCCTCCTGGGATTTTCCCCCGGTGCTAAAGGGAAAGGCATTAGGCCAATTAATGTCACCCCAAAACTGATAAAAAAAGGTAATTCACTAAAAAACAGAGTTCGGGAAAACTGGAAGTGGGGCCAGCCTCAGGCCCTCCCTACAGGAATCAGTGGACTCTCTTGCTATAATATCATTATAGCAATGGAGCCATGTTTATTGCAACATTCTGTTAATCTATGCTCCTTTACTGTCTTTCCTCTAAATAATTTTAGTGTTCACTACGAGGCTTGCAGCGTATTTCTTGCAGATTAAACTAAAAGTAACTAAGCCTGTGCACAGCAGACAGCAGAAAAATACTTTGCTGTCACAAATTGGCAAAGTTGGCAGGATCTGCAAGTATACAAAGCAATGCCTTTCTTTAAAAAGAAAACTAAAGTTGCATATGTAGCCTGTGATGTTCCTGGCTGGAAAGACCCTCAGTTGGCCTCTTTGGCAAAAAAAAAATGGGCTCTCTGCTCAGGATTGAGTAAAAATTAAAATGACAAGTTACGGAGTGCACAGCCTCCACAAGTTATTGAGGTTTGCAATTGGTGCCAGTAAAAAAGGGAAATAAACTATAGGCTTTGGGGGACGTGAGGATGGATTTTGTTATCTGCATACTGATGCCTGTGTAAGCAATTTAAAAAAAGCGGTACAAAATAAATATAAATTAAAAATGCTGCCCTTTGGAGTCAAACCGCTAGGTGGTAATAAAAAATTATGTTAATGCTGGAGTGATAACTCCCATAATCACTAAAAAAAATTATCTAATTTGGCATGTTAAGAAATCAGGTAAAACCTGAAAAATGACTGTAAATTACAGAAGGTTTGAGTAAGTTACAGAAGGTGTAAAAAAGTTACAAAATATTATGGAAAGAAGACATTTTCAATTATAAAACTATTAGTCTATTTTCTTTGACATAAAATCAAAATCTGATCCTCTGTTAAAGCAATGAGTTAAAGTAATATATTATGTTCAAGTCTTGATGTCTCTGTTAAATTCTAACTGTTTAAAAATAGCTGTAAAAAGAGCAATGGTGAAATGGAGGGATCCTATCACCAATCAATGAAATGGACCTGATCCGGTACTGAAATGGGACGCGGGCTCCTAAGGGATGGGTTTTTCTATGCAGCCAATATGCCTTTACATCATTAGCCTCTGATAACTTCCGCAATTGCTCCCTGGGCCATGTGGCCCCGATGCTGACATCTGTATTTACAGTGGTGGATAGAGCGCGTTGGTGGCATGCTTCACCTGAAGACTGTAATGGCAACGTCATCCTGATAGGAGAGGACACTGCCCTTGCCGTGGCTGTATCAGTAGTAAGTGTTCCTGGACTGGCCTTTGGAAATAACCGTGGACTGCGAAGGCTTGCATGTTTAGTGACCAAAACAATCTTACTGCTACTGGACTGTCCAATATAGCCGAAGAATTGATTCAAGTTTGCTACCAAACCTCCTTTGTAATCAAAAATAATTGATATTTGGCTGTATGTTTCATCTCTCACCTAATGTCAGGCTGGAATGGTACTCAAAGACGGGTAAGACACTCAGCATCCTGTACCAACCTAAGACAGGGCTCTAGGCCAAGCTGCCAGAGTTACCGATGACAGGTAAGGACAGGAATGACTGAGGGCAACCTAAGACAGAGGCCATTCTCAATTAAATAAAAAGGGGGTTGCGGCAGGTGTGGAAACAGCACCGCCGCTCTTGCAAAAAAAAAAAAAAATCAACGCCAGAAATATCAGGCCCTCCATAGGGCAGTAGAAGATGATATACTGGACCTAGAGCAGACCATCGGTAAGCTAGAACAGTCTTTAACCTCACTTTTAAAAGTAGTGTTGCAGAACAGGAGGAGAATGGACTTATTGTTTTTTTTTTTTTAAAGGGTTTATGTGCTGCCCTAAAAAAGTGCTACTTCTACACTGATCATTCAGGGGTCATCAGGGACTCTATGGCTAAACTAAAAAGCCCCGTAAAATTTTAAGATTAAAATCAGTACAAAAAGAAGAGGAGGGAATGTAAGACCCCGCTAAAAGTAAATATTAAAATAATTTTAGCAAGGGTTAAAAAGTTTGGCTGCTGACAGTAGCCATTCCTTAAGATAACTGTGTCTCCACCTGCCTACAGAATAACCTTGGGAAACTGCCTTGTGAAATTGCTCTGTGTAACTGTCTCACGCAATAACACTTGCAGGAGTCCGGAAAAGAGTTGCAATAAGGTTCTGTGACCATTGTATAAATTTACCCCTTCCCTCACTGAAATCGCAACAAGAGTTTGCCCAATCACCAAACGCCCCACATACATATGTTAATCAGGTGGCTATTGTCTTTAAAAACTGCTGTAACCCCTGCTCAGGGCTCTCTCGCTCTCTGGACTGCCTGAGGTGCTGGGGAGCCCGTTTGCGCAAACGTATTAATAAATATCCTCTTGCTTTTTGCATCTACTGGGCTGGAGTTTTGGGTCTTTGGGCGACCACCCGAGCGCGTTGGATTCCCAGATTTGGGGTCCTTCAATTTAATGCTATAACTAGTACCCAACAGTATGTTTCACTTTGTGTTTCTATGTGAGTGCAAACTGTTGAAATCTTTATAATAAATTGATCTTCTGTATATAAAGAGAATTGAAAATGAACCTTGATGCAAATGGAAGGGGAGAGGGAGCAGGAGATGGGAGGGCTGCGGGTGGGAGGGAAGTTATGGGAGGGGGAAGCCATTGTAATCCATAAGCTGTACACTGGAAACTTATATTCATTAAATAAAAGTTAAAAAAAAACATTCAAAACAATAAAGTCCATGGATAATATCAGGAATAAACAAACACAGAGGCTGTAGCAATATCTGGGATTGTGTTAGCCAAAACAAAACTGGATATTTCTGTTTTCATCCAGTCATATACGGAAAAAATGGTGTGGAATTTGTATGCAATGGACAGAGAAAATCACAGTAAAAATGGTTTTGGAGAAAAGCAAAGTCTTTTCGTTAGACAAGTGCATAAAACATCATCTACACAAACAGAAATATCATGTTTGTTTGCAGTAGTTCCTGCAGGTTTCGCCCTGGAAAATACGAATGTGTAGAACAAATTAGTGTTTCTTCGGTACAAAAATAAATGTTCCCTGATAAAAATATTCAAAACAATAAAGTCCATCGATAATATTCAGAAAACACAAACACAGAGGCTGTAGCAATATATCGGATTGAGTTAGCCAAAACACAACCGAATATTTCAGGTTTCATCCAGTCATATAAGGACAAAGTGGTTTGGAATTCGTATGCAATGGACCGAGAAAATAACAGTACAAATGGTTTTGGAGAAAAGCAAAGTCTTTTTTTTTAACTTTTATTTAATGAATATAAATTTCCAGTATACAGCTTATGGATTACAATGGCTTCCCCTTCCCATAATTTCCCTCCCACCCGCAACCCTCCCCTCTCCCGCTCCCTCTCCCTTTCTATTCACATCAAGATTCATTTTCAATTCTATTTATATACAGAAGATCAATTTAGTATAAATACTTCAACAGTTTGCACCCACATAGAAACACAAAGTGAAACATACTGTTTGAGTACTAGTTATAGCATTAAATCAAAATGTACAGTACATTAAGGACAGAGATCCCACATCAGGAGCAAGCGCACAGTGGCTCCTGTTGTTGACCCAACAAATTGACACTCTAGTTTATGGCGCCAGTAACCACCCTAGGCTCTCGTCATGAGTTGCCAAGGCTATGGAAGCCTTCCAAGTACCCCGACTCTGATCAAATTTGACAAGGTCATAAAAGACAGGGTGAGGATAGTAACCAATGATCCTAAGAGTGGCCTTAACCAGGTCTGAACAATTATACAGCATTAAGTGGGGAAGAGGATCATCAGTACACACAGGTTGGGAGTAGAGCCATTGGTGGTAGAGTAGAGGTTATGATTACAAAGGAATGAGGCCCAAGTACACTAGACAGGGTCTAGAACAAAGGACAGAGTCATTATTAAAGGAGCTAAGAAAGGTGCTGTCTAAGCTACAAGTAATTTTTCTGATTGAGAGGCAAACAGAACCTGATAGAAGGGGCTTGATAATAATCTGTTGGGCTTTAGGCCTTGTAAGTTAAGAGGCCCAGACCTATCTATCTCTTCACATGGGGTATATCCTAAGGGAGGTGTGAACCTCCTAGGGGAAGGCACTCTGTTGACTTTCATTACTTGGCTGGGCTGGGAGGAGAGCTGGCCAGGTAAAGGCAGGGGGCATCTCTAACAAGAAATTTACAGTTCTGCCTGCAATGTTGTTGACCCTACTTGGCTGTCCCCTCAACTGCAGTGGTCACTTTGGAAGTTGGGCTGAGTGAAGGCCTTTTCAGCTTGGAGCCAATAAGATCTGTGGCTCTGACCTGGGCATCCTTCGACTCCAGGGCAGGTCCATTTCCAGTGATCCAACTCTTGGCAGAGCTGCCAGGGCTCTTCACAAGCTGACTTCTGCTGAAGCCCAGGCTTACCACATTGAAAGCCACTGCAGTGGACTGGCATGTTGGGTCTCCTTGAGGGCAGATCACTGTACAGATCAGCCATTAATAGGCCTGCCACCCATTGCTTCTGATGCCTAGCTTTCTTTTCCTCCTGGTTTGTGTTAAAGCAGACCAGAGTATGCAAGTCAAGGGAGTGCCCGTGTCCCATCTCTAATCTTCGGTGGCCTGAACTACAAGTCTATAGTCACAGGCATGTTCTGTAGTAGTTTTTCTAAGGTAGACAATGCCCATGAGGAAAATTATATTCTCACTTTAAAACTTTCTTTCCCTTTGGTCTGAAAGGGAGGGTTTTTTTTTTTTTTTCTACTTACTGTATACTTCGTTGATGGCGATGTGAATCTAGCTATGAGATTATTAGTTAAGTTCTTATTTTGGCTATGCTATTACAGAAAAATGTTAGCCATCTCTTATAAGGTCTAAAGATTAAATTTTGCGTCCTACAGATTCCTTCATAATAGAATTAGTTCCCTACCTTGAAGCGAATAGAGAATTGAAAGAACAAGTTGGGCTTAGAATAGAGAAATGAGGGAGCAAGTCCTAGATCGCTTGCTGACAATAGCAATATTACATGAATACTTAGCAAACCGTTTCAACCCTTAGATAAGAACTTAATAAAACATTTACCGGAAGGTCCAATGCCTTCTATAAATTTTAAGAATCATGTATTTGAAAACACGTCTTAAATATCTAACATGGTGTAGTTTGTTTAACCAGTAAACTTAAGCACAACCGTATAAAATGTTTTTAGTTTCTTTTTACCAACAAGTTTAAAACATATGATACACAGATTCAGGTCATACAAATTAAAATGTATCTTTGATTGATTTTAGCAGCTTAAATTTATGGACAATCTTATCGATAAGCCATTTAAAATAAAACTCTTAATTAAATTTCCCCATGTGGACATACAATATGTACGCACATATAACATAGCATAATAGACCAATATCAAAATCCAAAATATCTGGTTGAAATAAGATTCCTTAAAATCATGACATAACATAGACCAAATCTGATCATTGTTACAAGGTGATTATTCAAGTCTTTGAAAATAAGCACATAGTTAAATAACCCATAGCTCTTCATCTCCTCCCTCTCTTTTTCCACTCTTAGATTTAACAGGGATCACTTTTCAGTTAAAATTTAAACACCTAAGAATAATTGTGTGTTAATTACTGAGTTCAACCAATAGTACTAGAACAACAACAACAACAACAAATACTAAAAAGGATAAAGTATTACATTGTACATCTAAAGTCAGGACAGGAGCTGATCAGTTCATTGTTGCTTATAGTGTCCATTTCACTTAACAGGTTTCCCCTTTGGCGCTCAGTTGTCACCGATCAGGGAAAACAAATGATATTTGTCTCTTTGGGACTGGCTTAATTCACTAGCATGATGTTTTCCAGATTGCTCCATCTTGTTGCAAATGACTGGGTTTCGTTGTTTCTTACTGCTGTATAGTATTCTATGGAGTACATGTCCCATAATTTCTTTATCCAGTCTACTGTTGATGGGCATTTGGGTTGGTTCCAGGTCTTAGCTATTGTGAATTGAGCTGCAATAAACATTAATGTGCAGATGGCTTTTTTATTTGCCAAATTAATTTCCTTTGGGTAAATTCCAAGGAGTGGGATGGCTGGGTTGTATGGTAGGGTTATGTTCAGGTTTCTGAGGAATCTCCAGACAGACTTTCATAGTGGCTTAACCAGTTTGCATTCCCACCAACAGTGAGTTAGTGTCCCTTTTTCCCCACATCCTCTCCAGCATCTGTTGTTGGTAGATTTCTGAATGTGAGCCATTCTCACCGGGGTGAGATGGAACCTCATTGTGGTTTTGATTTGCATTTCTCTGATTGCTAGTGATCTTGAACATTTTTTCATGTGTCTGTTGGCCATTTGGATTTCCTCTTTCGAAAAATGTCTATTGAGGTCGTTGGCCCATCTCTTCAGTGGGTTGTTTGTTTTGTTGTTGTGGATTTTCTTGATTTCTTTGTAGATTCTGGTTATCAATCCTTTATCTGTAGTATAGTTTGCGAATATTTTTTCCCATTCTGTTGGTTGCCTCTTCACTTTCCTGACTGTTTCTTTTGAGGTACAGAAACTTCTCAATTTGATGCAGTCCCAAATGTTAATTTTGGTTTTGACTGCCTGTGTTGTTGGAGTATTTTCCAGGAAGTCTTTGCCTGTGCCTATATCTTGCAGGGTTTCTCCAATGCTCTCTAATAATTTGATGGTTTCAGGTCGTAGATTTAAGTCTTTAATCCATGTTGAGTGAATTTTTGTGTAAGGTGATAGGTATGGGTCTTGCTTCAAGCTTCTGCACGTGGAAATCCAATTTTCCCAGCACCATTTATTGAATAGACTGTCCTTATTCCAGGGATTAGATTTGGATCTTTGGTCAAATATAAGTTGGCTGTAGATGTTTGGATTGATTTCTGGTGTTTCTATTCTGTTCCATTGGTCTATCCATCTGTTTCTGTACCAGTACCATGCTGTTTTGATAACAACTGCCCTGTAGTATGTCCTAAAATCAGGTATTGTGATGCCTCCGGCTTTGTTTTTGTTGTACAGGATTGCTTTGGCTATTCGAGGTCTTCTGTGTCTCCATATGAATTTCAGCATCATTTTTTCCAGATCTGAGAAGAAGGTCTTCGGGATCTTGATTGGTATTGCATTGAATGTATAAATTGCTTTTGGGAGAATAGACATTTTGATGATATTGATTCTTCCAATCCATGAGCATGGAAGATTTCTCCATTTTTTGGTATCCTCTTCTATTTCTTTCTGTAAGGTTTTGTAGTTTTCATCGTAGAGATCTTTAACGTCTTTGGTTAAGTTTATTCCAAGGTATTTGATTGTTTTTGTAGCTATTGTGAATGGGATTGATTTTAGAAGTTCTTCCTCAGCCGTGGCATTGCCTGTGTATACAAAGGCTGTTGATTTTTGTGCATTGATTTTATATCCTGCTACTTTGCCAAACTCTTCGATGAGTTCCAGCAGTCTCTTAGTAGAGTTCTTTGGGTCCCCTAAATAAAGAATCATATCATCTGCAAAGAGGGATAGTTTGAGTTCGTCCTTCCCGATTTGTATCCCTTTAATTTCTTTTTCTTGCCTAATAGCTCTGGCCAAAACTTCCAGAACTATATTGAATAGCAGTGGTGAGAGAGGGCATCCCTGTCTGGTACCAGATTTCAGTGGAAATGCTTCCAACTTTTCCCCATTCAATAGGATGTTGGCCGTGGGTTTTTCATATATTGCTTTGATTGTATTAAGGAATGTTCCTTCCATACCCAGTTTGCTTAGAGTTTTCATCATGAAAGGGTGTTGTATTTTATCAAATGCTTTCTCTGCGTCTATTGAGAGAATCATATGGTTTTTCTTCTGCAGTCTGTTAATGTAGTGTATTACGTTGATTGTTTTGCGAATGTTGAACCATCCCTGCATACCGGGGATGAATCCCACTTGGTCTGGGTAGATGATCTTTCTGATATGTTGTTGCATTCTATTGGCCAGAATTTTATTGAGTATTTTTGCATCTATGTTCATCAGGGATATTGGTCTGTAATTCTCTTTCAATGTTGCGTCTCTTTCTGGCTTAGGAATTAAGGTGATGGTGGCTTCATAGAAAGAATTTGGGAGGATTCCCTCTTTTTCGATTGCTCTGAATAGTTTGAGAAGAATTGGAGTTAGTTCTTCTCTAAATGTCTGGTAGAACTCAGCAGTGAATCCATCTGGCCCTGGGCTTTTCTTTGTTGGGAGGGCCTTTATTACTGTTTCAATTTCTGTGCCAGTTATCGGTCTGTTTAGGTTTTCTATGTCTTCCTGGCTCAATTTAGGGAGGTTGTATGTGTCCAAGAATCTGTCCATTTCTGATAGATTTCCCTGTTTGCTGGCATACAAGTCCTTGTAGTAATTTCTGATGATTCTTTTTATTTCTGTGGCGTCTGTTGTTACATTTCCCATTTCATCTCTGATCCTATTGATTTGGGTCTTTTCTCTTCTTTTTTTAGTTAGTTGGGCCAATGGGGTGTCAATTTTGTTTATTTTTTCAAAAAACCAGCTCCTGGTTTGGCTGATTTTTTGTAATGTTTTTTTGGATTCAATCCTGTTGATTTCTTCTCTGATTTTAATCATTTCTCTTCTCCTACTGGGTTTGGGTTTGGTTTGCTGCAGATTTTCTAGATCCTTGAGATGACTTGAAAGCTCATCTATTTGGTGCCTTTCCAATTTCTTGATGTAGGCACCTATTGATATAAACTTTCCTCTTAACACTGCTTTTGTTGTATCCCATAGGTTTTGGTATGTTGTGCTGTTATCCTCATTTACTTCCAGAAAATTTTTGATTTCTCTTTTAATTTCTTCTATGACCCATTGTTCATTCAGGAGCATGTTGTTCAATCTCCATGTGTTTGCACGTGCTCTAGGGATTCCTGAGTTGCCAATTTCCAATTTCATTCCTTTGTGGTCTGAGAAGCTGCATGGTATGATTCTAATTCTTTTGAATTTGCTGAGACTTGCTTTATGGCCTAGTATGTGGTCAATCCTAGAGAGGGTTCCATGTACTGCTGAGAAGAATGTAAAGTCCTTAGATGTAGGATGAAATGTTCTGTAGATATCTGTTAGATCCATTTGGGCTATAGTGTCATTTAAATCTACTGTCTCCTTGTTGATCTTCTGTCCTGTTGATCTGTCTATCTCTGAGAGTGGAGTATTGAAGTCCCCCAGTACTATTGTATTGGGGTCTAAGTCTCCCTTTAAGTCCCTTAACAAGTCTTTTAAATAAGCAAAGTCTTTTTGATAGGCAAGTGCATAAAATGTCATCTATACAAAGAGAAATATCATGTTTGTTTGTCGCAGTTCCTCTAGCTTTCTCCTTAGAAAATACGAATGTGTAGAGCTGGTGTGCCCATGATGAACCAATTAGTGTTTCAACGGTACAAAATGAAATGTTCCCTGATAAAAACATTCAAAACAATAAACTCTATCGATAATATCCAGAAAACAGAAACACAGAGTCTTTCACAATATTTCGGATTGAGTTAGCGAAAACACAACCGGATATTTCTGGTTTCATCCAGTCATATCTGGAAAAAGTGGTTTAGAATTCGTATGCAATGGACCGAGACAATCACAGTAAAAATGGTTTTGGAGAAAAGCAAAGTCTTTTCGCTATGCAAGTGCATAAAATGTCATCTATACAAACAGAAATATCAAGTTTGTTAGTCACAGTTCCTCTAGCTTTCTCCCTAGAAAATACGAATATGTAGAGCTGGTGTCTCCATGTGGAACCTATTAGTGTATCTAAGTTCCAAATTAAATGTTCAATAATAAAAAACATTCAAAAAAGTAAAGTCCGTGGATAATATCCGAAAAAAACAAACACAGAGGCTGTAGCAATATCTGGGATTGAGTTAGCCAAAACAAAACCGGATTTTTCTGGTTTCATCCAGTCATATTCCGACAAACTGGTGTGGATTTCTTATGCAGTGTACTGAGAAAATCACAGTAAAAATGGTTTTGGAGAACAGGAAAGTTTTTTCGTTAGGCAAGTGCATAGAATGTCATCGATACAAATCGAAATATCATGTTTGTTTGCCGCAGTTCCTCTAGCTTTCTCCCTAAAAAATACGAATATGTAGAGCTCTTTTCCCCATGATGAACCAATTACTTTTTCTATGGTACAAAATTAAATGTTCCCTGATAAAAACATTCAAAACAATAAAGTCCATTAATAGCATCCTGAAACACAAACATAGAGGCTTTCACAATATTTTGCATTGAGTTAGCCAAAGCACAACTAGATACTTCTGGTTTCATCCAGTCATATCCGGACACACTGGTGTGCAATTCATATGCAATGGACCGAGTAAATGACAGTAAAAATGATTTTGGAGAAAAGCAAAGTCTTTTCATTGGGCAAGTACATAAAATGTCATCTATACCAACAGAAATATCATGATTGTTTGCCGCAGTTCCTCTAGCTTTCTGCCTAGAAAATACGAATGTGTAGAGCTTGTGTCTCCATGATGAACCAATTAGTGTTTCCAAGCAGAAAATTAAATGTTCCCTGATAAAAAATATTCAAACCAATAAAGTCTGTGGATAATATCAGGAATACACAAACACAGAGGCGATAATAATATTTGGGATTGAGTTAGCCAAAACAAAACTGGATAATTCCGGTTTCATCCAGTAATATCTGGACAAACTGCTGTGGAATTCGTATTCAATGGAACAAGAAAATCACAGTACAAATGATTTTGGAGAAAAGCAAAGTCTTTTCGTCAGGCAAGTGCATAAAATGTCATCTAAACAACAGAAATATCATGTTTGTTTGCCGCAGTTCCTCTAGCTTTCTTCCTAGAAAATAAGAATGTGTAGAGCTGGTGTCTCCATGTGGAAACAATTAGTCTTTCCAAGCAGAAAATTAAATGTTCCCTGAAAAAAAAGATTCAAAAAATATAGTCAGTGGATAATATCTGGAATACAGAAACACAGAGGCTGTAGCAATATTTCGGATTGAGTTAGCACAAACACTACCAGATATTTCCGGTTTCATCCATTCATATCCAGACAAACTGGTGTGGATTTTTATGCAATGGACCGAGAAAATCACAGTACAAAATGGCTTTGGAGAGAAGCAAAGTCTTTTCGTTAGGGAAGTAGATAAAATATCATCGATACAAACAGAAATATCATGTTTGTTTGCCGCAGTTCCTCTAGCTTTCTCCCTAGAATATATGAATGTGTACAGCTGGTGTCTCCATGTGGAAACAATTAGTGTTTCACAGCACAAAATTAAATGTTGCCTGATGAAAAACATTCAAAAAATAAAGTCTGTTGGTAATATCAGGAATACACAAACACAGAGGCGATAAAATAACTCTGATTGAGTTAGCAAAAAGAAAATCGGATATTTCCGGTTTCATCCAGTCATATCCGGACAAAGTGGTGTGGAATTCGTATGCAATGGACTGAGAAAATCACAATAAAAATGATTTTGGAGAAAAGCAAAGTCTTTTCGTTAGGCCAGTGCATAAAATGTCATGTATACAAGCAGAAATATCATGTTTGTCGCAATTCCTCTAGCTTTCTCCCTAGAAAATACGAATGTGCAGAGCTGGTGTCTCCATGTGGAACCAATTAGTGATTCCAAGGACAAAATTAAATATTCCCTGATAAAAAACATTCAAATCAATAAAGTCCGTGGATAATATCAGGAATACACAAACACAGAGGCTGTAGCAATATCTGGGATTGAGTTAGCCAAAACAAAACCGGATATTTCCGGTTTCATCTAGTCATATCCGGACAAAGTGGTTTGGAATTCATATGCAATGGACAGAGAAAATCACAGTAAAAATGGTTTTGGAGAAAAGCATAGTCTTTTCGTTAGGCAAGTGCATAAAATGTCATCGATACAAACAGAAATATCATGTTTGTGTGCCGCAGTTCCTCTAGCTTTCTCCCTAGAATATATGAATGTGTACAGCTGGTGTCTCCATGCGGAAACAATTAGTGTTTCACAGCACAAAATTAAATGTTGCCTGATGAAAAACATTCAAAAAATAAAGTATGTTGGTAATATCAGGAATACACAAACACAGAGGCGATAAAATAACTCTGATTGAGTTAGCAAAAAGAAAATCGGATATTTCCGGTTTCATCCAGTCATATCCGGACAAAGTGGTGGGGAATTCGTACGCAATAGACTGAGAAAATCACAATAAAAATGATTTTGGAGAAAAGCAAAGTCTTTTCGTTAGGCCAGTGCATAAAATGTCATGTATACAAACAGAAATATCATGTTTGTCGCAGTTCCTCTAGCTTTCTCCCTAGAAAATACGAATGTGCAGAGCTGGTGTCTCCATGTGCAACCAATTAGTGATTCCAAGGACAAAATTAAATATTCCCTGATAAAAAACATTCAAATCAATAAAGTCCGTGGATAATATCAGGAATACACAAACACAGAGGCTGTAGCAATATCTGGGATTGAGTTAGCCAAAACAAAACTGGATATTTCCGGTTTCATCTAGTCATATCCGGACAAAGTGGTTTGGAATTCATATGCAATGGACAGAGAAAATCACAGTAAAAATAGTTTTGAAGAAAAAAAGCATAGTCTTTTCGTTAGGCAAGTGCATAAAATGTCATCGATACAAACAAAAATATCATGTTTGTGTGCCGCAGTTCCAATAGTTTCTCCCTAGAAAATACGAATGTGTAGACCTGGTGTCCCCATGATGCACCAGTTAGTGTTTCTACGGTACAAAAATAAATGTTCCTTGATAAAAAACATTCAAAACCATAAAGTCCATCGATAATATCCAGAAAACACAAACACAGAAGCTGTAGCAATATCTGGGATTGAATTAGCCAAAACAAAACCTGATATTTCCGGTTTCATCCAGTCATATCCGGACAAACTTGTGTGGAATTCATATGCGATGGGCTGAGAAAATGAGAGTAAAAATGATTTTGGAGAAAAGCAAAGTATTTTCGTTAGGCAAGTGCATAAAATATCATGTATACAAACGGAAATATCATGTTTGTCACAATTCCACTAGCTTTCTCCCTAGAAAATAAGAATGTGCAGAGCTGGTGTCTCCATGTGGAACCAATTAGTGATTCCAAGGACAAAATTAAATATTCCCTGATAAAAACATTCAAGACAATAAAGTCCGTGGATAATATCAGGAATATACAAACATAGAGGCTGTAGCAATATTTCGGATTGAGTGAGCCAAAACAAAATCGGATATTTCCGGTTTCATCCTGTCATATTCTGATAACGTGGTGTGGAATTCGTTTCCAACGGACCGAGAAAATCACAGTAAAAATGGTTTTGGAATAAAGCAAAGTCTTTTCGTTAGGCCAGTGCATAAAATGTCATCTGTACAAACAGAAATATCATGTTTGTTTGCCTAGTTCCTTTAGCTTTCTCCCTAGAAAATACGAATGTGTAGAGCTGGTGTTCCCATGATGAACAAATTAGTGTTTCAACGGTACAAAATTAAATGTTCCCTGATAAAAACATTCAAAACAAGAACGTCTATCGATAATATCCAGAAAACACAAACACAGAGGCTTTCACAATATTCGAATTGAGTTAGCCAAAACACAACCGGATATTTCCGGTTTCATCCCGTCTTATCCTGACAACATGGTGTGGAATTTGTATGCAATGCCCCATAAAAATCACAGTAATAATGATTTTGAAATAAGGCAAAGTCTTTTCGTTAGGCAAGTGCATAAAATGTCATCTATACAAACAGAAATATCATTTTTTTTGCCACAGTTCCTCTAGCTTTCTCCCTAGGAAATACGAATATGTTCAGCTGGTGTCTCCATGTGGAACCAATTACTGTATCCAAGCGCAAAAAAAATATTCCCCGATAAAAAACATTCAAAAAAAATAAAGTCCGTTGATAATATTCAGAAAACACAAACACAGAGGCTGTAGCAATATTTGGGATTGAGTTAGCAAAAAAAACCCAAATAGTTCCGGTTTCATCCAGTCATATACGGACAAATTGGTGTGGAATTCGTATGCAATGGACCGAGAAAATCACAGTAAAAATGGTTTTGGAGAATAGCAAAGTCTTTTCGGTAGGCAAGTGCATAAAATGTCATCTATACAAAGCGAAATACCATGTTTGTTTGTTGCAGTTCCTATAGCTTTCTACCTAGAAAATACGAATGTGTAGAGCTGGTGTCCCCATGATATACCAGTTACTGTTTCTACGGTACAAAAATAAATGTTCCCTTATAAAAACTTTCAAAACAATAAAGTCCATCGATAATATCCAGAAAACAGAAACACAGAGGCTGTAGCAATATTTCGGATTGAGTTAGCCAAAACAGAACCAGACATTTCTGTTTGCATCCAGTCATATCCGGACAACGTGGTGTGGAATTCATATGCGATGGGCTGAGAAAATGAGAGTAAAAATGATTTTGGAGAAAAGCAAAGTATTTTCGTTAGGCAAATGCATAAAATATCATCAATATAAACAGAAATACCATGTTTGTTTGTCGCAGTTCCTTTAGCTTTCTGCCTAGAAAATACGAATGTGTAGAGCTGGTGTCCCCATGATGAACCAATTACTGTTTTTATTGTACAAAATTAAATATTCCCTGATAAAAATATTCAAAACAATAAAGTCCATCGATAATATCCAGAAAACACAAAAAAAGAAACTTTCACAATATTTCGCACTGAGTTAGCCAAAACACAACCGGATATTTCTGTTTTCATCCAGTCATATCCGGACAAAGTTGTGTGGAATTCGTATGCAATGGGCTGAGAAAATGAGAGTAAAATGATTTTGGAGAAAAGCAACGTCTTTTCGTTAGGCAAGTGCATAAAATATCATCAATACAAACAGAAATACCATGTTTGTTTGCCACAGTTCCTCTAGCTTTCTCCCTAGAAAATACGAATGTGTAGAGCTGGTGTCAGCATGTGGATCCAATAACTGTATCCAAGCTCAAAATGAAATATTCCCTGATAAAAAACATTCAAAATAATAAAGTCCGTGGATAATATCCAGAAAACACAAACACAGAGGCTTTCACAATATTTCGGATTGAGTTAGCAAAAACAGAACCGGATATTTCCGGTTTCCTCCAGTCATATCCGGACAAAGTGGTGTGGAATTCGTACGCAATGGACTGAGAAAATCACAGTAAAAATGATTTTGGTGAAAAGCAAAGTCTTTTTGTTAGTCAAGTGAATAAAATGTCATCTATACAAACAGAAATATCATGTTTGTTTGTTGCAGTTCCTCTAGCTTTCTCCCTAGAAAATACGAATGTGTAGAGCTGGTGTCTCCATGTGGAATCAATTAGTGATTTTAAGGACAAAATTAAATATTCCCGGATAAAAAATATTCAAATCAATAAAGTCCGTTGATATTATCAGGAATACACAATCACAGAGGCTGTAGCAACATCTGGGATTGACTTAGTCAAAAGAAAACCGGATATTTCCGGTTTCATCCAGTCATATCCTGACAAACTGGTGTGGAATTCGTATGAAGTGTACCGAGAAAATCACAGTAAAAATGGTTTTGGAGAAAACCAAAGTCTTTTCGTTAAGCAAGTGCATAAAATGTCATCTATACAAACAGAAGTATCATGTTTGTACCGCAGTTCCTCTAGCTTTCTCCCTAGAAAATACGAATTTGTAGAGCTGGTGTCTCCATGATAAACCAATTAGTGTTTCATCGGTACAAAAATAAATGTTCCCTGATAAAAACATTCAAAACAATAAAGTCCTTCGATAATATCCAGAAAACACAAAAAAAGAAACTTTCACAATATTTCGGATTGAGTTAGCCAAAACACAACCGGATATTTCCGGTTACATCCAGTCATATCTGGAAAAATTCGTTTGGAATTCGGATGCAATGGACCGAGAAAATTACAGTACAAATGGTTTTGGAGAAAAGCAAAGTCTTTTCGTTAGGCAAGTGCATAAAATGTCATCTATACAAACAGCAATATCATCTTTGTTTTCCACAGTTCCTCTAGCTCTCACCCTAGAAAATACGAATGTGTAGAGCTGGTGTCAGCATGTGGAACCAATTACTGTATCCAAGCTCAAAATGAAATGTTTCCCGATAAAAAACTTTCAAAACAATAATGTCCGTTGATAATATCAGGAATACACAAACAAAGAGGCTGTAGCAATAGCTGGGATTGAGTTAGGAAAAAAAAAAACAAAAGTTTCCGGATTCATCCAGTTTAGTCTTTACAAACTGGTGTGGAACTCGTATGCAATGGACCGAAAAATCACAGTAAAAATTGTTTTGGAGAAAATCAAAGTCTTTCCTTTAGGCAAGTACATAAAATGTCATCTAAACAAACAGAAATAGCATGATTGTTTGTCGCAGTTCCCCTAGTTTCTCCCTAGAAAATACGAATGTGTAGAGGCCGTGTCTCCATGATGAACCAATTAGTGTTTCCAAGCAGAAAATTAAATGTTCCCTTATAAAAAACAATCAAACCAATAAAGTCCGTGGATAATATCAGGAATACACAAACACAGATTCTGTAGCAATATCTGGGATTGAGTTAGCCAAAACAAAACCGGATATTTCTGTTTTCATCCAGTCATATCTGGATAAACTGCTGTGGAATTCGTATTCAATGGGCCAAGAAAATCACAGTACAAATGGTTTTGGAGAAAAGCAAAGTCTTTTCGTTAGGCAAGTGCATAAAATGTCATCGATACAAACAGAAATATCATGTTTGTTTGCCGCAGTTCCTCTAACTTTCTCCCTAGAATATATGAATATGAAGAGCTGGTGTCCACATGGGGAACCAATTACAGTACCCAAGCTCAAAATAAAATGTTCCCCGATAAAAAACATTCAAAACAATAAAGTCCATTGATAGTATCCAGATAACACAAACACAGAGGCCGTAGCAATAACTGGGATTCAGTTAGCCAAAACAAAACTGGATATTTGCAGTTTCATCCAGTCATATCTGGACAAACTGGTGTGGAATTCGTATGCAATGGACCGAGAAAATCAAAGTAAAAATGGTTTTGGAGAAAAGCAGTCTTTTCGTTAGGCAAGTGCATCAAATGTCATCTATACAAACAGAAACATCATGTTTGTTTGCCGCAGTTCCTCTTGATTTCTCCCTAGAAAATACGAATGTGTAGAGCTGGTGTCTCCATGTGGAACCAACTAGTGATTCCAAGCACAAAATTAAATACTCCCTGATAAAAAACATTCCAAAAAATAAAGTCCGTGGATAATATCAGGAATACACAAACACAGAGGCTGTAGCAATATCGGGGATTGAGTTAGCCAAAACAAAACCGGATATTTCCGGTTTTATCCCGTCATATCCAGTAAACTGGTGTGGAATTCGTATGCAATGGACCGAGAAAATCACATTAAAAATAGTTTTGGATAATAGCAAAGTCTTTTCGTTAGGCAAGTACATAAAATGTCATCTATACAAACAGAAATATCATGTTTGTTTGCTGCAGTTCCCCTAGCTTTCTCTGTAGAAAATACGAATGTGTAGAGCTGGTGTCTCCATGTGGAACCAATTAGTGATTCCAAGCACAAAATAAAATGTTCCCTGAAAAATAACATTCAAAACAATAAAGTCCATCGATAACATCCAGAAAACACAAACACAGAGGCTTTCACAATATTTCGGATTGAGTTAGCGAAAACACAACCGGATATTTCTGTTTTTATCCAGTCATATCCAAATAAACCGGTGTGGAGTTCCTATGCAATGGACCAAGAAAATCACAGTAAAAAGAGTTTTGGAGAAAAGCAAAGTGTTTTCGTTAGGCAAGTGCATAAAATGTCATCTATACAAACAGAAATATCATGTTTGCTTGCCGCAGATCCTCTAGTTTTTTACCAAGAAATACGAATGTGTAGAGCTTGTGTCTCCATGTGGAACCAATTAGTGACTCCAAGCACAAAATTAAATGTACTTGATAAAAACATTCAAAACAATAAAGTCCATCGACAATATCCAGAAAACACAAACACAGAGGCTGTAGCAATATCTGGGATTGTGTTAGCCAAAACAAAACCGGATACTTCCGGTTTCATCCAGTCATATCCAAACAAACTGCTTTGGAATTCGTATGCAATGGAACGAGGTAATCACAGTAAAATGGTTTTGCAGAAAAGCAAAATCTTTTCGTTAGGCAAGTGCAGAAAATGTCATTTATACAAACAGAAATATCATGTTTGTTGTCCGTAATTCCTCTAGCTTTCTCCCTAGAAAATACGAATGTGTAGAGCTGGTGTCCCCATGATGAACCAATTAGTGTTTCAACGTTACAAAATGAAAGGTTCCCTGATAAAAACATTCAAAACAATAAAGTTCATCGATATTATCCAGAAAACACAAACACAGAGGCTTTCACAATATTTCAGATTGAGTTAGCCAAAACACAACCGGATATTTCCGGTTTCATCCAGTCATATCCAGACAAACTGGTGTGGAATTCGGAGGCAATGGAATGAGAAAATCACAGTAAAAATGGATTTGGAGAAAAGCAATGTCTTCGTTAGGCAAGTGCATAAAATGTCATCTATACAAACTGAATATCATGTTTGTTTGCCGTAGTTCCAATAGTTTTCTCCATAGAAAATACAAATACATAGAGCTGGTGTCTCCATGTGGAACCAATTACTGAATCCAATCTCAAAATAAAGTGTTGCCTGATAAAAAAAAACATTCAAAACAATAAATCCGTTGATAATATCCAGAAAACACAAACACAGTGGCTGTAGCAATATCTGGGATTGAGTTACACCAAACAAAACTGTATATTTCTGGTTTCATCTAGTTATATCCAGACAAAGTGGTGTGGAATTCGTATGCAAAGGACCGAGAAAATCACAATACAAATGGTTTTAGTGAAAAGCAAAGTCTTTTCGTTAGGCAAGTTCATAGAATGTCGTCTAGACAAACAGAAATATCATGTTTGTTTGCCGCAGTCCCTGTAGCTTTCTCCCTAGAAAATACGAATGTGTAGAGCTGGTGTCTCCATGTGGAACCAATTAGTGTTTCTATGGTACCAAATTAAATGTTCCCTGATAGAAACATTCAAAACAATAAAGTCCATTGATAATATCTTGAAAACACAAATACAGAATCTTTCACAATATTTCACAGTGTGTTAGCCAAATGACAACTGGTTATTTCTGGTTTCATCCAGTCAAACCGGGACAACGTGGTATGGAATTCGTATGCAATGGACCCAGAAAATCAGAGTGCAAATGGTTTTGGAGAAAAGCAAAGTGTTTTCTTTAGGCAAGTGCATACAATGTCATCTATACACACAGACATGTTATGTTTGTTTGCCACAGTTGCTCTAACTTTATCGCTAGAAAATACGAATGCATAGAGCTGGTGTCTCCATGTGGAACCAATTAGTGTTTTCAAGGACAAATAAAATGTTCCCTGATAAAAAAATTCAAAACAATAAAGTCCTTGGATAATATCAGGAATACACAAAACAGAGGCTGTAGCAATATCATGGATTGAATTAGCCAAAACAAAACAGGATATTTGAGGTTTCATCCAGTCATATCCGATAAACCGGTTTGGAATTCCTATGCAATGGACCGTGAAAATCGCAGTAAAAATGGTATTAGAGAACAGCAAAGTCTTTTCGTTTGGCAAGTGCTAAAATGTCATCGATACAAGCAGAAATATATTATGTTTGTATGTCGCAGGTCCTCTAGCTTTCTACCTCGAAAATACGAATACTTAGAGCTGGTGTCTCCATGTGGAACCAATTAGTGTTTCTACGTTACAAAATGAAATGTTCCCTGAAAAAAAAATATTCAAAACAATAAAGTAAATCGATAATATCCAGAAAACACAAACACAGAGGCAGTAGCAATATCTGGGATTGAGTTAGCCAAAACACAACCGGATATTTCCGGTTTCATCCAGTCAAATCCGGTAAACTGGTGTGGAATTCGTATGCAATGGACCGCGAAAATCACAGTAAAAATGGTTTTGGAGAAAAGCAATGTCTCTTCGTTAGCCAAGTGCATAAAATGTCATCTCTACAAACAGTAATATCATGTTTGATTGTCGCAGTTCCTATAGCTTTCTCCCTAGATAATACGAATGTCTAGAGCTGGTGTCCCCACGATGAACCAATTAGTGTTTATAAGGTACAAAATTAAATGTTCCCTGATAAAAACATTCAAAACAATAAAGTCCGTTTACAATACCCAGAAAACAAAAACACAGAGACTGTAGCAATATCTGGGATTGAGTTAGCCAAAACAAAACCATATATTTCCGATTTCATCCAGTCATACCGGACAAACTGGTGTGGAATTCGTATGCAATGGACCGAGAAAATCACATTAAAATGGTTTTGGAGAAAAGCAAAGTCTTTTCAAAAGGCAAATGCATAAAATGTCATCTAGATAAACAGATATTATGTTTGTTTGCCGCAGTTCCTCTAGCTTTCTACCTAGACAAAACGAATACGTAGTGCTGGTGTCTCCATGTGGAAGCAATTACTGTATCCAAGCTCAAAATAAAATGTTCTCCAATAAAAAAACATTCAAAAAAATAAACTCCATTGATAATATCCAGAAAACACAAACAGAGAGGCTTTCACAATATTTCGGATTGAGTTAGCGAAAACACAACCAGATATTTCCTGTTTCATCTAGTCATATCAAGACTAACTGGTTTGGAATTCGTATGCAAGGGACCAAGATAATCACAATAGAAATGGTTTGGAGAAAAGCAAAGTCTTTTCATCAGGCAAGTGCATAAAATGTCATCTATACAAACAGAAATATCATGTTTGTTTGCCGCACTTCCTCTAGCTTTCTCCCTAGTAAATACGAATGTGTAGAGCTGGTGTCTCCATGTGGAACCAATTGGTATTTTTGAAGCACAAAATTAAATGTTCCCTGATAAAAACATGCAAAACAATAAAGTCCGTGGATAATATCAGAAATACACAAACACAGAGGCTTTAGAAATATCAGGGATAGAGTTAGCCAAAACACAACCGGATATTTCCGGTTTCATTAAATCATATCCGGTAAACTGGTGTGGAATTTGTATGCAATGGACCGAGAAAATCACAGTACAAATGGTTTTGGAGAAAAGCAAAGACTCTTCGTTAGCCAAGTGCATAAAATATCATCTCTGGAAACAGAAATATCATGTTTGTTTGCCGCAGTTCCTCTAGCTTTCTGCCTAGATAATACGAATGTGTAGAGCTGGTGTCCCCATGATGAACCAATTAGTGTTTCTCAGGTACAAAATTAAATGTTCCCTGATAAAAACATTCAAAACAATAAAGTCTATCGATAATATCCAGAAAACACAAACACAGAGGTTTCAAAATATTTCACATTGAGTTAGCCAAAACACAACCGGATATTTCTTCTCTCATCCAGTCATACCGGACAAAGTGGTGTGGAATTCATATGCAATGGACCGAGAAAATCACAGTAAAAATGGTTTTGGAAAAAAGCAAAGTTTCTTCGTTAGCCAAGTGCATAAAATGTCATCTCTAAAAACAGAAATATCATGTTTGTTTGGCGCAGTTCCTCTAGATTTCTCCCTAGAAAATACGAAAGTGTAGGGCTTGTGTCTCCATGAGGAACCAATTAGTGTTTCACAGCACAAAATTAAATGCTCCCTGATAAAAACATTCAAAATAATAAAGTCCTTAGGTAATATCAGGAATACACAAACACAGAGACTTTCACAATATTTCGGATTGAGTTAGCCAAAGCACAACCGGATATTTCCAGTTTCATCCAGTCATATCCAGACACACTGGTGTGGAATTTGTATGCAATGGACCGAGAAAACCACAGTAAAAATGGTTTTGGAGAATAGCAAAGTCTTTCATTATGCAAGTGCAAAAAATGTCATCTATACAAACGGATATATCATGTTTGTTTGCCGCAGTTCCTCTAGCTTTCTCCCTAGAAAATACGAATTTGTAGAGGTAGTTTCCCCATGATGAACCAATTAGTGTTTTTACGGTACAAAATTAAATGATCCCTGATAAAAAACATTCAAAACAATAAAGTCTGTTGATAAATTCCAGAAAACACAAACACAGAGACTGTAGAAATATCTGGGATTGAGATAGCAAAAACAAAACCGGATATTTCCGGTTACATAAAGTCATATCCTGACAAACTGGTGTGGAATTCGTATGCAATGGACAGAGAAAATCACTGTAAAAATGGTTTTGGAGAAAAGCAAAGTCTTTTCCTTAGACAACTGCATAAAATGTTATCTATACAAACAGAAACATCATATTTGTTTCCCACAGTTCCTCTAGCTTTCTCCCTAGAAAATACAAATGTGTAGAGCTGGTGTCTCCATGTGGAACCAATTAGTGATTACAAGCACAAAATTAAATGTTCCCTGATAAAGAACATTCAAAACAATAAACTCCGTAGATAATATGAGGAATACACAAACACGGAAGCTGAAGCAATATCTGGGATTGAGTTAGCCAGAACACAACCGGATATTTCCGTTTTCATCCAGTCACACCCGCACAAACTGATGCTGAATTCGTATACAAAGGACCGAGAAAATCACAGTAAAAATGGTTTTGGAGAAAAGCAAAGTCTTTTCCTTAGGCAAGTGCATAAAATGTCATCTATACAAACAGAAATCCCATGTTTGTTTGCGGCAGTTCCTCTAGATTTCTCCCTAGAAAATATGAATATGTAGAGCTGATGTCTCAATTTCGAACCAATTAGTGTTTCGCAGCACAAAATTAAATGTTCCCTGATAAAAATATTCAAAACAATAAAGTCCGTATAAAATCCAGAAATCAAAAACACAGAGACTGTAGCAATATCTGGGATTGAGTTATCCAAAACAAAACCATATATTTCCGGTTTCATCCCGTCATACCGGACAAACTGGTGAGGAATTCGTATGCAATGGACCGAGAAAATCACAGTACAAATGGTTTTGGAGAAAAGCAAAGTCTTTTCGTTAGGCAAGTGCATAAAATGTCATCGATACAAACAGAAATATCATGTTTCTTTGCCGCAGTTCCTCTAGGTTTCCCCCTAGAAAATACGAATGTGTAGAGCTGGTGTCCCCATGATGAACCAATTAGTGATTCAACGGTACAAAATTAAATGTTGCCTGATAAAAACTTTCAAAACAATAAAGTCCATCGATAATATCCAGAAAACACAAAAACAGAGGCTGTAGCAATATCTGGGATTGAGTTAGCCAAAACAATACCGGATATTTCTGGTTTCATCCTGTTATATCCGCTCAAACTGGTGTGGAATTCCTATGCAATGGATCGAGAAAATCACAGTAAATATGGTTTTGGAGCAAAGCAAAGTCTTTTCATTAGGCAAGTGCATAAAATGTCATCTATGCAAAACGAAATATCATGTTGGTTTGCCGCAGTTCCTCTAGGTTTCTCACTAGAAAATACGAATGTGTAGAGCTGGTGTTGCCATGATGAACCAATTACTGTATCCAAGCTCAAAATAAAATGTTCCCCAATAAAAAGCATTCAAAACAATAAAGTCCATTGATAGTATCCAGAAAAAAGAAACATAGAGGCTGTAGCAATATCTGGGATTGAGATAGCCAAAACAAAACCGGATATTCCTGGTTTCATCCTGTCATATCCGGACAAACTGCTGTGGAATTCGTATGCAATGGACCGAGAAAATCACAGTAAAAATTGTTTTGGAGCAAAGCAATGTCTTTTCATTAGGCAAGTGCATAAATGTCATCTATACAAACAGAAATATCATGTTTGTTTGCCGCAGTTCCTCTAGCTTTCTCACTAGAAAATATGAATGTGTAGAGCTGGTGTCTCCATGATGAACCAATTAGTGATTCAAAGATACAAAATTAAATGTCCCCTGATAAAAACATTCAAAACAATAAAGTCCATCGATAATATCCAGAAAACAGAAACACAGAGGCTTTCAAAATATTTCGGATTGAGTTAGCCAAAACACAACTGGATATTTCTGATTTCATCCAGTCATATCCAGACAAAGTGGTGTGGAATTCGTATGCAATGCACCCAGAAAATCACAGTAAAAATGGTTTTGGAGAAAAGCAAAGTCTTTTCGTTAGGCAAGTGCATAAAATTCCATCTAAACAAACAGAAATATCATGATTGTTTGCCACAGTTCCTCTAACTTTCTCCCTAGAAAATACGAATGTGTAGAGCCTGTATCTTCATGTGGAACCAATTAGTGTTTCCAAGCAAAAAATTAAATTTTCCCTAAAAAAAAAACTTTGAAAAATAAAAAAATCCATCAATAATATCCAGAAAAGCCAAAACACAACTGGATAGCTCTGGTTTCATCCAATCATATCCGGACAAAGTGGTTTGGAATTCGTATGCAATGGACCGAGAAAATCACACTAAAAATGGTTTTGGAGAAAAGCAATGTTTTTTTCATTAGGCAAGAGCATAAAATGTCATCCATACAAACAGAAATATCATGTTTGTTTGTCGAAGTTCCTCTAGCTTTCTCCCTAGAAAATACGAATATGTATAGCTGGGGTTTCCATGTGGAACCAATTACTGTATGCAAGCTCAAAATAAAATGTTCCCAATAAAAAACATTCAAAACAATAATGTCTGTGGGTATATCCAGAAAAAACAAACACAGAGGCTGTAGCAATATCTGGGATTGAGTTAGCCAAAACAAAGCCAGATATTTCCGGTTTCATCCAGTCATATCCGGACAAACTAATGTGGAATTCATATGCAATGGACCGAGAAAATCACAGTACAAATGGTTTTGGCAAAAAGCAAAGTCTTTTAGTTAGGCAAGTGCATAAAATGTCATCGATACAAACAGAAGTATCATGTTTGTTTGCCGCAGTTCCTCTAGCTTTCTCCCTAGAAAATACGAATGTGTAGAGCCGGTAACCCCACGATGAACCAATTAGTGTTTCTACGGTACAAAAATAAATGTTCCCTTATAAATACATTCAAAACAATAAAGTCCATCGATAATATCCAGAAAACACAAACACAGAACCTTTCACTATATTTCGGATTCAGTTAGCCAAAACACAACTGGATATTTCTGGTTTCATCCAGGCATATCCGGACAAACTAGTGTGGAATTCGTATGCATTGGACTGAGAAAATCACAGTAAAAATGGTTTTGGAGAAAAGCAAAGTCTTTTCGTGAGGCAAGTGCATAAAATGTCATCTATACAAACAGAAATATCATGTTTGTTTGCTTCAGTTCCTCTAGCTTTCTGCCTAGAAAATACCAATGTGTAGAGCTGGTGTCCCCATGATGAACCAATTCATGTTTCTACGGTACAAAATTAAATGTTCCCTTATAAATACATTCAAAACAATAATGTCCATCAATAATATCTTGAAAACACAATCACAGAGGCTTTCACCATATTTCGCATTGAGTTAGCCAAAACACAACAGGATATTTCTGGTTTCATCCAGTCATATCCGGACAAACTTATGTGGAATTCGTATACAATGGACCGAGAAAATCACAATAAAAAAGGTTTTGGAGAAAAGCAAAGTCTTTTCGTTAGGCAAGTGCATAAAATGTCATCTATACAAACAGAAATATCATGTTTGTTTGCCGCAGTTCCTCTAGCTTTCTCCCTAGAAAATAGAAATGTGTAGAACTGGTGTCTCCATGTGGAACCAATTAGAGTTTCCAGGCATAAAATTCAATGTTCCCTTATAAAAGACATTCAAAACAATAAACTCCGTGGATAATATCAGGAATACTCATAAAAAGAGGAGGTAGCAATATCTGGGATTGAGTTAGCCAAAACATAACCGGATATTTCCAGTTTCATCCAGTCATATCCGGACAAACTGGTGTGGAATTCGTATGCAATGGACCGAGAAAATCACAATAAATAAGGTTTTGGAGATAAGCAAAGTCTTTTCGTTAGGCAAGTGCATAAAATGTCATCTATACAAACAGAAATATCATGTTTGTTTGCCGCAGTTCCTCTAGCTTTCTCCCTAGAAAATACAAAAGTGTAGAGCTGGTGCCACCATGATTTACCAATTAGTGTTTCAACGGTACTAAATTAAATGTTCCCTGATAAAAACATTCAAAACAAAAAAGTTCATCGATAATATCCACAATACACATACAGAGAGGATTTCACAATATTTCGGATTGAGTTAGCCCAAACACAACCGGATATTTCTGGTTTCATCCAGTCATATCGGGACAAACTGGGGTGGAATTCGTATGCAATGGACAGAGAAAATCACAATACAAATGGTTTTGGAGAAAATCAAAGTCTTTTAATTAGGCAAGTGCATAAAATGTCATCTATACAAACAGAAATATTATGTTTCTTTGCTTCAGTTCCTCTAGCTTTCTCCCTAGAAAATAGGAATGTGTAGAGCTGGTGTCTCCATGTGGAACCAATTAGTGTTTCCAAGCTCAAAATAAAATGTCCCCTGATAAAAAACATTCAAAACAATAAACTCTGTGGATAATATCAGGAATACACAAACACAGAGGCTGTAGCAATATCTGGGATTGTGTTAGCAAAATGAAACCAGATATTTCCGGTTTCATCCCGTCATATCCGGTAAACTGGTGTGGAATTCATATGCAATGTACGGAGAAAATCACATTAAAACTGGTTTTGGAGAAAAGCAAAGTCTTTTCGTTAGGCAAGTGCATAAAATGTCATCGATACAAACAGAAATATCATGTATGTTTGCCACAGTTCCTCTGGAATTCTCCCTAGAAAATATGTTTGTGTAGAAATGGTGTCTCCATGTGGAAACAATTAGTAATTACCAGCACAAAATTAAATGTTCCCTGATAAAAAACATTCAAAACAATAAAGTCCTTCGATAATATCCTGAAAACACAAACACAGGCTGTAGAAATAAATGGGATTGAGTTATCCAAAACAAAAACGAATATTTCCGGTTTCATCCAGTCATATCCGGACAAACTGGTGTGGAATTCGTATGCAAAGGACCGAGAAAATTACAATAAAAATGGTTTTGAAGAAAAGCAAAGTCTTTTCTTTAGGCAAGTGCATAAAATGTCATCTATACAAACAGAAATATCATATTTGTTTGCCGCAGTTCCTCTAGTTTTCTCCCTAGAAAACAGGAATGTGTAGAGCTGGTGTTCCCAAGATGAACCAATTAGTGTTTCAACGGTACAAATTGAAATGTTCCCTGATAAAAACATTCAAAACAGAAAAGTTCATCGATAATATCCACAATACACATACAGAGAGGATTTCACAATATTACGGATTGAGTTAGCCAAAACACAACCGGATATTTCTGGTTTCATCCAGTCATATCCGCAGAAAGTGGTTTGGAATTCCTATGCAATGGACCGCGAAAATCACAGTAAAAATGGTTTTGGAGAAAAGCAATGTGTTTTCTTTAGGCAAGTGCATATAATGTCATCTATACAAACAGAAATGTTGTGTTTGTTTGCCGCAGTTGCTCTAGCTTTCTCCGTAGAAAATACGAATGCGTAGAGCTGGTGTCTCCATGTGGAACCAATTAGTGTTTCCAAGGACAAATTAAATGTTCCCTAATAAAAAAAAATGCAAAACAATAAGTCCTTGGATAATATCAGGAATACACAAAACAGAGGATATAGAAATATCAGGGATTGAATTAGCCAAAACAAAACCGGATATTTCCGGTTTCATCCAGTCATATCCGATAAACCGGTTTGGAATTTGTATGCAATGGACTGTGAAAATCACAGTAAAATGGTTTTAGAGAACAGCAAAGTCTTTTCATTTGGCAAGTGCTAAAATGTCATCTATACAAGCAGAAATATCATGTTTGTTTGCCGCAGTGACTCTAGCTTTCTACCTCGAAAATACGAATACTTAGAGCTGGTGTCTCCATGTGGAACCAATTAGTGTTTCTACGTTACAAAATGAAATGTTCCCTGATAAAAATATTCAAAACAATAAAGTCCATCGATAATATCCAGAAAACACAAACACAGAGGCAGTAGCAAAATCTGGGATTGAGTTAGCCAAAACACAACCGGATATTTCCAGTTTCATCCAGTCATATCCGGTAAACTGGTGTGGAATTCGTATGCAATGGACCGTGAAAATCACAGTAAAAATGGTTTTAGAGAAAAGCAAAGTCTCTTCTTTAGCCAAGTGCATAAAATGTCATCTCTACAAACAGAAATATCATGTTTGTTTGCCGCAGGTCCTCTAGCTTTCTACCTCGAAAATACGAATACTTAGAGCTGGTGTCTCCGTGTGGAACCAATTAGTGTTTCTACATTACAAAATGAAATGTTCCCTGATAAAAATATTCAAAACAATAAAGTCCATCGATAATATCTAGAAAACACAAACACAGAGGCTGTAGCAATATCAGGGATTGAGTTAGCCAAAACACAACCGGATATTTCTGGTTTCATCCAGTCATCCGGTAAACTGGTGTGGAATTCATATGCAATGGACCGAGAAAATCAAAGTAAAAATGGTTTTGGAGAAAAGCATAATCTCTTCGTTAGCCATGTGCATAAAATGTCATCTCTACAAATAGAAATATCATGTTTGTTTGTTGCAGTTCCTCTAGCTTTCTCCCTAGATAATACGAATGTGTAGAGCTGGTGTCCCCATGATGAACCAATTAGTGTTTCTATGATACAAAATTAAATGTTCCCTGATAAAAAACATTCAAAACAATAAAGTCCGTTGATAATATCCAGAAAACACAAACACAGAGACTGTAGAAATATCTGGGATTGAGTTAGCAAAAACAAAACCGGATATTTCCGGTTTCATCCAGTCACATCCGCACAAAGTGGTGCTGAATTCGTATACAATAGAACGAGAAAATCACAGTAAAAATGGTTTTGGAGAACAGCAAAGTCTTTTCGTTAGGCAAGTGCATAAAATGTCATCGATACAAACAGAAATATCATCTTTGTTTGCTGCAAGGCCTCTAGCTTTCTCCCTAGAAAATACGAATGTGTAGAGCAGGTGTTTCCAGGTGGAACCAATGAGTGTTTCCAAGATCAAAATAAAATGTACACTGATAAAAAACATTCAAAAAAATAAAGGCCGTGGATAATATCAGGAATACACAAACACACAGACTGTAGCAATATCTGGGATTGAGTTAGCCCAAACAAAACTGGATATTTCTGGTTTCATCCAGTCATATCTTCACAAACTGCTGTGGAATTTGTATAAGTGTACCGAGAAAATCACAGAAAAATGGTTTTGGAGAAAAGCAAAGGCTTTCGTTAGGCAAGTGCATAAAATGTCATCGATACAAACAGAAGTATCATGTTTGTTTGCCACAGTTCCTCTAGCTTTCTCCCAAGAAAATACAAATGTGTACAGCTGGTGTCCCCATGATGAACCAATTAGTGTTTCTACGGTACAAAATGAAATGTTCCCTGATAAAAATATTCAAAACAATAAAGTCCATCGATAATATCCAGAAAACACAAACACAGAGGCTTTCACAATATTTCGGATTGAGTTAGCCAAAAAACAACCGGATATTTCAGGTTTCAGCCAGTCATATCTGGAAAAAGTCATTTGGAATTCGGATGAAACAGACCGAGAAAATCACAATAAAAATGGTTTTGGAGAAAAGCAAAGTCTTTACGTTAGCCAAGTGCATAAAATGCCATCGATACAAACAGAAATATCATGTTTGTTTGTCGCAGTTCCTCTAGCTTTCTCCCTAGAAAATATGAATATATAGAGCTGGTGTCTCCATGTGGAACCAATTACTGTATCCAAGCTCAAAATAAAATATTCCCCGATTAAAAACATTCAAAATAATAAAGTCCGTGAATAATATCCAGAAAACACAAACACAGAGGCTGTAGCAATATCTGGGATTGAGTTAGCCAAAACAAAACCGGATATTTCCGGTTTCATCCAGTCATATCCGGACAAAGTGGTGTGGAATTCGTATGCAATGGACCGAGAAAATCAGAAAAAAGTTTTTGGAGAAAAGCAAAGGCTTTTCGTTAGGCAAATGCATAAAATGTCATCTATACAAACAGAAATATCATGTTTGTTTGCCGCAGTTCCTCTAGCTTTCTCCCTAGAAAATACGAATGTGTTCAGCTGGTGTTCCCATGATGAACCAATTAGTGTTTTACAGTACAAAAATAAATGTTGTCAGGAATCTACAGGATACTATTAAAAAACCAACATTCGGGTTCTAGGAGTTCCTGAAGGCATGGTGAGGGAGAAAGGATTTGAAGGTATTTTCAGTGAGATACTAGCAGAAAATTGCCCAGGTTTGGAGAAGGACAGAGGCATCTTAGTACAGGAAGCTTATAGAACCCTTAATAAACATGACCAAAAGAGATCCTCACCACGACATGTTGTAATCAAACTCACCACAGTGAAACATAAAGAAAAGATCCTAAAATGTGCAAGAGAGAAATGTGAGATTACTCTTAGAGGATCTCCAATTAGACTCACAGCAGACTTCTCATCAGAAACCCTACAAGCTAGAAGGGAATGGCGAGACATAGCCCATGTATTAAGAGAGAAAAAATGCCAGCCCAGAATACTATATCCTGCAAAGCTCTCATTTGTGAATGAAGGTGAAATTAAGACTTTTCATAGCAAACAGAAACTGAAAGAATTTGTTGCCACTCATCCTGCCCTGCTAAAGATGCTTAAAGATGTGTTACACACAGAAACACAGAAACACGGTCACCAATATGAAAGAAGGTAAAGGAAGGAAACCTCACAGCAAAAGATCACAGGAAGCTCAGTTTCTCTTTGACATAGAATTAAACTCTGATGCTCTGTTAAAGCAATGTGTTAACGTAATCTATTATGTGCTCTTGATGTCTGTTAAATTCTAATTGTTCAAAAACAGCTGAATTTTTATTAAGAGCTATGGGTTATGTAAATATGTGCTTATTTTCAAAGATTTGAATAATCACCTTGTGACAAGATCAAATTTGGTCTATGTTATGTCATGATTTTAAGGAATCTTATTTCAACCAGATATTTTGGATTTTGAGCCTTCTTGGCATTCTTGACAGGCATTCAAAAAATCAAAGTTTCAAACAATCTGGTCTCTAAAATTTCCAGTAAATCCTGGACTTTGGTTTGTCCAGTTTGGGCCCAACTGAAAAAATCGAAGGACCTATGTCTCTCATCTTATAGAGACACCAACTAAGCAGGTTATTTGGGTTATATTAGAAGAACTGTCAGGATGTGATGTAGTACCAGACTTTAAGTTTCTATAATGGAAAATGCTATTAATACAAATGTTTGAGAATTAAAAAGTCTAATGATCTTGTGTTACTAGACATGATAGTTATCTTAATGAGAAAGCCCCAGAGGCCTAAAGGGTTAAATACTTGTCAAATCCTACAGGTGCTTTCAAAAATACTGTGAAGTAAGCAAGTGCCTCTTGTTGGTTGATGAGTTTATAATTTTAAACATGGCGACTTAAAGTCTTTTGTCATCCACAGTTATATATGATGTGCTGCTCATAAAACTAAAGCGTTGTTGGTTCTGTGTTTAGCTGTCCTCCTATAGGTTCCTATGGACGTTTTCCAGCTACTTTTATTGTATTCAGTACTTTGGGATGGCTCTGTAAACAGATGAAGCCAATAATGTATTAACAGTACCAACTGAGAGAAAGTATGGTTAACTGAGATTACTAAAAACACAAAGCAATTCAAATCCATTGGCAATCTAGAAAAAGAGTTAAAGATTTTAAAAGCTATTATTAAAATTGCTATATTGGTCTATTATGCTATGTTATATGTGTGTACATATTGTATGTCCACACGGGGAAATTTTATTAAGAGTTTTAATTTAAATGGCTTATCAATAAGATTGTCCATAAATTTAAGCTGCTAAAATCAATCAAAGATACATTTTAATTGGTGTGACCTGAATCTCTGTATCATATGTTTTAGACTTGTTGGTAGAAAGAAACTAAAAACATTTTAGATGGTTGTGCTTCAGTTTACTGGCTAAACAAACTACACCATGTTAGATATTTAAGAGGTGTTTTCAAATACATGATTCTTAAAATTTATAGAAGGCATTGGACCTTCTGGTAAATGTTTTCTTAAGTTGTTATCTAATGGTTGAAACGGTTTGCTAGGTATTCATGTGATATTGCTATTGTCAGCAAGCGATCTAGGACTTGCTCCCTCATTTCTCTCTTCTAAGCCCAATTTGTTCTTTCATTTCTCTATTCTCTTCAAGGTAGGAAACTAATTCTATTATGAAGGAATCTGTAGGATGCACAATTTAATCTTTAGACCTTATAAAAGAGATGGCTAACATTTTTCTGCAATAACATAGCCAAAATAAGAACTTCAATAATAATCTCATAGCTAGATTCACTTCACCATCAGCCAAGTATACAGTAAGTAGAAAAAACCTCCCTTTCAGACCAAAGGGAAAGAAAGTTTGAAAGTGAGAATATAATTTTCCTCATGGGCATTGTCTACCTTAGAAAAACTACTACAGAACATGCCTGTGACTATAGACTTGTAGTTCAGGCCACCGAAGATTAGAGATGGGACACAGGCACTCCCTTGACTTGCATCCTCTGGTCTGCTTTAACACAAACCAGGAGGAAAAGAAAGCTTGGCATCAGAAGCAATGGGTGGCAGGCCTATTAATGGCTGATCTGTACAGTGATCTGCCCTCAAGGAGACCCAACAGGCCAGTCCACTGCAGTGGCTTTCAATGTGGTAAGCCTGGGCTTCAGCAGAAGTCAGCTTGTGAAGAGCCCTGGCAGCTCTGCCAAGAGTTGGATCACTGGAAATGGACCTGCCCTGGAGTCGAAGGATGCCCAGGTCAGAGCCACAGATCTTATTGGCTCTAAGCTGAAAAGCCCTTCACTCAGCCCAACTTCCAAAGTGACCACTGCAGCTGAGGGTATGGTCAAGTAGGGTCAGCAACATTGCAGGCAGAACTGTAAATTTCTTGTTAGAGATGCCACCTGCCTTTACCTGGCCAGCTCTTCTACCAGGCCAGCCAAGTAATGAAAGTCAACAGAGTGCCTTCCCCTAAGAGGTTCACACCTCCCTTAGGATATACCCCATGTGAAGAGATAGATAGGTCTGGGCCTCTGAATTTACAAGGCCCAAAGCCCACCAGATTATTATCAAGCCCCTTCTATCAGGTTCTGTTTGCCTCTCAATCAGAAAAATTGCTTGTAGCTTAGACAGCACCTTTCTTAGCTCCTCTAATAATGACTCTGTCCTTTGTTCTATGCCCTGTCTAGCGCACTTGGGCCTCATTCCTTTGTAATCATAACCTCTACTCTACCACCAATGGCTCTACTCCCAACCTGTGTGTACTGATGGTCCTCTCCCCCACTTAATGCTGTATAATTGTTCAAACCTTGTAAATGCCACTCTTAGGATCATTGGTTACTATCCTCACTGTGTCTTTTATGACCTTGTCTAAATATGATCAGAGTCGGCAAACTTGGAAGGCTTCCGTAGCCTTGGCAACTCATGATGACAGCCTAGGATGGTTACTGGCGCCATAAACTAGAGTGTCAATTTGTTGGGTCAACAACAGGAGCCACTGTGCACTTGCTCCTCATGTGGGATCTCTGTCCTTATTGTGCTGTACATTGTGATTTAATGCTATAACTAGAAATCAAACAGTATGTTTCACTTTGTGTTTCTATGTGGGTGCAAACCGTTGAAACCTTTATACTAAATTGATCTTCTGTATACAAAGAGAATTGAAAACGAATCTGGATGCAAATGGAAGGGGAGAGGGAGCGGGAGAGGGGAGGGTTGTGGGTGGGAGGGAAGTTATGGGAGGGGGAAGCCATTGTAATCCATAAGCTGTACACTGGAAATTTATATTCATTAAATAAAATTTTAAAAAAATAAATAAATGTCACTAACTTGAAAAAAAAGAAAAAAGAAATTATGGGACAAGTACTCTATAGAATACTATACAGCAGTAAAAAAAAATGAAATCCAGTCAATTGCAACAAGATGGAGGAATCTGGAAAACATCATGCTGAGTGAAATAAGCCAGACCCAAAGGTCACATTTTCTCCCTGATCGGCGACAACTAACTGAGCACCAAAGGGGAAACCTGTTGAAGTGAAATGGACACTATAAGAAACAGTGACCTGATCAGCTCTTGTCCTGACTGTTGATGTACAATGTAATACTTTATCCATTTTAGTTTTTTTTTGTTCTAGTACTATTAGTTGAACTCTAATTAACATACATTTATTCTTAGGTGTTTAAATTTTAACTGAAAAGTGATCCCTGTTAAATATAATAGTGGGAATAAGAGAGGGAGGAGAGTACAATTTGGGACATGCCCAATCGGACTTGCCCCAAATGGTGGATTAGAAACGTGCCAGGGGATCCCAATACAATCCCATCAAAGTGGCATGTACCAATGCCATCTCACTAGTCCAAGTCATCAATTTCAGTCATCAAAATCAAGTTCAATTGATCACACTGATAGGTCTAAGAGTCAAAGGGATCACACAAGCAAGACTAGTATCTGCTAATACTAACTGTTAGAATCAGAAAGGGAGAGAACGATCCAACATGGGAAGCAGGTTACACAGCAGACTCATAGAATGACAGATGTCCTAAACAGCACTCTGGCCTCAGAATCAGCCCTTAAGGCATGCGAATATGGCTGAAGAGCCCATGAGAGTATTTTAGGCATGCAAAGCCAAGGCACCATGGAAAAGAAAAAAAAAGAAGAAGACCTAAATGAAAGATCTCAGTGAGTGAGATCCCAGTGGAAAGAACAGGTCATCAAAGAAGGAGGTACCTTTCTCTGAAGGGAGGAGAGAACATCCACTTTGACTATGACCCTGTCTGAATAAGATGAAGTCTGCAAACTCTAAAGGCTTCCATAGCCTTAGCAACTCATGACTAGAGCCTAGGGAGATTACTGACGCCATAAACAAGAGTGTCAAATTGTTAAGTCAACAACAGGAGTCACTGTGTACTTACATCCCATGTGGGATCTGTCCTTAATGTGTTGTCCGATGTGATTTAATGCTATAACTAGTACTGAAAATGTATTTTACACTTTGTGTTTCTGTGTGGGTACAAACTGTTGAAATCTTTACTCAATATATACTAAATTGATCTTCTGTATATAAAGATAATTTAAAATTAATCTTGATGTGAATGGAAGGGGAGAGGGAGCGGGAGACAGGAAGGGTGTGAGTGGGAGGGAAATTATGGCTGGGGGAGCCATTGTAATCCATAAACTGTACTTTGGAAATTTATATTTACTAAATAAAAAAAACTTAAAAAATATAAAAGCAATTGTATAACTTGATTAAATTTTAGGGCCAGGAGTCCAGAACCCAGAATTCAGTTCTTTAGGGACTGACTAAATCACTGGTATCAATGCTTACAAATGTGTCTTAAACTTGGACTTGAGTAATAAAGTTTATATTTTTAGTTTTATCTTTTAATTCCACAAACCTGTTTAAATCCCCTCATATAGTCATATAATGAAAAACTGAATATTATTAATTTTATCATAAAATAGTATGAATGCACTATATATGAAAAAATTAAATATTTCAGAAAATAATAAACTAAAAAATAAAACTCTCCTGTTTCATATCTTCAAAAAAAAAAAGAACAGGTCATCAAAGAAGAAGGTACCTTTCTCTGAAAGGAGGAGAGAACTTCCACTTTGACTATGACCTTGTTTAAATATAATCAGAGTCGGTGAACTCAAAAGGCTTCCATAGCCTTGGCAACTCATGACTAGAGCCTAGGGTTTTTACACCATAAACAACAGTGTCAATTTGTTAAGTCAACAACAGGAGTCTCTGTGCACTTACTCCTCATATAGCATCCCTGTCCTTAATGTGCTGTACATTGTGATTTAATGCTATAACTAGTACTCAAACAATATTTTGCACTTTGTGTTTCTGTGTGGGTGCAAACTGTTCACATCTATACTTAATATATACTAAATTGATCTTCTGTACATAAAGAGAATTGAAAATGAATATTGTTGTGAATGGAAGGGGAGAGGGAGCGGGAGACAGGAGGGTTGTGGGTGGGAGGGAAGTTATGGGAGGGGGAAGCCATTATAATTCATAAACTGTACATCGGAAATTTATATTCATTAAATAAAAGTTAAAAAAATAAAAAAAATTGATCTTCTGTATATAAAGAGAATTGAAAATGAATCTTGATGTGACTGAAAGGGGAGAGGAAGCAGGAGAGGGGAGGGTTGCAGGTGGGAGGGAAGTTTTGTCAGGGGGGGAAGCCATTATAATCCATAAGCTGTACTTTGGAAATTTATGTTCATCAAATAAAAGTTAAAAAAAAGAAAAAAAAGTCAGTGGATAATATCAGGAATACACAAACACAGAGAATATAGCAATATCTGGGATTGAGTTAGCCAAAACACAAGCGGATATTTCCAGTTTCATCAAGTCATATCCGGTCAAACTGGTGAAGAATCGTACGCAATGAACCGAGAAAATCACAGTAAAAATGGTTTTGGAAAATAGCAAAGTCTTTTCGTTTGGCAAGTGCATAAAATATCATCTATAGAAACAGAAATATCATGTGTGTTTGCCGGAGTTCCACTAGCATTCTCCCTAGAATATACGAATGTGTAGAGCTGGTGTGTCCATGTGGAACCAATTAGTGTTTCCAAGAACCAAATTAAATATTCACTGATAAAAAACATTCGAAACAATAAAGTCTGTGGATAATATCAGGAAAACACAAACACAGAGGATGTAGCAATATCTGGGACTGAGTTAGCCAAAACAAAACCAGATATTTACAGTTCCATCCAGTCATATCCGGACAAACTGGAGTGGAATTCAGATGAAGTGTACCGAGAAAATCACAGAAAAATGGTTTTGGAGAAAAGCAGTCTTTTCGTTAGGCAAGTGCATCAAATGTCATCTATACAAACAGAAACATCACGTTTGTTTGCCGCAGTTCCTCTTGATTTCTCCCTAGAAAATACGAATGTGTAGAGCTGGTGTCTCCATGTGGAACCAACTAGTGATTCCAAGCACAAAATTAAATATTCCCTGATAAAAAACATTCCAAAAAATAAAGTCCGTGGATAATATCAGGAATACACAAACACAGAGGCTGTAGCAATATCGGGGATTGAGTTAGCCAAAACAAAACCGGATATTTCCGGTTTTATCCCGTCATATCCAGTAAACTGGTGTGGAATTCGTATGCAATGGACCGAGAAAATCACATTAAAAATAGTTTTGGATAATAGCAAAGTCTTTTCGTTAGGCAAGTACATAAAATGTCATCTATACAAACAGAAATATCATGTTTGTTTGCAGCAGTTCCCCTAGCTTTCTCTGTAGAAAATACGAATGTGTAGAGCTGGTGTCTCCATGTGGAACCAATTAGTGATTCCAAGCACAAAATAAAATGTTCCCTGAAAAATAACATTCAAAACAATAAAGTCCATCGATAACATCCAGAAAACACAAACACAGAGGCTTTCACAATATTTCGGATTGAGTTAGCGAAAACACAACCGGATATTTCTGTTTTTATCCAGTCATATCCAAATAAACCGGTGTGGAGTTCCTATGCAATGGACCAAGAAAATCACAGTAAAAAGAGTTTTGGAGAAAAGCAAAGTGTTTTCGTTAGGCAAGTGCATAAAATGTCATCTATACAAACAGAAATATCATGTTTGCTTGCCGCAGATCCTCTAGTTTTTTACCAAGAAATACGAATGTGTAGAGCTTGTGTCTCCATGTGGAACCAATTAGTGACTCCAAGCACAAAATTAAATGTACTTGATAAAAACATTCAAAACAATAAAGTCCATCGACAATATCCAGAAAACACAAACACAGAGGCTGTAGCAATATCTGGGATTGTGTTAGCCAAAACAAAACCGGATACTTCCGGTTTCATCCAGTCATATCCAAACAAACTGCTTTGGAATTCGTATGCAATGGAACGAGGTAATCACAGTAAAATGGTTTTGCAGAAAAGCAAAATCTTTTCGTTAGGCAAGTGCAGAAAATGTCATTTATACAAACAGAAATATCATGTTTGTTGTCCGTAATTCCTCTAGCTTTCTCCCTAGAAAATACGAATGTGTAGAGCTGGTGTCCCCATGATGAACCAATTAGTGTTTCAACGTTACAAAATGAAAGGTTCCCTGATAAAAACATTCAAAACAATAAAGTTCATCGATATTATCCAGAAAACACAAACACAGAGGCTTTCACAATATTTCAGATTGAGTTAGCCAAAACACAACCGGATATTTCCGGTTTCATCCAGTCATATCCAGACAAACTGGTGTGGAATTCGGAGGCAATGGAATGAGAAAATCACAGTAAAAATGGATTTGGAGAAAAGCAATGTCTTCGTTAGGCAAGTGCATAAAATGTCATCTATACAAACTGAATATCATGTTTGTTTGCCGTAGTTCCAATAGTTTTCTCCATAGAAAATACAAATACATAGAGCTGGTGTCTCCATGTGGAACCAATTACTGAATCCAATCTCAAAATAAAGTGTTGCCTGATAAAAAAAAACATTCAAAACAATAAATCCGTTGATAATATCCAGAAAACACAAACACAGTGGCTGTAGCAATATCTGGGATTGAGTTACACCAAACAAAACTGTATATTTCTGGTTTCATCTAGTTATATCCAGACAAAGTGGTGTGGAATTCGTATGCAAAGGACCGAGAAAATCACAATACAAATGGTTTTAGTGAAAAGCAAAGTCTTTTCGTTAGGCAAGTTCATAGAATGTCGTCTAGACAAACAGAAATATCATGTTTGTTTGCCGCAGTCCCTGTAGCTTTCTCCCTAGAAAATACGAATGTGTAGAGCTGGTGTCTCCATGTGGAACCAATTAGTGTTTCTATGGTACCAAATTAAATGTTCCCTGATAGAAACATTCAAAACAATAAAGTCCATTGATAATATCTTGAAAACACAAATACAGAATCTTTCACAATATTTCACAGTGTGTTAGCCAAATGACAACTGGTTATTTCTGGTTTCATCCAGTCAAACCGGGACAACGTGGTATGGAATTCGTATGCAATGGACCCAGAAAATCAGAGTGCAAATGGTTTTGGAGAAAAGCAAAGTGTTTTCTTTAGGCAAGTGCATACAATGTCATCTATACACACAGACATGTTATGTTTGTTTGCCACAGTTGCTCTAACTTTATCGCTAGAAAATACGAATGCATAGAGCTGGTGTCTCCATGTGGAACCAATTAGTGTTTTCAAGGACAAATAAAATGTTCCCTGATAAAAAAATTCAAAACAATAAAGTCCTTGGATAATATCAGGAATACACAAAACAGAGGCTGTAGCAATATCATGGATTGAATTAGCCAAAACAAAACAGGATATTTGAGGTTTCATCCAGTCATATCCGATAAACCGGTTTGGAATTCCTATGCAATGGACCGTGAAAATCGCAGTAAAAATGGTATTAGAGAACAGCAAAGTCTTTTCGTTTGGCAAGTGCTAAAATGTCATCGATACAAGCAGAAATATATTATGTTTGTATGCCGCAGGTCCTCTAGCTTTCTACCTCGAAAATACGAATACTTAGAGCTGGTGTCTCCATGTGGAACCAATTAGTGTTTCTACGTTACAAAATGAAATGTTCCCTGAAAAAAAAATATTCAAAACAATAAAGTAACTCGATAATATCCAGAAAACACAAACACAGAGGCAGTAGCAATATCTGGGATTGAGTTAGCCAAAACACAACCGGATATTTCCGGTTTCATCCAGTCAAATCCGGTAAACTGGTGTGGAATTCGTATGCAATGGACCGCGAAAATCACAGTAAAAATGGTTTTGGAGAAAAGCAATGTCTCTTCGTTAGCCAAGTGCATAAAATGTCATCTCTACAAACAGTAATATCATGTTTGATTGTCGCAGTTCCTATAGCTTTCTCCCTAGATAATACGAATGTCTAGAGCTGGTGTCCCCACGATGAACCAATTAGTGTTTATAAGGTACAAAATTAAATGTTCCCTGATAAAAACATTCAAAACAATAAAGTCCGTTTACAATACCCAGAAAACAAAAACACAGAGACTGTAGCAATATCTGGGATTGAGTTAGCCAAAACAAAACCATATATTTCCGATTTCATCCAGTCATACCGGACAAACTGGTGTGGAATTCGTATGCAATGGACCGAGAAAATCACATTAAAATGGTTTTGGAGAAAAGCAAAGTCTTTTCAAAAGGCAAATGCATAAAATGTCATCTATATAAACAGATATTATGTTTGTTTGCCGCAGTTCCTCTAGCTTTCTACCTAGACAAAACGAATACGTAGTGCTGGTGTCTCCATGTGGAAGCAATTACTGTATCCAAGCTCAAAATAAAATGTTCTCCAATAAAAAAACATTCAAAAAAATAAACTCCGTTGATAATATCCAGAAAACACAAACAGAGAGGCTTTCACAATATTTCGGATTGAGTTAGCGAAAACACAACCAGATATTTCCTGTTTCATCTAGTCATATCAAGACTAACTGGTTTGGAATTCGTATGCAAGGGACCAAGATAATCACAATAGAAATGGTTTGGAGAAAAGCAAAGTCTTTTCATCAGGCAAGTGCATAAAATGTCATCTATACAAACAGAAATATCATGTTTGTTTGCCGCACTTCCTCTAGCTTTCTCCCTAGTAAATACGAATGTGTAGAGCTGGTGTCTCCATGTGGAACCAATTGGTATTTTTGAAGCACAAAATTAAATGTTCCCTGATAAAAACATGCAAAACAATAAAGTCCGTGGATAATATCAGAAATACACAAACACAGAGGCTTTAGAAATATCAGGGATAGAGTTAGCCAAAACACAACCGGATATTTCCGGTTTCATTAAATCATATCCGGTAAACTGGTGTGGAATTTGTATGCAATGGACCGAGAAAATCACAGTACAAATGGTTTTGGAGAAAAGCAAAGACTCTTCGTTAGCCAAGTGCATAAAATATCATCTCTGGAAACAGAAATATCATGTTTGTTTGCCGCAGTTCCTCTAGCTTTCTGCCTAGATAATACGAATGTGTAGAGCTGGTGTCCCCATGATGAACCAATTAGTGTTTCTCAGGTACAAAATTAAATGTTCCCTGATAAAAACATTCAAAACAATAAAGTCTATCGATAATATCCAGAAAACACAAACACAGAGGTTTCAAAATATTTCACATTGAGTTAGCCAAAACACAACCGGATATTTCTTCTCTCATCCAGTCATACCGGACAAAGTGGTGTGGAATTCATATGCAATGGACCGAGAAAATCACAGTAAAAATGGTTTTGGAAAAAAGCAAAGTTTCTTCGTTAGCCAAGTGCATAAAATGTCATCTCTAAAAACAGAAATATCATGTTTGTTTGGCGCAGTTCCTCTAGATTTCTCCCTAGAAAATACGAAAGTGTAGGGCTTGTGTCTCCATGAGGAACCAATTAGTGTTTCACAGCACAAAATTAAATGCTCCCTGATAAAAACATTCAAAATAATAAAGTCCTTAGGTAATATCAGGAATACACAAACACAGAGACTTTCACAATATTTCGGATTGAGTTAGCCAAAGCACAACCGGATATTTCCAGTTTCATCCAGTCATATCCAGACACACTGGTGTGGAATTTGTATGCAATGGACCGAGAAAACCACAGTAAAAATGGTTTTGGAGAATAGCAAAGTCTTTCATTATGCAAGTGCAAAAAATGTCATCTATACAAACGGATATATCATGTTTGTTTGCCGCAGTTCCTCTAGCTTTCTCCCTAGAAAATACGAATTTGTAGAGGTAGTTTCCCCATGATGAACCAATTAGTGTTTTTACGGTACAAAATTAAATGATCCCTGATAAAAAACATTCAAAACAATAAAGTCTGTTGATAAATTCCAGAAAACACAAACACAGAGACTGTAGAAATATCTGGGATTGAGATAGCAAAAACAAAACCGGATATTTCCGGTTACATAAAGTCATATCCTGACAAACTGGTGTGGAATTCGTATGCAATGGACAGAGAAAATCACTGTAAAAATGGTTTTGGAGAAAAGCAAAGTCTTTTCCTTAGACAACTGCATAAAATGTTATCTATACAAACAGAAACATCATATTTGTTTCCCACAGTTCCTCTAGCTTTCTCCCTAGAAAATACAAATGTGTAGAGCTGGTGTCTCCATGTGGAACCAATTAGTGATTACAAGCACAAAATTAAATGTTCCCTGATAAAGAACATTCAAAACAATAAACTCCGTAGATAATATGAGGAATACACAAACACGGAAGCTGAAGCAATATCTGGGATTGAGTTAGCCAGAACACAACCGGATATTTCCGTTTTCATCCAGTCACACCCGCACAAACTGATGCTGAATTCGTATACAATGGACCGAGAAAATCACAGTAAAAATGGTTTTGGAGAAAAGCAAAGTCTTTTCCTTAGGCAAGTGCATAAAATGTCATCTATACAAACAGAAATCCCATGTTTGTTTGCGGCAGTTCCTCTAGATTTCTCCCTAGAAAATATGAATATGTAGAGCTGATGTCTCAATTTCGAACCAATTAGTGTTTCGCAGCACAAAATTAAATGTTCCCTGATAAAAATATTCAAAACAATAAAGTCCGTATAAAATCCAGAAATCAAAAACACAGAGACTGTAGCAATATCTGGGATTGAGTTATCCAAAACAAAACCATATATTTCCGGTTTCATCCCGTCATACCGGACAAACTGGTGAGGAATTCGTATGCAATGGACCGAGAAAATCACAGTACAAATGGTTTTGGAGAAAAGCAAAGTCTTTTCGTTAGGCAAGTGCATAAAATGTCATCGATACAAACAGAAATATCATGTTTCTTTGCCGCAGTTCCTCTAGGTTTCCCCCTAGAAAATACGAATGTGTAGAGCTGGTGTCCCCATGATGAACCAATTAGTGATTCAACGGTACAAAATTAAATGTTGCCTGATAAAAACTTTCAAAACAATAAAGTCCATCGATAATATCCAGAAAACACAAAAACAGAGGCTGTAGCAATATCTGGGATTGAGTTAGCCAAAACAATACCGGATATTTCTGGTTTCATCCTGTTATATCCGCTCAAACTGGTGTGGAATTCCTATGCAATGTATCGAGAAAATCACAGTAAATATGGTTTTGGAGCAAAGCAAAGTCTTTTCATTAGGCAAGTGCATAAAATGTCATCTATGCAAAACGAAATATCATGTTGGTTTGCCGCAGTTCCTCTAGGTTTCTCACTAGAAAATACGAATGTGTAGAGCTGGTGTTGCCATGATGAACCAATTACTGTATCCAAGCTCAAAATAAAATGTTCCCCAATAAAAAGCATTCAAAACAATAAAGTCCATTGATAGTATCCAGAAAAAAGAAACATAGAGGCTGTAGCAATATCTGGGATTGAGATAGCCAAAACAAAACCGGATATTCCTGGTTTCATCCTGTCATATCCGGACAAACTGCTGTGGAATTCGTATGCAATGGACCGAGAAAATCACAGTAAAAATTGTTTTGGAGCAAAGCAATGTCTTTTCATTAGGCAAGTGCATAAATGTCATCTATACAAACAGAAATATCATGTTTGTTTGCCGCAGTTCCTCTAGCTTTCTCACTAGAAAATATGAATGTGTAGAGCTGGTGTCTCCATGATGAACCAATTAGTGATTCAAAGATACAAAATTAAATGTCCCCTGATAAAAACATTCAAAACAATAAAGTCCATCGATAATATCCAGAAAACAGAAACACAGAGGCTTTCAAAATATTTCGGATTGAGTTAGCCAAAACACAACTGGATATTTCTGATTTCATCCAGTCATATCCAGACAAAGTGGTGTGGAATTCGTATGCAATGCACCCAGAAAATCACAGTAAAAATGGTTTTGGAGAAAAGCAAAGTCTTTTCGTTAGGCAAGTGCATAAAATTCCATCTAAACAAACAGAAATATCATATTTGTTTGCCACAGTTCCTCTAACTTTCTCCCTAGAAAATACGAATGTGTAGAGCCTGTATCTTCATGTGGAACCAATTAGTGTTTCCAAGCAAAAAATTAAATTTTCCCTAAAAAAAAAACTTTGAAAAATAAAAAAAATCCATCAATAATATCCAGAAAAGCCAAAACACAACTGGATAGCTCTGGTTTCATCCAATCATATCCGGACAAAGTGGTTTGGAATTCGTATGCAATGGACCGAGAAAATCACACTAAAAATGGTTTTGGAGAAAAGCAATGTTTTTTTCATTAGGCAAGAGCATAAAATGTCATCCATACAAACAGAAATATCATGTTTGTTTGTCGAAGTTCCTCTAGCTTTCTCCCTAGAAAATACGAATATGTATAGCTGGGGTTTCCATGTGGAACCAATTACTGTATGCAAGCTCAAAATAAAATGTTCCCAATAAAAAACATTCAAAACAATAATGTCTGTGGGTATATCCAGAAAAAACAAACACAGAGGCTGTAGCAATATCTGGGATTGAGTTAGCCAAAACAAAGCCAGATATTTCCGGTTTCATCCAGTCATATCCGGACAAACTAATGTGGAATTCATATGCAATGGACCGAGAAAATCACAGTACAAATGGTTTTGGCAAAAAGCAAAGTCTTTTAGTTAGGCAAGTGCATAAAATGTCATCGATACAAACAGAAGTATCATGTTTGTTTGCCGCAGTTCCTCTAGCTTTCTCCCTAGAAAATACGAATGTGTAGAGCCGGTAACCCCACGATGAACCAATTAGTGTTTCTACGGTACAAAAATAAATGTTCCCTTATAAATACATTCAAAACAATAAAGTCCATCGATAATATCCAGAAAACACAAACACAGAACCTTTCACTATATTTCGGATTCAGTTAGCCAAAACACAACTGGATATTTCTGGTTTCATCCAGGCATATCCGGACAAACTAGTGTGGAATTCGTATGCATTGGACTGAGAAAATCACAGTAAAAATGGTTTTGGAGAAAAGCAAAGTCTTTTCGTGAGGCAAGTGCATAAAATGTCATCTATACAAACAGAAATATCATGTTTGTTTGCTTCAGTTCCTCTAGCTTTCTGCCTAGAAAATACCAATGTGTAGAGCTGGTGTCCCCATGATGAACCAATTCATGTTTCTACGGTACAAAATTAAATGTTCCCTTATAAATACATTCAAAACAATAATGTCCATCAATAATATCTTGAAAACACAATCACAGAGGCTTTCACCATATTTCGCATTGAGTTAGCCAAAACACAACAGGATATTTCTGGTTTCATCCAGTCATATCCGGACAAACTTATGTGGAATTCGTATACAATGGACCGAGAAAATCACAATAAAAAAGGTTTTGGAGAAAAGCAAAGTCTTTTCGTTAGGCAAGTGCATAAAATGTCATCTATACAAACAGAAATATCATGTTTGTTTGCCGCAGTTCCTCTAGCTTTCTCCCTAGAAAATAGAAATGTGTAGAACTGGTGTCTCCATGTGGAACCAATTAGAGTTTCCAGGCATAAAATTCAATGTTCCCTTATAAAAGACATTCAAAACAATAAACTCCATGGATAATATCAGGAATACTCATAAAAAGAGGAGGTAGCAATATCTGGGATTGAGTTAGCCAAAACATAACCGGATATTTCCAGTTTCATCCAGTCATATCCGGACAAACTGGTGTGGAATTCGTATGCAATGGACCGAGAAAATCACAATAAATAAGGTTTTGGAGATAAGCAAAGTCTTTTCGTTAGGCAAGTGCATAAAATGTCATCTATACAAACAGAAATATCATGTTTGTTTGCCGCAGTTCCTCTAGCTTTCTCCCTAGAAAATACAAAAGTGTAGAGCTGGTGCCACCATGATTTACCAATTAGTGTTTCAACGGTACTAAATTAAATGTTCCCTGATAAAAACATTCAAAACAAAAAAGTTCATCGATAATATCCACAATACACATACAGAGAGGATTTCACAATATTTCGGATTGAGTTAGCCCAAACACAACCAGATATTTCTGGTTTCATCCAGTCATATCGGGACAAACTGGGGTGGAATTCGTATGCAATGGACAGAGAAAATCACAATACAAATGGTTTTGGAGAAAATCAAAGTCTTTTAATTAGGCAAGTGCATAAAATGTCATCTATACAAACAGAAATATTATGTTTCTTTGCTTCAGTTCCTCTAGCTTTCTCCCTAGAAAATAGGAATGTGTAGAGCTGGTGTCTCCATGTGGAACCAATTAGTGTTTCCAAGCTCAAAATAAAATGTCCCCTGATAAAAAACATTCAAAACAATAAACTCTGTGGATAATATCAGGAATACACAAACACAGAGGCTGTAGCAATATCTGGGATTGTGTTAGCAAAATGAAACCAGATATTTCCGGTTTCATCCCGTCATATCCGGTAAACTGGTGTGGAATTCATATGCAATGTACGGAGAAAATCACATTAAACTGGTTTTGGAGAAAAGCAAAGTCTTTTCGTTAGGCAAGTGCATAAAATGTCATCGATACAAACAGAAATATCATGTTTGTTTGCCGCAGTTCCTCTAGCTTTCTCCCTAGAAAATACAAAAGTGTAGAGCTGGTGCCACCATGATTTACCAATTAGTGTTTCAACGGTACTAAATTAAATGTTCCCTGATAAAAACATTCAAAACAAAAAAGTTCATCGATAATATCCACAATACACATACAGAGAGGATTTCACAATATTTCGGATTGAGTTAGCCCAAACACAACCAGATATTTCTGGTTTCATCCAGTCATATCGGGACAAACTGGGGTGGAATTCGTATGCAATGGACAGAGAAAATCACAATACAAATGGTTTTGGAGAAAATCAAAGTCTTTTAATTAGGCAAGTGCATAAAATGTCATCTATACAAACAGAAATATTATGTTTCTTTGCTTCAGTTCCTCTAGCTTTCTCCCTAGAAAATAGGAATGTGTAGAGCTGGTGTCTCCATGTGGAACCAATTAGTGTTTCCAAGCTCAAAATAAAATGTCCCCTGATAAAAAACATTCAAAACAATAAACTCTGTGGATAATATCAGGAATACACAAACACAGAGGCTGTAGCAATATCTGGGATTGTGTTAGCAAAATGAAACCAGATATTTCCGGTTTCATCCCGTCATATCCGGTAAACTGGTGTGGAATTCATATGCAATGTACGGAGAAAATCACATTAAAACTGGTTTTGGAGAAAAGCAAAGTCTTTTCGTTAGGCAAGTGCATAAAATGTCATCGATACAAACAGAAATATCATGTATGTTTGCCACAGTTCCTCTGGAATTCTCCCTAGAAAATATGTTTGTGTAGAAATGGTGTCTCCATGTGGAAACAATTAGTAATTACCAGCACAAAATTAAATGTTCCCTGATAAAAAACATTCAAAACAATAAAGTCCTTCGATAATATCCTGAAAACACAAACACAGGCTGTAGAAATAAATGGGATTGAGTTATCCAAAACAAAAACGAATATTTCCGGTTTCATCCAGTCATATCCGGACAAACTGGTGTGGAATTCGTATGCAAAGGACCGAGAAAATTACAATAAAAATGGTTTTGAAGAAAAGCAAAGTCTTTTCTTTAGGCAAGTGCATAAAATGTCATCTATACAAACAGAAATATCATATTTGTTTGCCGCAGTTCCTCTAGTTTTCTCCCTAGAAAACAGGAATGTGTAGAGCTGGTGTTCCCAAGATGAACCAATTAGTGTTTCAACGGTACAAATTGAAATGTTCCCTGATAAAAACATTCAAAACAGAAAAGTTCATCGATAATATCCACAATACACATACAGAGAGGATTTCACAATATTACGGATTGAGTTAGCCAAAACACAACCGGATATTTCTGGTTTCATCCAGTCATATCCGCAGAAAGTGGTTTGGAATTCCTATGCAATGGACCGCGAAAATCACAGTAAAAATGGTTTTGGAGAAAAGCAATGTGTTTTCTTTAGGCAAGTGCATATAATGTCATCTATACAAACAGAAATGTTGTGTTTGTTTGCCGCAGTTGCTCTAGCTTTCTCCGTAGAAAATACGAATGCGTAGAGCTGGTGTCTCCATGTGGAACCAATTAGTGTTTCCAAGGACAAATTAAATGTTCCCTAATAAAAAAAAATGCAAAACAATAAGTCCTTGGATAATATCAGGAATACACAAAACAGAGGATATAGAAATATCAGGGATTGAATTAGCCAAAACAAAACCGGATATTTCCGGTTTCATCCAGTCATATCCGATAAACCGGTTTGGAATTTGTATGCAATGGACTGTGAAAATCACAGTAAAATGGTTTTAGAGAACAGCAAAGTCTTTTCATTTGGCAAGTGCTAAAATGTCATCTATACAAGCAGAAATATCATGTTTGTTTGCCGCAGTGACTCTAGCTTTCTACCTCGAAAATACGAATACTTAGAGCTGGTGTCTCCATGTGGAACCAATTAGTGTTTCTACGTTACAAAATGAAATGTTCCCTGATAAAAATATTCAAAACAATAAAGTCCATCGATAATATCCAGAAAACACAAACACAGAGGCAGTAGCAAAATCTGGGATTGAGTTAGCCAAAACACAACCGGATATTTCCAGTTTCATCCAGTCATATCCGGTAAACTGGTGTGGAATTCGTATGCAATGGACCGTGAAAATCACAGTAAAAATGGTTTTAGAGAAAAGCAAAGTCTCTTCTTTAGCCAAGTGCATAAAATGTCATCTCTACAAACAGAAATATCATGTTTGTTTGCCGCAGGTCCTCTAGCTTTCTACCTCGAAAATACGAATACTTAGAGCTGGTGTCTCCGTGTGGAACCAATTAGTGTTTCTACATTACAAAATGAAATGTTCCCTGATAAAAATATTCAAAACAATAAAGTCCATCGATAATATCTAGAAAACACAAACACAGAGGCTGTAGCAATATCAGGGATTGAGTTAGCCAAAACACAACCGGATATTTCTGGTTTCATCCAGTCATCCGGTAAACTGGTGTGGAATTCATATGCAATGGACCGAGAAAATCAAAGTAAAAATGGTTTTGGAGAAAAGCATAATCTCTTCGTTAGCCATGTGCATAAAATGTCATCTCTACAAATAGAAATATCATGTTTGTTTGTTGCAGTTCCTCTAGCTTTCTCCCTAGATAATACGAATGTGTAGAGCTGGTGTCCCCATGATGAACCAATTAGTGATTCAACGGTACAAAATTAAATGTTCCCTGATAAAAAACATTCAAAACAATAAAGTCCGTTGATAATATCCAGAAAACACAAACACAGAGACTGTAGAAATATCTGGGATTGAGTTAGCAAAAACAAAACCGGATATTTCCGGTTTCATCCAGTCACATCCGCACAAAGTGGTGCTGAATTCGTATACAATAGAACGAGAAAATCACAGTAAAAATGGTTTTGGAGAACAGCAAAGTCTTTTCGTTAGGCAAGTGCATAAAATGTCATCGATACAAACAGAAATATCATCTTTGTTTGCTGCAAGGCCTCTAGCTTTCTCCCTAGAAAATACGAATGTGTAGAGCAGGTGTTTCCAGGTGGAACCAATGAGTGTTTCCAAGATCAAAATAAAATGTACACTGATAAAAAACATTCAAAAAAATAAAGGCCGTGGATAATATCAGGAATACACAAACACACAGACTGTAGCAATATCTGGGATTGAGTTAGCCCAAACAAAACTGGATATTTCTGGTTTCATCCAGTCATATCTTCACAAACTGCTGTGGAATTTGTATAAGTGTACCGAGAAAATCACAGAAAAATGGTTTTGGAGAAAAGCAAAGGCTTTCGTTAGGCAAGTGCATAAAATGTCATCGATACAAACAGAAGTATCATGTTTGTTTGCCACAGTTCCTCTAGCTTTCTCCCAAGAAAATACAAATGTGTACAGCTGGTGTCCCCATGATGAACCAATTAGTGTTTCTACGGTACAAAATGAAATGTTCCCTGATAAAAATATTCAAAACAATAAAGTCCATCGATAATATCCAGAAAACACAAACACAGAGGCTTTCACAATATTTCGGATTGAGTTAGCCAAAAAACAACCGGATATTTCAGGTTTCAGCCAGTCATATCTGGAAAAAGTCATTTGGAATTCGGATGAAACAGACCGAGAAAATCACAATAAAAATGGTTTTGGAGAAAAGCAAAGTCTTTACGTTAGCCAAGTGCATAAAATGCCATCGATACAAACAGAAATATCATGTTTGTTTGTCGCAGTTCCTCTAGCTTTCTCCCTAGAAAATATGAATATATAGAGCTGGTGTCTCCATGTGGAACCAATTACTGTATCCAAGCTCAAAATAAAATATTCCCCGATAAAAAACATTCAAAATAATAAAGTCCGTGAATAATATCCAGAAAACACAAACACAGAGGCTGTAGCAATATCTGGGATTGAGTTAGCCAAAACAAAACCGGATATTTCCGGTTTCATCCAGTCATATCCGGACAAAGTGGTGTGGAATTCGTATGCAATGGACCGAGAAAATCAGAAAAAAGTTTTTGGAGAAAAGCAAAGGCTTTTCGTTAGGCAAATGCATAAAATGTCATCTATACAAACAGAAATATCATGTTTGTTTGCCGCAGTTCCTCTAGCTTTCTCCCTAGAAAATACGAATGTGTTCAGCTGGTGTTCCCATGATGAACCAATTAGTGTTTTACAGTACAAAAATAAATGTTGTCAGGAATCTACAGGATACTATTAAAAAACCAACATTCGGGTTCTAGGAGTTCCTGAAGGCATGGTGAGGGAGAAAGGATTTGAAGGTATTTTCAGTGAGATACTAGCAGAAAATTGCCCAGGTTTGGAGAAGGACAGAGGCATCTTAGTACAGGAAGCTTATAGAACCCTTAATAAACATGACCAAAAGAGATCCTCACCACGACATGTTGTAATCAAACTCACCACAGTGAAACATAAAGAAAAGATCCTAAAATGTGCAAGAGAGAAATGTGAGATTACTCTTAGAGGATCTCCAATTAGACTCACAGCAGACTTCTCATCAGAAACCCTACAAGCTAGAAGGGAATGGCGAGACATAGCCCATGTATTAAGAGAGAAAAAATGCCAGCCCAGAATACTATATCCTGCAAAGCTCTCATTTGTGAATGAAGGTGAAATTAAGACTTTTCATAGCAAACAGAAACTGAAAGAATTTGTTGCCACTCATCCTGCCCTGCTAAAGATGCTTAAAGATGTGTTACACACAGAAACACAGAAACACGGTCACCAATATGAAAGAAGGTAAAGGAAGGAAACCTCACAGCAAAAGATCACAGGAAGCTCAGTTTCTCTTTGACATAGAATTAAACTCTGATGCTCTGTTAAAGCAATGTGTTAACGTAATCTATTATGTGCTCTTGATGTCTGTTAAATTCTAATTGTTCAAAAACAGCTGAATTTTTATTAAGAGCTATGGGTTATGTAAATATGTGCTTATTTTCAAAGATTTGAATAATCACCTTGTGACAAGATCAAATTTGGTCTATGTTATGTCATGATTTTAAGGAATCTTATTTCAACCAGATATTTTGGATTTTGAGCCTTCTTGGCATTCTTGACAGGCATTCAAAAAATCAAAGTTTCAAACAATCTGGTCTCTAAAATTTCCAGTAAATCCTGGACTTTGGTTTGTCCAGTTTGGGCCCAACTGAAAAAATCGAAGGACCTATGTCTCTCATCTTATAGAGACACCAACTAAGCAGGTTATTTGGGTTATATTAGAAGAACTGTCAGGATGTGATGTAGTACCAGACTTTAAGTTTCTATAATGGAAAATGCTATTAATACAAATGTTTGAGAATTAAAAAGTCTAATGATCTTGTGTTACTAGACATGATAGTTATCTTAATGAGAAAGCCCCAGAGGCCTAAAGGGTTAAATACTTGTCAAATCCTACAGGTGCTTTCAAAAATACTGTGAAGTAAGCAAGTGCCTCTTGTTGGTTGATGAGTTTATAATTTTAAACATGGCGACTTAAAGTCTTTTGTCATCCACAGTTATATATGATGTGCTGCTCATAAAACTAAAGCGTTGTTGGTTCTGTGTTTAGCTGTCCTCCTATAGGTTCCTATGGACGTTTTCCAGCTACTTTTATTGTATTCAGTACTTTGGGATGGCTCTGTAAACAGATGAAGCCAATAATGTATTAACAGTACCAACTGAGAGAAAGTATGGTTAACTGAGATTACTAAAAACACAAAGCAATTCAAATCCATTGGCAATCTAGAAAAAGAGTTAAAGATTTTAAAAGCTATTATTAAAATTGCTATATTGGTCTATTATGCTATGTTATATGTGTGTACATATTGTATGTCCACACGGGGAAATTTTATTAAGAGTTTTAATTTAAATGGCTTATCAATAAGATTGTCCATAAATTTAAGCTGCTAAAATCAATCAAAGATACATTTTAATTGGTGTGACCTGAATCTCTGTATCATATGTTTTAGACTTGTTGGTAGAAAGAAACTAAAAACATTTTAGATGGTTGTGCTTCAGTTTACTGGCTAAACAAACTACACCATGTTAGATATTTAAGAGGTGTTTTCAAATACATGATTCTTAAAATTTATAGAAGGCATTGGACCTTCTGGTAAATGTTTTCTTAAGTTGTTATCTAATGGTTGAAACGGTTTGCTAGGTATTCATGTGATATTGCTATTGTCAGCAAGCGATCTAGGACTTGCTCCCTCATTTCTCTCTTCTAAGCCCAATTTGTTCTTTCATTTCTCTATTCTCTTCAAGGTAGGAAACTAATTCTATTATGAAGGAATCTGTAGGATGCACAATTTAATCTTTAGACCTTATAAAAGAGATGGCTAACATTTTTCTGCAATAACATAGCCAAAATAAGAACTTCAATAATAATCTCATAGCTAGATTCACTTCACCATCAGCCAAGTATACAGTAAGTAGAAAAAACCTCCCTTTCAGACCAAAGGGAAAGAAAGTTTGAAAGTGAGAATATAATTTTCCTCATGGGCATTGTCTACCTTAGAAAAACTACTACAGAACATGCCTGTGACTATAGACTTGTAGTTCAGGCCACCGAAGATTAGAGATGGGACACAGGCACTCCCTTGACTTGCATCCTCTGGTCTGCTTTAACACAAACCAGGAGGAAAAGAAAGCTTGGCATCAGAAGCAATGGGTGGCAGGCCTATTAATGGCTGATCTGTACAGTGATCTGCCCTCAAGGAGACCCAACAGGCCAGTCCACTGCAGTGGCTTTCAATGTGGTAAGCCTGGGCTTCAGCAGAAGTCAGCTTGTGAAGAGCCCTGGCAGCTCTGCCAAGAGTTGGATCACTGGAAATGGACCTGCCCTGGAGTCGAAGGATGCCCAGGTCAGAGCCACAGATCTTATTGGCTCTAAGCTGAAAAGCCCTTCACTCAGCCCAACTTCCAAAGTGACCACTGCAGCTGAGGGTATGGTCAAGTAGGGTCAGCAACATTGCAGGCAGAACTGTAAATTTCTTGTTAGAGATGCCACCTGCCTTTACCTGGCCAGCTCTTCTACCAGGCCAGCCAAGTAATGAAAGTCAACAGAGTGCCTTCCCCTAAGAGGTTCACACCTCCCTTAGGATATACCCCATGTGAAGAGATAGATTAGTCTGGGCCTCTGAATTTACAAGGCCCAAAGCCCACCAGATTATTATCAAGCCCCTTCTATCAGGTTCTGTTTGCGTCTCAATCAGAAAAATTGCTTGTAGCTTAGACAGCACCTTTCTTAGCTCCTCTAATAATGACTCTGTCCTTTGTTCTATGCCCTGTCTAGCGCACTTGGGCCTCATTCCTTTGTAATCATAACCTCTACTCTACCACCAATGGCTCTACTCCCAACCTGTGTGTACTGATGGTCCTCTCCCCCACTTAATGCTGTATAATTGTTCAAACCTTGTAAATGCCACTCTTAGGATCATTGGTTACTATCCTCACTCTGTCTTTTATGACCTTGTCTAAATATGATCAGAGTCGGCAAACTTGGAAGGCTTCCGTAGCCTTGGCAACTCATGATGACAGCCTAGGATGGTTACTGGCGCCATAAACTAGAGTGTCAATTTGTTGGGTCAACAACAGGAGCCACTGTGCACTTGCTCCTCATGTGGGATCTCTGTCCTTATTGTGCTGTACATTGTGATTTAATGCTATAACTAGAACTCAAACAGTATGTTTCACTTTGTGTTTCTATGTGGGTGCAAACCGTTGAAACCTTTATACTAAATTGATCTTCTGTATACAAAGAGAATTGAAAATGAATCTGGATGCAAATGGAAGGGGAGAGGGAGCGGGAGAGGGGAGGGTTGTGGGTGGGAGGGAAGTTATGGGAGGGGGAAGCCATTGTAATCCATAAGCTGTACACTGGAAATTTATATTCATTAAATAAAATTTTAAAAAAATAAATAAATGTCACTAACTTGAAAAAAAAGAAAAAAGAAATTATGGGACAAGTACTCTATAGAATACTATACAGCAGTAAAAAAAAAATGAAATCCAGTCAATTGCAACAAGATGGAGGAATCTGGAAAACATCATGCTGAGTGAAATAAGCCAGACCCAAAGGTCACATTTTCTCCCTGATCGGCGACAACTAACTGAGCACCAAAGGGGAAACCTGTTGAAGTGAAATGGACACTATAAGAAACAGTGACCTGATCAGCTCTTGTCCTGACTGTTGATGTACAATGTAATACTTTATCCATTTTAGTTTTTTTTTGTTCTAGTACTATTAGTTGAACTCTAATTAACATACATTTATTCTTAGGTGTTTAAATTTTAACTGAAAAGTGATCCCTGTTAAATATAATAGTGGGAATAAGAGAGGGAGGAGAGTACAATTTGGGACATGCCCAATCGGACTTGCCCCAAATGGTGGATTAGAAACGTGCCAGGGGATCCCAATACAATCCCATCAAAGTGGCATGTACCAATGCCATCTCACTAGTCCAAGTCATCAATTTCAGTCATCAAAATCAAGTTCAATTGATCACACTGATAGGTCTAAGAGTCAAAGGGATCACACAAGCAAGACTAGTATCTGCTAATACTAACTGTTAGAATCAGAAAGGGAGAGAACGATCCAACATGGGAAGCAGGTTACACAGCAGACTCATAGAATGACAGATGTCCTAAACAGCACTCTGGCCTCAGAATCAGCCCTTAAGGCATGCGAATATGGCTGAAGAGCCCATGAGAGTATTTTAGGCATGCAAAGCCAAGGCACCATGGAAAAGAAAAAAAAAAGAAGAAGACCTAAATGAAAGATCTCAGTGAGTGAGATCCCAGTGGAAAGAACAGGTCATCAAAGAAGGAGGTACCTTTCTCTGAAGGGAGGAGAGAACATCCACTTTGACTATGACCCTGTCTGAATAAGATGAAGTCTGCAAACTCTAAAGGCTTCCATAGCCTTAGCAACTCATGACTAGAGCCTAGGGAGATTACTGACGCCATAAACAAGAGTGTCAAATTGTTAAGTCAACAACAGGAGTCACTGTGTACTTACATCCCATGTGGGATCTGTCCTTAATGTGTTGTCCGATGTGATTTAATGCTATAACTAGTACTGAAAATGTATTTTACACTTTGTGTTTCTGTGTGGGTACAAACTGTTGAAATCTTTACTCAATATATACTAAATTGATCTTCTGTATATAAAGATAATTTAAAATTAATCTTGATGTGAATGGAAGGGGAGAGGGAGCGGGAGACAGGAAGGGTGTGAGTGGGAGGGAAATTATGGCTGGGGGAGCCATTGTAATCCATAAACTGTACTTTGGAAATTTATATTTACTAAATAAAAAAAACTTAAAAAATATAAAAGCAATTGTATAACTTGATTAAATTTTAGGGCCAGGAGTCCAGAACCCAGAATTCAGTTCTTTAGGGACTGACTAAATCACTGGTATCAATGCTTACAAATGTGTCTTAAACTTGGACTTGAGTAATAAAGTTTATATTTTTAGTTTTATCTTTTAATTCCACAAACCTGTTTAAATCCCCTCATATAGTCATATAATGAAAAACTGAATATTATTAATTTTATCATAAAATAGTATGAATGCACTATATATGAAAAAATTAAATATTTCAGAAAATAATAAACTAAAAAATAAAACTCTCCTGTTTCATATCTTCAAAAAAAAAAAGAACAGGTCATCAAAGAAGAAGGTACCTTTCTCTGAAAGGAGGAGAGAACTTCCACTTTGACTATGACCTTGTTTAAATATAATCAGAGTCGGTGAACTCAAAAGGCTTCCATAGCCTTGGCAACTCATGACTAGAGCCTAGGGTTTTTACACCATAAACAACAGTGTCAATTTGTTAAGTCAACAACAGGAGTCTCTGTGCACTTACTCCTCATATAGCATCCCTGTCCTTAATGTGCTGTACATTGTGATTTAATGCTATAACTAGTACTCAAACAATATTTTGCACTTTGTGTTTCTGTGTGGGTGCAAACTGTTCACATCTATACTTAATATATACTAAATTGATCTTCTGTACATAAAGAGAATTGAAAATGAATATTGTTGTGAATGGAAGGGGAGAGGGAGCGGGAGACAGGAGGGTTGTGGGTGGGAGGGAAGTTATGGGAGGGGGAAGCCATTATAATTCATAAACTGTACATCGGAAATTTATATTCATTAAATAAAAGTTAAAAAAATAAAAAAATTGATCTTCTGTATATAAAGAGAATTGAAAATGAATCTTGATGTGACTGAAAGGGGAGAGGAAGCAGGAGAGGGGAGGGTTGCAGGTGGGAGGGAAGTTTTGTCAGGGGGGGAAGCCATTATAATCCATAAGCTGTACTTTGGAAATTTATGTTCATCAAATAAAAGTTAAAAAAAAGAAAAAAAAGTCAGTGGATAATATCAGGAATACACAAACACAGAGAATATAGCAATATCTGGGATTGAGTTAGCCAAAACACAAGCGGATATTTCCAGTTTCATCAAGTCATATCCGGTCAAACTGGTGAAGAATCGTACGCAATGAACCGAGAAAATCACAGTAAAAATGGTTTTGGAAAATAGCAAAGTCTTTTCGTTTGGCAAGTGCATAAAATATCATCTATAGAAACAGAAATATCATGTGTGTTTGCCGGAGTTCCACTAGCATTCTCCCTAGAATATACGAATGTGTAGAGCTGGTGTGTCCATGTGGAACCAATTAGTGTTTCCAAGAACCAAATTAAATATTCACTGATAAAAAACATTCGAAACAATAAAGTCTGTGGATAATATCAGGAAAACACAAACACAGAGGATGTAGCAATATCTGGGACTGAGTTAGCCAAAACAAAACCAGATATTTACAGTTCCATCCAGTCATATCCGGACAAACTGGAGTGGAATTCAGATGAAGTGTACCGAGAAAATCACAGAAAAATGGTTTTGGAGAAAAGCAGTCTTTTCGTTAGGCAAGTGCATCAAATGTCATCTATACAAACAGAAACATCACGTTTGTTTGCCGCAGTTCCTCTTGATTTCTCCCTAGAAAATACGAATGTGTAGAGCTGGTGTCTCCATGTGGAACCAACTAGTGATTCCAAGCACAAAATTAAATATTCCCTGATAAAAAACATTCCAAAAAATAAAGTCCGTGGATAATATCAGGAATACACAAACACAGAGGCTGTAGCAATATCGGGGATTGAGTTAGCCAAAACAAAACCGGATATTTCCGGTTTTATCCCGTCATATCCAGTAAACTGGTGTGGAATTCGTATGCAATGGACCGAGAAAATCACATTAAAAATAGTTTTGGATAATAGCAAAGTCTTTTCGTTAGGCAAGTACATAAAATGTCATCTATACAAACAGAAATATCATGTTTGTTTGCAGCAGTTCCCCTAGCTTTCTCTGTAGAAAATACGAATGTGTAGAGCTGGTGTCTCCATGTGGAACCAATTAGTGATTCCAAGCACAAAATAAAATGTTCCCTGAAAAATAACATTCAAAACAATAAAGTCCATCGATAACATCCAGAAAACACAAACACAGAGGCTTTCACAATATTTCGGATTGAGTTAGCGAAAACACAACCGGATATTTCTGTTTTTATCCAGTCATATCCAAATAAACCGGTGTGGAGTTCCTATGCAATGGACCAAGAAAATCACAGTAAAAAGAGTTTTGGAGAAAAGCAAAGTGTTTTCGTTAGGCAAGTGCATAAAATGTCATCTATACAAACAGAAATATCATGTTTGCTTGCCGCAGATCCTCTAGTTTTTTACCAAGAAATACGAATGTGTAGAGCTTGTGTCTCCATGTGGAACCAATTAGTGACTCCAAGCACAAAATTAAATGTACTTGATAAAAACATTCAAAACAATAAAGTCCATCGACAATATCCAGAAAACACAAACACAGAGGCTGTAGCAATATCTGGGATTGTGTTAGCCAAAACAAAACCGGATACTTCCGGTTTCATCCAGTCATATCCAAACAAACTGCTTTGGAATTCGTATGCAATGGAACGAGGTAATCACAGTAAAATGGTTTTGCAGAAAAGCAAAATCTTTTCGTTAGGCAAGTGCAGAAAATGTCATTTATACAAACAGAAATATCATGTTTGTTGTCCGTAATTCCTCTAGCTTTCTCCCTAGAAAATACGAATGTGTAGAGCTGGTGTCCCCATGATGAACCAATTAGTGTTTCAACGTTACAAAATGAAAGGTTCCCTGATAAAAACATTCAAAACAATAAAGTTCATCGATATTATCCAGAAAACACAAACACAGAGGCTTTCACAATATTTCAGATTGAGTTAGCCAAAACACAACCGGATATTTCCGGTTTCATCCAGTCATATCCAGACAAACTGGTGTGGAATTCGGAGGCAATGGAATGAGAAAATCACAGTAAAAATGGATTTGGAGAAAAGCAATGTCTTCGTTAGGCAAGTGCATAAAATGTCATCTATACAAACTGAATATCATGTTTGTTTGCCGTAGTTCCAATAGTTTTCTCCATAGAAAATACAAATACATAGAGCTGGTGTCTCCATGTGGAACCAATTACTGAATCCAATCTCAAAATAAAGTGTTGCCTGATAAAAAAAAAACATTCAAAACAATAAATCCGTTGATAATATCCAGAAAACACAAACACAGTGGCTGTAGCAATATCTGGGATTGAGTTACACCAAACAAAACTGTATATTTCTGGTTTCATCTAGTTATATCCAGACAAAGTGGTGTGGAATTCGTATGCAAAGGACCGAGAAAATCACAATACAAATGGTTTTAGTGAAAAGCAAAGTCTTTTCGTTAGGCAAGTTCATAGAATGTCGTCTAGACAAACAGAAATATCATGTTTGTTTGCCGCAGTCCCTGTAGCTTTCTCCCTAGAAAATACGAATGTGTAGAGCTGGTGTCTCCATGTGGAACCAATTAGTGTTTCTATGGTACCAAATTAAATGTTCCCTGATAGAAACATTCAAAACAATAAAGTCCATTGATAATATCTTGAAAACACAAATACAGAATCTTTCACAATATTTCACAGTGTGTTAGCCAAATGACAACTGGTTATTTCTGGTTTCATCCAGTCAAACCGGGACAACATGGTATGGAATTCGTATGCAATGGACCCAGAAAATCAGAGTGCAAATGGTTTTGGAGAAAAGCAAAGTGTTTTCTTTAGGCAAGTGCATACAATGTCATCTATACACACAGACATGTTATGTTTGTTTGCCACAGTTGCTCTAACTTTATCGCTAGAAAATACGAATGCATAGAGCTGGTGTCTCCATGTGGAACCAATTAGTGTTTTCAAGGACAAATAAAATGTTCCCTGATAAAAAAATTCAAAACAATAAAGTCCTTGGATAATATCAGGAATACACAAAACAGAGGCTGTAGCAATATCATGGATTGAATTAGCCAAAACAAAACAGGATATTTGAGGTTTCATCCAGTCATATCCGATAAACCGGTTTGGAATTCCTATGCAATGGACCGTGAAAATCGCAGTAAAAATGGTATTAGAGAACAGCAAAGTCTTTTCGTTTGGCAAGTGCTAAAATGTCATCGATACAAGCAGAAATATATTATGTTTGTATGCCGCAGGTCCTCTAGCTTTCTACCTCGAAAATACGAATACTTAGAGCTGGTGTCTCCATGTGGAACCAATTAGTGTTTCTACGTTACAAAATGAAATGTTCCCTGAAAAAAAAATATTCAAAACAATAAAGTAACTCGATAATATCCAGAAAACACAAACACAGAGGCAGTAGCAATATCTGGGATTGAGTTAGCCAAAACACAACCGGATATTTCCGGTTTCATCCAGTCAAATCCGGTAAACTGGTGTGGAATTCGTATGCAATGGACCGCGAAAATCACAGTAAAAATGGTTTTGGAGAAAAGCAATGTCTCTTCGTTAGCCAAGTGCATAAAATGTCATCTCTACAAACAGTAATATCATGTTTGATTGTCGCAGTTCCTATAGCTTTCTCCCTAGATAATACGAATGTCTAGAGCTGGTGTCCCCACGATGAACCAATTAGTGTTTATAAGGTACAAAATTAAATGTTCCCTGATAAAAACATTCAAAACAATAAAGTCCGTTTACAATACCCAGAAAACAAAAACACAGAGACTGTAGCAATATCTGGGATTGAGTTAGCCAAAACAAAACCATATATTTCCGATTTCATCCAGTCATACCGGACAAACTGGTGTGGAATTCGTATGCAATGGACCGAGAAAATCACATTAAAATGGTTTTGGAGAAAAGCAAAGTCTTTTCAAAAGGCAAATGCATAAAATGTCATCTATATAAACAGATATTATGTTTGTTTGCCGCAGTTCCTCTAGCTTTCTACCTAGACAAAACGAATACGTAGTGCTGGTGTCTCCATGTGGAAGCAATTACTGTATCCAAGCTCAAAATAAAATGTTCTCCAATAAAAAAACATTCAAAAAAATAAACTCCGTTGATAATATCCAGAAAACACAAACAGAGAGGCTTTCACAATATTTCGGATTGAGTTAGCGAAAACACAACCAGATATTTCCTGTTTCATCTAGTCATATCAAGACTAACTGGTTTGGAATTCGTATGCAAGGGACCAAGATAATCACAATAGAAATGGTTTGGAGAAAAGCAAAGTCTTTTCATCAGGCAAGTGCATAAAATGTCATCTATACAAACAGAAATATCATGTTTGTTTGCCGCACTTCCTCTAGCTTTCTCCCTAGTAAATACGAATGTGTAGAGCTGGTGTCTCCATGTGGAACCAATTGGTATTTTTGAAGCACAAAATTAAATGTTCCCTGATAAAAACATGCAAAACAATAAAGTCCGTGTATAATATCAGAAATACACAAACACAGAGGCTTTAGAAATATCAGGGATAGAGTTAGCCAAAACACAACCGGATATTTCCGGTTTCATTAAATCATATCCGGTAAACTGGTGTGGAATTTGTATGCAATGGACCGAGAAAATCACAGTACAAATGGTTTTGGAGAAAAGCAAAGACTCTTCGTTAGCCAAGTGCATAAAATATCATCTCTGGAAACAGAAATATCATGTTTGTTTGCCGCAGTTCCTCTAGCTTTCTGCCTAGATAATACGAATGTGTAGAGCTGGTGTCCCCATGATGAACCAATTAGTGTTTCTCAGGTACAAAATTAAATGTTCCCTGATAAAAACATTCAAAACAATAAAGTCTATCGATAATATCCAGAAAACACAAACACAGAGGTTTCAAAATATTTCACATTGAGTTAGCCAAAACACAACCGGATATTTCTTCTCTCATCCAGTCATACCGGACAAAGTGGTGTGGAATTCATATGCAATGGACCGAGAAAATCACAGTAAAAATGGTTTTGGAAAAAAGCAAAGTTTCTTCGTTAGCCAAGTGCATAAAATGTCATCTCTAAAAACAGAAATATCATGTTTGTTTGGCGCAGTTCCTCTAGATTTCTCCCTAGAAAATACGAAAGTGTAGGGCTTGTGTCTCCATGAGGAACCAATTAGTGTTTCACAGCACAAAATTAAATGCTCCCTGATAAAAACATTCAAAATAATAAAGTCCTTAGGTAATATCAGGAATACACAAACACAGAGACTTTCACAATATTTCGGATTGAGTTAGCCAAAGCACAACCGGATATTTCCAGTTTCATCCAGTCATATCCAGACACACTGGTGTGGAATTTGTATGCAATGGACCGAGAAAACCACAGTAAAAATGGTTTTGGAGAATAGCAAAGTCTTTCATTATGCAAGTGCAAAAAATGTCATCTATACAAACGGATATATCATGTTTGTTTGCCGCAGTTCCTCTAGCTTTCTCCCTAGAAAATACGAATTTGTAGAGGTAGTTTCCCCATGATGAACCAATTAGTGTTTTTACGGTACAAAATTAAATGATCCCTGATAAAAAACATTCAAAACAATAAAGTCTGTTGATAAATTCCAGAAAACACAAACACAGAGACTGTAGAAATATCTGGGATTGAGATAGCAAAAACAAAACCGGATATTTCCGGTTACATAAAGTCATATCCTGACAAACTGGTGTGGAATTCGTATGCAATGGACAGAGAAAATCACTGTAAAAATGGTTTTGGAGAAAAGCAAAGTCTTTTCCTTAGACAACTGCATAAAATGTTATCTATACAAACAGAAACATCATATTTGTTTCCCACAGTTCCTCTAGCTTTCTCCCTAGAAAATACAAATGTGTAGAGCTGGTGTCTCCATGTGGAACCAATTAGTGATTACAAGCACAAAATTAAATGTTCCCTGATAAAGAACATTCAAAACAATAAACTCCGTAGATAATATGAGGAATACACAAACACGGAAGCTGAAGCAATATCTGGGATTGAGTTAGCCAGAACACAACCGGATATTTCCGTTTTCATCCAGTCACACCCGCACAAACTGATGCTGAATTCGTATACAATGGACCGAGAAAATCACAGTAAAAATGGTTTTGGAGAAAAGCAAAGTCTTTTCCTTAGGCAAGTGCATAAAATGTCATCTATACAAACAGAAATCCCATGTTTGTTTGCGGCAGTTCCTCTAGATTTCTCCCTAGAAAATATGAATATGTAGAGCTGATGTCTCAATTTCGAACCAATTAGTGTTTCGCAGCACAAAATTAAATGTTCCCTGATAAAAATATTCAAAACAATAAAGTCCGTATAAAATCCAGAAATCAAAAACACAGAGACTGTAGCAATATCTGGGATTGAGTTATCCAAAACAAAACCATATATTTCCGGTTTCATCCCGTCATACCGGACAAACTGGTGAGGAATTCGTATGCAATGGACCGAGAAAATCACAGTACAAATGGTTTTGGAGAAAAGCAAAGTCTTTTCGTTAGGCAAGTGCATAAAATGTCATCGATACAAACAGAAATATCATGTTTCTTTGCCGCAGTTCCTCTAGGTTTCCCCCTAGAAAATACGAATGTGTAGAGCTGGTGTCCCCATGATGAACCAATTAGTGATTCAACGGTACAAAATTAAATGTTGCCTGATAAAAACTTTCAAAACAATAAAGTCCATCGATAATATCCAGAAAACACAAAAACAGAGGCTGTAGCAATATCTGGGATTGAGTTAGCCAAAACAATACCGGATATTTCTGGTTTCATCCTGTTATATCCGCTCAAACTGGTGTGGAATTCCTATGCAATGGATCGAGAAAATCACAGTAAATATGGTTTTGGAGCAAAGCAAAGTCTTTTCATTAGGCAAGTGCATAAAATGTCATCTATGCAAAACGAAATATCATGTTGGTTTGCCGCAGTTCCTCTAGGTTTCTCACTAGAAAATACGAATGTGTAGAGCTGGTGTTGCCATGATGAACCAATTACTGTATCCAAGCTCAAAATAAAATGTTCCCCAATAAAAAGCATTCAAAACAATAAAGTCCATTGATAGTATCCAGAAAAAAGAAACATAGAGGCTGTAGCAATATCTGGGATTGAGATAGCCAAAACAAAACCGGATATTCCTGGTTTCATCCTGTCATATCCGGACAAACTGCTGTGGAATTCGTATGCAATGGACCGAGAAAATCACAGTAAAAATTGTTTTGGAGCAAAGCAATGTCTTTTCATTAGGCAAGTGCATAAATGTCATCTATACAAACAGAAATATCATGTTTGTTTGCCGCAGTTCCTCTAGCTTTCTCACTAGAAAATATGAATGTGTAGAGCTGGTGTCTCCATGATGAACCAATTAGTGATTCAAAGATACAAAATTAAATGTCCCCTGATAAAAACATTCAAAACAATAAAGTCCATCGATAATATCCAGAAAACAGAAACACAGAGGCTTTCAAAATATTTCGGATTGAGTTAGCCAAAACACAACTGGATATTTCTGATTTCATCCAGTCATATCCGGACAAAATGGTGTGGAATTCGTATGCAATGGACCGAGAAAATCACAGTACAAATGGTTTTGGAGCAAAGCAAAGTTTTTTCATTAGGCAAGTGCATAAAATGTCATCTATATAAACAGAAATATCATGTTTGTTTGCCGTAGTTCCTCTAGCTTTCTTCCTAGAAAATACGAATATGTAGAGCTCGTGTCTCCATGTGGAATAATTACAGTATCGAAGCTCAAAATAAAATGTTCCCCCATAAAAAGCATTCAAAACAATAAAGTCCATTGATAGTATATAGAAAAATCAAACACAGAGGCTGTAGCAATATCTGGATTTGAGTTAACCAAAACAAAACCGGATATTTCCGGTTTCATCCAGTGATATCTGGACAAACTCCTCTGGAATGTACCGAGAAAATCACAGTAAAAATGGTTTTCGAGAAAAGCAAAGTCTTTTCATTAGGCAAGTGCATAAAATGTCATCTATACAAACAGAAATATCAAGTTTGTTTGCCACAGTTCCTCAAGCTTTCTCTGTAGAATATCTGAATATGTAGAGCTTGTGTCTCCATGTGGAACCAATTACTGTATCCAAGCTCAAAATACAATGTTTCCCGATAAAAAGCATTAAAAACAATAAAGTACATTGATAGTATCCAGAAAAAAGAAACATAGAGGCTGTAGCAATATCTGGGATTGAGTTAGCCAAAACAAAAATGGATATTTCCGGTTTCATCCAGTCATATCCGGACAAACTCCTGTGGAATTCGTATGCAATGGACCGAGAAAATCACAGTACAAATGGTTTTGCAGAAAAGCAAAGTCTTTTCGTTAGGCAAGTGCATAAAATGTCATCTATACAAACAGAAACATCATGTTTGTTTGCCTCAGTTCCTCTAGCTTTCTCCCTAGAAAATACGAATCTGTAGAGCTAGTGTCTCCATGTGGAAACAATGAGTGTTTCGCAGTTCAAAATAAAATGTTCCCTGATAAAAAACATTCAAAACAATGAAGTCTGTGGATAATATCAGGAATACACAAACACAGAGTCTGTAGCAATATCTGGGATTGAGTTAGCCAAAATACAACCGGATATTTCTGGTTTCATCCAGTCATATCCGCAAAAAGTGGTGTGGAATTCATATGCAAAAGACCGAGAATATCACAGTAAATATGGCTTTGGAGAAAAGCAAAGTCTTTTCATTAGGCAATTGCATAAACTGTCATCTATACAAACAGAAATATCATGTTTGTGTGCTGCACGTCCTCTAGCTTTCTCCCTAGAATATACGAATGTGTAGAGCAGGTTTTCCCATTATGAACCACTTCGTGTTACAACGGTACAAAATTAAATGTTCCCTGAAAAAAACATTCAAAACTCTAAGTCCATCGATTATATCCAGAAAACACAAACACAGAGGCTGTAGCAATATACGGATTGATATAGCCAAAACACAACCAAATATTTCTGGTTTCATCCAGTCATATCCATACAAACTGTTGTGGAATTCATATGCAATGGACCGTGAAAGTCACAGTAAAAAGGGTTTTGGAGATGAGCAAAGTCTTTTCGTTAGGCAAATGCATAAAATGTCATCTATACAAACAGAAATATCATGTTTGTTTGCTGCAGTTCCTCTAGATTTCTCCCTAGAAAATAGGAATGTGTGGAGCTGGTGTTCCCATGATGAACCAATTAGTGTTTCTACCGTACAAAATAAAATGTTCCCTGATAAAAACATTCAAAACAATAAAGCCCATGGATAATATCCAGAAATCACAAACACTGAGGCTTTCACAATATTTCGGATTGAGTTAGCCAAAACACAACCGGATATTTCTGGTTTCATCTAGTCATCTCCGGACAAAGTGGTGTGGAATTCGTATGCAATGGACCAAAAAAATCACAGTAAAAATGGTTTTGGAGATAAGCAAAGTCTTTTCATTAGGGAAGTGCATAAAATGTCATCTATACAAACAGAAATATCATGTTTGTTTGTCGCAGTTCCTCTAGCTTTCTCCCTAGAAAATACGGATGTGTAGAGTTGGTGTCTCCATGTGGAACAAATTACTGTATCCAACTGAAAATAAAATGTTTCCTGATAAAAAACATTCAAAACAATAATGTCCGTGGATAATATCCAGAAAACACAAACAGAGAGGCTGTAGCAATATCTGGGATTGAGTTAATCAAAACACAATTGGATATTTCTGGTTTCATCCAGTCATATCCGGACAAAATGGTGTGGAAATCGTAGGCAATGGGCTGAGAAAATCACAGAAAAATGGTTTTGGAGAAAAGCAAAATCTTTTCGTTAGGCAAGTGCATAAAATGTCATCGATACAAACAGAAATGACATGTTTGTTTTCCGCAGTTCCTCTAGCTTTCTCCCTAGAAAATACGAATGTGTAGAGCTCGTGTTTCCTTGTGGAAACAGTTAGTGTTTCACAGCACAAAATTAAATGTTCCCTGATAAAGAACATTCAAAACAATAAAGTCTGTGGATAATATCAGGAATACACAAACAATGATGCTGTAGCAATATTTCGGATTGAGTTAGCCAAAACACAACCAGATATTTCTGGTTTCATCCAGTCATATCCGTACAACGTGGTGTGGAATTCATATGCAATGCACCGAGAAAATCACAGTATAAATAGTTTTGGAGAAAAGCAAAGTCTTTTCATTAGGCAAGTGCATAGAATGTCATCTATACAAACAGAAATATAACGTATGTTTGCTGCAGTTCCTCTAGCTTTCTCCCTACAAAATACGAATGTGTAGAGCTGGTGTCTCCATGTGGAAACAATTAGTGTTTCACAGCACAAAATTAAATGTTCCCCGATAAAAAAACATTAAAATCTATAAAGTCTGTGTATAATATCCAGAAAAAAACAATCATAGTGGCTGTAGCAATATCTAGGTTTGAGTTAGCCAGAACAGAACCGGCTATTTCCGGTTTCATCCAGTCATATCCGGATAAACTGGTGTGAAATTCGTATGCAATGGACCGAGAAAATCACAGCAAAAATGGTTTTGGAGAAAAGCAAAGTCTTTTCATTAGGCAAGTGCATAAAATGTCATCTATACAAACAGAAATATCATGTTTGTTTGCCGCAGTTCCTCTAGCTTTCTCCCTAGAAAATACGAATGTGTAGAGGTGGTGTTCCCATTATGAACCAATTAGTGTTTCAACGGTACAAAATCAAATGTTCCCTGATAAAAACATTCAAAACAATAAAGTCCATCGATAATATCCAGAAAAAAACAAACACATTGTGTTGAGCTGGTGTCTCCATGTGGAACCAATTACTGTATGCAAGCTCAAAATGAAATGTTCCCTGATAAAAAACATTCAAAACAATAAAGTCTGTGGATAATTTCCACAAAACACAAACATAGAGGCTTTCACAATATTTCGGATTGCGTTAGCCAAAACACAACCGGATATTTCTGCATTCATCCAGTCATATCCGGACAAACTCCTGTGGAATTCGTATGCAATGGACGGAGAAAATCGCAGTAAAAAAGGTTTTGGAGAATAGCAAAGTCTTTTCGTTGGGCAAGTGCATAAAATGTCATCTATACAAACAGAAATATCATGTTTGTTTGCTTCAGTTCCTCTAGCTTTCTCCCTAGAAAATATGAATGTGAGAGCTTGTGTCTCCATGTGGAACCAATTTGTGTTTCCAAGCTCAAAATAAAATGTTCCCTGATAAAACACATTAAAAACAATAAATTCCGTGGATAATATCAGGAATACACAAACACAGAGGCTGTAGCAATATCTGGGATTGAGTTAGCAAAAACAAATCCAGATATTTCCGGTTTCATCCAGTCATATCTGGACAAACTATTGTGGAATTCGTATGAAGTTTACTGAGAAAATCACAGTAAATACGGTTTTGGGTAAAAGCAAAGTCTTTTCATTAGGCAAGTGCATCAAATGTCATCTATACAAACAGAAATATCATGTTTCTTTGCCGCAGTTTCTCCAGCAGTCTCCGTAGGAAATACGAATATGTAGAGCTGGTGTCTCCATGATGAACCAGTTAGAGTTTCTACGGTACAAAATGAAATGTCCCTGATAAAAACATTCAAAAAAATAAAGTCCATCAAGAATGTCCAGAAAACACAAACAAAGAGGCTGTAGCAATATTTCGGATTGAGTTAGCAAAAACACAACTGGATATTTCCATTTTCATCCAGTCATATCCGGAAAAAGTCGTTTGGAATTCAGATGCAATGGACCGAGAAAATCACACTAAAAATGGGTTTGGAGAAAAGCAAAGCCTTTTCCTTCGGCAAGTCCATAAAATGTCATCGACACAAAAAGAAATATCATGTTTGTTTGCCGCAGTTCCTCTAGCTTTCTCCCTAGAAAATACCAATGTGTAGAGCTGGTGTTCCCATGATGAACCAATTAGTGTTTAAATGGTACAAAATTAAATGTTCCCTGATAAACACATTCAAAACAAGAAAGTCCATTGATAATATCCAGAAAACACAAAAACAGAGGCTTTCACAATATTTTGGATTGAGTTAGCCAAAACACAACCGGATAGTTCTGGTTTCATCCAGTCATATCTGGACAAACTGGTGTGGAATTCGTATGCAATGGACCGAGAAAATCACAGTACAAATGGTTTTGGAGAAAAGCAAAGTCTTTTCGTTAGGCAAGTGCATAAAATGTCATCTAGACAAAGAGAAATATCATGTTTGTTTGCCGCAGTTCCTCTAGATTTCTCCCTAGAAAATACGAATGTGTAGAGCTGGTGTCCCCATGATGAACCAATTAGTGTTTCTATGGTACAAAATTAAATGTTCCTTGATAAAAATATTCAAAACAATAAAGTCCATTGATAATATCCAGAAAACACAAACACAGAGGCTTTCACAATATTTCGGATTGAGTTAGCCAAAACAAAACCGGATATTTCTGGTTTCATCCAGTCATATCAGGAAAAAGTTGTTTGGAGTTTGCATGCAATGGACCGAGAAAATCACAGTACAAATGGTTATGGAGAAAAGCAAAGTCTTTTCGTTAGGCAACTGCATAAAATGTCATCTATACAAACAGAAATATCATTTTTGTTTGCCGCATTTCCTCTAGCTTTCTCCCTAGAAAATACGACTATGTAGAGCTGGTGTCTCCATGTGGAACCAATTACTGTATCCACGCTCTAAATAAAATGTTCCCCGATAAAAAACATTCAAATGAATAAAGTCCGGATAGGAAATTAGGAGCGCGGCAACATGGCAGAATAGGCAGGGAGCACACTATTAGTCCGGGGGAGAGACAGTTTAATATTAGTTGGAGATACTGCAGGGTCAAGGAAGAGTAGGGGATGAAACAGCAGAGGAAACTCTTCCAGAACTAGTGATTCACAGTGGACCTGCGTGGAGAGCGTGGGAGCCCAAGTTCGGGACACCAGCGGCAGACTCAACACACCAACGCTGGAATGTGAGGTGAGCCGAACCTCAATAGCCCGAGACACCAGCGGGCAAGTGGAAAGAGGAGGCTAGAGGGAACGAGGCTTGAAACTCCGTGGGGAAAAATTCACCAGGCTAACTAGAAGAGAGAGAGGAAAAAAAATAAAAAAGTGACCAATACGGACACAAGTTTCTCTCTCTCCTCTCACCTCTCAAAGATGAGCAGGACAGAGCAGGCGCCATTTTGGACATACGTCATAAGCAGGGCGACCTCAGGTCTGTACCAGCCCTGAGCCTAGAAGAAACACCTGACTCTGGGGGGAGGGTTGAAATAACAGGAGATTAGCATCTAACTTGGCAACCCAGTGGGAGACTGCAGGAGAATTGGAGCCCACACTGAGGGCAGCACAGATTCCCTGTGTGGTCCTTGTCAAAGAGCTTCCAATCACTGGCTCCTGTAGGTATATCATTTGCCTGCTAACTACCTCCAATTACGTTCAGCTGTGTGGAATTACTTCCCTTTTGAATCAAAAAAAGAAAGAAAGAAAGTGAGATTTACCACACCTAACCTGGGAGTGTCATCTTTGACACACTCTCAACCCTGAGGAACCAAACACAGCCCTCAGTCCACACTCATCTCAAGCCTCTAAGGCTCCACCGAAAGCAGACAGTCCAGTTAAGATAGAGCCATAGTGTAACAAGAAAAAACACCACAGTGAAGAAACCAAATATCTCCAACATGCCAAACAACAAACGCAAAAACCAAGCTAACGAGAACAAGGAAGACACTATGATGCCCCAAATGAAAAAGACACCCTAATGCAAGATTATGAAGATGATGAGATAGAAGAAATGCAAGAAGCAGATCTCAAAAAATTGATAAGAACATTAAGAAGTTCTCAAAAACAAATTCTTGAACTACAGAAATCCTTAATGGACAAGATAGAAAATCTCTCTCGTGAAAATGAAATATTAAGGAGGAATCAAATTGAAATGAAACAACTAGTGGAACAAGAAACTGTGATAGTGACGAGAAATCATAATGAAATGAAGAATGCAATAGATCAAATGACAAACACATTAGAGAGCCTTAAAAACAGAATGGGCGAAGCAGAAGAGAGAATATCAGACTTAGAAGACGGAGAACAGGAAAGGAAACAGGCAAACCAAAGAAAAGAAGAAGAAATCAGAAATCTAAATAATATTGTCAGGAATCTACAGGATACTATTAAAAAACCCAACATTCGGGTTCTAGGAGTTCCTGAAGGCATGGAGAGGGAGAAAGGATTAGAAGGCATTTTCAGTGAGATACTAGCAGAAAATTTCCCAGGTTTGGAGAAGGACAGAGGCATCTTAGTACAGGAAGCTTACAGAACCCCTAGTAAACATGACCAAAAGAGATCCTCACCACGACATGTTGTAATCAAACTCACCACAGTGAAACATAAAGAAAAGATCCTAAAATGTGCAAGAGAGAAACGTCAGATTACTCTTAGAGGATCTCCAATTAGACTCACAGCAGACTTCTCATCAGAAACCCTACAAGCTAGAAGGGAATGGAGAGACATAGCCCAGGTACTAAGAGAGAAAAACTGCCAGCCCAGAATATTATATCCTGCAAAGCTCTCATTTGTGAATGAAGGTGAAATTAAGACTTTTCATAGCAAACAGAAACTGAAAGAATTTGTTGCCACTCATCCTACCCTGCAAAAGATGCTTAAAGATGTGTTACACACAGAAACACAGAAACACGGTCACCAATATGAAAGAAGGTAAAGGAAGGAAACCTCACAGCAAAAGATCACAGGAAGCTCAATTTCTCTTTGACATAGAATTAAACTCTGATGCTCTGTTAAAGCAATGTGTTAAAGTAATCTATTATGTGCTCTTGATGTCTGTTAAATTCTAATTGTTCAAAAACAGCTGAATTTTTATTAAGAGCTATGGGTTATGTAAATATGTGCTTATTTTCAAAGATTTGAATAATCACCTTGTAACAAGATCTAATTTGTTCTATGTTATGTCATGATTTTAAGGAATCTTATTTCAACCAGATATTTTGGATTTTGAGCCTTCTTGGCATTCTTGACAGGCATTCAAAAAATCAAAGTTTCAAACAATCTGGTCTCTAAAATTTGCAGTAAATCCTGGACTTTGGTTTGTCCAGTTTGGGCCCAACTGAAAAAATCGAAGGACCTATATCTCTCATCTTATAGAGACACCAACTAATCAGGCTATTTGGATTATATTAGAAGAACTGTCAAGATGTGATGTGGTACCAAACTTTAGTTTCTATAATGGAAAATGCTATCACTACAAATGTTTGAGAATTAAATAGTCTAATGATCTTGTATTACTAGATGTTGTCATTGATTTCTCCACAATTTTGCAGTGGGTTCGTTTCTGAGAAGAGCAGCGTGGTGGGGGCAAGAGGCGCGGAGTCAACACATAGACCCCGGGAGTCTGGTGAGAGCAGGCTTGAGGCGAGCAGCCTGCAGACTCGTTTATTACAGTTGATACAACAGCTTATATAGCCAAGACCAGCCAATCTGGTCAAGGGGCGGTCTATACCCCAACCAATCACAGCCTGTTGCCAGGCAGTTTCCAGAGCCATCCAATCACAGCCTGTCGCCAGGCAGTTTCCAGAGCCATCCAATCACAGCCTGTCGCCAGGCAGTTTACAGAGCCATCCAATCACAGCCTGTTGCCAGGAAGTTTCAAAGCCATTCCTGACTAACTGACGCTCACTTGCCAGTGGCCACCTTGGCATGGCCTTCTCATTCCACTACATTTCCCCCTTTTCGTTTATTTTTTGAGCAACGGGAGGCATGATTCTTGGCCATACCATTGTTGACCCCGTTTCCATGTGGTCTCCGTACGCAGCTGTGCCTGTCTTAGGTTGTCCCCCAGGGGATCTTACCCGTCATTGACTAACCAGCGCTCAAATCGAGAGACCACAGGATTGCTTGCTCAGATAGGGGTAGGAATGAGGAATAACGGTTATCAGGAATGGCATGACCACACACAGGCTGTGGGCCATTGGAGTGGCTGACCAGAGCTAGTGGGGTACACAGTGGTAACAGATGTGGCTTTGGGCAGTTTCTCAGGGTAGGATGATAGGGCAGGTGTGTCTGCTAACAAGGCGGAGTCTCGGTCTTGTTCAGCTGGTTCTGGTTGGCTGTCAGTTGCAGGCTTGATGTTTCTGGCTGGTACCCAAATGGACTGTTCCACATTCTCTGGAAAGACACAAGCATATCCTCGACCCTTAGTTAATTGAATCCTTTTTACAGGCGTTGGAATCCAGGGCTTGAATTTTGCGTACACTTCAACATTAGCAGCAAACATGCTGATGGCATGGGATCTATCGGCTGCGCTGAGAGCTTGGGGTGCCCGAGGACTGCCACAAATGTGGGGATCCTCACTGGGTGCGGATGGGATGACCTCGCATGAATTATTGTCTAGAGGTCCTCTTAGTTCATCCCACCGGTATGTGGGGGGTGGCTGACTAGGCATTGCTACCTTGTTTGCTACGTTGTTTTTTTTCACTGTCAGAGCTCTCTTTCCCTAAGTCATCAACCATTGTGTGTGAGACAGGGACCTGGAGTGTCAGGCTCCTATCACTCACAGATTCACTATCTTTGATAATCTGCACAGGATTCTGAGAGGGGGGTATCTTTCCCATGTCTGAGCGCTTAAGAGCAGCATGGTACGCCAACTCTAGCCAGAGGAAAGACACATAGAGCACTGCTACCGTAACAAAGCAAATTCCTAGCACCTCAACTGTGGATGGCATTTTGTAGGAGGTTTCCCTATGCTAGACAAACAGATAGTGGTGTATCAGATCGTACGTATGTCCTGTGCTTAGTGGGGGACTTCCTTGATTCGTTAGGTCAAGGCCTTATGCCCACACGGTGTCTCCGGAGCGTCACCTCTCTCGAGTGAGGGAAGATGACTTAGTTCCGAATTCTTGGATGATCAGTCCCTTATGTGAATTCGCCAGGGGAACCGAAAGTAAAAGGAGGAGCCGAGAAGCGACATACGCTTCAGGGCGGTGTGTGCTAACCTGGGGTCACTTAGACCGAGGGCAAGGACAAGGAAAGGGGCGTAGGAGGGGGTTCTGTGCTCACCCTCACAGAACCGAACAGCACACAAAACACCGAGGGGCCTACTTGCCGAAATCCAGGGGGGACCTCGCCGAGTCCAACACGCTGTTTCTTTCTCAGTCACGTTGGCGTGCCAGATGTTGCAGTTGATTTCTCCACAACTAGACATGATAGTTATCTTAATGAGAAAGCCCCAGAGGCCTAAAGGGTTAAATTCTTGTCAGATCCTACAGGTGCTTTCAAAAATACTGTGAAGTAAGCAAGTACCTCTTGTTGGTTGATGAGTTTATAATTTTAAACATGGCGACTTAAAGTCTTTTGTCATCCACAGTGATATATGATGTGCTGCTGATAACACTAAAGCGTTGTTGGTTCTGTGTTTAGCTGTCCTCCTATAGGTTCCTATGGACTTTTTCCAGCTACTTTTATTGTATTCAGTACTTTGGGATGGCTCTGTAAACAGATGAAGCCAATAATGTATTGACAGTACCAACTGAGAGAAAGTATGGTTAACTGACGTTACTAAAAAAGCAATTCAAATCAATTGGCAATCTACAAAAAGAGTTAAAAATTTTAAAAGCTATTATTAAAATTGCTATATTGGTCTATTATGCTATGTTATCTGTGTGTACATACTGTATGTCCACATGGGGAAATTTTATTAAGAGTTTTATTTTAAGTGGCTTATCGATAAGATTGTTCATAAATTTAAGCTGCTAAAATCAATCAAAGATACATTTAAATTGGTGTGACCTGAATCTGTGTATCATATATTTTAAACTTGTTGGTAGAAAGAAACTAAAAACATTTTAGATGGTTGTGCTTAAGTTTACTGGCTAAACAAACTACACCATGTTAGATATTTAAGAGGTATTTTCAAATACATGATTCTTAAAATTTATAGAAGGCATTGGACCTTCTGGTAAATGTTTTCTTAAGTTGTTATCTAATGGTTGAAACAGTTTGCTAAGTATTCATGTGATATTGCTGTTGTCAGCAAGCGATCTAGGACTTGCTCCCTCATTTCTAATTCTAAGCCCAACTTGTTCTTTAATTTCTCTATTCTCTTCAAGGTAGGAAACTAATGCTATTATAAAGGAATCTGTAGGACACACAATTTAATCTTTAGTCCTTATGAAAGAGATGGCTAACATTTTTCTGTAATAGCATAGCCAAAATAAGAACTTAAATAATATTCTGATAGCTAGATTCACTTTGCCATCAGCCAAGTATACAGTAAGTAGAAAAAACCTCACTTTCAGACCAAAGGGAAAGAAAGTTTTAAAGTGAGAATATAATTTTCCTCATGGATATTGTCTACCTGAGAAAAACTACTACAGCACATGCCTGTAACTGTAGACTTGTAGTTCAGACCATTGAAGATTAGAGATGGGCTTTTCGTTAGGCAATTGCATAAAATGTCATCTATACAAACAGAAATATCATGTTTGTTTGCCACAGTTCCTCTAGCTTTCTCCCTAGAAAATACGAATGTGTAGAGCTGGTGTCACCATGATGAACCAATTAGTGTTTCAACGGTACAAAATTAAATGTTCCCTGATAAAAACATATAAAACAAGAAAGTCGATCGATAATATTCAGAAAAAACAAACACACAGGTTTTCACGATATTTCGGATTGAGTTAGCCAAAACACCACCAGATATTTCTGGATTCATCAAGTCATATCCCGACAAACTGGTGCAGAATTCGTATGCAACGGTCCTAGATAATCGCAGTAAATATGTTTTTGGAGAAAAGCAAAGTCTTTTCGTTAGGCAAGTGCATAAAATGTCATATATACAAACAGAAATATCATGTTTGTTTGTCGCGGTTCCTCTAGCTTACTCCCTAGAATATACGAATATGTTCAGCTGGTGTCTCCATGTGGAACCAATTATTGTATCCAAGCTCAAAATAAAATGTTCCCCGATATAAAACATTCGAAAATTAAAGTCCGTTGATAATATCCAGAAAACACAAACACAGAGGCTGGAGCAATATTTGGGATTGAGTTATCCAAAACAAAACCAGATATTTCCGGATTCATCCAGTCATATTGGGACAAACTGGTGTGGAATTCGTATGCAATGGACCGAGAAAACCACAGTAAAAATGGTTTTGGAGAATAGCAAAGCTTTTCGTTATGCAAGTGCATAAAATGTCATCTATACAAATAGAAATATCATGTTTGTTTGCCGAGGTTCCTCTAGATTTCTCCCTAGAAAATAGGAATGTGTAGAGCTGGTGTCTCCATGTGGAACCAATTAGTGTTTCCAAGATCAAAAATAAATGTTCCCTGATAAAAAGCATTGAAAACAAAATCCGTTGATAATATCAGGAATACACACACGCAGAGGCTGTAGCAATATCGGGGATTGAGTTAGCCAAAACAAAACCGGATATTTCAGGTTTCATCCAATCATATCCAGACAACGTGGTGTGGAATTGGTATGCAATGAACCGAGAAAATCACAGTAAAAATGGTTTTGGAGGATAGCAAAGTCTTTTCCTTAGGCAAGTGCATAAAATCTCATCGATACAAACAGAAATATCATGTTTGTTTGCCGCAGTTCCTCTAGTTTTCTCCCTAGAAAATACGAATGTGTAGAGCTGGAGTCCCCATTATGAACCAATTATTGTTTCAACGGTACAAAATAAAATGTTCCCCGATAAAAAGCATTCAAAACAATAAAGTCCGTGGATAATATCAGGAATACAGAAACACAGAGGCTGTAGCAATATCTGGGATTGAGTTAGCCAAAACAAAACCAGATATTTCCGGTTTCATCCAGTCATATCCATACAAACTTGTTGGAATTCATATGAAGTATACCGAGAAAATCACAGAGAAATGGTTTTGGAGAAAAGCAAAGTATTTTCTTTAGGCAAGTGCATAAAATGTCATCTATACAAACAGAATTATCATATTTGTTTGCCGCATTTCCTCTAGCAGTCTCCCTAGAAAATAAGAATGTGTAGAGCTGGTGTCCCCATGATGAACCAATTAGCATTTTGACGGTACAAAATTAAATGTTCCCTGATAAAAATATTCAAAACAATAAAGTCCATTGATAATATCCAGAAAACACAAACACAGAGGCCTTCACAATATTTCGGATTGAGTTAGCCATAACACAACCAGATATTTCTGTTTTCATCCAGTCATATCCGGACAAACTGGTGTGGAATTTGTATGCAATGAACCAAAAAAATCACAGTAAAAATGGTTTTGGAGAAAAGCAAAGTCTTTTCGTTAGGCAACTGCATAAATTGTCATCTATACAGAGAAATATCATGTTTGTTTGCCACAGTTCCTCTAGTATTCTCCCTAGAAAATACGAATGTGTATAGCTGGTGTCTCCATGTGGAAACAATTAGTGTTTACAAGCACAAAACGAAATGATCCCTGATAAAAACCATTCAAAACAATAAAGTCTGTGGATAATATCAGGAATACACAAATACAGAGGTTTTACCAATATCTGGGATTGAGTTAGCCAAAACAAAACTGGATATTTCCAGTTTCATCCAGTCATATCCGGTAAACTGTTGTGGAATTCGTATGCAATGGACCGAGAAAATCACAGTAAAAATGGTTTTGGAGAAAAGCAAAGTCTTTTCATTAGGCAAGTGCATAATATATCATTGATAAAAACAGAAACATCATGTTTCTTTGCCCCAATTCCTCTAGCTTTCTCCCTAGAAAATACAAATATGTAGAGCTGGTGTCTCCATGTGGAACCAATTACTGTATCCAAGCTCAAAGTAAAATGTTCACCAATGAAAAACATTCAAAACAATAAAGTCCATTGATAATATCCAGAAAATATAATCACAGAGGCTGTAGCAATATCTGGGATTGAGTAAGCCAAAACACAACCGGATATTTCCAGATGCATCCAGTCATATCCGGACAAACCGGTGTGGAATTCGAATGCAATGTATCGAGAAAATAACAGAAAAATTGTTTTGGAGAAAAGCAAAATCTTTTCGTTAGGCAAGTGCATAAAATGTCATCTATACAAACAGATATATCATGTTTGTTAGCCGCAGTTCCTCTAGCTTTCTCCCTAGAAAATACGAATGTGTAGAGCTGGTGTCTCCATGTGGAATCAATTAGTGTTTCCCAGCACAAAATTAAATGTTTCCTGATAAAAACATTCAAAACAATAAATTCCATCGATACTATCCAGAAAACACAAACACAGAAGCTTTCACAAAATTTCGGATTGTGTTAGCCAAAACACAAACGGATATTTCTGGATTCATCGAGTCATATCTGGCAAAGTAGTGTTAAATTCGTATGCAATGGAATGAGAAAATCACAGTAAAAATGGTTTTGGAGAAAAGAAAAGTCTTTTCGTTAGGCAAGTGCATAAAATGTCATTGATACAAACAGAAATATCATGTTTGTTTGCCGCAGTTCCTCTAGTTTTCTCCCTAGAAAATACGAATGTGTGCAACTGTTATCTCCATGTGGAACCAATTAGTGTTTCCACGCACAAATTAAATGTTCCCAGATAAAAAAAATTCAAAGCAATAAAGTCCGTGGATAATATCAGGAATACACATACACAGAGGCTGTAGCAATATATGGGATTAAGTTAGCCAAAAAAAACCCAGATATTTCTGGTTTCATCCAGTCATATCTGGACAAACTGGTGTGGAATTCCTATGCAATGGAATGAGAAAATCACAGTTTAAAGGGTTTAGGAGAAAAGCAAAGTCTTTTCGTTAGGCAAGTGCATAAAACCTCATCGATACAAACAGAAATATCATGTTTGTTTGCCGCAGTTCCTCTAGCTTTCAGCTTAGAAAATATGAGTGTGTAGAGCTGGTGTCCCCATGATGAACCAATTAGAGTTTCTACAGTACAAAATTAAATGTTCCCTGATAAAAACATGCAAAATAATAAAGTCCATCGATAATATCCAGAAAACACAAAAACAGAGGCTTTCACAATATTTCGGATGGAGTTAGCCAAAACACAACTGGATATTTCCCGTTTCATCCAGTCATATCCGGACAAACTGGTGTGGAATTCATATGCAATGGACCGAGAAAATCACAGTTAAGATGGCTTTGGAGAAAAGCAAAGTCTTTTCGTTAGGCAAGTGCATAAAATGTCATCTATACAAACAGAAATATCATGTTTGTTTGCCGCAGTTCCTCTAGCTTTGTCCCTAGAATATACGAATGTGTAGAGCTGTTGTCTCCATGATGAACCATTTCGTGTTTCCAAGAACAAAATTCAATGTTCCCTGATAAAAAAATTCAAAACAATAAAGTCTATCGATAATATGCAGGAAACACAAACACAGAGGCTCTGGCAATATCTGGGATTGAGTTAGCCAAAACACAAAAGGATATTTCTGGATTCATCCATTCATATCCGGACAGAGTGGTTTGGAATTCATATGCAATGGACTAAGAAAATCTCAGTAAAAATGGTTTTGGAGAAAAGCAAAGTCTGTTCGTTAGGCAAGTGCATAAAATGTCATCTACACAAACAGAAATATCATGTTTGTTTTCCGCAGTTCCTCCAGCATTCTCCCTAGAAAATACGAATATGTAGAGCTGGTGTCTCCATGTGGAACCAATTAATGTATCCAAGCTCAAAATGAAATGTTGCCCGACAAAAAACATTCAAAACCATAAAGTCCATCAATAATATCCAGAAAACACAAACACAGATGCTGTAGCAATATCTGGGATTGAGTTAGCCAAAACACAACCGGATGTTTCTGTTTTCATCCAGTCATATCCGTTCAAACTGGTGTGGAATTCCTATGCAATGGTCCGAGAAAATCACAGTAAAAATGGTTTTGGAGAAAAGCAAAGTCTTTTCGTTAGGCAAGTGCATAAAATGTCATCGATACAAACATAAATATCATATTTGTTTGCCACAGTTCCTCTTGCTTTCTCCCTAGAAAATACAAATATGTAGAGCTGGTGTCTCCATGTGAAACCAATTACTGCATCCAAGCTCAAAATGAAATGTTGCCCGACAAAAAACATTCAAAACCATAAAGTCCATCGATAATATCCAGAAAACACAAACACAGATGCTGTAGCAATATCTGGGATTGAGTTAGCCAAAACACAACCGGATATTTCTGGTTTCATCTAGTCATATCAGGACAAAGTGGTGTGGAATTCATATGCAATGGACCGAGAAAATCACAGTTAAGATGGTTTTGGAGAAAAGCAAAGTCTTTTCATTAGGCAAGTGCATAAAATGTCATCTATACAAACAGAAATATCATGTTTGTTTCCCGCAGTTCCTCTAACTTTTTCCCTAGAAAATACGAATGTGTAGAGCCTGTGTCCCCATGATGAACCAATTAGTGTTTCTACGGTACAAAATTAAATGTTCCCTGATAAACACATTCAAAACAATAAAGTCCATCGATAATATCCAGAAAACACAAACACAGAGGCTTTCACAATATTTCGGATTGAGTTAGCCAAAACACAACCGCATATCTCTGGATTCTTCCAGTCATATCCGGACAAACTGCTGTGGAATTCACACTAAATGATCAGAGAAAATCACAGTAAAAATGGTTTTGGAGAAAAGCAAAGTCTTTTTGTTAGGCAAGTGCATAAAATGTCATCTATACAAACAGAAATATCATGTTTGTTTGCCGCAGTTCCTCTAGCTTTCTCCCTAGAAAATACGAATATGTAGCACTGGTGTCTCCATGTGGAACCAGTTACTATATCCAGGATCAAAATAATATGTTCCCCGATAAAAAACATTCAAAACCATAAAGTCCATCAATAATATCCAGAAAACACAAACACAGATGCTGTAGCAATATCTGGGATTGAGTTAGCCAAAACACAACCGGATGTTTCTGTTTTCATCCAGTCATATCCGGTCAAACTGGTGTGGAATTCCTATGCAATGGTCCGAGAAAATCACAGTAAAAATGGTTTTGGAGAAAAGCAAAGTCTTTTCGTTAGGCAAGTGCATAAAATGTCATCGATACAAACATAAATATCATATTTGTTTGCCACAGTTCCTCTTGATTTCTCCCTAGAAAATACAAATATGTAGAGCTGGTGTCTCCATGTGAAACCAATTACTGCATCCAAGCTCAAAATGAAATGTTGCCCGACAAAAAACATTCAAAACCATAAAGTCCATCGATAATATCCAGAAAACACAAACACAGATGCTGTAGCAATATCTGGGATTGAGTTAGCCAAAACACAACCGGATATTTCTGGTTTCATCTAGTCATATCAGGACAAAGTGGTGTGGAATTCATATGCAATGGACCAAGAAAGTCACAGTACAAATGGTTTTGGAGAAAAGCAAAGTCTTTTCGTTAGGCAAGTGCATAAAATGTCATCTATACAAACAGAAATATCATGTTTGTTTCCCGCAGTTCCTCTAACTTTTTCCCTAGAAAATACGAATGTGTAGAGCCTGTGTCCCCATGATGAACCAATTAGTGTTTCTACGGTACAAAATTAAATGTTCCCTGATAAACACATTCAAAACAATAAAGTCCATCGATAATATCCAGAAAACACAAACACAGAGGCTTTCACAATATTTCGGATTGAGTTAGCCAAAACACAACCGCATATCTCTGGATTCTTCCAGTCATATCCGGACAAACTGGTGTGGAATTCATACTAAATGATCAGAGAAAATCACAGTAAAAATGGTATTGGAGAAAAGCAAAGTCTTTTTGTTAGGCAAGTGCATAAAATGTCATCTATACAAACAGAAATATCATGTTTGTTTGCCGCAGTTCCTCTACCTTTCTCTCTAGTAAATACGAATGTGTAGAGCTGGTGTCTCCATCTGGAACCAATTAGTGTTTCCAAGCATAAAATTAAATGTTCCCTGAAAAAACAAACATTGAAAAATATAAAGTCCGTGCATAATATCAGGAATACACAAACACAGATGCTGTAGCAATATCTGGGATTGAGTTAGCCAAAAAAAAATATTTCTGTTGCCGTTGAATTCTCCACAATTTTGCAATGGGTTCATTTCTGAGAAGAGCAGCGTGGTGGGGGCAAGAGGCGCGGAGTCAACACACAGACCCCGGGAGTCTGGTGAGAGCAGGCTTGAGGCGAGCAGCCTGCAGACTCGTTTATTACAGTTGATACAACAGCTTATATAGCCAAGACCAGCCAATCTGGTCAAGGGGCGGTCTATACCCCAACCAATCACAGCCTGTTACCAGGCAGTTTCCAGAGCCATCCAATCACAACCTGTCGCCAGGCAGTTTCAAATCCATCCAATCACAGCCTGTTGCCAGGCAGTTTCCAAAGCCAAGTGGGTTTCAAAGCCATTCCTGACTAACTGACGCTCGCTTGCCAGTGGCCACCTTGGCATGGCCTTCTCATTCCACTACATTTCCCCCTTTTCGTTTATTTTTTGAGCAACAGGAGGCATGATTCTTGGCCATACCATTGTTGACCCCGTTTCCATGTGGTCTCCGTACGCAGCTGTGCCTGTCTTAGGTTGTCCCCCAGGGGATCTTACCCGTCATTGACTAACCAGCGCTCAAATCGAGAGACCACAGGATTGCTTGCTCAGATAGGGGTAGGATTGAGGAATAACGGTTATCAGGAATGGCATGACCACACACAGGCTGTGGGCCATTGGAGTGGCTGACCAGAGCTAGTGGGGTACACAATGGTAACAGATGTGGCTTTGGGCAGTTTCTCAGGGTAGGATGATAGGGCAGGTGCATCTGCTAACAAGGCGGAGTCTCGGTCTTGTTCAGCTGGTTCTGGTTGGCTGTCAGTTGCAGGCTTGATGTTTCTGGCTGGTACCCAAATGGGCTATTCCGCATTCTCTGGAAAGACACAAGCATATCCTCGACCTTTGGTTAGCAGGGGGTGTGGTCCTTTCCATTCTCCTGTCAGGGGGTCTTTCCATCTAACCATAGGGGCTGGGGTCTGGGATGGAAAGGATCCCCAGTGTTTATAAGCTGGGCTGATCCCTTGGGAATCAAAAGTAAGAAAATTGATAGTGAAAAGGACCTCAGTCAAAGCAAGCTGTGGGTCTGAGGGTATATGATTATTTTTTTTTTGCCTTTGTAAGAGATCTTTAATCGTCCTATGAGTTCTTTCAATAATTGCCTGTCCCTGTGGGTTGTATGGGATACCTGTAGCAGACTGTATGTTTCAAGATTTCAGGAAGGAAGTAAATTCCTGTGATGTATACGCTGGCCCGTTATCAGTCTTTATGGTCCAGGGGACACCAAGGACCAGCATGGCTGATTTAACTGCCTTTATCACATTACTAGCCTTTTCTCCGGATTGGGCTGTTGCAAATACAGCCTTTGAATAAGTATCTACCACCACATGAACAAACTTAAGTTTACCAAAGGAATTAATGTGGGTGATATCCACTTGCCATAGTTTATTAGGAGCAAGGCCTCGTGGGTTCACTCCTGCTTGTTGCAGTGGGCCTAATGGGGCGAGGGGTGCACAATTCTTGCAAGAGTGCACTAGGTGTTTGCATTGGCTCATTGTTAGCTCTGGGAAAAGCAATTTTATGTTGCTTGCTGACATATGAAATTTTTGGTGTAAAATATGGGCTTGTTCTAAGTGTCCAATGGAAGCCGTGTTGCAGGAGATAAGACGATCAACCTTTCTGTTGCCTTGGAAAATAAAGCCAGGTAACCCAGTATGTGATCTTACGTGTGAGATATACCATGGGTATTTTCTGTTCTCAGTTAGCTCTTTAAGTGTTGTGAACATCTGGTCAATTGGTTTACTGGTCGGGTTAAAGATTGCAAAAGGGATCGTCTTTGCTACCTGTACTGAGTATTTGCTGTCCGAAAATATATTTACTGGTCCATCTTGGCTGAGGAGTAGAACCTTGACTATTGCTCTTATTTCTCCCAACTGTACTGATCCCCCATGGGGTTCTACATGGATCTTATCTTTTTCTGTTAAAGATTTGATCACTATTCCAAAGAGTGACTTGTTGGCATCCGTAAACGCACATGGTGCCATGGGTATAGGTTGATTAGCAGGGAAAGCATGTTTTGGATAGTCTATCTCTAAGGTTTTTAGTGTCTGGAGTAGCCTGTCTGCTGGCAGGTGATTATCAATTGTAGGACCCCCGGAGCAGGTGTCCCACAAATCGACCAACCCCCAGATACACGAGCTCCACACCAATCGATGCAAAGGACAAGAGGGAAGTTTATTTCATTTGCAAATGGGCCGTCTCAACAGCACAACAGCACCCTCTAGTGCAGTGCAGAGAGAGCGGCCCCGATCATCAGTTTCACAGAGTATTTAAGGCTTAAAACCACAACATTAGCATATTTTCACTGTGTTACAATTTCATTGGGTAACCTAAAGGATTACATGATAAAAGAAGAAGTTACATGCTGTACGTGCCTTGCGGTTTTTATTTTTAGCTTGAGCAAGCAAGGGCAGGGGTCGTCAAGCCGGGTATGTGGTGTGTGGTCACTTGTAACAGGATATAGGTTGGGTACATTTTCTGTTAACTTCAGCCTTTATAGTTCCTAAAAACGGTTACATATTGCAGGCTCAGCCATCTTATGAAAGCAGTCACATTTCTTGCAAGATTATTGCAAGCCCAGCCAATTTGTACAGAAGCAGAACAATATGCAGTTAGCTCAAGCAACTCCATCTCAAACCTAACCTGCCTAATTCTTTCATCAATCTGTCCTGGAAAATTTATCATTAAAGTTTGAAAGAGCGTGCTGTTCTGCATCAATGTTGACAGTTCCAATTGTGATAGTGGTAGGACCATTATGTCTGGCTCTGCGTTAAATATCTTATTGGTATAATATCTTAATTTAAGTCCCATCATAAGGATGGCATCTACTTTGTTTACTATTTTACGACAATCGCTCTAGGCTATGTGCACCCAAAAAAGTGGTCCATGTCGTTGCCAAATAACTCCTAAGGGGGCCTTGAAGGTAAATATGGTTATGGCAAATAGAGGCACCTGAGGGTCATATCTACAGGTTTTTAAATTTGACAACTGGATGTTAATCTTTTCTATAGTGGATTTGGCTGCTGGTGTCAATGTGATTTTTGAGGAAGGGCTGTTTCCTTTAGTCAATAAATTGTATAGCGGTCTAAGTTCTGCAGGTGTTAGGGGAAGGAAGGGCTTCAGCCAATTGATTTGGCCACATAGTTACTGAAGTTCATTAAGTGAGTATTTATGCTTGACTTTCAGGTTTGGGCCCAGTGGAGATATATGGGAGGAGATTTGATAACCCAAGAATTGAAAGGGAGGAAAATGTTGTACTTTTTCTGTGGCAACAGACAAACCCGGGAATTGTAAATTTCTTACTGTCTCACTTAGACAGGCATTCAGAATTGCTGCATTCTTGTGAGCAAGTAAGATATCATCCATATAATGTATGACCAAGCACTGATCTTTAAGTGTGCTGGTCGCATGAGAAACGTATCTTTGGCAAATGGCAGGGCTATTTTTCATGCCTTGTGGGAGCACTGTCCACTGGAATCTTTTTGCAGGGAGCTGGAAATTGGGCTCCCATACTGTAAAGGCAAAGTAAGCCTTATCCTGCTCTGCAATGGGGATGGAAAAGAAGCAATCTTTGATATCAATGGTAACTATGTGATATCCATTAGGAATGGCCCCTGGATGGGGAATGCCGGCCTGGAATGTTCCCATCTTTTTAATATTTTTGTTAATAGCTCTCAAATCCTGTAGAAGCCTATATTTTCCCTGTTTCTTTGGTATCACAAAAATGGGCGTGTTATGAGGGCTAGTGGAGGGTTCTATGTGTCCCTTTTCCAATTGTTCCTGTACCAATTCTTTAAGGATGCTAAGTTTGGGTTGTAATATTGGCCACTGCTCTACCCAGATGTTTCCTGTTTTTTCCCATTCAATGGGGATTGGGCTTGGCTTTTGTATGAGGTGAGCAGTGGCCCCTAGAATTGGGGGTGAATCTTACTTGTAGGTTCTCCATTAAAGCTGCTGGCTTGTGGAGATTTGTGATCCGTAGTAAGGACCGCTTGCATTTGTGAGAGCACATCTCTCCCCCATAAGGTCATGGAAACCTCAGCAATTAGTGGAAAGATGGTTCCTGTATCTCCATTGTCATCTCGCCAAGTTACGGGCGTGATGACTTGATCAGCCAATTTTAATCCTCCAACACCTTGGAGGTCAGGTCTGGGTGCTGTCTTCCAATGTTGTATTTTTCTTGCATCCCTAGCTTTTAAAACAGTGACATCTGCTCCCGTATCAATTAAACCTACAAAGGCAATGTCATCTAAATATAGGGTCAATTTTGGTCTCAGATTGAAGATGGGCATCAACCAGTTAATGGTAGTGGGACTCCCTCTTACTTGCTGGGCTGAGGGCCACCCCACTGGGAGTTTAAAGGTTTGGTCTTGCAATCTTTTGCCCAATGAAAGCCTTTTTTACATCTGGGACACAGTGTTTTGGGCTTGCCCCATTTTGCAGCGTTTGGGCAGTTTTGCCATAGGTGTCCTATTTCCTGGCATCCCCAACAAACTGGAGGGTTATTAGACTTCTTTGTGCTCAATTTGTTAATGGCCGCAGTCAGGGCTTGTATGGGAGTATCAGCAGGGTTTACCTCTTTTGTGGCTATTATCCATTTAGAAATGTCTTCATTATGGACTGGGGCAATTGCTGCTTTTGCCTCTTTGGTAGCACCTTCCCAAGCTAATTGTTTGACCAAATTGTCTTGATCAGGGCCAGGCAGTAATCTTTTCTCTACTGCCTCCAAGACTCTGGCAAGGAAATCGGGGAACCATTCGCTTGGGCCTTGAACTAGGTTTCTAAAGAGCTGACTATAATCAGGAGGATTTATATTTTTTAAGGCTTTAAGTGCCAAATCTCTGACCTGATCAAAATAGGCAACTACTCCAATGCGGGCCTGTTCTTGAGGATATATGTAGGTGCCACGGCTTGTAAGCATATCAAAGGTTACTGCTATTCCATAGGCAGCATTATTCCTCGCCACAGTTTCAGCCTCTTCCTCATAGGAGGCTTTCCACTGTAAAAACTGTGGTCTTGACAAACATGCCTTGAGCAGTGCAACCCAGTCAAAATGAGTTTGGAGGTTTGCTGCCCATTGTTTGAGCACTTGTTCAAAGTAGGGAGAGTCAGGACCTGACTCTTGAGAAGCCTTTTTTAGCATAGTAAGGTCATTTATGGGCGTTGGAATCCAGGGCGTGAATTCTGCATCCACTCCTGTATTAACAGCAAATGTGCAGGTGGGACGGGGTCCAGCTGCTGCCCTAAGAGCTTGGGGTGCCCGAGGACTGCCACAAATGTGGGGATCCTCACTGGGTGCAGATGGGATGACCTCACATGAGTTATTGTGTAAAGGTCCTCTTAGTTCATCCCACGGGTATGTGGGGGGTGGCTGACTAGGCATTGCTACCTTGTTTGATACGTTGTTTTTTTCACTGTCAGAGTTCTCTCTCCCTAAGTCAGCAACCATTGTCTGTGAGACAGGGACCTGGAGTGTCAGGCTCCTATCACTCACAGATTCACTATCTTTGATAATCTGCACAGGATTCTGAGAGGGGGGTATCATTCCCATGTCTGAGTGCTTAAGAGCGGCACGGTACGCCAACTCTAGCCAGAGGAAAGACACATAGAGCACTGCTACCGTAACAAAGCAAATTCCTAGCACCTCAACTGTGGATGGCATTTTGTAGGAGGTTTCCCTATGCTAGACAAACAGATAGTGGTATATCAGATCGTACGTATGTCTTGTGCTTAGTGGGGGACTTCCTTGATTTGTTAGGTCAAGGCCGTATGCCCACACGGTGTCTCCGGAGCATCACCTCTCTCGAATGAGGGAAGATGACTTGGTTCCGAATTCTTGGATGATCAGTCCCTTATGTGAATTCGCCGGGCGAACCGAAAGTAAAAGGAGGAGCCGAGAAGCGACGTACGCTTTAGGACGGTGTGTGCTAACCTGGGGTCACTTAGACCGAGGACAAGGACAAGGAAAGGGGTGTAGAGGGGGTTCTGTGCTCACCCTCACAGAACCGAACAGCACACAAAACACCGAGGGGCCTACTTGCCGAAATCCAGGGGGGACCTCGCCGAGTCTGACACACTGTCTCTTTCTCAGTCACATTGGCCCGCCAGATGTTGCCGTTGAATTCTCTACAATGTTGCAGTGGGTTTGTTTCTGAGAAGAGCAGCATGGTGGGGGCAAGAGGCGCGGAGTCAACACACAGAACCCGGGAGTCCGGTGAGAGCAGGCTTGAGGCGAGCAGCCTGCAGACTCGTTTATTACAGTTGATACAACAGCTTATATAGCCAAAACCAGCCAATCTGGTCAAGGGGCGGTCTATACCCAAACCAATCACAGCCTGTTACCAGGCAGTTTCCAGAGCCATCCAATCACAGCCTGTCGCCAGGCAGTTTCAAATCCATCCAATCACAGCCTGTCGCCAGGCAGTTTCAAATCCATCCAATCACAGCCTGTTGCCAGGCAGTTTCCAAAGCCAGGTGGGTTTCAAAGCCATTCCTGACTAACTGACGCTCGCTTGCCAGTGGCCAACTTGGCATGGCCTTCTCATTCCACTACATATTTCCGGTAACATCCAGTCATATACGGTCAAACTAGTGAGGAATTCGTATGCAATAGACCGAGAATATCACAGTAAAAATGGTTTTGGAGAAAAGCAAAGTCTTTTCATGAGGCAAGTCCATAAAATGTCATCTATACAAACAGAAATATCATGTTTGTTTGCCGCAGTTCCTCTAGCATTCTAAGTAGAAAATAAGAATGTGTAGAGCTGGTGTCCCCATGATGAACCAATTAGTGTTTCAAAGGTACAAAATAAAATGTTCCCTGATAAAAACATTCAAAACAATAGTTCCATCGATAATATCCAGAAAACACAAACACAGAGTCTGTAGCAATATTTCGGATTGAGTTAGTTAAAACACAACCGGGTATTTCTGGTTTCATCCAGTCATATCCGGAAAAACTGGTGTGCAATTAGTATGCAATGGACAGAGAAAATCACAGTAAAAATGGTTTTGGAGAAAAACAAAGTATTTTCGTAGGCAAGAGCATAAAATGTCATCTATACAAACAAATATCATGTTTGTTTGCCGCAGTTCATCTATCTTTCGCCTAGAAAATACGAATGTGTGGAGCTGGTATCTCCATGTGGAACCAATTAGTGTTTCCAAGCAAAAAATTAAATATTCCCTGAAAAAAAACATTCAAAAAATAAAGTCCGTGGAAAATATCAGGAATACACAAACACAGAGGCTGTAGCAATATCTGGGATTGAGTTAGCCAAAACACAACCGGATATTTCTGGTTTCATCCAGTCATATCTTCGAAAGTGGTGTGGAATTCGTATGCAATGGACCGAGAAAATCACAGTAAAATGGTTTTGGAAAAAAGCAAAGTCTTTTCATTAGGGAAGTAGATAAAAGATCATCGATACAAACAGAAATATCATGTTTGTTTGCCGCAGTTCCTCTAACTTTTTCCCTAGAAAATACAAATATGTAGAGCTGGTGTCTCCATGTGGAAACAATTAGAGTTTCCAAGCACAAAATTAAATGTTCCCTGATAAAAGACATTCAAAACAGTATAGTCTGTGGATAATATCAGGAATGCAAAAACACAAAAGCTGTAGCAATATCTGGGATTGAGTTAGCCAAAACAAAACCGGATATTTCTGGTTTCATCCAGTCATATCCGGACAAACTTGTGTGGAACTTGTATGCAATGGACCGTGAAAATCACAGGAAAAATGGTTTTGGAGAAAAGCAAAGTCTTTCCGTTAGGCAAGTGCATAAAATGTCATCGATACAAACAGAAATATCATGTTTCTTTGCCGCAGTTCCTCTAGCTTTCTCCCTAGAAAATACGAAAGTGTAGAGCTGGAGTCCCCATGATGAACCAATTAGTTTTTCAACGGTACAAAATTAAATGTTCCCTGAAAAAAAAAACATTGAAAAAAATAAAGTCCGTGGATAATATCGGAACTGCAAAAACACAAAAGCTGTAGCAATATCTGGGATTGAGTTAGCCAAAACAAAACCGGATATTTCCGCAGTCAACCAGTCATAACCGGATAAACTGGTGTGGAATTTGAATGTAATGGACCGAAAAAATCACAGAAAAAATCGTTTTGAAGATAAGCAAAGTCGTATCGTTAGACAAGTGCATAAAATGTCATCAATACAAACAGAAATATCATGTTTGTTTTCGCAGTTCCTCTAGTTTTCTCCCTAGAAAATATGAATGTGTAGAGTTGGTGTTCCCATGATGAACCAATTAGGGTTTCAATGGTACAAAATGAAATGTTCCCTGATAGAAACATTCAAAACAATAAAGTCCATCGATAATATCCAGAAAACACAAACACAGTGGCTTTCACAATATTTCAGATTAAGTTAGCCAAAACACAACCGGATATTTCTGGTTTCATCCAGTCATATCCGGAAAAAGTGGTGTGGAATTTGTATGCAATGGACCGAGAAAATCACAGTAACATGGTTTTGGAGAAAAGCAAAGTCTCTTCATTAGGCAAGTAGATAAAATGTCATCTACACAAACAGAAATATCATGTTTGTTTGGTGCAGTTCCCCTACTTTCTCCCTAGAAAATACGAATGTGTAGCACTGGTGTCTGCATGTGGAACCAATTTTGTATCCAAGCTCAAAATAAAATGTTACCTGATAAAAAACATACAAAACAATAAAGTCCATTGATAGTATCCAGAATACACAAACACAGAGGCGGTAGCAATATCTGGGATTGAGTGAGCCAAAACACAACCGGATATTTCCGGTGTCATCCAGTCTTATCCGGTAAACTGTTGTGGAATTCGTATGCAATGGACCGAGAAAATCACAGTACAAATGGTTTTGGAGAAAAGCAAAGTCTTCTCGTTAGGCAAGTGCATAAAATGTCATCGATACAAACAGAAATATTATGTTTTTTTGCGGCAGTTCCTCTAGCTTTCTCCCTAGAAAATACGAATGTGTAGATCTGGTGTCCCCATGATGAACCAATTAGAGTTCCTATGGTACAAAATTAAATATTCCCTGATAAAAACATTCAAAACAATAAAGTCCATCGATAATATCCAGAAAACACAAACACAGAGGCTTTCAAAATATTTCGGATTGAGTTAGCCAAAACACAACTGGATATTTCTGATTTCATCCAATCATATCTGGACAAAGTGGTTTGGAATTCATATGCATAGGAACGAGAAAATGACAGTACAAATGGTTTTCAAGAAAAGCAAAGTCTTTTCGTTAGGCAAGTGCATAAAATGTCATCTATACAAACAGAAATATTATGTCTGTTTGCCACAGTTCCTCTAGCTTTCTGCCTAGAAAATACGAATATATAGAGCTGATGTCTCCATGTGGAACCAATTACTGTATCCAAGCTCAAAATAAAATTTTCCCCGATAAAAAACATTCAAAATAATAAAGTCCGTTGATAATATCCCGAAAACACAAACACAGAGGCTGTAGCAATAACTGGGATTCAGTTAGCTAAAACACAACCGGATATTTCCGGTTTCATCCAGTAATATCCGGACATACTCGAGTGGAATTCGCATGCAATGGACCGAGAAAATCACAGTACAAATGGTTTTGGAGAAAAGCAAAGTCTTTTCGTTAGGCAAGTGCATAAAATGTCATCTATACAAACAGAAATATCATGTTTGTTTGCCGCAGTTCCTCTAGCTTTCTCCCTAGAAAATAAGAATGTGTAGAGCTGGTGTCTCCATGATGAACCAATTAGTGTTTCTACGGCACAAAATTAAATGTTCCCTGATAAAAACATTCAAAACAATAAAGTCCTTGGATTATATCAGGAATACACAAACATGGAGGCTGTAGCAATATCTGGGATTGAGTTAGCCAAAACACAACCGGATATTTCCGGTTTCATCCAGTCATTTCCGGACAACGTCGTGTGGAATTCATACTCAATGGACCAAGAAAATTACAGTAAAACTGGTTTTGGAGAAAAGCAAAGTCTTTTCGTTAGGCAAGTGCATAAAATGTCATCCATACAAACAGAAATATCATATTTGTTAGTGGCATCTCCTCTAGGTTTCTCCCTAGAAAATACAAATATGTAGAGCTGGTGTCTCCATGTGGAACCAACTAGTGTTTCGCAGCACAAAATTAAATGTTCCCCGATAAAAAACATTCAAAACAATAAAGTCTGTGTATAATATCAGAAATACACAAACATAGAGGCGGTAACAATATCTGGGATTGAGTTGGTCAAAAAAACCCCGGATATTTCCGGTTTCGTCCAGTGATATCCGGAGAAACTGGTGTGGAATTCGTATGCAATGGAGCTGGAAAATCACATATTTATGGTTTTGGAGCAAAGCAAAGTCTTTTCGTTAGGCAAGGGCATAAAATGTCATCTATACAAACAGAAATATCATGTTTCTTTGCCGCAGTTCCTCTAGGTTTCTCCCTAGAAAATACAAATGTGTAGAGCTGGTGTCTCCATGTGGAACTAATTAGTGTTTCCAAGCACAAAATTAAAAGTTCCCTGATAAACAACATTGAAAACAATAAAGTTTGTCGATAATATCAGGAATACACAAACACAGAGGTGGTAACAATATCTGGGATTGAGTTAGCCAAAACAAAACCGGATATTTCCGGTTTCATCCACTCATATCCGGACAAACTGGTGTGGAATTCGTATGCAATGGACTGAGAAAACACAGTAAAAATGGATTTGGAGAAAAGCAAAGTCTTTTTGTTAGGCAAGTGCATAAAATGTCATCTATACAAACAGGAATATCATGTTTGTTAGCCGCAGTTCCTGTAGCTTTCTTCCTAGAAAATACGAATGTGTAGAGCTGGTGTCCCCATGATGAACAAATTAGTGTTTCTACGGTACAAAATTAAATGCTCCCTGAAAAAAAAAACATAAAAAGAAATAAAGTCCGTGGATAATATCAGGAATACACAAACACAGAGGCTGTAAAATATTTCAGATTGAGTTAGCCAAAACACAACCAGATATTTCTTTTTCATCCAGTCATATCCTGACAAACTGTTGTGGAATTCGTATGGAATGGACCAAAAAAATCACAGTGAAAATGGTTTGGGAAAAGCAAAGTCTTTTCATTAGGCAAGTGCATAAAATGTCATCGATACAAACAGAAATATGTTTGTTTGCTGCAGTTCCTCTAGCTTTCTCCCTAGAAAATACGAATGTGTAGAGCTGGTGTCTCCATCTGGAACTAATTAGTGTTTCCAAGCACAAAATTAAATGTTCCCTGATAAAAACATTCAAAACAAGAAAGTCCGTGGATAATATCTGGAAAACAGAAACACAGAGGGTTGAGCAATATCTGGGATTGAGTTAGCCAAAACAAAACCGGATATTTCTGTTTTCATCCAGTCATATGGGGACAAAGAGGTGTGGAATTCGTATGCAATGGACGGAGAAAATCACAGTAAAAATAGTTTTGCAGAATACCAAAGTCTTTTCTTTAGGCAAGGGCATAAAATGTCATCTATAGAAACCGAAATATCATGTTTGTTTGCCGCTGTTCCTCTAGATTTCTCCATAGAAAATGCGAATGTGTAGAGCTGGTGTCCCCATCATGAACCAATTAGTGTTTCCAAGGTACAAAATTCATTGTTCCCTTATAAAAACATTCAAAACAATAAAGTCCATGGATAATATCCGGATAACACAAACACAGAGGCTGTAGCAGTATTTCGGATTGAGTTAGCCAAAACATAGCCGGATATTTCGGGATTCATCCAGTCATATCCGGACAAAATTGTGTGGAATTCGTATGCAATGGACCGAGAAAATCACAGTAAACATGGTTTTGGAGAAAAGTAAAGTCTTTAGTTAGGCAAGTGCATAAAATGTCATCTATAGAATCAGAAATATCATGTTTGTTTTCGCAGTTCCTCTAGCTTTCGCCCTGAAAATACAAATATGTAGAGCTGGTGTCTCCATGTGGAAACACTTAGTGTTTTCAAGCACCAAATTAATTGTTCCCTGATAAAAACATTCAAGAAAATAAAGTCCGTGGATATTATTCAGAAAAAAATAAAAAACACAGAGGCTGTAGTAATATCTGGGGTTGAGTTATTCAAAACAAAACCGGATATTTCCGGTTTCATCCAGTCATTTCCGGACAAATTCATGTGGTATTCGTATGCAATGGACCGAGAAAATCACAGTAAAATGGTTTTGGAGAAAAGCAAAGTCTTTTCGTTAGCAAGTGCATACAATGTCATCTATACAAACAGAAATATCATGTTTGTTTGCCGCAGTTCCTCTAGCTTTCTCCCTAGAAAATACGAATGTGTACAGCTGGTGTCTCCATGTGGAATTTAGTGTTTCCAAGCACAAAATTAAATGTTCCCTGATAAAAAACATTGAAAACAATATAGTCTGTGGATAATATCAGGAATACACAAACACAGAGGCTGTATCAATATCTGGGATTGAGTTAGCCAAAAGAATACCAGATATTTACGTTTTCATCGAGTCATATCCGGACAAACTGGTGTGGAATTCGTATGCAATGGACCCACAAAATCACAGTAAACATGGTCTTGAGAAAAGCAAAGTCTTTTCGTGAGGCAAGTGCATCAAATGTCATCTACACATACAGAAATATCATGTTTGTTTGCAACAGTTCCTCTAGCTTTCTCCCTAGAAAATACAAATATATAGAACTGGTGTCTAAATGTGGAAACAGTTAGTGTTTTCAAGCTCAAAATTAAATGTTCCTTGATAAAAAACATTCAAAACTATAAAGTCCGTGGATAATATCAGGAATACTCAAACACAGAGGCTGTAGCAATATCTGGGATTGAGTTAGCCAAAAAAAAAACCGGATATTTCCGGTTTCATCCTATCATATCCGGACAAACTGGTGTGGTATTCGTGTGCAATGGACCGAGAAAATCACAGTAAAAATGGTTTTGGAGAAAAGCAAAGTCGTTTCATTAGGCAAGTGCATAAAATGTCATCTAAACAAACATATATATCATGATTGTTTGCCCCAGTTCCTCTAGCTTTCTCCCTAGAAAATACGAATGTGTAGAACTGGTTTCCCCATGATGAACCAATTAGTGTTTATACGGTACAAAATTAAATGTTCCCTGATAAAAACATTCAAAACAATAAAGTCCATTGATAATATCCAGAAAACACAAACACAGAGGCTGGAGCAATATTTCGGATTGAGTTAGCCAAAACACAACCAGATATTTCTGGTTTCATCCAGTCATATCCGGATAAAGTGGTGTAGAATTCCTATGAAATGGATCGAGAAAATCACAGTAAACATGGTTTTGGAGAAAAGCAAAGTCTTTTTGTTAGGCAGGTGCATACAATGTCATCTATACAAACAGAAATATCATGTTTGTTTGCTGCAGTTCCTCTAGCTTTCTCGCTAGAAAATACGAATGTGTATAGCTGGTGTCTCCATGTGGAACTAATTAGTGTTTCCAAGCACAAAATTAAATTTTCCCAAAAAAAACCACATTCAAAGCAATAAAGTCCATGGATAATATACGGAAAACAGAAACACAGAGGCTGTAGCAATATCTGGGATTGAGTTAGCCAAAACACAACCGGATATTTCTGTTTTCATCCAGTCATATCCGGACAAAGTGGTGTGGAATTCGTATGCAGTGGACCTAGAAAATCACAGTAAAAATAGTTTTGCAGAATTCCAAAGTCTTTTCTTTAGGCAAGGGCATAAAATGTCATCTATAGAAACAGAAATATCATGTTTGTTTGCCGCAGTTTCTCTAGATTTCTCCCTAGAAAATACAAATGTGTAGAGCTGGTGTCCCCATGATGAACCAATTAGTGTTTCAACGGTACAAAATTCATTATTCCCTTATAAACGCATTCAAAGCAAAAAAGTCCGTGGATAATATCTAGATAACACAAACACAGAGGCTTTAGCAGGATTTCGGATTGAGTTAGCCAAAACACAACCGGACATTTCTGGTTTCATCCAGTCATATCCGGACAAAGTGGTTTGGAATTCGTATGCAATGGACCGAGGAAATCACAGTAAAAATGCTTTTGAAGAAAAGCAATGTATTTTTGTTAGGCAACTGCATAAAATGTCATCTACATAAACAGAAATATCATGATTGTTGGCCGCAGTTCCTCTAACTTTATCCATAGAAAATACAAATATGTAGAGCTGGTGTCTCCATGCGGAACCAATTACTGTATCCAAGCTCAAAATAAAATGTTCCCCGATAAAAAACATCAATACAATATAGTCCATTGATAATATCCAGAATACACAACACAGAGGCTTTCATAATATTTCGGATTGAGTTAGCCAAAACAAAACCGGATATTTCTGGTTTCATCCAGTCATATCCGGACAAACTTGTGTGGAACTTGTATGCAATGGACCGTGAAAATCACAGTAAAAATGTTTTTGGGGAAAAGCAAAGTCTTTTCGTTAGGCAAGTGCACAAAATGTCATCTATAGAAACAGAAATATCATGTTTGTTTGCCACAGTTCCTCTAGCTTTCTCCCTAGAAAATACGAATGTGTAGAGCTGGTGTCTCCATGTGGAACCAATTAGTGTTTTCAAGCACAAAATTAAATGTTCCCTGATCAAAAACATTCAAAACAATAAATTCCATTGATAATATCCAGAAAAATCAAACACAGATGATGTAGCAATATCTGGCATTGAGTTTGCCAAAACCAAACCAGATATTTCCGGTTTCATCCAGTAATATCCGGACAAATTGGTTTGGAATTCGTATGCAATGGAACGAGAAAATCACAGTAAACATGGTTTTGGAGAAAATCAAAGTCATTTCTTTCGGCAAGTGCATACAATGTCATCTATACAAACAGAAATATCATCTTTGTTTGCCGCAGTTCCTTTAGCTTTCTCCCTAGAAAATACGAATGTGTAGAGCTGGTGTCCCTAGTATGAACCAATTAGTGTTTATACGGTACAAAATGAAATGTTCCCTGATAAAAACATTCAAAATAAGAAAGTCCATCGATAATATAAGGAATACACAAATACAGAGGCTTTAGCAATATCTGGGATTCAGTTAGCCAAAACACTACTGGATATTTCTGGTTACATCCAGTCATATCCGGACAATGTGGTGTGGAATTCGTATGCAATGGACCGATAAAATCCCAGTACAAAAGGTTTTGGAGAAAAGAAAAGTCTTTTTGTTGGGCAAGTCCTTAAAATGTCATCTATGCAAACAGAAATATCATGTTTGTTTGCAGCAGTATGTCTAGCTTTCTCCCTAGAAAATAAGAATGTGTAGAGCTGGTGTCCCCATGATGAACCAATTAGTGTTTCTACGGTACAAAAGGAAATGTTCCCTGAAAAAAACATTCAAAACAATAAAATCCATCGATAATATCCAGAAAACACAAACACAGAAGTTTTCAGAATATTTCAGATTGACTTAGCCAAAACACAACCGGATATTTCTGTTTGCATCCAGTCATATACGGACAAACTGGTGTGGAATTATTATGCAAAGGACCAAATAAATCACAGTGAAAATGGTTTGGGAAAAGCAAAGTCTTTTAATTAGGCAATTGCATAAAATGTCATCTATACAAACAGAAACATCATGTTTGTTTGCCGCAGTTCCTCTAGCTTTCTCCCTAGAAAATACGAATGTATAGAACTGGTGTCTCCTTGTGGAACCAATTAGTAATTACAAGCAGAAAATTAAATGTTCCCTGATGAAAAACATTCAAAACAATTAATTCCGTGTACAATATTAGGAATACACATACAGTGAGGCTGTAGCAATATCTGGGATTGAGTTAGCCAAAACAAAACCATATATTTCCGGTTACATCCAGTAATATCCTTACAAACTGGTGTGGACGTCGTATGCAATGGACCGAGAAAATCACAAAAAAAATGGTTTTGGAGAAAAACAAAGTCTTTTCGTTTGGCAAGTGCATAAAATGTCATCTATACAAACAGAAATATCATGTTTGTTTGCTGCAGTTCCTCTAGCTTTCTCCATAGAAAATACGAATGAGTGGAGCTGTTGTCCCCATGATGAACCAATTAGAGTTTCTATGGTACAAAATGCAATGTTCACTGACAAAAAACATTCAAAACAATAAATTCCATCGATAATATCTAGAAAAAACAAACACCGAGGCTTTCACAATATTTCAGATTGAGTTATCCAAAACACAACCGGATATTTCTGGTTTCATCCAGTCATACCGGACAAACTGGTGTGGAATTTGAATGCAGTGGACCAAGAAAATCACAGTAAAAATGGTTTTGGAGAAAAGCAAAGTCTTTTCGTTAGGCAAGTGCATAAAATGTCATTGATACCAACAGAAATATCATGTTTGTTTGCCGCATTTCCTCTAGCTTTCTCCCTAGAAAATACGAATTGTGGAGCTGCTGTCTCCATGTGGAACCAATTAGTGATTCCAAGCACAAAATAAATGTTCCCTGATATAAAAATTTCAAAAAAAAAAGTCCATGGATAATTTCAGGAATGCACAAACACAGAGGCTGTAGCAATATCTGGGATTGCGTTATCCAAAATGAAGCCAGATATTTCCGGTTTCATCCAGTCATATCCGGACAAATTGGTGTGGAATTCATATAAAATGGACCAAGGAAATCACAGTAAAAATGGTTTTGGAGAAAAGCAAAGTCTTTTCGTTAGGCAAGTGCATAAAATGTCATCTATACAAACAGAAATATCATGTTTGTTTGTCACAGTTCCTGTAGCTTTCTCCCTAGAAAATACGAATATCTAGAGCTGGTGTCTCCATGTGGAACCAATTAATGTATCCAAGTTCAAAATAAAAAGTTCCCTGAAAAAAATTATTCAAACAATAAAGTCCATGGATAATATCCAGAAAACACAAACACAGAGGCTGTAGAAATATCTGGGATTGAGTTAGCAAAAACAAAACCAGGTATTTCCGGTTTCATCCAGTCATATCCGGACAACTGGTATGGAATTCGTGTGCAATGGACTGAGAAAATCACAGTAAAATGGTTTTGGAGAAAAGCAAAGTCTTTTCGTTAGGCAAGTGCATAAAATGTCATCTATAAAAAGAGAAATATCATGTGTGTTTGCCACAGTTCCTCAAGCTTTCTCCCTAGAAAATATGAATGTGTAGAGCTGGTGTCTCCATGTGGAACCAATTAGAGTTTCGAAGCAGAAAATTAAATATTCCCTGATAAAAAACATTGAAAACAATAAATTCTGTGGATAATACCAGGAATACACAAACACAGGCGCGGTAACAATATCTGCGATTGAGTTAGCCAAAACAAAACCGGATATTTCTGGTTTCATTCAGTCATATCTGGACAAAAGGGTGTGGAATTCGTATGCAGTGGACCGAGAAAATCACAGTAAAAATGGTTTGGAGAAAAGCAAAGTCTTTGCATTTGGGAAGTGCATAAAATGTCATCTATAAAATCAGAAAAATCATGTTAGTCTGTCGCAGTTCTTCTACCATTCTCCCTAGAAAATAAGAATGTGTAGAGCTCCTGTCCCCATGATGAACCAACCAGTGTTTCAGCGGTACAAAATGAAATGTTCCCTGATAAAATTATTCAAAACAATAAAGTCCATCTATAATATCCGGAAAACACAAACACAGAGGCTGTAGCTATATCTGGGATTGAGGGGCCCAAACACAACCAGATATTTGTGGTTTCATCCAGTCATATCCGGACAAACTGGTGTGGAATTCGTATGCAATGGGCAGAGAAAATCACAGTATAAATGGTTTTAGAGAAAAGCAAAGTCCTTTCGTTAGGTAAGTGCATAAAATGTCATCTACACAAACAGAAATGTTTGTTTGTGGCAGTTCCTCTAGCTTTCTCCCTAGAAAATATGAATGTGTAGAGATGGCGTTTCCATGTGGAACCAATTAGTGTTTCCAAGCACAAAATTAAATGTTCCACGAAAAAAAAAAGCATTGAAAAAAATAAAGTCCATGGAAAATATTAGGAATACACAAACACAGGGGCTGTAGCAATATTTCGGATTGAGTTAGCCAAAACACGACCAGATATTTCTGGTTTCATCCACTCATATACAGAAAAAGTGGTGTGGAATTCGTATGCAATGGACCGAGAAAATCACAGTACAAATGGTTTTGGAGAAAAGCAAAGTCATTTTGTTAGGCAAGTGCATAAAATGTCATCTATACTAACAGAATTATCATGTTTGTTTCCCACAGTTCCTCTAGATTTCTCCCTAAAAAATACGAAAGTGTAGAGCTGGTGTCCCCATGATGAACCAATTAGAGTTTCAACGGTACAAAATTAAATGTTGCCTGATAAATAACATTCAAAACAATAAAGTCTGTGGATTATATCCAGAAAAACACAAACACAGAGGCTGTAGAAGTATCTGGGATTGAGTTAGCCAAAAGAAAACCAGATATTTCTGCTTTCATCCACTCATATACGGAAAAAGTGGTTTGGAATTCCTATGCAATGGACCGAGAAAATCACAGTAAAATGGTTTTGGAAAATAGCAAAGTCTTTTCGTGAGCCAAGTGCATAGAATGTCATCTATACAAACAGAAATATCATGTTTGTTTGCTGCAGTTCCTCTAGCTTTCTCCCTAGAAAATACGAATGTGTAGAGCTGGTGTCTAGATGTGGAAACAATTAGTGTTTCCACGGTACAAAATTAAATGTTCCCTGATAAAAAATATTCAAAACAAAATGTAGAGCTGGTGTCTCCATGTGGAAACAATTACTGTATCCAAGCTCAAAATAAAATGTTCCCTGAACATAAAAAACATTCAAAATAATAAAATCTGTCGATAATATCCAGAAAAAACAAACACAGAGGATGTAGCAATATTTCGGATTGAGTCAGCCATAATACAACCAGATAATTCTTGTTTCATCCAGTCATACCCGGACAAAGTTTTGTGGAATTCGTATGCAATGGACCGAGGAAATCACAGTAAAAATGGTTTTGGAGAAAAGCAAAGTCTTTTCGTTAGGCAAGTGCATAAAATTTCATCTATACAAACAGAAATATCATGTTTGTTTGCCGCAGTTCCTCTAGCTTTCTCCCTAGAAAATACAAATATGTAGAGCTGGTGTCTCCTTTTGAAACCAATTAGTGTTTCCAAGCACAAAATTAAATGTTCTCTGATAAAAAACATTAAAAACAATAAAGTCCATGGATAATATCATGAATACACAAACACAGAGGCTGTAGCAATATCTGGGATTGAGTTAGCCAAACAAAACCGGATATTTCTGGTTCCATCCAGTCATATACAGACAAACTGGTGTGGAGTTCGTATGAAGTGTACCAAGAAAATCACAGAAAAATGGTTTTGGAGAAAAGCAAAATCTTTTCGTTAGGCAAGTGCATAAAATGTCATCGATATAAACAGAATTATCATGTTAGTTTGCCGCAGTTCCTCTAGCATTCTCCCTAGAAAATACGAATGTGTAGAGCTGGTGTCTTCCTGATGAACCAATTAGTGTTTCAACTGTACAAAATTAAATGTTCCCTGATAAAAAAAAAACATTCAAAACTACAAAGTCTGTGGATAATATCAGGAATACACAAACACAGAGGCAGTAGCAATATGTGGGATTGAGTTAGGCAAAAAAAAAAAACCGGATATTTCCGGTTTCATGCAGTTATATCCATACAAAGTGGTGTGGAACTCCTATGCAATGGACCGACAAAATCACAGTAAAAACGGTTTTGGAAAAAAGCCATGTCTTTTCATTAGGCAATTGCATAAAATGTCATCGATAGAAACAGAAATATCATGTTTGTTTGCTGTAGCTCCTCTAGCTTTCTCCCTAGAAAATATGAATATGTGGAGCTGGTGTCTCCATGTGGACCAATTAGTGTTTAGAAGCACAAAATTAAATGTTCCCTGAAAAAAAAAACATTCAAAAAAATAAAGTCCGTGGAAAATATCAGGAATACACAAACACAGAGGCTGTAGCAATATCTGGGATTGAGTTAGCCAGAACAAAACCGGATATTTCTGCTTTCATCCTGTCATATCCGGACAAACTGGTGTGCAATTCGAATGCAATGGACGGAGAAAATCAAAGTAAATATGGTTCTGGTGAAAAGCAAAGTCTTTTCGTTAGGCAAGTGAATCAAATGTCATCTATACTAACAGAAATATGATGTTTGTTTGACGCAGTTCCTCTAGCTCTCTCCTTAGAAAATATGAATGTGTAGAGCTTGTCCCCATGTGGAACCAATTAGTGTTTCAATGGTACAAAATTAAATGTTTCCTGATAAAAATATACAAAACAATAAATTCCATCGATAATATACAGAAACACAAACACAGAGGCTTTCACAATATTTCCGATTAAATTAGCCAAAACACAACCGGATATTTCTCGTTTCATCAAGTCTTTCTAGCTTTCTCCCTAGGAAATACAAATATGTAGAGCTGGTGTTCCCATGATGAACCAATTAGTGTTTCCAAGCAGAAAATTAAATGTTCCCTGAAAAAAAACCATTAAAAACAATAAAGTCTGTGGATAATATCCAGAAAACACATACACAGAGGCTGTAGCAATATCTGGGATTGAGTTAGCCAAAACGAATCCGGATATTTCTGGTTTCATCCAGTCATATCCGGACAAAGTGGTGTGCAATTCGTATGCAATGGACCGAGAAAATCACAGTACAAATGGTTTTGGAGAAAAGCAAAGGCTTTTCGTTAGGCAAGTGCATAAAATGTCAGCTATAGAAACAGAAATATCATGTTTGTTTGCCGCAATTCCTATAGGTTTCTCCCTAGAAATTACGAATGTAATTACTGATGCCATGAACACGAGCGTCAAATTGTTAAGTCAGCAACAGGAGTCACTGTGTTCTTACCTCCCATGTGGGATCTGTCCTTAATGTGTTGTCTAATGTGCAGTGATGCTATAACTAGTACTGAAACAGTATTTTTACACTTTGTGTTTCTGCATGGGTACAAACTGATGAGATCTTTACTAATTATATACTGAATCGAACTTCTGTATATAAAGATAATTGAAAATGAAAATTAAAAAAAACCCTGGTGTTAAATTGGAAATAGCATAGAAAATTAATTAATTTTTAAAAAAATATTATGTAGGATATCTGCCTTTAATGTGCTGTACACTCTTATTTAATGTTATAACTAGTACTCCAACAGTATTTTTTTTTCACTTTGTGTTGCTATATGGGGGGGAAACTGTTGAAATCCTTACCTAATTTATACTAAACTGATCTTTTGTATATAAAGAGAATTGAAAATGAATCATGATGTGATTGGAAGGGGAGAGGGAGCAGAAAAAGGGGAGGGTTGTGGGTGGGAGGGAAGTTTTGGGAGAGGGAACCCATTGTAACCCATGAGCTGTACTTTGGAAATTTATATTCATTAAATAAAAGTTTAATAAAAAAAAGAAATTACGAATGTGTAGAGCTGGTGTGTCCATGTGGAAACAATTAGTGTTTCAACGGTACAAAATTAAATGTTCCCTGATAAAAAAACATTCAAAAAAATAAAGTCTGTGGACAATATCAGGAATACACAAACACAGAGGCTGTAGCAATATCTGGGATTGAGTTAGGCAAAACACAACCAGATATCTCCGGTTTCATGCAGTCATATCCGGACAAACTGGTGTGGAATTCGTATGCAATGGACCAAGAATATCACAATAAAAATGGTTTTGGAGAAAAGAAAAGTCTTTTCGTTAGGCAAATGCATAAAATGTCATCGATACAAACAGAAATACCATGTTTGTTTGCCGCAGTTCCTCTAGATTTCTCCCTAGAAAATACGAATGTGTAGAGTTGGTGTCCCCATGATGAACAAATTAGTGTTTCTATGGTACAAAATAAAATGTTCCCTGAAAAAAAAAACATTCAAAACAATAAGTCCATCGATAATATCCAGAAAACACAAACACAGAGGCTGTAGCAATATCTGGGATTGAGTTAGCCAAAACAAAACCGGAAATTTCCGGTTTCATCCAGTCATATCCAGACAAAATCTGTGCGGAATTACTTCCCTTTTGAATCAAAAAAAGAAAGAGACATTTACCACACCTAACCTTGGAGTGTCATCTTTGACACACCCTCAACCCTGAGGAACCAAACACAGCTCTCAGTCCACACTCATCTCAAGCCTCTAAGACTCCACTGAAAGCAGACAGTCCCCTTAAGATAGAGCCATAGTGTAACAAGAAAAAACACCACAGTGAAGAAACCAAATATCACCAACATGCCAAACAACAAATGCAAAAACCAAGCTAACAAGAACAAAGAAGACACTATGACGCCCCCAAATGAAAAAGGCACCCCAATTCAAGATTATGAAGATCTTGAGATCGAAGAAATGCAAGAAGCAGATCTCAAAAAATTGATAAGAGCATTAAGAAGTTCTCAAAAACAAATTCTTGAACTACAGAAATCCTTAATGGACAAGATAGAAAATCTCTCTCGTGAAAATGAAATATTAAGGAGGAATCAAAAGGAAATGAAACAACTAGTGGAACAAGAAACTGTGATGAGAAATCATAATGAAATGAAGAATTCAATAGATCAAATGACAAACACATTAGAGAGCCTTAAAAACAGAATGGGCGAAGCAGAAGAGAGAATATCAGACTTAGAAGACAGAGAACAGGAAAGGAAACAGGCAAACCAAAGAAAAGAAGAAGAAACCAGAAATCTAAAAAATATTGTCGGGAATCTACAGGATACTATTAAAAAACCCAACATTCGGGTTCTAGGAGTTCCTGAAGGCATGGTGAGGGAGAAAGGATTAGAAGGCATTTTCAGTGAGATACTAGCAGAAAATTTCCCAGGTTTGGAGAAGGACAGAGGCATCTTAGTACAGGAAGCTTATAGAACCCCTAGTAAACATGACCAAAAGAGATCCTCACCACGACATGTTGTAATCAAACTCACCACAGTGAAACATAAAGAAAAGATCCTAAAATGTGCAAGAGAGAAACGTCAGATTACTCTTAGAGCATCTCCAATTAGACTCACAGCAGACTTCTCATCAGAAACCCTACAAGCTAGAAGGGAATGGCGAGACATAGACCAGGTATTAAGAGAGAAAAACTGCCAGCCCAGAATACTATATCCTGCAAAGCTCTCATTTGTGAATGAAGGTGAAATTAAGACTTTTCATAGCAAACAGAAACTGAAAGAATTTGTTGCCACTCATCCTGCCCTGCAAAAGATGCTTAAAGATGTGTTACACACAGAAACACAGAAACACGGTCACCAATATGAAAGAAGGTAAAGGAAGGAAACCTCACAGCAAAAGATCACAGGAAGCTCAATTTCTCTTTGACATAGAATTAAACTCTGATGCTCTGTTAAAGCAATGTGTTAAAGTAATCTATTATGTGCTCTTGATGTCTGTTAAATTCTAATTGTTCAAAAACAGCTGAATTTTTATTAAGAGCTATGGGTTATTTAACTATGTGCTTATTTTCAAAGATTTGAATAGTCACCTTGTAAAAATGATCAAATTTGGTCTATGTTATGTCATGATTTTAAGAAATCTTATTTCAACCAGATATTTTGGATTCTGAGCGTTCTTGGCATTCTTGACAGGCATTCAAAAAATCAAAGTTTCAAACAATCTGGTCTCTAAAATTTCCAGTAAATCCTGGACTTTGGTTTTTCCAGTTTGGGCCCAACTGAAAAAATCGAAGGACCTATGTCTCTCATCTTATAGAGACACCAACTAATCAGTCTGTTTGGATCATATTAGAAGGACTGTCAGGATGTGATGTGGTACCAGACTTTAAGTTTCTATAATGGAAAATGCTATTAATACAAATGTTTGAGAATTAAAAAGTCTAATGATCTTGTATTACTAGACATGATAGTTATCTTAATGAGAAAGCCCCAGAGGCCTAAAGGGTTAAATACTTGTCAAATCCTACAGGTGCTTTGAAAAATACTGTGAAGTAAGCAAGTGCCTCTTGTTGGTTGATGAGTTTATAATTTTAAACATGACGACTTAAAATCCTTTGTCATCCACAGTTATATATGATGTGCTGCTCATAAATCTAAAGCGTTGTTGGTTCTGTGTTTAGCTGTCCTCCTATAGGTTCCTATGGACTTTTTCCAGCTACTTTTATTGTATTCAGTACTTTGGGATGGCTCTGTAAACAGATGAAGCCAATAATGTATTAACAGTACCAACTGAGAGAAAGTATGGTTAACTGACGTTACTAAAAACAGAAAGCAATTCAAATCCATTGGCAATCTAGAAAAAAGAGTTAAAGATTTTAAAAGCTATTATTAAAATTGCTATATTGGTCTATTATGCTATGTTATATGTGTGTACATATTGTATGTCCACATCTGGAAATTTTATTAAGAGTTTTATTTTAAATGGCTTATCGATAAGATTGTCCAGAAATTTAAGCTGCTAAAATCAATCAAAGATACATTTTAATTGGTGTGACCTGAAATCTGTATCATATGTTTTATATTTGTTGGTAGAAAGAAACTAAAAACATTTTAGATGGTGTGTTTAAGTTTACAGGCAAAACAAACTACACCATGTTAGATATTTAAGAGGTGTTTTCAAATACATGATTCTTAAAATTTATAGAAGGCATTGGACCTTCTGGTAAATGTTTTCTTAAGTTGTTATCTAATGATTGAAACAGTATGCTAAGTATTCATGTAATATTGCTATTGTCAGCAAGCGATCTAGGACTTGCTCCCTCATTTCTCTATTCTAAGCCCAAATTGTTCTTTCATTTCTCTATTCTCTTCAAGGTAGGAAAGTAATTCTATTATGAAGGAATCTGTAGGATGCACAATTTAATCTTTAGACCTTATAAAAGAGATGGCTAACATTTTTCTGTAATAGCATAGCCAAAATAAGAACTTCAATAATAATCTCATAGCTAGATTCACTTCACCATCAGCGAAGTATACAGTAAGTAGAAAAAACCTCCCTTTCAGACCAAAGGGAAAGAAAGTTTGAAAGTGAGAATATAATTTTCCTCATGGGCATTGTCTACCTTAGAAAAACTACTGCAGAACATGCCTGTGACTATAGACTTGTAGTTCAGGCCACCGAAGATTAGAGATGGGACACGGGCACTCCCTTGACTTGCATCCTCTGGTCTGCTTTAATACAAACCAGGAGGAAAAGAAAGCTAGGCATCAGAAGCAATGGGTGGCAGGCCTATTTATGGCTGATCTGTACAGTGATCTGCCCTCAAGGAGACCCAACAGGCCAGTCCACTACAGTGGCTTTCAATGTGGTAAGCCTGGGTTTCAGCAGTAGTCAGCTTGTGAAGAGCCTTGGCAGCTCTGCCAAGAGTTGGATCACTGGAAATGGACCTGCCCTGGAATCGAAGGATGCCCAGGTCAGAGCCACAGATCTTATTGGCTCTAAGCTGAAAAGCCCTTCACTCAGCCCAGCTTCCAAAGTGACCACTGCAGCTGAGGGTATGGTCAAGTAGGGTCAGCAACATTGCAGGCAGAACTGTAAATTTCTTGTTAGAGATGCCCCCTGCCTTGACCAGGCCAGCGCTCCTCCCAGGCCAGCCAAGTAATGAAAGTCAACAGAGTGCCTTCCCCTAAGAGATTCACACCTCCCTTAGGATATACCCCATGTGAAGAGATAGATAGTTCTGGGCCTCTGAATTTACAAGGCCTAAAGCCCACCAGATTATTATCAAGCCCCTTCTATCAGGTTCTATTTGCCTCTCAATCAGAAAAATTACTTGTATCTTAGACAGCACCTTTCTTAGCTCCTCTAATAATGACTCTGTCCTTTGTTCTCAGTCCTGTCTAGTGCACTTGGGCCTCATTCCTTTGTAGTCATAACCTCTACTCTACCACCAATGGCTCTACTCCCAACCTGTGTGTACTGATGGTCCTCTTCCCCACTTAATGCTGTACAATTGTTCAAACCTGGTAAATGCCACTCTTAGGATCATTGGTTACTATCCTCACTCTGTCTTTTATGACCTTGTCTAAATATGATCAGAGTTGGTAAACTTGGAAGGCTTCCATAGCCTTGGCAACTCATGATGACAGCCTAGGATGGTTACTGGCGCCATAAACTAGAGTGTCAATTTGTTGGGTCAAAAAGAGGAGCCACTGTGCACTTGATCCTCATGTGGGATCTCTGTCCTTAATGTGCTGTACATTGTGATTTAATGCTATAACCTGTACTCAAACAGTATGTTTCAATTTGTGTTTCCATGTGGGTGCAAACTGTTGAAATCTTTACATCATATATACAAACTTGATCTTCTGTATATAAAGAGAACTGAAAATGAATCTTGATGCAAATGAAAAGGGAGAGGGAGCGGGAGAGGGGAGGGTTGCGGGTGGGAGGGAAGTTATGGGAGGGGGAAGCCATTGTAATCCATAAGCTGTACACTGGTAATTTACATTCATTAAATAAAAATTAAAAAAAATAAATAAAGTCCGTTGATAATATTCAGAAAACACAAACACAGAGGCTTTCACAATATTTCAGATTGAGTTAGCCAAAACACAACCGTATATTTCTGGTTTAATCCAGTGATATCCGGACAAAGTGGTGTGGAATTCGTATGCAATGAACCAAAAAAATCACAGTAAAAATGGTTTTGGAGAAAAGCAAAGTCTTTTCGTTAGGCAAGTGCATAAAATGTCATCTATACAAACAGAAATATCATGTTTGTTTGTCGCAATTCCTCTAGCTTTCTCCCTAGAAAATACGAATGTGTAGAGCAGGTGTCCCCATGATGAACCAATTCGTGTTTCTATGGTACAAAATTAAATGTTCCCTGATGAAAACATTCAAAACAATAAAGTCCATCGATAATATCCAGAAAACACAAACACAGAGGCTTTCACAATATTTCGGATTCAGTTAGCCAAAACACAACTGGATATTTCTGTTTTCATCCAGTCATATCCGGACAAACTTGTGTGGCATTCGTATGCAATGGACCCAGAAAATCACAGTAAAATGGTTTTGTAGAAAAGCAAAGTCTTTTCGTTAGGCAAGTGCATAAAATGTCATCTATATAAACAGAAATATCATGTTTGTTGCAGTTCCTCTAGCTTTCTCCCTAGAAAATACGAATGTGTAGAGCTGGTGTCTCCATGTGGAACCAATTAGTGATTACAAGGACAAAATTAAATATTCCCGGATAAAAAAAAATTCAAATCAATAAAGTCCGTGGACAATATCAGGAATACACAAACACAGAGGCTGTAGCAATACCTGGGATTGAGTTAGCCAAAACAACACCGGATATTTCCGGTTTCATCCAGTGATATCCGGACAAACTGGTGTGGAATTCGTATGCAATGGACCGAGAAAATCACAGTAAAAATGGTTTTGTAGAAAAGCAAAGTCTTTTCGTTAGGCAAGTGCATAAAATGTCATCTATATAAACAGAAATATCATGTTTGTTGCAGTTCCTCTAGCTTTCTCCCTAGTAAATAGGAATCTGTAGAGCTGGTGTCTCCATGTGGAACCAATAAGTGATTACAAGGACAAAATTAAATATTCCCGGATAAAAACATTCAAATCAATAAAGTCCGTGGACAATATCAGGAATACACAAACACAGAGGCTGTAGCAATATCTGGGATTGAGTTAGCCAAAACAACACCGGATATTTCCAGTTTCATCCAGTCATATCTGGACAAACTGGTGTGGAATTCGTATGCAATGGACCGAGAACATCACAGTAAAAATGGTTATGCAGAAAAGTAAAGTCTTTTTGTTAGGCAAGTGCATAAAATGTCATCTAGACAAACAGAAATATCATGTTTTTTTGCCGCAGTTCCTCTAGCGTTCTCCCTAGAATATACGAATGTGTAGAGCCGGTGTCCCCATGATGAACCAATTAGTGTTTCTACGGTACAAAAATAAATGTTCCTTGATAAAAAAACATTCAAAACAATAAGTCCATCGATAATATCCAGAAAACACAAACACAGAGGCTTTCAAATATTTCGGATTGAGTTAGCCAAAACACAACTGGGTATTTCTGTTTTCAACCAGTCATATCCGGACAAACTGGTATAGAATTCATATGCAATGGACTAAGAATACCAAGTAAAAATGGTTTTGTAGAAAAGCAGTCTTTTAGTTAGGCAAGTGCATAAAATGTCATCTATACAAACAGAAATATCATGTTTGTTTGCATAGTTCCTTTAGCATTCTCCCTAGAAAATACGAATCTGTAGAGCTGGTGTTCCCATGATGAACCAATTAGTGTTTCAATGATACAAAATTAAATGTTCCCTGATAAAAACATTCAAATCAATAAAGTCCATTGATAATATCCAGAAAAGACAAAAAAAGAACTTTCACAATATTTCGCATTGAGTTAGCCAAAACACAACCGGAAATTTCTGTTTCCATCCAGTCATATCCGGACAAACTGATGTGGAATTCGTATGCAATGGACCGAGAAAATCACAGTACAAATGGTTTTGAGAAAAGCAAAGTCTTTTCATTACACAAGTGCATAAAATGTCATCTATACAAATATAAATATCATGTTTGATTGCCACAGTTCCTCTACCTTCCTCCCTAGAAAATACGAATGCGTAGAACAGGTGTCGCCATTATGAACCAATTTGTGTTTCAACGGTACAAAATGAAATGTTCCTTGATAAAAACATTCAAAACAATAAAGTCCATCGATAATATCCAGAAAACACAAACACAGAGGTTGTAGCAATATCTGGGATTGAGTTAGCCAAATATCAACCGGATATTTCGGGTTCATCCAGTCATATCCGGATAAGGTGGTGTGGAATTCATATGCAATGGACAGTGAAAATCACAGTACAAATGATTTTGGAGAAAAGAAATTCTTTTTATTAGGCAAGTGCATAAAATGTCATCTATACAAACAGAAATATCATGTGTGTTTGCCGCAGTACCTCGAGCTTTCTCCCTAGAAAATACGAATCTGTAGAGCTGGTGTCTCCATGAGGAACCAATTATTGTTTCAACGGTACAAAATGAAATGTTCCCTGATAAAAATTTTCAAAACAATATAGTCCATCGATAATATCCAGAAACCAGAAACACAGAGGCTGTAGCAATATCTGGGATTGAGTTAGCCAGAACAAAACCGGATATTTCTGTTTTCATCCAGTCATTCGGACAAAGTGGTGTGGAATTCAAATGCAATGAACCAAAAAAAAAAAAACACAGTAAAAAGGGGATTGGAGAAGAGCAAAGTCTTTTCGTTAGGCAAGTGCATAAAATGTCAGCGATACAAACAGAAATATCATGTTTGTGTGCGGCAGTTCCTCTAGTTTTCTCCCTAGAAAATACGAATGTGTAGAGCTGGTGTCCCCATCATGAACCAATTAGTGTTACAATGGTACAAATTTAAATGTTCCCTGATAAAAAACATTCAAAACAACAAAGTCCATTGATAATATCAGGAATGAACAAACTCAGAGGTTGTAGCAATATCTGGGATTGAGTTAGCCAAAACAAAACGGGACATTTCCGGTTTCATCCAGTCATATCCGGAAAAACTGGTGTGGAATTCATATGCAATGGACCGAGAAAGTCAGAGTAAAAATGGTTTTGGAGAAAAGCAAAGTCTTTTCATTAGGCAAGTGCATAAAATGTCATCTATACAAACAGAAATATCATGTTTGTTTGCCGCATTTCCTCTAGCTTTCTCCCTAGAAAATACGAATGTGTAGAGATGGTGTCCCCATGATGAACCAATTAGTGTTTCAAGGGTACAAAATTAAATGTTCCCTGAAAAGAACATTCAAAACAATAAAGTCTGTGGATAATATCAGGAATACACAAACACGGAGGCGGTAACATTATCTGGGATTGTGTTAGCCAAAACAAAACCGGATATTTCCGGTTTCATCCCGTCAATCCAGACAAAGTTTTGTGGAATTCGTGTGCAATGGACTGAGAAAATCACAGTAAAAGTGGTTTTGGAGAAAAGCAAAGTCTCTTCGTTTCGCAATCCATAAAATGTCATGTATACAATCAGAAATATCATGTTTGTTTGCCGCAGTTCCTCTAGCTTTCTCCCTGGAAAATACGAATGTGTAGAGCTGGTGTTCCCACAATGAACCAATTACTGTTTCCACGGTATAAAATTAAATTTCCCTGATAAAAAACATTAAAAACAATAAAGTCCATTAATAATATCCAGAAAACACAAAAACAGAGGCTGTAGCAATATCTGGGATTGAGTTAGCCAAAAGAAAACCGGATTTTCCGGTTATATCCAGTCATATCCGGATAAAGTGGTGTGGAATTCGTAAGCAATGGACTGAGGAAACCACAGTAAAAAAGGTTTTAGAGAAAAGCAAAATCTTTTCATTAGGCAAGTGCGTAAGATATCATCGATACAAACAGAAATATCATGTTTGTTTGCCATAGTTCTCTAGCTTTCTCCCTAAAATATACGAATGTGTAGAGCTGGTGTCTATATGTGGAACCAATTAGTGTTTCCAAGCAGAAAATTAAATATTCCCTGATAAAAAACATTCAAAACAATAAATTCTGTGGATAATACCAGGAATACACAAACACGGGTGCGGTAAAAATATCTGCGATTGAGTTAGCCAAAACAAAACCGGATATTTCTGGTTTCATCCAGTCATATCCGGACAAACTGTTGTGGAATTCGTATGCAGTGGAACGAGAAAATCACAGTAAAAATGGTTTGGAGAAAAGCAAACTCTTTACATTAGGGAAGTGCATAAAATGTCATCTATAGAAACAGAAATATCATGTTTGTTTGCCGCAGTTCCTCTAGCTTTCTCCCTAGAAAATACGAATGTGTAGAGCTGGTGTCCCCATCATGAACCAGTTAGTGTTACAGCGGTACAAAATTAAATGTTCCTGATAAAAACATTCAAAACAATAAAGTCCGTGCATAATATCCGGAAAACACAAACACAGAGGCTTTCACAATATTTCGGATTGAGTTAGCCAAAACACAACTGGATATTTCTGGTTTCATCCAGTCATATCCGGACAAAGTGGTGTGGAATTCGTATGCAATGGACCGAGAAAATCACAGTACAAATGGTTTTGGAGAAAAGCAAAGTCTTTTCGTTAGGCAAGTGAATAAAATGTCATTGATACAATCAGAAATATCATGTTTGTTTGCCGCAGTTCCTCTAGCTTTCTCCCTTTAAAATACGAATGTGTAGACATGGTGTTCCCTTATGTACCAATTAGTGTTTCCAAGCACAAAATTAAATGTTCTCTGAAAAAAAAACATTCAAAATTATAAAGTCCGTGGATAATATCAGGAATACAGAAACTCAGAGGCTGTAGCAATATCTGGGATTGAGTTAGCCAAAACACAACCGGATATTTCTGTTTTCATCCAGTCATATGCAGACAAAGTGGTGTGGAATTCATACGCAATGGACCGAGAAAATCACAGTAAAAATAGTTTTGGAAAATAGAAATGTCTTATCATTAGGCAAGTGCATAAAATGTCATCTATAAAAACAGAAATATCATGATTGTTTGCCGCAGTTCCTCTAGCTTTCTCCCTAGAAAATACGAATGTGTAGAGCTGGTGGCTCCATATGGAACCAATTAGTGTTTCGCAGCACAAAATTAAATGTTCCCTGATATAAAACATTAAAACAATAAAGTCCGTTGATAATATCCGGAAATCACAAACACAGAGGCTGTAGCAATATCTGGGATTGAGTTAGACAAAGCACAAGCAGATATTTCTGGTTTCATCCAGTCATATCAGGACAAAGTTTTGTGGAATTCATATGCAATGGACCGTAAAATCCAGTAAAAATGATTTTGGAGAAAAAAAGTCTTTTCGTTAGGCAAGTGCATAAAATGTCATCTATACAAACAGACTTCCAAATTGACCATTGCAGCTGAGGGTATGGTCAAGTAGGGTCAGCAACATTGCAGGCAGAACTGTAAATTTCTTGTTAGAGATGCCACCTGCCTTTACCTGGCCAGCTCTCCTCCCAGGCCAGCCAAGTAATGAAAGTCAACAGAGTGCCTTCCCCTAGGAGGTTCACACCTCCCTTAGGATATACCCCATGTGAGGAGATAGATAGTTCTGGGCCTCTGAACTTACAAGGCCTAAAGCCCACCAGATTATTATCAAGCCCCTTCTATCAGGTTCTATTTGCCTCTCAATCAGAAAAATTACTTGTATCTTAGACAGCACCTTTCTTAGCTCCTCTAATAATGACTCTGTCCTTTGTTCTAGGCCCCTCTAGCGTACTTGGGCCTCATTCATTTGTAGTCATAACCTCTACTCTACCACCAATGGCTCTACTCCCAACCTGTGTGTACTGATGGTCCTCTTCCCCACTTAATGCTGTACAATTGTTCAAACCTGGTAAATGCCACTCTTAGGATCATTGGTTACTATCCTCACCCTGTCTTTTATGACCTTGTCTAAATATGATCAGAGTCGGCAAACTTGGAAGGCTTCCTTAGACTTGGCAACTCATGACGAGAGCCTAGGGTGGTTACTGGCACCATAAACTAGTGTGTCAATTTGTTGGGTCAACAACAGGAGCCACTGTGCACTTGATCCTCATGTGGGATCTCTGTCCTTAATGTGCTGTACATTTTGATTTGATGCTATAACTAGTACTCAAACAGTATGTTTCACTTTGTGTGTCTATGTGGGTGCAAACTGTTGAAACTTTTATACTAAATTGATCTTCTGTATATAAAGAGAATTTAAAATGAATCTTGATGCAAATGGAAGGGGAGAGGGATCGGGAGAGGGGAGGGTTGCGGGTGGGAGGGAAGTTATGGGAGGGGGAAGCCATTGTAATCCATAAGCTGTACAATGGAAATTTATATTCATTAAATAAAAGTTAAAAAAATTAAAAAAGAAGGGCAAAAAAAGAGAAATATTAAGGAGGAATCAAAATGAAATGAAACAACTAGTGGAACAAGAAACTGTGATAGTGACAAGAAATCATAATGAAATGAAGAATTCAATAGATCAAATGACAAACACATTAGAGAGCCTTAAAAACAGAATGGGCGAAGCAGAAGAGAGAATATCAGACTTAGAAGACGGAGAACAGGAAAGGAAACAGGCAAACCAAAGAAAAGAAGAAGAAATCAGAAATCTAAATAATATTGTCGGGAATCTAAAGGATACTATTAAAAAACCCAACATTCGGGTATTAGGAGTTCCTGAAGGCATGGAGAGGGAGAAAGGATTAGAAGGCATTTTCAGTGAGATACTAGCAGAAAATTTCCCAGGTTTGGAGAAGGACAGAGGCATCTTAGTACAGGAAGCTTATAGAACCCCTAATAAACATGACCAAAAGAGATCCTCACCACGACATGTTGTAATCAAACTCACCACAGTGAAACATAAAGAAAAGATCCTAAAATGTGCAAGAGAGAAACGTCAGATTACTCTTAGAGGATCTCCAATTAGACTCACAGCAGACTTCTCATCAGAAACCCTACAAGCTAGAAGGGAACGGCGAGACATAGCCCAGGTACTAAGAGAGAAAAACTGCCAGCCCAGAATATTATATCCTGCTAAGCTCTCATTTGTGAATGAAGGTGAAATTAAGACTTTTCATAGCAAACAGAAACTGAAAGAATTTGTTGCCACTCATCCTGCCCTGCAAAAGATGCTTAAAGATGTGTTACACACAGAAACACAGAAACACGGTCACCAATATGAAAGAAGGTAAAGGAAGGGAACCTCACAGCAAAAGATCACAGGAAGCTCAATTTCTCTTTGACATAGAATTAAACTCTGATGCTCTGTTAAAGCAATGTGTTAACGTAATCTATTATGTGCTCTTGATGTCTGTTAAATTCTAATTGTTCAAAAATAGCTGAATTTTTATTAAGAGCTATGGGTTATGTAAATATGTGCTTATTTTCAAAGATTTTAATAGTCACCTTGTAAAAATGATCAAATTTGGTCTATGTTATGTCATGATTTTAAGGAATCTTATTTCAACCAGATATTTTGGATTTTGAGCCTTCTTGGCATTCTTGACAGGCATTCAAAAAATCAAAGTTTCAAACAATCTGGTCTCTAAAATTTCCAGTAAATCCTGGACTTTGGTTTGTCCAGTTTGGGCCCAACTGAAAAAATCGAAGGACCTATGTCTCTCATCTTATAGAGACACCAACTAAGCAGGCTATCTGGATTATATTAGAAGGACTGTCAGGATGTGTTGTAGTACCAGACTTTAAGTTTCTATAATGGAAAATGCTATTAATATAAATGTTTGAGAATTAAAAAGTCTAATGATCTTGTGTTACTAGACATGATAGTTATCTTAATGAGAAAGCCCCAGAGGCCTAAAGGGTTGAATACTTGTCAAATCCTACAGGTGCTTTCAAAAATACTGTGCCTCTTGTTGGTTGATGAGTTTATAATTTTAAACATGGCGATTTAAAGTCTTTTGTCATCCATAGTTATATATGTTGTGCTTCGCATAAAACTAAAGCGTTGTTGTTTCTGTGTTTAGCTGTCCTCCTATAGGTTCCTATGGACTTTTTCCAGCTACTTTTATTGTATTCAGTACTTTGGGATGGCTCTGTAAACAGATGAAGCCAATAATGTATTAACAGTACCAACTGAGAGAAAGTATGGTTAACTGACGTTACTAAAAACACAAAGCAATTCAAATCCATTGGCAATCTAGAAAAAGAGATAAGATTTTAAAAGCTATTATTAAAATTGCTATATTGGTCTATTATGCTATGTTATCTGTGTGTACATACTGTATGTCCACATGGGGAAATTTTAATAAGAGTTTTATTTTAAATGGCTTATCGATAAGATTGTCCATAAATTTAAGCTGCTAAAATCAATCAAAGATACATTTTAATGGGTGTGACCTGAATCTCTGTATCATATGTTTTAGACTTGTTGGTAGAAAGAAACTAAAAACATTTTAGATGGTTGTGTTTAAGTTTACTGGTTAAACAAACTACACCATGTTAGATATTTAAGAGGTGTTTTCAAATACATGATTCTTAAAATTTATAGAAGGCATTGGACCTTCTGGTAAATGTTTTCTTAAGTTGTTATCTAATGGTTGAAACGGTTTGCTAAGTATTCATGTAATATTGCTATTGTCAGCAAGCGATCTAGGACTTGCTCCCTCATTTATCTATTCTAAGCCAAACTTGTTCTTTCATTTCTCTATTCTCTTCAAGGTAGGAAACTAATTATATTATAAAGGAATCTGTAGGACACACAATTTAATCTTTAGACCTTATAAAAGAGATGGCTAACATTTTTCTGTAATAGCATAGCCAAAATAAGAACTTCAATAATAATCTCATAGTAGTTTCATTTTGCCATCAGCGAAGTATACAGTAAGTAGAAAAAAACTCCCTTTCAGACCAAAGGGAAAGAAAGTTTGAAAGTGAGAATATAATTTTCCTCATGGGCATTGTCTACCTTAGAAAAACTACTGCAGAACATGCCTGTGACTATAGACTTGTAGTTCAGGCCACCGAAGATTAGAGATGGGACTTGGGCACTCCCTTGACTTGCATCCTTTGGTCTGCTTTAACACAAACCAGGAGGAAAAGAAAGCTAGGCATCAGAAGCAATGGGTGGCAGGCCTATTTATGGCTGATCTGTACAGTGATCTGCCCTCAAGGAGACCCAACAGGCCAGTCCACTGCAGTGGCTTTCAATGTGGTAAGCCTGGGCTTCAGCAGAAGTCAGCTTATGAAGAGCCCTGGTAGCTCTGCCAAGAGTTGGATCACTGGAAATGGACCTGCCCTGGAGTCGAAGGATGCCCAAGTCAGAGCCACAGATCTTATTGGCTCTAAGCTGAAAAGCCCTTCACTCAGCACAACTTCCAAAGTGACCATTGCAGCTGAGGGTTTGGTCAAGTAGGGTCAGCAACATTGCAGGTAGAACTGTAAATTTCTTGTTAGAGATGGCCCCTGCCTTTACCTGGCCAGCTCTCCTCCCAGGCCAGCCAAGTAATGAAAGCCAACAGAGTGCCTTCCCCTAGGAGGTTCACACCTCCCTTAGGATATACCCCATGTGAAGAGATAGATAGGTCTGGGCCTCTGAATTTACAAGGCCTAAAGCCCACCAAATTATTATCAAGCCCATTCTATCAGGTTCTATTTGCCTCTCAATCAGAAAAATTACTTGTAGCTTAGACAGCACCTTTCTTAGCTCCGCTAATAATGACTCTGTCCTTTGTTCTAGGCCCTGTCTAGTGCACTTGGGCCTCATTCCTTTGTAATCATAACCTCTACTCTACCACCAATGGCTCTACTCCCAACCTGTGTGTACTGATGGTCCTCTTCCCCACTTAATGCTGTACAATTGTTCAAACCTGGTAAATGCCACTCTTAGGATCATTGGTTACTATCCTCACTCTGTCTTTTATGACCTTGTCTAAATATGATCAGAGTCGGTAAACTTGGAAGGCTTCCATAGCCTTGGCAACTCATGATGACAGCCTAGGATAGTTACTGGCGCCATAAACTAGAGTGTCAATTTGTTGGGTCAACAACAGGAGCCACTGTGCACTTGCTCCTCATGTGGGATCTCTGTACTTAATGTGCTGCACATTTTGATTTAATGCTATAACTAGTACTCAAACAGTATGTTTCACTTTGTGTTTCTATGTGGGTGCGAACTGTTGAAACCTTTACTTCATATATACTAACTTGATCTCCTGTATATAAAGAGAATTGAAAATGAAACTGGATGCAAATGAAAGGGTGAGGGAGCGGGAGAGGGGAGGGTTGTGGGTGGGAGGGAGTTATGGGAGGGGAAAGCCATTGCAATGCATAAGCTGTACACTGGAAATTTATATTCATTAAATAAAAGTTAAAAAAAAGAAAAAAAATTAAGTCCATTGATTATATCCAGAAAACACAAACACAGAGGCTTTCACAATATTTTGGATTGAGTTAGCCAAAAGAAATCCGGATATTTCTGGTTTCATCCAGTCATGTCCGGACAAACTGGTGTGGAATTCGTATGCAGTGTATCGAGAAAATCACAGAAAAATGGTTTCGGAGAAAAGCAAAGTCTTTTCGTTAGGCTAGTGCACAAAATGTGATCGATACAAACAGAAATGTCATGTATTTTTTGTTGCATTTCCTCTAGCTTTCTCCCTAGAAAATACAAATGTGTAGAGCTGGTGTCTCCATGTGGAATCAATTAGTTTTTCAAAGGTACAAAATTAAATGTTCCCTGATAAATCATTCAAAACAATAAAGTCCATCGATAATATCCAGAAAACAAAAAAAAAAAAGAAACTTTCTCTATATTTCGCACTGAGTTAGCCAAAACACAACCGGATATTTCTGGTTTCATCCTGTCATATCCAGAAAAAGTCATTTGGAATTCGGATGCAATGGACTGAGAAAATCACAGTAAAAATGGTTTTGGAGAAAAGCAAAGTCTTTTCATTAGGCAGTGCATAAAATGTCATCGAAACAAACAGAAATATCATCTTAGTTTGCCAAAGTTCCTCTAGCTTTCTCCCTAGAAAATACGAATGTGTTCAACTGGTGTCTCCATGTGGAACGAATTACAGTATCCAAGCTCAAAATAAAATGTTCGACGATAAAAAAACATTCAAAACAATAAAGTCCCTTGATAGTATCCAGAAAAAACAAACACAGAGCCTGTACCAATATCTGGGATTGAGTTAGCCAAAACAAAACCGTATATTTCCGGTTTCATCCAGTCATATCCAGACAAACTGGTGTGGAATTCGTATGCAATGGACCAAGAAAATCACAGTAAAAATGGTTTGGAATAAAGGAAAATTTTTTTGTTAGGCAAGTGCATAAAATGTCATCTATACAAACAGAAATATCATGTTTTGTCGCAGTTCCTCTGGCTTTCTCCTTAGAAAATAGGAATGTGTAGAGCTGTTGTCCCCATGATGAACCAATTAGTGTTTCAATGGCACAAAATAAAATGTTCCCTGAAAAAAAATTCAAAACAATAAAGTCCATCGATAATCTCCAGAAAACACAAACACAGAGGCTATAGCAATATTTCAGATTGAGTTAGCCAAAACAACTGGATTTTCTGGATTAATCCATTCATATCCGGACTAAGTGCTGTGTAATTCGTATGTAACGGCCAGAGAAAATCAGAGTAAGAATGGTTTTGGAGAAAAGCAAAGTCTTTTCGTTAGGCAAGTACATAAAACGTCATGTATACAAACAGAAATATCATGTTTGTTTGTCGCAGTTCCTAAGGCTTGCTCCCTAGAAAATACAAATGTGTACAGCTGGTGTCTCCAATGGAACCAATTAGTGGTACCAAGAACAAAATTAAATATTCGCTGATAAAAACATTCAAAACAGTAAAGTCCGTGGATAATATCAGGAATACACAAACACAGAGGCTGTAGCAATATCTGGGATTGATTTAGCAAAAACACAACGAGATATTTCTGTTTTCATCCAGTCATATCCAGACAAACTTTTGTGGAATTCATATGCAGTGTACCGAGAAAATCACAGTAAAAATGGCTTTGGGGAAAAGCAAAGTCTTCTCATTAGGCAAGTGCATAAAATGTCATCTATACAAACAGAAATATCATGTTTGTTTGTCGCAGTTCCTCTAGCTTTCCCCCTAAAAATACAAATATGTAGAGCCGGTGTCTCCATGTGGAACCCATTAGTGTATCTAAGCTCAAAATTAAATGTTCTCCGATAAAAAACATTGAAAACAAGAAAGTCCATTCATAATATCCGGAAAACACAAACAAAGAGGCTGTAGCAATATCTGGGATTGAGTTAGCCTAAACAAAACGGGATATTTCCGGTTTCATCCAGTCATATCCGGACAAAGTACTGTGGAATTCACATGCAATGGACTGAGAAAATCACAGTACAAATGGTTCTGGAGAAAAGCAAAGTCTTTTCATTAGGCAAGTGCATAAAATGTCATCGATACAAATAGAAATATCATGTTTGTTTGTCGCAGTTCCTCTATCTTTCTCCCTAGAAAATACAAATATGTAGAGCTGGTGTATCCATGTGGAACCAATTATTGTTCCAAGAACAAAATTAAAAGTTCCCCGATTAAAAACATTCAAAACATTAAAGTCCATCGACAATATCCAGAAAACACAAATACAGAGGCTTCTACAATAGTTCGGATTGAGGTAGCCAAAAGAAATCCGGATAATTCTGGTTTCATCCAGTCATGTCCGGACAAACTGGTGTGGAATTCGTATGCAATGGACCAACAAAATCACAGTAAAAATCGTTTTGGAGAAAAGCAAAGTCTTTTCATTAGGCAAGTGCATAAAATGTCATCGAAACAAACAGAAATATCATGTTTGTTTGTCGCAGTTCCTCTAGCTTTCCTCCTAGAAAATAGAAATATGTATAGCTGGTGTCTCCATGTGGAACCAATTACTGTATCCAATCTCAAAATAAAATGTACCCCGATAAAAAACATTGAAAAAAATAAAGTCGGTTGATGATATCCAGAAAACACAAACACAGAGGCTTTCACAATATTTCGGATTCAGTTAGCCAAAACACAACTGGATATTTCTGGTTTCATCCAGTCATATCCGGACAAAGTAGTGTGGAATTCGTATGCAATGTACCGAGAAAATCACAGTACAAATGGTTTTGGAGAAAAGCAAATCTTTTAGTAAGCAAGTGCATAAGATATCCTCTATACAAACAGAAATACCATGTTTGTTTGTCGCAGTTCCTCTAGCTTTCTCCCTAGAAAATACGAATGTGTAGAGCTGGTGTCTCCATGTGGAACCAATTAGTGATTCCAAGCACAAAATTAAAAATTCCCTGATAAAAAACATTCAAAACAAGAAAGTCTGTGGATAATATCAGGAATACACAAACACAGAGGCTGTAGCAATATCTGGGATTGAGTTAGCCAAAACAAAACCGGATTTTTCCGGTTTCATCCAGTCATATCCGGAGAAACTGGTATGGAATTCATATGCAATGGACCGAGAAAATCACATTAAAATGATTTTGGAGAAAAGCAAAGTCTTTTCGTTAGGCGAGTGCATAAAATGTCATCTATACATACAGAAATATCATGTTTGTTTGCCACAGTTCCTCTAGTTTTCTTCCTAGAAAATACAAATGTGTAGAACTGGTGTCCCCATGATTAACCAATTAGTGTTTCATTGAAACACAATTAAATGTTCCCTGATAAAAATATTAAAAACAATAAAATCCATCTATAATATCCAGGAAACACAAACACAGAGGCCTTCAGAATATTTCGGATTGAGTTAGCCAAAACACAACCGGATATTTCTGGTTTCATCCAGTCATATCCAGACAAAGTGGTGTGAAATTCGCATGAAATTAACCAAAAAGTTCACAGTAAAAATGGTTTTGGATAAAAGCAAAGTCTTTTCGTTAAGCAAGTGCATAAAATGTCATCTATATGAACAGAAATATCATGTTTGTTTTCCACATTTCCTCTAGCTTTCTCCATGGAAAATACGAATGTGTAGTGCTGGTGTCCCCATGTTGAACGAATTAGTGTTTCTATGGTACAAAATTAATTGTTCCCTGATAAAAACATTCAAAATAAGAAAGTCCATCGATAACATCCAGAAAACACAAACACAGAGGCTTTTAGGATATTTTGGATTGAGTTAGCCAAAATATTACCGGATATTTCTGGTTTCATCCAGTCATATCCAAGGAAACTGGTGTGGAATTTGTATGCAATGGACCAAGAAAATCACAGTAAAAATGGTTTTGGAGAATAGCAACGTCATTTCGTTAGGAAAGTGCATAAAATGTCATCTATACAAACAGAAATATCATGTTTGTTTATAGCAGTTCCTCTAGGTTTATCCCTAGAAAAGACGAATGTGTAGAGCTGGTGTCCCCATGATGAACCAATTAATATTTCAACGGCACAAAGTGAAATGTTCCCTGATAAAAACATTCAAAACTATAAAGTCCATCGATAATATCTAGAAAACACAAACACAGAGGCTTTCACAATATTTCGGATTGAGTTAGCCAAAACAAAATGGGATATTTCCAGTTTCTTCCAGTCATATCCGGAAAAAGTAATGTGGAATTCGTATGCAATGTACCGAGAAAATCACAGGAAAAATGGTTTTGGAGAAAAGCAAAGTCTTTTCGTTAGGGAAGTGCATAATATGGCATCTATACAAACATAAATACCATGTTTGTTTGCTGCAGTACATCTAGCTTTCTCCCTAGAAAACATGAATGTGTAGAGCTGGTGTATCCATGTGGAATGAATTAGTGATTCCAAGCACAAAATTAAATATTCCCTAATACAAAACATTCAAAACAATAAAGTCCGTGGATAATATCAGGAATACACAAACACAGAGGCTGTAGCAATATCTGGGATTGAGTTAGCCAAAACAAAACCGGATATTTACGGTTTCATCCAGTCATATCCGGACAAACTGGTGTGGAATTCGTATGCAGTGTATCATGAAAATCACAGAAAAATGGTTTCGGAGAAAAGCAAAGTCTTTTCGTTAGGCAAGTGCATCAAATGTCATCTATACAAACAGAAATATCATGTTTGATTTCAGCAGTTCCTCTAGCTTTCTCCCTAGAAAATACGAATGTGTAGAGCTGGTGTCTCAATGTGGAACCAGTTAGTGTTTCTACGGTACGAAATTAAATGTTCCCTGATAAAAACATTCAAAACAATATACTCAGTGATAATATCAGGAATACAAATACACAGAGGCTGTAGCAATATCTGGGATTGAGTTAGCAAAAACAGAACCGGATATTTCAGGTTTCATTCAGTCATATCTGGACAAACTGGTGTGGAATTCGTATGCAATGGACCGAGAAAATCACAGAAAAATCGTTTTGGAGAAAAGCAAAGTCTTTACCTTAGGCAAGTGCATAAAATGTCATCTATACAAACAGAAATATCATATTTGTTTGCCAAAGTTATTCTAGCTTTCTCCCGAGAAAATAAGACTGTGTAGAGCTGATGTTTTCATGTGGAACCAATTAGTGTTTTCCAGCACAACATTAAATGTTCCCTGATAAAAACATTCAAAACAATAAAGTCAATCAATAATATCCAGGAAACACAAACACAGAGGCTTTCACAATATTTCGGATTGAGTTAGCCAAAACACAACCGGATATTTCTGGTTTCATCCAGTCCCAGTCGTATCCGGACAAACTGGTGTGGAATTTTATGCAATGGACCGAGAATATCACAGTAAAAATGGTTTTTGAGAAAAGCAAAGTCTTTTCTTTAGGCAATGCATAAAATGTCATCTATACAAACAGAAATATCATGTTTGTTTGCCGCAGTTCCTCTAGCTTTCTCCCTAGAAAATAGGAATGTGTAGAGCTGGTATCTTCATGTGGAACCAATTACTGTTTCCAAGAACAAAATTAAATGTTCTATGATAAAAAAATTCAAAGCAATAAAGTCCATCGATTATATCAGGAATAAACAAAGACAGAGGCTGTAGCAATATCTGGGATTGAGTTAGCCAAAACACAACCGGATATTTCCGGTTTCATCCAGTCATATCCGGACAAAATGTTGTGGAATTTGTATGCAATGGACCGAGAAAATCACAGTAAAAATGGTTTTGGAGGAAAGCAAAGTCTCTTCTTTAGGCAACATTCTTTATGCAACCCAATATTCGGGTTCTAGGAGATCCTGAAGGCATGGAGAGGGAGAAAGGATTAGAAGGCATTTTCAGTGAGATACTAGCAGAAAATTTCCCAGGTTTGGAGAAGGACAGAGGCATCTTAGTACAGGAAGCTTACAGAACCCCTAGTAAACATGACCAAAAGAGATCCTCACCACGACATGTTGTAATCAAACTCACCACAGTGAAACATAAAGAAAAGATCCTAAAATGTGCAAGAGAGAAACGTCAGATTACTCTTAGAGGATCTCCAATTAGACTCACAGCAGACTTCTCATCAGAAACCCTACAAGCTAGAAGGGAATGGCGAGACATAGTCCAGGTACTAAGAGAGAAAAACTGCCAGCCCAGAATACTATATCCTGCAAAGCTCTCATTTGTGAATGAAGGTGAAATTAAGACTTTTCATAGCAAACAGAAACTGAAAGAATTTGTTGCCACTCATCCTGCCCTGCAAAAGATGCTTAAAGATGTGTTACACACAGAAACACAGAAACACGGTCACCAATATGAAAGAAGGTAAAGGAAGGGAACCTCACAGCAAAAGATCACAGGAAGCTCAATTTCTCTTTGACATAGAATTAAACTCTGATGCTCTGTTAAAGCAATGTGTTAAAGTAATCTATTATGTGCTCTTGATGTCTGTTAAATTCTAATTGTTCAAAAACAGCTGAATTTTTATTAAGAGCTATGGGTTATGTAAATATGTTCTTATTTTCAAAGATTTGAATAGTCACCTTGTAACAATGATCAAATTTGGTCTATGTTATGTCATGACTTTAAGGAATCTTATTTCAACCAGATATTTTGGATTTTGAGCCTTCTTGGCATTCTTGACAGGCATTCAAAAAATCAAAGTTTCAAACAATCTGGTCTCTAAAATTTGCAGTAAATCCTGGACTTTGGTTTGTCCAGTTTGGGCCCAACTGAAAAAATCAAAGGACCTATATCTCTCATCTTATAGAGACACCAACTAAGCAGGCTATTTGGATTATATTAGAAGAACTGTCAAGATGTGATGTGGTACCAAACTTTAGTTTCTATAATGGAAAATGCTATCAATACAAATATCTGAGAATTAAAAAGTCTAATGTTCTTGTATTACTAGACATGATAGTTATCTTAATGAGAAAGCCAAAGAGGCCTAAAGGTTAAATACTTGTCAAATCCTACAGGTGCTTTCAAAAATACTGTGACGTAAGCAAGTGCCTCTTGTTGGTTGATGAGTTTATAATTTTAAACATGGCGACTTAAAGTCTTTTGTCATCCACAGTTATATATGATGTGCTGCTCATAAAACTAAAGCGTTGTTGGTTATGTGTTTAGCTGTCCTCCTATAGGTTCCTATGGACTTTTTCCAGCCACTTCCATTGTATGCAGTACTTTGGGATGGCTCTGTAAACAGATGAAGCCAATAATGTATTAACAGTACCAACTGAGAGAAAGTATGGTTATCTGAGGTTACTAAAAACAAAAAGCAATTGAAATCCATTGGCAATCTACAAAAAGAGTTAAAATTAAATATTTTAAAAGCTATTATTAAAATTGCTATATTGGTCTATTATGCTATGTTATATGTGTGTACATATTGTATGTCCACATCTGGAAATTTTATTAAGAGTTTTATTTTAAATGGCTTATCGATAAGATTGTCCATAAATTTAAGCTGCTAAAATCAATCAAAGATACATTTTAATTTGTGTGACCTGAATCTGTGTATCATATATTTTAAACTTGTTGGTAGAAAGAAACTAAAAACATTTTAGATGGTTGTGCTTAAGTTTACTGGCTAAACAAACTACACCATGTTAGATATTTAAGAGGTGTTTTCAAATACATGATTCTTAAAATTTATAGAAGGCATTGGACCTTCTGGTAAATGTTTTCTTAAGTTGTTATCTAATGGTTGAAACGGTTTGCTAAGTATTCATGTGATATTGCTATTGTCAGCAAGTGATCTAGGACTTGTTCTCATTTCTCTATTCTAGGCCCAACTTGTTCTTTCATTTCTCTATTCTCTTCAAGGTAGGAAACTAATTCTATTATGTAGGAATCTGTAGGACACACAATTTAATCTTTAGACCTTATAAAAGAGATGGCTAACATTTTTCTGTAATAGCATAGCCAACATAAGAACTTAAATAATATACTGATAGCTAGATTCACTTCGTCATCAGCCAAGTATACAGTAAGTAGAAAAAACCTCCCTTTCAGACCAAAGGGAAAGAAAGTTTTAAAGTGAGAATATAATTTTCCTCATGGGCATTGTCTACCTTAGAAAAACTACTATAGAACATGCCTGTGACCATAGACTTGTAGTTCAGGCCACCGAATATTAGAGATGGGACACGGTCACTCCCTTGACTTGCATCCTTTGGTCTGCTTTAACACAAACCAGGAGGAAAAGAAAGCTAGGCATCAGAAGGAATGGGTGGCAGGCCTATTAATGGCTGATCTGTACAGTGATCTGCCCTCAAGGAGACCCAACAGGCCAGTCCACTGCAGTGGCTTTCAATGTGGTAAGCCTGGGCTTCAGCAGAAGTCAGCTTGTGAAGAGCCCTGGCAGCTCTGCCAAAAGTTGGATCACTGGAAATGGACCTGCCCTGGAGTCGAAGGATGCCCAGGTCAGAGCCACAGATCTTATTGGCTCTAAGCTGAAAAGCCCTTCACTCAGCACAACTTCCAAAGTGACCATTGCAGCTGAGGGTATGGTCAAGTAGGGTCAGCAACATTGCAGGCAGAACTGTAAATTTCTTGTTAGAGATGCCACCTGCCTTTATCTGGCCAGCTCTCCTACCAGGCCAGCCAAGTAATGAAAGTCAACAGAGTGCCTTCCCCTAGGAGGTTCACACCTCCCTTAGGATATACCCCATGTGAAGAGATAGATAGTTCTGGGCCTCTTAACTTCCAAGGCCTAAAGCCCACCAGATTATTATCAAGCCCCTTCTATCAGGTTCTATTTGCCTTTCAATCAGAAAAATTACTTGTAGCTTAGACAGCACCTTTCTTAGCTCCGCTAATAATGACTCTGTCCTTTGTTCTAGACCCTGTCAAGCACACTTGGGCCTCATTCATTTGTAGTCATAACCTCTACTCTACCACCAATGGCTCTACTCCCAACCTGTGTGTACTGATGGTCCTCTTCCCACTTAATGCTGTACAATTGTTCAAACCTGGTAAATGCCACTCTTAGGATCATTGGTTACTATCCTCACCCTGTCTTTTATGACCTTGTCTAAATATGATCAGAGTCGGTAAACTTGGAAGGCTTCCATAGACTTGGCAACTCATGACGAGAGCCAAGGGTGGTTAGTGGCACCATAAACTAGTGTGTCAATTTGTTGGGTCAACAACAGGAGCCACTGTGCACTTGCTCCTCATTTGGGATCTCTGTCCTTAATGTGCTGTACATTTTGATTTGATGCTATAACTAGTACTCAAACAGTATGTTTCACTTTGTGTGTCTATGTGGGTGCAAACAGTTGAAACCTTTATACTAAATTGATCTTCTGTATATAAAGAGAATTGAAAATGAATCTGGATGCAAATGAAAGGGGAGAGAGAGTGGGAGAGGGGAGGGTTGCGGGTGGGAGGGAAGTTATGGGAGGAGAAAGCCATTGTAATCCATAAGCTGTACACTGGAAATTTACATTCATTAAATAAAAGTTAAAAAAAAAAAGAAAAAAAATTAAGTCCACTGATAATATCCAGAAAACACAATCACAGAGGCTTTCACAATATTTCGGATTGAGTTAGCCAAAACACAACCGTATATTTCTGGTTTCATCCAGTGATATCTGGACAAACTGGTGTGGAATTCGTATGCAATGAACCAAAAAAATCACAGCAAAAATGGTTTTGGAGAAAAGAAAAGTCTTTTTGTTAGGAAAGCGCATAAAATGTCATCTATACAAACAGAAATATCATGTTTGTTTGCCGCAGTTCCTGTAGCTTTGTACCTAGAAAATACGAAAATGTTCAGCTGGTGTCTCCATGTGGAACCAATTACTGTATCCAAGCTCAAAATAAAATGTTCCCCGATAAAAAAAAATTGAAAAAAATAAAGTCCGTTGATAATATCCAGAAAGCACAAACACAGAGGCTTTCAAAATATTACGGATTGAGTTAGCCAAAACACAACCGTATATTTCTGGTTTCATCCAGTCATATCCGGACAAACTGGTGTGGAATTCATATGCAATGAACCAAATAATCACAGTAAAAATGGTTTTGGAGAAAAGCAAAGTCTTTTCGTTAGGCAAGTGCATAAAATGTCATCTATACAAACAGAAATATCATGTTTGTTTGCCGTAGTTCCTCCAGCTTTCTCCCTGGAAAATACGAATGTGTAGAGCTGGTGTCTCCATGTGGAACGAATTAGTGATTCCAAGCAGAAAATTAAATGTTCCCTGAAAAAAAAAACATTCAAAACAATAAAGTCCATGGATAATATCAGGAATACAGAAACACAGAGGCTGTAGCAATATCTGGGATTGAGTTAGCCAAAACAAAACCGGATATTTCTGGATTAATCCAGTCATATCCAGACAAACTGGTGTGGAATTCGTATGCAATGGACCGAGAAAATCACAGTAAAAATTGTTTTGGAGAAAAGCACAGTTTTTTCGTTAGGCAAGTGCATAAAATGCCATCTATACAAACAGAAATATCATGTTTGTTTGTGGCAGTTCCTCTAGCTTTCTCCCTAGAAAATACGAATGTGTAGAGCTGCTGTCTCCATGTGGAACCAATTAGTGATTCCAAGCACAAAATTAAATGTTCCCCAATAAAAAACATTCAAAACAATAAAGTCTGTGGATAATATCAGAAATACACAAACACAGAGGCTGTAGCAATATCTGTGATTTGGTTAGCCAAAACATAACCGGATGTTTACGGTTTCATCCTGTCATATCCGGAAAAACTGGTGTGGAATTCGTATGCAATGGACCGAGAAAATCAAAGTAAAAATGGTTTTGGAGAAAACCAAAGTCTTTTCGTTAGGTAAGTGAATAAAATGTCATCTAGACAAACAGAAATATCATGTTTGTTTGCCGCAGTTCCTCTAGCTTTCTCCCTAGAAAATACGAATATGTTCAGCTGGTGTCTCCATGTGGAACCAATTAATACTTCCAAGCACAAAATTAAATGTTTCCTGATAAAAAACATTCAAAACAATAAAGTCTGTGGATAATATCCAGAAAATACAAACACCGAAGCTTTCACAATATTTCGGATTGAGTTAGCCAAAACACAACCGGATATTTCTGGTTTCATCCAGTCATATCCGGACAAAGTAATGTGGAATTCGTATGCAATGGACCGAGAAAATCACAGTAAAAATGGTTTTGGAGAAAAGCACAGTCTTTTCGTTAGGCAAGTGCATAAAATGCCATCTATACAAACAGAAATATCATGTTTGTTTGTGGCATTTCCTCTAGCTTTCTCCCTAGAAAATACGAATGTGTAGAGCTGCTGTCTCCATGTGGAACCAATTAGTGGTTCCAAGCACAAAATTAAATGTTCCCCAATAAAAAACATTCAAAACAATAAAGTCTGTGGATAATATCAGAAATACACAAACACAGAGGCTGTAGCAATATCTGGGATTTGGTTAGCCAAAACATAACCGGATGTTTACGGTTTCATCCTGTCATATCCGGAAAAACTGGTGTGGAATTCGTATGCAATGGACCGAGAAAATCAAAGTAAAAATGGTTTTGGAGAAAACCAAAGTCTTTTCGTTAGGCAAGTGAATAAAATGTCATCTAGACAAACAGAAATATCATGTTTATTTGCCGCAGTTCCTCTAGCTTTCTCCCTAGAAAATACGAATATGTTCAGCTGGTGTCTCCATGTGGAACCAATTAATCTTTCCAAGCACAAAATTAAATGTTCCCTGATAAAAAACATTCAAAACAATAAAGTCTGTGGATAATATCCAGAAAATACAAACACCGAAGCTTTCACAATATTTCGGATTGAGTTAGCCAAAACACAACCGGATATTTCTGGTTTCATCCAATCATATCCGGACAAAGTGGTGTGGAATTCGTATGCAATGGACCGAGAAAATCACAGTAAAAATGATTTTGGAGAAAGGCAAAGTCTTTTCGTTAGGCAAGTACATAAAATGTCATCTATACAAACAGAAATATCATGTTTGTTTGCCGCAGTTCCTGTATATTTCTCCGTAGAAAATACGAATGTGTAGAGCTGGTGATTCCATGTGGAAGCAATTAGTGTTTCACAGCACAAAATTCAATGTTCCCTGATAAAAAAAAAAACATTAAAAAAAAGGCTGCAGATAATATCAGGAATACACAAACACAGAGGGGGTAATAATATTCGGGATTGAGTTAGTGAAAAAAAACCGGATATTTCTGGTTTCATCCAGTCATATCCGGACAAACTTTTGTGGCATTCATATGCAATGGAATGAGAAAATCACAGTACAATTGGTTTTGGAGAAAAGCAAAGTCTTTACGTTCGGCAAGTGCATAAAATGTCATCTATACAAACAGAAATATCATGTTTGTTTTCCGCAGTTCCTGTAGCTTTCTCCCTAGAAAATACAAATGTGTAGAGCTGGTGTCTCTATGTGGAACCAATTAGTGTTTCCAAGCACAAAATTAAATGTTCCCCGATAAAAAAACATTCAAAGCAATAAAGTCCAGTGATAATATCGAGAAAACACAAACACAGAGGCTGTAGCAATATTTCAGATTGAGTTAGCCAAAACACAACCGTATATTTTGAGAGAAAATAAGGCAGGAAGGGGTTAAAATGGAGTCGCTTGGCTAACTGCATATTGTTCTGCTTTTGTACAAAATGCTTTGGCTTGCAAAATGCTATTTTTTTAAGATAACTAGATTTTAGCTGACCTTGTAACATGTGATGATTGTGCTAATGCGTTTATGAGATAATTGAGCATGTGATAATTATTTTAGGAGCTATGTTGAGTTTTTGGTCATGATGACCCCGTGTTTATGCTTGCTCAAGTTCTTTTGTCCCCTCACCCTGGAAAAACCCTGTATCTTATGAGAATTTGTCATGCATCTTATGAGAATTTGTCATGCTGCGGTTTATCTTGTGATCCTTTGTGTAATGCTGTGGAGATATGCTAATGTTGTGGTTTTTAGTCTTAAATACTTTGAGCAGTTGATGATTGGGGCCTCTCTTCTCGCACTGCACCAGGGGGTGTTGTTGTGCTCAAGAGTTGGCCCATCTGTGCAGATGTAATAAACTTCCTCATGTTCTTTGCAGCGATTGGAAATGGAATTCGTGTTTCTGGGGTCGGTAAAAGTGTGAGGCACCTTTCGGGGTCTTACATTCTTGGGGGCTCGTCCGGGATTCGAGACCCCAGACCCACGCTCCATTTTCCAATCGGAGGTAAGTTCTTTCTTTTTTTGATTCTGTAAAATTTTCTGTTGTTCTGTGGGCGCCCTTTTGAAATTGTGTCTATCTGTTCTTGTTTATATATGTCATATTGTCTAGGCGCCGATACCTGTATATTGTGCCTGCAGGATCTGTATCTGTATCGAGCCAGTAGTAGGAAAGGACAGACGTGTCCGCGACCCCTGGCTCGAACCACTGGAGGACGCTCCGGTGGTGGAGGGGACGTGGAATCCCCCTCCTGGAGGGGACGTGGAATCCCCCTCCGTCTGTAAGAGAAGCGAGGGGACGTGGAATCCCCCTCCTTCTTTAATTTTTGTTCCGTGGGAGGTGGCAGCTCCCCTCGGAAGGTTTTCTTCCCCGGGAGAGGGCTGGTGGCAGCAGCCGCTCCCGTGGTGGTTTCAGTTTTGTGGGGAAGTTTTGGTTTCTTCTTCCCCGGGAGAGGGCTGGTGGCAGCAGCCGCTCCCGTCGGTGGTTTCAGTTTTGTGGGGAAGCTTTGGTTTCGGTGTAAGTTTTTCTTTCCCGGGAGAGGGCTGGTGGCAGCAGCTGCTCCCGTCAGAAGTTTTGGTTTTGTTGCGCGCAGGTCTCGTCTTATTAGGGCGCGCAGGTCTTGTTCCATTGTTGTGTGCAGTGTATTTGTGAGTTTTGTAATTGTTATTTGTGTTTTAATATACTTTCCTTATTTGCCTTTCCCCTTCAATATGGGACAGGAATTAACTACACCTTTGAGTCTTACTTTATGAGTCTTAATTGGGAAAACTGCAACGCAAAGTTGTTTATGTTGTTTATCTGTTTTCAGTGTTTGAGTGATTACCCAACTGATCAGAAGTGTACTAATTGTTGGCCAAACCGCTTGACTCTGACAGCTTAAATTCTAAACTGAGTCTTCCAACTTTGGGCTTCCAGTCAGATCCCTGGAACTCTCAAAGGATGAGACTCTAAAATTTGTTAAAGTAAAATATATTAAAACTTAACGATGAAGATCTTTTCAAAGTTATGTCCATGTTTGCTGTCCAGGAGGAGTTATTCTTATGTTACTTAAAAGCATGGAAATTTAATTTTGACTTTTAATTCAGAACTCAGTGTCTTAAGCCATCTAGGCATCAATGCTAAGCAAAATGTAAAAAAATGTATTGTACTTTTCACATCTTAAATTCGATAGGAGAGACTGAGTTTATTAACATGTATTCTCATAGATTGTCTATACATAACAATTCAAGACTATGTAAAAGTAACTACAGGTATAAAGTTTCAGAAAATGTGAGCAAGTCATAAAAAGTTTTAAAAGGTTTGCAACTTTGAAATTGTTTACAGAGTTTTCTTTAAGTTAAGTGCTAATGCCAAAATTACATTGCCCTAAAGTTAAAGTCTGATCTTCTGTTACAACAAAATACCTAAAAATGGTTTAAGTCTTAAAATCTGTTTTTGCAAAGATTGTAATGTCTATTTTAACAGTGTCTGCTGAATCAGTTACTCTGCCATTTCTAGAGTTAGGTCCTATAAGCTCTTTTGACTCTGTTAAGTAGTTCTAAATTATGTAAACCCTTATGTTCAAGGTTTTTATTTCTGGTTTATTCAACAACAGACATAAAATTCATGTTCTACCAAGGTGATCTGTTGTGTACTCTACTGCCTCTGTTAAGTTCAAATTAGTAAAAAGCATTGTTAAGTATTATGATCAAATCTGGTTTAAAAGTGTAAAAATCACCCTGACTAATAAATGGCTATTATTTCAGGATGTTAAGGAATTCTATTTTGACCAGATACTCTAAGTTCTCTTGGCACCTTTAACAGACTTTCTAAAAATCCAAGTTCTAAATTATCCGAACTTTTGACACCCCCAGAGGGCCCCTGGAGATGTCAAAAAGAGATCTCTCATCTTTCAGAGATAATAACCAATCGGCTGTTTAAATTAAAAGTGGTGCCAAGATGTAAAATGATGCTAAACTTCAGCTATAAACATGTTTCTTTCTAGCTGCTCCAGTCTCTGGCTCAGAAGCCAGATCCTTTAAAGAGGGACCGATGAAGTCTCCGTCCAGCTAACGCTAAACAACCAGGCGTTGCTAGTTCAAATGTATTGCTAGTTCAAATGTGGATCAAACGGGAGGTCTAGCCAAAAGGAAAACAAATAGTTAAGATTGTACAAACCTACAAAAATGTAATAATTAAATGGTTAATGCAAAATGTTAGCTCATTTGTTAATTGGACTGTGTGCGCCTCAACATGTCTGTTTATTGAAATGGTACTGTTTTTTTATGCTCCTGACATTGGTGCCCTTTTTGGAAACCAGAAGAAAAATGGAGAAGGAAAAAGCCGTCCTCCTCCTCCATATAACTGGGAAGGCAAGCCCTGACAGGACTTGCAGGGCCTGTTTTACTAACATTAATTTTACTACACTTAAATGGAATTCTGTAAAAGATTCAGTCTCTACTGCCAGACTCCCCTGAGAAGTTTAGCTGAAGGGGTTAAAGTTTTTTAGTTAAAAAAAGGGGAAGTTTAAAATGGGCTAAGAAAAAGGAACTGACTAGGATCCTGGCCACCACAGTTAACAGGAAGCAGAGTAAGGGAGAATCAGGGTAAGCAGGGACCCCCGGAGACTGGCAAAAGCACAGAGAAGTGCCCAAAAGGACAAGTCTGCCTAAGGTCCGACTAACAACGATAATCTAGTGGTGCACATCTGCCACACGAGACTGAACTGACCAAAAACGGCCTCTGCAAGCCAGCAAGAGAAAAGAAGACAGCAGCGGAGTGGTGAGACTGGGCGACAGCGGCCCCTCGGCCCCTCTCTCATTGGGACAATAGTGGGAGACGGCCGAACGAGGACAGTGGTCTGGGTTTCCACCTTCAACCCCCCGAGGACTCTGCTCGGCAGGCAAGGCTGATCGCTATGGACCATGCACTCCGTGCAGCTAAGAAAAAGGAGCAGGTGGCAATGCACAAGAACAGCAGGTACGCTCTCGCCACTATCCACGGGGAACTCAAAATGGACAGAGGCTTCATCAACCAGGAAGAAGAATTGCGCCAATGTTTCCCTGATTTGGACTACCAAAGGTACTGGGGTCAGACACCGGGCCGGCCTTCGTCTCCAGGGTAAGTCAGATGGTGGCACAGGTGTTGGAAATAGAAAGTTACATTGTGTTTATAGGGTAAGTCAGATGGTGGTAGCGGTAGCCAAGGTACTGGGGATATAGTTAGGTAAAACATATAATTAATGGTGGGGACTGGCACTAGAGACTGGGTCAAATTGCTGCTACACATTTTTATAATGCTACATATTTTTTATATGCTGCTGCACTTTTGCAACTTCCCTATTTTGCCAGGCTTTGCTTAAATGTCTGCCTTTTAGGGCTTTCTTTAAAGGCTTCCTAAAGAAGCAGTCCTTGGCTCTGCTCTCCGAGCAGCGGAAGATGAGTGACTGCGAGTTTGCCTATGTACATATGCTGGCTTAGGACTATTTGCTGTATATCCTGAAAACGCCGCAGCCTGGACTGGGATCGAGCAAGACGTCCAGGGTGCTGCAGAACGTCACCTTTTCCATCCAGCAAGAAGTGGAAGAGGCTCTGCTTTATACATAATTTTGGTTAAAAGATTTTTCTGGAAGTTACCAAACAGATTTGTGTGATACTGTCATTGCTAAAGAAGAAGTATTGCTGACCCTGCATAATGAATAGGCTTCTTTAGTTTATTAAAAGTAGAAGTGTTTATCACCCATACCTTGGTCCTGACCCAGCAGTGCCAAAGTTTAAAAATGAAGGACATAAAAGAAAAGAGTGTTGTTTATAAGAAGGGCTAAAGAAAAAAGAGCTTTTTATAAGGAAAGGACATGGTTTGTAAGAATGACTTTATCCGGATGGCTAGTTTACTCTAGACTGAAATGAAAATGGTAAAATGTTTAAAGTAAGTCGAAGAGGGTGTGTGAAAGTCACGAAAAGTATTTGGGTCAATTCAGCTGAACAGGCACCAGGTATCAACCCAAATTTGTATGATTTTTTAGGGATGTGTTTTCTGTTCTTGTCTCTGTTGTATTTTCTGTTTTTAAACTTAGAACTTTTTCTATTCTGCGGGGCATACTTCCCCTACCCTGCAGACTTGCTTTTGTGCTTATAAGATTGGCTGTAAGACACAGAGATGTGCTTGCAATACTTTTATTTTGTTTTACCCCGGTGATGGGCAGCCCACATATTTCAATAATAATTACGTAGGAGGAAGAAACACCTGGGACATCTCCGGCCTGTTTTCTGATCAGACTCCCCTATGAAACAAAGGAATTGTTACCAATGTGGGACAAAATTTAAAAAGTAATTCCTAAAATTTTAAGATTAAAATTTAACAAAAAAAGGGGGGAATGAGAGAAAATAAGGCAGGAAGGGGTTAAAATGGAGTCGCTTGGCTAACTGCATATTGTTCTGCTTTTGTACAAAATGCTTTGGCTTGCAAAATGCATTTTTTTAAGATAACTAGATTTTAGCTGACCTTGTAATATGTGATGATTGTGCTAATGCGTTTATGAGATAATTGAGCATGTGATAATTATTTTAGGAGCTATGTTGAGTTTTTGGTCATGATGACCCCGTGTTTATGCTTGCTCAAGGTCTTTTGTCCCCTCACCCTGGAAAAACCCTGTATCTTATGAGAATTTGTCATGCATCTTATGAGAATTTGTCATGCTGCGGTTTATCTTGTGATCCTTTGTGTAATGCTGTGGAGATATGCTAATGTTGTGGTTTTTAGTCTTAAATACTTTGAGCAGTTGATGATCGGGGCCTCTCTTCTCGCACTGCACCAGGGGGTGTTGTTGTACTCAAGAGTTGGCCCATCTGCGCAGATGTAATAAACTTCCTCATGTTCTTTGCAGCGATTGGAAATGGAATTCGTGTTTCTGGGGTCGGTAAAAGTGTGAGGCACCTTTCGGGGGTCTTACAATTTCTGGTTTCATCCAGTGATATCCGGACAAACTGGTGTGGAATTCGTATGCAATGAACCAAAAAAATCACAGTAAAAATTGTTTTGGAGAAAAGAAAAGTCTTTTTGTTAGGAAAGTGCATAAAATGTCATCTATACAAACAGAAATATCATGTTTGTTTGCCGCAGTTCCTCTAGCTTTCTCCCCAGAAAATACGAATGTGTAGAGCTGGTGTCTCCATGTGGAATAAATTAGTGATTCCAAGCAGAAAATTAAATGTTCCCTGATAAAAAAAACATTCAAAACAATGAAGTCCGTGGATAATATCAGGAATACAGAAACACAGATGCTGTAGCAATATTTCAGATTGAGTTAGCCAAAACAAAACCGGATATTTCCGGTTTCATCCAGTCATATGGGACAAACTGGTGTGGAATTCGTATTCAGTCGACCAAGGAAATCACAGTTAAAATGGTTTTAGAGAAAAGCAAAGTCTTTTCATTAGGGAATTGCATAAAATGTCGTCTATGCAAACAGAAATATCATGTTTGTTTGATGCAGTTCCTCTAGCAATCTCCCAAGAAAATACGAATATGTAGTGCTGGTGTCTCCATGTGGAACGAATTACTGTATCCAAGCACAAAATTAAATGTTCCCTAAAAAAAAGCATTCAAAATTATAAAGTTCGTGGATAATATCAGGAATACACAAACAGAGAGGCTGTAGCAATATTCCGGATTGAGTTAGCAAAAACACAACCAGATATTTCCGGTTTCATCCATTCATATCCGGCCAAACTGGTGTGGAATTCGTATGCAATGGACCGAGAAAATCACAGTAAAAATGATTTTGGAGAAAAGCAAAGTCTTTACGTTAGGCAAGTGCATAAAATGTCATCTATACAAACAGAAATATCATGTTTGTTTGCCGCAGTTCCTCTAGCTTTCTCCCTAGAAAATACGAGTGTGTAGAGCTGGTGTTTCCATGTGGAACCTATTTGTGTTTCCAATCACAAAATTAAATGTCTCCTGTTAAAAAACATTCAAAACAATAAGTCCATCGATAATATCCAGAAAACACAAACACACAGGCTTTCACAATATTTCGGATTGAGTTAGAGAATAACAACCGGATATTTCTGATTTCAACCAGTCATATCAGGACAAAGTGGTGTGGAATTCGTATGCAATGGATCGAGAAAATTACAGTACAAATGGTTTTGGAGAAAAGGAAAGTCTTTTCGTTAGGCAAGTGCATAAAATGTCATCTACACAAACAGAAATATCATGTTTGTTTGCCACACTTCCTCTAGCTTTCTCCCCAGAAAATACGAATGTGTAGAGCTGGTGTCTCCATGTGGAAACAATTAGTGTTTCCAAGATGAAAATTAAATATTCTCTGATAAAAAACATTCAAAACAATAAAGTCTGTGGATAATATCCAGAAAACACAAACACAGAGGCTGTAGCAATATCTGGGATTGAGTTAGCCAAAACAAAACTGGATATTTCCGGTTTCATCCAGTCATATCCGGACAAACTCCTTTGGAATTTGTATGAAATGGACCGAGAAATTCACAGTACAAATGGTTTTGGAGAAAAGCAAAGTCTTTACGTTAGGCAACTGCATAAAATGTAAGCTACACAAACGGAAATATCATGCTTGTTTGCCACAGTTCCTCTAGCTTTCTCCCTAGAAAATACAAATGTGTAGAGCTGGTGTTCCCATGATGAACCAATTAGTGTTTTAACGGTACAAAATGAAATGTTCCCTGATAAAAATATTCAAAACAATAAGTCCATCGATAATATCCAGAAAACACAAACACAGAGGTTGTAGCAATATTTCGGATTGAGTTAGCCAAAACACAACCAGAAATTTCTGGTTTCATCCAGTCATATCCGGACAAAGCAGTGTGGAATTCGTATGCAATGGACAGAGAAAATCACAGTACAAATGTTTTGGAGAAATGCAAAGTCTTTACGTTAGGCAAGTGCATAAAATGTCATCTATACAAACAGAAATATCATGTTTGTTTGTCGCAGTTCCTCTAGCTTTCTCTCTAGAAAATAAGAATATGTAGAGATGGTGTGTCCATGTAGAACCAAATAGTGTTTGTAGCACAAATTTAAATGTCCCCTGATAAAAAACATTCAAAACAATAAAGTCTGTGTATAATATCAGAAATTCACGAACACAGAGTTGCTAACAATATCTGGGATTGAGTTAGCCAAAAAAACCCTGGATATTTCCGGTTTCGTCCAGTCATATCAGGACAAACTTGTCTGGAATTCGTATGCAATGGGCAAAGAAAATCACAGTAAAAATGGTTTTGGAGAATAGCAAAGTCTTTTCATTAGGGAAGTGCATAAAATGTCATCTATACAAACAGAAATATCATGTTTCTTTGCTGCAGTTCTTCTAGCTTTCTCCCTAGAAAATAAGAATGTGTGGAGCTGGTGTCCCCATGATGAACCAATTAGTGTTTCTATGGTACAAAATTAAATATTCCCTGATAAAAATATTCAAAACAATAAAGTCCAAGGATAATATCCAGAAAACACAAACACAGAGGATTCACAATATTTCGGAATGAGTTATGCAAAACACAACCGGATATTTCTGGTTTCATCCAGTCATATCCGGACAAAGTGGTGTGGAATTCGTATGCAATGGACGGAGAAAATCACAGTACAAATGGTTTTGGAGAAAAGCAAAGTCTTTTCGTTAGGCAAGTACATAAAATGTCATCTATACAAACAGTAATATTATGTTTGTTTGCCACATTTCCCCTATCTTTCTCCGTGGAAAATACGAATATGTAGAGCTGGTGTCTGCATGTGGAATCAATTACTCTATCCAAGCTCAAAATAAAAAGCTCCACGATAAAAAAGGTTCAAAACCATAAAGTCCATTGAATATGCAGAAAAAAACAAACACAGAAGCTGTAGCCGTATCTGGGATTGAGTTAGCCAAAACAACCAGATATTTCTGGTTTCATCCAGTCAGATCCGGACAAAGTGGTGTGGAATTCGTATGAAATGGTTAGATAAAATCACAGTAAAAATACTTCTGGAGAAAAGAAAAGTCTTTTCATTAGGCAATGGCATAAAAGGTCATCTATACAAACAGAAATATCACGTTTGTTTCTCACAGTTCCTCTAGCTTTCTCCCTAGAAAATACGAATGTGTAGAGCTGGTGTCTCCATGTGGAAACACTTAGTGTTTCCAAGCACAAAATTAAATATTCTCTGATAAAAAACATTCAAAACAATAAAGTCTGAGGATAATATCAGGAATACACAAACATAGAGGCTGTAGCAATATCAGAGATTGAGTTAGCCAAAACATAACTGGATATTTCTGGTTTCATCCAGTCATATCCACAGAAAGTTTTGTGGAATTCCTATGCAATGGACCGACAAAATCACAGTATAATTGGTTTTGGAGAAAAGCAAAGTGTTTTCGTTATGCAAGTGCATAAATCGTCATCTACACAAACATAAGTATCATGTTTGTTTGCAACAGTTCCTCTAGCTTTTTCCCTTGAAAATACGAATGTGTAGAGCTGGTGTACCCATGATGAACCCATTATTGTTTCTACAGAACAAAAATAAATGTTCCCTGATAAAAATATTCAAAACAATAAAGTCCATCGATAATATCCAGAAAACACAAACACAGAGGCTGTAGCAATATATCGGATTGAGTTAGCCAAAACACAACCGGAAATTTCTGGTTTCATCCAGTCATATCCGAACAAAGTGGTTTGGAATTCGTATGCAATGGACGGAGAAAATCACAGTACAAATGGTTTTGGAGAAAAGCAAAGTCATTTCGTTAGGCAAGTGCATAAAATGTCACCTACACAAACAGAAATAGCATGTTAGTTTGCTGCAGTTCCTCTAGCTATCTGCTAGAAAATAAGAATGTGAAGAGCTGGTGTCCCCATGTGGAACCAATTACAGTATCCAAGTTCAAAAAAAAAAGTTCCCCCGATAAAAAACATTCAAAACAATAAACTCCATTGATAGTATCCATAAAACACAAACACAGAGGCTATAGCAATAACTGGGATAGAGTTAGCCAAAACAAAACTGGATATTTCCGGTTTCACCCATTCATATCCGGACATTCTGGTCTGGAATTCATATGAAATGGACCGAGAAAATCACAGTAAAAATGGTTTTGGAGAAAAGCAAAGTCTTTTCGTTAGGCAAGTGCATAAAATGTCATCTATACAAACAGAAATATCATGTTTGTTTGCCGCAGTTCCTCTAGCTTTCTCCCTAGAAAATACGAATGTGAGGAGCTGGTATTTCCATGTGGAAACAATTAGTGTTTCGCAGCACAAAATTAAATGTTCCCTGATAAAAAACATTCAAAACAGTAAAGTCTTCGGATAATATCAGGAATACACAAACACAGAGGCTGTAGCAATATCTGGGATTGAGTTAGCCAAATCACAATCGGATATTTCTGTTTTCATCTAGTCATATCCGGACACACTGGTGTGGAATTCTTATGCAGGGGACCGAGAAAATCACAGTGAAAATGGTTTTGGAGAAAAGCAAAGTCTTTTCGTTAGGCAAGTGCATAAAAAGTCATCGATACAAAGAGAAATATATGTTTCTTTTACCCAGTTCCCCAACTTTCTCCCTAGAAAATACGAATGTGTAGAGCTGGTGTCCCCATGATGAACCAATTAGAGTTTCTACGGTACAAAATTAAATGTTCCCTGATAAAAACATTCAAAACAATAAAGTCTGTGCATAATATCCAGTAAACACCAACAGAGAAGCTTTCACAATATTTCGGATTCAGTTAGCCAAAACACAACTGGACATTTCTGTTTTCATCCAGTCATATCCGAACAAACTGGTGTGGAATTCGTATGCAATGGACTGAGAAAATCACAGTACAAATGATTTTGGAGAAAAGCAAAGGCTTTTCGTTAGGCAAGTGCATAAAATGTAATCTATACAAACAGAAATATTATGTTTTTTGCCACAGTTCCTCTAGCTTTCTGCCTAGAAAATAGGAATATGTAGAGGCGGTGTCTCCATGTGGAAACAATTAGTGTTTCCAAGAACTAAATTAAATGATCCCTGATAAAAAACATTCAAAAAAATAAAGTCTGTGGATAATATCAGGAATACACAAACACAGAGGCTGTAGCAATATCTGGGATTGAGTTAGGCAAAACACAACGGGATATTTCTGTTTTCATCCAGTCATATCTGGTCAAACTGGTGTGGAATTCGTATGCAATGGACCGAGAAAATCACAGTAAGAATGGTTTTGGAGAAAAGCAAATTCTTTTCGTTATGCAAGTCCATAAAATGTCATCTATACAAACAGAAATATCATTTTTGTTTGCCACAGTTCCTCCAGCTTTCTCCCTAGAATATACAAGTCTGTAGAGCTGGTGTCTCCATTTGGAACCAATTGCAGTATCCAAGTTCAAAAACAAAATGTTCCCCGAAAAAAAACATTCAAAATAATAAAGTCCATTGATAGTATCCAGAAAAAACAAACACAGAGGCTGTAACAATAACTGGGATTCAGTTAGCCAAAACAAAACCGGATAGTTCCGGTTTCATCCAGTCATATCTGGTCAAACTGGTGTGGAATTCGTATGCAATGGAACAAGAAAATCACAGTAAAAATTGTTTTTGGAGTAAAACAAAATCTTTTCGTTTGGCAATTGCATAAAATGTCATCTATACAAACAGAAATATCATGTTTGTTTGCCACAGTTTCTCTAGCTTTCTCCCTAGAAAATACGAATGTGTAGAGCTGGTGTCTCCATGTGGAACCAATTAGTGCTTCAACGGTACAAAATTAAATGTTCCCTGATAAAAACATTCAAAACAATAAAGTCCATCCACAATATCCAGAAAACACAAACACAGAGGCTTTGAAAATATTTCCGATTGACTTAGCCAAAACACAATCAGATATTTCTGGTTTCATCCAGTCACATCTGGACAAAGTGGTTTGGAATTCGTATGCAATGGACCTAGAAAATCAGAGTAAAAATGATTCGGAGAAAAGCAAAGTCTTTTCGTGAGGCAAGTGCATAAAATGTCATCTAGACAAACAGAAATATCATGTTTGTTTTACGCAGTTCCTCTAGCTTTCTCCCTAGAAAATACGAATGTGTAGAGCTGGTGTTCCCATGATGAACCAATTAGTGTTTCTACGGTACAAAATGACATGTAACCTGATAAAAACATTCAAAACAATTAATTCCATTGATAATATCCAGAAAACACAAATACAGAGGCTTTTAAAACATTTCGGATTGACTTAGCCAAAACACAACCGGATATTTCTGGTTTCATCCAGTCATATACGGAAAAAGTCATTTGGAATTCGTATGCAATGGACCCAGAAAATCAAGTACAAATGGTTTTGGAGAAAAGCAAATTCTTTTCGTTAGGCAAGTGCATAAAATGTCATCTACAAACAGAAATATCATGTTTGTTTGCAGCAGGTTCTGTAGCTTTCTGCCTAGAAAATACGAATGTGTAGAGCTGGTTTGTCCATGTGGTACCAATTAGTGTTTCCAAGAGAAAAATTAAATTTTCCCTGATAAAAAATATTCAAAACAATAAAGTCCATGGATAATATCAGGAATACAAATACCAAGAAGCTGTAGCAATATCTGGGATTGAGTTAGCCAAAACAAAACCGGATATTTCTGGTTTCATCCAGTCATATCATGACAAACTGTTGTGGAATTCGTTTGCAGTGTACCAAGAAAATCACAGTAAAAATGGTTTGGAGAAAAGGAAAGTCTTTTCGTTAGGCAAGTGCATAAAATGTCATCTAGACAAACAGAAATATCATGTTTGTTTTACGCAGTTCCTCTAGCTTTCTCCCTAGAAAATACGAATGTGTAGAGATGTTGTCCCCATGATGAGCCAATTAGTATTTCAACGGCACAAAATAAAATGTTCCCTGATAAAAACATTCAAAGCAATAAAGTCCATCGACAATATCCAGAAAACAAAAACATAGAGGCTGTAGCAATATCTGGGATTGAGTTAGCCAAAACAACCGGATATTTCTGGATTAATCCAGTCATATCCGGACAAAGTGGTTTCGAATTCGTACGCAATGGGCTGAGAAAATCAGAGTAAAAATGGTTTTGGAGAAAAGCAAAGTCTTTTCATTAGGCAAGTACATAAATCGTCATGTATACAAACAGAAATATAATGTTTGTTTGTCACAGTTCCTCTAGCTTTCTCCCTAGAAAATACGAATGTGTACAGCTGGTGTCTCCATTGGAACCAATTAGTGGTACCAAGAACAAAATTAAATGTTCGCTGATAAAAAACATTCAAAACAGTAAAGTTCGTGGATAATATCAGGAATACACATACACAGAGGCTGTAGCAATATTTCGGATTGAGTTAGCCAAAACACAACCAGATATTTCCGGTTTCAACCAGTCATATTCGGACAAAGTGTTGTGGAATTCATATGCAATGGACCGAGAAAATCACAGTAAAAATGGTTTTGGAGTATAGAAAAGTCTTTTTGTTAGGCAATTGCATAAAATGTCATCTATACAAAGAGAAATATCATGTTTGTTTGCCGCAGTTCCTCTAGCTGTCTCCCTAGAAAATACGAATATGTTCAGCTGGTGTCTCCATGTGGAATCAATTACTGTATCCTAGCTCAAAATAAAATGTTCCCCGATAAAAAACATTGAAAAAAACATAGTTTGTTGATAATATAAGGAATACACAAACAGAGAGGCTGTAGCAATATCTGGCATTGAGTGAGCCAAAACAAAACCAGATATTTCCGGTTTCATCCAGTCATATCTGGACAAACTGGTGTGGAATTCGTTTGCAGTGTACCAAGAAAATCACAGTACAAATAGTTTTGGAGAAAAGCAAAGTCTTTTCGTTAGGCAACTGCATAAAATGTCATCAATACAAACAGAAATATCATGTTTGTTTGCCACAGTTCCTCTAGCTTTCTCCCTAGAAAATAAGAATGTGTAGAGTTGGTGTCCCCATGATGAACCAATTAGTGTTTCAACTATACAAAATTAAATGTTGTCTGATAAAAATATTCAAAACAATAAAGTCCATAGATAATATCCAGAAAACACAAACACAGAGGCTATCACAATATTTCAGATTGAGTTAGACAAAATGCAACCGGATATTTCTGTTTCCATCCAGTCAAATCTGGACAAAGTCGTTTGGAATTCATATGCAATGGACCGAGAAAATCACAGTAAAAATGGTTTTGGAGCAAAGCAAAGTCTTTTTGTTAGGTAATTGCATAAAATGTCATCTATACAAAGAGAAATATCATGTTTGTTTGCCGCAGTTCCTCTAGCTATCTCCCTAGAAAATACGAATATGTTCAGCTGGTGTCTCCATGTAGAACCAATTAGTGTATCCAAGCTCAAAATATATTGTTCCCCGATAAAAAACATTCAAAAAAATAAAGTGCTTTGATAATGTCCAGAAAACACAAACACAGAGGCTGTAGCAATATCTGGGATTGAGTTAGCCAAAAAAAAAAAAAAACACGGATATTTCCGGATTCATCCAGTCATATCTGGACAAACTGGTGTGGAATTCATATGCAGTGTTCCGAGAAAAACACAGTAAAAATGGTTTTGGAGAAAAGCAAAGTCTTTTCGTTAGGCAAGTGCATAAAATGTCATCTATACAAACACAAATAGAATGTTTGTTTGCCGCAGTTCCTCCAGCTTTCTCCCTAGAAAATACGAAAGTGTAGAGCTGGTGTCCCCATGATGAACCTATTAGAGATTCTATGGTACAAAATGGATTGTTCCCTGATAAAAACATTCAAAACAATAAAGTCCATCGATAATATCCAGAAAACACAAACACAGAGGCCTTCACAATATTTCGGATTGAGTTTGCCAAAACACAACCGGATATTTCCGGTTTCATCTAGTCATATTTGAACAAAGTGGAGTGGAATTCGTATGCATTGGGCTGAAAAAATCGGAGTAAAAATGGTTTTTGAGAAAAGCAAAGTCTTTTCGTAAGGCAACTGCATAAAATGTCTTCTATACAAACAGAAATATCATGTTTGTTGGCTGCAGTTCATCTAGCTTTCTCCCTAGAAAATACGAATGTGTAGAGCTCGTGTCTCCATGTGGAACCAATTACTGTATCCAAGCTCAAAATAACATGTTCCCTAATAAAAAAAAACATTCAAAAAAACATAGTTCATTGATAATATCAGGAATACACAAACAGAGAGGCTGTAGCAATATCTGACATTGAGTTAGCCAAAAGAAAACCAGATATTTCTGGTTTCATCCAGTCATATCCGGACAAACTGGTGTGGAATTCGTATGCAATGGACCGAGAAAGTCAGAGTAAAAATGGTTTTGGAGAAAAGCAAAATCTTTCGTCAGGCAAGTGCATAAAATGTCATCGATACAAACAGAAATATCATGTATGTTTGTCGCAGTTCCTCTAGCATTCTCCCTAGAAAATGCAAATATGTAGAGCTGGTGTCTCCATGTGGAACCAATTAGTGTTTCAATGGTACAAAATAAAATGTTCCCTGATAAAAAACATTCAAAACAATAAAGTCCGTGGATAATATCAGGAATACACAAACACAGAGGCTGTAGCAATATCTGGGATTGAGTTAGCCAAAACAAAACAGGATATTTCCGGGGTCATCCAGTCATATCAGGAAAAACTATTGTGGAATTCATATGAAGTGTACCGAGAAAATCACAGGAAAATGGTTTTGGAGAAAAGCAAAGTCTCTTCATTAGGCAAGTGCATAAAATGTCATCTATACAAACAGAAATATCATGTTTGTTTTTCACAGTTCCTCTAGCTTTCTCCGTAGAAAATATGAATGTGTGGAGCTGGTGTCTCCATCTGGAAACAATTAGTGTTTCACAGCACAAAATTAAATGTTCCCCGATAAAAAACATTCAAAACAATAAAGTCTGTGGATAATATCCAGAAAAAACAATCACAGAGGATGTAGCAATATTTGGGATTGAGTTAGCCAAAACAAAACCGGATATTTCCGGTTTCATCCAGTCATATCCGGACAAAGTGGTGTGGAATTCGTATGCAATGGACCGAGAAAATCACAGTAAAAATGGTTTTGGAGAAAAGCAAAGTCCTTACGTTAGGCAAATCCATAAAATGTCATCGATACAAACAGAAATATCATGTTTGTTTGTTGCAGTTCCTCTAGCTTTCTCCCTAGAAAATACGAAAGTGTAGAGCTGGTGTCCCCATGATGAACAAATTAGTGTTTCAACAGTACAAAATTAAATGTTCCCTGATAAAGAACATTCAAAACAATAAAGTATGTGGATAATATCAGGAATGCACAAACACAGAGACTTTCACAATATTTCGGATTGAGTTAGCCAAAACACAACCGGATATTTCTGGTTTCATCCAGTCATATCCGGACAAACTCCTTTGGAATTCGTATGCAATCGACCGAGAAAATCACAGTACAAATGGTTTTGGAGAATAGCAAAGTCTTTTCGTTTGGCAAGTGCATAAAATGTCATCTATAGAAACAGAAATATCATGTTAGTTTGCTGCAGTCCCTCTAGCTTTCTCCCTTTAAAATACGAATATGTAGAGCTAGCTGGTGTCGCCATGTGGAACCAATTAGTGTTTCCAAGCACAAAATTAAATGTTCCCTGAAAAAAAAACATTCAAAAAACAAAGTCCGTGGATAATATCAGGAATACACAAACACAGAGGCTGTAGCAATATCTGGGACTGAGTTAGCCAAAACAAAACTGGATATTTAGGGTTCCATCCAGGCATATCCGGACAAACTAGTGTGGAATTCAGATGTAGTGTACCGAGAAAATCACAGGAAAATGGTTTGGAGAAAAGAAAGTCTTTACGTTAGGCAAGTGCATAAAATGTCATCTATAGAAACAGAAATATCATGTTTGTTTGCCGCAGTTCCTCTAGCTTTCTCCCTAAAAAAATACAAATTTGTAGAGCTGGTGTCTCCTTGTGGAACCAATTAGGGTTTCTACGGTACAAATGTAATGTTCCATAATAAAAATATTCAACACAATAAAGTCCATCAATAATATCCAGAAACACAAATACACAGGCTTTCACAATATTTCAGATTGAATTAGCCAAAACAAAACCGGATATTTCTGGTTTCATCCAGTCATATCCGGACAAACTGGTGTGGAATTCGTATGCAATGAACCAAAAAAATCAGAGTAAAAATGGTTTTGGAGAAAAGCAAAGTCTTTTCTTTAGGCAATTGCATAAAATGTCATCTATACAAAAAGAAATATCATGTTTGTTTGCCGCAGTTCCTCTAGGTTACTCCATAGAAAACACGAATGTGTAGAGCTGGTGTCTCCATGTGGAACCAATTAGTGATTCCAAGCACAAAATTAAATGTTCCCTGATAAAAAAATATTCAAAACAATAACGTTCATGGATAATATCAGGAATACACAAACACAGAGGCTGTAGCAATATCTGGGATTCAGTTAGCCAAAACAAAACTGGATATTTCCGGTTTCATCCAGTCATATCCGGTAAACTGGTGTGGAATTCGTAAGCAATAGACCGAGATATTCACAGTAAAATTGGTTTTGGAGAAAAGCAAAGTCTTTTCGTTAGGCAAGTGCATAAAATGTCATCTATACAAACAGAAATATCATGTTTGTTTTTAACAGTTCCTCTAGCTTTCTCTCTAGAAAATACGAATGTGTAGAGCTGGTGTCTCCATGTGGAACCAATTAGTGTTTCCAAGCACAAATTTAATTTTCCCTGATAAAAACATTCAACACAATAAATTCTGTGGATTATATCCAGAAAAAAAACAAACACAGAGGCTGTAGCAATATCTGGGATTGAGTAAGCCAAAAGAAAACCAGATATTTCCGGTTTCATCCAGTCATATACCGACAAACTGGTGTGGATTTCGTATGCAATGGACCGAGAAAATCACAGTAAAAATGGTTTTGGAGAAAAGCAAAGTCTTTACTTTAGGCAATTGCATAAAATGTCATCTACAGACACGGAAATATCATGTTTGTTTGCCACAATTCCGCTAGCTTTCTCCTTAGAAAATACGAATGTGTAGAGCTGGTGTTCCCATTATGAAACAATTAGTGTTTCAACGGTACAAAATTAAATGTTCCCTGATAAAAACATTTAAAACCATAAGTCCATCGATAATATCCAGAAAACTCAGACACAGAGTCTGTAGCAATATTTCGATTGATTTAGCCAAAACAAAACCGGATATTTCTGGTTTCATCTACTCATATCCGGACAAACTGGTGTGGAATTCGTATGCAATGGACCGAGAAAATCACATTAAAAATGGTTTTGGAGATAAGCAAAGTCTTTTCGTTTGGCAAGTGCATAAAATGTCATCTACACAACAGAAATATCATGTTTGTTTGTAACAGTTCCTCTAGCTTTCTCTCTAGAAAATACGAATGTATAGAGCTGGTGTCTCCATGTAGAACCAATTAGTGATCTCAAGCACAAAATTAAATGTTCCCTGATAAAAACATTCAAAACAATAAAGTCCATCGATAATATCCAGAAAAAAAAAAACACAGAGGCTGTAGCAATATCTGGGATTGAGTTAGCAAAAACAAAACCGGATATTTCCGGTTTCATCCAGTCATATCCGGACAAACTCCTGTGGAATTCGTATGCAATGGAAAGAGAAAATCACAGTAAAAATGGTTTTGGAGAAAAGCAAAGTCTTTTCGTTAGGCAAGTGCAGAAAATGTCATCGATTCAAACAGAAATATCATATTTGTTTGCCGCAGTTCCTCTAGATTTCTCCCTAGAAAATACGAATGTGTAGAACTGGTATCCCATGTGGAAACAATTAGTGTCTTGCACCACAAAATTACTTGTTACCTGATGAAAAACATTCAAAACAATAAAGTCTGTGGATAATATCAGGAATACACAAACACAGAGGCTGTAGCAATATCTGGGATTGAGTTGGCCAAAAAAAACCCGGATATTTCCGGTTTCATCCAGTCATATCCGGACAAACTGGTGTGGAATTCCTGTGCAATGGACCGAGAAAATCACAGTACAAATGGTTTTGGAGAAAAGCAAAGTCTTTTCATTAGGCAAGTGCATAAAATGTCATCTAGACAAACAGAAATATCATGTTTGTTTGCCGCAGTTCCTCTAGCTTTCTCCCTAGAAAATACGAATGTGTAGAGCTGCTGTCCCGTGATGAACCAATTAGTGTTTCTGCAGTACAGAAATAAATGTTCCCTGATAAAAACATTCAAAACAATAAAGTCCATCGATAATATCCAGAAAACACAAACACAGAGGCTTTCACAGTATTTCAGATGGAGTTAGCCAAAACACACCCGGATATTTCTGGTTTCATCCAGTCATATGCGGAGAAACTGGTTTCGAATTCGTATACAATGGACCGAGAAAATCACAATAACAATGATTTTGGAGAAAAGCAAAGCCTTTTCATTAGGAAAGTGCATAAAATCTCATTGATACTAACAGAAATATCATGTTTGTTGTCCGCAGTTCCTCTAGATTACTCCCTAGAAAATACAAATATGTAGAGCTGGTGTCTGCATGTGGAAACAATTAGTGTTTCCAAGAACATAATTAAATATTCCCTGATAAAAAACATTCGAAACAATAAAGTCCGTGGATAATATCAGGAATACACAAACACAGCGTCTATAGCTATATCTGTGATTGAGTTAGCCAAAACAAACCGGATATTACGGGTTTCATCCAGTCATATCCGGACAAATTGGTGTGGAAATCAGATGAAGTGTACCGAGAAAATCACAGAAAAAGGGTTTTGGAGAAAAGCAAAGTCTTTTCGTTAGGCAAGTGCATAAAATGTCATCTATACAAACAGAAATATCATGTTTGTTTGCCGCAGTTCCTCTAGATTTCACCCTACAAAATACGAATGTGTAGTGCTGTTGTCTCCATGTGGAACCAATTAGTGATTCCAAGCACAAAATTAAATGTTCCCTGATTAAAAAACATTCCAAATAATGATGTCCGTGGATAATATCATGAATACACAAACACGGAGGCAGTAGCAATATCTGGGATTGAGTTAGCCAAAACAAAACCGGATATTTCTGGGTTTGTCCCGTCATATCCAGTAAACTGGTGTGGAATTCGTATGCAATGCACTGAGATATTCACAGAAAAATTGGTTTTGGAGAATAGCAAAGTCTTTACGTTAGGCAAGTGCATAAAATGTCATCTATACAAACAGAAATATCATGTTTGTTTGCCGCAGTTCCCCTAGCTTTCTCCGTAGAAAATACGAATGTGTAGAGCGGGTGTCTCCATGTGGAACCAATTACTGTATTCAAGCACAAAATAAAATGTTCCCTGCTAAATAACATTCAAAACAATAATGTCCATCGATAATATCCAGAAAACACAAACACAGAGGCTTTCACAATATTTCGGATTGAGTTAGCCAAAACACAACCGGATATTTCTGTTTTTGTCCAGTCATATCCGAATAAACCAGTGTGGAATTCGTATGCAATGGACCGAGAAAATCACAGCAAAAAGAATTTTGGAGAAAAGCAAAGTCTTTTCATTAGGCAAGTGCATAAAATGCCATCTATACAAAGATAAATATCATGTTTGTTATTCGCAGTTCCTCTAGCTTTCTCCTTAGAAAATACGAATGTGTAGAGCTGGTGTCTCCATGTGGAAACAATTAGTGTTTCCAAGCACAAAATTAAATGCTCACTGATATAAAACATTCAAAACAATAAAGTCTGTGGATAATATCAGGAATACACAGACACAGAGGCTGTAGAAATATCTGGGATTGAGTTACTGAACACACAACCAGATATTTTCGGTTTCATCCAGTCATATCAGGACAAATTGTTGTGGAATTCGGATGCATTGAACGAGAAAATCACAGTAAAAATGGTTTTGGAGAAAAGCACAGTCTTTTCGTTAGGCAACTGCATAAAATGTCATCTTTACAAACATAACTGTCATGTGTGTTTGCCACAGTTCCTCTTGTTTTCTACCTAGAAAATACGAATACGTAGAGCTGGTGTCTCCGTGTGGAACCAATTACTGTATCCAAGCTCAAAATAAAATGTTCCCCGATAAAAAAAAAACATTCAAAACAATAAAGTCCGTTGATAGTATCCAGAAAACACAAACACAGAGGCTGTACCAATATCTGGCATTGAGTTAGCCCAAAGAAAACTGGATATTTCCGTTTTCATCTAGTTATATGCGGACAAACTTGTGTGGAATTCGTATGCAATGGACCGAGAAAATCACAGTAAAAATGGTTTTGGAAAAAATCAAAGTCTTTTCGTTAGGCAAGTGCATAAAATGTCATCTATACAAAAAGAAAAACCATGTTTGTTTGCGTAGTTCCTCTAGCTTTCTCCCTAGAAAATACGAATGTGAAGAGCTAGTATCCCCATGATGAAACAATTAGTGTTTCAATGGTACAAAATTAAATATTCCCTGATAAAAACGTTCAAAACCATAAAATCCATCGATAATATCCAGAAAACACAAACACAGAGGCTTTCATAATATTTTGGATTGAGTTAGCCAAAACACAACCGGATATTTCTGGTTTCATTCAGTCATATCCGGACAAGGTGGTGTGGAATTCGTATGCAATGGACCGAGAAAATCACAGTACAAATGGTTTGGAGAAAAGCAATGTCTTTTCGTTCGGCAAGTGCATAAAATATTATCTATACAAACAGAAATATCATGTTTTTTTGCCACAGTTCCTCTAGCTTTCCCCTAGAAAATATGAATATGTAGATCTGATGTCTCCATGTGGAACCAATTAGTGTTTCCAAGCACAAAATTAAATGTTCCCTTATAAAAAACATTCAAAAGAATATATTCCGTGGATAATATCAGGAATACACATACAAACAGGCGGTAGCAATATCTGGGATTGAGTTAGCCAAAACTGATCTGGAAATTTCCAGTTTCATCCAGTCATATCCGGAGAAACTGGTGTGGAATTCGTATGCAATGGACCAAGAAAATCACAGTAAAAATAGTATTGCAGAAAAGCAAAGTTTTTCGTTAGGCAAGTGCATAAAATGTCATCTCTATAATCAGAAATATCATGTTTGTTTCCCACAGTTCATCTAGCATTCTCCCTAGAAAATACGAATACGTAGAGCTGGTGTCTCTATGTGGAACAATTACTGTATCCAAGAACAAAATTAATATTCCCTGATAAGAAACATTAAAAACAATAAAGCCCATTGATACTATCCAGAAAACACAAACACAGAGGCTGTAGCAATGTCTGGTATTGAGTTAGCCAAAACAAAACCGGATATTTCCGGTTTAATCCAGTCATATCCAGACAAACTGGTGTGGAATTCCTATGCAATGGACCGAGAAAATCACAATAAAAATTGTTTGGAGAGAAGCAAAGTCTTTTTGTTAGGCGAGTGCATAAAATGTCATCGATACAAACGGAAATATCATGTTTGTTTGCCGCAGTTCCTCTAGCTTTCTCCCTTGAACATACGAATATGTTCAGCTTGTGTCCCCATGATGAACCAATATGTCTTTCAACGGCACAAAATTAAATGTTCCCTGATAAAAACATTCAAAACACTAAGGTCCATCGATAATATCCAGAAAACACAAACACAGAGGCTTTCACAATATCTCGCATTTCGTTAGACAAAATGCAATCAGATATTTCTGGTTTCATCGAGTCATATCTGGACAACGTGGTGTGGAATTCTTATGCAATGGACCAAGACAATCACAGAAAAAATGGTTTTGGAGAAAAGCAAAGTCTTTTCTTTAGGCAAATGCATAAAATATCATCTATACAAACAGAAATATCATGTATGTTTGTCGCAGTTCCTCTAGCTTTCTCCCTAGAAAATATGAATGTGTAGCGCTGGTGTCTCCATGTGTAACCAATTAGTGTTTCCAAGCATAAAATTAAATGTTCCCTGATAAAAAACATTCAAAACAATAAACTCCGTGGATAATATCAGAAATACACATACACAGAGGCGGTAGAAATATCTGGGATTTAGTTATCCAAAACAGATCCGGATATTTCCGGTTTCATGCAGTCATATCCTGACAAACTAGTGTGGAATTCGTATACAATGAACTGAGAAAATCACAGTAAAATGATTTTGGAGAAAAGCAAAGTGTTTTCGTTTGGCAAGTGCATATAATGTCATCTGTACAAACAGAAATATCATGCTTGTTTCCCATAGTCCCACTAGCATTCTCCCTAGAAAATACGAATACGTAGAGCTAGTGTCTCCATGTGGAACCAATTACTCTATCCCAGAACAAAATTAAATATTCCCTGATAAGAAACATTCAAAACAATAAACTCCGTGGATAATATCCATAAAACACAAACACAGAGGCTGTAGCAATGTCTGGGATTGAGTTAGCCAAAACAAAACCGGATATTTCCAGTTTAATCCAGTCATATCCAGACAAACTGGTTTGGAATTGCAATGGACCGAGAAAATCATAGCAAAAATAGTTTGGAGAGAAGCAAAGTCTTCTCTTTAGGTAAGTGCATAAAATGAATATATACAAACGGAAATATCATGTTTGTTTACCGCAATTCCTCTAGCTATCTCCCTAGAAAATACGAATGTGTAAGCTGGTGTCACCATGTGGTCCAATAACTGTATCCAAGCACAAAATTAAATATTTCCATAAAAAACATTAAAACAATAAATTCCGTGGATAATATCTGCAATACACAAACACAGAGGCTGTAGCAATATCTGGGATTGAGTTAGCCAAAACAAACTGGATATTTCCGGTTTCATCCAGTATATACGGCAAAACTGGTGTGGAATTCGTATGCATTTTATCGAGATAATCACAGAAAAATGGTTTTGGAAAAAATCAAAGTCTTTTCGTTAGGCAAGTGCATAAAATGTCATCGATACCAACAGAAATATCATGTTTGTTTGCTGCAGTTTCTCTAGCTTTCTACCTAGAATATACGAATGTGTAGAGCTGGTGTCCCCATGATTAACCAATTAGTGTTTCAACGGTACAAAATGGAATGTTCTCTAATAAAAATATTCAAAACAATAATGTCCATGGGTAATATCCAGAAAACACAAACACAGAGGCTTTCACAATATTTCGGATTGAGTTAGCCAAAACACAACCGGATATTTCTGTTTTTATCCAGTCATATCCGAATAAACCGGTGTGAATTCGTATGCAATGGACCGAGAAAATCACAGTAAAAAGAGTTTTGGAGAAAAGCAAAGTCTTTTCGTTAGGCAAGTGCATAAAATGTCATCTATACAAAGATAAATATCATGTTTGTTATTCGCAGTTCCTCTAGCTTTCTCCTTAGAAAATACAAATGTGTAGAGCTGGTGTCTCCATGTGGAACCAATTAGTTTTTCCAAGCACAAAATTAAATGCTCACAGATATAAAACATTCAAAATAATAAAGTCCGTGGATAATATCAGGAATACACAATACAAGGGCTGTAGCAATATCTGGGATTGAGTTAGCCAAAACACAACCGGATATTTCCGGTTTTATCCAGTCATATCCGGACAACTTGGCGTGGAATTCTTATGCAATGGACCGAGAAAATCACAGTACAAATGGTTTTGGAGAAAAGCAAAGTCTTTTCGTTAGGCAAGTGCATAAAATGTCATTTATATAAACAGAAATATCATGTTTGTTTGCCGCAGTTCCTCTAGCTTTCTGCCATGAAAATACGAATGTGTAGAGCTGGTGTCTCCATGTGGAACCAATAAGTGATTCCAAGCACAAAATTAAATATTCCCTGATAAAAAACATTCAAAACAATAAAGTCCGTGGATAATATCAGGAATACACAAACACAGAGGCTGTAGCAATATCTGGGATTCAGTTAGCCAAAACAAAACCGGATATTTCCGGTTTCATCCAGTCATATCAGGACAAACTGTTGTGGAATTCGGATGCAATGAACGAGAAAATCACAGTACAAATGATTTTGGAGAAAAGCACAGTCTTTTCGTTAGGAAACTGCATAAAATGTCAGCTACACAAACAGAAATATCATGTTTGTTTGCCACAGTTCCTCTTGTTTTCTACCTAGAAAATACGAATACATAGAGCTGGTGTCTCCATGTGGAACCAATTACTGTATCCAAGCTCAAAATAAAATGTTCCCGGATAAAAAAAAACATTCAAAACAATAAAGTCCGTTCATAATATCTAGAAAACACAAACACAGAGGCTGTACCAATATCTGGCATTGAGTTAGCCCAAAGAAAACTGGATATTTCCGTTTTCATCTAGTTATATGCGGACAAACTGGTATGGAATTCGAATGCAATGGACCGAGAAAATCACAGTAAAAATGGTTTTGGAAAAAATCAAAGTCTTTTCGTTAGGCAAGTGCATAAAATGTCATCTACACAAACAGAAATACCATGTTTGTTTGCGTATTTCCTCTAGCTTTCTCGCTAGAAAATACGAATGTGCAGAGCTGTTATCCCCATGATGAAGCAATTAGTGTTTCAATGCTATAAAATTAAATATTCCCTGATAAAAACATTCAAAACAATAAAGTCCATCGATAATATCCAGAAAACACAAACACAGAGGCTTTCATAATATTTTGGATTGAGTTAGCCAAAACACAACCGGATATTTCTGGATTCATTCAGTCATATCCAGACAAGGTGGTGTGGAATTTGTATGCAATGGACCGAGAAAATCACCGTAAAAATGTTGTTGGAGAAAAGTAAAGTCTTTTCAATAGGAAAATAGATAAAATATCATCGATGCAAACAGAAATCTCATGATTGTTTGCCGTAGTTCCTCTAGCTTTCTCCCTAAAAAATACAAATATGTAGAGCTGGTGTCTCCATGTGGAACCTATTAGTATTTCCAAACACAAAATAAAATGTTCTCTGATAAAAAAAAAATTCAAAACAATATAGTCCGCGGATAATATCAGGAATACACAAACACAGAGGCTGTAGCAATATCTGGGATTGCGTTAGCCAAAACAAAACCGGATATTTCCGGTTTCACCCAGTCATATCCAGACAAAGTGGTGTGGAATTCGTCTGAAATGGACCGAGAAAATCAGAGTAAAAATGGTATTGGAGAAAAGCAAAGTCTTTTCATTAGGCAAGTGCATAAAATGTCATCTCTATAATCAGAAATATCATGTTTGTTTGCCGCAGTCCCTCTAGCTTTCTCCCTAGAAAATACGAATGTGTAGAGCTGGTGCCTCTATGTGTAACCAATTACTCTATCCAAGCTCAAAATAAAATATTCCCAAATGAAAAACATTCAAAACAATAAAGTCCATTGATAATATCCCGAAAAAACAAACACAGAGGTTGTAGCAATATCTGTGATTGAGTTAGCCAAAACTAAACAGAATATTTCTGTTTTCATGCAGTCATATCTGAAAAACTGGTGTGGAATTCATATGCAATGGACCGAGAAAATCACAGTACAAATGGTTTTGGAGAAAAGGAAAGTCTTTTCGTTAGGCAAGGACAGAAAAAGTAATTGATACAAACAGAAATATCATATTTGTTTGCCGCAGTTCCTCTAGCTTTCTCCCAAGAAAATACGAATGTGTAGAGCTAGTGTCTCCATGTGGAAACAATTAGAGTTTCAAAGAAGAAAATTAAATGTTCCCTGAAAGAAAACATTCAAAAAAATATATTCCGTGGATAATATCAGGAATGCACAAACACAAAGGCTTTCAGAATATTTCAGATTGAGTTAGCCAAAAAACAACCAGATATTTCCGGCTTCATGCAGTCATATCCGGACACAGTGGTGTGGAATTCGTATGCAATTGACTGAGAAAAATACAGTAAAAATGGTTTTGGAGAAAAGCAAAGTCTTTTCGTTAGGCAAGTGCATAAAACGTCGTCTATACAAACAGAAATATCATGTTTGTTTGCCGTAATTCCTCTAGCTTTCTCCCTAGAAAATACGAATGCGTAGAGCTTGTGTCTCCATGTGGAAACAATTAGTGTTTCCCAGAACAAAATTAAATGTTCCCTGAGAAAAACATTCAAAACACTAAGTCCCTCGAAAATATCTAGAAAACACAAATACAGAGGCTGTAGCAATATCTGGGATTGAGTTACCAAAACACAACCGGATATTTCTGGTTTCATCCAGTCATATCTGGACAAAGTGGTGTGGAATTCATATGCAATGAAGAAAAAATCACAGTAAAAATGGTTTTGGAGAAAAGCAAATTCTTTTCGTTAGGCAAGTGTATAAAATGTCATCTAGACAAACAGAAATATCATGTTTGTTTCCCGCAGTTCCTCTAGCTTTCTCCTTAGAAAATACAAATGTGTAGAGCTGGTGTCTCCATGTGGAACCAATTAGTGTTTCCAAGCAAAAAATTGAATGTTCTCTGAAAAAAAAACATTCAAAACACTAAAGTCCGTGAATAATATCAGGAATACACAAACACGAGGCTGTAGCAATATCTGGGATTGAGTTAGCCAAAACACAACCGGATATTTCCGGTTTCATCCAGTCAAATCCGGACAAACTGGTGTGGAATTCGTATGCAATGGACCGAGAAAATCACAGCAAAAATGGTTTGGAGAAAAGTAAAGTCTTTTCGTTAGGCAAGTAGATAAAATATCATCGATACAAACTGAAATATCATGTTTGCTTGCCACAGTTCCTCTACCTTTCTAACTAGAAAATACTAATACATAGAGGTGGTGTCCCCATGATGAACCAATTTGTGTTTCTACGGTACAAAATTAAATGTTCCCTGATAAAAGCATTCAATACAATAAAGTCCATCGATAATATCCAGAAAACACAAACACAGAGGCTTTCACAGTATTTCGGATTGAGTTAGCCAAAACACAACTGGATATTTCCGCTTTCATGCAGTCATATCCAGACAAACTGGTGTGGAATTCATATGCAATGGACCGAGAAAATCATAGTAAAAATGGTTTTAGAGAAAAGCAATGTCTTTTCATTAGGCAAAAAGATAAAATATCATCGATACAAACAGAAATATCATGTTTGTTTGCCGCAGTTTCTCTAGCGTTCTCCCTAGAAAATACGAATGTGTAGAGCTGGTGTCTCCATGTGGACCAATTAGTGCTTCCAAGCACAAAATTAAATGTTCCCTGATAAAAATATTCAAAACAATAAATTCCATCGATAATATCCAGAAACACAAACACAGAGGCTTTCACAATATTTCGGATTGAATTAACCAAATCACAACCGGATTTTTCTGGTTTCATCCAGTCATATCCGGACAAAGTGGTGTGGAATTCGTATGCAATGGACCGAGAAAATCACATTAAATATGGTTTTAGAGAAAAGGAAAGACTTTTCGTTAGGCAAGTGCATAAATGTCATCGATACAAACATAAATATTATGTTTGTTTGCCGCAGTTCCTCTAGCTTTCTCCCTAGAAAATACGAATGTGTAGAGCTGGTGTCTCCAAGTGGAAACAAATAGTGTTTCCAAGCACAAAATTAAATGTTCCCTGATAAAAAATATTAAAAACAAGAAAGTCCGTGGATAATATCAGGAATGCACAAACACAGAGGCTGTAGCAATATTTCGGATTGAGTTAGCTAAAAAAAAAACGGATATTTCCGGTTTCATCCAGTCATATCTGGACAAACTGGTGTGGAATTCGTATGCAATGGACCGAGAAAATCACAGCAAAAATGGTTTGGAGAAAAGTAAAGTCTTTTCGTTAGGCAAGTAGATAAAATATCATCGATACAAACTGAAATATCATGTTTGCTTGCCACAGTTCCTCTACCTTTCTAACTAGAAAATACTAATACATAGAGGTGGTGTCCCCATGATGAACCAATTTGTGTTTCTACGGTACAAAATTAAATGTTCCCTGATAAAAGCATTCAATACAATAAAGTCCATCGATAATATCCAGAAAACACAAACACAGAGGCTTTCACAGTATTTCGGATTGAGTTAGCCAAAACACAACTGGATATTTCCGCTTTCATGCAGTCATATCCAGACAAACTGGTGTGGAATTCATATGCAATGGACCGAGAAAATCATAGTAAAAATGGTTTTAGAGAAAAGCAATGTCTTTTCATTAGGCAAAAAGATAAAATATCATCGATACAAACAGAAATATCATGTTTGTTTGCCGCAGTTTCTCTAGCGTTCTCCCTAGAAAATACGAATGTGTAGAGCTGGTGTCTCCATGTGGACCAATTAGTGCTTCCAAGCACAAAATTAAATGTTCCCTGATAAAAATATTCAAAACAATAAATTCCATCGATAATATCCAGAAACACAAACACAGAGGCTTTCACAATATTTCGGATTGAATTAACCAAATCACAACCGGATTTTTCTGGTTTCATCCAGTCATATCCGGACAAAGTGGTGTGGAATTCGTATGCAATGGACCGAGAAAATCACATTAAATATGGTTTTAGAGAAAAGGAAAGACTTTTCGTTAGGCAAGTGCATAAATGTCATCGATACAAACATAAATATTATGTTTGTTTGCCGCAGTTCCTCTAGCTTTCTCCCTAGAAAATACGAATGTGTAGAGCTGGTGTCTCCAAGTGGAAACAAATAGTGTTTCCAAGCACAAAATTAAATGTTCCCTGATAAAAAATATTAAAAACAAGAAAGTCCGTGGATAATATCAGGAATGCACAAACACAGAGGCTGTAGCAATATTTCGGATTGAGTTAGCTAAAAAAAAACGGATATTTCCGGTTTCATCCAGTCATATCTGGACAAACTGGTGTGGAATTCGTATGCAATGGACAGAGAAAATCACAGTAAAAATGGTTTTGGAGGAAAGCAAAGTCTTTTCATTAGGCATGTAGATAAAATATCATCGATACAAACTATAATATCATGTTAATTTGCCACAGTTCCTCTACTTTTCTACCTAGAAAATACGAATACATAGAGCTGGTGTCACCATGATGATTCAATTAGTGTTTCTACAGTACAAAATTAAATGTTCCCTGATAAAAACATTGAAAACAATAAAGTCCATAATATCCAGAAAACACAAACACAGAGCCAGTAGCCATATCTGCGATTGAGTTAGCGAGAAGAAAACCGGATATTTCCGGTTTCTTCCAGTCATATCCGGACAAACTGCTATGGAATTCGTATGAATGGGACCGAGAAAATCACAGTACAAATGGTTTTGGAGAAAAGCAAAGTCTTTTCGTTAGGCAAATGCATAAAATGTGATTGATACAAACAGAAATATCACGTTTGATTGCCGCATTTCTTCTAGCTTTCTCCCAAGAAAATACGAATGTGTAGAGCTGGTGTCTCCATGTGGAAACAATTAGTGTTTCAACGCTACAAAATTAAATGTTCTCTGATAAAAAAACTTTCAAAACAATAAAGGCTGTGGATAATATCAGGAATACACAAACACAGAGGATGTAGCAATATCTGGGATTGAGATAGGCACAACAAAACCGGACATTACTGGTTTCATGCAGTCATATCCGGACAAACTGATGTGGAATTCATATACAATGGACCGAGAATTTCACAGTAAATATGATTTTGGAGAAAAGCAAAGTGTTTTCATCAGGCAAGTAGATAAAATATCATCGATACAAACAGAAATATCATGTTTGTTTGCCGCAGTTCCTCTAGCTTTCTCCTAGGAAATATGAATGTGTAGAGCTTTTCCCCATGTGGAATCAATTAGTGTTTCAGTGGTACAAAATTAAATGTTCCCTGATAAAAATATACAAAACAATAAATTCCATCGATAATATCCAGAAACACAAACACAGAGGCTTTCACAATATTTCCGAGTGAGTTAGCCAAAGCACAACCGGATATTTCTGGTTTCATCCAGTCTATCCGGAAAAAAGTGGTATGGAATTCATATGTAATGGACCGAGAAAATCACAGTAAAATGGTTTTGGAGAAAAGCAAAGTCCTTTCATTAGGCAAGTGGATAAAATGTCATCGATACAAACAGAAATATCAAGCTTGTTTGCCGCAGTTCCTCTAGCATTCTCCCTAGAAAATACAAATATATAGAGCTGGTGTCTCCATGTGCAACCAATTAGTGTTTCCAAGCACAAAATTAAAAGTTCCCTGATGAAAAACATTAAAAACAATAAAGTCCGTGGATAATATCAGACATACACAAACACAGAGGCTGTAGCAATATCTGGGATTGAGTTGGCCAAAACACAACAGGATATTTCCGGTTTCATCCAGTCATATCCGGAAAAACTGGTGTGGAATTCGTATGCAATGGACCGAGAAAATCACAGTAAAAATGGTTTGGAGAAAAGCAAAGTCTTTTCATTAGGCAAGTGGATAAAATATCATCGATACAAACTGAAATATCATGTTTGCTTGCGACAGTTCCTCTACCTTTCTCCCTAGAATATACGAATGTGGAGAGCTGGTGTCTCCATGATGAACCAATTAGTGTTTCTACGGTACAAAATTAAATGTTCCCTGATAAAAACATTGAAAACAATAAAGTCCATCGATAATATCCAGAAAACACAAACACAGAGACTTTCACAGTATTTCGGATTGAGTTAGCCAAAACACAACCTGATATTTCTGGTTTCATTCAGTCATGTCCGGGAAAACTGGTGTGGAATTCGTATGCAATGGACTGAGAAAATCACAGTATAAATGGTTTTGAGGAAAGCAAAGTCTTTTCGTTTGGGAAGTGCATAAATTGTCATCAATACAAACAGAAATATCATGTATGTTTGTCGCAGTTCCTCTAGCATTCTCCCTAGAAATTATGAATGGGTAGATCTGGTGTCCCCATGATGAACCAATTAGTGTCTCTATGGTACAAAATTAAATGTTCCCTGATAAACACATTCAAAACACTAAAGTCCATCAATAATAACCAGAAAACACAAACACAGAGGCTGTAGAAATATCTGGAATTGAGTTAGCCAAAATAAAACCGGATATTTCCGGTTTCATCCAGTCATATCCGGACAAACTGGTGTGGAATTCGTATGCAATCGAACAAGAAAATCACAGTACAAATGGTTTTGGAGAAAAACACAGTCTTTTCGTTAGGCAAGTGGATAAAATGTCATCGATACAAACAGAAATATCAAGCTTGTTTGCCGCAGTTCCTCTAGCATTCTCCCTAGAAAATACAAATATATAGAGCTGGTGTCTCCATGTGCAACCAATTAGTGTTTCCAAGCACAAAATTAAAAGTTCCCTGATGAAAAACATTAAAAACAATAAAGTCCGTGGATAATATCAGACATACACAAACACAGAGGCTGTAGCAATATCTGGGATTGAGTTGGCCAAAACACAACAGGATATTTCCGGTTTCATCCAGTCATATCCGGAAAAACTGGTGTGGAATTCGTATGCAATGGACCGAGAAAATCACAGTAAAAATGGTTTGGAGAAAAGCAAAGTCTTTTCATTAGGCAAGTGGATAAAATATCATCGATACAAACTGAAATATCATGTTTGCTTGCGACAGTTCCTCTACCTTTCTCCCTAGAATATACGAATGTGGAGAGCTGGTGTCTCCATGATGAACCAATTAGTGTTTCTACGGTACAAAATTAAATGTTCCCTGATAAAAACATTGAAAACAATAAAGTCCATCGATAATATCCAGAAAACACAAACACAGAGGCTTTCACAGTATTTCGGATTGAGTTAGCCAAAACACAACCTGATATTTCTGGTTTCATTCAGTCATGTCCGGGAAAACTGGTGTGGAATTCGTATGCAATGGACTGAGAAAATCACAGTATAAATGGTTTTGAGGAAAGCAAAGTCTTTTCGTTTGGGAAGTGCATAAATTGTCATCGATACAAACAGAAATCTCATGTTGGTTTGCCGCAGTTCCTCTAGCTTTCTCCGTAGAAAATAGGAATGTGTAGAGCTGGTGTTCCCATTATAAACCAATTAGTGTTCCGAAGCACAAAATTAAAAGTTCCCTTAAAAAAAAGCATTCAAAACAATAAAATCTGTGGATAATATCTGGCATACACAAACACAGAGGCTGTAGCGATATCTGGGATTGAGTTAGTCAAAACAAAACCGGATATTTCCGGTTTCATCCAGTCATATCTGGACAAACTGGTGTGGAATTCATATGCAATGGACTGAGAAAATCACAGTAAAAATGGTTTTGGAGAAGACCAAACTGTTTTCATCAGGCAAGAAGATAAAATATCATCAATACAAACAGAAATATCATGTTTGTTTGCCGCAGTTCTACTAGCTTTCTCCCTAGAAAATATGAATGTGTAGAGCTGGTGTCCCCATGATGAAACAATTAGTGATTCAACGGTACAAAATTAAATGTTGCCTGATAAAAACATTCAAAACAATAAAGTCCGTGGATAATATCCGGAAAACACAAACACAGAGGCTGTAGCAATATCTGGGATTGAGGTAGCCAAAACAAAACCAGATAGTTATGGTTCCATCCAGTCATATCCGGACAAAGTGGTGTGGAATTCGTATGCAAGGGAAGGAGAAAATTACAGTAAAAATGGTTTTGGAGAAAAGCAAATTCTTTTCATTAGGTAAGTAGATGAAATATCAGCGACACAAAGAGAAATATCATGTTTGTTTGTCGCAGTTCCTCTAGCTTTCTCCCTAGAAAATATGAATGTGTAGAGATGGTGTTCCCAGTATGAACCAATTACTGTTTCCAAGCACAAAATTCAATGTTCTCTGAAAAAAAACATTCAAAAATATAAATTCCGTGGATAATATCAGGAATACACAAACTCAGAGGCTGTAGCAATATTTCTGATTGAGTTAGCCAAAACAAAACCAGATATTTCTAGTTTCATCCAGTCATATCCGGACAAAATGGTGTGGAATTCGTATGCAATGGACCGAGAAAATCACAGTACAAATGGTTTTGAAGAAAAGGAAATTCTTTTCGTTAAGCAAGTGCATAAAATGTCATCTATACAAACAGAAATATCATGTTTTTTTGCTGCAGTTTCGCTATCTTTCTCCCAAGAAAATACGAATTTGTAGAGCTGGTGTCTCCATGTGGAAACAATTAGTGTTTCCAAGCACAAAATTAAATGTTCCCTGATAAAAAACATTGAAAACAATAAAGTCTGTGGATAATATCAGGAATACACAAACACAGAGGCTGTAGCATTATCTGGGATTGAGTTAGTCAAAACAAAACCGGATATTTCCGGTTTCATCCAGTTATATCCGGACAAACTGCTGTGGAATTCGTATGCAATGGACTGAGAAAATCACAGTAAAAATGGTTTTGGAGAAGAGCAAAGTGTTTTCATTAGGCAAGAAGATAAAATATCATCAATACAAACAGAAATATCATGTTTGTTTGCCGCAGTTCTACTAGCTTTCTCCCTAGAAAATATGAATGTGTAGAGCTGGTGTCCCCATGATGAAACAATTAGTGATTCAACGGTACAAAATTAAATGTTGCCTGATAAAAACATTCAAAACAATAAAGTCCGTGGATAATATCCGGAAAACACAAACACAGAGGCTGTAGCAATATCTGGGATTGAGGTAGCCAAAAAAAAACCAGATAGTTATGGTTCCATCCAGTCATATCCGGACAAAGTGGTGTGGAATTCGTATGCAATGGACCGAGAACATCACAGTAAAAATGGTATTGGAGAAAAGCAAAGTCTTTTCGTGAGGCAAGTGCATAAAATATCATCGATACAAACAGAAATATCATGTTTGTTTGCCGAAGTTCCTCAAGCTTTCTCCCTAGAAAATACGAATATGTAGCGCTGGTGTCAATGTGGAACCAATTACTGTATGCTACCTCAAAATAAAATGTTCCCTGATAAAAAACATTCAAAAAATAAAGTCCATCGATAATATCCATGAAATACAAACACAGAGGCTATAGCAATATTTCATATTGAGTTAGCGAAACAAAACCGGATATTTCCAGGTTCATCCAGGCATATCAGGACAAGGTGGTGTGGAATTCGTATGCAATGGACCGAGAAAATCACAGTAGTAATGGTTTTGGAGAAAAGCAAAGTCTTTTCGTTAGGCAAGTGCATAAAATGTCATCTATACAAACAGAAATATCATGTTTGTTTGCCGCAGTTCCTCTAATTTTCTACATAGAAAATACGAATATATTCAGCTGATGTCTCCATGTGGAACCAATTACTGTATCCAAGCTCAAAATAAAATGTTCCCCGATAAAAAACATGGAAAAAAATAAAGTCCGTTGATAATATCCAGAAAACACAAACATAGAGGCTTTCAAAATATTTCGGATTGAGTTAGCCAAAACACAACCGGATATTTCTGGTTTCATCCAGTCATATCCGGAAAAAGTGGTGTGGAATTCGTATGCAATGGACCGAGAAAATCACAGTACAAATGGTTATGGAGAAAAGCAAAGTCTTTTCGTTAGGCAAGTGCATAAAATGTCATCGATACAAACAGAATATCATATTTTTTGCCGCAGTTCCTCCAGCTTTCTCCTAGAAAATACGAATGTGTACAGCTGGTGTCCCCATGATGAACCAATTAGTGTTTCTACGGTATAAAAATATATGTTCCCTGAAAAAAAACATTCAAAACAATGAAGTCCGTGGATAATATCAGGAATATACAAACACAGAGGCTGTAGAAATATCTGGGATTGAGTTAGCCAAAACAAAACCGGATATTTCCGGTTTCATCAAGTCATATCTGGACAATTTGGTGTGGAATTCGCATGCAATGGACCGAGAAAATCACAGTAAAAATGGTTTTTTAGAAAAGCAAAGTCTTCGTTAGACAAGTGCATAAAATGTCATCTATACAAACAGAATTATCATGTTTGTTTGCCACAGTTCCTCTAGCTTTCTCCGTAGAAAATATGAATGTGTAGAGCTGGTGTCTCCATGTGGAAACAATTAGTGTTTCCAAGCAGAAAATTAAATGTTCCCTGATAAAAAACATTCAAAACAATAAAGTCTGTGGATAATATCAGGAATACACAAACACAGAGGCTGTAGAAATATCTGGGATTGAGTTAGCCAAAACACAACCACATATTTCTGGTTTCATGCAGTCATATGCGGACAAAGCGGTGTGCAATTCGTATGCCATGCACCGAGAAAATCACAGTAAAAATGGTTTTGGAGAAAAGCAAAGTGTTTTCGTTAAGCAAGTGCATAAAATGTCATCTATACAAACAGAAATATCATGTTTGTTTGCCACAGTTCCTCTAGCTTTCTCTGAAGAAAATACGAATGTGTAGAGCTGGTGTCTCCATGTGGAAACAATTAGTGTTTCCAAGCATAAAATTAAATGTTCCCTGATAAAAAAAAACCTTCAAAACCATATGTCTGTGGATAATATCAAGAATACACAAACACAGTTGCTGTAGCAATATCTGGGATTGAGTTAGCCAAAACACAACCGGATATTTCTGATTTCATGCAGTCATATGTGGACAATGCGGTGTGGAATTCGTATGCAATGCACCGAGAAAATCACAGTACAAATGGTTTTGGAGAAAAGCAAAGTGTTTTCATTAGGCAGTTGCATAAAATGTCATTTAAACAAACAGAATTATCATGTTTGTTTGCCGCTGTTCCTCTAGATTTCTCCCTAGAAAATACGAATGTGTAGAGCTGGTGTTCCCATAATGAAGCAATTAGTGTTTCCACGGTACAAAATGTAATGTTCCCTGATAAAAATATTGAAAACAATGAGTCCATTGATAATATCCAGAATACACAAACACAGAGGCTGTAGCAATATTTCAGATTGAGTTAGCCAAAACACAACCGGATATTTCTGTTTTCATCCAGTCATATCCGGACAAAGAGGCGTGGAATTTGTATGCAATGGACTGAGAAAATAACAGTACAAATGGTTTAGAGAAGGGGAAAGTCTTTTCGTTAGGCAAGTGCATAAAATGTCATCGATACAAACAGAAATATCATGGTTGTTGGCCGCAATTCCTCTAGCTTTCTCCCTAGAAAATACGAATGTGTAGAGCTGGTGTCCCCATGATGAACCAATTAGTGTTTCTACGGTACAAAATGACATGTACCCTGATAAAAACATTCAAAAGAATGAATTCCATCGATAATATCCACAAAACACAAATACAGAGACTTTTACAATATTTCGGTTTGAGTTAGCCAAAACACAACAGGATATTTCTGGTTTCATCCAGTCATATCCGGAAAAGTCATTTGGAATTCGTATGCAATGGACCGAGAAAATCACAGTAAAAATGGTTTTGCTGAATAGTCCATCGATAATATCCAGAAAACAAAAACACAGAGGCTGTAGCAATATTTTGGATTGAGTTAGCCAAAACACAACCGGATATTTCTGGTTTCATCCAGTCATATCCGGACAAAGTAGTATGGAATTCGTATGCAATGGACCGAGAAAATCACAGTAAAAATGGTTGTGGAGGAAAGCAAAGGCTTTTCGTTAGGCAAGTGCATAAAATGTCATCTAGACAAACAGAAATGTCATGTTCGATTGCCGCAGTTCCTCTAGCTTTCTGCTTAGAAAATACGAATATGTAGAGCTGGTGTCCCCATGTGGAACCAATAAGATTTTCAACGGTACAAAATTAAATGTTCCCTGATAAAAACATTCAAAACAATAAGTCCATCAACAATATCCAGAAAACACAAACACAGAGGCCGTAGCAATATTTCGGATTGAGTTAGCCAAAACACCACCGGATATTTCTGGTTTCATCCAGTCATATCCGGACAAAGTCGTTTGGAATTTGTATGCAATGGACCGAGAAAAGCACAGTAAAAATGGTTTTGGAGAAAAGCAAAGTCTTTTCGTAAGGCAACTGCATAAAATGTCATCTATACCAAGAGAAATTTCATGTTTGTTTGCCGCAGGTCCTCTAGTTTTCTCCGAGAAAATACGAATGTGTAGAGCTGGTGTCTCCATTTGGAACCAAGTAGTGTTTCCAAGAACAAAATTAAATGTTCCCTGAACAAAAACATTCAAAACAATAAATCCCGTGGATAATATCACGAATATACAAACACAGAGGCTGTAGCAATATCTGGGATTGAGTTAATCAAAACACAACTGGATATTTCTGGTTTCATCCAGTCATATCCGGACAGAGTGGTGTGGAATTCGTATGCAATGGACGGAGAAAATCACAGTACAAATAGTTTTGGAGATAAGCAAAGTCTTTTCGTTAGGCAAGTGCATAAAATGTCATCGATACAAACAGAAATATCATGTTTTTTTGTCTCAGTTCCTCTAGCTTTCTCACTAGAAAATAGGAATGTGTAGAGCTGGTGTCGCCATGTGGAACCAATTAGTGTTTCGACGGTACAACATGAAATGTTCCCCGATAAAAACATTCAAAACAATAAAGTCCATCGATAATATCCAGAAAACACAATCACAGAGGCTGTAGCAATATTTCGGATTTAGTTACCCAAAACACAACCGGATATTTCTGGTCTCATCCAGTCATATCTGGACAAACTCGTGTGGAATTCGTATGAAATGGACCAAGAAAATCACAGTAAAATGGTTTTGGAGAAAAGCAAAGTCTTTTCGTTAGGCAAGTGCATAAAATGTCATCTACACAAACTGAAATATCATGTTTGTTTGCCACAGTTCCTCTAGCTTTTTCCCTAGAATATGCGAATGTGTAGAGCTTGTGTCTCCATGTGGAAACAATTAGTGTTTCCCAGGACAAATTAAATTTTCCCTGATAAAAGACATTCAAAACAATAAAGTCTGTGGATAGTATCAGGAATACACAAACACAGAGGCTGTAGCAATATCAGAGATTGAGTTAGCCAAAACACAACTGGATATTTCTGGTTTCATCCAGTCATATCCGGACAAAGTCGTGTGGAATTCCTATGCAATGGACCGAGAATATCACAGTACAAATGTTTTGGAGAAAATCATGTATTTTTGTTAGGCAAGTGCATAAAATGTCAGCTATAGAAACAGAAATATCATGTTTGTTTGCCGCAATTCCTATAGGTTTCTCTGTAGAAATTATGAATGTAATTACTGACGCCATGAACAAGAGTGTAAAATCGTTAAGTCAGCAACAGGAGTCACTGTGTACTTACATCCCATGTGGGATCTCTCCTTAATGTGTTGTCTAATGTGCAGTGATGCTATAACTAGTACTGAAACAGTATTTTTGCACTTTGTGTTTCTGCATGGGTACAAACTCTTGAGATCTTTACTAATTATATACTGAATTGATCTTCTGTATATAAAGATAATTGGAAATGAAAAAAAAAAACCTGGTGATAAATTGGAAATAGCATAGAAAATTAATTAGTTTTTAAAAAAATATTATGTAGGATCTCTGCCTTTAATGTGCTGTACACTCTTATTTAATGCTATAACTAGTACTCCAACAGTATTTTTTTTTCACTTTGTGTTGCTATATGGGGGCAAACTGTTGAAATCGTTACCTAATTTATACTAAACTGATCTTTTGTATATAAAGAGAATTGAAAATGAATCATGATGTGATTGGAAGGGGAGAGGGAGCGGGAAAGGGGAGGGTTGTGGGTGGGAGGGAAGTTTTGTGTGAGGGAAGCCATTGTAACCCACGAGCAGTACTTTGGAAATTTATATTCATTAAATAAAAGTTTAATAAAAAAAAGAAATTACGAATGTGTAGAGCTGGTGTCTCCATGTGGAAACAATTAGTGTTTCAACGGTACAAAATTAAATGTTCCCTGATAAAAAACATTGAAAACTAAAAAATCCATGAATAATATCCAGAAAACACAAACACAGAGGCTTTCACAATATTTTTGATTGAGTTAGCCAAAACACAACCGGATATTTCTGGTTATTCGAGTCATATCCGTACAAAGTGGTGTGGGATTCATATGCAACAGACCAAGAGATCAGAGTAAAAATTATTTTGGAGAAAAGCAAAGTTTTTTCATTAGCAAGAGCATAAAATGTCATCGATACAAACAGAAATATCATGTTTGTTTGCCACAGTTCCTATAGCTTTCTCCGTAGAAAATACAAATGTGTAGACCTGGTGTCTCCATGTGGAACCAATTAGTGTTTCCAAGCACAAAATTAAATATTCCCTGAAAAAAAAACATTAAAAAAATAAAGTCCTTGGATAATATCAGGAATACACAAACACAGAGTCCGTAGAAATATCAGGGACTGAGTTAGCCAAAACCACATATTTCTGGATTCGTCCAGTCATATCCGGACAAAGTGGTGTGGAATTCGTATGTAATGGACCGAGATAATCACAGTAAAATTCGTTTTGGAGAAAAGCAAAGTCTTTTCATAAGGCAAGTGCATAAAATGTCATCTATACAAACAGAAATATCATGTTTGTTTGCCACAGTTCCTCTAGCTTTCTCCCTAGAAAATAGGAATGTGCAGAGCTGGTGTCCCCATGATGAACCAATTAGTGTCTCTACGGAACAAAATTAAATGTTCACTGATAAAGAACATTCAAAACAATAAAGTCTATGGATAATATCAGGAATACACAAACACAGAGGCTGTAGAAATATCTGGGATTGAGTTAGCCAAAACAAAACCGGATATTTCCGGTTTCATCCAGTCATATCCGGACAAACTGGTGTGGAATTCGTATGCAATGGACCGAGAAAATCAGAGTAAAAATGGTTTTGGAGAAAAGCAATGTCTGTTCGTGAGGCAAGTGCATAAAAAGTCATCTATACAAACAGAAATATCACGTTTGTTTGCCGCAGTTCCTCTAGGTTTCTCTCTGGAAAATACGAATGTGTAGAGCTGGTGTCTCCATGTGGAAACAATTAGTGTATCAACAGTACTAAAATAAATGTTCCCTGATAAAAAACATTCAAAACAATAAAGTCAGTGGATAATATCAGGAACGCACAAACACAGAGGCTGTAGCAATATCTGGGATTGAGTTAGCCAAAACAAAACCAGATATTTCCGGTTTCATCCAGTCATATCCGGACAAAGTGGTGTGGAATTCGTATGCAATGGACCGAGAAAATCACAGTAAAAATGGCTTTGGAGAAAAGCAAATTCTTTTCATTAGGCAAGTGCATAAAATGTCATCTATACAAACAGAAATATCATGTTTGTATGTCGCAGTTCCTCTAGCTTTCTCCCTAGAAAATTCAAATGTGTAGAGCTGGTGTCTCCATGTGGAACTAGTTACTGTATCCAAGCTCAAAATACATGTTCCCTGATAAAAACATTCAAAACAATAAAGTCCATCGATAATATCCAGAAAAAACAAACATAGATGCTGTAGCAATATCTGGGATTGAGTTAGCCAAAAAATAAAACCGGATATTTCCGGTTTCATAAAGTCATATCCGGACAAACTGGTGTGGAATTCGTATGAAATGGACCGAGAAAATCATAGTACAAATGGTTTTGGCGAAAAGCAAAGTCTTTACATTGGGCAAGTGCATAAAATGTCATCTATACAAACAGAAATATCATGTTTGTTTACCGCAGTTCCTCTACATTTCTCCCTAGAAAATACGAATGTGTAGAGCTGGTGTCCCCATGATCAACGAACTAGTGTTTCTACGGTACAAAAATAAATGTTCCCTGATGAAATCATGCAAAACAATAAAGTCCATCGATAATATCCAGAAAAAATAAATACAGAAGCTTTCACAATATTTTGGATTGAGTTAGCCAAAACACAACCGGATATTTCTGGTTTCATCCAGTCATATCCGGACAAACTGGTGTGGAATTCGTATGAAATGGACGGAGAAAATCAGAGTAAAAATGGTTTTGGAGAAAAGCAAAGTCTTTTCTTCAGCCAAGTGCATAGAATGTCATCTATACAAAGAGAAATATCATGTTTCTTTGCTGCAGTTCCTCTAGCTTTCTCCCTGGAAAATAAGAATGTGTAGAACTGGTGTCTCCATGTGGAACCAATTAGTGTTAGCAAGCACAAAATTAAATATTCCCTGAAAAAAAAAACATTGAAAAATATAAAGTCCATGAATAATATCAGGAATACACAAACACAGAGGCTGTAGCAATATTTCGTATTGTAAGACCCCCGAAAGGTGCCTCACACTTCTACCGACCCCAGAAACACGAATTCCATTCCACCAATCGCTGTAAAGAACATGAGGAAGTTTATTTCATCTGCGCAGATGGGCCAACTCTTAAGCACAACAGTGTGAGAAGAGAGGCACCGATCATCAACTGCTCAAAGTATTTAAGGCTAAAAACCACAACATTAGCATATCTCCACAGCCTGACACAGAGGATCACAAGATAAACCGCAGCATGACAAATTCTCATAAGACACAGGGTTTTTCCAGGGTGAGGGGACAGAAGACCTTGAGCAAGCATAAACACGGGGTCATCATGACCAAAAACTTGTCATATGCTCAATTATCTCATAAACGCATTAGCACAATCATCACATGCTACAAGGTCAGCTAAAGTCTAGTTATCTTAAAAAATGCATTTCGCAAGCCAAAGCACTTTGTACAGAAGCAAAATAATATGCAGTCAGCTCAGCAGCTCCATTTTAACTCTTCCTATCTTAATTTCACATTCCAATTTCACATTCCAATTTAACCCCATCCTATCCTAATTTCACATTCCCCCCTTTTCTTTTGGTTAAATTTTAATCTTAAAATTTTAGATAATTTCTATATATATGCCCTCTATAGTTTCGGTCTCACCACTTTGATCCTGTCTTTGGTCCTGCCTTCGGTCCCATCTTGCTAAAATTATGGCATAGGCAGCAGCAAAAAGCCCATGTATTACAAAAACTAAAGATAAAAGTAGTATTATTGAAAGAGTACCCGACCGTACAGTAGGGGGTACATCAGTCGAATTAAAACTTTTAGATGTATTTGCTATCTGGGGGAGTGTAAAGGTCGTGGGTTGGCCTTGGGATTTTATAGTTGTGGCCCCAGGAACAGGCCTTTGGTGGGAAGTCGAGGGTACGACTTCAGTATGTGGAAGGGCTTCCTCTTTAAGTTGAATTTTAAATAGGAGCCCGGGATTATAGTCAGAAACATAAAACCTCAAACCCCATATTTTTCCCTTCTTCCAGTCTGTAAGGTTGGCCTTTTTTCCTTTTTCTGTGAAAGAAATATTAAGGGGCATAGAGCAGTTAGGATCTCTCCCAGGAGTAAAATTACGGTGTACAGTAATCCAATCCCAACTAGAGGAGGGTTTCCAATATATGTGACCAGTGGTTTCACATCCCCAGGCCTTACAGTAGAAAGATTCTGCTCCCCCGCATCGTCTCTTTTCCTCTGTAGACCTGCCATCCTTAGGGCACACATAAAACTCTTGTTGTTGTAACCGGCATCTTTTTATCTTAGACTCGCACCCAAGCCGCGCGGGGCCACTGATCAATGCTCCAGGGGCGAATGCGACACCATAGGCTGCCAAGTTATCCATTCCCTTTACTAGCTTACATACATCAGGGTGCAAGGCAGGCCACCATGTCCCGGAGGGGGCCACGCGGGTAACGGACCATACGACCTCCGTGGTACCAGATTGCACCTCCCACGTGAGCCTCACCGGGGCATACGGGCCGCCCATAATAGGGGTAAAAAGAATTGTAAGCAGTACTAAACAGTTTTTGAAATTCTTATCTTGAGTGGGTTTTGAGTACGTTGTAGTTTCCATTTTGGTGTCGGCTCGTCGGCAGGGTCGTCGGTCTCTTGTCTCTGTTCAGCTGTCACCCTCTTGACATGTGACACGTGTATCCAGGCGGCAATTCCGTCTACCTTTATCGCGGTCGGCGTAGTTAATAATACCATGTAGGGTCCCTTCCAACGTGGCTCAAGCGTCTTAATCTGGTGTCTGCGGACGTAGACAATGTCCCCAATCTGGAACGAATGCGGGAGCGTAGGACACTTGGACTGGTATACGGCAGTCAGCTGCTTCCCTATTTGCCTGTGGATGAGCTGTAAAGCTCGGAAGCGGGTCTGTAAAGTAGAGGATGTTGCAAATGAGTCAATACTGGGTCCCAACAAATCTGCTGCAGGTGGAGGGCCTCCGTACAATATTTCATAGGGTGTTAATCCACATACAGAAGGTGTGTTACGAGCCCTGAACAAAGCCATCGGCAGCAGTTCGACCCAGTCTCTAGTGCCAGTCTCCATTGTTAATTTAGTCAAGGTCTCCTTAATTGTTCTGTTCATTCGTTCTACCTGACCTGAACTCTGGGGCCTGTACGCACAATGCAATTTCCAATCAATCCCCAACACTTTGGTCACCATCTGACTTACCCTGGAGACGAAGGCGGGTCCATTATCCGACCCCAATACCTTAGGTAAGCCAAACAGCGGGAAGATTTCTTCTAATATCTTCTTAACCACGACTTGTGCTGTCTCCTTCTTCACTGGAAATGCTTCAGGCCAGCCGAAAAAGGTATCTACGAACACTAGAAGGTACTTAATTCCATATCTACTTGGGCAGACCTCTGTAAAATCTATTTCCCAATTAATTCCAGGCCTATCCCCCCGTATCCGGGCTCCTTCAGGTATTTTAGAACATCTGGGATTTACCTTGGCGCATGGGATGCAGGCCTCTACGGTTTGTTTTACTGCTGTAGGTAGTCCCAATAAAAAATGAGAGATCTCCTCCCTATCCAGTAAGGTCTTCAATTTCTTATACCCTAAATGTGTCCATCTATGTAGATCTTGCACTAATCTTCTGGTTTCTTTTGTGGGCAGCACGACTTTATCCTGTATTTTCCAGCTTTTAGTGGCCTCGTCGTAAATTCCCCCTAGCCTTTGTATGGCTGCCACATCTTGTTCAGTATAATTCCATTCTGGCCCCCGGCTGGGAGGGTCTTGCACATCGATGTTTAACACGCAGCTACCCAAGGCGCTAGTTCTGGCCACCTCATCCGCCATCCGGTTACCCTGTGCCACTGGATCCTCTCCTTTTTGGTGGCCAGGGCAATGTATGATGCTCACCTTCTTTGGCAAGAAGAGGGCCTGTAGGAGGTCTAAGATTTCCTGCTTATTTTTAATTTCTCTGCCTGCTGAAGTAAGCAGTCCCCTTCTTTTATATATTTCACCATGCACATGCGCCGTAGCGAAGGCGTATCGACTGTCTGTATAAATGTTTACCCTCTTCCCTTTTGCCTGTTTTAAGGCCTCAGTCAGAGCTACCAACTCAGCTTTCTGTGCTGAAGTGCCCGGTGGTAAGGCAGAGGCCCAAACAACAGTTTTTCCGTCGACCACCGCCGCCCCTGCCCTCCTCTCACCTTGATGGAGGAAGCTGCTGCCATCTGTATACCAGGTGTACTCCGCGTCTGGCAGGGGCTGGTCTGTCAAGTCCTCACGGGCCCCGTAGGCTTCAGCCAGTACCTGTTGGCAATTGTGACTGACCTGCGTATGGTCTCCTGGTTCCGGCAGTAGAGTGGCGGGGTTGAGAGAGGCCGTCGTTCCAAACCGGATGCGCTCGGGGTTGAGTAACATTGCTTGGTAATGGGTAATTCTGGCATTTGATAGCCATCGATCAGGTGGCTGACGTATGACCGTCTCAATAGCATGAGACGTCACTACGGTCAGTGGCTGTCCCAGAGTCAGTTTGTCGGAATCTTTCACAATCGTGGCCACCGCCGCTATCATGCGAAGACACGGGGGCCACCCAGAGGCGACACTGTCCAATTTCTTTGAAAAATAGGCCACCGGCCTCTTCCAAGGCCCTAATTTTTGGGTTAAAACTCCCTTTGCAATCCCCCCTCTTTCGTCTATGTATAGGATAAAAGGCTTGTTGGGGTCAGGCAGGCTTAATGCGGGGGCTTCCAAGAGGGCCTTTTTTAGTTGATCGAAGGCCAGCTGCTGTTCTTCTCCCCAGATGTAAGGGGAATTGTTTTTTGTGAGGGGATATAGGGAAGCCGCAATCTCCGCAAACCCAGGAATCCACAGGCAGCAGAAACCGGTGCTTCCCAGAAATTCCCTCAACTGGCGTGGGTTTTTAGGTGGGGGTATAAGCGCCACCGCCTGTTTACGTCCCTCCGTTAGCCACCTCCTGCCCCCTCTCAATTTATAACCCAGGTAAACTACCTGTCGGGCACATATTTGGGCCTTTTTGGCAGAGGCGCGATATCCCAGCTCACCTAGCTTCTGGAGCAGGGATTCCGTGCTCTGTTTACAGTCCTCTTCGGTTTCTGCTGCCAGGAGTAAGTCATCCACATACTGTAACAAAGTCCATTGAGGGTTACTCACCCTAAAGCTTGCCAAGTCATGATGTAAGGCCTCATCGAATAGTGTGGGCGAATTTTTAAATCCTTGTGGGAGTCTGGTCCAAGTCAATTGCCCCGAGAATCCAGTCTCCGGGTCCTTCCATTCGAATGCAAACAAAGGTTGGCTCTGGGGGCTCAATCTCAGACAAAAGAAAGCATCTTTTAAATCTAGCACTGTATACCAAGTGCGCGATGGAGGCAAAGTGCTCAGCAAGTTGTACGGATTTGGCACGGTCGGGTGAATGTCTTCAACCCGACGATTTACCTCGCATAAGTCCTGCACAGGTCGGAAGTCATTGGTGCCTGGTTTCCGTACCAGCAGTAAGGGTGTATTCCAAGGGGATTGGCAGGGTTTTAATATTCCCAAGTCCAGCAGTCTCTTAATGTGGGGCCGGATTCCATCCTTTGCTTCTTTGGTCATAGGATACTGTCGTACAGATATTGGTTCAGCTGTAGGTTTTACATTTACTATAATAGGTGGCTGCTGAATTGCTAATCCTATCCCTCCGGTCTCTGCCCAAGAACTCGGAAACTTTTCGATCCACTCAGGGGCTAGTGAGGTTTTTATTTTTTCTTTGTCATTGTCATATAGACGATGTTCATCTCTTAATTGTAAAGTCAATACCTGCAGAAGGCGCCCTCCAGAGTCCGTCACTGAGGCCCCTTCCTTCTGGAAATGAATCTGGGCTCCCACCTTAGATAGCAAATCTCTTCCTAATAATGGATACGGGCAGTCTGGTACTAAAAGAAATGAGTGGGTGACTTGGCCAGTGGCTAGATCTACCTGTCGTTCTGTGGTCCAACGGCACATTTTTCTTCCAGTTGCTCCCTGGACGCAAGAAATTTTTGAGCTAAGGGGGCCAATATTTTTGTTTAAAACAGAGTGCTGAGCTCCGGTATCCACCATAAACGTGACCGGCCTGCCTCCCACTCTCAGGGTTACCCGGGGCTCAGGGGGAGGCTCCTGGCCCTGACCCCCCTAGTAATCGTCCTCTTCCCCCAGGGGAAGAACTGGAATGTCAGTCTCCTTTCTTCTTCTGGTGGCATTTCTGTTTGGACAATCTCTGGCCCAATGTCCTCTTTCCTTACAGTACACACACTGGTCTCGTTCTACCTGCGGTTTATTTGTGTCTCCCGGGTATTTCTTTGTTTGACCTCTACCATAACCTGACCTATCCTGCCTATTAAATTCGCTTACTGCGGTGACCAAAATTTTAGCTAGTTCCTTATTTTTCTTTTTGTCTCTCTGATCCTGTTCTTTTTGCATTCTTTCCTCTTTTTCTTCCTTAGTTTCTCTCTTATTAAAGATTCTCTCTGCCTCTTTTAGGAGATCCTGCAATGTATAACCCTGTAAGCCCTCCAGTCTCTGCAGCCGCGCTCGGATATCTGGGGCCGACTGGCCAATGAAAGACATTATTACATCCGACTGCCGGTCAGGAGCCTGGGGGTCAAACGGGGTGTACATCCGGTATCCCTCCATCAATCTTTCTAGAAACCCCGCCGGGGTCTCCTCATTACCTTGGGTTATGGCACGTACCTTAGCCAAATTGGTGGGGCGTCTCCCTGCCCCCCTGAGACCTGTCAGGAGAATCTGGTGATAGAGACGAAGTCGTTCCCTACCGGCTGCCGTACTAAAATCCCAATCTGGTCTGGTCAACGGGAATGCTGCGTCAATCTCGTTTGGCAGTTGAGTAGGTTGACCGTTGTCCCCTGGAACATTTTTTCGTGCTTCCGTGAGAACTCGCTGTCTCTCCTCCGTGGTCAGGAGAGCCCGCAGAAGCTGCTGGCAGTCATCCCAGGTCGGTTGATGGGTTAAAAGAATAGATTCAATTAATCCTGTCAAAGCTTGTGGATCTTGAGAAAAAGGCGGGTTATGGGTTTTCCAATTATACAAATCTGAAGCTGAAAACGGCCAATATTGCATCTGATCCCCCACCGAGCGAAGTGGGAAAGCCTGTGCCTCCCACTGGCCACCCTCACTCCCCCCTCCCCGACGCAAGCGCAGCCTGGCACCCATGGGGGTTGTACGAGCCGGGGGGTCCTCCCCCCCTTCTCCCTGCGTAGAATCCGGGGAAGGTGCCGCAGGCTCTCTCGGGAGGGGTGCGTAAGGTGGTGGGGTATCAAAAAGCAAAAGATCCTCCTGCCCGCCCGGGAGGACCGAGGGTTTCTTCGCCTTGTGGGAGTCTAACTCCTTTAATGGGCAAAGGGCCGAGGCAGGGGCAACCAGCGAATTTTGCGCTGGGTCTTCCCACACAAAGATGTCAACTGACGGGAGCCCGCTCTGATCCGCGGGTTGCGGTTTTAAGGGTGTTACGGACGGGGGCGGGGCGGGTAAGGCACCCGCCATGACCCGGTCAGCCGGGAGAAAGGGTTTTACCCATTTCGGGGGGCATTGTGCCAGGTCCTCCCACACAAAAATATAGGGCACTTGATCCGGGTGCCCTTCCTTGCCTTCTCTGCAGAACTGGCTCTTCACCTGTAAGATAATTCGAGAGTCAAAAGTCCCATCCCGCGGCCACCCGATGTTGAAGGCTGGCCACTCGGACGTACAAAAACTTGTCCAGTTCTTCTTCTGCACTCTCACAGACAAGTTGTGGGCCCGCTCCCGGACCTCTCTCCAATGATCTAAAGTAAGACTCAAAGGTGTAGTTAATTCCTGTCCCATGTTGGAGGGGAAAGGCAAGTAAGGTTAGTATATTAGAACACAGAGACAATCACAAGACTCACAAATCACAAAACTTCACAAAGACACTGCACGCAAAACCAAGACAAAACCGAAACCACAACTTCCGACGGGAGTGGCTGCTGCCACCAGCCCTTCTCCTGGGGAAGAAGACCGAGACAAAACTGAAACCAAGGCTTCCGACGGGAGTGGCTGCTGCCACCAGCCCTCTTCTCCCGGGAAAAAAAACCTTGTACCTGGTGGGGGAGCGGCCTAGCCAGCCTCCCCCGAAACACCGCCACTGGAGCGTCCCCCAGGGCCCGAGCCAGGGGTCGTGGACACGTCTGTCCTTTCCTACTACTGGCTCAACTCTTTCGGCGCCTAGCGCCCGGACGCCTAGCGCCCGTACAACATAAACCTCCGGTACGTCAAGCGCCCCGGGAAAAAATAAAAAAAATCAACAGAACACACAAAAACACTTAAAACAGCAAAAACTTACCTCCGATTGGAAAATGGAGCGTGGGTCTGGGGTCTTCAAATCCCGGACGAGCCCCCAAGATGTAAGACCCCCGAAAGGTGCCTCACACTTCTACCGACCCCAGAAACACGAATTCCATTCCACCAATCGCTGTAAAGAACATGAGGAAGTTTATTTCATCTGCGCAGATGGGCCAACTCTTAAGCATAACAGTGCGAGAAGAGAGGCACCGATCATCAACTGCTCAAAGTATTTAAGGCTAAAAACCACAACATTAGCATATCTCCACAGCCTGACACAGAGGATCACAAGATAAACCGCAGCATGACAAATTCTTATAAGACACAGGGTTTTTCCAGGGTGAGGGGACAGAAGACCTTGAGCAAGCATAAACACGGGGTCATCATGACCAAAAACTTGTCATATGCTCAATTATCTCATAAACGCATTAGCACAATCATCACATGCTACAAGGTCAGCTAAAGTCTAGTTATCTTAAAAAAATGCATTTCGCAAGCCAAAGCACTTTGTACAGAAGCAAAATAATATGCAGTCAGCTCAGCAGCTCCATTTTAACTCTTCCTATCTTAATTTCACATTCCAATTTCACATTCCAATTTAACCCCATCCTATCCTAATTTCACAGTATTGAGTTAGCCAAAACACAACCATATATTTCTGGTTTCATCCAGTCACATCATGAAAAAGTGGTGTGGAATTCATATGCAATGGACCGAGAAAAGCACAGTAAAAATTGTTTTGGAGAAAAGCAAATCTTTGCGTTAGGCAAGTGCATAAAATGTCCTCTTTACAAACAGAACTATGTTTGTTTGCCACAGTTCCTCTAGCTTTCTCCCTAGAAAAAACGAATGTGTAGAGCTGGTGTCTGCATGTGGAAACAATTAGTGTTTCACAGCACAAAATTAAATGTTCCCTGATAAAGAACATTCAAAACATTAAAATATGTTTGTAATATCAGGAATGCAGAAACTCAGAGGCTGTGGCAATATCTGGGATTAAGTTAGTCTAAACAAAACTGGGTATTTCCGGTTTATCCAGTCATATCTGGAAAACTGGTGTGGAATTCGTATGCAATGGACTGAGAAAATCACAGTAAAAATGGTTTTGGAGAAAAGCAAAGGCTTTTCGTGAGGCAAGTGCATAAAATGTCATCTATACAAACAGAAATATCATGTTTGTTTGCCGCAGTTCCTCTAGATTTCTCCCTAGAAAATACGCATGTGTAGAGCCTGTAACCCCATGATGAACCAATTAGAGTTTCTACGGTACAAAAATAAATGTTCCCTGATAAAAACATTCAAAACAATAAAGTCCATCGATAATATCCAGAAAACACAAACACAGAACCTTTCACTATATTTTGGATTCAGGTAGCCAAAACACAACTGGATATTTCTGGTTTCATCCAGGCATATCCGGACAAACTGGTGTGGAATTCGTATGCAATGGACTGAGAAAATCACAGTAAACATGGTTTTGGAGAAAAGCAAAGTCTTTCCGTGAGGCAAGTGCATAAAATGTCATCTATACAAACAGAAATATCATGTTTGTTTTCTTCAGTTCCTCTTAAATTTTAGGATTAAAATTTGCCAAAAACAAGAGGAGGGAATGAAAGAATTAAGCAGGTTAGGTTTAAAATGGAGTTGTTTGAGCTAACTGCATATTGTTTTGCTTCTGTACAAATTGGCTGGGCTTGCAATAAGCTTGCAAGAAATGGGATTGCTTTCATAAGATGGCTGAGCTTGCAACATGTAACCGTTTTTAGGAAGTATAAAGGCTGAAGCTAACAGAAAATGTACCCAACCTGTATCCTGTTACAACACTACAAGTTACCACACACTACATACCCGGCTTGACGACCACTGCCCTTGCTTGCTCAAGCCAGGCACGTACAGCATGTAACTTCTTCCTGTACCCTGTAACCATTTAAGTTACCCAATGAAATTGTAACACAGTGGAAATATGCTAATGTTGTGGTTTTAAGCCTTAAATACTCTGAAACTGATGATCGGGGCCGCTCTCTCTGCACTGCACTAGAGGGTGCTGTTGAGACGGCCCATTTGCAAATGAAATAAACTTCCCTCTTGCTCTTTGCATCGATTGGTGTGGAGCTCGTGTATCTGGGGGTCGGTTGAATTGTGGGACACCTGCTCCGGGGGTCCTACACAGTCATATCTGGACAAACTGGTGTGGAATTAACATGCAATGGACCGAGAAAATCACAGTAAACATGGTTTTGGAGAAAAGCAAAGTCTTTTCGTTAGGCAAGTGCATAAAATGTCATCTATACAAACAGAAATATCATGTTTGTTTGCCACAGTTCCTCTAGCTTTCTGCCTAGAAAATAGGAATGTGTAGAGCTGATGTCTCCGTGTGGAACCAATTAGTGTTTCCAGGCTCAAAATAAAATGTTCCCTGATAAAAAACATTCAAAACAATAAAGTCCGTGGATAATATCAGGATACACAAACAGAGGCTGTAGCAATATCTGGGATTGAGTTAGCCAAAACATACCGGATATTTCCGCTCTCATCCAGTCATATCTGGACAAACTGGTGTGGAATTCGTATGCAATAGACTGGGAAAATCACAGTAAAAATGGTTTTGGAGAAAAGCAAAGTCTTTTCGTTAGGCAAGTGCATAAAATGTCATCTACACAAACAGAAATATCATGTTTGTTTGCTTCAGTTCCTCTAGCTTTCTCCCTAGATTTTCGGAATGTGTAGAGCTGGTGTCTCCATGTGGAACCAATTAGAGTTTCCAAGCACAGAATTAAATGTTCACTGATAAAAAACATTCAAAATAATAAAGTCTGTGGATAATATCAGGATACACAAACACAAAGGCTGTAGCAATATCTGGGATTGAGTTAGCCAAAACAAAACCTGATATTTTTGGTTACATCCAGTCATATCCGGAAAACGGGTGTATAATTCGTATGCAATGGACCGAGAAAATCACAGTAAAAATAGTTTTGGAGAAAAGCCAAGTCTTTTCGTTAGGCAAGTGCATAAAATCTCATCTATATAAACAGAAATATCATGTTTGTTTGCTGCAGTTCCTCTAGCTTTCTCCCTAAAAAATATGAATGTGTAGAGCTGGTGTCCCCATGATGAACCAATTCGTGTTTCTACGGTACAAAATTAAATGTTCCCTGATAAAAACATTCAAAACAATAATGTCCATTGATAATATCTTGAAAACACAATCACAGAGATTTTCGCAATATTTCACATCGAGTTAGCCAAAACACAACCGGATATTTCCGATATCATCCAGTCATATCCGGACAAACTTATGTGGAATTCATATGCAATGGACCGAGAAAATCACCCTAAAAATGGTTTTAGAGAAAAGGGAAGTCTTTTCTTTAGGCAAGTGCATAAAATGTCATCTATACAAACAGAAATATCATGTTTGTTTGCTTCTGTTCCTCTAGATTTCTCCCTAGAAAATAGGAATGTGTAGAACTGGTGTCTCCATGTGGAACCAATTAGAGTTTCCAAGCACAAAATTAAATGTTCCATTATAAAAGACATTCAAAACACTAAACTCCGTGGATAATATCAGGAATACTCATATACACAGGCGGTAGCAATATCTGGGATTGAGTTAGGCAAAACGCAACCGGATATTTCCAGTTTCATCCAGTCATATCCGGACAAACTGGTGTGAATTCGTATGCAATGGACCGAGAAAATCACAATAAAAATGGTTTTGGAGAAAAGCAAAGTCTTTTTGTTAGGCAAGTGCATAAAATGTCATCTATAAAAACAGAAATATCATGTTTGTTTGCCGCAGTTCCTCTAGCTTTCTCCCTAGAAAATACGAAAGTGTAGAGCTGATGACCCCATGATTTACCAATTAGTGTTTCAACGGTACAAAATTAAATGTTCCCTGATAAAAAACATTCAAAACAATAAAGTCCATCGATAATATCCAGAAAAGACAAACATAGAAACTTTCACAATATTTTGGATTGAGATCGCCAAAACACAACCCGATATTTCTGGTTTCATCCAGTCATATCCGGACAAACTGGTGTGGAATTCACATGCAATGGACCGAGAAAATCACAGTAAAAATGGTTTTGGAGAAAAGCAAAGTCTTTTCATTAGGCAAGTGCATAAAATGTCATCTATACAAACAGAAATATCATGTTTCTTTGCTTCAGTTCCTCTAGTTTTCTCCCTAGAAAATACGAATGTGTAGATCTGGTGTCTCCATGTGGAACCAATTAGTGATTACAAGCACAAAATTAAATGTTCCATTATAAAAGACATTCAAAACACTAAACTCCGTGGATAATATCAGGAATACTCATATACACAGGCGGTAGCAATATCTGGGATTGAGTTAGCCAAAACGCAACCAGATATTTCCAGTTTCATCCAGTCATATCCGGTCAAACTGACGTGGAATTCGTATGCAATGGACCGAGAAAATCACAATAAAAATGGTTTTGGAGAAAAGCAAAGACTTTTCGTAAGGCAAGTGCATAAAATGTCTTCGATACAAACAGAAATATAATGTATGTTTGCCATAGTTCCTCTGGATTTCTCCCTAGAAAATATGTATGTGTAGAGCTGGTGTCCCCATGTGGAAACAATTAGTAATTACCAGCACAAAATTAAATGTTCCCTGATAAAAAACATTCAAAACAATAAAGTCCATGGATAATATCAGGAATACACAAACAAAGAAACTGTGGCAATATCTGGGATTGAGTTAGCCAAAAAAAACCGGATATTTCCGGTTTCATCCCATCATATCCATTCAACTGGTGTGGAATTCTTATGAAATGGACCGAGAAATCCACAGTAAAAATGGTTTTGGAGAATAGCAAAGTCTTTACCTTGGGCAAGTGCATAAAATATCATCTATACAAACAGAAATATCATGTTTCTTTGCACTGTTCCTCTAGCTTTCTCCCTAGAAAATACGAATGTGTTCAGCTGGTGTCTCCATGTGGAACCAATTACTGTATCCAAGCTCAAAATAAAATGTTCCCCGATAAAAAAAAAAAACATTCAAAAAAATAAATCCGTTGATAATATCCAGAAAGCAAAAACACAGTGGTTGTAACAATATTTGGGATTGAGTTAGCAAAAACAAAACCAGATATTTCCGTTACATCCAGTCACATCCAGAGAAACTGGTATGGAATTCGTATGCAATGGACTGAGAAAGTCACAGTAAAAATGGTTTTGGAGATAGCAAAGTCTTTTCATTAGGCAAGTGCATAAAATGTCATCTATGCAAACAGAAATATCATTTTTGTTTGCCGCAGTTCCTCTAGCTTTCTCCTTAGAAAATACATATGTGTAGAGCTGGTGCCCCCATAATGAACCAATTAGTGTTTCAACGGTACAAAATTAAATGTTCCCTGATAAAAATATTCAAAACAATAAAGTCCATCGATATTATGAGGAAAACACAAACACAGAGGCTTTCACAATATTTTGGATTGTGTTAGCCAAAACACAACCGGATATTTCTGTTTTCATCCAGTCATATCCGGACAAACTGGTGTGGAATTCACATGCAATGGACCGAGAAAATCAGAGTAAACTTGGTTTTGGAGAAAAGCAAAGTCTTTTCGTGAGGCAAGTGCATAAAATATCATCTATACAAACAGAAATATCATGTTTGTTTGCCACAGTTCCTCTAGCTTTCTGCCTAGAAAATAGGAATGTGTAGAGCTGATGTCTCCATGTGGAACCAATTAGTGTTTCCAGGCTCAAAATAAAATGTTCCCTGATAAAAAACATTCAAAACAATAAAGTCTGTGGATAATATCAGGATACACAAACACAGAGGCTGTAGCAATATCTGGGATTGAGTTAGCCAAAACAAAAGCGGATATTTCCGGTTTCATCCAGTCATATCCGGACAAACTGGTGTGGAATTCCTATTCAATGGACTGGGAAAATCAGAGTAAAAATGGTTTTGGAGAAAAGCAAAGTCTTTTCGTTAGGCAAGTGCATAAAATGTCATCTATACAAACAGAAATATCATATTTGTTTGCTTCAGTTCCTCTAGCTTTCTCCCTAGAATTTCGGAATGTGTAGAGCTGGTGTCTGCATGTGGAACCAATTAGAGTTTCCAAGCACAGAATTAAATGTTCACTGATAAAAAAACATTCAAAATAATAAAGTCTGTGGATAATATCAGGATACACAAACACAAAGGCTGTAGCAATATCTGGGATTGAGTTAGCCAAAACAAAACCAGATATTTTTGGTTACATCCACTCATATCTGGAAAATGGGTGTATAATTCGTATGCAATGGACCGAGAAAATCACAATAAAAGTGGTTTTGGAGAAAAGCAAAGTCTTTTCATTATGCAAGTGCATAAAATATCATCTATAAAAACAGAAATATCATGTTTGTTTGCCGCAGTTCCTCTAGCTTTCTCCCTAGAAAATACGAAAGTGTAGAGCTGGTGTCCCCATGATTTACCAATTAGTGTTTCAACGGTACAAAATTAAATGTTCCCTGATAAAAAACATTCAAAACAATAATGTCCATTGATAATATCTTGAAAACACAATCACAGAGATTTTTGCAATATTTCGCATCGAGTTAGCCAAAACACAACCGGATATTTCTGGTTTCATCCAGTCATATCCGGACAAACTGGGTTGGAATTCGTATGCAATGGACCGAGAAAATCACAGTAAAAATGGTTTTGGAGAAAAGCAAAGTCTTTTCATTAGGCAAGTGCATAAAATGTCATCTATACAAACAGAAATATCATGTTTCTTTGCTTCAGTTCCTCTAGCTTTCTCCCTAGAAAATACGAATGTGTAGAGCTGGTGTCTCCATGTGGAACCAATTAGTGATTACAAGCACAAAACTAAATGTTCCCTGATAAAAAATGTTCAAAACAATAAAGTCCATTTATAATATTACAAATACACAAACACAGAGGCTGTAGCAATATCTGGGATTGTGTTAGCAAAATGAAACCAGATATTTCCGGTTTCATCCCGTCATATCCGGTAAACTGGTGTGGAATTCATACGCAATGTACCGTGAAAATCACATTAAAAATGGTTTTAGAGAAAAGCAAAGACTTTTCGTAAGGCAAGTGCATAAAATGTCATCGATATAAACAGAAATATCATGTATGTTTGCCATAGTTCCTCTGGATTTCTCCCTAGAAAATATGTATGTGTAGAGCTGGTGTCCCCATGTGGAAACAATTAGTAATTACCAGCACAAAATTAAATGTTCCCTGATAAAAAACATTCAAAACAATAAAGTCCATAGATAATATCAGGAATACACAAACAAAGAAACTGTGGCAATATCTGGGATTGAGTTAGCCAAAAAAAACCGGATATTTCCGGTTTCATCCCATCATATCCATTCAACTGGTGTGGAATTCTTATGAAATGGACCGAGAAATCCACAGTAAAAATGGTTTTGGAGAATAGCAAAGTCTTTACCTTGGGCAAGTGCATAAAATATCATCTATACAAACAGAAATATCATGTTTCTTTGCACAGTTCCTCTAGCTTTCTCCCTAGAAAATATGAATGTGTTCAGCTGGTGTCTCCATGTGGAACCAATTACTGTATCCAAGCTCAAAATAAAATGTTCCCCGATAAAAAAAAAAACATTCAAAAAAATAAAGTCCGTTGATAATATCCAGAAAACAAAAACACAGTGGTTGTAACAATATTTGGGATTGAGTTAGCAAAAACAAAACCAGATATTTCCGTTACATCCAGTCACATCCAGAGAAACTGGTATGGAATTCGTATGCAATGGACTGAGAAAGTCACAGTAAAAATGGTTTTGGAGAATAGCAAAGTCTTTTCATTAGGCAAGTGCATAAAATGTCATCTATGCAAACAGAAATATCATTTTTGTTTGCCGCAGTTCCTCTAGCTTTCTCCTTAGAAAATACCTATGTGTAGAGCTGGTGCCCCCATAATGAACCAATTAGTGTTTCAACGGTACAAAATTAAATGTTCCCTGATAAAAATTTTCAAAACAATAAAGTCCATCGATATTATGAGGAAAACACAAACACAGAGGCTTTCACAATATTTTGGATTGTGTTAGCCAAAACACAACCGGATATTTCTGTTTTCATCCAGTCATATCCGGACAAACTGGTGTGGAATTCATATGCAATGGACCGAGAAAATCAGAGTAAACATGGTTTTGGAGAAAAGCAAAGTCTTTTCATGAGGCAAGTGCATAAAATGTCATCTATACAAACAGAAATATCATGTTTGTTTGCCACAGTTCCTCTAGCTTTCTGCCTAGAAAATAGGAATGTGTAGAGCTGATGTCTCCATGTGGAACCAATTAGTGTTTCCAGGCTCAAAATAAAATGTTCCCTGATAAAAAACATTCAAAACAATAAAGTCTGTGGATAATATCAGGATACACAAACACAGAGGCTGTAGCAATATCTGGGATTGAGTTAGCCAAAACAAAAGCGGATATTTCCGGTTTCATCCAGTCATATCCGGACAAACTGGTGTGGAATTCCTATGCAATGAACCGGGAAAATCAGAGTAAAAATGGTTTTGGAGAAAAGCAAAGTCTTTTCGTTAGGCAAGTGCATAAAATGTCATCTATACAAACAGAAATATCATGTTTGTTTGCTTCAGTTCCTCTAGCTTTCTCCCTAGAATTTCGGAATGTGTAGAGCTGGTGTCTCCATGTGGAACCAATTAGAGTTTCCAAGCACAGAATTAAATGTTCACTGATAAAAAAACATTCAAAATAATAAAGTCTGTGGATAATATCAGGATACACAAACACAAAGGCTGTAGCAATATCTGGGATTGAGTTAGCCAAAACAAAACCAGATATTTTTGGTTACATCCACTCATATCTGGAAAATGGGTGTATAATTCGTATGCAATGGACCGAGAAAATCACAATAAAAGTGGTTTTGGAGAAAAGCAAAGTCTTTTCATTATGCAAGTGCATAAAATATCATCTATAAAAACAGAAATATCATGTTTGTTTGCCGCAGTTCCTCTAGCTTTCTCCCTAGAAAATACGAAAGTGTAGAGCTGGTGTCCCCATGATTTACCAATTAGTGTTTCAACGGTACAAAATTAAATGTTCCCTGATAAAAAACATTCAAAACAATAATGTCCATTGATAATATCTTGAAAACACAATCACAGAGATTTTTGCAATATTTCGCATCGAGTTAGCCAAAACACAACCGGATATTTCTGGTTTCATCCAGTCATATCCGGACAAACTGGGTTGGAATTCGTATGCAATGGACCGAGAAAATCACAGTAAAAATGGTTTTGGAGAAAAGCAAAGTCTTTTCATTAGGCAAGTGCATAAAATGTCATCTATACAAACAGAAATATCATGTTTCTTTGCTTCAGTTCCTCTAGCTTTCTCCCTAGAAAATACGAATGTGTAGAGCTGGTGTCTCCATGTGGAACCAATTAGTGATTACAAGCACAAAACTAAATGTTCCCTGATAAAAAATGTTCAAAACAATAAAGTCCATTTATAATATTACAAATACACAAACACAGAGGCTGTAGCAATATCTGGGATTGTGTTAGCAAAATGAAACCAGATATTTCCGGTTTCATCCCGTCATATCCGGTAAACTGGTGTGGAATTCATACGCAATGTACCGTGAAAATCACATTAAAAATGGTTTTAGAGAAAAGCAAAGACTTTTCGTAAGGCAAGTGCATAAAATGTCATCGATATAAACAGAAATATCATGTATGTTTGCCATAGTTCCTCTGGATTTCTCCCTAGAAAATATGTATGTGTAGAGCTGGTGTCCCCATGTGGAAACAATTAGTAATTACCAGCACAAAATTAAATGTTCCCTGATAAAAAACATTCAAAACAATAAAGTCCATAGATAATATCAGGAATACACAAACAAAGAAACTGTGGCAATATCTGGGATTGAGTTAGCCAAAAAAAACCGGATATTTCCGGTTTCATCCCATCATATCCATTCAACTGGTGTGGAATTCTTATGAAATGGACCGAGAAATCCACAGTAAAAATGGTTTTGGAGAATAGCAAAGTCTTTACCTTGGGCAAGTGCATAAAATATCATCTATACAAACAGAAATATCATGTTTCTTTGCACAGTTCCTCTAGCTTTCTCCCTAGAAAATATGAATGTGTTCAGCTGGTGTCTCCATGTGGAACCAATTACTGTATCCAAGCTCAAAATAAAATGTTCCCCGATAAAAAAAAAACATTCAAAAAAATAAAGTCCGTTGATAATATCCAGAAAACAAAAACACAGTGGTTGTAACAATATTTGGGATTGAGTTAGCAAAAACAAAACCAGATATTTCCGTTACATCCAGTCACATCCAGAGAAACTGGTATGGAATTCGTATGCAATGGACTGAGAAAGTCACAGTAAAAATGGTTTTGGAGAATAGCAAAGTCTTTTCATTAGGCAAGTGCATAAAATGTCATCTATGCAAACAGAAATATCATTTTTGTTTGCCGCAGTTCCTCTAGCTTTCTCCTTAGAAAATACCTATGTGTAGAGCTGGTGCCCCCATAATGAACCAATTAGTGTTTCAACGGTACAAAATTAAATGTTCCCTGATAAAAATTTTCAAAACAATAAAGTCCATCGATATTATGAGGAAAACACAAACACAGAGGCTTTCACAATATTTTGGATTGTGTTAGCCAAAACACAACCGGATATTTCTGTTTTCATCCAGTCATATCCGGACAAACTGGTGTGGAATTCATATGCAATGGACCGAGAAAATCAGAGTAAACATGGTTTTGGAGAAAAGCAAAGTCTTTTCATGAGGCAAGTGCATAAAATGTCATCTATACAAACAGAAATATCATGTTTGTTTGCCACAGTTCCTCTAGCTTTCTGCCTAGAAAATAGGAATGTGTAGAGCTGATGTCTCCATGTGGAACCAATTAGTGTTTCCAGGCTCAAAATAAAATGTTCCCTGATAAAAAACATTCAAAACAATAAAGTCTGTGGATAATATCAGGATACACAAACACAGAGGCTGTAGCAATATCTGGGATTGAGTTAGCCAAAACAAAAGCGGATATTTCCGGTTTCATCCAGTCATATCCGGACAAACTGGTGTGGAATTCCTATGCAATGAACCGGGAAAATCAGAGTAAAAATGGTTTTGGAGAAAAGCAAAGTCTTTTCGTTAGGCAAGTGCATAAAATGTCATCTATACAAACAGAAATATCATGTTTGTTTGCTTCAGTTCCTCTAGCTTTCTCCCTAGAATTTCGGAATGTGTAGAGCTGGTGTCTCCATGTGGAACCAATTAGAGTTTCCAAGCACAGAATTAAATGTTCACTGATAAAAAAACATTCAAAATAATAAAGTCTGTGGATAATATCAGGATACACAAACACAAAGGCTGTAGCAATATCTGGGATTGAGTTAGCCAAAACAAAACCAGATATTTTTGGTTACATCCACTCATATCCGGAAAATGGGTGTATAATTCGTATGCAATGGACCGAGAAAAATCACAATAAAAGTGGTTTTGGAGAAAAGCAAAGTCTTTTCATTATGCAAGTGCATAAAATATCATCTAAACAAACAGAAATATCATGTTTGTTTGCCACAGTTCCTCTAGCTTTCTCCCTAGAAAATACGAAAGTGTAGAGCTGATGACCCCATGATTTACCAATTAGTGTTTCAACGGTACAAAATTAAATGTTCCCTGATAAAAATATTCAAAACAATAAAGTCCATTGATAATATCCAGAAAAGACAAACATAGAAACTTTCACAATATTTTGGATTGAGATCGCCAAAACACAACCGGATATTTCTGGTTTCATCCAGTCATATCCGGACAAACTGGGTTGGAATTCGTATGCAATGGACCGAGAAAATCACAGTAAAAATGGTTTTGGAGAAAAGCAAAGTCTTTTCATTAGGCAAGTGCATAAAATGTCATCTATACAAACAGAAATATCATGTTTCTTTGCTTCAGTTCCTCTAGCTTTCTCCCTAGAAAATACGAATGTGTAGAGCTGGTGTCTCCATGTGGAACCAATTAGTGATTACAAGCACAAAATTAAATGTTCCCTGATAAAAAACGTTCAAAACAATAAAGTCCATTTATAATATTACAAATACACAAACACAGAGGCTGTAGCAATATCTGGGATTGTGTTAGCAAAATGAAACCAGATATTTCCGGTTTCATCCCGTCATATCCGGTAAACTGGTATGGAATTCATACGCAATGTACCGAGAAAATCACATTAAATATGGATTTGGAGAAAAGCAAAGACTTTTTGTAAGGCAAGTGCATAAAATGTCATTGATACAAACAGAAATATCATGTATGTTTGCCATAGTTCCTCTGGATTTCTCCCTAGAAAATATGTATGTGTAGAGCTGGTGTCCCCATGTGGAAACAATTAATAATTACCAGCACAAAATTAAATGTTCCCTGATAAAAAACATTCAAAACAATAAAGTCTGTGGATAATATCAGGAATGCACAAACACAGAGGCTGTAGCAATATGTGGGATGGAGTTAGTCAAAACACAACCGGATATTTCTGGTTTCATCCAGTCATATCCGGACAAATTGGTGTGGAATTCGTATGCAATTGACCGAAAAAATCACAGTACAAATGGTTCTGGAGAAAAGCAAAGTCTTTTCGTTAGGCAACTGCATAAAATGTCATCTATACAAACAGAAATATCATGTTTGTTTGCCACAGTTCCTCTAGCTTTCTCCCTAGAGAATTCGATTAGGTAGAGGTGGTGCCTCCATGTGTAACCAATTACTGTATTCAAGCTCAAAGTAAAATGTTCCCCGAGAAAAAAAATTCAAAACAATAATGTCCTTCGATAATATCCTGTAAACACAAACACAGGCTGTAGAAATAAATGGGATTGAGTTAGCCAAAACAAAACTGAATATTTCCGGTTTCATCCAGTCATATCCGGACAAACTTATGTGGAATTCATATGCAATGGACCGAGAAAATCACCCTAAAAATGGTTTTAGAGAAAAGGGAAGTCTTTTCTTTAGGCAAGTGCATAAAATGTCATCTATACAAACAGAAATATCATGTTTGTTTGCTTCTGTTCCTCTAGATTTCTCCCTAGAAAATAGGAATGTGTAGAACTGGTGTCTCCATGTGGAACCAATTAGAGTTTCCAAGCACAAAATTAAATGTTCCATTATAAAAGACATTCAAAACACTAAACTCCGTGGATAATATCAGGAATACTCTTACATAGAAGATTTCACAATATTTCGGATTGAGTTAGCCAAAACACAACCGGATATTTCTGGTTTCATCCAGTCATATCCGGAGAAAGTGGTTTGGAATTCGTATGCAATGGACCGCGAAAATCACAGTAAAAATGATTTTGAAGAAAATCAAAGTGTTTTCTTTAGGCAAGTGCATAAAATGTCATCTATACAAACAGAAATGTTGTGTTTGTTTGCCGCAGTTGCTCTAGCTTTATCCCTAGAAAATATGAATGCGTAGAGCTGGTGTCTCCATGTGGAACCAATTAGTGTTTCCAAGGAGAAATTAAATGTTCCCTAATAAAAAAAATCCAAAACAATAAAGTCCTTGGATAATATCAGGAATACACAAAACAGAGGCCGTAGCAATATCAGGGATTGAATTAGCCAAAACAAAACTGGATATTTCCGGTTTCATCCAATCATATCCGATAAACCGGTTCGGAATTCGTATGCAATGGACCGAGAAAATCACAGTAAAAAAGATTTTAGAGAACAGCAAAGTCTTTTCATTTGGCAAGTGCTAAAATGTCATCTATAGAAGCAGAAATATCATGTTTGTTTGCCACAGGTCCTCTAGCTTTCTAGCTCGAAAATACGAATACTTAGAGCTGGTGTCTCCATGTGGAACCAATTAGTGTTTCTACGTTACAAAATGAAATGTTCCCTGATAAAAATATTCAAAACAATAAAGTCCATCGATAATATCCAGAAAACAAAAAAACAGAGGCAGTAGCAATATCTGGGATTGAGTTAGCCTAAACAAAACCATATATTTCCGGTTTCATCCATTCATACCGGACAAACTGGTGTGGAATTCGTATGCAATCGACTGAGAAAATCACGGTAAATATGGTTTTGGAGAAAAGCAAAGTCTCTTCGTTAGCCAAGTGCAAAAAATGTCATCTATACAAACAGAAATATCATGTTTGTTTGCCGCAGTTCCTCTAGCTTTCTCCCTAGAATATATAGAGCTGGTGTCTCCATGTGGAACCAATTACTCTATCCAAGCTCAAAATAAAATGTTCTCCGATAAAAAACATTGAAAACAATAAAGTCCGTTGATAATATCCAGAAAACACAAACACAGAGGCTTTCACAAAATTTCGGTTTGAGTTAGTGAAAACACAACTGGATATTTCCGATTTCATCCAGTCATATCCGGAAAAACTGGTTTGGAATTCATATGCAATGGACGGAGATAATCACAATAGAAATGGTTTGGAGAAAAGCAAAGTCTTTTCATTAGGCAAGTGCATAAAATGTCATCTATACAAACAGAATTATCATGCTTGTTTGCCTCAGTTCCTCTAGCTTTCTCCCTAGTAAATACGAATGTGTAGAGCTGGTGTCTCCATGTGGAACCAATTAGTATTTTCGCAGCACAAAATTAAATGTTCACTGATAAAAACATGCAAAACAATAAAGTCCATGGATAATATCAGGAATACACAAACACAGAGGCTGTAACAATATCAGGGAATGAGTTAGCCAAAACAAAACCGGATATTTCCGGTTTCATCCAGTCATACCCGATAAACTGGTGTGGAATTCATATGCAATGGACCGAGAAAATCACAGTAAAAATGGTTTTGGAGAAAAACAAAGTCTCTTCGTTAGCCAAGTGCATAAAATATCATCTATACAAACAGAAATATCATGTTTGCTTGCCTCAGTTCCTCTAGCTTTCTTTCTAGATAATACGAATGTGTAGAGCTGGTGTCCCAAGATGAACAAATTAGTGTTTCGCAGCACAAAATTGAATGCTCCCTGATAAAAACATTCAAAACAATATAGTCCTTAGATAACATCAGGAATACAAAAACACAGAGGCTTTCACAATATTTCAGATTAAGTTAGCCAAAGTACAACCGGATATTTGCGGTTTCATCCAGTCATATCCGGACAAACTGGTGTGGAATTCATATGCAATGGACCGAGAAAACCACAGTAAAAATGGTTTTGGAGAAAAGGAAAGTCTTTTCGTTAGGCAAGTGCAAAAAATGTCATCTATACAAACAGAAATATCATGTTTGTTTGCCGCAGTTCCTCTAGCTTTCTCCCTAGAAAATACGAATGTGTAGAGCTAGTGTCCCCATGTTGAACCAATTAGTGTTTCTACGGTACAAAATTAAATGTTCCCTGATAAAAAACATTCAAAACAATAACGTCTGTTGATAATATCCTGAAAACACAAACACAGAAACTGTATAAATATCTGGGATTGAGTTAGCAAAAACAAAACCAGATATTTCCGGTTACATAAAGTCATATCCGGACAAACTGGTGTGGAATTAATATGTAATGGACTGAGAAAATCACTGTAAAATTGGTTTTGGAGAAAAGCAAAGTCTTTTCCTTAGGCAACTGCATAAAATGTCATCTATACCAACAGAAACATCATGTTTGTTTGCCGCAGTTCCTCTAGCTTTCTCCCTAGAAAATACGAATGTGTAGAGCTGGTGTCTCCATGTGGAACCAATTAGTGATTACAAGCACAAAATTAAATGTTCCCTGATAAAAAACGTTCAAAACAATAAAGTCCATTTATAATATTACAAATACACAAACACAGAGACTGTAGCAATATCTGGGATTTCAGTTAGCCACAACAAACCCGGACATTTCCAGTTTCATCCAGTCATATCCTGTAAACTATTGTGGATTTCGTAGGCAATGGACCGAGAAAATCACCATAAAAATGGTTTTAGAGAAAAGCAAAGTCTTTTCGTTAGCCAAGTGCATAAAATGTCATCGATACAAACAGAAATATCATGTTTGTTTGCCGCAGTTCCTCTAGATTTGTACCTAGAAAATATGAATGTGTAGAGCTGGTGTCCCCATGATGAACCAATTAGTGTTTCTACGGTAAAAAATGAAATGTTACCTGAAAAAAAAAGCATTCAAACAAGAAAGTCCATCGATAATATCCAGAAAACACAAACACAGAGGCTTTCAGAATATTTCGGATTGAGTTAGCCAAAACAAAACCGGATATTTCCGGTTTCATCCAGTCATATCCGGAAAAAGTCTTTTGGAATTCGGATGCAATGTACTGAGAAAATAACTGTAAATATGGTTTTGGAGAAAAGCAAAGTCTTTTCGTTAGGCAACTACATAAAATGTCATCTATACAAACAGAAACATCATGTTTGTTTGCCGCAGTTCCTCTAGATTTCTCCCTAGAAAATACGAATGTGTATAGCTCGTATCTCCATGTGGAACCAATTAGTGATTACAAGCACAAAATTAAATGTTCCCTGATAAAAAAACATTCAAATCAATAAACTCGTAGATAATATCAGGAATACACAAACACGGAGGCTGTAGCAAAATCTGGGACTGAGTTAGCCAAAAGAACACGGATATTTCCGGTTTCATCCAGTCACATCCGCACAAAGTGGTGCTGAATTCGTATACAATAGAAGGAGAAAATCACAGTACAAATGGTTTTGGAGAAAAGCAAAGTCTTTTCATTAGCCAAGTGCATAAAATGTCATCTATACAAACCGAAATATCATGTTTGTTTGCCACAGTTCCTCTAGCTTTCTCCTTAGAAAATACGAATGTGTAGAGCTGGTGTTTCCATGTGGAACCAATGAGTGTTTCCAAGATAAAAATAAAAAGTTCACTGATAAAAAACATTCAAAACAATAAAGTCCGTGGATAATATCAGGAATACACAAACACAGAGGCTGTAGCAATATCTGGGATTGAGTTAGCCAAAACAAAACCGGATATTTCCAGTTTCATCCAGTCATATCCAGACAAACTGGTGTGGAATTCGTATGCAATGGACCGAGAATATCACAGTAAAATGGTTTTGGAGAAAAGCAAAGTCTTTTTGTTAGGCAAGTGCATAAAATGTCATCTATACAAACAGAAATATCATTTTTGTTTGCCTCATTTCCTCTAGCTTTCTCCCTAGAAAATACGAATATGTAGAGCTGGTGTCTCCATGTGGAACCAATTACTGTATCCAAGCTCTAAATAAAATGTTGCCCGATAAAAAACATTCAAAAGATTATAGTCTGGATAGGAAATTAGGAGAGCGGCAAGATGGCGGAATAGGCAGGGAGCACACTATTAGTTCGGGGGAGAGACAGTTTAATATAAGTGGAGATACTGCAGTTTCAAGGAAGAGTAGGGGATGAAACAGCAGAGGAAATACTTCTGGAACTAGTGATTCACAGTGGACCTGCTTGGAAAGCGTGGGAGCCCAAGTTCGGGACACTAGCGGCAGACTCAACGCACCAGCGCTGGAACGCGAGGTGAGCCGAACCTCAATAGCCCGAGATACCAGCGGGCAAGCGGAAAGAGGAGGCTAGAGGGAACGAGGCTTGAAGCTTCCTGGGGAAAAATTCACCAGGCTAACTAGAAGAGAGATAGGAAAAAATAAAAAAGTGACCGATACGGACACAAGTTTCTCTCTCTCTGCTCACCTCTCAAAGGTGAGCAAGACAGAACAGGCGCCATTTTGGACATACGTCATAAGCAGGGTGACCTCAGGTCTGCACCAGCCCTGAGCCTAGCAGAAACACCTGACTCTGGGGGGAGGGGTGAAATAACAGGAGGTTAGCATCTAACTTGGCAACCCAGTGGGAGACTGCAGGAGAATTGGAGCCCACACTGAGGGCAGCAGAGATTCCCTGTGTGGTCCTTGTGAAAGAGCTTCCGATCTCTGGCTCCTGTGGGTATATCATTCACCTGCTACCTACCTCCAATTACGTTCAGCTGTGCAGAATTACTTCCCTTTTGAATCATAAAAAGAAAGAGACATTTGCCACACCTAACCTGGGAGTGTCATCTTTGACACACCCTCAACGCTGAAGAACCAAACACAGCTCTCAGTCCACACTCATCTCAAGCCTCTAAGACTCCACTCAAAGCAGACAGTCCACTTAATATAGAGCCATAGTGTAACAAGAAAAAACACCACAGTGAAGAAACCAAATATCTCCAACATGCCAAATAACAAACAAAAAAACCAAGCTAACGAGAACAAGGAAGACACTATGACGCCCCCAAATGAAAAAGACACCCCAATTCAAGATTATGAAGACGAGGAGATCCAAGAAATGCAATAAGCGGATCTCAAAAAATTGATAAGAACATTAAGAAGTTCTCAAAAACAAATTCTTGAATTACCGAAATCCTTAATGGACAAGATAGAAAATCTCTCTCGTGAAAATGAAATATTAAGGAGGAGGGAATAGGAAGGGAGCACATTGATAGTTCGTCAAGACACACGTTAATAAAAGTGGAGATACTGCAGGGTCAAGGAAGAGTAGGGGAAGAAACAGCAGAGGAAACTCTTCTGGAACTAGTGATTCACAGTGGACCTCCGTGGAGAGCGTGGGAGCCCAAGTTTGGGACACCAGTGGCAGACTCAACACACCAGCGCTGGAACACGAGGTGAGCCGAACCTCAATAGCCTGAGACACCAGCGGGCAAGCGGAAAGAGGAGACTAATGGGAACGATGCTTGAAACTCCATGGGGAAAAGTTCACCAGGCTAACTAGAAGAGAGATAGGAAAAAAAAAAGTGACCGATACGGACACAAGTTTCTCTCTCTCCGCTCACCTCTCAAAGGCGAGCAAGTCAGAGCAGGCGCCATTTTGGACATACGTCATAAGCAGAGCGACCTCATGTCTGCACCGGCCCTGAGCCTAGCAGAAACACCTGACTCTGGGGGGAGGGGTGAAATAACAGGAGGTTAGCATCTAACTTGGCAACCCAGTGGGAGACTGCAGGAGAATTGGAGCCCACACTGAGGGCAGCACAGATTCCCTGTGTGGTCCTTGGGAAAGAGCTTCCAATCACTGGCTCCTGTGGGTATATCATTTGCCTGCTAACGACCTCCAATTACGTTCAGCTGTGTGGAATTACTTCCCTTTTGAAACAAAAAAAGAAAGAAAGAGACATTTACCACACCTAACCTGGGAGTGTCATCTTTGACACACCCTCAGCCCTGAGGAACCAAACACAGCTCTCAGTCCACACTCATCTCAAGCCTCTAAGGCTCCACCGAAAGCAGTAACCACAGTGAAGAAACCAAATATCTCCAACATGCCAAACAACAAACACAAATACCAAGCTAATGAGAACAAGGAAGACACTATGACGCCCCCAAATGAAAAAGACACCCCAATTCAAGATTATGAAGATGATGAGATCGAAGAGATGCAAGAAGTGGATCTCAAAAAATTGATAAGAACATTAAGAAGTTCTCAAAAACAAATTCTTGAACTACAGAAATCCTTAATGGACAAGATAGAAAATCTCTCTCGTGAAAATGAAATATTAAGGAGGAATCAAAAGGAAATGAAACAACTAGTGGAACAAGAAACTTTGATCGTGACAATAAATCATAATGAAATGAAGAATGCAATAGATCAAATGACAAACACATTAGAGAGCGTTAAAAACAGAATGGGCGAAGCAGAAGAGAGAATATCAGACTTAGAAGACGGAGAACAGGAAAGGAAACAGGCAAACCAAAGAAAAGAAGAAGAAATCAGAAATCTAAATAACATTAGCCCAGGTACTAAGAGAGAAAAACTGCCAGCCCAGAATATTATATCCTGCAAAGCTCTCATTTGTGAATGAAGGTGAAATTAAGACTTTTCATAGCAAACAGAAACTGAAAGATGCTTAAAGATGTGTTACACACAGAAACACAGAAACACGGTCACCAATATGAAAGAAGGTAAAGGAAGGAAACCTCACAGCAAAAGATCACAGGAAGCTCAATTTCTCTTTGACATAGAATTAAACTCTGATGCTCTGTTAAAGCAATGTGTTAAAGTAATCTATTATGTGCTCTTGATGTCTGTTAAATTCTAATTGTTCAAAAACAGCTGAATTTTTATTAAGAGCTATGGGTTATTTAACTATGTGCTTATTTTCAAAGATTTGAATAATCACCTTGTAACAAGATCAAATTTGGTCTATGTTATGTCATGATTTTAAGGAATCTTATTTCAACCAGATATTTTGGATTTTGAGCCTTCTTGGCATTCTTGACAGGCATTCAAAAAATCAAAGTTTCAAACAATCTGGTCTCTAAAATTTCCAGTAAATCCTGGACTTTGGTTTTTCCAGTTTGGGCCCAACTGAAAAAATCGAAGGACCTATGTCTCTCATCTTATAGAGACACCAACTAAGCAGGCTATTTGGATTATATTAGAAGGACTGTCAAGATGTGATGTGGTACCAAACTTTAGTTTCTATAATGGAAAATGCTATCAATAGAAATGTCTGAGAATTAAAATGTCTAATGATCTTGTATTACTAGACATGATAGTTATCTTAATGAGAAAGCCCCAGAGGCCTAAAGGGTTAAATACTTGTCAAATCCTACAGGTGCTTTCAAAAATACTGTGAAGTAAGCAAGTGCCTCTTGTTGGTTGATGAGTTTATAATTTTAAACATGGCGACTTAAAGTCTTTTGTCATCCATAGTTATATATGATGTGCTGCTCATAAAACTAAAGCGTTGTTGGTTCTGTGTTTAGCTGTCCTCCTATAGGTTCCTATGGACTTTTTCCAGCTACTTTTATTGTATTCAGTACTTTGGGATGGCTCTGTAAACAGATGAAGCCAATAATGTATTAACAGTACCAACTGAGAGAAAGTATGGTTAACTGAGGTTACTAAAAACACAAAGCAATTCAAATCCATTGGCAATCTAGAAAAAGAGTTAAAGATTTTAAAAGCTATTATTAAAATTGCTGTATTGGTCTATTATGCTATGTTATATGTGTGTACATATTGTATGTCCACATGGGGAAATTTTATTAAGAGTTTTATTTTAAATGGCTTATAGATAAGATTGTCCATAAATTTAAGCTGCTAAAATCAATCAAAGATACATTTTAATTGGTGTGACCTGAATCTCTGTATCATATGTTTTAAACTTGTTGGTAGAAAGAAACTAAAAACATTTTAGATGGTTGTGCTTAAGTTTACTGCCTAAACAAACTGCACCATGTTAGATATTTAAGAGGTGTTTTCAAATACATGATTCTTAAAATTTATAGAAGGCATTGGACCTTCTGGTAAATGTTTTCTTAAGTTGTTATCTAATGGTTGAAACTGTTTGCTAGGTATTCATGTGATATTGCTATTGTCAGCAAGCGATCTAGGACTTGCTCCCTCATTTCTCTATTCTAAGCCCAACTTGTTCTTTCATTTCTCTATTCTCTTCAAGGTAGGAAACTAATTCTATTATGAAGGAATCTGTAGGATGCACAATTTAATCTTTAGACCTTATAAAAGAGATGGCTAACATTTTTCTGCAATAGCATAGCCAAAATAAGAACTTGAATAATAATCTGATAGCTAGATTCACTTCGCCATCAGCCAAGAATACAGTAAGTAGAAAAAACCTCCCTTTCAGACCAAAGGGAAAGAAAGTTTTAAAGTGAGAATATAATTTTCCTCATGGGCATTGTCTACCTTAGAAAAACTGCTACAGAACATGCCTGTGACTATAGACTTGTAGTTCAGGCCATTGAAGTTTAGAGATGGGACACGGGCACACCCTTGACTTGCATCTTCTGGTCTGCTTTAACACAAACAAGGAGGAAAAGAAAGCTCGGCATCAGAAGCAATGGGTGGCAGGCCTATTAATGGCTGATCTGTACAGTGATCTGCCCTCAAGGAGACCCAACAGGCCAGTCCACTGCAGTGGCTTTCAATGTGGTAAGCCTGGGCTTCAGCAGAAGTCAGCTTGTGAAGAGCCCTGGCAGCTCTGCCAAGAGTTGGATCACTGGAAATGGACCTGCCCTGGAGTTGAAGGATGCCCAGGTCAGAGCCACAGATCTTATTGGCTCTAAGCTGAAAAGCCCTTCACTCAGCCCAACTTCCAAAGTGACCACTGCAGCTGAGGGTATGGTCAAGTAGGGTCAGCAACATTGCAGGCAGAACTGTAAATTTCTTGTTAGAGATGCCCCCTGCCTTTACCTGGCCAGCTCTTCTACCAGGCCAGCCAAGTAATGAAAGTCAACAGAGTGCCTTCCTCTAAGAGGTTCACACCTCCCTTAGGATATACCCCATGTGAAGAGATAGATAGGTCTGGGCCTCTGAATTTACAAGGCCTAAAGCCCACCAGATTATTATCAAGCCCCTTCTATCAGGTTCTGTTTGCCTCTCAATCAGAAAACTTCATTGTAGCTTAGACAGCACCTTTCTTAGCTCCTCTAATAATGACTCTGTCCTTTGTTCTAGGCCCTGTCTAGTGTACTTGGGCCTCATTCCTTTGTAATCATAACATCTACTCTACCACCAATGGCTCTACTCCCAACCTGTGTGTACTGATGGTCCTCTCCCCCACTTAATGCTGTATAATTGTTCAAACCTGGTAAATGCCACTCTTAGGATCATTGGTTACTATCCTCACTCTGTCTTTTATGATCTTGTCTAAATATGATCAGAGTCGGCAAACTTGGAAGGCTTCCATAGCCTTGGCAACTCATGACGACAGCCTAGGATGGTTACTGGCGCCATAAACTAGAGTGTCAATTTGTTGGGTCAACAACAGGAGCCACTGTGTACTTGCTCCTCATGTGGGATCACTGTCCTTAATGTGCTGTACATTGTGATTTAATGCTATAACTAGAACTCAAACAGTATGTTTCACTTTGTGTTTCTATGTGGGTGCAAACTGTTGAAATCTTTATACTAAATTGATCTTCTGTATATAAAGAGAATTGAAAATGAATCTGGATGCAAATGGAAGGGGAGAGGGAGTGGGAGAGGGGAGGGTTGCGGGTGGGAGGGAAGTTATGGGAGGGGGAAGCCATTGTAATCCATAAGCTGTACACTGGAAATTTATATTCATTAAATAAATGTTAAAAAAGTAAATAAATGGCACTAACTTGAAAAAAAAAAGAAAAAAGAAATTATGGGACAAGTACTCTATAGAATAATATACAGCAGTAAAAAAAAATGAAATCCAGTCAATTGCAACAAGATGGAGGAATCTGGAAAACATCATGCTGAGTGAAATAAGCCAGACCCAAAGGGACAAATATCACATATTCTCCATGATCAGCGACAACTAACTGAGCACCAAAGGGGAAACCTGTTGAAGTGAAATGGACACTATAAGGAACAATGCCCTGATCAGCTCTTGTCCTGACTGTTGATGTACAATGTAATACTTTATCCATTTTAGTTTTTTTTTTTGTTCTAGTACTATTAGTTGAACTCTAATTAACATACATTTATTCTTAGGTGTTTAAATTTTAACTGAAAAGTGATCCCTGTTAAATATAATAGTGGGAATAAGAGAGGGAGGAGAGTACAATTTGGGACATGCCCAATCGGACTTGCCCCAAATGGTGGATTAGAAACGTGCCAGGGGATCCCAATACAATCCCATCAAAGTGGCATGTACCAATGCCATCTCACTACTCCAAGTCATCAATTTCAGTCATCAAAATCAAGTTCAATTGATCACACTGATAGGTCTAAGAGTCAAAGGGATCACACAAGCAAGACTAGTGTCTGCTAATACTAACTGTTAGAATCAGAAAGGGAGAGAACGATCCAACATGGGAAGCAGGATACACAGCAGACTCATAGAATGACAGATGTCCTAAACAGCACTCTTGCCTCAGAATCAGCCCTTAAGGCATGCGAATATGGCTGAAGAGCCCATGAGAGTATTTTAGGCATGCAAAGCCAAGACACCATGGAAAAGAAAAAAAAGAAGAAGACCTAAATGAAAGATCTCAGTGAGTGAGATCCCAGTGGAAAGAACAGGTCATCAAAGAAGGAGGTACCTTTCTCTGAAGGGAGGAGAGAACATCCACTTTGACTATGACCCTGTCTGAATAAGATGAAGTCTGCGAACTCTAAAGGCTTCCATAGCCTTAGCAACTCATGACTAGAGCCTAGGGAGATTACTGACGCCATAAACAAGAGTGTCAAATTGTTAAGTCAACAACAGGAGTCACTGTGTACTTACATCCCATGTGGGATCTGTCCTTACTGTGTTGTCCGATGAGATTTAATGTTATAACTAGTACTGAAAATGTATTTTACACTTTGTGTTTCTGTGTGGGTACAAACTGTTGAAATCTTTACTCAATATATACTAAATTGATCTTCTGTATATAAAGATAATTTAAAATTAATCTTGATGTGAATGGAAGGGGAGAGGGAGCGGGAGACAGGAAGGGTGCGAGTGGGAGGGAAATTATGGCTGGGGGAGCCATTGTAATCCATAAACTGTACTTTGGAAATTTATATTTACTAAATAAAAAAAACTGAAAAAAATATAAAAGCAATTGTATAACTTGATTAAATTTTAGGGCCAGGAGTCCAGAACCCAGAATTCAGTTCTTTAGGGACTAAATCACTGGTATCAATGCTTACAAATGTGTCTTAAACTTGGACTTGAGTAATAAAGTTTATCTTTTTTAGTTTTATCTTTTAATTCCACAAACCTGTTTAAATCCCCTCATATAGTCATATAATGAAAAACTGAATATTATTAATTTTATCATAAAATAGTATGAATGCACTATTCATGAAAAAATTAAATATTTCAGAAAATAATAAACTAAAAAATAAAACTCTCCTGTTCCATATCTTCAAAAGAAAAAAAAAGAACAGGTCATCAAAGAAGGAGATACCTTTCTCTGAAAGGAGAAGAGAACTTCCACTTTGACTATGACCTTGTTTAAATATAATCAGAGTCGGTGAACTCAAAAGGCTTCCATAGCCTTGGCAACTCATGACTAGAGCCTAGGGTTTTTACACCATAAACAACAGTGTCAATTTGTTAAGTCAACAACAGGAGTCTCTGCACTTACTCCTCATATAGGATCCCTGTCCTTAATGTGCTGTACATTGTGATTGAATGCTATAACTAGTACTGAAACAGTATTTTGCACTTTGTGTTTCTGTGTGGGTGCAAACTGTTGACATCTTTACTTAATATTTACTAAATTGATCTTCTGTACATAAAGAGAATTGAAAATGAATATTGTTGTGAATGGAAGGGGAGAGGGAGCGGGAGACGGGAGGGTTGTGGGTGGGAGGAAAGTTATGGGAGGGGGAAGCCATTATAATCCATAAACTGTACATCGGAAATTTATATTCATTAAATAAAAGTTAAAAAAAATAAAAAAAATTGATCTTCTGTATATAAAGAGAATTGAAAATGAATCTTGATGTGACTGGAAGGGGAGAGGAAGCAGGAGAGGGGAGGGTTGCAGGTGGGAGGGAAGTTATGTCAGGGGGGGAAGCCATTATAATCCATAAGCTGTACTTTGGAAATTTATATTCATTAAATAAAAGTTAAAAAAAAGAAAAAAAATAAAGTCAGTGGATAATATCAGGAATACACAAACACAGAGACTATAGAAATATCTGGGATTGAGTTAGCCAAAACTCAAGCGGATATTTACAGTTTCATCCAGTCATATCCGGTCAAACTGTTGTAGAATCATATGAAATGAACAGAGAAAATCACAGTAAAAATGGTTTTGAAAATAGCAAAGTCTTTTCGTTTGGCAAGTGCATAAAATATCATCTATAGAAACAGAAATATCATGTGTGTTTGCTGCAGTTCCTCTAGCTTTCTCCATAGAAAATACGAATATGTAGAGCTGGTTTCTCCATGTGGAACCAATTAGTGTTTCCAAGAACAAAATTAAATATTCCCTGATAAAAAATATTCGAAACAATAAAGTCTGAGGATAATATCAGGAAAACACAAACACAGAGGATGTAGCAATATCTGGGACTGAGTTAGCCAAAAAAAAAAACACAGATATTTACAGTTCCATCCAGTCATATCCGGACAAACTGGTGTGGAATTCAGATGAAGTGTACCGAGAAAATCACAGAAAAATGGTTTTGGAGAAAAGCAAAGTCTTTTCGTTAGGCAAGTGCATAAAATGTCGTCTAGACAAACAGAAATATCATGTTTGTTTGCCACAGTCCCTGTAGCTTTCTCCCTAGAAAATACGAATGTGTAGAGCTGGTCTCCCCATGATGAACCAATTAGTGTTTCTATGGTATAAAATTAAATGTTGCCTGATAGAAACATTCAAAACAATAAAGTCCATTGATAATATCTTGAAAACACAAATACAGAATCTTTCACAATATTTCACAGTGTGTTAGTCAAAACACAACCGGATATTTCTGGTTTCATCCAGTCATACCGGGACAACGTGGTGTGGAATTCGTATGCAATGGACCGAGAAAATCAGAGTGCAAATGGTTTTGGAGAAAAGCAAAGTGTTTTCTTTAGGAAAGTCCATAAAATGTCATCTATACAAACAGAAATGTTATGTTTGTTTGCCGCAGTTACTCTAGCTTTATCCCTAGAAAATATGAATGCATAGATCTGGTGTCTCCATGTGGAACCAATTAGTGTTTCCAAGGAAAAATTAAATGTTCCCTGATAAAAAAAATTCAAAAAAATAAAGTCCTTGGATAATATCAGGAATACACAAACACAGAGGCTGTAGCAATATCTGGGATTGAGTTAGCCAAAACAAAACCGGATATTTCCGGTTCCACCCAGTCATATCTGGACAAACTGGTGTGGAATTCGTATGCAATGGACTGAGACAATCATGGTACAAATGGTTTTTGAGCAAAGCAAAGTCTTTTCGTTAGGCAAGTGCATAAAATGTCATCTATTGAAACAGAAATATCATGTTTGTTTGCCGCAGTTCCTCTAGCTTTCTCTCTAGAAAATACGCATGTGTAGAGCTGGTGTCTGCATGTGGAACCAATTAGTGTTTCCAAGCACAAAATTAAATGTTCCCTGATAAAAACATTCAAAACAATAAAGTCTGTGGATTATATCCAGACAAAAACAAACACAGAGGCTGCAGCAATATCTGGGTTTGAGTTAGCCAAAAGAAAACCAGATATTTCCAGTTTCATCCACTCATATACGGACAAAGTGGTGTGGAATTCGTATGCAATGGACCGAGAAAATCACAGTACAAATGGTTTTGGAGAAAAGCAAAGTCGTTTCGTTAGGCAAGTGCATAAAAAGTCATCTATACAAAAAGAAATATCATGTTTGTTTGCTTCAGTTCCTCTAGCTTTCTCCCTAGAAAATACGAATGTGTAGAGCTGGTGTTCCCATTATGAAACAATTAGAGTTTCAATGGTACAAAATTAAATGTACCCTGATAAAAACATTTAAAACAATAAGTCCATCAATAATATCCAGAAAACTCAAACACAGAGTGTGTAGCAATATTTCGGATTGAGTTAGGCAAAACAAAACCGGATATTTCTGGTTTCATTAAGTCATATCCGGAGAAACTTGTGTGGAATTCGCATGCATTGGACAGAGAAAATCACTGTAGAATTGGTTTTGGAGAAAAGCAAAGTCTTTTCGTTAGGCAAGTGCATAAAATATCATCAATACAAACAGAAATATCATGTTTGTTTGCCGCAGTTCCTCTAGCTTTCTTTCTAGAAAATACGAATATGTAGAGCTTCCTGGTGTCTCCATGTGGAACCAATTAGTGTTTCCAAGCTCAAAATTAAATTTTCCCTGAAAAAAAAACATTCAAAAATATAAAGTCCGTGGATAATATCAGGAATACACAAACACAGAGGCTGTAGCAATACCATGGACTGAGTTAGGAAAAACAAAACTGGATATTTACGGTTCCATTCAGTCATATCCGGACAAACTGGTGTGGAATTCAGATGTAGTGTACCGAGAAAATCATAGAAAAATGGTTTTGGGGAAAAGCAAAGTCATTTCTTTAGGCAAGTGCATAAAATGTCATCTATAGAAACAGAAATATCATGTTTGTTTGCAGCAGTTCCTCTAGCTTTCTCCCTAGAAAATAAGAATGTGTAGAGCTGGTGTCTCCATGTGGAAACAATTAGTGTTTCAAAGGTACAAAATTAAAGGTTCCCGGATAAAAACATTCAAAACAATGAGTCGATCGATAATATCCAGAAAACTCAAACGCAGAGTCTGTAGCAATATTTCGGATTGAGTTAGCCAAAACAAAACCGGATATTTCTGGTTTCATCCAGTCATATCCGGACAAACTGGTGTGGAATTTGTATGCAATGGACCGAGAAAATCACAGTAAAAATGGTTTTGGAGAAAACAAAGTCTTTTCGTTAGGCAAGTGCATAAAATGTCATTTATACAAACAGAAATATCATGTTTGTTTCCCGCAGTCCCTCCAGCTTTCTACCTAGAAAATATGAATATGTGGAACTGGTGTCTCCATGTGGAACCAATTACTGTATCCAAGCTCAAAATTAAATGTTCCCCGATAAAAAGCATTCAAAACAATATAGTCCATTGATAGTATCCAGAAAAAAGAAACAGAGAGGCTGTAGCACTATCTGGGATTGAGTTAGCCAAAACAAAACCAGATATTTCCGGTTTCATCCAGTCATATCCGGAAAAACTCCTGTGGAATTCGTATGCAATGGATGGAGAAAATCACAGTACAAATGGTTTTGGAGAAAAGCAAAGTCTTTTCGTTAGCCAAGTGCATAAAATGTCATTTATACAAACAGAAATATCATGTTTGTTTCCCGCAGTCCCTCCAGCTTTCTACCTAGAAAATATGAATATGTGGAACTGGTGTCTCCATGTAGAACCAATTACTGTACCCAAGCTTAAAATAAAATGATCCCCGATAAAAAGCATTCAAAACAATAAAGTCCATTGATAGTATCCAGAAAAAAGAAATATAGAGGTAGTGGCAATATCTGGGATTCAGTTAGCCAAAACAAAACCAGATATTTCCGGTTTCATCCATTCATATCCGGACAAACTCCTGAGGAATTCGTATGCAATGGATGGAGAAAATCACAGTACAAATGGTTTTGGAGAAAAGCAAAGTCTTTTCTTTAGGCATGTCCATAAAATGTCATCTATACAAACAGAAATATCATGTTTGTTTGCCACAGTTCCTCTAGCTTTCTCCCTAGAAAATACGATTGTGTAGAACTGGTGTCCAGTGTGTAAACAATTAGTGTTTTGCAGTTCAAAATGAAATATTCCCTGATAAAGTCTGTGGATAATATCAGGAATACACAAACACAGAGTTTGTACCAATATCTGGGATTGAGTTAGCCAAAACAAAACTGGATATTTCCAGTTTCATCCAGTCATATCCGGTAAAATGTTGTGGAATTCCTATGCAATGGACCGAGAAAATCACAGTAAAAATGGTTTTGGAGAAAAGCAAAGTCTTTTCGTTAGGCAAGTGCATAAAATGTCATCTATACAAACAGAAATATCATGTTTGTTTGTCACAGTACCTCTAGATTTCTCTCTAGAAAATACGAATGTGTAGAGCTGGTGTGTCCATGTGGAACCAATTAGTGTTTCTACGGTACAAAATTAAATGTTTCTTTATGAAACATTCAAAACAATAAAGTCTGTGGATTATATCCAGAAAAAAACAAACACAGAGGCTGTAGCAATATCTTGGATTGAGTTAGCCAAAATAAAACCAGATATTCATCCAGTCTTATACGGACAAACTGGTGTGGAATTCAGATGTAGTGTACCGAGAAAATCACAGAAAAATGGTTTTTGAGAAAACAAAGTCTTTATATTAGAAAAGTGCATAAAATGTCATCTATAGAAATAGAAATATCATGTTTGTTTGCCGCAATTCCTCTAGCTTTCACCCTAGAAAATACGAATATGTTCAGCTGGTGTCTCCATGTGGAACCAATTACTGTATCCAACCTCAAAATAAATTGTTCCCCGATAAAAAACATTCAAAACAAGTAAGTCCATTGATAATATCCAGAAAACACAAACACAGAGGCTTTCCCAATATTTCGGATTGAGTTAGGCAAAACACAACCGTATATTTCTGTTTTCACCCAGTCATATCCGCACAAACTGGTGTGGAATTCGTATGCAATGAACCAAAAAAATCACAGTACAAATGGTTTTGGAGAAAAGCAAAGTCTTTTCGTTAGGCAAGTGCATAAAATGTCATCTATACAAACAGAAATATCATGTTTGTTTGTCACAGTTCCTCTAGCTTTCTCTCTAGAAAATACGAATGTGTAGAGCTGGTGTCTCCATGTGGAACCAATTAGTGTTTCCAAGCACAAAATTAAATGTTCCCTGATAAAAACATTCAAAACAATAAAGTCTGTGGATTATATCCAGAATAAAACAAACACAGAGGCTGTAGCAATATCTGGGATTGAGTTAGCCAAAACAAAACCAGATATTTGCGGTTTCATCCAGTCATATACGGACAAAGTGGTGTGGAATTCCTATGCAATGGACCGAGAAAATCACACTACAAATGGTTTTGGAGAAAAGCAAAGTCTTTTTGTTAGGTAAGTGCATAAAATGTCATCTATAGAAAGAGAAATATCATGTTTGTTTACCGCAGTTCCTCTAGCTTTCTCCCTAGAAAGTACGAATATGTAGAGCTAGCTGGTGTCTCCATGTGGAACCAATTAGTGTTTCCAAGCACAAAATTAAATGTTCCCTGATAAAAACATTCAAAACAATAAAGTCTGTGGATTATATCCAGAATAAAACAAACACAGAGGCTGTAGCAATATCTTGGATTGAGTTAGCCAAAAGAAAACCAGATATTTGCGGTTTCATCCAGTCATATACGGACAAAGTGGTGCGGAATTCCTATGCAATGGACCGAGAAAATCACACTACAAATGGTTTTGGAGAAAAGCAAAGTCTTTTTGTTAGGTAAGTGCATAAAATGTCATCTATAGAAACAGAAATATCATGTTTGTTTACCGCAGTTCCTCTAGCTTTCTCCCTAGAAAGTACGAATATGTAGAGCTAGCTGGTGTCTCCATGTGGAACCAATTAGTGTTTCCAAGCACAAAATTAAATGTTCCCTGAAAAAAAACGTTCAAAACAATAAAGTCCGTGGATAATATCAGGAATACACAAACACAGAAGCTGTAGCAATATCTGGGACTGAGTTAGCCAAAACAAAACCGGATATTTCTGGATTCATCCAGTCATATCCGGACAAACTGGTGTGGAATTCATATGAAGTGTACCGAGAAAATCACAGGAAAATGGTTTTTGAGAAAACAAAGTCTTTATATTAGGCAAGTGCATAAAATGTCATCTATACAAACAGAAATGTCATGTTTGTTTGCCGCAGTTCCTCTAGCTTTCTCCCTAGAAAACACGAATGTGTAGAGCTGGTGTCTCCATGTGGAACCAATTAGTGTTTCCAAGCACAAAATTAAATATTCAATGATAAAAACATTCAACACAATTAAGTCCATCGATAATATCCAGAAACACAAATACACAGGCTTTCACAATATTTCAGATTGAGTTAGCCAAAACACAACTGGATATTTCTGGTTTCATCCAGTCATATCCGGAAAAAGTCGTTTGGAATTCGTATGCAATGGATCGAGAAAATCACAGGAAAAATTGTTTTGGAGAATAGCAAAGTCTTTTCATTAGGCAAGTGCATAAAATGTCATCAATACAAACTGAAATATCATGTTTGTTTGCCGCAGTTCCTCTTAGCTTTCTACCTAGAAAATACGAATATGTTCAGCTGGTGTCTCCATGTGGAACCAATTACTGTATCCAACCTCAAAATAAATTGTTCCCCGATAAAAAACATTCAAAACAAGTAAGTCCATTGATAATATCCAGAAAACACAAACACAGAGTTTTTCCCAATATTTCGGATTGAGTTAGCCAAAACACAACTGTATATTTCTGTTTTCACCCAGTCATATCCGCACAAACTGGTGTGGAATTCGTATGCAATGAACCAAAAAAATCACAGTACAAATGGTTTTGGAGAAAAGCAAAGTCTTTTCGTTAGGCAAGTGCATAATTGTCATCTATACAAAACGAAATATCATGTTTGTTTGTTGCAGTGACTCTAGGTTACTCCCTAGAAAACAGGAATGTGTAGAGCTGGTGTCTCCATGTGTAACCAACTAGTGATTCCAAGCACAAAATTAAATGTTCCCTGATAAAAAAACATTCAAAACAATAACATCCGTGGATAATATCAGGAATACACAAACACAGAGGCTGTAGCAATATCTGGGATTGAGTTAGCCAAAACAAAACCGGATATTTCCGGTTTCATCCACTCATATCCGGACAAATTTGTGTGGAATTCGTATGCAATGGACCGAGAAAATCACATTAAAATAGTTTTGGAGAATAGCAAAGTCTTTTCGTTAGGCAAGTGCATAAAATGTCATCTATAGAAACAGAAATATCATGTCTGTTTGCCGCAGTTCTGTCGGAGGCCACCCGACAAACCACACGGCGACACGCAGCACTCAGTCAATTCATCACCACGTTTATTGCCTCATCGCGTTCCAGGCCAAAGTAGGGGGCCCGGCGAGAGGGACTGAAGGCAGTCTCCCTGAAGAAACTCTTCAGCCTCCAGCCCCGAGCACACAGAAAGACAAGGTTATATACCCCAGACCCCATACAGATAACATTCATTGTGTGCAATCATGCATAGCACAGGAACAGAGCAAGTTTACAAAGTAGCAATGGTCAGGGTACAAGCTCTGCAGATAGAGCAAAGAATATCATAGACCTTCATCAGAAGTCACATCCTGCCTGCAGGAATGTGGGATGAAAAATCTTGTGCCTTCGGCCATCAGGACAATAAGTGCAGGAAACAGGATTAGATAAGGGACAGCCTCAGCCTGCTGCATCTCATGTCGGGCCAGGGCCACTGGCCCCGACATCTCCCCCTTCTTGTTTGTACAAGAATGGCCTGGTGTTTATGGTAACCGGTGTCTACACTGTCCAGAGGGCCGCGGGGGAGGGCCCATCCCCCACAGGTCCCTCGCATTAAACACTGAATGGCGTGGACTCGTGCCTGTCTTAGGTGCCCCACAGCGCTTACTCTGCTTACCCGTCATCAAGGATACAGGAAGCATGTCCTGCCCTCTGTCTTAGGTTGCTAGAGAAGCCTGCAAGTGCTTACCCGTCGTTGACTACCGGTCCACCCTAAGAACAGTGTAGGAACAAGCGGTCAACGAGGCAGTTAGGGAGAGAGAGCGCAAGGCTACCATGGCCTGGAAAGGCAGTGCACAAAACATTTTCCAACAATGCAAGCTAAAATCACAACAAATAGTAACAATACCATTCCTAGGAACAATTCTTTAAGCCAAGAAAAATCAGGTAACCAAGATGTAAGCCAGTCAAAGAGGCCGGAGCCTTTATCCCGGGTGAAGTGTGTTGTCAATTTACGTAGGTTTTGTATTTTTAGAGTAATACTATATGAATTATCGGTAAGGTTGAAACAACACATGTTTTTTACTTGATTGCATTTTTTATGATGAAGTAATAGAAGATAATCTATGGCTGCCCTATTATCTAGAATACCCTGTCTCAGGACTTGCTGTTCATCATTAAGCAGAGATAGCGCTTTAGAGGTGCTGTTGATGTTTTTTACCATAGCACAGGCCAATTTTACTACAGTCTTATAAGCTCCTACAGCTAAGCCAGGGACTCCTACAAGAGAGAAAGTCAGTGCGTCAACCTCCGCCTTGGAAAACAAATTGACACTTGCATCGCATGACTCGTCCAAGGACGTCAATGCATGTCTCTTACTGCGTACAGTCTGATTAGCGGTGAGCAAATCAGGAGAAGGAAGGAAAACAGTTAATCGACTAAGGCAACAATGGGTGCCATCAGACATGTTAGCAGGGATGTAGTTGAAAGTGAAACTGCCACAAGAGAAAAACCATCCTTAGGGAAGACGGATGTGCCCTGTCCCATAGGAAATTGAAAGAGTTTTGTTACAATGCAAACCATTTCCCAAGTTCGTACATTTTGAGGTACAGTGTTTTATCTCCGCACAAGTGTCATTTTCGGTGACAGCTATTCGAGGAGTCCAAAGCCGTATCTCTTTTGCAGGTATTGTATATGACGGAGTACCCCAGTTATATGAGTCCTGATAAGTCACGATTTTGTTAGGAAATCGAGCGAAGAATGTAAGCTTTTTGAGTTCCTCTGCTGGATGACAGACGGGCAGAAGGCATGAACTTAAAATGGTTCCCACATGTAGATCTTGTTGAAGGCAGATGTTGTCAGAACCTGCAATTCGGGCGAGGCGCATCCAAATGTTATCAGACACAAAGGAGGCTCCACGAATAGCAGTCAGATCGCCACAGACCATAAGGCATAGAATTAACTGTCTCCCCTGCATCCACTCCATCTCCAATGACTGGTGAGTGTATGTCTTCTTTCGGAGCCCAGGCGGCTGCGTTGCAGCCTATGAAAAAACAGAAACAAACAAGCGATGCCTCGTGACCTATGTGTCTGTAGTCACGGGCGGTTGGTTAATTTCAGGCACATGACCTGTGTCAGTACCGGGTAAAGGCACAAATTGGCGTGTCAACCGAGTCGGGATCCAGATGTTTTCCACGTCAGAGGGCGCGACTAGGACCGCACCGCGCTCCTTCCGGAGGACAGGATCTGGGCCCTTCCATTGGCCCGTCACTACGTCCTTCCACATAACTAATTCCGGAGCGGTGGGCGTAGTACTCCCAGAACTTGCAGCTGGCACAGGAGATTTTTGACCGCTTATATTACCAAAACCTGTGTTGCCTGAGGTTGTTCCGGAAGCATGCAATTCTGCGGCGGTTAAGCCTGAGGTCTTGAGCGTTAAAAAATTGAGAGTGAAGAGAGCTATGGCAAGATGAGTTTTAGGGGAGCGGAACTGCTTCCCTATTCCCCCTTTTTGCTTTATAAGAGTAGCTTTTAAAATACCATTGGCCCGTTTTATAATGCCCTGTCCTTGGGGGTTGTAAGGGATCCCCGTGACGTGACGGATAGAAAAAAGGGCCAAGAAGTCAGCAAAAGCTTGTGAGGTGTATGCTGGGCCATTGTTTGTTTTTAGGGTGCGGGGAATGCCCCAATTAGCAAAACAGTGAAGTAAATGGTCTTGAACGGCAACCGCATTTTTCTTGGCTGCCGCCATTGCCATGAGGACACGAGAAAAAGTATCTACTGTCACGTGAAGACAGGATTGTCGGCCAAAGGGTGGGAAATGAGTCACGTCCATTTGCCAGACATCATTAGCATAAAGACCTCTGGGGTTGACGCCTTCCGATGGTCTAGGGGTAGAGGTAATGCACAACGGGCAGGCTCGGATAATTTGAAGAGCTTCACGCCTGGAAAGGCCATAATGCTTGCACAGAGTGCGTGCATTAACATGCCACTGCTGGTGAAAATTTTGCGCTTCTAAAAAGGCAGAGCATATCAATGAAAACCTGGATAAAGCATCAGCTTGTCGGTTACCCTCAGCCATGGGCCCCGGGAGGTTGGTGTGGCCCCGGATGTGGGCAATGTGCACTAGTTGTTGCCTTTGTCGTAAGGCAGCCTGAATGGTAGTTAAATACTGGAATACCGTAGATTGAGGGGCTATGACAGCAGGATGATCGAGGCGATGAACGGCTTGCACCACATAGTAACTATCACTGACAATATTAAGAGGTTCATCATAAGTACACAAGACTTTTGCCACGATTGCTAATTCTGCATGTTGAGGAGAGTTGGAGTCCGTTACTGTTTTTAACACTCCTTTGTCACTGATCGCAGCACCTGAACCACCTGCAGCGCCGTCAGTTTAAACTGTTAATGCGCCAGCGAGGGGGCTGTTAGTTACCGTTTTATGAAATTGAAGTGGGGTCTCCTCACAAAATGTAAGAATTGGATTAGAGGGATAGTGATTATTGATATTGAGATTTAGCGTGGCAGCCAGGTACGCCCACTCCCAATTCTCTTGACACCAAAGCTCTATGACCTCTTTAGCCAACGGGAGAATAATGCCAATGGGATACATACCTAAACACTGCACAGAGCGTTCTACGGCGGTCAGGGCCAAGGAGCCCAAGGATTGAGAGAGCTGCAATATATTGCGAGGCTGACTATGGGAAGGGTAAACAAAGCTTAAGATGGCTCCCTGCCACAGGACTGCATAAGGACGGTCTTTTACTATGTAGATAAGAATTAGAAGTTGCTTTGTTAGATCTCTTCTTTGAGCCTCAGTTTGTTTTAAGGCCTTCTCTACCATCTTTATTGCCTGCAAGCTCTCTGGAGTGAGCTTACGCAGGGAGGTTAGGTCAGGGTCACCCTTAAGTAAGTTAAACAAGGGACTCAGTGTGGAGGTGGGTAACCGCACATAGGGCCGAATCCAGTTGATGGAACCACATAACTTTTGTAATTTGTTAAGTGTCATAAACTTTGAGTAAGTAATATGGCAATCCAAAGGGCTCACTCTGTTACCCTCAATCTTGAGTCCTAAATATTGGAGAGTGTCACCTTTTTGTATTTTTTGGAGCTATGTGGAGATCCCATTTGGCTAAATTTTTGTTTAAATGAATAAACATGAGTTTAGCATCTTTATCTGTGGGAGCCGCCAATAAGATATCATCCATGTAGTGAAGAATTTGGAACGCAGGGAAAGCCCTGCGTGTAGGTGCTATAGTAGCATGAACATACAGCTGACAAAGAGTGGGGCTATTTGCCATACCTTGGGTGAGTACCTTCCATTTATACCGGTCAAAAGGGGCTGTATTGTTTGTGGAAGGGACGGAAAAGGCGAACCGTTGTCGGTCTACCTTGGCAAGCGGTATAGAGAAAAAACAGTCCTTGATGTCCAGAACTATAAGGACCCAATCCTTAGGCAAAGCAGTAACCAGCGGAAGCCCTGGCTGTAGAGCTCCCATAGGCTGCATTTGTTTGTTAATGGCTCTGAGGTCGTGCAGTAAGCGAAATTTCCCGGACTTTTTCTTTATAACAAATATAGGTGTATTCCAAGGAGATGTGGACGGTTGAATGTGTCCTCTCTCCAACTGTTCTGTAACCAGAGCATGGACCGCAAGCAACTTCTCTTTTGAAAGGGGCCATTGAGGAACCCATATAGGGTCTTTACCTATCCAGGTTATTGTCAAAGCTTGTAGTCTCACAATGGCCCCCGGGGAAAACCCAGACCACAACGATCCATTTGCCCAGTCGCCGGGATGGGTTGGGTGATTTTTTGTTCATATTTTCCTAGCCCCTTTTCTGGTCTGTAACCTGTCTTTTCCATGATGTTTCATGTTACATTAGACTCATTGGTTAACTTAACCTGTAGTAATGTTAATACATCCCTCCCCCAGAGGGTCACAGGCACATCACATACATACGGCTGAAATTGCCCAGTATGCCCCTCCTCATCTGTCCAAGTAAGGACAGCGGAACTGCGAGCCGGTGTCACAGCAATACCTAGTCCTACTAAATTACCCTCTGATTTTTGTTGAGGCCATTTTCGTGGCCAGTCTGTATTAGCTATGACAGACACATTAGCTCCCGTGTTCAACAACCCTCTAATTTGTTTGCCTTTAATAGTTAAAACATAAAATGGCCTGTGATCTAAGGTCATAGAAAGAGCGGCTAAATGCCCTTGTTGCCCTCTGTTATCCTTAGGGCTCGGCCACCAGAGAAATTGTGCAATGGTATCTCCATCATTGATTACAATGGTCCCGCGCTGGGCGCTGGCGAGAAGGAAAAACTTACTAGCAGGAGTAGTGATTAGGCCAGGAACAATTTGGATCCCCTTTTGTGACTGTGTTGTTTTTCCTAAAAGGATGCCCGCTCCAATTTGAGATGGGAAGTTGTCTTTGTTGAGTGGAATCGCCTGCGGACCCATGGCGGGTGTCAAAATTACTGGGGAAGCGGCCGTCACCTCCCCCACCATTACTCGGAATCGCTGAGTGTCTGAAATTGTGGCTGCCTGCGTTCCAGTGACGCCTTGGGTCGGGCCCTGGCAGCAAGGGCCCTTTGGAAGTTTTTTTGAGTTCTTTTTTCAGATAGGGGCTTTCCTTGTATATCCTTTTTTGAGTAACAATCACTGGCCCAATGATTACCTTTGCCACATTGGAGACACAACCCTGGCTGATTGCCAGAAGCTCGGCCTCTGGGAGCCTTGCATTCTCTCTTGAAATGCCCAACCTTGCCACAGTTGAAACAGGTACCAGCCCGATTACTGGCACGCCCGGCACGTTCATATTGAGTCTCGAGCCGCGTCGAGTATACTCCAGCTGCGACATCATCCTGCACATCTCTGCAAATTTTCATGAAAGTTGTTACATCTTTGTGCTGCCAGGGTCGCAGCGCCTCACGGCAATGCTTGTTCGCATTTTTATAGGCCAATTTGCGTAATAGAGGAGCTGCTTTATTGGCATTTGTGAACAAGTTCCCAGCAGCCTCATAAAGCCTATTTACAAAGTCCGCATAAGGTTTATTGGGTCCTTGAAGAATTTTTGTAAGACTGTACCGAATTTCCCCCTTTTTAGGTATCACCTTCCATGCCCGCATACCACAGTCCTTAATTTGTTGTAGAAGTTCCACTGGGTACCTAACCTGCACTGTATCGGTATTAAAATTACCAATGCCCAAAATCATGGCCTCAGTCCAATGCCTACGGGCCCCATCAGAATGGGCATTTTCAGCAGCTTTGCTTCTAGCCAGCTCCTGGAACCCCGCCTGCCAGAGGAGGTAATCCCCTCCTGCGAGAACAGCACGTGTCAGATTATGCCAATCATTAGGTGTAAGTCCCTGGCTGGCAAGCATGTCTAGAACTTGATAAGTAAATGGGGCCTGTGGTCCATACATGGTGACTGCCTTTTGAAGTTCCTTGAGCTGTGAAAAGTCTATGGGGGCCCAGCCTCTATCCCCATTGGCATCCTCTGTGACTGGGAAGACTGCCTTTGGGTCCTTAAATTCCTTCCACCCTCTAGCATGTTTCTTTCTTTTCCTCTCCTGACTTGCCGCACGAGCATGAAACCCCCACTCTGGTCTTATTTTTAAGGAAGGATGGGGCTGTTCCGTAGGCAATAGCTGAAGTACTCTGGGCTGGCCTGTAGGCTGTTTGCGTCTCCTCTCTCCAATTCTTTTAGCTCTGTCTCTGCCCCTGTCTGGTCCAACTAAAGACGTATCCGTGTCAACTTCTGTCTCACTCGAGGAAGAGGAGGAGGAAGAGGAGGACGTGGCCTCGCCATCAGAGGGATAACCCGGAGGTGGCCCGTCCCCCCACCAAGGTTCTGGGGGCTCAGGTTCTGGTGGGGCTGAGGGCACCACTGCGGGCCTCCTATGCCCAGTTTGGTTGGTAACCTCCTCAGCCGCACTGTCTCCTCTTTGGCTATTAGCCCTGCTCTCCTTTTCCATGCACTCAGATGCTGCTAGCAAACACTGTACCACCTCCTCCTGATCACTTTCAAAAGCCTGATCAATGCATCGCCACAAGCGCCATACCTCTGGTGAGAGCTTCTTTCCCTTAAGATGTTTTCCCAGCTCTCTCCACTTTCTATGTGTGAGGAGGCATTCCTCAGTAAACCAAGGCGTATGGCTCCTTACAATGTCAATAAAGTCAGAAATATTTTGTCCTGCGACCGGCGTCCCGGCGCTTTTTAACAAGGCCTTTATTATCCTTTTTATAGTCTGGTGTGACTGTATATTTCCCATGGCTATCGGAGAGGCTCCCCGGGCAAGCCCTAGTCTGCCACGCCCTACTCATGCTTATGTGCCTCCCTTTTAATCCCTACGGTGTGCTACCGCCGCAGCCTTCCCTCTTACAGAGGCTTACCTGTGGATGAGATGAATCCGAGTCACGGCACCAGCTGTCGGAGGCCACCCGACAAACCACACGGCGACATGCAGCACTCTGTCAATTCATCACCACGTTTATTGCCTCATCGCGTTCCAGGCCAAAGTAGGGGGCCCGGCGAGAGGGACTGAAGGCAGTCTCCCTGAAGAAACTCTTCAGCCTCCAGCCCCGAGCACACAGAAAGACAAGGTTATATACCCCAGACCCCATACAGATAACATTCATTGTGTGCAATCATGCATAGCACAGGAACAGAGCAAGTTTACAAAGTAGCAATGGTCAGGGTACAAGCTCTGCAGATAGAGCAAAGAATATCATAGACCTTCATCAGAAGTCACATCCTGCCTGCAGGAATGTGGGATGAAAAATCTTGTGCCTTCGGCCATCAGGACAATAAGTGCAGGAAACAGGATTAGATAAGGGACAGCCTCAGCCTGCTGCATCTCATGTCGGGCCAGGGCCACTGGCCCCGACACAATTCCTCTAGCTTTCTCCCTAGAAAATACGAAATTGTAGAGCTGGTGTCCCCATGATGAACCAATTAGTGTTTCAATGGTTCAAAATTAAATGTTCCCTGATAAAGAACATTCAAAACAATAAAGTATGTGGATAATATCAGGAATGCACAAACACAGAGGCTGTAGAAATATCTGGAATTGAGTTAGCCAAAACAAAACCGGATATTTCCGGTTTCATCCAGTCATATCCGGAGAAACTGGTGTGGAATTCATATGCAATGGACAGAGAAAATCACAGTACAAATGGTTTTTGAGCAAAGCAAAGTCTTTTCGTTAGGCAAGTGCATAAAATGTCATCTATACAAACAGAAATATCATGTTTGTTTGTCACAGTTCCTCTAGCTTTCTCTCTAGAAAATAGGCATGTGTAGAGCTGGTGTCTCCATGTGGAACTAATTAGTGTTTCCAAGCACAAAATTAAATGTTCCCTGATAAAAACATTCAAAACAATAAAGTCTGTGGATTATATCCAGAAAAAAACAAACACAGAGGCTGCAGCAATATCTGGGATTTAGTTAGCCAAAGAAAACCAGATACTTCCGGTTTCATCCAGTCATATACGGACAAAGTGGTGTGGAATTCGTATGCAATGGTCCGAGAAAATCACAGTACAAATGGTTTTGGAGAAAAGCAAAGTCGTTTCGTTAGGCAAGTGCATAAAGTGTCATCTATAGAAACAGAAATATCATGTTTGTTTGCAGCAGTTCTTCTAGCTTTCTCCCTAGAAAATACGAATGTGTAGAGCTGGTGTCTCCATGTGGAAACAATTAGTGTTTTGCAGTTTAGAATTAAATGTTCCCTGATGAAAAACATTCAAAACAATAAAGTCTGTGGCTAATATCAGAAATACCCAAACACAAAGGCTGTAGCAATATCTGAGATTGAGTTAGCCAAATCAAAACCGAATATTTACGGTGTCATCCAGTCATATCCGGACAAACTCGTGTGGAATTCGTATGCAATGGACAGAGAAAATCACAGTACAAATGGTTTTGGAGAAAAGCAATGTCTTTTCTTTAGGCAAGTGCATAAAATGTCATCAATACAAACAGAAATATCATGTTTGTTTGCCACAGTTCCTCTAGCTTTCTCCCTAGAAAATACGAATATGTAGAGCTGGTTTCCCCATGATGAACCAATTAGTGTTTCAACGGTACAAAATTAAATGTTCCCTGATAAAAACATTCAAAACAATAAAGTCCATCGATAATATCCAGAAAAAACAAACACAGAGGATTTCACAATATTTCGTATGGAGTTAGCCAAAACATAACTGGATATTTCTGGTTTCATCCAGTCATATCCAGACAAACTTGTATGGAATTCGTATGCAATGGACCGAGAAAATCACAGTAAAAATGGTTTTGGAGAAAACAAAGTCTTTTCGTTAGGCAAGTGGATGAAATGTCATTTATACAAAGAGAAATATCATGTTTGTATGCCACAGTCCCTCTAGCTTTCTACCTAGAAAATACGAATATGTGGAACTGGTGTCTCCATGTGCAACCAATTACTGTATCCAAGCTCAAAATTAAATGTTCCCCGATAAAAAGCATTCAAAACAATAAAGTCCCTTGATAGTATCCAGAAAAAACAAACAGAGAGGCTGTAGCACTATCTGGGATTGAGTTAGCCAAAAGAAAACCGGATATTTCCGGTTTCATCCAGTCACATCCGGACAAACTCCTGAGGAATTCATATGCAATGGATGGAGAAAATCACAGTACAAATAGTTTTGGAGAAAAGCAAAGTCTTTTCCTTAGGCAAGTGCATAAAATGTCATCTATACAAACAGAAATAGCATGTTTGTTTGCCACAGTTCCTCTAGCACTCTCACTAGAAAATACGAATGTGTAGAGCTGGTGTTCTCATTATGAAACAATTAGTGTTTCAACGGTACAAAATTAAATGTTCCCAGATAAAAACTTTCAAAACTATAAAGTCCATCGATAATATCCAGAAAACACAAACACGGAGGCTGCAGCAATATTTCGGATTGAGTTTGCCAAAACACAACCGGATATTTCTGGTTTCATCGAGTCATATACGGATAAAATGGCGTGGAATTCGTTTGCAATGGACCGAGAAAATCACAGTAAAAATTGTTTTGGAGAAAAGCAAAGTCTTTTCGTTAAGCTGAGAGAAAATAAGGCAGGAAGGGGTTAAAATGGAGTCGCTTGGCTAACTGCGTATTGTTCTGCTTTTGTACAAAATGCTTTGGCTTGCAAAATGCTATTTTTTTAAGATAACTAGATTTTAGCTGACCTTGTAATATGTGATGATTGTGCTAATGCGTTTATGAGATAATTGAGCATGTGATAATTATTTTAGGAGCTATGTTAAGTTTTTGGTCATGATGACCCCGTGTTTATGCTTGCTCAAGGTCTTTTGTCCCCTCACCCTGGAAAAACCCTGCATCTTATGAGAATTTGTCATGCATCTTATGAGAATTTGTCATGCTGCGGTTTATCTTGTGATCCTTTGTGTAATGCTGTGGAGATATGCTAATGTTGTGGTTTTTAGTCTTAAATACTTTGAGCAGTTGATGATCGGGGCCTCTCTTCTCACACTGCACCAGAGGGTGTTGTTGTGCTTAAGAGTTTGGCCCATCTGCGCAGATGTAATAAACTTCCTCATGTTCTTTGCAGCGATTGGAATGGAATTCGTGTTTCTGGGGTCGGTAGAAGTGTGAGGCACCTTTCGGGGGTCTTACATCTTGGGGGCTCGTCCGGGATTCGAGACCCCAGACCCACGCTCCATTTTCCAATCGGAGGTAAGTTCTTTCTTTTTTTGATTCTGTAAAATTTTCTGTTGTTCTGTGGGCGCCCTTTTGAAATTGTGTCTATCTGTTCTTGTTTATATATGTCATATTGTCTAGGCGCCGATACCTGTATATTGTGCCTGCAGGACCTGTATCTGTATCGAGCCAGTAGTAGGAAAGGACAGACGTGTCCGCGACCCCTGGCTCGAACCACTGGAGGACGCTCCGGTGGTGGAGGGGACGTGGAATCCCCCTCCTGGAGGGGACGTGGAATCCCCCTCCGTCTGTAAGAGAAGCGAGGGGACGTGGAATCCCCCTCCTTCTTTAATTTTTGTTCCGTGGGAGGTGGCAGCTCCCCTCGGAAGGTTTTCTTCCCCGGGAGAGGGCTGGTGGCAGCAGCCGCTCCCGTGGTGGTTTCAGTTTTGTGGGGAAGTTTTGGTTTCTTCTTCCCCGGGAGAGGGCTGGTGGCAGCAGCCGCTCCCGTCGGTGGTTTCAGTTTTGTGGGGAAGCTTTGGTTTCGGTGTAAGTTTTTCTTTCCCGGGAGAGGGCTGGTGGCAGCAGCTGCTCCCGTCAGAAGTTTTGGTTTTGTTGCGCGCAGGTCTCGTCTTATTAGGGCGCGCAGGTCTTGTTCCATTGTTGTGTGCAGTGTATTTGTGAGTTTTGTAATTGTTATTTGTGTTTTAATATACTTTCCTTATTTGCCTTTCCCCTTCAATATGGGACAGGAATTAACTACACCTTTGAGTCTTACTTTATGAGTCTTAATTGGGAAAACTGCAACGCAAAGTTGTTTATGTTGTTTATCTGTTTTCAGTGTTTGAGTGATTACCCAACTGATCAGAAGTGTACTAATTGTTGGCCAAACCGCTTGACTCTGACAGCTTAAATTCTAAACTGAGTCTTCCAACTTTGGGCTTCCAGTCGGATCCCTGGAACTCTCAAAGGATGAGACTCTAAAATTTGTTAAAGTAAAATATATTAAAACTTAACGATGAAGATCTTTTCAAAGTTATGTCCATGTTTGCTGTCCAGGAGGAGTTATTCTTATGTTACTTAAAAGCATGGAAATGTAATTTTGACTTTTAATTCAGAACTCAGTGTCTTAAGCCATCTAGGCATCAATGCTAAGCAAAATGTAAAAAAAAATGTATTGTATTTTCACATCTTAAATTCGATAGGAGAGACTGTTTGAGTTTGTTAACATGTATTCTCATAGATTGTCTATACATAACAATTCAAGACTATGTAAAAGTAACTACAGGTATAAAGTTTCAGAAGATGTGAGCAAGTCATAAAAAGTTTTAAAAAGGTTCACAACTTTAAAATTGATTGCGGAGTTCTCTTTAAGTTAAGTGCTAATGCCAAAATTACATTGACCTAAAGTTAAAGTCTGATCTTCTGTTACAACAATAAGGTTCTTTTTTTAAAAAAAATGTACACTAATGTTAGTAAATACCTAAAAATGGTCTAAGTTTTAAAATCTGTTTTTGCAAAAATTGTAATGTTTATTTTAACAGTAAAAATCACCCTGACTAATAAATGGCTATCATTTCAGGATGTTAAGGAATTCTATTTTGACCAGATACTTTAAGTTCTCTTGGCACCTTTAACAGACTTTCTAAAAATCCAAGTTCTAAATTATCCGAACTTTTGACACCCCCAGAGGGCCCCTGGAGATGTCAAAAAGAGATCTCTCATCTTGCAGAGATAATAACCAATCGGCTGTTTAAATTAAAAGTGGTGCCAAGATGTAAAATGATGCTAAACTTCAGCTATAAACATGTTTCTTTCTAGCTGCTCCAGTCTCTGGCTCAGAAGCCAGATCCTTTAAAGAGGGACCGATGAAGTCTCCGTCCAGCTAACGCTAAACAACCAGGCGTTGCTAGTTCAAATGTATTGCTAGTTCAAATGTGGATCAAACGGGAGGTCTAGCCAAAAGGAAAACAAATAGTTAAGATTGTACAAACCTACAAAAATGTAATAATTAAATGGTTAATGCAAAATGTTAGCTCATTTGTTAATTGGACTGTGTGCGCCTCAACATGTCTGTTTATTGAAATGGTACTGTTTTTTTTTATGCTCCTGACATTGGTGCCCTTTTTGGAAACCAGAAGAGAAATGGAGAAGGAAAAAGCCGTCCTCCTCCTCCATATAACTGGGAAGGCAAGCCCTGACAGGACTTGCAGGGCCTGTTTTACTAACATTAATTTTACTACACTTAAATGGAATTCTGTAAAAGATTCAGTCTCTACTGCCAGACTCCCCTGAGGAGTTTAGCTGAAGGGGTTAAAGTTTTTTAGTTAAAAAAGGGGAAGTTTAAAATGGGCTAAGAAAAAGGAACTAACTAGGATCCTGGCCACCACAGTTAACAGGAAGCAGAGTAAGGGAGAATCAGGGTAAGCAGGGACCCCCGGAGACTGGCAAAAGCACAGAGAAGTGCCCAAAAGGACAAGTCTGCCTAAGGTCTGACCAACAACGATAATCTAGTGGTGCACATCTGCCACACGAGACTGAACTACAGCAGCGGAGTGGTGAGACTGGGCGACAGCGGCCCCTCGGCCCCTCCCTCATTGGGACAATAGTGGGAGACGGCCGAATGAGGACAGTGGTCTGGGTTTCCACCTTCAACCCCCCGAGGACTCTGCTCGGCAGGCAGGGCTGATCGCTAAGGACCATGCACTCCGTGCAGCTAAGAAAAAGGAGCAGGTGGCAATGCACAAGAACAGCAGGTACGCTCTCGCCACTATCCACGGGGAACTCAAAATGGACAGAGGCTTCATCAACCAGGAAGAAGAATTGTGCCAATGTTTCCCTGATTTGGACTACCAAAGGTACTGGGGTCAGACACCGGGCCAGCCTTCGTCTCCAGGGTAAGTCAGATGGTGGCACAGGTGTTGGAAATAGAAAGTTACATTGTGTTTATAGGGTAAGTCAGATGGTGGTAGCGGTAGCCAAGGTACTGGGGATATAGTTAGGTAAAACATATAATTAATGGTGGGGACTGGCACTAGAGACTGGGTCAAAATGCTTCTACACATTTTTATAATGCTACATATTTTTTATATGCTGCTGCACTTTTGCAACTTCCCTATTTTGCCAGGCTTTGCTTAAATGTCTGCCTTTTAGGGCTTTCTTTAAAGGCTTCCTAAAGAAGCAGTCCTTGGCTCTGCTCTCTGAGCAGCGGAAGATGAGTGACTGCGAGTTTGCCTATGTACATATGCTGGCTTAGGACTATTTGCTGTATATCCTGAAGACGCCGCAGCCTGGACTGGGATCGAGCAAGACGTCCAGAGTGCTGCAGAACGTCACCTTTTCCATCCAGCAAAGAAGTGGAAGAGGCTCTGCTTTATACATAATTCTGGTTAAAAGACTTTTCTGGAAGTTACCAAACAGATCTGTGTGATATTGTCATTGCTAAAAAAGAAATATTGCTGACCCTTAGTAATAAAAGTAAAATTGTTTATCACCCACGCCTTGGTCCTGACCCAGCAGTGCCAAAGTTTAAAAATGAAGGACATAAAAGAAAAGAGTATTGTTGGTGAAAAGGGTTTAAAAGAGAGAGAGCTTTTTATATAAGGAAAGGACATGGTTTGTAAGAATGACTGTATCCGGATGGCTAGTTTACTCTAGACTGAAATGGAAATGGTAAAATGTTTAAAGTAAGTCGAAGAGGGTGTGTGAAAGTCACAAAAAGTATTTGGGTCAATTCAGCTGAACAGGAACCAGGTATCAACCCAAATTTGTATGATTTTTTTTTAGGGATGTGTTTTCTGTTCTTGTCTCTGTTGTATTTTCTGTTTTTAAACTTAGAACTTTTTCTATTCTGCGGGGCATACTTCCCCTACCCTGCAGACTTGCTTTTGTGCTTATAAGATTGGCTGTAAGACACAGAGATGTGCTTGCAATACTTTTATTTTGTTTTACCCCGGTGATGGGCAGCCCACATATTTCAATAATAATTACGTAGGAGGAAGAAACACCTGGGACATCTCCGGCCTGTTTTCTGATCAGACTCCCCTATGAAACAAAGGAATTGTTACCAATGTGGGACAAAATTTAAAAAGTAATTCCTAAAATTTTAAGATTAAAATTTAACAAAAAAAAAGGGGGGGGAATGAGAGAAAATAAGGCAGGAAGGGGTTAAAATGGAGTCGCTTGGCTAACTGCATATTGTTCTGCTTTTGTACAAAATGCTTTGGCTTGCAAAATGCATTTTTTTAAGATAACTAGATTTTAGCTGACCTTGTAATATGTGATGATTGTGCTAATGCGTTTATGAGATAATTGAGCATGTGATAATTATTTTAGGAGCTATGTTAAGTTTTTGGTCATGATGACCCCATGTTTATGCTTGCTCAAGGTCTTTTGTCCCCTCACCCTGGAAAAACCCTGCATCTTATGAGAATTTGTCATGCATCTTATGAGAATTTGTCATGCTGCGGTTTATCTTGTGATCCTTTGTGTAATGCTGTGGAGATATGCTAATGTTGTGGGTTTTAGTCTTAAATACTTTGAGCAGTTGATGATCGGGGCCTCTCTTCTCACACTGCACCAGAGGGTGTTGTTGTGCTTAAGAGTTTGGCCCATCTGCGCAGATGTAATAAACTTCCTCATGTTCTTTGCAGCGATTGGAATGGAATTCGTGTTTCTGGGGTCGGTAGAAGTGTGAGGCACCTTTCGGGGGTCTTACAAAGCAAGTGGATAAAATATCATAGGTACAAACAAAAATATCATGTTTCTTTGCCACAGTTCCTCTAGCTTTCTCCCTAGAAAATATGAATATCTACAGCTGGTGTCTCCATGTGGAACCAATTACGCTATCCAATCTCAAAATGAAATGTTCCCTGATAAAAAGCATTCAAACCAATAAAGTCCATCGATAATATCCAGGAAAAACAAACAGAGAGGCTGTAGCACTATCTGGGAATGAGTTAGCCAAAACAAAACCGGATATTTCCGGTTTCATCCAGTCATATCCGGACAAACTCCTGTGGAATTCGTATGCAATGGTTTCATCCAGTCATATCCGGACAAACTTGTATGGAATTCGTATGCAATGGAACAAGAAAATCACAGTAAAAATGGTTTTGGAGAAAAGTAAAGTCTTTTTGTTAGGCAAGTGCATAAAATGTCATCGATACAAACCGAAATACCATGTTTGTTTGCCGCAGTTCCACCAGCTTTCTCCCTAGAAAATACGAATATGTAGAGCTGGTGTCTCCATGTGGAACCAATTACTGTATCCAAGCTCAAAATAAAATTTTCCCCAATAAAAACATTCAAAACAATAAAGTCCATTGATAGTATCCAGAAAAAAACAAACGTAGATGCTGCAGCAATATCAGGGATTGAGTTAGACAAAACAAAATCGGATATTTCCGGTTTCATCTAGTCATATCCGGAAAAACTCCTGTGGAACTCGTATGCAATGTACCGAGAAAATCACAGTAAACATGGTTTTCGAGAAAAGCAAAGTCTTTTCGTTAGGCAAGTCCATAAAATGTCATCTATACAAACAGAAATATCATGTTTTTTTGCCGCAGTTCCTCTAGCTTTCTCCCTAGATTTTGTAAAACTGGTGTCTCCATGTGTAAACAAATAGTGTTTTTCAGTTCAAAATTAAATGTTCCCTGATAAAAAACATTCAAAACAATAAAGTCTGTGGCTAATATCAGAAATACACAAACACAAAGCCTGTAGCAATATCTGGGATTGAGTTAGCAAAAACAAAACCGGATATTTATGGTTTCATCCAGTTACATCCAGACAAACTCCGGATATGGGCAAGTGCATAAAATGTCATCGATACAAACAGAAATATCATGTTTGTTTGCCGCTATTCCTCTAGCTTTCTCCCTAGAAAATAAGAAAGTGTAGAGCTGGTGTCCCCATGATGAACCAATTAGTGTTTCAACCGTACAAAATGAAATGTTAATTGATAAAAGCATTCAAAACAATAAAGTCCATCGATAATATCCAGAAAAAACAAACACAGAGTCTGTAGCAATATGACAGTTAGTTAGTGAAAACACAACCGGATATTTCTGTTTTCACCAAGTCATATCTGGTCAAACTGGTGTGGAATTCGTATGCAATGGACCGAGAAAATCACAGTTAAAATGGTTTTGGATAAAAGCAAAGTCTTTTCGTTAGGCAAGTGCATAAAATGTCATCTATACAAACAGAAATATCATGTTTGTTTGCCGCAGTTCCTCTAGCTTTCTCCCTAGAAAATACGAATGTGAAAATCTAGTGTCGCCATGATGAACCAATTAGTGTTTCCAAGCACAAAATAAAATGTTCCCTGATAAAAACATTCAAAACAATAAAGTCCATTGATAGTATCCAGAAAATACAAACATAGAGACTGTAGCAATATCTGGGATTGAGTGAGCCAAAACACAACCAGATATTTCTGGTTTCCTCCTGTCATATCCGGACAAACTGGTGTGGAGAATGTGTGGAATGGACCGAGAAAATCACAGTACAAATGGTTTTGGAGTAAAGCAAATTCTTTTCGTTAGGCAAGTGCATAAAATGTCATCTATACAAACAGAAATATCATGTTTGTTTGCCGCAGTTCCTCTAGCTTTCTCCCTAGAAAATACGAATGTGTAGAGCTGGTGTCTCCATGTGGAAACAATTAGTGTTTCCAAGCACAAAATTAAATGTTCCCTGAAAAAAAATAACATTGAAAACAATAAAGGCTGTGGATAATATCCGGAATACAAAAACACAGAGGCTGTAGCAATATCTCTGATTGAGTTAGCCAAAAAAACCCCGGATATTTCTGGTTTCATCCAGTCATATCCGGACAAACTGGTGTGGAATTCGTATGCAATGGACCGAGAAAATCACTGTAAAAATGGTTTTGGAGAAAAGCAAATTCTTTTCGTTAGGAAGTGCATAAAATGTCATCGATACAAACAGAAATATCATGTTTGTTTGCCGCAGTTCCTCTGGCTTTCTCCCTAGAAAATACAAATATGTAGAGCTGGTGTTCCCAAGATAAACCAATTAGTGTTTCAACGGTACAAAATGAAATGTTCCCTGCAAAAACATTCAAAATAATAAGTCCATCGATAATATCCAGAAAACACAAACACAGAGACTGTAGCAGTATTTCGGATTGAGTTAGCCAAAACACAACCGGATATTTCTGGTTTCATGCAGTCATATCCGGACAAAGTGGTGTGGAGTTCATATGCAATGGACCGAGAAAATCACAGTACAAATGGTTTTGGAGAAAAGCAAAGTATTTTCGTTAGGCAAGTGCATAAAATGTCATCTATACAAACAGAAATATCATGTTTGTTTGCTGCAGTTCCTCTAGCTTTCTCCCTAGAAAATACGAATGTGTACATCTGGTGTCGCCATGATGAACCAATTAGTGTTTCAATGGGACAAAATTAAATGTTCCCTGATAAAAACATTCAAAACAATAAAGTCCATTGATAGTATCCAGAAAAAACATAGAGGCTGTAGCAATATCTGGGATTGAGTGAGTCAAAACACAACCGGATATTTCTGGTTTCATCCAGTCATATCCGGAGAAACTGGTGTGGAATTCGTATGCAATGGACCAAGAAAATCACAGTAAAATTGGTTTTGGAGAAAAGCAAAGTCTTTTCGTTAGGTAAGTGCATAAAATGTCATCGACACAAACAGAAATATCATGTTTGTCACAGTTCCTCTAGCTTTCTCCCTAGAAAATACGAATGTGTAGAGATGGTGTTCCCATAATTAACCAATTAGTGTTTCAGCGGTACAAAATTAAATGTTCCCTGATGAAAACAATCAAAACAATAAGTCCCTTGATAATATCCAGAAAACTCAAACACAGAGTCTGTAGCAATATTTCGGATTGAGTTAGCCAAAACACAACCGGATATTTCTGGTTTCATCCTGTCATATCCGGAGAAACTGGTGTGGAATTCGTATGCAATGGACCGAGAAAATCACAGAACAAATGTTTTTGGAGAAAAGCAAAGTCTTCTCATTAGGCAAGTGCATAAAATGTCATATATAGAAACAGAATTATCATGTTTGTTTTCCGCAGTTCCTCTAGCTTTCTCCCTAGAAAATACGAATGTGTAGAGCTGGTGTCTCCATGTGGAACCAATTAGGGATTCCAAGCACAAAATTAAATGTTCCCTGAAAAAAAAGCATTGAAAAAAATAAAGTCCGCGGCTAATATCAGGAATACACAAACACAGAGGCTGTAGCAATATTTCAGATTTAGTTAGCCAAAACACAACCAGATATTTCTGGTTTCATGCAGTCATATCCGGACAAACTGGTGTGGGATTCGTATGCAATGGACCGAGAAAATCATTGTAAAAATGGTTTTGGAGAAAAGCAAAGTCTTTTCGTTAGGCAAGTGCATAAACTGTCATCTATACAAACAGAAATATCATGTTTGTTTGCCACAGTTCCTCTGGCTTTCTCCGTAGAAAATACAAATATGTAGAGCTGGTGTTCCCAAGATAAACCAATTAGTGTTTCAATGGTACAAAATTAAATGTTCCCTGCAAAAACTTTCAAAACACTAAGTCCATCGATAATATCCAGAAAACACAAACACAGAATCTTTAGCACTATTTCGGATTGAGTTAGCCAAAACACAACCGGATATTTCTGGTATCATCCAGTCATATCCGGACAAAGTGGTTTGGAGTTCGTATGCAATAGACCGAGAAAATCACAGTAAAATTGATTTTGGAGAAAAGCCAAGTCTTTTCGTTAGGCAAGTGCATAAAATGTCATCGATACAAACAGAAATATCATATTTGTTTGCAGTAGTTCCTGCAGCTTTCGCCCTAGAAAATAGAAATATGTAGAGCTGGTGACTCCATGTGGAAACAATTAGTGTTTTCCAGCACAAAAACTAATGTTCCCTGATAAAAAACATTCAAAACAATAAAGTCCATCGAGAATACCCAGAAAACACTAACACAGAACTTTCACAATATTTCACATTGTGTTAGCCAAAACAGAAATGGATATTTCCGGTTTCATCCAGTCATATCCGGAAAAAGACGTTTGGAATTCAGATGTAATGGACTGAAAAATCGCAGTAAAAATGGTTTTGGAGAAAAGCAAAGTCTTTTTGTTAGGCCAGTGCATAAAATGTCATCTATATAAACAGAAATATCAAGTTTGTTTGTCGCAGTTCCTCTAGCTTTCTCCCTATAAAATATAAATATGTTCACCTGGTGTCTCCATGTGGAACCAATTATTGTATCCAAGCTCAAAATAAAATATTCCCTGATAAAAAACTTTCAAAAAAATAAAGTCTGTTGATCATATCAGGAATACACAAACAGAGAGGCTGTAGCAATATCTGGGACTGAGTTAGCCAAAACACAATCGGATATTTCCGGTTTCATCCAGTCATATTCGGACAAACTGTTGTGGAATTCATATGAAGTATACAGAGAAAATCACAGGAAAATGGTTTTGGAGAAAAGCAAAGTATTTTCGTTAGGCAAGTGCATAAAATGTCATTTATACAAACAGAAATATCATGTTTGTTTGCCGCAGTTCCTCTAGATTTCTCCCTAGACAATACGAATGTGTAGAGCTGGTGTCCCCATGATGAACCAATTAGTGTTTCTACGGTACAAAATTAAATGTTCCCTGATAAAAACATTGAAAACAATAAAGTCCATCGATAATATCTAGAAAACACAAACACAGAAAATCACAATATTCCGCATTGGGTTAGCCAAAACAAAACCGGATATTTCTTGTTTCATCCAGTCATATGCGGACAAACTGGTTTGGAATTCATATACAATGTACCAAGAGAATCACAGTAAAAATGGTTTTGGAGAAAAGCAAAGTCTTTTCATCAGGCAAGTGCATAAATTGTCATTGGTACAAATAGAAATATCATGTTTGTTTCCCACAGTTCCTCTAGCTTTGTCCATAGAAAATACAAATATGTAGAGCTGGTGTCTCCATGTGGAACCAACTCTTGCTTCCAAGAACACAATTAAATATTCCCTGATAAAAAACATTCGAAACAATATAGTCCTTGGAGTTTGCAAGATGGCGGAATAGGCAGGGAGCACACTATTAATCTGGGTGGAGAGAAAGTTTAATATAAGTGGAGATACTGCAGGGTCAAGGAAGCGTAGGGGATGAAACAGCAGAGGAAACTCTTCCAGAACTAGTGATTCACAATGGACTTGCGTGGAGAGCGTGGGAGCCCAAGTTCGGGACACTAGTGGCAGACTCAACCCACCAGCGCTGGAACGCAAGGTGAGCCGAACCTCAATAGCCCGAGATACCAGTGGGCAAGCGGAAAGAGGAGGCTAGAGGGAACGAGGCTTGAAGCTCCGTGGGGAAAAGTTCACCAGGCTAACTAGAAGAGAGATAGGAAAAAAAAGTGACCGATACGGACACAAGTTTCTCTCTCTCCGCTCACCTCTCAAAGGTGAACAAGACAAAGAGCAGGCGCCATTTTGGAGATATGTCATAAGCAGGGTGACCTCAGGTCTGCACTGGCCCTGAGCCTAGCAGAAACACCTGACTCTGGGGGGAGGGGTGAAATAACAGGAGATTAGCATCTAACTTGGCAACCCAGTGGGAGACTGCAGGAGAATTGGAGCCCACACTGAGGGCAGCACAGATTCCCTGTGTGGTCCTTGGCAAAGAGCTTCCAATCTCTGGCTCCTGTGGGTATATCATTTGCCTGCTAACTACCTCCAATTACGTTCAGCTGTGCAGAATTACTTCCCTTTTAAATCAAAAAAAGAAAGAGAGATTTACCACACCTAACCTGGGAGTGTCATCTTTGACACACCCTCAGCCCTGAGGAACCAAACACAGCTCTCAGTCCACACTCATCTCAAGCCTCTAAGGCTCCACTGAAAGCAGACAGTCCACTTAATATAGAGCCATAGTGTAACAAGAAAAAACACCACAGTGAAGAAACCAAATATCTCCAACATGCCAAACAACAAATGCAAATACCAAGCTAACGAGAACAAGGAAGACACTATGACGCCCCCAAATGAAAAAGACACCCCAATGCAAGATTATGAAGATGATGAGATAGAAGAAATGCAAGAAGCAGATCTCAAAAAATTGATAAGAACATTAAGAAGTTCTCAAAAACAAATTCTTGAACTACAGAAATCCTTAATGGACAAGATAGAAAATCTCTCTCGTGAAAATGAAATATTAAGGAGGAATCAAAATGAAATGAAAAAACTAGTGGAACAAGAAACTGTGATAGTGACGAGAAATCATAATGAAATGAAGAATTCAATAGATCAAATGACAAACACATTAGAGAGCCTTAAAAACAGAATGGGCGAAGCAGAAGAGAGAATATCAGACTTAGAAGATGGAGAACAGGAAAGGAAACAGGCAAACCAAGGAAAAGAAGAAGAAATTGGAAATCTAAAAAATATTGTCGGGAATCTACAAGATAGTATAAAAAAAAACCCAACATTCGGGTTCTAGGACTTCCTGAAGGCATGGAGAGAGAGAAAGGGTTAGAAGGCATTTTCAGTGAGATACTAGCAGAAAATGTCCCAGGTTTGGAGAAGGACAGAGGCATCTTAGTACAGGAAGCTTATAGAACCCCTAATAAACATGACCAAAAGAGATCCTCACCACGACATGTTGTAATCAAACTCACCACAGTGAAACATAAAGAAAAGATCCTAAAATGTGCAAGAGAGTAACGTCAGATTACTCTTAGAGGATCTCCAATTAGACTCACAGCAGACTTCTCATCAGAAACCCTACAAGCTAGAAGGGAATGGAGAGACATAGCCTAGGTACTAAGAGAGAAAAACTACCAGCCCAGAATACTATATCCTGCAAAGCTCTCATTTGTGAATGAAGGTGAAATTAAGACTTTTCATAGCAAACAGAAACTGAAAGAATTTGTTGCCACTCATCCTGCCCTGCAAAAGATGCTTAAAGATGCGTTACACACAGAAACACAGAAACACGGTCACCAATATGAAAGAAGGTAAAGGAAGGAAACCTCACAGCAAAAGATCACAGGAAGCTCAATTTCTCTTTGACATAGAATTAAACTCTGATGCTCTGTTAAAGCAATGTGTTAAAGTAATCTATTATGTGCTCTTGATGTCTGTTAAATTCTAATTGTTCAAAAACAGCTGAATTTTTATTAAGAGCTATGGGTTATGTAAATATGTGCTTATTTTCAAAGATTTGAATAATCACCTTGTAACAATGAACAAATTTGGTCTATGTTATGTCATGATTTTAAGGAATCTTATTTCAATCAGATATTTTGGATTTTGAGCCTTCTTGGCATTCTTGACAGGCATTTAAAAAATCAAAGTTTCAAACAATCTGGTCTCTAAAATTTCCAGTAAATCCTGGACTTTGGTTTGTCCAGTTTGGGCCCAACTGAAAAAATCGAAGGACCTATGTCTCTCATCTTATAGAGACACCAACTAATCAGGCTATTTGGATTATATTAGAAGAACTGTCAAGATGTGATGTGGTACCAAACTTTAGTTTCTATAATGGAAAATGCTATCAATACATATGTCTGAGAATTAAAAAGTCTAATGATCTTGTATTACTAGACATGATAGTTATCTTAATGAGAAAGCCCCAGAGGCCTAAAGGGTTAAATACTTGTCAAATCCTACAGGTGCTTTCAAAAATACTGTGAAGTAAGCAAGTGCCTCTTGTTGGTTGATGAGTTTATAATTTTAAACATGGCGACTTAAAGTCTTTTGTCATCCACAGTTATATATGATGTGCTGCTCATAAAACTAAAGCGTTGTTGGTTCTGTGTTTAGCTGTCCTCCTATAGGTTCCTATGGACTTTTTCCAGCTACTTTTATTGTATTCAGTACTTTGGGATGGCTCTGTAAACAGATGAAGCCAATAATGTATTAACAGTACCAACTGAGAGAAAGTATGGTTAACTGAGGTTACTAAAAACACAAAGCAATTCAAATCTATTGGCAATCTACAAAAAGAGTTAAAGATTTTAAAAGCTATTATTAAAATTGCTATATTGGTCTATTATGCTATGTTATATGTGTGTACATATTGTATGTCCACATGGGGAAATTTTATTAAGAGTTTTATTTTAAATGGCTTATAGATAAGATTGTCCATAAATTTAAGCTGCTAAAATCAATCAAAGATACATTTTAATTGGTGTGACCTGAATCTGTGTATCATATGTTTTAGACTTGTTGGTAGAAAGAAACTAAAAACATTTTAAATGGTTGTGCTTAAGTTTACTGCCTAAACAAACTACACCATGTTAGATATTTAAGAGGTGTTTTCAAATACATGATTCTTAAAATTTATAGAAGGCATTGGACCTTCTGGTAAATGTTTTCGTAAGTTGTTATCTAATGGTTGAAACAGTTTGCTAAGTATTCATGTGATATTGCTATTGTCAGCAAGCGATCTAGGACTTGCTCCCTCATTTCTCTATTCTAAGCCCAACTTGTTCTTTCATTTCTCTATTCTCTTCAAGGTAGGAAACTAATTCTATTATGAAGGAATCTGTAGGATGCACAATTTAATCTTTAGACCTTATAAAAGAGATGGCTAACATTTTTCTGCAATAGCATAGCCAAAATAAGAACTTGAATAATAATCTGATAGCTAGATTCACTTCGCCATCAGCCAAGTATACAGTAAGTAGAAAAAACCTCCCTTTCAGACCAAAGGGAAAGAAAGTTTGAAAGTGAGAATATAATTGTCCTCATGGGCATTGTCTACCTTAGAAAAACTACTACAGAACATGCCTGTGACTATAGACTTGTAGTTCAGGCCACCGAGGATTAGAGATGGGACACGGTCACTCCCTTGACTTGCATCCTCTGGTCTGCTTTAACACAAACCAGGAGGAAAAGAAGCTAGGCATCAGAAGCAATGGGTGGCAGGCCTATTAATGGCTGATCTGTACAGTGATCTGCCCTCAAGGAGACCCAACAGGCCAGTCCACTGCAGTGGCTTTCAATGTGGTAAGCCTGGGCTTCAGCAGAAGTCAGCTTGTGAAGAGCCCTGGCAGCTCTGCCAAGAGTTGGATCACTGGAAATGGACCTGCCCTGGAGTCGAAGGATGCCCAGGTCAGAGCCACAGATCTTATTGGCTCTAAGCTGAAAAGCCCTTCACTCAGCCCAACTTCCAAAGTGACCACTGCAGCTGAGGGTATGGTCAAGCAGGGTCAGCAACATTGCAGGCAGAACTGTAAATTTCTTGTTAGAGATGGCCCCTGCCTTTACCTGGCCAGCTCTTCTCCCAGGCCAGCCAAGTAATGAAAGTCAACAGAGTGCCTTCCCCTAAGAGGTTCACACCTCCCTTAGGATATACCCCATGTGAAAAGATAGATAGGTCTGGGCCTCTGAATTTACAAGGCCCAAAGCCCACTAGATTATTATCAAGCCCCTTCTATCAGGTTCTGTTTGCCTCTCAATCAGAAAACTTAATTGTAGCTTAGACAGCACCTTTCTTAGCTCCTCTAATAATGACTCTGTCCTTTGTTCTAGGCCCTGTCTAGCACACTTGGGCCTCATTCCTTTGTAATCATAACCTCTACTCTACCACCAATGGCTCTACTCCCAACCTGTGTGTACTGATGGTCCACTTCCCCACTTAATGCTGTATAATTGTTCAAACATGGTAAATGCCACTCTTAGGATCATTGGTTACTATCCTCACTCTGTCTTTTATGACCTTGTCTAAATATGATCAGAGTCGGCAAACTTGGAAGGCTTCCATAGACTTGGCAACTCATGACGACAGCCTAGGGTGGTTACTGGCGCCATAAACTAGAGTGTCAATTTGTTGGGTCAACAACAGGAGCCACTGTGCACTTGCTCCTCATGTGGGATCTCTGTCCTTAATGTGCTGTACATTGTGATTTAATGCTATAACTAGAACTCAAACAGTATGTGTTTCACTTTGTGTTTCTATGTGGGTGCAAACCGTTGAAATCTTTATACTAAATTGATCTTCTGTATATAAAGAGAATTGAAAATGAATCTGGATGCAAATGGAAGGGGAGAGGGAGCGGGAGAGGGGAGGGTTGCGGGTGGGAGGGAAGTTATGGGAGGGGGAAGCCATTGTAATCCATAAGCTGTACACTGGAAATTTATATTCATTAAATAAAAGTTAAAAAAATAAATAAATAAATGTCACTAACTTGAAAAAAAAAGAAAAAAGAAATTATGGGACAAGCACTCTATAGAATACTATACAGCAGTAAAAAAAAATGAAATCCAGTCAATTGCAACAAGATGGAGGAATCTGGAAAACATCATGCTGAGTGAAATAAGCCAGACCCAAAGGGACAAATAATACATTTTCTCCCTGATCGGCGACAACTAACTGAGCACCAAAGGGGAAACCTCTTGAAGTGAAATGGACACTATAAGAAGCAGTGACCTGATCAGCTCTTGTCCTGACTGTTGATGTACAATGTAATACTTTATCCATTTTAGTTTTTTTTTGTTCTAGTACTATTAGTTGAACTCTAATTAACATACATTTATTCTTAGGTGTTTGAATTTTAACTGAAAAGTGATCCCTGTTAAATATAATAGTGGGAATAAGAGATGGAGGAGAGTACAATTTGGGACATGCCCAATCGGACTTGCCCCAAATGGTGGATTAGAAACGTGCCAGGGGATCCCAATACAATCCCATCAAAGTGGCATATACCAATGCCATCTCACTACTCCAAGTCATCAATTTCAGTCATCAAAATCAAGTTCAATTGATCACACTGATAGGTCTAAGAGTCAAAGTGATCACACAAGCAAGACTAGTGTCTGCTAATACTAACTGTTAGAATCAGAAAGGGAGAGAACGATCCAACATGGGAAGCAGGATACACAGCAGACTCATAGAATGACAGATGTCCTAAACAGCACTCTGGCCTCAGAATCAGCCCTTAAGGCATGCGAATATGGCTGAAGAGCCCATGAGAGTATTTTAGGCATGCAAAGCCAAGACACCATGGAAAAGAAAAAAAAAGAAGAAGACCTAAATGAAAGATCTCAGTGAGTGAGATCCCAGTGGAAAGAACAGGTCATCAAAGAAGGAGGTACCTTTCTCTGAAGGGAGGAGAGAACATCCACTTTGACTATGACCCTGTCTGAATAAGATGAAGTCTGTGAACTCTAAAGGCTTCCATAGCCTTAGCAACTCATGACTAGAGCCTAGGGAGATTACTGACGCCATAAACAAGAGTGTCAAATTGTTAAGTCAACAACAGGAGTCACTGTGTACTTACATCCCATGTGGGATCTGTCCTTAATGTGTTGTCCGATGTGATTTAGTGCTATAACTAGTACTGAAAATGTATATTACACTTTGTGTTTCTGTGTGGGTACAAACTGTTGAAATCTTTACTCAATATATACTAAATTGATCTTCTGTATATAAAGATAATTTAAAATTAATCTTGATGTGAATGGAAGGGGAGAGGGAGTGGGAGACAGGAAGGGTGCGAGTGGGAGGGAAATTATGGCTGGGGGAGCCATTGTAATCCATAAACTGTACTTTGGAAATTTATATTTACTAAATAAAAAAAACTTAAAAAAATATAAAAGCAATTGTATAACTTGATTAAATTTTAGGGCCAGGAGTCCAGAACCCAGAATTCAGTTCTTTAGGGACTGACTAAATCACTGGTATCAATGCTTACAAATGTGTCTTAAACTTGGACTTGAGTAATAAAGTTTATATTTTTTAGTTTTATCTTTTAATTCCACAAACCTGTTTAAATCCCCTCATATAGTCATATAATGAAAAACTGAATATTATTAATTTTATCATAAAATAGTATGAATGCACTATTCATGAAAAAATTAAATATTTCAGAAAATAATAAACTAAAAAATAAAACTCTCCTGTTCCATATCTTCAAAAGAAAAAAAAAGAACAGGTCATCAAAGAAGGAGGTACCTTTCTCTGAAAGGAGGAGAGAACTTCCACTTTGACTATGACCTTGTTTAAATATAATCAGAGTCGGTGAACTCAGAAGGCTTCCATAGCCTTGGCAACTCATGACTAGAGCCTAGGGTTCTTACACCATAAACAACAGTGTCAATTTGTTAAGTCAACAACAGGAGTCTCTGTGCACTTACTCCTCATATAGGATCCCTGTCCTTAATGTGCTGTACATTGTGATTGAATGCTATAACTAGTACTGAAACAGTATTTTGCACTTTGTGTTTCTGTGTGGGTGCAAACTGTTGACATCTTTACTTAATATTTACTAAATTGATCTTCTGTACATAAAGAGAATTGAAAATGAATATTGTTGTGAATGGAAGGGGAGAGGGAGCGGGAGACGGGAGGGTTGTGGGTGGGAGGGTAGTTATGGGAGGGGGAAGCCATTATAATCCATAAACTGTACATCGGAAATTTATATTCATTAAATAAAAATTTAAAAAAATATAAAAAAATGATCTTCTGTATATAAAGAGAATTGAAAATGAATCTTGATGTGACTGGAAGGGGAGAGGGAGCAGGAGAGGGGAGGGTTGCAGGTGGGAGGGAAGTTATGTCGGTGGGGGAAGCCATTATAATCCATAAGCTGTACTTTGGAAATTTATATTCATTAAATAAAAGCTTAAAAAAGAAAAAAAAAAATAAAATAAAGTCCGTGGATAATATCAGGAATACACAAACACAGAGTCTATAGCAATATCTGGGATTGAGTTAGCCAAAACACAAGCAGATATTTCCAGTTTCATCCAGTTATATCCGGTGAAACTGGTGTAGAATCGTATGCAATGAACTGAGAAAATCACAGTAAAAACGGTTTTGGAAAATAGCAAAGTCTTTTTGTTTGGCAAGTGCATAAAATATCATCTATATAAACAGAAATATCATGTTTGTTTGTCGCAGTTCCTCTAGCTTTCTCCCTAGAAAATACGAATGTGTAGAGCTGGTTTCTCCATGTGGAACCAATTAGTGTTTCCAAGAACAAAATTAAAAATTCCCTGATAAAAAACATTCGAAACAATAAAGTCTGTGGATAATATAAGGAAAACACAAACACAGAGGCTGTAGCAATATCTGGGACTGAGTTAGGCAAAACAAAACCGGATATTTACAGTTCCATCCAGTCATATCCGGACAAACTGGTGTGGAATTCAGATGAAGTGTACCGAGAAAATCACAGAAAAATGGTTTTGGAGAAAAGCAAAGTCTTTTCGTTAGGCAAGTGCATAAAATGTCATCTATACAAACAGAAATATCACGTTTGTTTGCCGCAGTTCCTCTAGATTTCTCCCTAGAAAATACGAATGTGTAGAGCTGGTGTCTCCATGTGGAACCAATTAGTGATTCCAAGCACAAAATTAAATGTCCCCTGATAAAAAACATCCCAAATAATAAAGTCCGTGGATAATATCAGGAATACACAAACACAGAGGCTGTAGCAATATCTGGGATTGAGTTAGCCAAAACAAAACCGGATATTTCCGGTTTTATCCCATCATATCCAGTAAACTGGTGTGGAATTCGTATGCAATGCACTGAGATATTCACAGAAAAAATGGTTTTGGAGAATAGCAAAGTCTTTTTGTTAGGCAAGTGCATAAAATGTCATCTATACAAACAGAAATATCATGTTTGTTTGCCGCAGTTCCCCTAGCTTTCTCTGTAGAAAATACGAATGTGTAGAGCTGGTGTCTCCATGTGGAACCAATTAGTGTTTCCAAGCACAAAATAAAATGTTCCCTGATAAATAACATTCAAAACAATAAAGTCCATCGATAATATCCAGAAAACACAAACTCAGAGTCTTTCACAATATTTCGGATTGAGTTAGCCAAAACACAACTGGATATTTCTGTTTTTATCCAGTCATATCCGCATAAACCGGTGTGGAGTTCGTATGCAATGGACCGAGAAAATCACAGTAAAAAGAGATTTGGAGAAAAGCAAAGCCTTTTCGTTAGGCAAGTGCAAAAAATGTCATCTATACAAACATAAATATCATGTTTGTTATTCGCAGTTCCTCTAGCTTTCTCCCTAGAAAATACAAATGTGTAGAGCTGGTGTATCCATGTGGAACCAATTAGTGTTTCAATGATACAAAATTAAATGGTCCCTGATAAAAACATTCAAAACAATAAAGTCCATCGATAATATCCGGAAAAATCAAACCCAGATGCTGTAGCAATATGTGGGACTGAGTTAGCAAAAACACAACCGGATATTTCTGGTTTCATCCAGCGATATCTGGACAAATTGCTATGGAATTCGTATGCATTGGACCGAGAATATCACAGCAAAAATCGTTTTGGAGAAAAGCAAAGTCTTTTCCTTCGATCGGGCATAAAATGTCATCTATACAAACAGAAATATCATGTTTGTTTGCCGAAGTTCCTCGAGCTTTCTCCCTAGAATATACGAATGTATAGACCTGGTGTCTCCATGTGGAACCAGTAAGGGTTTCCCAGCACAAAATTAAATGTTCCCTGACAAAACACATTCAAAACACTGGAGTCCATTAATAATATCCATAAACACAAACTCAGATGCTGTAGGAATATCTCGAATGAGTTAGCTAAAACACAACGGATATTTCAGTTTTCATAGAGTCATATCTGGACAAAGTGGTGTGGAATTCGTATGCAATGGACCCAGAAAATCACAGTAAAAATGGTTTTGGAGAAAAGCAAAGTCTTTTAGTTAGGCAAGTGCATAAAATGTCATCTATTCGAACAGAACTATCATGTTTGTTGGCCGCAGTTCCTCTAGCTTTCTGTCTATAAAATATGAATGTGTAGAGCTGGTGTTTCCATGTGGAACCAATTAGTGTTTCTACTGCACAAAATTAAATGCTCCCTGATAAAAACATTCAAAGCCATAAAGTCCATCGATAATATCTGGAAAACACAAACACAGTGACTGCAGCAATATCTGGGATTGAGTTAGCCAAAACAAAACCGGATATTGCTGGTTTCATCCAGGCATTCTGGACATACTGGTGTCGAATTCGTATGCAATGGACAGAGAAAATCACAGTGAGAATGGTTTTGGAGAAAAGCAAAGTCTTTTCTTTAGGCAAGGGCATAAAATGTCATCTATTCAAACAGAAATATCATGTTTGTTAGCCACAGTTCCTATGGCTTTCTCCCTCGAAAGTACGAATGTGCACAGCTGATGTCCCCATGATGAACCATGTAGTGTTTCTACGGTACAAAATTAAATATTCTCTGATAAAAAAAAACATTCAAAACAGTAAAGTCCGTTAATAATATCCTGAAAACACAAACACAGAGTCTGTAGCAGTATTTCGGATTGAGTTAGCCAAAACACAACCGGATATTTCCGGTTTCATCCAGTCATATCCGGACAAAGGAGTGTGGAATTCATATGCAAGGGACCGAGAAAAATCACAGTAAATATGGTTTTTTAGAAGAGCAATGTTTTTTTATTAGGCAAGTAGATAACAATCATCAATACAAACAGAAATATCATGTTTGTTTTTTGAAGTTCCTCTATCTTTCTCCCTAAAAATACGAATTTGTAGAGCTGATGTTCCCATGAGGATCCAATTAGTGTTTCAATGGTACAAATTTAAATGTTCCCTGATAAAAACATTGAAAACGATAAAGTCCATCGATAATATCCAGAAAACCCAAACACAGAGGCTTTCAAATTATTTCGGTTTGAGTTAGCCAAAACACAACCGGAGATTCCTGGTTTCATCCAGTGATATCTGGACAAAGTGGTTTGGAATTCGTATGCAATGAACCGATAAAATCAAGTAGCAATGATTTTGGAGAAAAACAAAGTCTTTTCGTTAGGCAAGTGCATAAAATGCCATCGACACAAACAGAAATATCATGTTTGTTTGCGGCAGTTCCTTTAGCTTTCTCCCTAGAAAATACGAATATGTAGAGCTGGTGTCTCCAGTGGAAACAAATAATGTTTCCAAGCTCAAAATAAAATATTCCCCGATAAAAAGCAATCAAAACAGTGAAGCGCATTGATAGTATCCAGAAAAAACAAACACAGAGGCTTTCACAATATTTTGGTTTGAGTTAGCCAAAACACAACTGGATATTTCCGGTATCATCCAGTCATATCCAGACATACTGGTTTCGAATTCGTATGCAAGGGACCGAAAAAATCAGAGTAAAAATGGTTCTGGAGAAAAGCAAAGTCTTTTCATTAGGCAAGTGCATAAAATGTCATCTATACAAACAGAAATATCATGTTTGTTTGCAGCAGTTTCTCTAGCTTTCTCCCTAGAAAATACAAAAGTGTAGAGGTGGTGTCCCCATGATGAACCAATTAGTGATTCAATGGTACAAAATTAAATGTTGCCTGATAAAAACATTCAAAACAATAAAGTCCATCGATAATATCCAGAAAACACAAATACAGAGGCTTTCACAATATTTCGTATTGAGTTAGCCAAAACAAAACCGGATATTTCTGGTTTCATCCAGTCATATCCGGACAAACTGGTGTGGAATTCGAATGCAAGGGACCGAGAAAATCACAGTACAAATGGTTTTGGAGAAATGCAAAGTCTTTTCATTAGGCAAGTGCGTAAAATGTCATCTATAGAAACAGAAATATCATGTTTGTTTGCTGCAGTTCCTCTACCTTCCTCCCTTGAAAATATGAATATGTAGAGCTGGTGTCTCCATGTGGAACCAATTACTGTATCCAAGATCAAAATAAAATGTTCCCCGATAAAAAGCATTCAAAACAATAAAGTCCATTGATAGTACACAGAAAAAACAAACACAGAGATTGTACCAATATCTGGGATTGAGTTAGCAAAAACAAATCCGGATATTTCTGTTTTCATCCAGTCATATCCGGACAATCTGTTGTGGAATTCGTATGCAATGGACCAAGAAAATCACAATAGAAATGGTTTTGGAGAAAAGCAATGTCTTTTCGTTAGGCAAGTGCATAAAATTCATCGATACAAACAGAAATATCATGTTTGTTTGCCATAGTTCCTCTAGCTTTTCTGTAGAAAATCCGAATGTGTAGAGCTGGTGTTCCTATGATGAACCAATTAGTGTTTCAACGGTACAAAATTAAATATTGCCTGATAAAAACTTTCAAAACAATAAAGTCCGTCGATAATATCCAGAAAACACAAACACAGAGGCTTTCACAATATTTCGGTTTGAGTTAGCCAAAACACAACCGGATATTTCTGGTTTCATCCAGTGATATTCGGACAAAGTGGTTTGGAATTCGTATGCAATGGACCGAGAAAATCACAGTACAAATGGTTTTGTGTAGTGGAATGAGAAGGCCATGCCAAGGTGGCCACTGGCAAGCGAGCGTCAGTTAGTCAGGAATGGCTTTGAAACTGCCTGGCGACAGGCTGTGATTGGATGGATCTGAAACTGCCTGGCGACAGGCTGTGATTGGATGGCTCTGGAAACTGCCTGGCGACAGGCTGTGATTGGATGGATTTGAAACTGCCTGGCGACAGGCTGTGATTGGATGGCTCTGGAAACTGCCTGGCAACAGGCTGTGATTGGTTGGGGTATAGACCGCCCCTTGACCAGATTGGCTGGTCTTGGCTATATAAGTGTTGTATCAACTGTAATAAACGAGTCTGCAGGCTGCTCGCCTCAAGCCTGCTCTCACCGGACTCCCGGGGTCTGTGTGTTGACTCCGCGCCTCTTGCCCCCACCACGCTGCTCTTCTCAGAAACGAACCCACTGCAACATTGTAGAGAATTCAACGGCAACATCTGGCGCACCAACGTGACTGAGAAAGAGACAGTGTGGCGGACTCGGCGAGGTCCCCCCTGGATTTCGGCAAGTAGGCCCCTCGGTGTTTTGTGTGCTGTTCGGTTCTGTGAGGGTGAGCACAGAACCCCCTCCTACGCCCCTTTCCTTGTCCTTGTCCTCGGTCTAAGTGACCCCAGGTTAGCACACACCGCCCTGAAGCGTACGTCGCTTCTCGGCTCCTCCTTTTACTTTCGGTTCGCCTGGCGAATTCACATAAGGGACTGATCATCCCAGAATTCGGAACCAAGTCATCTTCCCTCACTCGAGAGAGATGACACTCCGGAGACACCGTGTGGGCATACGGCCTTGACCTAACGAATCAAGGAAGTCCCCCACTAAGCACAGGACATACGTACGATCTGATACACCACTATCTGTTTGTCTAGCATAGGGAAACCTCCCACAAAATGCCATCCACAGTTGAGGTGCTAGGAATTTGCTTTGTTACGGTAGCAGTGCTATACGTGTCTTTCCTCTGGCTAGAGTTGGCGTACCGTGCCGCTCTTAAGCACTCAGACATGGGAAAGATACCCCCCTCTCAGAATCCTGTGCAGATTATCAAAGATAGTGAATCTGTGAGTGATAGGAGCCTGACACTCCAGGTCCCTGTCTCACAGACAACGGTTGCTGACTTAGGGAGAGAGAGCTCCGACAGTGAAAAAAACAACGTAGCAAACAAGGTAGCAATGCCTAGTCAGCTACCCCCCACATACCCATGGGATGAACTAAGAGGACCTCTACACAATAACTCATGCGAGGTCATCCCATCCGCACCCAGTGAGGATCCCCACATTTGTGGCATTCCTCGGGCACCCCAATATCTCAGGGCAGCCGCTAGATGCCATGGCAACAGCATGTTTGCTGTTAACGTCGAAGTGTATGCAAAATTCAGGCCCTGGATTCCAACGCCTGTAAAAAGGCTTCTATTAACCACGGGTCGAGGATATGCTTGTGTCTTTCCAGAGAATGCAGAACAGCCCATTTGGGTACCAGCCAGAAACATCAAGCCTGCAACTGACAGCCAACCAGAACCAGCTGAACAAGACCGAGACTACGCCTTGTTAGCAGATGCACCTGCCCTATCATCCTACCCTGAGAAACTGCCCAAAGCCACATCCTTTACTGTTGTGTACCCCACTAGCTCTGGTCAGCCACTCCAATGGCCCACAGCCTGTGTGTGGCCATGCCATTCCTGATAACCATTATTCCTCATTCCTACCCCTATCTGAGCAAGCAATCCTGTGGTCTCTCAATTTGAGCGCTGGTTAGTCAATGATGGGTAAGATCCCCTGGGGGACAACCTAAGACAGGCACAGCTGCATACGGAGACCACATGGAAACGGGGTCAACAATGGTATGGCCAAGAATCATGCCTCCCGTTGCTCAAAAATAAACGAAAAGGGGGAAATGTAGTGGAATGAGAAGGCCATGCCAAGGTGGCCACTGGCAAGTGAGCGTCAGTTAGTCAGGAATGGCTTTGAAACTGCCTGGCGACAGGCTGTGATTGGATGGATTTGAAACTGCCTGGCGACAGGCTGTGATTGGATGGCTCTGGAAACTGCCTGGCGACAGGCTGTGATTGGATGGATTTGAAACTGCCTGGCAACAGGCTGTGATTGGATGGCTCTGGAAACTGCCTGGCAACAGGCTGTGATTGGTTGGGGTATAGACCGCCCCTTGACCAGATTGGCTGGTCTTGGCTATATAAGTGTTGTATCAACTGTAATAAACGAGTCTGCAGGCTGCTCGCCTCAAGCCTGCTCTCACCGGACTCCCGGGGTCTGTGTGTTGACTCCGCGCCTCTTGCCCCCACCACATTGCTCTTCTCAGAAACGAACCCACTGCAACATTGTGGAGAAATCAACTGCAACAATTTGGAGAAAAGCAAGTCTTTTCATTAGGCAAGTGCAAAAAATGTCATCTATAGAAACAGAAATAACATGTTTGTTTGCCGCAGTTCCTCTAGCTTTCTCCCTAGAAAATAGGAATATGTAGAGCTGGTGTCTCCATGTGGAACCAATTACTGTATCCAAGCTCAAAATAAAATGTTCCCCGATAAAAAGCATTCAAAACAACAAAGTCCATTGATAGTACACAGAAAAAACAAACACAGAGGCTGTCCAATATCTGGGATTGAGTTAGCCAAATCAAAACCGATATTTCCGGTTTCATCCAGTAATACCCAGACAAAATGGTGTGGAATTCATATGAAATGGACCGAGAAAATCACAGTACAAATGGTTTTGTAGGAAAGCAAAGTCTTTTTGTTAGGCAAGTGCATAAAATGTCATCGATATAAACAGAAATATCATGTTTGTTTGCAGCAGATCCTCTAGGTTTCTCCCTAGAAAATATGAGAGTGTAGAGGTGGTGTCCCCATGATGAACCAATTAGTGATTCAACGGTACAAAATTAAATGTTGCCTGATAAAAATATTCAAAACAATAAAGTCCATCGATAATATCCAGAAAACACAAACACAGAGGCTTTCACAATATTTCGGTTTGAGTTAGCCAAAATACAACCGGATATTTCTGGTTTCAACCAGTCATATCCGGACAAACTGGTGTGGAATTTGTATGCAATGGACTGAGAAAATCACAGTAAAAATGGTTTTGGAGAAAAGCAAAGTCTTTTCGTTAGGCAAGTGCATAAATTGTCATCGATACAAACAGAAATATCATGTTTCTTTGCCGCAGTTCCTCTAGGTTTCTCCCAAGAAAATACGAATGTGTACAGCTGGTGTCCCCATGATGAACCAATTAGTGATTCAACGGTACAAAATTATATGTTGCTGATAAAAACATTCAATACAATAAAGTCCATCGATAATATCCAGAAAACAGAAACACAGAGGCTTTCACAATATTTTGGTTTGAGTTAGCCAAAACACAACCGGACATTTCTGGTTTCATCCAGTCATATCTGGACAAACTGATGTGGAATTCGTATGCACGTGACCGAGAAAATCACAGTACAAATGGTTTTGTAGAAAAGCAAAGTCTTTTCGTTAGGCAAGTGCATAAAATGTCATCTATAGAAACAGAAATATCACGTTTGTTTGCTGCAGTTCCTAAACCTTTCTCCCTTGAAAATATGAATATGTAGAGCTGGTGTCTCCATGTGGAACCAATTACTGTATCCTAGCTCAAAATAAAATGTTCCCTGCTAAAAAGCATTCAAAACAATAAAGTCCATTGATAGTATCCAGAAAAAACAAACACATAGGCTGTAGCAATATCTGGGATTGAGTTAGCCAAAACAAAACCGGATATTTCTGGTTTCATCCAGTCATATCAGGACAATGTGGTGTGGAATTCGTATGCAATGGACCGAGAAAATCACAGCATAAAGGGTTTTGGAGAAAAGCAAAGTCTTTTCATTAGGCAAGTGCATAAAATGACATCTATACAAACAGAAATATGATGTTTGCTTGCCGCAGTTCATCTAGCTTTCTCCCTAGAGAATAAGAATGTGTAGAGCTGGTGTTCCCATGATGAACCTATTAGTGTTTCAACGGTACAAAATTAAATGATCCCCGATAAAAAGCATTCAAAACAATATAGTCCATCGATAATATTTAGAAAACACGAACACAGAGGCTGAAGCAATATTTCGTATTGAGTTAGCCAAAACACAACCGGATATTTCTGGTTTCATCCAGTCATATCCAGACAAACTGGTGTGGAATTTGTATGCAATGGAACGAGAAAATCACAGTACAAAAGGTTTTGGAGAAAAGCAAAGTTTTTTTGTTAGGCAAGTGCATAAAATGTCATCGATACAAAGAGAAATATCATGTTTCTTTGCCGTAGTTCCTCTAGGTTTCTCCCTAGAAAATACGAATATGTACAGCTGGTGTCCCCATGATAAAGCAATTAGTGTTTCTACGGTACAAAATTATATGTTGCCTGATAAAAACATTCAAAACAATAAAGTCCATCGATAATATCCAGAAAAAAAGAAACACAGAGGCTTTCACAATATTTTGGTTTGAGTTAGCCAAAACACAACCGGACATTTCTGGTTTCATCCCATCGTGTCCGGAAAACTACACTGAAATTCGTAAGCAATGGACTAAGAAAATCACATTATAATTGGTTTTGGAGAAAAGCAAAATCTTTTCGTTAGGCAAGAGCATAAAATGTCATCTATACAAACAGAAATGTCATGTTTATTTGCCGCAGTTCCTCTAGCTTTCTCCCTAGAAAATAAAAATATGTAGAGCTGGTGTCTCCATGTGGAAACAATTAGTGTTTTGCAGTTTAAAATTAAATGTTCCCTAATAAAAAACATTCAAAACAATAAAGTCTGTGGATAATATCAGAAATACACAAACACAAAGGGTGTAGCAATATCTGGGATTGAGTTAGCCAAAACAAAACCGGATATTTACGGTTTCATCCAGTCATATCCGGACAAACTCTGGTGGAATTTGTATGCAATGGACCGCGAAAATCACAGTACAAATGGTTTTGGAGAAAAGCAAAGTATTTTCGTTAGGCAAGTGCATAAAATGTCATCGATAGAAACAGAAATATCATGTTTGTTTGTTGCAGTTCCTCTAGCTTTCTCCCTAGAAAATACGAATGTGTAGAGGTGGTGTTACCATGATGAACCAATTAGTGTTTCAATGGGACAATATTAAATATTCCCTGATAAAAACATTCAAAACAATAAAGTCGATCCATAATATCCAGAAAACACAAACACAGAGCCTGTAGAAATATCTGGGATTGATTTAGCCAAAACAAAAGCGGATATTTACGGTTTCATCCAGTCATATCCGGACAAACTCTGGTGGAATTTGTATGCAATGGACCGCGAAAATCACAGTACAAATTGTTTTGGAGAAAAGCAAAGTATTTTCGTTAGGCAAGTGCATAAAATGTCATCGATAGAAACAGAAATATCATGTTTGTATTCCGCAGTTCCTCTAGCTTTCTCCCTAGAAAATACGAATGTGTAGAGCTGGTGTCTGCATGTGGAAACAATTAGTGTTTCAACGGTACAAAAATAAATGTTCCCTGATAAAAATATTCAAAACAATAAAGTCTATCGATAATATCCAGAAAACACAAACACAGAGGCTTTAGAATATTTTGGATTGAGTTAGCCAAAACACAACGGGATATTTCTGGTTTCATCCGGTCATATCCGGTCAAAGTCGTGTGGAATTCCTATGCAATGGACCGAGAAAATCACAGTAAACATGGCTTTGGAGCAAAGCAAAGTCTTTTCATTAGGCAGGTGCATAAAATGTCATCTATACAAACCGAAATATCATGTTTGTTTGCCGCAGTTCCTCTAGGTTTCTCCCTAGAAAATACGAATGGGTAGAGCTGGTGTCGCGATGATGAACCAATTACTGTATCCAGGCTCAAATTAAAATGTTCCCCGATAAAAAGCATTCAAAACAATAAAGTCCATTGATAGTATCCAGAAAAAACAAACACAGAGGCTGTAGCAATATCTGGGATTGAGTTAGCCAAAACACAACCGGATATTTCTGGTTTCATCCTGTCATATCCGGACAGACTGGTGTGGAATTCGTATGCATGGACCGAGAAAATCACAGTACAAATGGTTTTGGAGCAAAACAAAGTCTTTTCGTTAGGCAAGTGCATAAAATGTCATCGAAACAAACAGAAATATCATGTTTGTTTGCCGCAGTTCCTCTAGCATTCTCCCTAGAAAATACGAATGTTTAGAGCTGGTGTCGCCATGATGAACCAATTAGTGATTCAAAGATACAAAATTAAATGTTGCCTGATAAAAACATTCAAAACAATAAAGTCCATCGATAATATGCAGAAAAAAGAAACACAGAGGCTTTCAAAATATTTTGGATTGAGTTAGCCTAAACACCACCGGATATTTCTGGATTCATCCAGTCATATCCGGAAAAACTGGTGTGGAGTTCCTATGCAATGGACCAAGAAAATCACAGGACAAATGGTTTTGGAGAAAAGCAAAGTCTTTTTGTTAGGCAAGTGCATAAAATGTCATCTATACAAACAGAAATATCAAGTTTGTTTGCCACAGTTCCTCTAGCTTTCTTTGTAGAAAATACGAATGTGTAGAGCTGGTGTCTCCATGTGGAAACAATTAATGTTTTGCAGTTTAAAATTAAATGTTCCCTGATAAAAAAACATACAAAACAAGAAAGTCCATCGATAATATCCAGAAAACACAAACAAGAGGCTTTCACATTATTTCGGATTGAGTTAGCAAAAACACAACCGGATATTTCTGTTTTCATCCAGTCATATGCGGAAAAATTTGTGTGGAATTCGTATGCAATGGACCGAGAAAATCTCAGTAAAAATAGATTTGGAGAAAAGCAAAGTCTTTTAGTTAGGCAAGTGCATAAAATGTGATCAATACAAACAGAAATATCATGTTTGTTTGCCACAGTTCCTCTAGCTTTTTCCCTAGAAAATACAAATATGTAGAGCGGGTGTTCTCATGATGAACCAGTTAGTGTTTCCAAGCACAAAATTAAAAATTCCCTGATGAAAAACATTCAAAACAATAAACTCTGTGGATAATATCAGGAATACACAATCACAGAGGCTGTAGAAATATCTGGTATTGAGTTAGCCAAAACACAACCGGATATTTCTGGTTTCATCCAGTCATATCCGGACAAACTGGTGTGGAATTCGTATGCAATGTTACGAGAAAATCATAGTAAATATGGTTTTGGAGAAAATCAAGTCTTTTCGTTAGGCAAGTGCATAAAATGTCATCTATGGAAACAGAAATATCATGTTAGTTTGCCACAGTTCCTCTAGCTTTCTCACTAGAAAATACGAACGTGCAGAGCTGGTGTCTCCATGTGGAACCAATTAGTGTTTTGCAGCACAAAATTAAATGTTCCCTGATAAAAAACATTCAAAAAAATAAAGTCTGTGCATAATCAGGAATACGCAAACACAGAGGCTGCAGCAATATCTGGGATTGAGTTAGCCAAAACACAACCGGATATTTCCGGTTTCATGCAGTCATATCCGGACAAAGTGGTGTGGAATTCGTAGACAATGGACAGAGAAAATCACAGTATAAATGGTTTTGGAGCAAAGAAAAGTCTTTTTGTTAGGTAAGTGCATAAAATGTCATCGATACAAACAGAAATATCATGTTTGTTTGCCGCAGTTCCTCTAGCTTTCTCCCTAGAAAATATGAATGTGTAGAGCTGGTGTTCCCATGATGAACCAATTAGTGTTACAACGGTACAAAATTGAATGTTCCCTGATAAAAACATTCAAAGCAATAAACTCTATCGATAATATCCAAAACACAAACACAGAGGCTATAGCAATATTTCGGATTGAGTTAGCCATAACACAACCGTAGATATCAGGTTTCATCCAGTGATATCCGGACAAAGTGGTTTGGAATTTGTATGAAATGGACTGAGAAAATCACAGCAAAAATGCTTTTGGAGAAAATCAAAGTCTTTTCATTAGGCAAGTGCATAAAATGTCATCTATACAAACAGAAATATCATGTTTTTTTGCCGCAGTTCCTCTAGCTTTCTCATTAGAAAATAAGAATGTGTAGAGGTGGTGTCTCCATGTGAATACAATTACTGTATCGAAGCTCAAAATAAAATGTTCCCCGTTAAAAACATTCAAAAAAATAAAGTCCATTGATAGTATCCAGAAAAAACAAACACAGAGGCTGTAGCAATATCTGGGATTGAGTTAGCCAAAACAAAACTAGATATTTCCGTTTTCATCCAGTCATATCCGGAAAACTGGTCTGGAATTCGTATGCAATGGACTGAGAAAATCACAATACAGATGGTTTTGGGGAAAAGCAAAGTCTTTTCGTTAGGCAAGTGCATAAAATGTCATCTCTACAAACAGAAATATCATGTTTCTTTGCCGCAGTTACTCTAGCTTTCTCCCAAGAAATTACGAATGTGTAGAGCTGGTGACTCCATGTGGAAACATTTAGTGTTGCACAGCACAAAATTAAATGTTCCCTGATAAAAACATTCAAAACAATAAAGTCCATCTATAATATCCAGAAAACACAAACACAGAGGCTTTCACAATATTTCGGATTGAGTTAGCCAAAACACAACCGGATATTTCTGTATTCATCCAGTCATATCCGGACAAACTGGTGTGGAATTCGTATGCAATGGACGTAGAAAATCGCAGTAAAAATGGTTTTGGAGAATAGCGAAGTCTTTTCGTTAGGCAAGTGCATAAAATGTCATCTATACAAACAGAAATATCATGTTTGTTTGTTTCAGTTCCTCTAGCTTTCTCCCTAGAAAATATGAATATGAGAGCTTGTGTCTCCATGTGGAACCAATTTGTGTTTCCAAGCTCAAAATAAAATGTTCCCTGACAAAACACATTCAAAACAATAAATTCCGTGGATAATATCAGGAATACACAAACACAGAGGCTGTAGCAATATCTGCGATTGAGTTAGCCAAAGCAAAACCTGATATTTCTGGTTTCATCCAGTCACATCCGGACAAACTGGTGTGGAATTCGTATGAAGTGTACTGAGAAAATCACAGTACAAATGGTTTTGGGGAAAAGCAAAGTCTTTTCGTTAGGCAAGTGCATCAAATGTCATCTATACAAACAGAAATATCAAGTTTCTTTGCCACAGTTCCTCCAGCAGTCTCCCTAGGAAATACGAATATGTAGAGCTGGTGTCTCCATGACGAACCAGTTAGAGTTTCTACGGTACCAAATGAAATGTTCCCTGATAAAAACATTTTAAAAAATAAAGTCCATCGAGAATGTCCAGAAAACTCAAACAAAGAGGCTGTAGCAATATTTCGGATTGAGTTAGCAAAAACACAACTGGATGTTTCCATTTTCATCCAGTCATATCCGGAAAAAGTCGTTTGGAATTCAGATGCAATGGACCAAGAAAATCACAGTAAAAATGGTTTTGGAGAAAAGCAAAGTCTTTTCCTTAGGCAAGTGCATAAAATGTCATTGATATAAACAGAAATATGTTTGTTTGCCGCAGTTCGTCTAACTTTCTCCCTAGAAAATACCAATGTGTAGAGCTGGTGTTCCCATGATGAACCAATTAGTGTTTCAATGGTACAAAATTAAATGTTCCCTGATAAACACATTCAAAACAAGAAAGTCCATTGATAATATCCAGAAAACACAAACACAGAGGCTTTCACAATATTTCAGATTGACTTAGCCAAAACACAACCGGATATTTCTGGGTTCATCCAGTCATATCCGGACAAAGTGTTGTGGAATTCGTATGCAATGTACCAAGAAAATCACAGTAAAAATGGTTTTGGAGAAAAGCAAAGTGTTTTCGTTAGGCAGGTGCATAAAATGTCATCTATACAAACAGAAATATCATGTTTGTTTGCCGCAGTTCCTCTAGATTTCTCCCTAGACAATACGAATGTGCAGAGCTGGTGTCCCCATGATGAACCAATTAGTGTTTCTATGGTACAAAATTAAATGTTCCCTGATAAAAATATTCAAAACAATAAAGTCCATCGATAATATCCAGAAAACACAAACACAGAGGCTTTCACAATATTTCGGATTGAGTTAGCCAAAACACAACTGGATATTTCTGGTTTCATCCAGTCATATCCGGAAAAAGTTGTTTGGAATTTGGATGCAATGGTCCGAGAAAATCACAGTACAAATGGTTATGGAGAAAAGCAAAGTCTTTTCCTTAGGCAAGTGCATAAAATGTCATTGATACAAACAGAAATATGTTTGTTTGCCGCAGTTCGTCTAACTTTCTCCCTAGAAAATACCAATGTGTAGAGCTGGTGTTCCCATGATGAACCAATTAGTGTTTCAATGGTACAAAATTAAATGTTCCCTGATAAACACATTCAAAACAAGAAAGTCCATTGATAATATCCAGAAAACACAAACACAGAGGCTTTCACAATATTTCGGATTGACTTAGCCAAAACACAACCGGATATTTCTGGTTTCATCCAGTCATATCCGGACAAAGTGTTGTGGAATTCGTATGCAATGTACCAAGAAAATCACAGTAAAAATGGTTTTGGAGAAAAGCAAAGTGTTTTCGTTAGGCAGGTGCATAAAATGTCATCTATACAAACAGAAATATCATGTTTGTTTGCCGCAGTTCCTCTAGATTTCTCCCTAGACAATACGAATGTGCAGAGCTGGTGTCCCCATGATGAACCAATTAGTGTTTCTATGGTACAAAATTAAATGTTCCCTGATAAAAATATTCAAAACAATAAAGTCCATCGATAATATCCAGAAAACACAAACACAGAGGCTTTCACAATATTTCGGATTGAGTTAGCCAAAACACAACCGGATATTTCTGGTTTCATCCAGTCATATCCGGAAAAAGTTGTTTGGAATTTGGATGCAATGGACCGAGAAAATCACAGTACAAATGGTTATGGAGAAAAGCAAAGTCTTTTCGTTAGGCAAGTGCATAAAATGTCATCTATACAAACAGAAATATCATTTTTGTTTGCCGCATTTCCTCTATCTTTCTCCCTAGAAAATACGACTATGTAGAGCTGGTGTCTCCATGTGGAACCAATTACTGTATCCACGCTCTAAATAAAATGTTCCCCATTAAAAAACATTCAAAAGAATAAAGTCCGGATAGGAAATTAGGAGAGCGGCAAGATGGCAGAATAGGCAGGGAGCACACTATTAGTCCGGGGGAGAGACAGTTTAATATAAGTGGAGATACTGCAGGGTCAAGGAAGAGTAGGGGTGAAACAGCAGAGGAAACTCTTCCAGAACTAGTGATTCACAGTGTACCTGCGTGGAGAGCGTGGGAGCCTAAGTTCGGAACACCAGCGGCAGAAAATCACACCAGCGCTGGAATGTGAGGTGAGCCGAACCTCAATAGCCCGAGACACCAGCGGGCAAGTGGAAAGAGGAGGCTAGAGGGAACGAGGCTTGAAACTCCGTGGGGAAAAGTTCACCAGGCTAACTAGAAGAGAGATAGGAAAAAAAAAAGTGACCGATACGGGCACGAGTTTCTCTCTCTCCGCTCACCTCTCAAAGGTGAACAAGACAAAGAGCAGGCGCCATTTTGGAGATATGTCATAAGCAGGGTGACCTCAGGTCTGCACTGGCCCTGAGCCTAGCAGAAACACCTGACTCTGGGGGGAGGGGTGAAATAACAGGAGATTAGCATCTAACTTGGCAAACCAGTGGGAGACTGCAGGAGAATTGGAGCCCACCCTGAGGGCAGCACAGATTCCCTGTGTGGTCCTTGGGAAAGAGCTTCCAATCTCTGGCTCCTGTGGGTATATCATTTGCCTGCTAACGACCTCCAATTACGTTCAGCTGTGTGGAATTACTTCCCTTTTAAATCAAAAAAAGAAAGAAAGTGAGATTTACCACACCTAACCTGGGAGTGTCATCTTTGACACACCCTCAGCCCTGAGGAACCAAACACAGCTCTCAGTCCACACTCATCTCAAGCCTCTAAGGCTCCACTGAAAGCAGACAGTCCACTTAAGATAGAGCGATAGTGTAACAAGAAAAAACACCACAGTGAAGAAACCAAATATCTCCAACATGCCAAACAACAAACACAAAAACCAAGCTAACGAGAACAAGGAAGACACTATGATGCCCCCAAATGAAAAAGACACCCCAATGCAAGATTATGAAGATGATGAGATAGAAGAAATGCAAGAAGCAGATCTCAAAAAATTGATAAGAACATTAAGAAGTTCTCAAAAACAAATTCTTGAACTACAGAAATCCTTAATGGACAAGATAGAAAAGCTCTCTCGTGAAAATGAAATATTAAGGAGGAATCAAAAGGAAATGAAACAACTAGTGGAACAAGAAACTGTGATAGTGACGAGAAATCATAATGAAATGAAGAATTCAATAGATCAAATGACAAACACATAAGAGAGCCTTAAAAACAGAATGGGCGAAGCAGAAGAGAGAATATCAGACTTAGAAGACGGAGAACAGGAAAGGAAACAGGCAAACCAAGGAAAAGAAGAAGAAATTGGAAATCTAAAAAATATTGTCTGGAATCTACAGGATACTATTAAAAAACCCAACATTCAGGTTCTAGGAGTTCCTGAAGGCATGGCTAGGGAGAAAGGATTAGAAGGCATTTTCAGTGAGATACTAGCAGAAAATTTCCCAGGTTTGGAGAAGGACAGAGGCATCTTAGTACAGGAAGCTTATAGAACCCCTAGTAAACATGACCAAAAGAGATCCTCACCACGACATGTGGTAATCAAACTCACCACAGTGAAACATAAAGAAAAGATCCTAAAATGTGCAAGAGAGAAACGTCATATTACTCTTAGAGGATCTCCAATTAGACTCACAGCAGACTTCTCATCAGAAACCCTACAGGCTAGAAGGGAATGGTGAGACATAGCCCAGGTACTAAGAGAGAAAAACTGCCAGCCCAGAATACTATATCCTGCAAAGCTCTCATTTGTGAATGAAGGTGAAATTAAGACTTTTCATAGCAAACAGAAACTGAAAGAATTTGTTGCCACTCATCCTGCCCTGCAAAAGATGCTTAAAGATGTGTTACACACAGAAACACAGAAACACGGTCACCAATATGAAAGAAGGTAAAGGAAGGAAACCTCACAGCAAAAGATCACAGGAAGCTCAATTTCTCTTTGACATAGAATTAAACTCTGATGCTCTGTTAAAGCAATGTGTTAACGTAATCTATTATGTGCTCTTGATGTCTGTTAAATTCTAATTGTTCAAAAACAGCTGAATTTTTATTAAGAGCTATGGGTTATTTAACTATGTGCTTATTTTCAAAGATTTGAATAGTCACCTTGTAACAATGATCAAATTTGGTCTATGATATGTCATGATTTTAAGGAATCTTATTTCAACCAGATATTTTGGATTTTGAGCCTTCTTGGCATTCTTGACAGGCATTTAAAAAATCAAAGTTTCAAACAATCTGGTCTCTAAAATTTCCAGTAAATCCTGGACTTTGGTTTGTCCAGTTTGGGCCCAACTGAAAAAATCGAAGGACCTATATCTCTCATCTTATAGAGACACCAACTAATCAGGCTATTTGGATTATATTAGAAGAACTGTCAGGATGTGATGTGGTACCAAACTTTAGTTTCTATAATGGAAAATGCTATCACTACAAATGTTTGAGAATTAAATAGTCTAATGATCTTGTATTACTAGATGTTGTCATTGATTTCTCCACAATTTTGCAGTGGGTTCGTTTCTGAGAAGAGCAGCGTGGTGGGGGCAAGAGGCGCGGAGTCAACACATAGACCCCGGGAGTCTGATGAGAGCAGGCTTGAGGCGAGCAGCCTGCAGACTCGTTTATTACAGTTGATACAACAGCTTATATAGCCAAGACCAGCCAATCTGGTCAAGGGGCGGTCTATACCCCAACCAATCACAGCCTGTTGCCAGGCAGTTTTCAGAGCCATCCAATCACGGCCTGTCGCCAGGCAGTTTCAAATCCATCCAATCACAGCCTGTCGCCAGGCAGTTTCCAGAGCCATCCAATCACAGCCTGTCGCCAGGCAGTTTCAAAGCCTTTCCTGACTAACTGTCGCTCGCTTGCCAGTGGCCACCTTGGCATGGCCTTCTCATTCCACTACATTTCCCCCTTTTCGTTTATTTTTGAGCAACGGGAGGCATGATTCTTGGCCATACCATTGTTGACCCCGTTTCCATGTGGTCTCCGTACGCAGCTGTGCCTGTCTTAGGTTGTCCCCCAGGGGATCTTACCCGTCATTGACTAACCAGCGCTCAAATCGAGAGACCACAGGATTGCTTGCTCAGATAGGGGTAGGAATGAGGAATAACGGTTATCAGGAATGGCATGACCACACACAGGCTGTGGGCCATTGGAGTGGCTGACCAGAGCTAGTGGGGTACACAATGGTAACAGATGTGGCTTTGGGCAGTTTCTCAGGGTAGGATGATAGGGCAGGTGCGTCTGCTAACAAGGCGGAGTCTTGGTCTTGCTCAGCTGGTTCTGGTTGGCTGTCAGTTGCAGGCTTGATGTTTCTGGCTGGTACCCAAATGGACTGTTCCACATTCTCTGGAAAGACACAAGCATATCCTCGACCCTTAGTTAATAGAATCCTTTTTACAGGCATTGGAATCCAGGGCTTGAATTTTGCGTACACTTCAACATTAGCAGCAAACATGCTGATGGCATGGGATCTATCGGCTGCGCTGAGAGCTTGGGGTGCCCGAGGACTGCCACTAATGTGGGGATCCTCACTTGGTGCGGATGGGATGACCTCGAATGAATTATTGTCTAGAGGTCCTCTTAGTTCATCCCACCGGTATGTGGGGGGTGGCTGACTAGGCATTGCTACCTTGTTTGCTACGTTGTTTTTTTTCACTGTCAGAGCTCTCTTTCCCTAAGTCATCAACCATTGTGAGACAGGGACCTGGAGTGTCAGGCTCCTATCACTCACAGATTCACTATCTTTGATAATCTGCACAGGATTCTGAGAGGGGGGTATCTTTCCCATGTCTGAGCACTTAAGAGCGGCACGGTATGCCAACTCTAGCCAGAGGAAAGACACGTATAGCACTGCTACCGTAACAAAGCAAATTCCTAGCACCTCAACTGTGGATGGCATTTTGTAGGAGGTTTCCGTATGCTAGACAAACAGATAGTGGTGTATCAGATCGTACGTATGTCCTGTGCTTAGTGGGGAACTTCCTTGATTTGTTAGGTCAAGGCCGTATGCCCACACGGTGTCTCCGGAGTGTCACCTCTCTCGAGTGAGGGAAGATGACTTGGTTCCGAATTCTTGGATGATCAGTCCCTTATGTGAATTCGCCGGGCGAACCGAAAGTAAAAGGAGGAGCCGAGAAGCGACGTACGCTTCAGGGCAGTGTGTGCTAACCTGGGGTCACTTAGACCGAGGGCAAGGACAAGGAAAGGGGCGTAGGAGGGGGTTCTGTGCTCACCCTCACAGAACCGAACAGCACACAAAACACCGAGGGGCCTACTTGCCGAAATCCAGGGGGGACCTCGCCGAGTCCAATACACTGTTTCTTTCTCAGTCACGTTGGCGTGCCAGATGTTGCAGTTGATTTCTCCACAACTAGACATGATAGTTATCTCAATGAGAAAGCCCCAGAGGCCTAAAGGGTTAAATACTTGTCAAATCCTACAGGTGCTTTCAAAAATACTGTGAAGTAAGCAAGTGCCTCTTGTTGGTTGATGAGTTTATAATTTTAAACATGGCGACTTAAAGTCTTTTGTCATCCACAGTGATATATGATGTGCTGCTCATAACACTAAAGCGTTGTTGGTTCTGTGTTTAGCTGTCCTCCTATAGGTTCCTATGGACTTTTTCCAGCTACTTTTATTGTCTTCAGTACTTTGGGATGGCTCTGTAAACAGATGAAGCCAATAATGTATTAACAGTACCAACTGAGAGAAAGTATGGTTAACTGAGGTTACTAAAAAAGCAATTCAAATCAATTGGCAATCTAGAAAAAGAGTTAAAGATTTTAAAAGCTATTATTAAAATTGCTATATTGGTCTATTATGCTATGTTATATGTGTGTACATATTGTATGTCCACATGGGGAAATTTTATTAAGAGTTTTATTTTAAATGGCTTATAGATAAGATTGTCCATAAATTTAAGCTGCTAAAATCAATCAAAGATACATTTAAATTGGTGTGACCTGAATCTGTGTATCATATATTTTAAACTTGTTGGTAGAAAGAAACTAAAAACATTTTAGATGGTTGTGCTTAAGTTTACTGGTTAAACAAACTACACCATGTTAGATATTTAAGAGGTGTTTTCAAATACATGATTCTTAAAATTTATAGAAGGCATTGGACCTTCTGGTAAATGTTTTCTTAAGTTGTTATCTAATGGTTGAAACGGTTTGCTAAGTATTCATGTGATATTGCTGTTGTCAGCAAGCGATCTAGGACTTGCTCCCTCATTTCTCTATTCTAAGCCCAACTTGTTCTTTCATTTCTCTATTCTCTTCAAGGTAGGAAACTAATTCTATTATAACAGAATCTGTAGGACGCACAATTTAATCTTTAGACCTTATAAAAGAGATGGCTAACATTTTTCTGTAAGAGCATAGCCAAAATAAGAACTTAAATAATAATCTGATAGCTAGATTCACTTTAGCATCAGCCAAGTATACAGTAAGTAGAAAAAACCTCCCTTTCAGACCAAAGGGAAAGAAAGTTTGAAAGTGAGAATATAATTTTCCTCATGGATATTGTCTACCTGAGAAAAACTACTACAGCTCATGCCTGTAACTATAGACTTGTAGTTCAGACCATTGAAGATTAGAGATGGGCTTTTTGTTAGGCAATTGCATAAAATATCATCTATACAAACAGAAATATCATGTTTGTTTGCCGCAGTTCCTCTAGCTTTCTCCCTAGAAAATACGAATATGTAGAGCTGTTGTCGCCATGATGAACCAATTAGTGTTTCAACGGTACAAAATTAAATGTTCCCTGATAAAAACATATAAAACAAGAACGTCCATCGATAATATCCAGAAAAAACAAACACACAGGCTTTCATGATATTTCGGATTGAGTTAGCCAAAACACCACCAGATATTTCTGGATTCATCCAGTCATATCCTGAAAAACTGGTGTGGAGTTCGTATGCAATGGACCTAGATAATCGCAGTAAATACGTTTTTGGAGAAAAGCAAAGTCTTTTCGTTAGGCAAATGCATAAAATGTCATCTACACAAACAGAAATATCATGTTTGTTTATCGCAGTTCCTCTAGCTTTCTCCCTAGAATATACGAATATGTTCAGCTGGTGTCTCCATGTGGAACCAATTACTGTATCCAAGCTCAAAATTAAATGTTCCCCGATAAAAAACATGCGAAAAGATAAAGTTCATTGATAATATCCAGAAAACAAAAACACAGAGGCTGGAGCAATATTTGGGATTGAGATATCCAAAAAAAACCCCAGATATTTCCGGATTTATCCAGTCATATCGGGACAATCTGGTGTGGAATTCGTATGCAATGGACTGAGAAAATCACAGTAAAAATGGTTTTTGAGAATAGCAAAGCTTTTAGTTAGGCAAGTACATAAAATGTCATCTATACAAATAGAAATATCATGTTTGTTTGCCGCAGTTCCTCTATTTCTCCCTAGAAAATAGGAATGTGTAGAGCTGGTGTCTCCATGTGGAACCAATTAGTGTTTCCAAGATCAAAAATAAATGTTCCCTGATAAAAAGCATTCGAAACAAAAAATCCGTTGATAATATCAGGAATACGCACACACAGAGGCTTTAGCAATATCTGTGATTGAGTTAGCCAAAACAAAACCGGATATTTCCCATTTCATCCAGTCATATCCGGACAAACTGGTGTGGAATTCGTATGCAATGGACCGAGAAAATCACAGTAAAAATGGTTTTGGAGAAAAGCAAAGTCGTTTCGTTAGGTAAGTGCATAAAACGTCATCTATACAAACAGAAATATCATGATTGTTTGCCGCAGTTCCTCTAGTTTTCTCCCTAGAAAATACGAATGTGTAGAGCTGTTGTCCCCATTATGAACCAATTAGTGTTTCAACGGTACAAAATAAAATGTTCCCTGATAAAAAGCATTGAAACCTATAACGTCCGTGGATAATAACAGGAATACAGAAACACAGAGGCTGTAGCAATATCTGGGATTGAGTTAGCCAAAACAAAACCAGATATTTCCGGTTTCATCCAATCATATCCATACAAACTTGTTGGAATTCATATGAAGTGTACCGAGAAAATAACAGAGAAATGGTTTTGGAGAAAAGCAAAGTATTTTCGTTAGGCACGTGCATAAAATGTCATCTACACAAACAGAAATATCATCTTTGTTTGCCGCATTTCCTCTAGCAGTCTCCCTAGAAAATATGAATGTGTAGAGCTGGTGTCCCCATGATGAACCAATTAGTGTTTTGAGGGTACAACATTAAATGTTCCCTGATAAAAATATTCAAAACAATAAAGTCCATCGATAATATCCAGAAAACACAAACACAGAGGCCTTCACAATATTTCGGATTGAGTTAGCCAAAACACAACCGGATATTTCTGTTTCCATCCAGTCATATCCGGACAAACTTGTGTGGAATTTGTATGCAATGAACCAAAAAAATCACAGTAAAAATGGTTTTGGAAAAAAGCAAAATCTTTTCATTAGGCAACTGCATAAATTGTCATCTATACAGAGAAATATCATGTTTGTTTGCAACAGTTCCTCTAACTTTCTCCCTAGAAAATACGAATGTGTAGAGCTGGTGTCTCCATGTGGAACCAATTAGTGTTTCCAAGCAGAAAATTAAATGTTCCCTGATAAAAAACATTCAAATCAATAAAGTCCGTGGATAATATCAGCAATACAGAAACACAGAGGCTGTAGCAATATCTGGGATTGAGTTAGCCAAAACAAAACTGGATATTTCCAGTTTCATCCAGTCATATCCGTTATACTGTTGTGGAATTCGTATGAATGGACCCAGAAAATCACAGTACAAATGGTTTTGGAGAAAAGCAAAGTCTTTTCGTTAGGCAAGTGAATAAAATGTCAACGATATAAACAGAAATATGATGTTTGTTTGCCACAGTTCCTCTAGCTTTCTCCCTAGAAAATACGAATGTGTAGAGCTGGTGTCTCCATGTGGAACAAGTTTGTGTTTCAACAGTACAAAATTAAATGATCCCCGATAAAAAACATTCAAAACAATAAAGTCCGTGAATAATATAAGGAATACAGAAACACAGAGGCGGCAGCAATATTTTGGATTAAGTAATCCAAAACACAAGCGGATATTTCCGGTTTCATCCAGTCATATCTGGACAAAGTGCTGTGGAATTCGTATGCAATGGAGTGAGAAAATACAGTACAAATGGTTTTGGAGAAAAGCAAAGTCTTTTCGTTAGGCAAGTTCATAAAATATCATGGATACAAAAAGAAATATCCTGTCTGTTTGCCCCAATTCCTCTAGCTATCTCCCTAGAAAATAGAAATATATAGAGCTGGTGTCTCCATGTGGAACCAATTACTGTATCCAAGCTCAACATAAAATGTTCACCAGTGAAAAACATTCAAAACAATAAAGTCCATTGATAATATCCAGAAAACATAATCAGAGACTGTAGCAATATCTGTGATTGAGTAAGCCAAAACTCAACCAGATATTTCCGGTTGCATCCAGTCATATCCGGACAAACCAGTGTGGAATTCGAATGCAATGTATCGAGAAAATAACAGAAAAATGGTTTTGGAGAAAAGCAAAATCTTTTCGTTAGGCATGTGAATAAAATGTCATCTATACAAAGAGATATATCATGTTTGTTAGCCGGAGTTCCTCTAGCTTTCTCTCTAGAAAATACGAATGTGTAGAGCTGGTGTCTCCATGTGGAATCAATTAGTGTTTCCCAGCACAAAATTAAATGTTCCCTGATAAAAACATTCAAAACAATAAAGTCCATCGATAATATCCAGAAAACACAAACACATAGGCTTTCAAAATATTTCGTTTTAGTCAGCAAAAACACAAACGGATATTTCTGGATTCATCCAGTCATATCTGACAAAGTAGTGTTAAATTCCTATGCAATGGAGCAAGAAAATCACAGTACAAATGGTTTTGTAGAAAAGCAAAATCTTTTCGTTAGGCAAGTGCATAAAATCTCATCGATACAAACAGAAATGTCATGTTTGTTTGCCCCAGTTCCTCTAGCTTTCTCCCTAGAAAATAAGAATGTGTAGAGCTGGTTTCCTGATGATGAAGCAATTACTGTATTCAAGTTCAAAATAAAATGTTCCCTGATAATTAACATTCAAAACAATAAAGTCCATTGATAATTTCCAGAAAACACAAACACAGAGGCTGTAGCAATATCTGGGATTGAGTTAGCCAAAACAAATCTGGATATTTCCGGTTTCATCCAGTCATATCTGGACAAAGTGCTGTGGAATTCGTAAGCAATGGAGCGAGAAAATACAGTACAAATGGTTTTGGAGAAAAGCAAAGCCTTTATGTTAGGCAAGTGCATAAAATGTCATGTAGACAAACAGAAATATCATGTTTGTTTGCCGCAGTTCCTCCAGCTTTCTCCCTAGAAAATACGAATGTGTAGAGCTGGTGTTCCCATGATGAACCAATTAGTGTTTTAACGGTACAAAATGAAATGATCCCTGATAAAAATATTGAAAACAATAAGTCCATCGATAATATCCAGAAAACACAAACAAAGAGGCTGTAGCAATATTTCGGATTGAGTTAGTCAAAACACAACCAGATATTTCTGGTTTCATCCAGTCATATCCAGACAAAGTAGTATGGAATTCGTATGCAATGGACCGAGAAAATCACAATAAAAATGGTTTTGGAGAAAAGCAAATCTTTTCATTAAGTAAGTAGATAAAATATCATCGATACAAACAGAAATATCATGTTTGTTTGCAGCAGTTCCTCTAGCTTTCTCCCTAGAAAATACGAATGTGTAGAGCTGGTGTCTCCATGTGCAACCAATTAGTGTTTAAACGGTACAAAATTAAATGTTTCCTGATAAAAACGTTCAAAACAATAAAGTCCGTTGATAATATCCAGAAAACACAAACACAGAGGCTTTCACAATATTTTGGATTGACTTAGCCAAAACACAACCGGACATTTCTGGATTCATCCAATCATATCCGGACAAAGTGGTGTGGAATTCCTATGCAATGCACTGAGAAAATCACAGTACAAATGGTTTTGGAGAAAAGCAAAGTCTTTTCGTTAGGCAAGTGAATAAAATGTCAACGATATAAACAGAAATATGATGTTTGTTTGCCACAGTTCCTCTAGCTTTCTCCCTAGAAAATACGAATGTGTAGAGCTGGTGTCTCCATGTGGAACAAGTTTGTGTTTCAACAGTACAAAATTAAATGATCCCCGATAAAAAACATTCAAAACAATAAAGTCCGTGAATAATATAAGGAATACAGAAACACAGAGGCGGCAGCAATATTTTGGATTAAGTAATCCAAAACACAAGCGGATATTTCCGGTTTCATCCAGTCATATCTGGACAAAGTGCTGTGGAATTCGTATGCAATGGAGTGAGAAAATACAGTACAAATGGTTTTGGAGAAAAGCAAAGTCTTTTCGTTAGGCAAGTTCATAAAATATCATGGATACAAAAAGAAATATCCTGTCTGTTTGCCCCAATTCCTCTAGCTATCTCCCTAGAAAATAGAAATATATAGAGCTGGTGTCTCCATGTGGAACCAATTACTGTATCCAAGCTCAACATAAAATGTTCACCAATGAAAAACATTCAAAACAATAAAGTCCATTGATAATATCCAGAAAACATAATCAGAGACTGTAGCAATATCTGTGATTGAGTAAGCCAAAACTCAACCAGATATTTCCGGTTGCATCCAGTCATATCCGGACAACCCAGTGTGGAATTCGAATGCAATGTATCGAGAAAATAACAGAAAAATGGTTTTGGAGAAAAGCAAAATCTTTTCTTTAGGCATGTGAATAAAATGTCATCTATACAAAGAGATATATCATGTTTGTTAGCCGGAGTTCCTCTAGCTTTCTCTCTAGAAAATACGAATGTGTAGAGCTGGTGTCTCCATGTGGAATCAATTAGTGTTTCCCAGCACAAAATTAAATGTTCCCTGATAAAAACATTCAAAACAATAAAGTCCATCGATAATATCCAGAAAACACAAACACATAGGCTTTCAAAATATTTCGTTTTAGTCAGCCAAAACACAAACGGATATTTCTGGATTCATCCAGTCATATCTGACAAAGTAGTGTTAAATTCCTATGCAATGGAGCAAGAAAATCACAGTACAAATGGTTTTGTAGAAAAGCAAAATCTTTTCGTTAGGCAAGTGCATAAAATCTCATCGATACAAACAGAAATGTCATGTTTGTTTGCCCCAGTTCCTCTAGCTTTCTCCCTAGAAAATAAGAATGTGTAGAGCTGGTTTCCTGATGATGAAGCAATTACTGTATTCAAGTTCAAAATAAAATGTTCCCTGATAATTAACATTCAAAACAATAAAGTCCATTGATAATTTCCAGAAAACACAAACACAGAGGCTGTAGCAATATCTGGGATTGAGTTAGCCAAAACAAATCTGGATATTTCCGGTTTCATCCAGTCATATCTGGACAAAGTGCTGTGGAATTCGTATGCAATGGAGCGAGAAAATACAGTAAAAATGGTTTTGGAGAAGAGCAAAGCCTTTACTTTAGGCAAGTGCATAAAATGTCATGTAGACAAACAGAAATGTCATGTTTGTTTGCCGCAGTTCCTCCAGCTTTCTCCCTAGAAAATACGAATGTGTAGAGCTGGTGTTCCCATGATGAACCAATTAGTGTTTTAACGGTACAAAATGAAATGATCCCTGATAAAAATATTGAAAACAATAAGTCCATCGATAATATCCAGAAAACACAAACAAAGAGGCTGTAGCAATATTTCGGATTGAGTTAGTCAAAACACAACCAGATATTTCTGGTTTCATCCAGTCATATCCGGACAAAGTAGTATGGAATTCGTATGCAATGGACCGAGAAAATCACAGTAAAAATGGTTTTGGAGAAAAGCAAATCTTTTCATTAAGTAAGTAGATAAAATATCATCGATACAAACAGAAATATCATGTTTGTTTGCAGCAGTTCCTCTAGCTTTCTCCCTAGCAAATACGAATGTGTAGAGCTGGTGTCTCCATGTGCAACCAATTAGTGTTTAAACGGTACAAAATTAAATGTTTCCTGATAAAAACGTTCAAAACAATAAAGTCCGTTGATAATATCCAGAAAACACAAACACAGAGGCTTTCACAATATTTTGGATTGACTTAGCCAAAACACAACCGGACATTTCTGGATTCATCCAATCATATCCGGACAAAGTGGTGTGGAATTCCTATGCAATGCACTGAGAAAATCACAGTACAAATGGTTTTGGAGAAAAGCAAAGTCTTTTCGTTAGGCAAGTGAATAAAATGTCAACGATATAAACAGTAATATGATGTTTGTTTGCCACAGTTCCTCTAGCTTTCTCCCTAGAAAATACGAATGTGTAGAGCTGGTGTCTCCATGTGGAACAAGTTTGTGTTTCAACGGTACAAAATTAAATGATCCCCGATAAAAAACATTCAAAACAATAAAGTCCGTGAATAATATAAGGAATACAGAAACACAGAGGCGGCAGCAATATTTTGGATTAAGTAATCCAAAACACAAGCGGATATTTCCGGTTTCATCCAGTCATATCTGGACAAAGTGCTGTGGAATTCGTATGCAATGGAGTGAGAAAATACAGTACAAATGGTTTTGGAGAAAAGCAAAGTCTTTTCGTTAGGCAAGTTCATAAAATACCATGGATACAAAAAGAAATATCCTGTCTGTTTGCCCCAATTCCTCTAGCTATCTCCCTAGAAAATAGAAATATATAGAGCTGGTGTCTCCATGTGGAACCAATTACTGTATCCAAGCTCAACATAAAATGTTCACCAATGAAAAACATTCAAAACAATAAAGTCCATTGATAATATCCAGAAAACATAATCAGAGACTGTAGCAATATCTGTGATTGAGTAAGCCAAAACTCAACCAGATATTTCCGGTTGCATCCAGTCATATCCGGACAAACCAGTGTGGAATTCGAATGCAATGTATCGAGAAAATAACAGAAAAATGGTTTTGGAGAAAAGCAAAATCTTTTCTTTAGGCATGTGAATAAAATGTCATCTATACAAAGAGATATATCATGTTTGTTAGCCGGAGTTCCTCTAGCTTTCTCTCTAGAAAATACGAATGTGTAGAGCTGGTGTCTCCATGTGGAATCAATTAGTGTTTCCCAGCACAAAATTAAATGTTCCCTGATAAAAACATTCAAAACAATAAAGTCCATCGATAATATCCAGAAAACACAAACACATAGGCTTTCAAAATATTTCATTTTAGTCAGCCAAAACACAAACGGATATTTCTGGATTCATCCAGTCATATCTGACAAAGTAGTGTTAAATTCCTATGCAATGGAGCAAGAAAATCACAGTACAAATGGTTTTGTAGAAAAGCAAAATCTTTTCGTTAGGCAAGTGCATAAAATCTCATCGATACAAACAGAAATGTCATGTTTGTTTGCCCCAGTTCCTCTAGCTTTCTCCCTAGAAAATAAGAATGTGTAGAGCTGGTTTCCTGATGATGAAGCAATTACTGTATTCAAGTTCAAAATAAAATGTTCCCTGATAATTAACATTCAAAACAATAAAGTCCATTGATAATTTCCAGAAAACACAAACACAGAGGCTGTAGCAATATCTGGGATTGAGTTAGCCAAAACAAATCTGGATATTTCCGGTTTCATCCAGTCATATCTGGACAAAGTGCTGTGGAATTCGTAAGCAATGGAGCGAGAAAATACAGTACAAATGGTTTTGGAGAAAAGCAAAGCCTTTATGTTAGGCAAGTGCATAAAATGTCATGTAGACAAACAGAAATATCATGTTTGTTTGCCGCAGTTCCTCCAGCTTTCTCCCTAGAAAATACGAATGTGTAGAGCTGGTGTTCCCATGATGAACCAATTAGTGTTTTAACGGTACAAAATGAAATGATCCCTGATAAAAATATTGAAAACAATAAGTCCATCGATAATATCCAGAAAACACAAACAAAGAGGCTGTAGCAATATTTCGGATTGAGTTAGTCAAAACACAACCAGATATTTCTGGTTTCATCCAGTCATATCCGGACAAAGTAGTATGGAATTCGTATGCAATGGACCGAGAAAATCACAGTAAAAATGGTTTTGGAGAAAAGCAAATCTTTTCATTAAGTAAGTAGATAAAATATCATCGATACAAACAGAAATATCATGTTTGTTTGCAGCAGTTCCTCTAGCTTTCTCCCTAGCAAATACGAATGTGTAGAGCTGGTGTCTCCATGTGCAACCAATTAGTGTTTAAACGGTACAAAATTAAATGTTTCCTGATAAAAACGTTCAAAACAATAAAGTCCGTTGATAATATCCAGAAAACACAAACACAGAGGCTTTCACAATATTTTGGATTGACTTAGCCAAAACACAACCGGACATTTCTGGATTCATCCAATCATATCCGGACAAAGTGGTGTGGAATTCCTATGCAATGCACTGAGAAAATCACAGTACAAATGGTTTTGGAGAAAAGCAAAGTCTTTTCGTTAGGCAAGTGCATAAAATCTCATCGATACAAACAGAAATATCATGTTTGTTTGCCGCAGTTCTTCTAGCTTTCAGCTTACAAAATATGAATGTGTAGAGCTCGTGTGCCCATGTGCAACCAAGTAGTGTTTCAATGGTACAAAATGAAATTTTCCGTGATAAAAACATTCAAAACAATAGAGTCCATCGATAATATCCAGAAAACACAAACACAGAGGCTTTCACAATATTTCGGATTGAGTTAGCCAAAACACAACCTGATATTTCTGGTTTCATCTAGTCATATCCGGACAAAGTGGTGTGGAATTCACATGCAATGGACAGAGGAAATCACAGTAAAATGGTTTTGGAGAAAAGCAAAGTCTTTTCGTTAGGCAAGTAGATAAAATATCATCGAAGCAAACAGAAATATCATGTTTGTTTGCTGCAGTTCCTCTAGTTTTCTCCCTAGAATATACAAATAGGTAGAGCTCGTGTCTCCATGTGGAAACAATTAGAGTTTCCAAGCACAAAATTAAATGTTCCTACAAAAAATATTCAAAATATTAATGTCTGTGGATAGTATCCAGAATACACAAACACAGAGGCTTTCACAAAATTTCGGATGGAGTTAGCCAAAACAAAACCGGATATTTCTGGTTACATCCAGTCATATGCGGACAAAGTGCTATGGAATTCGTATGCAATGGACCGAGAAAATCACAGTAAAAATGGTTTTGGAGAAAAGCAAACTCTTTTCGTTAGGCAAGTGCATAAAATCTCATCGATACAAACAGAAATATCATGTTTGTTTGCCGCAGTTCCTCTAGCTTTCTCCGTAGAAAATATGAATGTGTAGAGGTGGTGTCTCCATGTGGAAAAAATTAGTGTTTCTGCGGTATAAAATTAAATATTCCCTGATAAAAAAACCTGCAAAACAATAATGTCTGGGATAATATCATGAATACACCAACACAGAGGCTGTAGCAATATCTGGAATTGAGTTAGGCAAAAAAAAAAAACGGATATTTCAGGTTAAATGCAGTCATATCCGAACAAACTGGTGTGGAATTCGTAAGCAATGGACCGAGAAAATCACAGTACAAATGGTTTTGGAGAAAAGCAAAGTCTTTACGTTAGGCAAGTGCATAAAATGTCATCGATACAAACAGAAATATCATGTTTGTTTGCTGCAGTTCCTCTAGCTTTCTCCCTAGAATATACGAATGTGTAGAGCTGGTGTCTCCATATGGAAACAATTTGTGTTTCCAAGCACAAAATTAAATGTTCCCTGATAAAAAACATTCAGAACAATAAGTCCCTCGATAATATCCGGAAAACACGAACACAGAAGGTTTCACAATATTTCGGATTGAGTCAGCCAAAAAAAAAACGGATATTTTTTGTTTCATCCAGTCATATCCGGACTAACTGGTGTGGAATTCCTATGCAATGGACTTAGAATATTACAGTACAAATGGTTTTGGAGAAAAGCAAAGTCTTTTCATTAGGCAAGTGCATAAAATGTCATCTATACAAACAGAAATATCATGTTTGTTTGCCACAGTTCCTCTAACTTTCTCCCTAGAAAATACGAATGTGTAGAGCTGGTGTCTCCATGTGGAACCAATTAGTGTTTCCAAGCAGAAAATTAAATGTTCCCTGATAAAAAACATTCAAATCAATAAAGTCCGTGGATAATATCAGCAATACAGAAACACAGAGGCTGTAGCAATATCTGGGATTGAGTTAGCCAAAACAAAACCGGATATTTCCGGTTTCATCTAGTCATATCTGGACAAAGTGCTGTGGAATTCTTATGCAATGGACCGAGAAAATCACAGTAGAATTGGTTTTGGAGAAAAGCAAAGTCTTTACGTAAGGCAAGTGCATAAAATGTCATCTATACAAACAGAAATATCATGTTTGTTTGCCACAGTTCCTCTAGCTTTCTCCCTAGAAAATAAGAATGTGTAGAGCTGGTTTCCTTATGATGAAGCAATTACTGTATTCAAGTTCAAAATAAAATGTTCCCTGATAATTAACATTCAAAACAATAAAGTCCGTTGATAATTTCCAGAAAACACAAACACAGAGGCTGTAGCAATATCTGGGATTGAGTTAGCCAAAACAAATCTGGATATTTCCGGTTTCATCCAGTCATATCTGGACAAAGTGCTGTGGAATTCGTATGCAATGGAGCGAGAAAATACAGTACAAATGGTTTTGGAGAAGAGCAAAGCCTTTACTTTAGGCAAGTGCATAAAATGTCATGTAGACAAACAGAAATGTCATGTTTGTTTGCCGCAGTTCCTCCAGCTTTCTCCCTAGAAAATACGAATGTGTAGAGCTGGTGTTCCCATGATGAACCAATTAGTGTTTTAACGGTACAAAATGAAATGATCCCTGATAAAAATATTGAAAACAATAAGTCCATCGATAATATCCAGAAAACACAAACACAGAGGCTGTAGCAATATTTCGGATTGAGTTAGTCAAAACACAACCAGATATTTCTGGTTTCATCCAGTCATATCCGGACAAAGTAGTATGGAATTCGTATGCAATGGACCGAGAAAATCACAGTAAAAATGGTTTTGGAGAAAAGCAAATCTTTTCATTAAGTAAGTAGATAAAATATCATCGATACAAACAGAAATATCATGTTTGTTTGCAGCAGTTCCTCTAGCTTTCTCCCTAGCAAATACGAATGTGTAGAGCTGGTGTCTCCATGTGCAACCAATTAGTGTTTAAACGGTACAAAATTAAATGTTTCCTGATAAAAACGTTCAAAACAATAAAGTCCGTTGATAATATCCAGAAAACACAAACACAGAGGCTTTCACAATATTTTGGATTGACTTAGCCAAAACACAACCGGACATTTCTGGATTCATCCAATCATATCCGGACAAAGTGGTGTGGAATTCCTATGCAATGCACTGAGAAAATTACAGTACAAATGGTTTTGGAGAAAAGCAAAGTCTTTTCGTTAGGCAAGTGCATAAAATCTCATCGATACAAACAGAAATATCATGTTTGTTTGCCACAGTTCTTCTAGCTTTCAGCTTACAAAATATGAATGTGTAGAGCTCGTGTGCCCATGTGCAACCAAGTAGTGTTTCAATGGTACAAAATGAAATTTTCCGTGATAAAAACATTCAAAACAATAGAGTCCATCGATAATATCCAGAAAACACAAACACAGAGGCTTTCACAATATTTCGGATTGAGTTAGCCAAAACACAACCTGATATTTCTGGTTTCATCTAGTCATATCCGGACAAAGTGGTGTGGAATTCACATGCAATGGACAGAGGAAATCACAGTAAAATGGTTTTGGAGAAAAGCAAAGTCTTTTCGTTAGGCAAGTAGATAAAATATCATCGAAGCAAACAGAAATATCATGTTTGTTTGCTGCAGTTCCTCTAGTTTTCTCCCTAGAATATACAAATAGGTAGAGCTCGTGTCTCCATGTGGAAACAATTAGAGTTTCCAAGCACAAAATTAAATGTTCCTACAAAAAATATTCAAAATATTAATGTCTGTGGATAATATCCAGAATACACAAACACAGAGGCTTTCACAAAATTTCGGATGGAGTTAGCCAAAACAAAACCGGATATTTCTGGTTACATCCAGTCATATGCAGACAAAGTGCTATGGAATTCGTATGCAATGGACTGAGAAAATCACAGTAAAAATGGTTTTGGAGAAAAGCAAACTCTTTTCGTTAGGCAAGTGCATAAAATGTCATCTATACAAACAGAAATATCATGTTTGTTTGCCACAGTTCCTCTAACTTTCTCCCTAGAAAATACGAATGTGTAGAGCTGGTGTCTCCATGTGGAACCAATTAGTGTTTCCAAGCAGAAAATTAAATGTTCCCTGATAAAAAACATTCAAATCAATAAAGTCCGTGGATAATATCAGCAATACAGAAACACAGAGGCTGTAGCAATATCTGGGATTGAGTTAGCCAAAACAAAACCGGATATTTCCGGTTTCATCTAGTCATATCTGGACAAAGTGCTGTGGAATTCTTATGCAATGGACCGAGAAAATCACAGTAGAATTGGTTTTGGAGAAAAGCAAAGTCTTTACGTAAGGCAAGTGCATAAAATGTCATCTATACAAACAGAAATATCATGTTTTTTTGCCACAGTTCCTCTAGCTTTCTCCCTAGAAAATAAGAATGTGTAGAGCTGGTTTCCTTATGATGAAGCAATTACTGTATTCAAGTTCAAAATAAAATGTTCCCTGATAATTAACATTCAAAACAATAAAGTCCGTTGATAATTTCCAGAAAACACAAACACAGAGGCTGTAGCAATATCTGGGATTGAGTTAGCCAAAACAAATCTGGATATTTCCGGTTTCATCCAGTCATATCTGGACAAAGTGCTGTGGAATTCGTATGCAATGGAGCGAGAAAATACAGTACAAATGGTTTTGGAGAAGAGCAAAGCCTTTACTTTAGGCAAGTGCATAAAATGTCATGTAGACAAACAGAAATGTCATGTTTGTTTGCCGCAGTTCCTCCAGCTTTCTCCCTAGAAAATACGAATGTGTAGAGCTGGTGTTCCCATGATGAACCAATTAGTGTTTTAACGGTACAAAATGAAATGATCCCTGATAAAAATATTGAAAACAATAAGTCCATCGATAATATCCAGAAAACACAAACACAGAGGCTGTAGCAATATTTCGGATTGAGTTAGTCAAAACACAACCAGATATTTCTGGTTTCATCCAGTCATATCCGGACAAAGTAGTATGGAATTCGTATGCAATGGACCGAGAAAATCACAGTAAAAATGGTTTTGGAGAAAAGCAAATCTTTTCATTAAGTAAGTAGATAAAATATCATCGATACAAACAGAAATATCATGTTTGTTTGCAGCAGTTCCTCTAGCTTTCTCCCTAGCAAATACGAATGTGTAGAGCTGGTGTCTCCATGTGCAACCAATTAGTGTTTAAACGGTACAAAATTAAATGTTTCCTGATAAAAACGTTCAAAACAATAAAGTCCGTTGATAATATCCAGAAAACACAAACACAGAGGCTTTCACAATATTTTGGATTGACTTAGCCAAAACACAACCGGACATTTCTGGATTCATCCAATCATATCCGGACAAAGTGGTGTGGAATTCCTATGCAATGCACTGAGAAAATTACAGTACAAATGGTTTTGGAGAAAAGCAAAGTCTTTTAGTTAGGCAAGTGCATAAAATCTCATCGATACAAACAGAAATATCATGTTTGTTTGCCACAGTTCTTCTAGCTTTCAGCTTACAAAATATGAATGTGTAGAGCTCGTGTGCCCATGTGCAACCAAGTAGTGTTTCAATGGTACAAAATGAAATTTTCCGTGATAAAAACATTCAAAACAATAGAGTCCATCGATAATATCCAGAAAACACAAACACAGAGGCTTTCACAATATTTCGGATTGAGTTAGCCAAAACACAACCTGATATTTCTGGTTTCATCTAGTCATATCCGGACAAAGTGGTGTGGAATTCACATGCAATGGACAGAGGAAATCACAGTAAAATGGTTTTGGAGAAAAGCAAAGTCTTTTCGTTAGGCAAGTAGATAAAATATCATCGAAGCAAACAGAAATATCATGTTTGTTTGCTGCAGTTCCTCTAGTTTTCTCCCTAGAATATACAAATAGGTAGAGCTCGTGTCTCCATGTGGAAACAATTAGAGTTTTCAAGCACAAAATTAAATGTTCCTACAAAAAATATTCAAAATATTAATGTCTGTGGATAATATCCAGAATACACAAACACAGAGGCTTTCACAAAATTTCGGATGGAGTTAGCCAAAACAAAACCGGATATTTCTGGTTACATCCAGTCATATGCAGACAAAGTGCTATGGAATTCGTATGCAATGGACTGAGAAAATCACAGTAAAAATGGTTTTGGAGAAAAGCAAACTCTTTTCGTTAGGCAAGTGCATAAAATGTCATCTATACAAACAGAAATATCATGTTTGTTTGCCACAGTTCCTCTAACTTTCTCCCTAGAAAATACGAATGTGTAGAGCTGGTGTCTCCATGTGGAACCAATTAGTGTTTCCAAGCAGAAAATTAAATGTTCCCTGATAAAAAACATTCAAATCAATAAAGTCCGTGGATAATATCAGCAATACAGAAACACAGAGGCTGTAGCAATATCTGGGATTGAGTTAGCCAAAACAAAACCGGATATTTCCGGTTTCATCTAGTCATATCTGGACAAAGTGCTGTGGAATTCTTATGCAATGGACCGAGAAAATCACAGTAGAATTGGTTTTGGAGAAAAGCAAAGTCTTTACGTAAGGCAAGTGCATAAAATGTCATCTATACAAACAGAAATATCATGTTTTTTTGCCACAGTTCCTCTAGCTTTCTCCCTAGAAAATAAGAATGTGTAGAGCTGGTTTCCTTATGATGAAGCAATTACTGTATTCAAGTTCAAAATAAAATGTTCCCTGATAATTAACATTCAAAACAATAAAGTCCGTTGATAATTTCCAGAAAACACAAACACAGAGGCTGTAGCAATATCTGGGATTGAGTTAGCCAAAACAAATCTGGATATTTCCGGTTTCATCCAGTCATATCTGGACAAAGTGCTGTGGAATTCGTATGCAATGGAGCGAGAAAATACAGTACAAATGGTTTTGGAGAAGAGCAAAGCCTTTACTTTAGGCAAGTGCATAAAATGTCATGTAGACAAACAGAAATGTCATGTTTGTTTGCCGCAGTTCCTCCAGCTTTCTCCCTAGAAAATACGAATGTGTAGAGCTGGTGTTCCCATGATGAACCAATTAGTGTTTTAACGGTACAAAATGAAATGATCCCTGATAAAAATATTGAAAACAATAAGTCCATCGATAATATCCAGAAAACACAAACACAGAGGCTGTAGCAATATTTCGGATTGAGTTAGTCAAAACACAACCAGATATTTCTGGTTTCATCCAGTCATATCCGGACAAAGTAGTATGGAATTCGTATGCAATGGACCGAGAAAATCACAGTAAAAATGGTTTTGGAGAAAAGCAAATCTTTTCATTAAGTAAGTAGATAAAATATCATCGATACAAACAGAAATATCATGTTTGTTTGCAGCAGTTCCTCTAGCTTTCTCCCTAGCAAATACGAATGTGTAGAGCTGGTGTCTCCATGTGCAACCAATTAGTGTTTAAACGGTACAAAATTAAATGTTTCCTGATAAAAACGTTCAAAACAATAAAGTCCGTTGATAATATCCAGAAAACACAAACACAGAGGCTTTCACAATATTTTGGATTGACTTAGCCAAAACACAACCGGACATTTCTGGATTCATCCAATCATATCCGGACAAAGTGGTGTGGAATTCCTATGCAATGCACTGAGAAAATTACAGTACAAATGGTTTTGGAGAAAAGCAAAGTCTTTTCGTTAGGCAAGTGCATAAAATCTCATCGATACAAACAGAAATATCATGTTTGTTTGCCACAGTTCTTCTAGCTTTCAGCTTACAAAATATGAATGTGTAGAGCTCGTGTGCCCATGTGCAACCAAGTAGTGTTTCAATGGTACAAAATGAAATTTTCCGTGATAAAAACATTCAAAACAATAGAGTCCATCGATAATATCCAGAAAACACAAACACAGAGGCTTTCACAATATTTCGGATTGAGTTAGCCAAAACACAACCTGATATTTCTGGTTTCATCTAGTCATATCCGGACAAAGTGGTGTGGAATTCACATGCAATGGACAGAGGAAATCACAGTAAAATGGTTTTGGAGAAAAGCAAAGTCTTTTCGTTAGGCAAGTAGATAAAATATCATCGAAGCAAACAGAAATATCATGTTTGTTTGCTGCAGTTCCTCTAGTTTTCTCCCTAGAATATACAAATAGGTAGAGCTCGTGTCTCCATGTGGAAACAATTAGAGTTTCCAAGCACAAAATTAAATGTTCCTACAAAAAATATTCAAAATATTAATGTCTGTGGATAGTATCCAGAATACACAAACACAGAGGCTTTCACAAAATTTCGGATGGAGTTAGCCAAAACAAAACCGGATATTTCTGGTTACATCCAGTCATATGCGGACAAAGTGCTATGGAATTCGTATGCAATGGACCGAGAAAATCACAGTAAAAATGGTTTTGGAGAAAAGCAAACTCTTTTCGTTAGGCAAGTGCATAAAATCTCATCGATACAAACAGAAATATCATGTTTGTTTGCCGCAGTTCCTCTAGCTTTCTCCGTAGAAAATATGAATGTGTAGAGGTGGTGTCTCCATGTGGAAAAAATTAGTGTTTCTGCGGTATAAAATTAAATATTCCCTGATAAAAAAACCTGCAAAACAATAAAGTCTGGGATAATATCATGAATACACCAACACAGAGGCTGTAGCAATATCTGGAATTGAGTTAGGCAAAAAAAAAAACGGATATTTCAGGTTAAATGCAGTCATATCCGAACAAACTGGTGTGGAATTCGTAAGCAATGGACCGAGAAAATCACAGTACAAATGGTTTTGGAGAAAAGCAAAGTCTTTACGTTAGGCAAGTGCATAAAATGTCATCGATACAAACAGAAATATCATGTTTGTTTGCTGCAGTTCCTCTAGCTTTCTCCCTAGAATATACGAATGTGTAGAGCTGGTGTCTCCATATGGAAACAATTTGTGTTTCCAAGCACAAAATTAAATGTTCCCTGATAAAAAACATTCAGAACAATAAGTCCCTCGATAATATCCGGAAAACACGAACACAGAAGGTTTCACAATATTTCGGATTGAGTCAGCCAAAAAAAAAACGGATATTTTTTGTTTCATCCAGTCATATCCAGACTAACTGGTGTGGAATTGCTATGCAATGGACTTAGAATATTACAGTACAAATGGTTTTGGAGAAAAGCAAAGTCTTTTCATTAGGCAAGTGCATAAAATGTCATCTATACAAACAGAAATATCATGTTTGTTTGCCACAGTTCCTCTAACTTTCTCCCTAGAAAATACGAATGTGTAGAGCTGGTGTCTCCATGTGGAACCAATTAGTGTTTCCAAGCAGAAAATTAAATGTTCCCTGATAAAAAACATTCAAATCAATAAAGTCCGTGGATAATATCAGCAATACAGAAACACAGAGGCTGTAGCAATATCTGGGATTGAGTTAGCCAAAACAAAACCGGATATTTCCGGTTTCATCTAGTCATATCTGGACAAAGTGCTGTGGAATTCTTATGCAATGGACCGAGAAAATCACAGTAGAATTGGTTTTGGAGAAAAGCAAAGTCTTTACGTAAGGCAAGTGCATAAAATGTCATCTATACAAACAGAAATATCATGTTTGTTTGCCACAGTTCCTCTAGCTTTCTCCCTAGAAAATAAGAATGTGTAGAGCTGGTTTCCTTATGATGAAGCAATTACTGTATTCAAGTTCAAAATAAAATGTTCCCTGATAATTAACATTCAAAACAATAAAGTCCGTTGATAATTTCCAGAAAACACAAACACAGAGGCTGTAGCAATATCTGGGATTGAGTTAGCCAAAACAAATCTGGATATTTCCGGTTTCATCCAGTCATATCTGGACAAAGTGCTGTGGAATTCGTATGCAATGGAGCGAGAAAATACAGTACAAATGGTTTTGGAGAAGAGCAAAGCCTTTACTTTAGGCAAGTGCATAAAATGTCATGTAGACAAACAGAAATGTCATGTTTGTTTGCCGCAGTTCCTCCAGCTTTCTCCCTAGAAAATACGAATGTGTAGAGCTGGTGTTCCCATGATGAACCAATTAGTGTTTTAACGGTACAAAATGAAATGATCCCTGATAAAAATATTGAAAACAATAAGTCCATCGATAATATCCAGAAAACACAAACACAGAGGCTGTAGCAATATTTCGGATTGAGTTAGTCAAAACACAACCAGATATTTCTGGTTTCATCCAGTCATATCCGGACAAAGTAGTATGGAATTCGTATGCAATGGACCGAGAAAATCACAGTAAAAATGGTTTTGGAGAAAAGCAAATCTTTTCATTAAGTAAGTAGATAAAATATCATCGATACAAACAGAAATATCATGTTTGTTTGCAGCAGTTCCTCTAGCTTTCTCCCTAGCAAATACGAATGTGTAGAGCTGGTGTCTCCATGTGCAATCAATTAGTGTTTAAACGGTACAAAATTAAATGTTTCCTGATAAAAACGTTCAAAACAATAAAGTCCGTTGATAATATCCAGAAAACACAAACACAGAGGCTTTCACAATATTTTGGATTGACTTAGCCAAAACACAACCGGACATTTCTGGATTCATCCAATCATATCCGGACAAAGTGGTGTGGAATTCCTATGCAATGCACTGAGAAAATTACAGTACAAATGGTTTTGGAGAAAAGCAAAGTCTTTTCGTTAGGCAAGTGCATAAAATCTCATCGATACAAACAGAAATATCATGTTTGTTTGCCACAGTTCTTCTAGCTTTCAGCTTACAAAATATGAATGTGTAGAGCTCGTGTGCCCATGTGCAACCAAGTAGTGTTTCAATGGTACAAAATGAAATTTTCCGTGATAAAAACATTCAAAACAATAGAGTCCATCGATAATATCCAGAAAACACAAACACAGAGGCTTTCACAATATTTCGGATTGAGTTAGCCAAAACACAACCTGATATTTCTGGTTTCATCTAGTCATATCCGGACAAAGTGGTGTGGAATTCACATGCAATGGACAGAGGAAATCACAGTAAAATGGTTTTGGAGAAAAGCAAAGTCTTTTCGTTAGGCAAGTAGATAAAATATCATCGAAGCAAACAGAAATATCATGTTTGTTTGCTGCAGTTCCTCTAGTTTTCTCCCTAGAATATACAAATAGGTAGAGCTCGTGTCTCCATGTGGAAACAATTAGAGTTTCCAAGCACAAAATTAAATGTTCCTACAAAAAATATTCAAAATATTAATGTCTGTGGATAATATCCAGAATACACAAACACAGAGGCTTTCACAAAATTTCGGATGGAGTTAGCCAAAACAAAACCGGATATTTCTGGTTACATCCAGTCATATGCAGACAAAGTGCTATGGAATTCGTATGCAATGGACTGAGAAAATCACAGTAAAAATGGTTTTGGAGAAAAGCAAACTCTTTTCGTTAGGCAAGTGCATAAAATGTCATCTATACAAACAGAAATATCATGTTTGTTTGCCACAGTTCCTCTAACTTTCTCCCTAGAAAATACGAATGTGTAGAGCTGGTGTCTCCATGTGGAACCAATTAGTGTTTCCAAGCAGAAAATTAAATGTTCCCTGATAAAAAACATTCAAATCAATAAAGTCCGTGGATAATATCAGCAATACAGAAACACAGAGGCTGTAGCAATATCTGGGATTGAGTTAGCCAAAACAAAACCGGATATTTCCGGTTTCATCTAGTCATATCTGGACAAAGTGCTGTGGAATTCTTATGCAATGGACCGAGAAAATCACAGTAGAATTGGTTTTGGAGAAAAGCAAAGTCTTTACGTAAGGCAAGTGCATAAAATGTCATCTATACAAACAGAAATATCATGTTTGTTTGCCACAGTTCCTCTAGCTTTCTCCCTAGAAAATAAGAATGTGTAGAGCTGGTTTCCTTATGATGAAGCAATTACTGTATTCAAGTTCAAAATAAAATGTTCCCTGATAATTAACATTCAAAACAATAAAGTCCGTTGATAATTTCCAGAAAACACAAACACAGAGGCTGTAGCAATATCTGGGATTGAGTTAGCCAAAACAAATCTGGATATTTCCGGTTTCATCCAGTCATATCTGGACAAAGTGCTGTGGAATTCGTATGCAATGGAGCGAGAAAATACAGTACAAATGGTTTTGGAGAAGAGCAAAGCCTTTACTTTAGGCAAGTGCATAAAATGTCATGTAGACAAACAGAAATGTCATGTTTGTTTGCCGCAGTTCCTCCAGCTTTCTCCCTAGAAAATACGAATGTGTAGAGCTGGTGTTCCCATGATGAACCAATTAGTGTTTTAACGGTACAAAATGAAATGATCCCTGATAAAAATATTGAAAACAATAAGTCCATCGATAATATCCAGAAAACACAAACACAGAGGCTGTAGCAATATTTCGGATTGAGTTAGTCAAAACACAACCAGATATTTCTGGTTTCATCCAGTCATATCCGGACAAAGTAGTATGGAATTCGTATGCAATGGACCGAGAAAATCACAGTAAAAATGGTTTTGGAGAAAAGCAAATCTTTTCATTAAGTAAGTAGATAAAATATCATCGATACAAACAGAAATATCATGTTTGTTTGCAGCAGTTCCTCTAGCTTTCTCCCTAGCAAATACGAATGTGTAGAGCTGGTGTCTCCATGTGCAACCAATTAGTGTTTAAACGGTACAAAATTAAATGTTTCCTGATAAAAACGTTCAAAACAATAAAGTCCGTTGATAATATCCAGAAAACACAAACACAGAGGCTTTCACAATATTTTGGATTGACTTAGCCAAAACACAACCGGACATTTCTGGATTCATCCAATCATATCCGGACAAAGTGGTGTGGAATTCCTATGCAATGGACCGAGAAAATTACAGTACAAATGGTTTTGGAGAAAAGCAAAGTCTTTTCGTTAGGCAAGTGCATAAAATCTCATCGATACAAACAGAAATATCATGTTTGTTTGCCACAGTTCTTCTAGCTTTCAGCTTACAAAATATGAATGTGTAGAGCTCGTGTGCCCATGTGCAACCAAGTAGTGTTTCAATGGTACAAAATGAAATTTTCCGTGATAAAAACATTCAAAACAATAGAGTCCATCGATAATATCCAGAAAACACAAACACAGAGGCTTTCACAATATTTCGGATTGAGTTAGCCAAAACACAACCTGATATTTCTGGTTTCATCTAGTCATATCCGGACAAAGTGGTGTGGAATTCACATGCAATGGACAGAGGAAATCACAGTAAAATGGTTTTGGAGAAAAGCAAAGTCTTTTCGTTAGGCAAGTAGATAAAATATCATCGAAGCAAACAGAAATATCATGTTTGTTTGCTGCAGTTCCTCTAGTTTTCTCCCTAGAATATACAAATAGGTAGAGCTCGTGTCTCCATGTGGAAACAATTAGAGTTTCCAAGCACAAAATTAAATGTTCCTACAAAAAATATTCAAAATATTAATGTCTGTGGATAATATCCAGAATACACAAACACAGAGGCTTTCACAAAATTTCGGATGGAGTTAGCCAAAACAAAACCGGATATTTCTGGTTACATCCAGTCATATGCAGACAAAGTGCTATGGAATTCGTATGCAATGGACTGAGAAAATCACAGTAAAAATGGTTTTGGAGAAAAGCAAACTCTTTTCGTTAGGCAAGTGCATAAAATGTCATCTATACAAACAGAAATATCATGTTTGTTTGCCGCAGTTCCTCTAGCTTTCTCCGTAGAAAATATGAATGTGTAGAGGTGGTGTCTCCATGTGGAAAAAATTAGTGTTTCTGCGGTATAAAATAAAATATTCCCTGATAAAAAAACCTGCAAAACAATAAAGTCTGGGATAATATCATGAATACACCAACACAGAGGCTGTAGCAATATCTGGAATTGAGTTAGGCAAAAAAAAAAACGGATATTTCAGGTTAAATGCAGTCATATCCGAACAAACTGGTGTGGAATTCGTAAGCAATGGACCGAGAAAATCACAGTTCAAATGGTTTTGGAGAAAAGCAAAGTCTTTTCATTAGGCAAGTGCATAAAATGTCATCTATACAAACAGAAATATCATGTTTGTTTGCCGCAGTTCCTCTAGCTTTCTCCCTAGAAAATACGAATGTGAAAATCTAGTGTCGCCATGATGAACCAATTAGTGTTTCCAAGCAGAAAATTAAATGTTCCCTGATAAAAAACATTCAAATCAATAAAGTCCGTGGATAATATCAGCAATACAGAAACACAGAGGCTGTAGCAATATCTGGGATTGAGTTAGCCAAAACAAAACCGGATATTTCCGGTTTCATCTAGTCATATCTGGACAAAGTGCTGTGGAATTCTTATGCAATGGACCGAGAAAATCACAGTAGAATTGGTTTTGGAGAAAAGCAAAGTCTTTACGTAAGGCAAGTGCATAAAATGTCATCTATACAAACAGAAATATCATGTTTGTTTGCCACAGTTCCTCTAGCTTTCTCCCTAGAAAATAAGAATGTGTAGAGCTGGTTTCCTTATGATGAAGCAATTACTGTATTCAAGTTCAAAATAAAATGTTCCCTGATAATTAACATTCAAAACAATAAAGTCCGTTGATAATTTCCAGAAAACACAAACACAGGGGCTGTAGCAATATCTGGGATTGAGTTAGCCAAAACAAATCTGGATATTTCCGGTTTCATCCAGTCATATCTGGACAAAGTGCTGTGGAATTCGTATGCAATGGAGCGAGAAAATACAGTACAAATGGTTTTGGAGAAAAGCAAAGCCTTTACTTTAGGCAAGTGCATAAAATGTCATGTAGACAAATAGAAATGTCATGTTTGTTTGCCGCAGTTCCTCCAGCTTTCTCCCTAGAAAATACGAATGTGTAGAGCTGGTGTTCCCATGATGAACCAATTAGTGTTTTAACGGTACAAAATGAAATGATCCCTGATAAAAATATTGAAAACAATAAGTCCATCGATAATATCCAGAAAACACAAACACAGAGGCTGTAGCAATATTTCAGATTGAGTTAGTCAAAACACAAGCGGACATTTCTGGATTCATCCAATCATATCCGGACAAAGTGGTGTGGAATTCCTATGCAATGGACCGAGAAAATCACAGTAAACATGGTTTTGGAGAAAAGCAAATCTTTTCATTAAGTAAGTAGATAAAACATCATCGATACAAACAGAAATATCATGTTTGTTTGCAGCAGTTCCTCTAGCTTTCTCCCTAGAAAATACGAATGTGTAGAGCTGGTGTCTCCATGTGGAACCAATTAGTGTTTCAACGGTACAAAATTAAATGTTTCCTGATAAATAAACATTCAAAACAATAAAGTCCGTTGATAATATCCAGAAAACACAAACACAGAGGCTTTCACAATATTTTGGATTGACTTAGCCAAAACATAACCGGACATTTCTGGATTCATCCAATCATATCCGGACAAAGTGGTGTGGAATTCCTATGCAATGGACCGAGAAAATCACAGTACAAATGGTTTTGGAGAAAAGCAAAGTCTTTTTGTTAGGCAAGTGCATAAAATCTCATCGATACAAACAGAAATATCATGTTTTTTTGCCGCAGTTCTTCTACATTTATGCTTACAAAATATGAATGTGTAGAGCTGGTGTCCCCATGATGAACCAATTAGTGTTTCAATGGTACAAAATGAAATTTTCCGTGATAAAAACATTCAAAACAATAAAGTCCATCGATAATATCCAGAAAACACAAACACAGAGGCTTTCACAATATTTCGGATTGAGTTAGCCAAAACACAACCTGATATTTCTGGTTTCATCTAGTCATATCGGGACAAAGTGGTGTGGAATTCATATGCAATGGACCGAGAAAATCACAGTAAAAATGGTTTTCGAGAAAAGCAAATCTTTTCATTAAGTATGTAGATAAAATATCATCTATACAAACAGAAATATCATGTTTGTTTGCTACAGTTCCGCTAGCTTTGTCCCTAGAAAATACAAATATATAGAGCTCGTGTCTCCATGTGGAAACAATTAGTGTTTTAAAGCAAAAAATTAAATATTCCCTGATAAAACATTCAAAACAATAAAGTCCATCGATAATGTCCAGAAAACACAAACACATAGGTTTTCACAATATTTCGGATTGAGTTAGCCAAACACAACCAGATATTTCTAGTTTCATCCAGTCATATGCGGACAAAGTGGTTTGGAATTCGTATGCATTGGACCGAAAAAATCAAAGTAAAAATGGTTTTGGAGAAAAGCAAAGTCGTTTCGTTAGGCAAGTGCATAAAGTGTCATCTATAGAAACAGAAATATGTTTGTTTACCGCAGTTCCTCTAGCTTTCTCCCTATAAAATACGAATATGTAGAGCTGGTGTCTCCAATTGGAACCAATTAGTGTATCCAACCTCAAAATAAAATGTTCCCGGATAAAAAACATTCAAAACAATGAAGCCCGTGGATAATATCCGGAAAACACAAACCCAGAGGCTGTAGCAATATCTGGGATTGAGTTAGCCAAAACACAACCAGATATTTCCAGTTTCATCCAGTCATATCCGGACAAACTGGTGTGGAATTCGTATGCAATGGACTGGGAGAATCACAGTAAAAATGGTTTTGGCGAAAAGCAAAGTCTTTTCGTTAGGCAAGTGCATAATATGTTATCGATACAAACAGAAATATCATGTTTGTTTGCCGCAGTTCCTCTAGCTTTCTCCCTAGAAATCAAGAAAGTGCAGAGCTGGTGTCTCCATGTGGAACCAATTAGTGTATCGAAACTCAAAATAAAATGTTCCCCGATAAAACACATTCAAAACAATAAAGTCCATTGATAATATCCGGAAAACACAAACACAGAGGCTGTAGCAATATCTTGGATTGAGTTAGCCAAAACACAACCAGATATTTCTGGTTTCATCCAGTCATATCCGGACAAAGTGGTGTGGAATTCGTATGTAATGGACTGAGAGAATCAGAGTAAAAATTGTTTTGGAGAAAAGCAAAGTCTTTTCGTTACGCAAGTGCATAAAATGTCATCTATACCAAGAGAAATATCATGTTTGTTTGCAGCAGTTCCTCTAGCTTTCTCCCTAGAAATCAAGATAGTGCAGAGCTGGTTTCTCCATTGGAACCAATTATTGTATCCAAGCACAAAATAAAATGTTCTCGAATAAAAAACATTCAAAACAATAAAGTCTGTGTATAATATCAGGAATACTCAAACACAGATGCTGTAGCAATATCTGAGATTGAGTTAGGCAAAACAAAACCGGATATTTCCGTTTTAATGCAGTCATATCCGGTCAACTGGTATGGAATTCGTATGCAATGTACCGAGAAAATCACAGTAAAAATGGTTTTGGAGAAAACAAAGACTTTTCATTAGGGAAGTAGATAAAATATTGTAAGACCCCTTAAGCAGGTGTCCCACAATCCGGACCCCCAGAAACACAGACTCCACTCCAATCGCGGCAAGAGCAAGAGGAAGTTTATTGCATTTGCAAATGGGCCGCCTCAACAGCACACTCTAGTGACATGCAGAGAGAGCGGCCCCGATCATCAATTTCACAGAGTATTTAAGGCTTAAACCCACAACATTAGCATATTTTCACAATGTTACAATTTCATTTGGTAACCTAAAGGATTACAGGGTAAAAGGGGGTTTCCAGGGTAAAAGGGGAGAAGTTACATGCTGTACGTGCCTTGTGGTTTTTATTTCTAGCTTGAGCAAGCAAGGCCAGGGGTCAATGTAACTTGTGGTGTTGTAACAGGACATAGGTTGGGTACAAATTTTTTGTTAACTTCTGCCTCTATAGTTCCTAAAACGGTTACAAAAACGATTACATACTGCCAGTTCAGCTAAAGTTCAGCTATTTTATGAAAGCATTTTCATTTCTTGCAAAAATTGTTGCAAGCCCAGCCAATTTGCACAGAAGCAGAATAATATGCAGTTAGCTCAAGCAACTCCATCTTAAACCCAACCTAACCTGCCTAATTCTTTCACTCCCTCCTCTTTTTCTTGGCAAATTTTAATCTTAAAATTTAAGGAATAGCTGTCTCTTTTTTTTTTTTTTTTTTTTTTTTTTTTTTTGACAGGCAGAGTGGACAGTGAGAGAGAGAGACAGAGAGAAAGGTCTTCCTTTTGCCGTTGGTTCACCCTCCAATGGCCGCCGCGGTAGCGCGCTGCGGCCGGCGCACCGCGCTGTTCCGATGGCAGGAGCCAGGTGCTTCTCCTGGTCTCCCATGGGGTGCAGGACCCAAGGACTTGGGCCATCCTCCATTGCACTCCCTAGCCACAGCAGAGAGCTGGCCTGGAAGAGGGGCAACCGGGACAGGATCGGTGCCCCAACCGGGACTAGAACCCGGTGTGCCGGCGCCGCAAGGCGGAGGATTAGCCTGTTGAGCCACGGCGCCGGCCGGAATAGCTGTCTCTTAAAATGTTTATTCTATGGTTTCTGTTTCTACACTTTGGTCCTGCTGGGTCAGGACTATGGCATGGGTGATAGTATACTGATAAAGCCCATGCATTATACAGGATCCAAGGGTTAAGATAAAGAATAGTATTACCAAGGATGTATCCAGCCATACAGTAGGAGACGAATTAGTCAAATTAGGACTCCCAGACGCATTTGTCATCAGGGAAGGTGTAAAGGTCGAGGGTCGGCCCTGGGATCCTGTAGTTGTTGCTCTAAACACGGGCCTTTGCTGGGGTGTTGGGGTTATGACTCTAAACACAGGCCTTTGTCCTGACAGTGCAGGCCTCGGCCTCTGATCCTCCCAATATCATCTACACAAACAGAAATATCATGTTTGTTTGCTGCCGTTCCTCTAGCTTTCTACCTAGAAAATATGAATGTGTAGAGCTGGTGTCTCAATGTGGAACCAATTAGTGTTTCAACGGTACAAAATTAAATGTTCCCTGATTAAAAAAAAATTCAAAACAATAAAGTCTGTGGATAACATCAGGAATACACAAACACAGACGTTGTAGCAATATCTGGGATTGAGTTAGCCAAAACAAAACCAGATATTTTGGGTTTCATCCAGTCATATCCAGACAAACTGGTGTGGGATTCATATGCAATGGACCGAGAAAGTCACAGTACAAATGGTTTTGGAGAAAAGCAAAGTCTTTTCATTAGGGAAGTGCATAAAATGTCATCTATACAAACAGAAATATCATGTTTGTTTGCCGCAGTTCCTCTAGCTTTCTCCCTAGAAAATACGAATGTGTAGAGCTGGTGTCTGCATGTGGAAACAATTAGTGTTTCAACGGTACAAAATTAAATGTTCCCTGATAAAAAAACATTCAAAACAATAAAGACTGTGGATAATATAATGAATGCAAAAACACAGAGGCTGTATCTATATCTGGGATTGAGTGAGGCAAAACAAAACCGGATATTTCCGGTTTCATGCATTCATATCGAGACAAACTGGTATGGAATTCGTATGAAATGGACCGAGAAAATCATAGTACAAATGCTTTTGGAGAAAAGCAAAGTCTTTTTGTTAGGCAAGTGCATAAAATGTCATCTATACAAACATAAATATCATGTTTGTTTGCCGCAGTTCCTCTAGCTTTCTCTCTAGAAAATACGAAGGTGTATTGCTGGTGTCTCCATGTGGAACCAATTAGTGTTTCCAAGCACTCAATTAAATATTCCCTGAAAAAAATATTGAAAAATATAAAATCCATGCATAATATCAGGAATATACAAACACAGAGGCTGTATCTATATCTGGGATTGAGTTAGGCAAAACAAAACCGGATATTTCTGGTTTATGCAGTCATACCCGGACAAACTGATGTGGAATTCATATGCAATAAACCGAGAAAATCACAGTAAAAATGGTTTTGGAGAAAAGCAAAGTCTTTTCATTAGGGAAGTAGATAAAATATCATTGATGCAAACAGAAATATCGTGTTTGTTTGCCGCAGTTCCTCTAGCTTTTTCCCTAGAAAATACGAATATGTAGAGCTGGTGTCTTCATGTGGAACCAATTACTGTATCCAAGCTCAAAATAAATTTTCCCAGATAAAAAACATTCAAAAAAATAAAGTCCATTGATAATATCCAGAAAACACTAAAACAGAGGCTGCAGCAATATCTGGGATTTACTTAGGCAAAACAAAACCGGATATTTCCGGTTTCATCCAGTCATATCCAGACAAACTGGTGTGGAATTCATATGCAATGGACAGAGAAAATCACAGTAAAAATGTTTTTGGAGAAAAGCAAAGTCGTTTCATTAGGCAAGTACATAAAATGTCATCTATTCAAACAACAATATCATGTTTGTTTGTCACAGTTCCTCTAGCTTTCTCCCTAGAAAATACGAATATGTAGAGCTGGTGTCTCCATGTGGAACCAATTACTATATCCAAGATCAAAATGAAATGTCCCCTAATAAAAAACATTCAAAACAATAAATTCTGTGGATAATATCCAGAAAAAACAAACACAGATGCTGTAGCAATATCTGGGATTGTGGCAGCCAAACACAACCCGATATTTCCGGTTTCATCCAGTCATATACGGACAAAGTGGTGTGGAATTCGTATGCAATGGACCGGGAAAATCACATTAAAAATAGTTTTGGAGAAAAGGAAAGTTGTTTCGATAGGCAAGTGCATAAAATGTCATCTATAGAAACAGAAATATCATGTTTGTTTGCCCCAGTTCCTCTAACTTTCTCCCTAGAAAATACAAATGTGTAGAGCTGGTTTCCTTATGATGAAGCAATTACTGTATTCAAGTTCAAAATAAAATGTTCCCCGATAATTAACTTTCAAAACAATAAAGTCCGTTGATAATTTCCAGAAAACACAAACACAGAGGCTGTAGCAATATCTGGGATTGAGTTAGCCAAAACAAATCTGGATATTTCCGGTTTCATCCAGTCATATCTGGACAAAGTGCTGTGGAATTCGTATGCAATGGAGCGAGAAAATACAGTACAAATGGTTTTGGAGAAGAGCAAAGCCTTTACGTTAGGCAAGTGCATAAAATGTCATGTAGACAAACAGAAATGTCATGTTTGTTTGCCGCAGTTCCTCCAGCTTTCTCCCTAGAAAATACGAATGTGTAGAGCTGGTGTTCCCATGATGAACCAATTAGGGTTTTAACGGTACAAAATGAAATGATCCCTGATAAAAATATTGAAAACAATAAGTCCATCGATAATATCCAGAAAACACAAACACAGAGGCTGTAGCAATATTTCGGATTGAGTTAGTCAAAACACAAGCAGACATTTCTGGATTCATCCAATCATATCCGGACAAAGTGGTGTGGACTTCCTATGCAATGGACCGAGAAAATCACAGTAAACATGGTTTTGGAGAAAAGCAAATCTTTTCATTAAGTAAGTAGATAAAACATCATCGATACAAACAGAAATATCATGTTTGTTTGCAGCAGTTCCTCTAGCTTTCTCCCTAGAATATACGAATGTGTAGAGCTGGTGTCTCCATGTGGAACCAATTAGTGTTTCAACGGTACAAAATTAAATGTTTCCTGATAAATAAACATTCAAAACAATAAAGTCCGTTGATAATATCCAGAAAACACAAACACAGAGGCTTTCACAATATTTTGGATTGACTTAGCCAAAACATAACCGGACATTTCTGGATTCATCCAATCATATCCGGACAAAGTGGTGTGGAATTCCTATGCAATGGACCGAGAAAATCACAGTACAAATGGTTTTGGAGAAAAGCAAAGTCTTTTTGTTAGGCAAGTGCATAAAATCTCATCGATACAAACAGAAATATCATGTTTTTTTGCCGCAGTTCTTCTACCTTTAAGCTTACAAAATATGAATGTGTAGAGCTGGTGTCCCCATGATGAACCAATTAGTGTTTCAATGGTACAAAATGAAATTTTCCGTGATAAAAACATTCAAAACAATAAAGTCCATCGATAATATCCAGAATACACAAACACAGATTTTTTCACAATATTTCGGATTGAGTTAGCCAAAACACAACCTGATATTTCTGGTTTCATCTAGTCATATCGGGACAAAGTGGTGTGGAATTCATATGCAATGGACCGAGAAAATCACAGTAAAAATGGTTTTCGAGAAAAGCAAATCTTTTCATTAAGTAAGTAGATAAAATATCATCTATAGAAACAGAAATATCATGTTTGTTTGCCACAGTTCCGCTAGCTTTGTCCCTAGAAAATACAAATATGTAGAGCTCGTGTCTCCATGTGGAAACAATTTGTGTTTTAAAACAAAAAATTAAATATTCCCTGATAAAAACATTCAAAACAATAAAGTCCATCGATAATGTCCAGAAAACACAAACACATAGGTTTTCACAATATTTCGGATTGAGTTAGCCAAACACAACCAGATATTTCTGGTTTCATCCAGTCATATGCGGACAAAGTGGTTTGGAATTCGTATGCATTGGACCGAAAAAATCAAAGTAAAAATGGTTTTGGAGAAAAGCAAAGTCTTTTTGTTAGGCAAGTGCATCAAATGTCATCAATACAAACAGAAATATGTTTGTTTACCGCAGTTCCTCTAGCTTTCTCCCTATAAAATACGAATATGTAGAGCTGGTGTCTCCAATTGGAACCAATTAGTGTATCCAACCTCAAAATAAAATGTTCCCGGATAAAAAACATTCAAAACAATGAAGCCCGTGGATAATATCCGGAAAACACAAACCCAGAGGCTGTAGCAATATCTGGGATTGAGTTAGCCAAAACAAAACCGGCTATTTCCAGTTTCATCCAGTCATATCCGGACAAACTGGTGTGGAATTCGTATGCAATGGACTGGGAGAATCACAGTAAAAATGGTTTTGGTGAAAAGCAAAGTCTTTTCATTAGGCAAGTGCATAATATGTCATCGATACAAACAGAAATATCATGTTTGTTTGCCGCAGTTCCTCTAGCTTTCTCCCTAGAAATCAAGAAAGTGCAGAGCTGGTGTCTCCATGTGGAACCAATTAGTGTATCGAAACTCAAAATAAAATGTTCCCCGATAAAACACATTCAAAACAATAAAGTCCATCGATAATATCCGGAAAACACAAACACAGAGGCTGTAGCAATATCTTGGATTGAGTTAGCCAAAACACAACCAGATATTTCTGGTTTCATCCAGTCATATCCGGACAAAGTGGTGTGGAATTCGTATGTAATGGACTGAGAGAATCAGAGTAAAAATTGTTTTGGAGAAAAGCAAAGTCTTTTCGTTACGCAAGTGCATATGTTGGACCTCTCAGTTGCAGAGATGCCCACTTGCTCGGGAGGACGCCCAAAGATCCAGACCAGTTGATGCAAAAAGCACGAGGTTTTTATTGAACGTTTGCGCAAACGGGCCCCCACCTCAGGCAGTGAGGAGTCCTGAGCGGCAGTTTCACACAGGTTATATAGGCAACGAATTAGCATATGGAATGCAGAGGTGACACGGGATTGGCTGGTTCGGAGGGACAATTAGCATACCGGAGAGTGCTGAGGAGAGTGCTGAGGGAACCAGCTGAGGAGAGTGCTGAGGAGAGTGCTGAGGGAACCAGCTGAGGAGAGTGCTGAGGAGAGTGCTGAGGGAACCAGCTGAGGAGAGTACTGAGGAGAGTGCTGAGGGAACCAGCTGAGGAGAGTACTGAGGAGAGTGCTGAGATTCTCCGAAGGGGAGTGGCAGCTCTGCTCTGGGCATGCCTAGAGGTTATCTGAAGGGGATTGACTTTTCCTTCCCAGAGAACGTCCTGCCCGCTGGACTCTGGGGAACATCTAACCTCTTAAGAAGCCCCTGATATCTGCCCAGGCCTAGTTTCTTGTTCCTCTCCCCCATAAGGGACCTTCACATAAAATGTCATCTATACCAAGAGAAATATCATGTTTGTTTGCAGCAGTTCCTCTAGCTTTCTCCCTAGAAATCAAGAAAGTGCAGAGCTGGTGTCTCCATTGGAACCAATTATTGTATCCAAGCACAAAATAAAATGTTCTCGAATAAAAAACATTCAAAACAATAAAGTCTGTGGATAATATCAGGAATACTCAAACACAGATGCTGTAGCAATATCTGGGATTGAGTTAGGCAAAACAAAACCGGATATTTCCGGTTTAAAGCAGTCATATCCGGTCAACTGGTATGGAAATCGTATGCAATGTACCGAGAAAATCACAGTAAAAATGGTTTTGGAGAAAACAAAGACTTTTCATTAGGGAAATAGATAAAATATCATCTATACAGACAGACATATCATGTTTGTTTGCTGCCGTTCCTCTAGCTTTCTACCTAGAAAATATGAATGTGTAGAGCTGGTGTCTCAATGTGGAACCAATTAGTGTTTCAACGGTACAAAATTAAATGTTCCCTGATTAAAAAAAAATTCAAAACAATAAAGTCTGTGGATAACATCAGGAATACACAAACACAGACGTTGTAGCAATATCTGGGATTGAGTTAGCCAAAACAAAACCAGATATTTTGGGTTTCATCCAGTCATATCCAGACAAACTGGTGTGGGATTCATATGCAATGGACCGAGAAAGTCACAGTACAAATGGTTTTGGAGAAAAGCAAAGTCTTTTCATTAGGGAAGTGCATAAAATGTCATCTATACAAACAGAAATATCATGTTTGTTTGCCGCAGTTCCTCTAGCTTTCTCCCTAGAAAATACGAATGTGTAGAGCTGGTGTCTGCATGTGGAAACAATTAGTGTTTCAACAGTACAAAATTAAATGTTCCCTGATAAAAAAACATTCAAAACAATAAAGACTGTGGATAATATAATGAATGCAAAAACACAGAGGTTGTATCTATATCTGGGATTGAGTGAGGCAAAACAAAACCGGATATTTCCGGTTTCATGCATTCATATCGAGATAAACTGGTGTGGAATTCCTATACAATGGGCCGAGAAAATCATGGTACAAATGCTTTTGGAGAAAAGCAAAGTCTTTTTGTTAGGCAAGTGCATAAAATGTCATCTATACAAACAGAAATATCATGTTTGTTTGCCGCAGTTCCTCTAGCTTTCTCTCTAGAAAATATGAAGGTGTATTGCTGGTGTCTCCATGTGGAACCAATTAGTGTTTCCAAGCACTCAATTAAATATTCCCTGAAAAAAATATTGAAAAATATAAAATCCATGCATAATATCAGGAATATACAAACACAGAGGCTGTATCTATATCTGGGATTGAGTTAGGCAAAACAAAACCGGATATTTCTGGTTTATGCAGTCATATCCGGACAAACTGATGTGGAATTCATATGCAATGGACGGAGAAAATCACAGTAAAAATGGTTTTGGAGAAAAGCAAAGTCTTTTCATTGGGGAAGAAGATAAAATATCATTGATGCAAACAGAAATATCATGTTTGTTTGCCGCAGTTCCTCTAGCTTTTTCCCTAGAAAATACGAATATGTAGAGCTGGTGTCTTCATGTGGAACCAATTACTGTATCCAAGCTCAAAATAAATTTTCCCACATAAAAAACATTCAAAAAAATAAAGTCCGTTGATAATATCCAGAAAACACAAAAACAGAGGCTGCAGCAATATCTGGGATTTACTTAGGCAAAACAAAACCGGATATTTCCGGTTTCATCCAGTCATATCCAGACAAACTGGTGTGGAATTCATATGCAATGGACAGAGAAAATCACAGTAAAAATGATTTTGGAGAAAAGCAAAGTCGTTTCATTAGGCAAGTACATAAAATGTCATCTATACAAACAACAATATCATGTTTGTTTGTCACAGTTCCTCTAGCTTTCTCCCTAGAAAATACGAATATGTAGAGCTGGTGTCTCCATGTGGAACCAATTACTATATCCAAGATCAAAATGAAATGTCCCCTAATAAAAAACATTAAACAATAAATTCTGTGGATAATATCCATGAAAAACAAACACAGATGCTGTAGCAATATCTGGGATTGTGGCAGCCAAACACAACCCGATATTTCCGGTTTCATCCAGTCATATACGGACAAAGTGGTGTGGAATTCGTATGCAATGGACCGGGAAAATCACATTAAAAATAGTTTTGGAGAAAAGGAAAGTTGTTTCGATAGGCAAGTGCATAAAATGTCATCTATAGAAACAGAAATATCATGTTTGTTTTCCACAATTCATCTAACTTTCTCCCTAGAAAATACAAATGTGTAGAGCTGGTTTCCTTATGATGAAGCAATTACTGTATTCAAGTTCAAAATAAAATGTTCCCCGATAATTAACATTCAAAACAATAAAGTCCGTTGATAATTTCCAGAAAACACAAACACAGAGGCTGTAGCAATATCTGGGATTGAGTTAGCCAAAACAAATCTGGATATTTCCAGTTTCATCCAGTCATATCTGGACAAAGTGTTGTGGAATTTGTATGCAATGGAGCGAGAAAATACAGTACAAATGGTTTTGGAGAAAAGCAAAGCCTTTACGTTAGGCAAGTGCATAAAATGTCATGTAGACAAACAGAAATGTCATGTTTGTTTGCCGCAGTTCCTCCAGCTTTCTCCCTAGAAAATACGAATGTGTAGAGCTGGTGTTCCCATGATGAACCAATTAGTGTTTTAACGGTACAAAATGAAATGATCCCTGATAAAAATATTGAAAACAATAAGTCCATCGATAATATCCAGAAAACACAAACACAGAGGCTGTAGCAATATTTCGGATTGAGTTAGTCAAAACACAAGCGGACATTTCTGGATTCATCCAATCATATCCGGACAAAGTGGTGTGGAATTCCTATGCAATGGACCAAGAAAATCACAGTAAACATGGTTTTGTAGAAAAGCAAATCTTTTCATTAAGTAAGTAGATAAAACATCATCGATACAAACAGAAATATCATGTTTGTTTGCAGCAGTTCCTCTAGCTTTCTCCCTAGAAAATACGAATGTGTAGAGCTGGTGTCTCCATGTGGAACCAATTAGTGTTTCAACGGTACAAAATTAAATGTTTCCTGATAAATAAACATTCAAAACAATAAAGTCCGTTGATAATATCCAGAAAACACAAACACAGAGGCTTTCACAATATTTTGGATTGACTTAGCCAAAACATAACCGGACATTTCTGGATTCATCCAATCATATCCGGACAAAGTGGTGTGGAATTCCTATGCAATGGACCGAGAAAATCACAGTACAAATGGTTTTGGAGAAAAGCAAAGTCTTTTTGTTAGGCAAGTGCATAAAATCTCATCGATACAAACAGAAATATCATGTTTTTTTGCCGCAGTTCTTCTACCTTTAAGCTTACAAAATATGAATGTGTAGAGCTGGTGTCCCCATGATGAACCAATTAGTGTTTCAATGGTACAAAATGAAATTTTCCGTGATAAAAACATTCAAAACAATAAAGTCCATCGATAATATCCAGAAAACACAAACACAGAGGCTTTCACAATATTTCGGATTGAGTTAGCCAAAACACAACCTGATATTTCTGGTTTCATCTAGTCATATCCGGACAAAGTGGTGTGGAATTCATATGCAATGGACCGAGAAAATCACAGTAAAAATGGTTTTCGAGAAAAGCAATTCTTTTCATTAAGTAAGTAGATAAAATATCATCTATACAAACAGAAATATCATGTTTGTTTGCCACATTTCCGCTAGCTTTGTCCCTAGAAAATACAAATATGTAGAGCTCATGTCTCCATGTGGAAACAATTTGTGTTTTAAAACAAAAAATTAAATATTCCCTGATAAAAACATTCAAAACAATAAAGTCCATCGATAATGTCCAGAAAACACAAACACATAGGTTTTCACAATATTTCGGATTGAGTTAGCCAAACACAACCAGATATTTCTGGTTTCATCCAGTCATATGCGGACAAAGTGGTTTGAAATTCGTATGCATTGGACCGAAAAAATCAAAGTAAAAATGGTTTTGGAGAAAAGCAAAGTCTTTTTGTTAGGCAAGTGCATCAAATGTCATCGATACAAACAGAAATATGTTTGTTTACTGCAGTTCCTCTAGCTTTCTCCCTATAAAATACGAATATGTAGAGCTGGTGTCTCCAATTGGAAGCAATTAGTGTATCCAACCTCAAAATAAAATGTTCCCGGATAAAAAACATTCAAAACAATGAAGCCCGTGGATAATATCCGGAAAACACAAACCCAGAGGCTGTAGCAATATCTGGGATTGAGTTAGCCAAAACATAAAAGGCTATTTCCAGTTTCATCCAGTCATATACGGACAAACTTGTGTGGAATTCGTATGCAATGGACTGGGAGAATCACAGTAAAAATGGTTTTGGTGAAAAGCAAAGTCTTTTCATTAGGCAAGTGCATAATATGTCATCGATACAAACAGAAATATCATGTTTGTTTGCCGCAGTTCCTCTAGCTTTCTCCCTAGAAATCAAGAAAGTGCAGAGCTGGTGTCTCCATGTGGAACCAATTAGTGTATCGAAACTCAAAATAAAATGTTCCCCGATAAAACACATTTAAAACATTAAAGTCCATCGATAATATCCGGAAAACACAAACACAGAGGCTGTAGCAATATCTGGGATTGAGTTAGCCAAAACACAACCAGATATTTCTGGTTTCATCCAGTCATATCCGGACAAAGTGGTGTGGAATTCGTATGTAATGGACTGAGAGAATCAGAGTAAAAATTGTTTTGGAGAAAAGCAAAGACTTTTCGTTACGCAAGTGCATAAAATGTAATCTATACCAAGAGAAATATCATGTTTGTTTGCAGCAGTTCCTCTAGCTTTCTCCCTAGAAATCAAGAAAGTGCAGAGCTGGTGTCTCCATTGGAACCAATTATTGTATCCAAGCACAAAATAAAATGTTCTCGAATAAAAAACATTCAAAACAATAAAGTCTGTGGATAATATCAGGAATACTCAAACACAGATGCTGTAGCAATATCTGGGATTGAGTTAGGCAAAACAAAACCGGATATTTCCGGTTTAAAGCAGTCATATCCGGTCAACTGGTATGGAAATCGTATGCAATGTACCGAGAAAATCACAGTAAAAATGGTTTTGGAGAAAACAAAGACTTTTCATTAGGGAAGTAGATAAAATATCATCTATACAAACAGAAATATCATGTTTGTTTGCTGCCGTTCCTCTAGCTTTCTACCTAGAAAATACGAATGTGTAGAGCTGGTGTCTCAATGTGGAACCAATTAGTGTTTCAACGGTACAAAATTAAATGTTCCCTGATTAAAAAAAAATTCAAAACAATAAAGTCTGTGGATAACATCAGGAATACACAAACACAGACGTTGTAGCAATATCTGGGATTGAGTTAGCCAAAATAAAACCAGATATTTTGGGTTTCATCCAGTCATATCCAGACAAACTGGTGTGGAATTCATATGCAATGGACTGAGAAAGTCACAGTACAAATGGTTTTGGAGAAAAGCAAAGTCTTTTCATTAGGGAAGTGCATAAAATGTCATCTATACAAACAGAAATATCATGTTTGTTTGCCGCAGTTCCTCTAGCTTTCTCCCTAGAAAATACGAATTTGTAGAGCTGTTATCTGCATGTGGAAACAATTAGTGCTTCAACGGTACAAAATTAGATGTTCCCTGATAAAAAAAACATTCAAAACAATAAAGACTGTGGATAATATAATGAATGCAAAAACACAGAGGCTGTATCTATATCTGGGATTGAGTTAGGCAAAACAAAACCGGATATTTCCGGTTTCATGCATTCATATCGAGACAAACTGGTGTAGAATTCCTATACAATGGACCGAGAAAATCATAGTACAAATGCTTTTGGAGAAAAGCAAAGTCTTTTTGTTAGGCAAGTGCACAAAATGTCATCTATACAAACAGAAATATCATGTTTGTTTGCCGCAGTTCCTCTAGCTTTCTCTCTAGAAAATACGAAGGTGTATTGCTGGTGTCTCCATGTGGAACCAATTAGTGTTTCCAAGCACTCAATTAAATATTCCCTGAAAAAAATATTGAAAAATATAAAATCCATGCATAATATCAGGAATATACAAACACAGAGGCTGTATCTATATCTGGGATTGAGTTAGGCAAAACAAAACCGGATATTTCCGGTTTATGCAGTCATATCCGGACAAACTGATGTGGAATTCATATGCAATGGACCGAGAAAATCACAGTAAAAATGGTTTTGGAGAAAAGCAAAGTCTTTTCATTAGGGAAGTAGATAAAATATCATTGATGCAAACAGAAATATCATGTTTGTTTGCCGCAGTTCCTCTAGCTTTTTCCCTAGAAAATACGAATATGTAGAGCTGGTGTCTTCATGTGGAGCCAATTACTGTATCCATTCTCAAAATAAATTTTCCCACATAAAAAACATTCAAAAAAATAAAGTCCGTTGATAATATCCAGAAAACACAAAAACAGAGGCTGCAGCAATATCTGGGATTTACTTAGACAAAACAAAACCGGATATTTCCGATTTCATCCAGTCATATCCAGACAAACTGGTGTGGAATTCATATGCAATGGACAGAGAAAAATCACAGAAAAAATGATTTTGGAGAAAAGCAAAGTCATTTCATTAGGCAAGTACATAAAATGTCATCTATACAAACAACAATATCATGTTTGTTTGTCACAGTTCCTCTAGCTTTCTCCCTAGAAAATACGAATATGTAGAGCTGGTGTCTCCATGTGGAACCAATTACTATATCCAAGATCAAAATGAAATGTCCCCTAATAAAAAACATTCAAAACAATAAATTCTGTGGATAATATCCAGAAAAAACAAACACAGATTCTGTAGCAATATCTGGGATTGTGGTAGCCAAACACAACCCGATATTTCAGGTTTCATCCAGTCATATACGGACAAAGTGGTGTGGAATTCGTATGCAATGGACCGGGAAAATCTCATTAAATATAGTTTTGGAGAAAAGGAAAGTTGTTTCGATAGGCAAGTGCATAAAATGCCATCTATAGAAACAGAAATATCATGTTTGTTTTCCACAATTCATCTACCTTTCTCCCTAGAAAATACAAATGTGTAGAGCTGGTTTCCTTATGATGAAGCAATTACTGTATTCAAGTTCAAAATAAAATGTTCCCCGATAATTAACATTCAAAACAATAAAGTCCGTTGATAATTTCCAGAAAACACAAACACAGAGGCTGTAGCAATATCTGGGATTGAGTTAGCCAAAACAAATCTGGATATTTCCGGTCTCATCCAGTCATATCTTGACAAAATGCTGTAGAATTCGTATGCAATGGAGCGAGAAAATACAGTACAAATGGTTTTGGAGAAAAGTAAAGCCTTTACGTTACGCAAGTGCACAAAATGTCATGTAGACAAACAGAAATATCATGTTTGTTTGCCGCAGTTCCTCTAGCTTTCTCCCTAGAAAATACGAATGTGTAGAGCTGGTGTCTCCATGTGGAAACAATTAGTGCTTCATAGCATAAAATTAAATATTCCCCGATAAAAAACATTCAAAACAATAAAGTCCATTGATAATATCTAGAAAACACAAACACAGAGGCTGTAGGAATGTCTGGGATTGAGGTAGCCAAAAGAAAACCGGATATTTCCAGTTTCATCCAGTCATATCCGGACAAACTGGTGTGGAATTCCTATGCAATGGACTGAGAAAATCACAGTAAAGATGGTTATGAGGAAAAGCAAAGTCTTTTCGTTAGGCAAGTGCATAAAATGTCATTTATAGAAACAGAAATATCATGTTTGTTTGCCATAGTTCCTCTAGCTTTCTCCCTAGAAAATACGAATGTTTAGAGCTGGTATCCCCATGATGAAACAATTAGTGTTTCTACGGTACAAAATAAAATGTTCCCTGATAAAAACATTCAAAACACTAAAATCCATCGATAATATCCAGAAAACACAAACACAGAGGCTTTCACAATATTTCGAATTGAGTTATCCAAAACACAGCTGGATATTTCTGGTTTCATCCAGTTACAGCTGGACAATGTGGTCTGGAATTTGTATGCAATGGGCTGAGAATATCACAGTACAAATGGTTTTGGAGAAAAGCAAAGTCTTCTCGTTAGGCAAGTGCATAAAATGTCATCTATACAAACAGAAATATCATGTTTGTTTGCTGCAGTTCCTCTAGCTTTCTCCCTAGAAAATATGAATGTGTGGAGCTGGTGTCCCCATGATGAACCAATTAGTGTTTCTACGGTACAAAATAAAATGTTCCCTGATAAAAACATTCAAAACAATAAAGTCCATGGATAATATCCAGAAATCACAAACACTGAGGCTTTCACAATATTTCAGATTCAGTTAGCCAAAAGACAACCAGATATTTCTGTTTTCATCCAGTCATATCTGGAACAACTCGTGTGGAATTCGTATGCAATGCACCGAGAAAATCACAGTAAACATGGTTTTGGAGAAAGCAAAGTCTTTAGTTAGGCAAGTGCATAAAATGTCATCTATAGAAAGAGAAATATAGCAATATCTGGGATTCAGTTAGCCAAAACAACACCGGATATTTCCGGTTTCATCCAATCATATCCGGACAAACTGGTGTGGAATTCGTATGCAATGGACCCAGGAAATCACAGTAAACATGGTCTTGGAGAAAAGCAAAGTCTTTTCCTTAGGCAAGTGCATCAAATGTCATCTATACATACAGAAATATCATGTTTGTTTGCAACACTTCCTCTAGCTTTCGCCCTAGAAAATACGAATGTGTAGAGCTGGTGTCTCCATGTGGAAACAATTAGTGTTTCCAAGCACAAAATTAAATGTTCCCTGATAAAAAACATTCAAAACAATAAAGTCTGTGGATAATATCAGGAATACACAAACACAGAGGCTGTAGCAATATTTTGTATTGCGTTAGCCAAAACACAATCGGATATTTCTCTTTTTATCCAGTCATTTCAGGACAAACTGGTTTGGAATTCGTATGCAATGGACCGAGAAAATCAGAGTAAAAATGGTGTTGCAGAAGAGCAAAGTCTTTTCTTTAGGCCAGAAGATAAAATATGATCGATACAAACAGAAATATCATGTATGTTTGCCGCAGTTCCTCAAGCTTTCTCCCTAGAAAATACGAATGTGTAGAGCTGGTGTCTACATGATAAACCAATTAGTGTTTCTACGGTACAAATTAAATGTTGCCTGATAAAAACATTCAAAACACTAAGTTCATCGATAATATCCATAAAACACAAACACAGAGGCTTTCACAATATTTCAGATTGAGTTAGCCAAAACACAACCGGATATTTCTGGTTTCATCCAGTTACAGCCGGACAACGTGGTCTGGAATTTGTATGCAATGGACCGAGAAAATCGCAGTAAGGATGGTTTTGGAGAAAAGCAAAGTCTTTTCGTGAGGCAAGTGCATCAAATGTCATCTATACAAACAGAAATATCATGTTTGTTTGTCTCAGTTTCTCTAGCTTTCTCCCTAGAAAATAGGAATGTGTGGAGCTGGTGTCCCCATGATGAACCAATTAGTGTTTCTACGGTACAAAATAAAATGTTCCCTGATAAAAACATTCAAAACAATAAAGTCCATGGATAATATCCAGAAATCACAAACACTGAGGCTTTCACAATATTTCGGATTCAGTTAGCCAAAAGACAACCAGATATTTCTGTTTTCATCCAGTCATATCTGGAACAACTCGTGTGGAATTCGTATGCAATGCACCGAGAAAATCACAGTAAACATGGTTTTGGAGAAAGCAAAGTCTTTAGTTAGGCAAGTGCATAAAATGTCATCTATAGAAAGAGAAATATAGCAATATCTGGGATTCAGTTAGCCAAAACAACACCGGATATTTCCGGTTTCATCCAATCATATCCGGACAAACTGGTGTGGAATTCGTATGCAATGGACCCAGGAAATCACAGTAAACATGGTCTTGGAGAAAAGCAAAGTCTTTTCCTTAGGCAAGTGCATCAAATGTCATCTACACATACAGAAATATCATGTTTGTTTGCAACACTTCCTCTAGCTTTCGCCCTAGAAAATACGAATGTGTAGAGCTGGTGTCTCCATGTGGAAACAATTAGTGTTTCCAAGCACAAAATTAAATGTTCCCTGATAAAAAACATTCAAAACAATAAAGTCTGTGGATAATTTCAGGAATACACAAACACAGAGGCTGTAGCAATATTTCGTATTGTGTTAGCCAAAACACAATCGGATATTTCTCTTTTTATCCAGTCATTTCAGGACAAACTGGTTTGGAATTCGTATGCAATGGACCGAGAAAATCAGAGTAAAAATGGTGTTGCAGAAGAGCAAAGTCTTTTCTTTAGGCCAGAAGATAAAATATGATCGATACAAACAGAAATATCATGTATGTTTGCCGCAGTTCCTCAAGCTTTCTCCCTAGAAAATACGAATGTGTAGAGCTGGTGTCTACATGATAAACCAATTAGTGTTTCTACGGTACAAATTAAATGTTGCCTGATAAAAACATTCAAAACACTAAGTTCATCGATAATATCCATAAAACACAAACACAGAGGCTTTCACAATATTTCAGATTGAGTTAGCCAAAACACAACCGGATATTTCTGGTTTCATCCAGTTACAGCCGGACAACGTGGTCTGGAATTTGTATGCAATGGACCGAGAAAATCGCAGTAAGGATGGTTTTGGAGAAAAGCAAAGTCTTTTCGTGAGGCAAGTGCATCAAATGTCATCTATACAAACAGAAATATCATGTTTGTTTGTCTCAGTTTCTCTAGCTTTCTCCCTAGAAAATAGGAATGTGTGGAGCTGGTGTCCCCATGATGAACCAATTAGTGTTTCTACGGTACAAAATAAAATGTTCCCTGATAAAAACATTCAAAACAATAAAGTCCATGGATAATATCCAGAAATCACAAACACTGAGGCTTTCACAATATTTCGGATTCAGTTAGCCAAAAGACAACCAGATATTTCTGTTTTCATCCAGTCATATCTGGAACAACTCGTGTGGAATTCGTATGCAATGCACCGAGAAAATCACAGTAAACATGGTTTTGGAGAAAGCAAAGTCTTTAGTTAGGCAAGTGCATAAAATGTCATCTATAGAAAGAGAAATATAGCAATATCTGGGATTCAGTTAGCCAAAACAACACCGGATATTTCCGGTTTCATCCAATCATATCCGGACAAACTGGTGTGGAATTCGTATGCAATGGACCCAGGAAATCACAGTAAACATGGTCTTGGAGAAAAGCAAAGTCTTTTCCTTAGGCAAGTGCATCAAATGTCATCTATACATACAGAAATATCATGTTTGTTTGCAACACTTCCTCTAGCTTTCGCCCTAGAAAATACGAATGTGTAGAGCTGGTGTCTCCATGTGGAAACAATTAGTGTTTCCAAGCACAAAATTAAATGTTCCCTGATAAAAAACATTCAAAACAATAAAGTCTGTGGATAATATCAGGAATACACAAACACAGAGGCTGTAGCAATATTTCGTATTGTGTTAGCCAAAACACAATCGGATATTTCTCTTTTTATCCAGTCATTTCAGGACAAACTGGTTTGGAATTCGTATGCAATGGACCGAGAAAATCAGAGTAAAAATGGTGTTGCAGAAGAGCAAAGTCTTTTCTTTAGGCCAGAAGATAAAATATGATCGATACAAACAGAAATATCATGTATGTTTGCCGCAGTTCCTCAAGCTTTCTCCCTAGAAAATACGAATGTGTAGAGCTGGTGTCTACATGATAAACCAATTAGTGTTTCTACGGTACAAATTAAATGTTGCCTGATAAAAACATTCAAAACACTAAGTTCATCGATAATATCCATAAAACACAAACACAGAGGCTTTCACAATATTTCAGATTGAGTTAGCCAAAACACAACCGGATATTTCTGGTTTCATCCAGTTACAGCCGGACAACGTGGTCTGGAATTCGTATGCAGTGTACCGAGAAAATCTCAGTAAAAATGGTTTTGGAGAAAAGCAAAGTCTTCTCGTGAGGCAAGTGCATAAAATGTCATCGATACAAACAGAAATGTCATGTTTGTTTGTCTCAGTTTCTCTAGCTTTCTCCCTAGAAAATAGGAATGTGTGGAGCTGGTGTCCCCATGATGAACCAACTAGTGTTTCTACGGTACAAAATAAAATGTTCCCTGATAAAAACATTCAAAACAATAAAGTCCATGGATAATATCCAGAAATCACAAACACTGAGGCTTTCACAATATTTCGGATTCAGTTAGCCAAAAGACAACCAGATATTTCTGTTTTCATCCAGTCATATCTGGAACAACTCGTGTGGAATTCGTATGCAATGGACCAAGAAAATCACAGTAAACATGGTTTTGGAGAAAGCAAAGTCTTTAGTTAGGCAAGTGCATAAAATGTCATCTATAGAAAGAGAAATATAGCAATATCTGGGATTCAGTTAGCCAAAACAACACCGGATATTTCCGGTTTCATCCAATCATATCCGGACAAACTGGTGTGGAATTCGTATGCAATGGACCCAGGAAATCACAGTAAACATGGTCTTGGAGAAAAGCAAAGTCTTTTCCTTAGGCAAGTGCATCAAATGTCATCTATACATACAGAAATATCATGTTTGTTTGCAACACTTCCTCTAGCTTTCGCCCTAGAAAATACGAATGTGTAGAGCTGGTGTCTCCATGTGGAAACAATTAGTGTTTCCAAGCACAAAATTAAATGTTCCCTGATAAAAAACATTCAAAACAATAAAGTCTGTGGATAATATCAGGAATACAGAAACACAGAGGCTGTAGCAATATTTCGTATTGCGTTAGCCAAAACACAATCGGATATTTCTCTTTTTATCCAGTCATTTCAGGACAAACTGGTTTGGTATTCGTATGCAATGGACCGAGAAAATCAGAGTAAAAATGGTGTTGCAGAAGAGCAAAGTCTTTTCTTTAGGCCAGAAGATAAAATATGATCGATACAAACAGAAATATCATGTATGTTTGCCGCAGTTCCTCAAGCTTTCTCCCTAGAAAATACGAATGTGTAGAGCTGGTGTCTACATGATAAACCAATTAGTGTTTCTACGGTACAAATTAAATGTTGCCTGATAAAAACATTCAAAACACTAAGTTCATCGATAATATCCATAAAACACAAACACAGAGGCTTTCACAATATTTCAGATTGAGTTAGCCAAAACACAACCGGATATTTCTGGTTTCATCCAGTTACAGCCGGACAACGTGGTCTGGAATTTGTATGCAATGGACCGAGAAAATCGCAGTAAGGATGGTTTTGGAGAAAAGCAAAGTCTTTTCGTGAGGCAAGTGCATCAAATGTCATCTATACAAACAGAAATATCATGTTTGTTTGTCTCAGTTTCTCTAGCTTTCTCCTTAGAAAATAGGAATGTGTGGAGCTGGTGTCCCCATGATGAACCAACTAGTGTTTCTACGGTACAAAATAAAATGTTCCCTGATAAAAACATTCAAAACAATAAAGTCCATGGATAATATCCAGAAATCACAAACACTGAGGCTTTCACAATATTTCGGATTCAGTTAGCCAAAAGACAACCAGATATTTATGGTTTCATCCAGTCATATCTGGAACAACTCGTGTGGAATTTGTATGCAATGGACCGAGAAAATCACAGTAAACATGGTTTTGGAGAAAGCAAAGTCTTTAGTTAGGCAAGTGCATAAAATGTCATCTATAGAAAGAGAAATATAGCAATATCTGGGATTCAGTTAGCCAAAACAAAACCGGATATTTCCGGTTTCATCCAATCATATCCGGACAAACTGGTGTGGAATTCGTATGCAATGGACCCAGGAAATCACAGTAAACATGGTCTTGGAGAAAAGCAAAGTCTTTTCGTTAGGCAAGTGCATCAATTGTCATCTATACATACAGAAATATCATGTTTGTTTGCAACACTTCCTCTAGCTTTCGCCCTAGAAAATACGAATGTGTAGAGCTGGTGTCTCCATGTGGAAACAATTAGTGTTTCCAAGCACAAAATTAAATGTTCCCTGATAAAAAACATTCAAAACAATAAAGTCCGTTGATAATATCCAGAAAACATAAACACAGAGTCTGTAGCAGTATTTCGGATTGAGTTAGCCAAAACACAACCAGATATTTCTGGATTCATCCAGTCATATGGGGACAAAGTGGTGTGGAATTCGTATGAAATGGACCCAGAAAATCACAGTAAAAATGGTTTTGGAGAAAAGCAAAGTCTTTTCATTAGGCAATTGATAAAATATCATCTATACAAACAGAAATATCATGTTTGTTTGCCGCAGTTAATCTAGCATTCTCCCTGAAAATACAAATATGTAGAGCTGGTGTCTCCATGTGGAAACAGTTAGTGTTTTCAAGCACAAAATTAAATATTCCCTGATAAAAACATTCAAAACAATAAAGTCCTTGGATAATATCCAGAAAAAAAAAACACAGAGGCTGTAGCAATATCTGGGATTGAGTTAGCCAAAACAAAACTGGATATTTCCGGTTTCATCCAGTCATATCCGGACAAACTCATGTGGTATTCGTATGCAATGGACCGAGAAAATCACAGTAAAATGGTTTTGGAGAAAAGCAAAGTCTTTTCGTTAGCAAGTGCATAAAATGTCATCTATATAAACAGAAATATCATGTTTGTTTGTCGCAGTTCCTCTAGCTTTCTCTGTAGAAAATACGAATGTGTAGAGCTGGTGTCTCCATGTGGAACCAATTAGTGTTTCGCAGTACAAAATAAAATGCTCCCTGATAAATAACATTCAAATCAATAAAGTCAATCGATAATATCCAGAAAACAAAAACACAGAGGCTTTTACAGTATTTCGGATTGAGTTAGCCAAAACACAAAAGGATATTTCTGTTTTTATGCAGTCATATCCGGACAAACTGGTGTGGAATTCGGATGCAATGGACCGAGAAAATCACAGTAAAAAGAGTTTTGGAGAAAAGCAAAGTCTTTTCGTTAGGCAAGTGCATAAAATGTCATCTATACAAACAGAAATATCATGTTTGTTTGCCGCAGATCCTCTAGCTTTCTCCCTAGAAAATACGAATGTGTAGAGCTGGTGTCCCCATGATGAACCAATTACTGTTTCAATGGTACAAAAGTAAATGTTCCCTGATAAAAAATTTCCAAACAATAAAGTCCATCGATAATATCCAGAAAACACAAACACAGAGGCTTTCACAATATTTTGGAATGAATTAGCCAAAACTCAACCGGATATTTCTGTTTTCATGCAGTCATATCCGGACAAATTTGTGCTGAGAAAATGAGAGTAAAAATGGTTTTGGAGAAAAGCAAAGTCTTTTCGTTAGGCAAGTGCATAAAATATCATCAATTCAAACAGAAATCCCATGTTTTTTTGCCGCAGTTCCTCTAGCTTTCTCCCTAGAAAATACGAATATATAGAGCTGTTGTCTCCATGTGGAACCAATTACTGTATCCAAGTTCAAAATAAAATATTCCCCGATAAAAAACATTCAAAATAATAAAGTCCATGAATAATATCCAGAAAACACAAACACAGTGCCTTTCACAATATTTCGGATTGAGTTAGCCAAAACAAAACCGGATATTTCCGGTTTCATCCAGTTATATCCGGACAAAGTGGTGTGGAATTCGTATACAATGGATCGAGAAAATCACAGTAAATATGGTTTTGGAGAAAAGCAAAGGCTTTTCGTTAGGCAAGTGCATAAAATGTCATCTATATAAACAGAAATATCATGTTTGTTTGTCGCAGTTCCTCTAGCTTTCTCTGTAGAAAATACGAATGTGTAGAGCTGGTGTCTCCATGTGGAACCAATTAGTGTTTCGCAGTACAAAATAAAATGCTCCCTGATAAATAACATTCAAAACAATAAAGTCAATCGATAATATCCAGAAAACACAAACACAGAGGCTTTTACAGTATTTCGGATTGAGTTAGCCAAAACACAAAAGGATATTTCTGTTTTTATGCAGTCATATCCGGACAAACTGGTGTGGAATTCGGATGCAATGGACCGAGAAAATCACAGTAAAAAGAGTTTTGGAGAAAAGCAAAGTCTTTTCGTTAGGCAAGTGCATAAAATGTCATCTATACAAACAGAAATATCATGTTTGTTTGCCGCAGTTCCTCTAGCTTTCTCCCTAGAAAATACGAATGTGTAGAGCTTGTATACCCATGATGAACCAATTACTGTTTCAATGGTACAAAAGTAAATGTTCCCTGATAAAAAATTTCCAAACAATAAAGTCCATCGATAATATCCAGAAAACACAAACACAGAGGCTTTCACAATATTTCAGATTGAGTTAGACAAAAGACAACCAGATATTTATGGTTTCATCCAGTCATATCTGGAACAACTCGTGTGGAATTTGTATGCAATGGACCGAGAAAATCACAGTAAACATGGTTTTGGAGAAAGCAAAGTCTTTAGTTAGGCAAGTGCATAAAATGTCATCTATAGAAAGAGAAATATAGCAATATCTGGGATTCAGTTAGCCAAAACAAAACCGGATATTTCCGGTTTCATCCAATCATATCCGGACAAACTGGTGTGGAATTCGTATGCAATGGACCCAGAAAATCACAGTAAACATGGTCTTGGAGAAAAGCAAAGTCTTTTCGTTAGGCAAGTGCATCAATTGTCATCTATACATACAGAAATATCATGTTTGTTTGCAACACTTCCTCTAGCTTTCGCCCTAGAAAATACGAATGTGTAGAGCTGGTGTCTCCATGTGGAAACAATTAGTGTTTCCAAGCACAAAATTAAATGTTCCCTGATAAAAAACATTCAAAACAATAAAGTCCTTTGATAATATCCAGAAAACATAAACACAGAGTCTGTAGCAGTATTTCGGATTGAGTTAGCCAAAACACAACCAGATATTTCTGGATTCATCCAGTCATATGGGGACAAAGTGGTGTGGAATTCGTATGAAATGGACCCAGAAAATCACAGTAAAAATGGTTTTGGAGAAAAGCAAAGTCTTTTCATTAGGCAATAGATAAAATATCATCTATACAAACAGAAATATCATGTTTGTTTGCCGCAGTTAATCTAGCATTCTCCCTGAAAATACAAATATGTAGAGCTGGTGTCTCCATGTGGAAACAGTTAGTGTTTTCAAGCACAAAATTAAATATTCCCTGATAAAAACATTCAAAACAATAAAGTCCTTTGATAATATCCAGAAAACATAAACACAGAGTCTGTAGCAGTATTTCGGATTGAGTTAGCCAAAACACAACCAGATATTTCTGGATTCATCCAGTCATATGGGGACAAAGTGGTGTGGAATTCGTATGAAATGGACCCAGAAAATCACAGTAAAAATGGTTTTGGAGAAAAGCAAAGTCTTTTCATTAGGCAATAGATAAAATATCATCTATACAAACAGAAATATCATGTTTGTTTGCCGCAGTTAATCTAGCATTCTCCCTGAAAATACAAATATGTAGAGCTGGTGTCTCCATGTGGAAACAGTTAGTGTTTTCAAGCACAAAATTAAATATTCCCTGATAAAAACATTCAAAACAATAAAGTCCTTGGATAATATCCAGAAAAAAAAAAACACAGAGGCTGTAGCAATATCTGGGATTGAGTTAGCCAAAACAAAACTGGATATTTCCGGTTTCATCCAGTCATATCCGGACAAACTCATGTGGTATTCGTATGCAATGGACCGAGAAAATCACAGTAAAATGGTTTTGGAGAAAAGCAAAGTCTTTTCGTTAGCAAGTGCATAAAATGTCATCTATATAAACAGAAATATCATGTTTGTTTGTCGCAGTTCCTCTAGCTTTCTCTGTAGAAAATACGAATGTGTAGAGCTGGTGTCTCCATGTGGAACCAATTAGTGTTTCGCAGTTCAAAATAAAATGCTCCCTGATAAATAACATTCAAAACAATAAAGTCAATCGATAATATCCAGAAAACACAAACACAGAGGCTTTTACAGTATTTCGGATTGAGTTAGCCAAAACACAAAAGGATATTTCTGTTTTTATGCAGTCATATCCGGACAAACTGGTGTGGAATTCGGATGCAATGGACCGAGAAAATCACAGTAAAAAGAGTTTTGGAGAAAAGCAAAGTCTTTTCGTTAGGCAAGTGCATAAAATGTCATCTATACAAACAGAAATATCATGTTTGTTTGCCGCAGTTCCTCTAGCTTTCTCCCTAGAAAATACGAATGTGTAGAGCTGGTGTCCCCATGATGAACCAATTACTGTTTCAATGGTACAAAAGTAAATGTTCCCTGATAAAAAATTTCCAAACAATAAAGTCCATTGATAATATCCAGAAAACACAAACACAGAGGCTTTCACAATATTTTGGAATGAATTAGCCAAAACTCAACCGGATATTTCTGTTTTCATGCAGTCATATCCGGACAAATTTGTGCTGAGAAAATGAGAGTAAAAATGGTTTTGGAGAAAAGCAAAGTCTTTTCGTTAGGCAAGTGCATAAAATATCATCAATGCAAACAGAAATCCCATGTTTTTTTGCCGCAGTTCCTCTAGCTTTCTCCCTAGAAAATACGAATATATAGAGCTGTTGTCTCCATGTGGAACCAATTACTGTATCCAAGTTCAAAATAAAATATTCCCCGATAAAAAACATTCAAAATAATAAAGTCCATGAATAATATCCAGAAAACACAAACACAGAGCCTTTCACAATATTTCGGATTGAGTTAGCCAGAACAAAACCGGATATTTCCGGTTTCATCCAGTTATATCCGGACAAAGTGGTGTGGAATTCGTATACAATGGATCGAGAAAATCACAGTAAATATCGTTTTGGAGAAAAGCAAAGGCTTTTCGTTAGGCAAGTGCATAAAATGTCATCTATATAAACAGAAATATCATGTTTGTTTGTCGCAGTTCCTCTAGCTTTCTCTGTAGAAAATACGAATGTGTAGAGCTGGTGTCTCCATGTGGAACCAATTAGTGTTTCGCAGTACAAAATAAAATGCTCCCTGATAAATAACATTCAAAACAATAAAGTCAATCGATAATATCCAGAAAACACAAACACAGAGGCTTTTACAGTATTTCGGATTGAGTTAGCCAAAACACAAAAGGATATTTCTGTTTTTATGCAGTCATATCCGGACAAACTGGTGTGGAATTCGGATGCAATGGACCGAGAAAATCACAGTAAAAAGAGTTTTGGAGAAAAGCAAAGTCTTTTCGTTAGGCAAGTGCATAAAATGTCATCTATACAAACAGAAATATCATGTTTGTTTGCCGCAGTTCCTCTAGCTTTCTCCCTAGAAAATACGAATGTGTAGAGCTGGTGTCCCCATGATGAACCAATTACTGTTTCAATGGTACAAAAGTAAATGTTCCCTGATAAAAAATTTCCAAACAATAAAGTCCATCGATAATATCCAGAAAACACAAACACAGAGGCTTTCACAATATTTTGGAATGAATTAGCCAAAACTCAACCGGATATTTCTGTTTTCATGCAGTCATATCCGGACAAATTTGTGCTGAGAAAATGAGAGTAAAAATGGTTTTGGAGAAAAGCAAAGTCTTTTCGTTAGGCAAGTGCATAAAATATCATCAATGCAAACAGAAATCCCATGTTTTTTTTGCCGCAGTTCCTCTAGCTTTCTCCCTAGAAAATACGAATATATAGAGCTGTTGTCTCCATGTGGAACCAATTACTGTATCCAAGTTCAAAATAAAATATTCCCCGATAAAAAACATTCAAAAAAATTAAAGTCCATGAATAATATCCAGAAAACACAAACACAGAGCCTTTCACAATATTTCGGATTGAGTTAGCCAAAACAAAACCGGATATTTCCGGTTTCATCCAGTTATATCCGGACAAAGTGGTGTGGAATTCGTATACAATGGATCGAGAAAATCACAGTAAATATGGTTTTGGAGAAAAGCAAAGGCTTTTCGTTAGGCAAGTGCATAAAATGTCATCTATACAAACAGAAATATCATGTTTTGTTTGCCGCAGTTCCTCTAGCTTTCTCCCTAGAAAATACGAATGTGTAGAACTGTTGTTCCCATGATGAACCAATTAGTGTTTCAATGGTACAAAATTAAATGTTCCCTGAGAAAAACATTCAAAACAAGAAGTATCATTTTTGTTTGCATCATTTGCTCTAGCTTTCTCCCAGATAATACGAATATGTAGAGCTGGTGTCTCCATGTGGGACCAATTACTGTATCCACATTCTAAATAAAATGTTGCCCGATAAAAAACATTCAAAAGATTATAGTCCGGATAGGAAATTAGGAGAACGGCAAGATGGCGGAATAGGCAGGGAGCACACTATTAGTCGGGGGAGATACAGTTTAATATAAGTGGAGATACGGCAGGGTCAAGGAAGGGTAGGGGATGAAACAGTAGAGGAAACATTTCTGGAACTAGTGATTCACAGTGGACCTGCGTGGAAAGCGTGGGAGCCCAAGTTCGGGACACCAGCGGCAGACTCAACCCACCAGAGCTGGAACGTGAGGTGAGCCAAACCTCAATAGCCCGAGAAACCAGCGGGCAAGTGGAAAGAGGTGGCTAGAGGGAACGAGGCTTGAAACTTCGTGGGGAAAAATTCACCAAGCTAACTAGAAGAGAGAGAGGAAAAAAATAAAAAAATTGACCGATACGGACACAAGTTTCTCTCTCTCCGCTCACCTCTCAAAGGTGAGCAAGACAGAGCAGGATCCATTTTGGACATACGTCATAAGCAGGGTGACCTCAGGTCTGCACCTGCCCTGAGCCTAGCAGAAACACCTGACTCTGGGGGGAGGGGTGAAATAACAGGAGATTAGCATCTAACTTGGCAACCCAGTGGGAGACTGCAGGAGAATTGGAGCCCACACTGAGGGCAGCACAGATTTCCTGTGTGGTCCTTGGGAAAGAGTTTCCGATCTCTGGCTCCTGTGGGTATATCATTTGCCTGCTAACGACCTCCAATTACGTTCAGCTGTGCGGAATTACTTCCCTTTTGAATCAAAAAAAGAAAGAAAGAAAGTGAGATTTACCACACCTAACCTGGGAGTGTCATCTTTGACACACCCTCAGCCCTGAGGAACCAAACACAGCTCTCAGTCCACACTCATCTCAAGCCTCTAAGGCTCCACTGAAAGCAGACAGTCCACTTAAGATAGAGCCATAGTGTAACAAGAAAAAACACCACAGTGAAGAAACCAAATATCTCCAACATGCCAAACAACAAATGCAAAAACCGAGGTAACAAGAACAAGGAAGACACTATGACGCCCCCAAATGAAAAAGACACCCCAATGCAAGATTATGAAGATGATGAGATCGAATAAATGCAAGAAGCGGATCTCAAAAAATTGATAAGAACATTAAGAAGTTCTCAAAAACAAATTCTTGAACTACCGAAATCCTTAATGGACAAGATAGAAAAAGTCTCTCGTGAAAATGAAATATTAAGGAGGAATCAAAATGAAATGAAACAACTAGTGGAACTTTGATCGTGACAATAAATCATAATGAAATGAAGAATTCAATAGATCAAATGACAAACACATTAGAGAGCCTTAAAAACAGAATGGGCGAAGCAGAAGAGAGAATATCAGACTTAGAAGACGGAGAACAGGAAAGGAAACAGGCAAACCAAAGAAAAGAAGAAGAAATCAGAAATCTAAATAATATTGTCTGGAATCTACAGGATACTATTAAAAAACCCAACATTCGGGTTCTAGGAGTTCCTGAAGGCATGGAGAGGGAGAAAGGATTAGAAGGCATTTTCAGTGAGATACTAGCAGAAAATTTCCCAGGTTTGGAGAAGGACAGAGGCATCTTAGTACAGGAAGCGTATAGAACCCCTAATAAACATGACCAAAAGAGATCCTCACCACGACATGTGGTAATCAAACTCACCACAGTGAAACATAAAGAAAAGATCCTAAAATGTGCAAGAGAGAAACGTCAGATTACTCTTAGAGGATCTCCAATTAGACTCACAGCAGACTTCTCATCAGAAACCCTACAAGCTAGAAGGGAATGGCGAGACATAGCCCAGGTACTAAGAGAGAAAAACTGCCAGCCCAGAATACTATATCCTGCAAAGCTCTCATTTGTGAATGAAGGTGAAATTAAGACTTTTCATAGCAAACAGAAACTGAAAGAATTTGTTGCCACTCATCCTGCCCTGCAAAAGATGCTTAAAGATGTGTTACACACAGAAACACAGAAACACGGTCACCAATATGAAAGAAGGTAAAGGAAGGAAACCTCACAGCAAAAGATCACAGGAAGCTCAATTTCTCTTTGACATAGAATTAAACTCTGATGCTCTGTTAAAGCAATGTGTTAACGTAATCTATTATGTGCTCTTGATGTCTGTTAAATTCTAATTGTTCAAAAACTGCTGAATTTTTATTAAGAGCTATGGGTTATTTAACTATGTGCTTATTTTCAAAGATTTGAATAGTCACCTTGTAACAATGATCAAATTTGGTCTATGTTATGTCATGATTTTAAGGAATCTTATTTCAACCAGATATTTTGGATTTTGAGCCTTCCTGGCATTCTTGACAGGCATTCAAAAAATCAAAGTTTCAAACAATCTGGTCTCTAAAATTTCCAGTAAATCCTGGACTTTGGTTTGTCCAGTTTGGGCCCAACTGAAAAAATCGAAGGACCTATGTCTCTCATCTTATAGAGACACCAACTAATCAGGCTATTTGGATTATATTAGAAGAACTGTCAAGATGTGATGTGGTACCAAACTTTAGTTTCTATAATGGAAAATGCTATCAATACAAATGTCTGAGAATTAAATAGTCTAATGATCTTGTATTACTAGACATGATAGTTATCTTAATGAGAAAGCCCCAGAGGCCTAAAGGTTAAATACTTGTCAAATCCTACAGGTGCTTTCAAAAATACTGTGAAGTAAGCAAGTGCCTCTTGTTGGTTGATGAGTTTATAATTTTAAACATGGCGACTTAAAGTCTTTTGTCATCCACAGTTATATATGATGTGCTGCTCATAAAACTAAAGCGTTGTTGGTTCTGTGTTTAGCTGTCCTCCTATAGGTTCCTATGGACTTTTTCCAGCCACTTCTATTGTATTCAGTACTTTGGGATGGCTCTGTAAACAGATGAAGCCAATAATGTATTAACAGTACCAACTGAGAGAAAGTATGGTTAACTGAGGTTACTAAAAAAGCAATTCAAATCCATTGGCAATCTAGAAAAAGAGTTAAAGATTTTAAAAGCTATTATTAAAATTGCTATATTGGTCTATTATGCTATGTTATATGTGTGTACATATTGTATGTCCACATCTGGAAATTTTATTAAGAGTTTTATTTTAAATGGCTTATCGATAAGATTGTTCATAAATTTAAGCTGCTAAAATCAATCAAAGATACATTTAAATTGGTGTGACCTGAATCTGTGTATCATATATTTTAAACGTGTTGGTAGAAAAAACTAAAAACATTTTATATGGTTGTGCTTAAGTTTACTGGTTAAACAAACTACACCATGTTAGATATTTAAGAGGTGTTTTCAAATACATGATACTTAAAATTTATAGAAGGCATTGGACCTTCTGGTAAATGTTTTCTTAAGTTGTTATCTAATGGTTGAAACGGTTTGCTAAGTATTCATGTGATATTGCTATTGTCAGCAAGCGATCTAGGACTTGCTCCCTCATTTCTCTATTCTAAGCCCAACTTGTTCTTTCATTTCTCTATTCTCTTCAAGGTAGGAAACTAAGTCTATTATGAAGGAATCTGTAGGATGCACAATTTAATCTTTAGACCTTATAAAAGAGATGGCTAACATTTATCTGTAATAGCATAGCCAAAATAAGAACTTGAATAATAATCTGATAGCTAGATTCACTTCGCCATCAGCCAAGTATACAGTAAGTAGAAAAAACCTCCCTTTCAGACCAAAAGGAAAGAAAGTTTTAAAGTGAGAATATAATTTTCCTCATGGGCATTGTCTACCTTAGAAAAACTACTACAGAACATGCCTTAAAAGCCCTTCACTCAGCACAACTTCCAAAGTGACCATTGCAGCTGAGGGTATGGTCAAGTAGGGTCAGCAACATTGCAGGTAGAACTGTAAATTTCTTGTTAGAGGTGTCCCCTGCATTTACCTGGCCAGCGCTCCTCCCAGGCCAGCCAAGTAATGAAAGCCAACAGAGTGCCTTCCCCTAGGAGGTTCACACCTCCCTTAGGATATACCCCATGTGAAGAGATAGATAGGTCTGGGCCTCTGAATTTACAAGGCCTAAAGCCCACCAGATTATTATCAAGCCCCTTCTATCAGGTTCTATTTGCCTCTCGATCAGAAAACTTAATTGTAGCTTAGACAGCACCTTTCTTAGCTCCTCTAATAATGACTCTGTCCTTTGTTCTAGACCCTGTCTAGTGTACTTGGGCCTCATTCCTTTGTAATCATAACCTCTACTCTACCACCAATGGCTCTACTCCCAACCTGTGTGTACTGATGGTCCTCTTCCCCACTTCATGCTGTACAATTGTTCAAACCTAGTAAATGCCACTCTTAGGATCATTGGTTACTATCCTCACTCTGTCTTTTATGACCTTGTCTAAATATGATCAGAGTCGGCAAACTTTGAAGGCTTCCATATCCTTGGCAACTCATGACGACAGCCTAGGGTGGTTACTGGTGCCATAAACCAGAGTGTCAATTTGTTGGGTCAAAAACAGGAGCCACTGTGCACTTGCTGCTCAGTGGGATCTCTGTCCTTAATGTGCTGTACATTGTGATTTAATGCTATAACTAGTACTCAAACAGTATGTTTCACTTTGTGTTTCTATGTGGGTGCGAACTGATGAAACCTTTACTTCATATATACTAACTTGATCTCCTGTATATAAAGAGAATTGAAAATGAATCTGGATGCAAATGGAAGGGGAGAGGGAGCGGGAGAGGGGAGGGTTGCGGGTGGGAGGGAAGTTATGGGAGGGGGAAGCCATTGTAATCCATAAGCTTTACACTGGAAATTTATATTCATTAAATAAAAGTTAAAAAAAGAAAAAAAAATAAAGTCCGTTGATAATATCCAGAAAACACAAACACAAAGGCTTTCACAATATTTCGAATTGAGTTAGCCAAAACAAAAACGTATATTTCTGGTTTCAGCCAGTGATATCCGGACACAGTGGTGTGGAATTCGTATGCAATGAACCAAAAAAATCACAGTAAAAATGGTTTTGGAGAAAACAAAGTCTTTTTGTTAGGCAAGTGCATAAAATGTCATCTATACAAAAAGAAATATCATGTTTGTTTGCCGCAATTCCTCTAGCTTACTCCCTAGAAAACACGAATATGTAGAGCTGGTGTCTCCATGTGTAACCAATTAGTGATTCCAAGCACAAAATTAAATGTTCCCTGATAAAAAAACATTCAAAACAATAAAGTCCGTGGATAATATCAGGAATACAGAAATACAGAGCAGTAGCAATATCTGGGAATGAGTTAGCCAAAACAAAACCGTATATTTCCGGTTTCATCCAGACATATCCGGACAAACTCGTGTGGAATTCATATGCAATGTACCGAGAAAATCACAGGAAAATGGTTTTGGAGAAAAGCAAAGTCTTTACGTTAGGCAAGTGCATAAAATGTCATCGATACAAACAGAAATATCATGTTTGTTTGCCGCAGTTCCTCTAGCTTTCTCCCTAGAAAATATGAATGTGTAGAGCTGGTGTTCCAATTTTGAAACAATTAGTGTTTCAATGGTACAAAATTAAATGTTCCCTGATAAAAACATTCAAAACAATAAGTCCATCGATAATATCCAGAAAACTCAAACACATAGTCTGTAGCAATATTTCGGATTGAGTTAGCCAAAACACAACCGGATATTTCTGGTTTCATCCTGTCATATCCGGACAAACTGGTGTGGAATTCGTATGCAATGGACCGAGAAAATCACAGTAAAATGGTTTTGGAGAAAAGCAAAGTCTTCTCGTTAGGCAAGTGCATGAAATGTCATTTATTCAAACAGAAATATCATGTTTGTTTGCCACAGTTCTTCTAGCTTTCTACCTAGAAAATACGAATATGTAGAGCTGGTGTCTCCATGTGGAACCAATTACTCTATCAAAGCTCAAAATTAAATGTTCCCCGATAAAAAGCATTCAGAACAATAAAGTCCAAGATAGTATCCAGAAAAAACAAACATAGAGGCTGTAGCAATATCTGGGAATGAGTTAGCCAAAACAAAACCGTATATTTCCGGTTTCATCCAGACATATCCGGACAAACTCGTGTGGAATTCATATGCAATGTACCGAGAAAATCACAGGAAAATGGTTTTGGAGAAAACAAAGTCTTTACGTTAGGCAAGTGCATAAAATGGCATCGATACCAACAGAAATACCATGTTTGTTTGCCGCAGTTCCTTTAGCTTTATCCCTAGAAAATATGAATGTGTAGAGCTGGTGTCTCCATGTGGAAACAATTAGTATTTTTACAGTACAAAATTAAATGTTCCCTGATAAAATATTCAACACAATAAAGTCCATCGATAATATCCAGAAACACAAACACAGAGGCTTTCACAATATTTCGGGTTGAGTTAGCCAAAACACAACCGGATATTTCTGGTTTCATCCAGTCATATCCGGAAAAGGTCGTTTGGAATTCGTATGCAATGGACCGAGAAAATCACAGGAAAAATGGTTTTGGAGAAAAGCAAAGTCTTTTCGTGAGGCAAGTGCATAAAATGTCATCGATACAAACAGAAATATCATGTTTGTTTGCCGCAGATCCTCTTAGCTTTCTACCTAGAAAATAAGAATATGTTCAGCTGGTGTCTCCATGTGGAACCAATTACTGTATCCAAACTCAAAATAAATTGTTCCCCGATAAAAAACATTCAAAACAAGTAAGTCCATTGATAATATCCAGAAAACACAAACACAGAGGCTTTCCCAATATTTCGGATTGAGTTAGCCAAAGCACAACCGTATATTTCTGTTTTCATCCAGTTATATCCGGACAAACAGGTGTGGAATTCGTATGCAATGAACCAAAAAAATCACAGTAAAAATGGTTCTGGAGAAAACAAAGTCTTTTCATGAGGCAAGTGCATCAAATGTCATCTATACAAACAGAAATATCATGTTTGTTTCCCACAGTTCCTCTAGCTTACTCCCTAGAAAACTCGAATGTGTAGAGCTGGTGTCTCCATGTGTAACCAATTAGTGATTCCAAGCACAAAATTAAATGTTCCCTGATAAAAAAACATTCAAAACAATAAAGTCCGTGGATAATATCAGGAATACACATACAGAGAGGCTGTAGCAATATCTGGGATTGAGTTAGCCAAAACAAAACCGGATATTTCCGGTTTCATCCACTCATATCCGGACAAACTGTTGTGGAATTCGTATGCAATGGACCGAGAAAATCACAGTACAAATGGTTTTGGAGAAAAGCAAAGTCTTTACGTTAGGCAAGTCCATAAAATGTCATCTATAGACACGGAAATATCATGTTTGTTTGCCACAATTCCGCTAGCTTTCTCCCTAGAAAATACGAATGTGTAGAGCTGGTGTTCCCATTATGAAACAATTAGTGTTCCAATGGTACAAAATTAAATGTTCCCTGATAAAAACATTCAAAACAATAAGTCCATCGATGATATCCAGAAAACTCAAACACAGAGTCTGTAGCAATATTTCGGATTGACTTAGCTAAAACAAAACCGGATATTTCTGGTTTCATCCAGTCATATCCGGACAAACTGGTGTGGAATTCGTATGCAATGGACCAAGAAAATCACACTACAAATGGTTTTGGAGAAAAGCAAAGTCTTTTTTTAGGAAAGTGCATAAAATGTCATCTATAGAAACAGAAATATCATGTTTGTTTGCCGCAGTTCCTCTAGATTTCTCCCTAGAAAATACGAATATGTAGAGCTAGCTGGTGTCTCCATGTGGAATCAATTAGTGTTTCCAAGCACAAAATTAAATGTTCCCTAAAAAAATGTTCAAAAAACAAAGTCGGTGGATATTATCAGGAATACACAAACACAGAGGCTGTAGCAATATCTGGGACTGAGTTAGCCAAAACAAAACTGGATATTTCCGGTTTCATCCAGTCATATCCGGACAAACTCGAGTGGAATTCAGATGTAGTACAGAAAAAATCACAGTAAAAATGGTTTTGGAGAAAAGCAAAGGCTTTTCGTTAGGCAAGTGCAAAAAATTTCATCTATAGAAACAGAAATATCATGTTTGTTTGTTTGCCGCAGTTCCTCCTGCTTTCTCCGTAGAAATACAAATGTGTAGCGCTGGTGTCTCCATGTGGAAACAATTAGTGTTTCAACGGTACAAAATTAAATCTTCCCTGATAAAAAACATTCAAAAAAATAAAGTCAGTGGATAATATCAGGAATACACAAACACAGAGGCTGTAGCAATATCTGGTATTGAGTTAGCCTAAAGAAAACCAGATGTTTCCGGTTTCATCCAGTCATATACGGTCAAAGTGGTGTAGAATTCCTGTGCAATGGACCAAGAAAATCACAGTAAAAATGGTTTTGGAGAAAAGCAAAGTCTTTACGTTAGGCAAGTGCATAAAATGTCATCGATACAAACAGAAATATCATGTTTCTTTTCCGCAGTTCCTCTAGCTTTCTCCCTAGAAAATACGAATGTGTAGAGCTGGTGTTCCAATTTTGAAACAATTAGTGTTTCAATGGTACAAAATTAAATGTTCCCTGATAAAAACATTCAAAACAATAAGTCCATCGATAATATCCAGAAAACTCAAACACATAGTCTGTAGCAATATTTCGGATTGAGTTAGGCAAAACACAACCGGATATTTCTGGTTTCATCCTGTCATATCCGGACAAAATGTTGTGGAATTCGTATGCAATGGACCGAGAAAATCACAGTAAAATGGTTTTGGAGAAAAGCAAAGTCTTCTCGTTAGGCAAGTGCATGAAATGTCATCGATACAAGCAGAAATATCATGTTTGTTTGCCGTAGTTCTTCTAGCTTTCTACCTAGAAAATACGAATATGTAGAGCTGGTGTCTCCATGTGGAACCAATTACTCTATCAAAGCTCAAAATTAAATGTTCCCCAATAAAAAGCATTCAGAACAATAAAGTCCAAGATAGTATTAAGAAAAAACAAACATAGAGGCTGTAGCAATATCTGGGATTGAGTTAGCCAAAACAAACCCGGATATTTCCGGTTTCATCCTGTCATATCCCGACAAACTCCTGTGGAATTCGTATGCAATGGGCGGAGAAAATCACAGTACAAATGGTTTTGGAGCAAAGCAAAGTCTTTTCATTAGGCAACTGCGTAAAATATCATCGATACCAACAGAAATACCATGTTTGTTTGCCATAGTTCCTCTAGCTTTCTCCCTAGAAAATTGACTGTGTAGAGGTGGTGTCGGCATGATGAACCAATTAGTGTTTCAATTGGACAAAATGAAATGTTCCCTGATAAAAACATTCAAATCAATAAAGTCCATTGATAGTATCCAGAAAAAACAAACACAGAGGCTGTACCAATATCTGGGATTGAGTTATCCAAAACAAAACCGGATATTTCCGGTTTCATCCAGTCATATCCGGACAAACTGGTGTGGAATTCGTATGCAATGGACAGAGAAAATCACAGTACAAATGGTTTTGGAGAAAAGCAAAGTCTTTTCGTTAAGCCAGTGCAGAAAATGTCATCGATTCAAACAGAAATATCATATTTGTTTGCCACAATTCCTCTAGCTTTCTCCCTAGAAAATACGAATGTGTAGAGCTGGTGTCTCCATGTGGAAACAATTAGTGTTTCCAAGCACAAAATTAAATGTTCCCTGAAAAAACATTCAAAACAATAAAGTCTTTGGATTATATCCAGAAAAAAACAAACACAGAGGCTGTAGCAATATCTGGGATTCAGTTAGCCAAAAGAATACCAGATGTTTCCGGTTTCATCCAGTCATATACGGACAAAGTTGTGTGGAATTCCCATGCAATGGACTGAGAAAATCACAGTACAAATGGTTTTGGAAAAAAGCAAATTCTTTACGTTAGGCAAGTGTATAAAATGTCATCTACATACACGGAAATATCATGTTTGTTTGCACCAAATCCGCTACCTTTCTCCCTAGAAAATACGAATGTGTAGAGCTGGTGTTCCCATTATGAAACAATTAGTGTTTCAATGGTACAAAATTAAATGTTCCCTGATAAAAACATTCAAAACAGTAAGTCCATCGATAATATCAAAAAACTCAAACACAGAGTCTGTAGCAATATTTCGGATTGATTTAGCCAAAACAAAACCGGATATTTCTGGTTTCATCCAGTCATATCCAGACAAACTGGTGTGGAATTCATATGCAATGGACCAAGAAAATCACAGTATAAATGGTTTTGGAGAAAAGCAAAGTCTTTTCGTAAGCCAAGTGCATAAAATGGCATCGATACAAACAGAAATATCATGTTTGTTTGCTGCAGTTCCTCTAGATTTCTCCCTAGAATATATGAATATGTAGAGCTAGCTGGTGTCTCCATGTGGAACCAATTAGTGTTTCCAAGCACAAAATTAAATGTTCCCTAAAAAAAAAAAGTTCAAAAAACAAAGTCCGTGGATAATATCAGGAATACAGAAACACAGAGGCTGTAGCAATATCTGGGACTGAGTTAGCCAAAACAAAACTGGATATTTCCGGTTTCATCCAGTCATATCCGGACAAACTCGTGTGGAATTCAGATGTAGTGTACCGAAAAAATCATAGAAAAATGCTTTTGGAGAAAAGCAAAGGCTTTTCATTAGGCAAGTGCATAAAATGTCATCTATAGAAATAGAAATATCAATATCATGTTTGTTTGCCACAGTTCCTCCTGCTTTCTCCGTAGAAAATACGAATGTGTAGAGCTGGTGTCTCCATGTGGAAACAATTAGTGTTTCACCGGTAAAAAATTAAATCTTCCCTGATAAAAAAAACATTCAAAAAAATAAAATCAGTGGATAATATCAGAAATACACAAACGCAGAGTCGGTAACAATATCTGGGATTGAGTTAGCCAAAAAACCCGTATATTTCCTTTTCATCCAGTCATATCCGGACAAACTGGTGTGGAATTCGTATGCAATGGACCAAGAAAATCACAGTACAGATGGTTTTGGAGAAAAGCAAAATCTTTTCGTAAGGCAAGTGCCTAAAATGTCATCTGTACAAACAGAAATATCATGTTTGTTTGTCACAGTTCCTCTAGCTTTCTCTCTAGAAAATATGAATGTGTAGAGCTGGTGTCTCCATGTGGAACCAATTAGTGTTTCCAAGCACAAAATTAAATGTTCCCTTATATAAACATTCAAAACAATAAATCTGTGGATTATATTCAGAAAAAACAAACACAGAGGCTATAGCAATATCTGGGATTGAGTAAGCCTAAAGAAAACCAGATATTTCCGGTTTCATTCACTCATATTAGGTCAAAGTGGTGTGGAATTCCTATGCCATGGACCGAGAAAATCACAGTAAAAATGGTTTTGGAGAAAAGCAAAGTCTTTTCGTTAGGCAAGTGCATAAAATGTCATCAATACATCAGAAATATCATGTTTGTTTGCCCTAGTTCCTCCTGCTTTCTCCGTAGAAAATACAAATGTGTAGAGCTGCTGTCTCCATGTGGAACCAATTACTGTATCCAAGCTCAAAATAAAATGTTCCCCGATAAAAACTTTCAAAACAATAAAGTCCATTGATAGTATCCAGAAAAAAACAAACATAGAGGCTCTAGCAATATCTGGGATTGAGTTAGCCAAAACAATATCGGATATTTTCTTTTGCATCCAGTCAAAACGGGAGAAACTCCTGTTGAATTCGTATGCAATGGACCGAGAAAATCACAGTACAAATGGTTTTGGAGAAAAGCAAAGTCTTTTCGTTAGGCAAGTGCATAAAATGTCATCGATACAAACAGAAATATCATGTTTGTTTACCGCAGTTCCTCTAGCTTTCTCCCTAGAAAATACTAATGTATAGAGCTGGTGTCTCCATGTGGAAACAATTAGTGTTTCGCAGTTGAAAATTAAATGTTCCCTGATAAAAAACATTCAAAACAATAAAATCTGTGCATAATATCAGGAATAAAAATCACAAAGTCTGTAGCAATATCTGGGATTGAGTTAGCCAAAACAAAACCGGATATTTCCGGTTACATCCAGTCATATCCTGAGAACTCCTGTGGAATTCGTATGCAATGGACCGAGAAAATCACAGTACAAATGGTTTTGGATAAAAGCAAAGTCTTTTCGTTATGCAAGTGCATAAAATGTCATCTACACAAACATATATATCATGTTTGTTTGCCACAGTTGCTCTAGCAGTCTCCCTAGAAAATAGGAATGTGTAGAGGTGGTATCTGCATGATGAAGCAATTAGTGTTTCTACGGTACAAAATGAAATGTTCCCTGATAAAAATATTCAAAACAATATAGTCAATCGATAATATGCAGAAAACAGAAACACAGAGGCTTTCACAATATTTTGGATTGAGTTAGCCAAAACACAACCGGATATTTCTGGTTTCATCCAGTCATATCCGGAGAAACTGGTGTGGAATTCCTATGCACTGGACCGAGAAAATCACAGTAAAAATGGTTTTGGAGAAAAGCAAAGTCTTTTCGTTAGGCAAGTGCATAAAATGTCATCTATACAAACAGAAATAGCATGTTTGTTTGCCGTAGTTCCTCTAGCTTTCTCCCTAGAAAATACAAATGTGTAGAGCTGGTGTCTCCATGTGGAAACAATTAGTGATTTGCAGTTCAAAATTAAATGTTCCCTGATAAAACCATTCAAAACAATAAAGTCTGTGGATAATATCAGAAATACACAAACACAAAGGCTGTAGCACTTTCTGGGATTGATTTAGCCAAAACATAACCGGATATTTCCAGTTTCATCCAGTCATATCCAGACAAAATCCTGTGGAATTCCTATGCACTGGACCTAGATAATCACAGTCAAAATGGTTTTGGAGAAAAGCAAACTCTTTTCGTTAGGCAAGTGCATAAAATGTCATCTATACAAACAGAAATAGCATGTTTGTATGCTGCAGTTCCTCTAGCATTCTCAGTAGAAAATACGAATGTGTAGAGCTGGTGTTCCCATGAGGAACCAATTAGTGTTTCAATGGTACAAAATTAAATGTTCTCAGATAAAAATATTCAAAACAATAAAGTCCATCGATAATATCCAGAAAACACAAACACAGAGGCTTTCAAAATATTTCAGATTGAGTTAGCCAAAACACAACAGGATATTTCTGGTTTCATCCTGTCATATCCGGACAAACTGTTGTGGAATTCGTATGCAATGGACCGAGAAAATCTCAGTACAAATGGTTTTGGAGAAAAGCAAAGTCTTTTCGTTAGGCAAGTGCATAAAATGTCATCGATACAAGCAGAAATATCATGTTTGTTTGCCGTAGTTCCTCTAGCTTTCTCCCTAGAAAATACGAATATGTAGAGCCGGTGTCTCCATGTGGAACCAATTATTCTATCAAAGCTCAAAATAAAATATTCCCCGATAAAAACATTCAAAACAATAAAGTCCATTGATAGTATCCAGAAAGAAACAAACATAGAGGCTCTAGCAATATCTGGGATTGAGTTAGCCAAAACAAAACCGGATATTTCCGGTTTCCTCCAGTCATATCCGGACAAACTCCTGTGCAATTCGTATGCAATGGACCGAGAAAATCACAGTAGAAATGATTTTGGAGAAAAGCAAAGTCGTTTCGTTAGGCAAGTGCATAAAAAGTCATCGATACAAACAGAAATATCATGTTTGTTTACCGCAGTTCCTCTAGCTTTCTCCCTAGAAATTACTAATGTATAGAGCTGGTGTCTCCATGTGGAAACAATTAGTGTTTCGCAGTTGAAAATTAAATGTTCCCTGATAGAAAACATTCAAAACAATAAAGTCTGTGGATAATATCAGGAATACAAAAACACAAAGTCTGTAGCAATATCTGGGATTGAGTTAGCCAAAACAAAACCGGATATTTCCGGTTACATCCAGTCATATCCTGACAACTCCTGAGGAATTCGTATGCAATGGACCGAGAAAATCACAGTACAAATGGTTTTGGAGAAAAGCAAAGTCTTTTCGTTAGGCAAGTGCATAAAATGTCATCTACACAAACATAAATATCATGTTTGTCTGCCACAGTTGCTCTAGCAGTCTCCCTAGAAAATAGGAATGTGTAGAGCTGGTGTCCCCATGATGAAGCAATTAGTGTTTCTACGGTACAAAACTAAATGTTCCCTGATAAAAATATTCAAAACAATAAAGTCCATCGATATTATCCAGAAAACACAAACACAGAGGCTTTTCACAATATTTTGGATTGAGTTAGCCAAAACACAACCGGATATTTCTGGTTTCATGCAGTCATATCCGGGGAAACTGGTGTGGAATTCATATGCAATGGACCGAGAAACTCACAGTACAAAGATTTTGGAGAAAAGCAAAGTCTTTTCGTTAGGCAAGTGCATAAAATGTCATCTATACAAACAGAAATAGCATGTTCGTTGGCCGCATTTCCTCTAGCAGTCTCGCTAGAAAATATGAATGTGTAGAGCTGGTGTCTCCATGTGGAAACAATTAGTGATTTGCAGTTCAAAATTAAATGTTCCCCGATAAAACCATTCAAAACAATAAATGTCATCGATACAAACAGAAATATCATGTTTGTTTGCCGCAGTTCCTGTAGCTTTCTCCCTAGAAAATAAGAATGTGTAGAGCTGGTGTCCCCATGATGAACCAATTAGTGTTTCAACGGTACAAAAGTAAATATTCCGATAAAAACTTTCAAAACAATAAAGTCCATCGATAATATCCAGAAAACACAAACACAGAGGCTGTAGCAATATTTGGGATTGAGTTAGCAAAAAAAAACCAAAAATTTCCGGATTCCTCCAGTCATATCTGGACAAACTGGTGTGGAATTCCTATGCAATGGACCAAGCAAATCACAGTAAAAATAGTTTTGGAGAATAGCAAAATCTTTTCATTAGGCAAGTGCATAAAATGTCATCTATACAAACAGAAATATCAGGTTTATTTTTCGCAGTTCCTCTAGCTTTCTCCCTAGAAAATACGTATGTGTAGAGCTGGTGTCTCCATGTGGAAACAATTAGTGATTTGCAGTTCAAAATTAAATGTTCCCCGATAAAACCATTCAAAACAATAAAGTCTGTGGATAATATCAGAAATACACAAACACAAAGATGTAGCAATATCTGTGATTGAGTTAGCCAAAACCAAACCGGATATTTCCGGTTTCATCCAGTCATATCCAGACAAAATCCTGTGGAATTCCTATGCACTGGACCGAGAAAATAACAGTAAAAATGGTTTTGGAGAAAAGCAAACTCTTTTCGTTAGGCAAGTGCATAAAATGTCATCTACACAAACAGAAATAGCATGTTTGTTTGTCGCAGTTCCTCTAGCTTTCTCCCTAGAAAATACGAATGTGTAGAACTTGTGTCTCCATGTGGAACCAATTAGTGTTTCCAAGATCAAAATTAAATGTTCCCTGATAAAAAACATTCAAAACAATAAAGGCCACCGATAATATCCAGAAAACACAAACACAGATGCAGTAGCAATATCTGGGATTGAGTTAGCCAAAACAAAAACTGATATTTCTGTTTTCATCCAATCACATCCGGAAAAACTGGTGTGGAATTCATATGCAATGGACCGAGAAAATCACAGTAAAAATGGTTTTCGAGAAAACCAATGTCTTTTCGTTAGGCAGGTGCATAAAATCTCATCTATACAAACAAAATTTCATGTTTGTTTGCCGCATTTCCTCTAGCAGTCTCGCTAGAAAATATGAATGTGTAGAGCTGGTGTCTCCATGTGGAACCAACTAGTGTTTCAACGGTACAAAATTAAATGTTCCCTGATAAAAATATTCAAAACAATAAAGTCCATCGATATTATCCAGAAAACACAAACACAGAGGCTTTCAGAATATTTTGGATTGAGTTAGCCAAAACACAACCGGATGTTCCTTTTTTCATCCAGTCATATTCGGACAAACTGGTGTGAAATTCATATGCAATGGACCAAAAAAATCACAGTATAAATGGTTTGGGAAAAGCAAAGTCTTTTTATTAGGCAAGTGCATAAAATGTCTTCTATACAAACAGAAATATCATGTTTGTTTGCCGCAGTACCTCGAGCTTTTCCGTAGAAAATAAGAATGTGTAGAGCTGGTTTCTCCATGTGGAACAATTGGTGTTTCTAAGCACAAAATTAAATGTTCCCTGATGAAAACATTCAAAACAATAAAGTACATCAATAATATCCAGAAAACACAAACACAGAGGCTTTCACAACATTTCGGATTGAGATAGCCAAAACACAACCGGATATTTCTGGTTTCATCCAGTCATATCCGGAAAAAGTCATTTGGAATTCGGATGCAATGGACTGAGAAAATCACAGTAAAAATGGTTTTGCTGAAAAGCAAAGTCTTTTCGTTAGGCAAGTGCATAAAATGTCATCTATACAAACAGAAGTATCATGTATGTTTGCCACAGTTCCTCTAGCTTTCTCCCTAGGAAATACGAATATGTTCATCTGGTGTATCCATGTGGAAACAATTACTGTATCCAAGCTCAAAACAAAATATTCCCGGACAAAAAACATTCAAAATAATAAAGTCCGTGGATAATATCCAGAAAACAAACACAGAGGCTATAGCAATATCTGGGATTGAGTTAGCCAAAACGAAACCGGATATTTCCGGTTTCATCCTGTCATATCTGTTCAAAGTTCTGTGGAATTCGTATGCAATGGACTGAGAAAATCACAGTAAAAATGGTTTTGGAGAAAAGCAAAGTCTTTTCCTTAGGCAAGTGCATAAAATGTCATTTATACAAACTAATATCATGTTTGTTGGCTGCAGTTCCTCTAGATTTCCCCCTAGAAAATATGAATGTGTAGAGCTGGTGTCTCCATGTGGAAACAATTAGTGTTTCAACGGTACAAAAATAAATGTTCCCTGATAAAAAAACATTCAAAACAATAAAGTCTGTTGATAATATCAGGAATGCACAAACTCAGAGGCTGTAGCAATATCTGTGATTAAATTAGCCAAAAAAAAAAACGGACATTTCCGGTTTCATCCAGTCATATCCGGACAAACTGGTGTGGAATTTGTATGGAATGGACCGAGAAAATCACAGTACAAATGGTTTTGGAGAAAAGCAAAGTCTTTTCATTAGGCAAGTGCATAAAATGTCATCTATAGAAACAGAAATATCATGTTTGTTTGTCGCCGTTCCTCTAGCTTTCTCCCTAGAAAATATGAATGTGTAGAGCTCGTGTCTCCATGTGTAACCAATTAATGTTTCCAAGCACAAAATTAAATGTTTCCTGAAAAAAATATCCAAAAAAATAAAATCCGTGGGTAATATCAGGAATACACCTTCACAGAGGCTGTAGCAATATTCCGGATTGAGTTTTACAAAATACAACCAGATATTTCTGGTTTCATCTAGTCATATCCGGACAAACAGGTGTGGAAATCGTATGCAATGGACTGAGAAAATCACAGTAAAAATGGTTTTGGAGAAAAGCAAAGTCTTTTCGTTAGGCAAGTGCATAAAATTTCATCTATACAAACGGAAATATCATGTTTGTTTGCCGCAGTTCTTCTAGCTTTCTCCCTAGAAAATATGAACGGGTAGAGCTTGTATACCCATGATGAACCAATTAGTGATTCTACGGTAAAAAATTAAATGTTCCCTGCTAAAACATTCAAAACAATATAGTCCATGGATAATATCCAGAAAACACAAACACAGAGGCTGGAGCAATATTTCGGATTGAGTTAGCCAAAACACAACCGGATATTTCCAGTTTCTTGCAGTCATATCCGGACAAACTGGTGTGGAATTCGTATGCAATGGACCGAGAAAATCACGGTACAAATGGTTTTGGAGAAAAGCAAAGTCTTTTCGTTAGGCAAGTGCATAAAATGTCATCTATACAAACAGAAGTATCATATTTGTTTGCCGCAGTTCCTTTCTCCCTAGAAAATATGAATGTGTAGAGCTGGTATCTCCATGTGGAACCAATTAGTGTTTCCAAGCACAAAATTAAATATTCCCTGGAAAAAAACATTCAAAACAATAATGTCCTTGGATTAAATCAGGAATACAAAAACACAGAGGCTGTAACAATATCTTGGATTGAGTTAGCCAAAAAAAACCCGGATATTTACGGTTTCATCCAGTCATATCCGGAGAAACTGGTGTGGAATTCGCATGCAATGGACCGAGAAAATCACAGAAAAATGGTTTTGGAGAAAAGCAAAGTCTTTTCGTTAGCAAGTGCATAAAATTTCATCTATACAAACAGAAATATCATGTTTGTTTGCCGCAGTTCCTCTAGGTTTCTACCTGGAAAATACAAATGTGTAGAGCTGGTGTCTGCATTTGGAAACAATTAGTGTTTCAACGGTACAAAATTAAATGTTCCCTGAATAAAAAACATTCAAAAAATATAGTCAGTGGATAATATCAGGAATGCACAAACACAGAGGCTGTAGCAATATCTGGGATTGAGTTAGCCAAAACCAAATTGGATATTTCCAGCTTCATCCAGTCATATCCGGACAAACTGGTGTGGAATTCGTATGCAATGGACCGAGAAAATCACAGTAAAAATGGTTTTGGAGAAAAACAAAGCCTTTTTGTTAGGCAAGTGCATAAAATGTCATCTATAGAAACAGAAATATCATGTTTGTTTGCCGCAGTTTCTCTAGCTTGCTCCCTGGAAAATACAAATGTGTAGAACTGGTGTCTCCACGTGGAACCAATTAGTGATTCCCAGCACAAAATTAAATGTTCCCTGAAAAAAACATTGAAAAATATGAAGTCCATGAATAATATCAGGAATACACAAACACAGAGGCCGTAGAAATATTTCGTATTGAGTTAGCCAAAACACAACCAGATATTTCTGGTTTCATCCAGTCATATCCGGACAAAGTGTTGTGGAATTCGTATGCAATGTACCGAGAAAATCACAGTAAAAATTGTTTTGGAGAAAAGCAAATATTTGCGTTAGGGAAGTGCATAAAATGTCATCTTTACAAACAGAAATATGTTTGTTTGCCACAGTTCCTATAGCTTTATCCCTAGAAAATATGAATGTGTAGAGCTGGTGTCTCCATGTGGAAACAATTAGTGTTTCACAGCACAAAATTAAATGTTCCCTGATAAAGAACATTCAAAAAAATAAAGTCTGTTGGTAATATCAGGAATGCAGAAACTCAGAGGCTGTAGAAATATCTGGGATTGAGTTAGCCAAAACAAAACAGGATATTTCCGGGGTCATCCAGTCATATCAGGAAAAACTATTGTGGAATTCATATGAAGTGTACCGAGAAAATCAAAGGAAAATGGTTTTGGTGAAAAGCAAAGTCTTTTCATTAGGCAAGTGCATAAAATGTCATCTATACAAACAGAAATATCATGTTTGTTTTTCACAGTTCCTCTAGCTTTCTCCATAGAAAATATGAATGTGTAGAGCTGGTGTCTCCATCTGGAAACAATTAGTGTTTCACAGCACAAAATTAAATGTTCCCCGATAAAAAACATTCAAAACAATAAAGTCTGTGGATAATATCCACAAAAAACAATCACAGAGGATGTAGCAATATGTGGGATTGAGTTAGCCAAAACAAAACCGGATATTTCCGGTTTCATCCAGTCATATCCGGACAAACTGGTGTGGAATTCGTATGCAATGGACCGAGAAAATCACAGTAAAAATGGTTTTGGAGAAAAGCAAAGTCTTTTCGTTAGGCAAGTGCATCAAATGTAATCTATAGAAACAGAAATATCATGTTTGTTTGCCGCAGTTCCTCTAGGTTACTCCATAGAAAACACGAATGTGTAGAGCTGGTGTCCTCATGTGGAACCAATTAGTGATTCCAAGCACAAAATTAAATGTTCCCTGATAAAAAAACATTCAAAACAATAAAGTTCATGGATAATATCAGGAATACACAAACACAGAGTCTGTAGCAATATCTGGGATTGAGTTAGCCAAAACAAAACTGGATATTTCCGGTTTCATCCAGTCATATCCGGTAAACTGGTGTGGAATTCGTAAGCAATAGACTGAGATATTCACAGAAAAATTGGTTTTGGAGAAAAGCAAAGTCTTTTCATTAGGCAAGTGCATAAAATGTCATCTATACAAACAGAAATATAATGTTTGTTTTTAACAGTTCCTCTAGCTTTCTCTCTAGAAAATACGAATGTGTAGAGCTGGTGTCTCCATGTGGAACCAATTAGTGTTTCCAAGCACAAATTTAATTTTCCCTGATAAAAACATTCAACACAATAAGTCTGTGGATTATATCAGAAAAAAAACAAACACAGAGGCTGTAGCAATATCTGGGATTGAGTAAGCCAAAAGAAAACCAGATATTTCCGGTTTCATCCAGTCATATACGGACAAACTGGTGTGGAATTCGTATGCAATGGACCGAGAAAATCACAGTAAAAATGGTTTTGGAGAAAAGCAAAGTCTTTACTTTAGGCAATTGCATAAAATGTCATCTACAGACACGGAAATATCATGTTTGTTTGCCACAATTCCGCTAGCTTTCTCCTTAGAAAATACGAATGTGTAGAGCTGGTGTTCCCATTATGAAACAATTAGTGTTTCAATGGTACAAAATTAAATGTTCCCTGATAAAAACATTTAAAACCATAAGTTCATCGATAATATCCAGAAAACTCAGACACAGAGTCTGTAGCAATATTTCGGATTGATTTAGCCAAAACAAAACCGGATATTTCTGGTTTCATCCACTCATATCCGGACAAACTGGTGTGGAATTCGTATGCAATGGACCGAGAAAATCACAGTAAAAATGGTTTTGGAGAAAATCAAAGTCATTTTGTTAGGCAAGTGCATAAAATGTCATCTATAGAAACAGAAATATCATGTTTGTTTGCTGCAGTTCCTCTAGCATTCTCCCTAGAAAATACGAAAATGTAAAGCTAGCTGGTGTCTCCATGTGGAACCAATTAGTGTTTCCAAGCACAAAATTAAATGTTACATGATATAAACATTCAACACAATAAAGTCTGTGGATTATATCCGGAAAAAACAAACACAGATGCTGTAGCAATATCTGGGATTTAGTTAGCCAAAACACAACCAGATATTTCCGGTTTCATCCAGTCATATACGGTCAAAGTGGTGTGGAATTCCTATGCAATGGACCAAGAAAATCACAGTAAAAAATGGTCTTGGAGAAAAGCAAAGGCTTTTCTTTAGGCAAGTGCATAAAATGTCATCGATACAAACAGAAATATCATGTTTGTTTACCACAGTTCCTCTAGCATTCTCCCTAGAAAATACAAATGTGAAGAGCTTGTGTCTCCACGTGGAACCAATTAGTGATCTCAAGCACAAAATTAAATGTTCCCTGATAAAAACATTCAAAACAATAAGGTCTGTGGATTATATCCAGAAAAAAAAAAAAACAAACACAGAGGCTGTAGCAATATCTGGGTTTGAGTTAGCAAAAACAAAACCGGATATTTCCGGTTTCATCCAGTCATATCCGGACAAACTCCTGTGGAATTCGTATGCAATGAACAGAGAAAATCACAGTACAAATGGTTTTGGAGAAAAGCAAAGTCTTTTCGTTAGGCAAGTGCATCAAATGTCATCTATACAAACAGAAATATGATGTTTGTTTGCAGCAGTTCCTCTACCTTTCTCCCTAGAAAATACGATTGTGTAGAGCTGGTATCCCATGTGGAAACAATTAGTGTCTTGCAGCACAAAATTACTTGTTACGTGATTAAAAACATTCAAAACAATAAAGTCCGTGGATAATATCAGGAATACACAAACACAGAGGCAGTAACAATATCTGGGATTGAGTTAGCCAAAAAAAACCCGGATATTTCCGGTTTCATCCAGTCATATCCGGACAAACTGGTGTGGAATTCCTGTGCAATGGACCGAGAAAATCACAGTACAAATGGTTTTGGAGAAAAGCAAAGTCTTTTCGTTAGGCAAGTGCATAAAATGTCATCTAGACAAAGAGAAATATCATGTTTGTTTGCCGCAGTTCCTCAAGCTTTCTCCCTAGAAAATACGAATGTGTAGAGCTGGTGTCCCGTGATGAACCAATTAGTGTTTCTGCAGTACAGAAATAAATGTTCCCTGATAAAAACATTCAAAATAATAAAGTCCATCAATAATATCCAGAAAACACAAACACAGAGGCTTTCACAGTATTTCGGATGGAGTTATCCAAAACACAACCGGATATTTCTGGTTTCATCCAGTCATATGCGGACAAACTGGTTTGGAATTCGTATACAATGGACCGAGAAAATCACAGTAAAAATGGTTTTGCAGAAAGGCAAAGTCTTTTCATTAGGCAAGTGCATAAAATGTCATCTATACAAACAGAAATATCATGTTTGTTTGCCACAGTTCCTCTAGCTTTCTCCATAGAAAATAGGAATGTGTAGAGCTGGTGTCTCCATCTGGAACCAATTAGTGTTTCCAAGCACAAAATTAAATGTTCCCTGACAAAAAAATTCAAAACAATAAAGTCCATCGATCATATCCAGAAAACAAAAACACGGAGGCTTTCACAATATTTCGGATTGAGTTAGCCAAAACACAGTAAAAATGGTTTTGGAGAAAAGCAAAGTCTTTTCGTTAGGCAAGTGCATAAAATGTCATCTATAAAAACAGAAATATCATGTTTGTTTGCCGCAGTTCCTGTAGCTTTCTCCCTAGAAAATAAGAATGTGTAGAGCTGGTGTCCCCATGATGAACCAATTAGTGTTTCAACGGTACAAAAGTAAATATTCCGATAAAAACTTTCAAAACAATAAAGTCCATCGATAATATCCAGAAAACACAAACACAGAGGCTGTAGCAATATTTGGGATTGAGTTAGCAAAAAAAAACCAAAAATTTCCGGATTCCTCCAGTCATATCTGGACAAACTGGTGTGGAATTCCTATGCAATGGACCAAGCAAATCACAGTAAAAATAGTTTTGGAGAATAGCAAAATCTTTTCATTAGGCAAGTGCATAAAATGTCATCTATACAAACAGAAATATCAGGTTTATTTTTCGCAGTTCCTCTAGCTTTCTCCCTAGAAAATACGTATGTGTAGAGCTGGTGTCCCCATGATGAACCAATTACTGTTTCCACGGTAGAAAATTAAATGGTCCCTGATAAAACATTCAAAAAAATAAAGTTCATCGATAATATCCAGAAAACACAAACACAGAGGCTTTCACAGTATTTCAGATTCAGTTAGCCAAAACACAACCGGATATTTCTGTTTTCATCCAGTCATATCCGGACAAAGTTGCGTGGAATTCGTATGCAATGGGCTGAGAAAATGGGAGTAAAAATAGTTTTGGAGAAAAGCAAAGTCTTTTCGTTAGGCAAGTGCATAAAATATCATCAATACAAACAGAAATCCCGTGTTTGTTTGCCACAGTTCCTCTAGCTTTCTCCCTAGAAAATACGAATATATAGAGCTGGTGTCTCCATGTGGAACCAATTACTGTATCCAAGCTCAAAATAAAAGGTTCCCCGATAAAAAGTATTGAAAACAATAAAGTCCATTGATAGTATACAGAAAAACCAAACATAGAGGCTGTAGCAATATCTGGGATTGAGTTAGCCAAAAAAAACCCGGATATTTCCGGTTTCATTCGGTAAACACAAACAGAGAGGCTGTCGCATTATCTGGGATTCAGTTAGCAAAAACAGAACCTGATATTTCTGCTTTCATCCAGTCATATCCGGACAAAGTGGTGTGGAATTCGTATGCAATGGACCGAGAAAATCACAGTAAAAATGATTTTTGAGAAAAGCAAAGTCTTTTGGTTAGGCAATTGCATAAAATGCCACCTATGTAAAAAAAATATCATGTGTGTTTGCTACAGTTCCTCTAGCTTTCTCCCTAGAAAGTACGAATGTGTAGAACTGGTGTCTCCATAATGAACCAATTAGCATTTCAACGGTACAAAATTAAATGTTCCCTGATAAAAACATTCAAAACAATAAAGTCCATTGATAGTATCCAGAAAAAAAAAACACAGGGGCTGTACCATTATCTGGGATTGAGTAAGCCAAAACACCACCAGACATTTCTGGTTTCATCCAGTCATATCCGAACAAACTGGTGTGGGATTCGTATGCAATGGACCGAGAAAATAACAGTACAAATGGTTTTGGAGAAAAGCAAAGTCTTTTCATTAGGCAAGTGCAAAAAATGTCATCGATACAAACAGAAATATCATGTTTGTTTGCCGCAGTTCCTCTAGCTTTCTCCCTAGAAAATACGAATGTGTAGAGCTGGTGTCCCCATGATGAACCAATTAGTGATTCAACGGTACAAATTTAAATGTTCCCTGATAAAAAATATTCAAAACAATAAAGTCCATTGATAATATCCAGAAAACACAAACACAGAGGCTTTCAAAATATTTCGGATTGAGTTAGCCAAAACACAACCGGATATTTCTGGTTTCATCCAGTGGTATCCGGAGGAACTGGTGTGGAATTCGTATGCAATGGACCGAGAAAATCACAGTAAAAATGGTTTTGGAGAAAAGGAAAGTCTTCTCGTTAGGCAAGTGCATAAAATGTCATTTATACAAACAGAAATATCATGTTTGTTTGCCACAGTTCCTCTAGCTTTCTACCTAGAAAATACGAATGTGTAGAGCTGCTGTCTCCATGTGGAACCAATTACTGTATGCAAGCTCAAAATAAAATGTTCCCCGATAAAAAGCATTCAAAACAATAAAGTCTGTGGATAATATCAGGAATACAAAAACACAGAGGCTGTAGCAATATCTGGGACTGAGTTAGCCAAAATAATACCGGATATTTCCTGTTTCATCCAGTCATATCCGGACAAGGTGGTGTGGAATTCGTATGCAATGGACCGAGACTATCACAGTAGAAATGGTTTTGGAGAAAAGCAAAGTCTTTTCATTAGGCAAGTGCATAAAATGTCATCTATAGAAACAGAAATATCATGTTTGTTTGTCGCAGTTCCTCTAGCTTTCTCCCTAGAATATACGATTGTGTAGAGCTGGTGTCTCCATGTGGAACCAATTAATGTTTGTACCGTACAACATGTAATGCTCCCTGATAAAAACATTCAGAACAATAGAGTCCCTTGATAATAGCCAGAAAACACAAACACAGAGGCCGTAGCAATATTTCGGATTTAGTTAGCCAAAACACAACCGGATATTTCTGGTTTAAAGCAGTCATATCTGGACAAAGTCGTGTGGAATTCGTATGCAATGGACCGAGAAAATCGCAGTAAAAATGGTTTTGGAGAAAAGCAAATTCTTTTCCTTAGGCAAGTAGATAAAATGTCATCTATACAAACAGAAATATCATGTTTGTTTGCCACAGTTACTCTAGCTTTCTCCCTAGAAAATACGAATGTGTAGAGCTGGTGTCACCTTATGGAACCAATGAGTGTTTCAGCGGTTGAAAATTAAATGTTCTCTGATAAAAACATTCAAAACAATAAGTCCATCGATAATATCCAAAAAACACACACACAGAGGCTTTCACAATATTTCGGATTGAGTTAGCCAAAACACAACCGGATATTTCTGGTTTCATCCAGTCATATCTGGACAAACTGGTGTGGAATTCATATGCAATGGACCGAGAAAATCAGAGTAAAATGGTTTTGGAGAAAAGCAAAGTTTTTTCGTTAGGCAAGTGCATCAAATGTCATCTATGCAAACAGAAATATCATGTTTGTTTGCCGCAGTTCCTCTAGATTTCTCCATAGAAAATACGAATGTGTAGAGCTGGTGTCTCCATGTGGAACCAATTAGTGTTTCCAAGAAGAAAACTAAATATTCCCTGATAAAAAACATTCTAAACAATAAATTCCGTGGATACTATCAGGAATACACAAACACAGAAGCTTTAGCAATATCTGGGAATTAGTTAATAAAAAAGCCATCTGCACATTAATGTTTATTGCAGCTCAATTCACAATAGCTAAGACCTGGAACCAACCCAAATGCCCATCAACAGTAGACTGGATAAAGAAATTATGGGACATGTACTCCATAGAATACTATACAGCAGTAAGAAACAACGAAACCCAGTCTTTTGCAACAAGATGAAGCAATCTGGAAAACATCATGCTGAGTGAATTAAGCCAGTCCCTGTGAAATTAAGATAGGATGGGGTTAAATTGGAATGTGAAATTAAGATAGGATGGGGTTAAATTGGAATGTGAAATTAAGATAGGAAGGGTTAAAATGGAGCTGCTGAGCTGACTGCATATTGTTTTGCTTCTGTACAAAATGCTTTGGCTTGCGAAATGCATTTTTTTAAGATAACTAGACTTTAGCTGACCTTGTAACATGTGATGATTGTGCTAATGCGTTTATGAGATAATTGAGCATGTGATAATTATTTTAGGAGCTATGTTGAGTTTTTGGTCATGATGACCCCGTGTTTATGCTTGCTCAAGGTCTTTTGTCCCCTCACCCTGGAAAAACCCTGTGTCTTATGAGAATTTGTCATGCTGCGGTTTATCTTGTGATCCTTTGTGAAATGCTGTGGAGATATGCTAATGTTGTGGTTTTTAGCCTTAAATACTTTGAGCAGTTGATGATCGGTGCCTCTCTTCTCGCACTGCACCAGAGGGTGTTGTTGTGCTTAAGAGTTGGCCCATCTGCGCAGATGAAATAAACTTCCTCATGTTCTTTACAGCGATTGGAATGGAATTCGTGTTTCTGGGGTCGGTAGAAGTGTGAGGCACCTTTCGGGGGTCTTACATCTTGGGGGCTCGTCCGGGATTGGAGACCCCAGACCCACGCTCCATTTTCCAATCGGAGGTAAGTTTTTGCTGTTTTAAGTGTTTTTGTGTGTCTGGTTGATTTTTTTTATTTTTTCCCAGGGCGCTTGACGTACCGGAGGTTTATGTTGTACGGGCACTAGGCGTCCGGGCGCTAGGCGCCGAAAGAGTTGAGGCAGTAGTAGGAAAGGACAGACGTGTCCACGACCCCTGGCTCGGGCCCTGGGGGACGCTCCAGTGGCGGTGTTTCGGTGGAGGCTGGCTAGGCCGCTCTCCCACCAGGTACAAGGTTTTCTTCCCCGGGAGAAGAGGGCTGGTGGCAGCAGCCACTCCCGTCGGAAGTCTTGGTTTCAGTTTTGTCTCGGTCTTCTTCCCCAGGAGAAGGGCTGGTGGCAGCAGCCACTCCCGTCGGAAGTTGTGGTTTCGGTTTTGTCTTGGTTTTGCGCGCAGTGTCTTTGTGAAGTTTTGTGATTTGTGAGTCTTGTGATTGTTTCTGTGTTCTAATATACTAACCTTACTTGCCTTTCCCCTCCAACATGGGACAGGAATTAACTACACCTTTGAGTCTTACTCTAGGTCATTGGAGAGAGGTCCGGGAACGGGCCCAAAACTTGTCTATAAGAGTGCAGAAGAAGAACTGGACAAGTTTTTGTACGTCCGAGTGGCCAGCCTTAAACGTCGGGTGGCCACGGGATGGGACTTTTGACTCTCAAATTATCTTACAGGTGAAGAGCCAGGTCTGCAGGGGAGGTAAAGAAGGGCGCCTGAAACAAGTGCCCTACATCTTTGTGTGGGAGGATCTGGCGAAAAACCCCCCAGACTGGGTAAAACCTTTCCTCCTTTCTAACAGGGCGGTGGCAGAGCTCGATCCTGCTATGCCCACCGCCGCCCTGAGGATAAAGCCCAGTTCTGGATTGTCAGCAGTTGCTCTGGGGGTGGCGTCGAGCCCCAAACCCCCTCCGATCCTACCCGCAACACCCCTAGTATCAGAAATTGCAGATCAATTACAGGAATTGGACACCCTCAAACCTGAAAAACCCTCAACTCCTCCAGGCAGGCAGGAAGACCTTTTTGATATTCCACCACCTTCCCCTCGCCTCCTTAGGAGGACACCTTATATCCCCCGCTTCCCAAAGAGACCCGCGGTGCCCTTTTTGGAAACCAGAAGAGAAATGGAGGAGGAAGAATCCGATGAAATGGAGAGGGGAGGACCCCCGGCCCGTTCTAACTGGCCGCCCTTCTCCACCTTATAACTGGGATCATAAGCCCTGACAGGACTTGCAGGGCCTGTTTTACTAACATTAATTTTACTATACTTAAATGAAACTCTGTAGGAGACTCAGACTCTACTGCCAGACTCTCCTGAAGAGATTAGCTGAAGGGGTTAAAGTTATTTAGTTAAAAACAAAAGGGGAAGTTTAAGATGGGCTAAGAAACAGAAACTAATTAGGATCCTGGCCACCACAGTTAAAGGGAAGCAGAGTAAGGGAAAATCAGAATAGGCAGGGACCCCGGGAGACCGACAAAAGCACAGAGAAGTGCCCAGAAGGACAGGTCTGCTTAAGATCCGACTAACAACGGGAATCCAGTGGTGCACGTCTGCCACACGGGACTGAACAGACCAAAAACGGCCTCTGCAAGCCAGCGAGAGGAAAGACGGCAGCAGCGGAGTGGTGAGGCTGGGCGACAGCGGCCCCTCCCTCGCTGGGATACGTGTGGTCCGTCACACGGCTGGGGGTAGTGTTGGGGATGCAGGCCCTGCCCAGGTTCCTGTGGATGACACTCTATCACCTCCTGCGGTGTCCGGGATGGGCCCACGTGAGCCGACATCCCCCTAGCTTCCGGAGTACAACGGGGACAACAGTGAGAGGTGGTCGAACGAGGTCAGTGGTCTGGGTTTCTATCTCCAACCCCCCCCTCCCGAGAACTTTGCTCGGCGGGCAGAGCTGATGGACCAAGCACTCCGTGCAGCCAAGAAAAAGGAGTGGGTGAAAATGCACAAGAACAGCAGGTACGCTTTCGCCACTACCCATGGGGAACTCAGAACAGATAAAGGCTTTTCCGACGAAGCGCCAATGTTTCCCCGATTTGGACAACCAAAGATACTGGGGTCAGATAATGGACCCAGCTTTGTCTCCCGGGCAAGCCAGAGGTGGCCAGGGTGCAGGGGGTTTAGCTAAAGAAAGCTTTATTCAGCTAGGGGAATCTTTAACCATAACGGAGAACTGGCACTGGGGACTGGGTCGAGATGTCACCGACGGTTTTTATTTGGGGGTTTATAATACCATGGGTGTTAGACTATATTTGTTTTCCCAATTGATCTGGTCTGGGCTGGATGTGGAGGCGTGGATGCAGCGACAGGCACAGCACTATAACAAATTAGGCAGTGCTGGCTTGCGCTGCGTTCAGGCTTCTGTATATAAACTGCGTATGGAAACCCACACTCGCGGTAGATCGGCTGGGGCCAAGTATTAATTCTTTTGCAACTTCCCTACCCCGCCAGGCTTTGTTTAAATGTTCGCCTCCCGGGGCTTCGAAGGCTTCCAAGAGGAGCAGTCCCCAGCTTTGCTCTCCGACCTCTCTGCCATGGAGTCGGCACCTAACAACAGCCCAGGGAACTACGACCCTGGGACTGGGGCTGTGAAGGAGAAGCTCCGGGAGAAACTCCGGGGGCCAGAGGGCAGCCGAGGTGGCAGCCGGGGCAGCTACAATCCCCTGCAGTACCAGGTGGCACACTGCGGGCAGATGGCTGTGCACCTGCCTCCGACCTTGACGGCACCAGGCCAGCCCCTGTGTGTCCCCGAGGCCCCCTTGGCCACCACTGTGCCCCCTGTGCACCTGCCCCCAACCCTGACGGCACCAGGCCAGCCCCTGTGCGTCCCCGAGGCCCCCATGGCCACCATCGTGCCCCCCAACAGCCCCCTCAAGGCGCCCTCCCCGGCTGACCCCTCGCAGGAGGACAAGGAGGAAGTGAAGGACAGCCTGGAATACCGGCTGCGGCGGGAGCACAACAATATCGCCGTGCGCAAGAGCAGGGACAAGGCCAAGCGGCGCATCCTGGAGATACAACAGTACATGGCAGAAAATGAGCAGCTGCGCAGCCGCGTGAGGCAGCTCACGCAGGAGCTGGATATCCTGCGCAGGTGTTTGAAAGCTATTACAAATTTGTTGTCCTTGGTCAGTACAGAAATTAAAAGTTAAGGACATAAAAGAAAAGAGTATCGTTGGTAAGAAGGGCTAAAGAGAAAAGAGCTTTTTATATAAGGAAAGGACATGGTTTGTAAATCCGGATGGCTAGTTTACTCTAGACTGGAATGAAAATGGTAAAATGTTTACAGTAAGTCGAAGAGGGTGTGTGAAAGTCGAAGAGGGTGTGTAAAAGTCACAAAAAGTATTTGGGTCAAGTCAGCTAAATTGACTTCTTCAGGGATGTGTTTTCTGTTTTTGTCTCTGTTGTATTTTCTGTTTTTAAATTCTGATGCCTTTGTGTAATTTTTCTATCCCGCGGAACATGCTTCCCCTACCCTGTAGACTTGCTTTTGTGCTCATAGAATTGGCTGCAAGGCACAGAGATGTGTTTGTAAACCTGTGTCTGGCGGCGGATTTGGTGGGCGCATGGGGAGACGGCCGGCTGCCGACTATCAGCTTAAACTCGGACAACACCAAAGCTTCACCTGGACGGTCTTTTAAGAGTCTTATCTTGAGGGGAGTGGCTCTTGGAATCCGCTCGGGGTGGGACTCTTTAAGACTGTTTAGTATTCGTACCCGGCTCCCCTCCTTTGTTGCAGGATAAAGAAAAAGTTTTGTGCTCCCACACTCGTTTCAGATCCTGTGCCTGGCCGGCCTGCTATGATGCATGGGCAGATTTCAGACCCTTTTGTGACCACGGGCTCTCTGCCAGGGCAAGACCCCCTGACCGGACGGCCCGGCTCGGCTCTGATCGTAAAGGAGCTGAAATGCATTGGGACCATAATCGTGCCCTTGCTGGAGATAAAGCTGGGCATGCCTGACGCAGCCGTGGACACCAGCACCGAGGTCACCACCAAGGACTTAAGAAAGAAAGAAGTGGTAAAGAAGGCGGAGGATGGGAAAGACGAGGTAAACCTGGACAAGAGGCCCCAACCTGTAAGAAGTAAGCTCGACGAACAGGAGGAGCGGAGGAAAAGGTGCTTGGAACAGAACAAGGCGGTGTGGGCCCAGAGGAAGGAGCGCACGGAGACCCTGCAGCGGGAGTTTGAGCGGCTGGAGTTCAGAAACGCGGTACTAAAGATACAGGTCAGGGAGCTGGAGCAGGAGCGGCAGCAGCTGATTCTCGTACTGAACCGGCGCCGCCCCACCTGCATTGTCCGCACCGACAGCGTCCCTGCCCCTTGGATCTAATATTAATGGCTGTGGTGCAAATGGTAACTCATTCCCATTATTTCACTTAAATTTTAAGATTAAAATTTAACCAAAAGAAAAGGGGGGAATGTGAAATTAAGATAGGATGGGGTTAAATTGGAATGTGAAATTAAGATAGGATGGGGTTAAATTGGAATGTGAAATTAAGATAGGAAGGGTTAAAATGGAGCTGCTGAGCTGACTGCATATTGTTTTGCTTCTGTACAAAATGCTTTGGCTTGCGAAATGCATTTTTTTTAAGATAACTAGACTTTAGCTGACCTTGTAACATGTGATGATTGTGCTAATGCATTTATGAGATAATTGAGCATGTGATAATTATTTTAGGAGCTATGTTGAGTTTTTGGTCATGATGACCCCGTGTTTATGCTTGCTCAAGGTCTTCTGTCCCCTCACCCTGGAAAAACCCTGCATCTTATGAGAATTTGTCATGCATCTTATGAGAATTTGTCATGCTGCGGTTTATCTTGTGATCCTTTGTGTAATGCTGTGGAGATATGCTAATGTTGTGGTTTTTAGCCTTAAATACTTTGAGCAGTTGATGGTCGGGGCCTCTCTTCTCACACTGCACCAGAGGGTGTTGTTGTGCTTAAGAGTTTGGCCCATCTGCGCAGATGTAATAAACTTCCTCATGTTCTTTGCAGCGATTGGAATGGAATTCGTGTTTCTGGGGTCGGTAGAAGTGTGAGGCACCTTTCGGGGGTCTTACAGTTAAATCTAAGAGTGGAAAAAGAGAGGGAGGAGATGAACAATTTGGAACATGCTCAATCGGACTGGCCACAAATGGTGGAGTTAGAAATGTGCCAGGGGATTCCAACACAATCCCATCAAGATGGCATGTACCAATGCCATCGCACTAGTCCAAGTGATCATTTTCAGCTCACAATTGATAGCTCTGATAGGTCTAAGAGTCAAAGAGATCACACAAACAAGACAAGTATCTGCTAAAACTAACTGATAGAATCAAAAAGGGAGAGAAAGATCCAACATGGGAAGTGGGATACACAGCAGACTCATAGGATGGCAGATGTCCTAAACAACACTCTGGCCTCAGAATCAGCCCTCAAGGCATTCAGATCTGGCTGAAGAGCCCATGAGAGTATAGCAGGCATGGAAAGCCAAGATATCATGGAAAAAAAAAGAAGACCTAAATGAATGATCTCTGTGAGTGAGATCCCAGTGGAAAGAACGGGGCCATCAAAGAAGGAGGTACCCTTCTCCGAAGGGAGGAGAGAACTTCCACTTTGACTATGACCCTATTGGAATAAGATCAAAGTCAGCGAACTCTAAAGGCTTCCAAGCCCTGGCAACTCATGACTAGAGCCTAGGGAGATTACTGACGCCATGAACAGGAGTGTCAAATTGTTAAATCAGCAACAGGAGTCACTGTGTACTTACACCCCATGTGGGATCTGTCCCTAATGTGTCGTCTAAAGCCAAGTGATGCTATAACTAGTACTGAAACAGTATTTTTATACTTTGTGTTTCTGTGTGGGCACAAACTGATGAGGTCTTTACTAATTATATACTGAAGTGATCTTCTGTATATAAAGAGGATTGGAAATGAAAAAAAAAAACCTGGTGTTAAAATGGAAATGGCATAGAAAATTAATTAATTTGAAAAAAAAATTGTGTAGGATCTCTGTCTTTAATGTGCTGTACATTGCTATTTAATGCTATAATTAGTAATCTAATGGTAGTTTTTTCACTTTATTTTGCTATATGGGCAAAATGTTGAAATATTTACCTAATATATACTAAACTGATCTTCTGTATACAAAGAGAATTGAAAATGAATCTTTACATGAATGGAAGGGGAAAGGGAGCGGGAAAGGGGAGGGTTGCGGGTGGGAGGGAAGTTATGGGAGGGGGGAAGCCATTGTAACCCATAAGCTATACTTTGGAAATTTATATTCATTAAATAAAAGTTTAATAAAAAAAATCAAAACACAACCGGATATTTCCGGTTTCATCCAGTCATATCCGGACAAACTGGTGTGGAATTTGTATGCAATGGACTGAGAAAATAACAGTAAAAATGATTTTGGAGAATAGCAAAGTCTTTTCGTTAGGCAAGTGCATAAAATGTCATCTATACAAACAGAAATATCATGTTTGTTTGCCGCATTTCCTCTAGCTTTCTCCCTAGAAAATACGAATGTGTAGAGCTGGTGTTCCCATGATGAACCAATTAGTGTTTCCAACAACAAAAGTAAATGTTCCCTGATAAAAACATTCAAAACAATAAAGTCCATCGATAATATACAGAAAACACAAACACAGAGTCTTTCACAATATTTCGGATTGAGTTAACCAAAACATAACCGGATATTTCCGGTTTCATCCAGTCATATCCGGACAAACTGGTGTGGAATTCCTATGCAATGGACCGAGAAAATCAGAGTAAAAAGGGTTTTGGAGAAAAGCAAATTCTTTTCATTAGGCAAGTGCATAAAATGTCATCTATACAAACAGAAATATCACGATTGTTTGACACAGTTCCTCTAGCTTACTCCCTGGAAAATACGAATGTGTAGAGCTGGTGTCCCCATGATGAACCAATTAGTGTTTCCAACAACAGAAGTAAATGTTCCCTGATAAAAACATTCAAAACAATAAAGTCCATCGATAATATACAGAAAACACAAACACAGAGTCTTTCACAATATTTCGGATTGAGTTAACCAAAACATAACCGGATATTTCCGGTTTCATCCAGTCATATCCGGACAAACTGGTGTGGAATTCCTATGCAATGGACTGAGAAAATCAGAGTAAAAAGGGTTTTGGAGAAAAGCAAATTCTTTTCATTAGGCAAGTGCATAAAATGTCATCTATAGAAACAGAAATATCATGATTGTTTGCCGCAGTTCCTCTAGCTTTTTCCCTAGAAAATACGAATATGTACAGCTGGTGTCTCCATGTGGAACCAATTACTGTATCCAAGCTCAAAATAAAATGTTCCCGGATAAAAAGCAATTAGTGTTTCTACAGTACAAAAATAAATGTTCCCGAGAGAGCAGCAAGATGGCGGAATAGGCAGGGAGCACACTCTTTTCCGGGGGAGAGTAAGTTTAATGTAAGTGGAGATACTGCAGGGTCAAGGAAGAGTAGGGGAAGAAACAGCAGAGGAAACTCTTCCGGAAGTAGTGATTCACAGTGTACCTGCGTGGAGAGCATGGGAGCCCAAGTTCAGGACACCAGCGGCAGACTCAACACACCAGCACTGGTACGCGAGGTGAGCCAAACCTCAATAGCCCGAGACACCAGCGGGCAAGCGGAAAGAGGAGGCTAGAGGGAACGTGGCTTGAAACTCTGTGGGGAAAATTCACCAATGTAACTAGAAGAGAGAGAGGAAAAAAATAAAAAAGTGACCGATACGGACACTAGTTTCTCTCTCTCCGCTCACCTCTCAAAGGTGAGCAAGACAGAGCAGCGCCATTTTGGACATACGTCATATGCAGGGTGACCTCAGGTCTGCACCAGCCCTGAGCCTAGCAGAAACACCTGACCCTGGGGGGAGGGGTGAAATAAGAGGAGATTAGCATCTAACTTGGCAACCCAGTGGGAGACTGCAGGAGAATTGGAGCCCACACTGAGGGCAGCAGAGATTCCCTGTGTGGTCCTTGGCAAAGAGCTTCCAATCTCTGGCTCCTGTGGGTATATCATTTGCCTGCTAACTACCTCCAATTACATTCAGCTGCGTGGAATTACTTCCCTTTTGAATCAAAAAAAGAAAGAGAGATTTACCACACCTAACCTGGGAGTGTCATCTTTGACACAGCCTCAGCCCTGAGGAACCAAATACAGCTCTCAGTCCACACTCATCTCAAGCCTCTAAGACTCCACTGAAAGCAGACAGTCCACTTAATATAGAGCCATAGTGTAACAAGAAAAAACACCACAGTGAAGAAACCAAATATCTCCAACATGCCAAACAACAAACACAACAACCAAGCTAACGAGAACAAGGAAGACACTATGATGCCCCCAAATGAACAAGACACCCCAATTCAAGATTATGAAGATGATGAGATCGAAGAAATGCAATAAGCGGATCTCAAAAAATTGATAAGAACATTAAGAAGTTCTCAAAAACAAATTCTTGAACTACAGAAATCCTTAATGGACAAGATAGAAAAGCTCTCTCGTGAAAATGAAATATTAAGGAGGAATCAAAATGAAATGAAACAACTAGTGGAACAAGAAACTTTGATAGTGACGAGAAATCATAATGAAATGAAGAATTCAATAGATCAAATGACAAACACATTAGAGAACCTTAAAAACAGAGTCAGTGAAACAGAAGAGAGAATATCAGCCTTAGAAGACAGAGCACAGGAAAGTATACAGTCAAACCAAAGAAAAGAAGAGGAAATTAGAAATCTAAAAAATATTGTTGGGAATCTACAGGATACTATTAAAAAACCCAACATTCGGGTTCTAGGAGTTCCTGAAGGCATGGAGAGAGAGAAAGGATTAGAAGGCCTTTTTAGTGAGATACTTACAGAGAACTCAGGTTTGGAGAAGGACAGAGACACCCTAGTACAGGAAGCTCATAGAACACCTAATAAACATGACCAAAAGAGATCCTCACCACGACATGTTGTAATCAAACTCACCACAGTGAAACATAAAGAAAAGATCCTAAAATGTGCAAGAGAGAAACGTCAGATTACTCTTAGAGGATCTCCAATTAGACTCACAGCAGACTTCTCATCAGAAACCCTACAAGCTAGAAGGGAATGGCGAGACATAGCCCAGGTACTAAGAGAGAAAAACTGCCAGCCCAGAATACTATATCCTGCAAAGCTCTCATTTGTGAATGAAGGTGAAATTAAGACTTTTCATAGCAAACAGAAACTGAAAGAATTTGTTGCCACTCATCCTGCCCTGCAAAAGATGCTTAAAGATGTATTACACACAGAAACACAGAAACACGGTCACCAATATGAAAGAGGGTAAAGGAAGGAAACCTCACAGCAAAAGATCACAGGAAGCTCAATTTCTCTTTGACATAGAATTAAACTCTGATGCTCTGTTAAAGCAATGTGTTAAAGTAATCTATTATGTGCTCTTGATGTCTGTTAAATTCTAGTTGTTCAAAAACAGCTGCATTTTTATTAAGAACTATGGGTTATGTAAATATGTGCTTATTTTCAAAGATTTGAATAGTCACCTTGTAACAATGATCAAATTTGGTCTATGTTATGTCATGATTTTAAGGAATCTTATTTCAACCAGGTATTTTGGATTTTGAGCCTTCCTGGCATTCTTGACAGGCATTCAAAAAATCAAAGTTTCAAACAATCTGGTCTCTAAAATTTCCAGTAAATCCTGGACTTTGGTTTTTCCAGTTGGACCCAACTGAAAAAATCGAAGGACCTATGTCTCTCATCTTATAGAGACACCAACTAAGCAGGCTATTTGGATTATATTAGAAGGACTGTCAAGATGTGATGTGGTACCAGACTTTAAGTTTCTATAATGGAAAATGCTATTAATACAAATGTTTGAGAATTAAAAAGTCTAATGATCTTGTGTTACTAGACATGATAGTTATCTTAATGAGAAAGCCCCAGAGGCGTAAAGGGTTAAATACTTATCAAACCCTACAGGTGCTTTCAAAAATACTGTGAAGTAAGCAAGTGCCTCTTGTTGGTTGATGAGTTTATAATTTTAAACATGGCGAATTAAATTCATGTGATATTGCTATTGTCAGCAAGCGAATTAGAACTTGCTCCCTCATTTCTCTATTCTAAGCCCAACTTGTTCTTTCATTTCTCTATTCTCTTTAAGGTAGGAAAATAGTTCTATTATAAAGGAATCTGTAGGATGCACAATTTAATCTTTAGACCTTATAAAAGAGATGGCTAACATTTTTCTGCAATAGCATAGCCAAAATAAGAACTTCAATAATAATCTCATAGCTAGATTCACTTCGCCATCAGCGAAGTATACAGTAAGTAGAAAAAACCTCCCTTTCAGACCAAAGGGAAATAAAGTTTTAACGTGAGAATATAATTTTCCTCATGGGCATTGTCTACCTTAGAAAAACTACTACAGAACATGCCTGTGACTATAGACTTGTAGTTCAGGCCACCGAAGATTGAGATGGGACTTGGGCACTCCCTTGACTTGCATCCTCTGGTCTGCTTTAACACAAAGCAGGAGGAAAAGAAAGCTCGGCATCAGAAGCAATGGGTGGCAGGCCTATTAATGGCTGATCTGTACAGGGATCTGCCCTCAAGGAGACCCAACAGGCCAGTCCACTGCAGTGGCTTTCAATGGGGTAAGCCTGGGCTTCAGCAGAAGTCAGCTTGTGACGAGCCCTGGCAGCTCTGCCAAGAGTTGGATCACTGGAAATGGAGCTGCCCTGGAGTCGAAGGATGCCCAGGTCAGAGCCACAGATCTTATTGGCTCTAAGCTGAAAAGCCCTTCACTCAGCCCAACTTCCAAAGTGACCACTGCAGCTGAGGGGATGGTCAAGTAGGGTCAGCAACATTGCAGGCAGAACTGTAAATTTCTTGTTAGAAATGCCACCTGCCTTTACCTGGCCAGCTCTCCTCCCAGGCCAGCCAAGTAATGAAAGTCAACAGAGTGCCTTCCCCTAGGAGGTTCACACCTCCCTTAGGATATACCCCATGTGAAGAGATAGATAGGTCTGGGCCTCTGAATTTACAAGGCCTAAAGCCCACCAAATTATTATCAAGCCTCTTCTATCAGGTTCTATTTGCCTCTCAATCAGAAAAATTACTTGTAGCTTAGACAGCACCTTTCTTAGCTCCTCTAATAATGACTCTGTCCTTTGTTCTAGACCCTGTCTAGTGCACTTGGGCCTCATTCCTTTGTAATCATAACCTCTACTCTACCACCAATGGCTCTACTCCCAACCTGTGTGTACTGATGGTCCTCTTCCCCACTTAATGCTGTACAATTGTTCAAACCTGGTAAATGCCACTCTTAGGATCATTGGTTACTATCCTCACTCTATCTTTTATGACCTTGTCTAAATATGATCAGAGTCGGCAAACTTGGAAGGCTTCCATAGCCTTGGCTACTCATGACGACAGCCTAGGATGGTTACTGGCACCATAAACTAGAGTGTCAATTTGTTGGGTCAACAACAGGAGCCACTGTGCACTTGCTCCTCATGTGGGATCTCTGTCCTTAATGTGCTGTACATTGTGATTTAATGCTATAACTAGTACTCAAACAGTATGTTTCACTTTGTGTTTCTATGTGGGTGCAAACTGTTGAAATCTTTATACTAAATTGATCTTCTGTATATAAAGAGAATTGAAAATGAATCTTGATGCAAATGGAAGGGGAGAGGGAGCAGGAGAGGGGAGGGTTGCGGGTGGGAGGGAAGTTATGGGAGGGGGAAGCCATTGTAATCCATAAGCTGTACACTGGAAATTTATATTCATTAAATAAAAGTTAAAAAAAAGTCTTTTGTCATCCATAGTTATATATGATGTGCTGCTCATAAAACTAAAGCGTTGTTGGTTCTGTGTTTAGCTGTCCTCCTATAGGTTCCTATGGACTTTTTCCAGCTACTTTTATTGTATTCAGTACTTTGGTTTGGCTCTGTAAACAGATGAAGCCAATAATGTATTAACAGTATCAACTGACAGAAAGTATGGTTAACTGAGGTTACTAAAAACAAAAAAGAAATTCAAATCCATTGGCAATCTAGAAAAAGAGTTAAAGATTTTAAAAGCTATTATTAAAATTGCTATATTGGTCTATTATGCTATGTTATATGTGTGTACATATTGTATGCCCACATGGGGAAATTTTATTGAGTTTATTTTAAATGGCTTATAGATAAGATTGTCCATAAATTTAAGCTGCTAAAATCAATCAAAGATACATTTTAATTGGTGTGACCTGAATCTGTGTATCATATATTTTATACTTGTTGGTAGAAAGAAACTGAAAACATTTTAGATGGTTGTGCTTAAGTTTACTGGCTAAACAAACTACACCATGTTAGATCTTTAAGAGGTGTTTTCAAATACATGATTCTTAAAATTTATAGAAGGCATTGGACCTTCTGGTAAATGTTTTCTTAAGTTGTTATCTAATGGTTGAAACTATTTGCTAAGTATCCATGTAATATTGCTATTGTCAGCAAGTGATCTAGGACTTGCTCCCTCATATCTCTATTCTAAGCCCAACTTGTTCTTTCATTTCTCTATTCTCTTCCAGGTAGGAAACTAATTCTATTATAAAGGAATCTGTAGGATGCACAATTTAATCTTTAGACCTTATAAAAGAGATGGCTAACATTTTTCTGTAATAGCATAGCCAAAATAAGAACTTAAATAATAATCTCATAACTAGATTCACTTCGCCATCAGCGAAGTATACAGTAAGTAGAAAAAACCTCCCTTTCAGACCAAAGGGAAAGAAAGTTTTAACGTGAGAATATAATTTTCCTCATGGGCATTGTCTACCTTAGAAAAACTACTACAGAACATGCCTGTGACTATAGACTTGTAGTTCAGGCCAAAGAAGATTAGAGATGGGACACGGGCACTCCCTTGACTTGCATCCTCTGGTCTGCTTTAACACAAACCAGGAGGAAAAGAAAGCTCGGCATCAGAAGCAATGGGTGGCAGGCCTATTAATGGCTGATCTGTACAGTGATCTGCCCTCAAGGAGACCCAACAGGCCAGTCCACTACAGTGGCTTTCAATGGGGTAAGCCTGGGCTTCAGCAGAAGTCAGCTTGTGACGAGCCCTTGCAGCTCTGCCAAGAGTTGGATCACTGGAAATGGAGCTGCCCTGGAGTCGAAGGATGCCCAGGTCAGAGCCACAGATCTTATTGGCTCTAAGCTGAAAAGCCCTTCACTCAGCCCAACTTCCAAAGTGACCACTGCAGCTGAGGGGATGGTCAAGTAGGGTCAGCAACATTGCAGGCAGAACTGTAAATTTCTTGTTAGAAATGCCACCTGCCTTTACCTGGCCAGCTCTCCTCCCAGGCCAGCCAAGTAATGAAAGTCAACAGAGTGCCTTCCCCTAGGAGGTTCACACCTCCCTTAGGATATACCCCATGTGAAGAGATAGATAGGTCTGGGCCTCTGAATTTACAAGGCCTAAAGCCCACCAAATTATTATCAAGCCTCTTCTATCAGGTTCTATTTGCCTCTCAATCAGAAAAATTACTTGTAGCTTAGACAGCACCTTTCTTAGCTCCTCTAATAATGACTCTGTCCTTTGTTCTAGGCCCTGTCTAGTGCACTTGGGCCTCATTCCTTTGTAATCATAACCTCTACTCTACCACCAATGGCTCTACTCCCAACCTGTGTGTACTGATGGTCCTCTTCCCCACTTAATGCTGTATAATTGTTCAAGCCTGGTAAATGCCACTCTTAGGATCATTGGTTACTATCCTCACTCTATCTTTTATGACCTTGTCTAAAAATGATCAGAGTCGGTAAACTTGGAAGGCTTCCATAGCCTTGGCAAATCATGATGACAGCCTGGGATGGTTACTGGCGCCATAAACTAGAGTGTCAATTTGTTGGGTCAACAACAAGAGCCACTGTGCACTTGCTCCTCATGTGGGATCTCTGTCCTTAATGTGCTGTACATTGTGATTTAATGCTATAACTAGTACTAAACAGTATGTTTCACTTTGTGTTTCTATGTGGGGGCAAACTGTTGAAATCTTTATACTAAATTGATCTTCTGTATATAAAGAGAATTGAAAATGAATCTTGATGTGAATGGAAGGGAGAGGGAGCGGGAGAGGGGAGGGTTGCGGGTGGGAGGGAAATTATGGGAGGGGGAAGCCATTGTAATCCATAAGCTGTACACTGGAAATTTACATTCATTAAATAAAAGTAAAAAAAAAACAAACAAAAAATAAATGTTTCGTGATGAAAACATTCAAAACAACAAGTTTATTGATAATATCCAGGAAACACAAACACAGAGGTTTTGACAATATTTCGGATTGAGTTAGCCAAAAAACAACCAGATATTTCTGGTTTCATCCAGTCATATCCAGACATACTGGAGTGGAATTCGTATGCAATGCACCGAGCAAATCAGAGTAAAAATGGTTTTGGAGAAAAGTAAAGTCTTTTCATTAGGCAAGTGCATAAAATGTTATCTATTCAAAAAGAAATATCATGTTTGTTTGCCGCAGTTCCTCTAGCTTTCTCCCTAGAAAATACGACTGTGTAGAGCTGGTGTCTCCATGTGGAAACAATTAGTGTTTCTCAGCACAAAATTAAATGTTCCCTGATAAAAAAACATTCAAAACAATAAAGTCTGTGTATAATATCAGGAACACAAAAACAAAGAGCCTGTAGCAATATCTGCGATTGAGTTAGCCAAAACAAAACCGGATAACTCTGGTTTCATCCAGTCATATCCAGAGAAACTGGTGTGGAATTCATATGCAATGCACTGAGACAATCACAGTAAAATGGTTTTGGAGAAAAGCAAAGTCTTTTCGTTAGACAAGTGCATAAAATGTCATCTATACAAACAGCAATATCATGTTTGTTTGTCGCAGTTCCTCTAGCTTTCTCCCTAGAAAATACGAATGTGTAGAGCTGGTGTTTCCATGTAGAAACAGTTAGTGATTCGCAGCACAAAATTAAATGTTCCCTGATAAAAAACATTCAAAACAATAAAGCCTGTGGATAATATCAGGAATACACAAACACAGAGCCTGTAGCAATACCTGGGTTTGAGTTATCCAAAAAAAAAAAAAAAAAAAAAAAAACCGGATATTTAAAGTTTCATCCTGTCATATCCAGACAAACTGGTGTTGAATTCATGTGCAATGGACCGAGAAAATCACAGTAAAAATGGATTTGCAGAAAAACAATGTCTTTTCGTTATACAAGTGCATAAAATGTCATCGATACAAACAGAAATATCATGTTAGTTTGCCGCAGTTCCTCTAGTTTCTCCCTAGAAAATCAAATGTGTAGAGCTGGTGTCTCCATGTGGAAATAATTAGTGTTTTGCAGCACAAAATTAAATGTTCCCTGATAAAAAACATTCAAAACAATAAAGTCCATGGATAATATCAGGAATACACAAACACAGAGGCTGTGGCAATATCTGGGATTGAGTTAGGCAAAACACAACCGGATATTTCCGGTTTCATGCAGTCATATCCGGACAAACTGGTGTGGAATTTGTATGCAATGGACCGAGAAAATCACAGGAAAAATGGTTTTGGAGAAAAGCAAAGTCTTTTTGTTAGGCAAGTGCATAAAATGTCATCGATACAAACAGAAATATCATGTTTGTTTCCCGTAGTTCCTCTAGCTTTCTCCCTAGAAAATACAAATGTGTAGAGCTGGTGTCTCCATGTGGACCAATTAGTGTTTCCAAGCACAAAATTAAATGTTCTCAGAAAAAAAAACATTCAAAAAATAAAGTCTGTGGATTATATCAGGAATGCACAAACAGAGAGGCTGTAACAATATCTGGGATTGAGTTATCCAAAACAAAATCTGGATATTTCTGGTTTCAAGCAGTCATATCCGGACAAACTGGTGTGGAATTCGTATGCAATGGACTGAGAAAATCAAGGTACAAATCGTTTTGGAGAAAAGCAAGTATTTTCGTTAGGCAAGTGCATAAAATATCAGCTATAGAAACAGAAATATGTTTGTTTGCCGCAATTCCTATAGGTTTTTCTGTAGAAATTATGAATGTAATTACTGATGCCATTCAACAAGAGTGTCAAATTGTTAAGTCAGCAACAGGAGTCACTGTGTACTTACATCCCATGTGGGATCTGTCCTTAATGTGTTGTCTAATGTACAGTGATGCTATAACTAGTACTGAAACAGTATTTTTACACTTTGTGTTTCTGCATGGGTACAAACTGATGAGATCTTTACTAATTATATGCTGAATCGATCTTCTGTATATAAAGATAATTGGAAATGAAAAATAAAACCTGGTGTTAAATTGGAAATGGCATAGAAAATTAATTAATTTTTTAAAAAAATATTATGTAGGATGTCTGCTTTAATGTGCTGCACACTCTTATTTAATGCTATAACTAGTACTCCAACAATATTTTTTTTTCACTTTGTGTTGCTATATGGGGGCAAACTATTGAAATCGTTACCTAATTTATACTAAACTGATCTTTTGTATATAAAGAGAATTGAAAATGAATGATGATGTGATTGGAAGGGGAGAGGGAGCGGGAAAGGGGAGGGTAGTGGGTAGGAGGGAAGTTTTGGGAGGGGGAAGCCATTATAACCCATGAGCTGTACTTTGGAAATTTATATTCATTAAACAAAAGTTAAAAAAAAAGAAATTACAAATGTGTAGAGCTGGTGTCTCCATATGGAAACAATTAGAGTTTCAATGGTACAAAATTAAATGTTCCCTGATAAAAAACATTCAAAACAATAAAGTCTGTGGATAATATCAGGAATAGATAAACACGGAGGCTGTAGCAATATTTCGGATTGAGTTAGCCAAAACACAAGCAGATATCTCTGGTTTCATCCAGAAATATCTGGACACAGTGGGGTGGAATTCGTATGCAATAGACCGAGAAAATCACAGGAAAAATGGTTTTGGAGAAAAGCAAAGTCTTTTTGTTAGGCAAGTGCATAAAATGTCTTCTATACAAACAGAAATATCATGTTTGTTTGTCGCAGTTCCTCTAGCTTTCTCCCTAGAAAATACGAATGTGTAGGGCTGGTGTCCCCATGTGGAACCAATTAGTGTTTCTACGGTACAAAATTAAATGTTCCCTGATAAAAATATGCAACACAATAAATTCCATCGATAATATCCAGAAACACAAAGACAGAGGCTTTCACAATATTTCGGATTGAGTTAGCCAAAACACAACTGGATATTTCTGGTTTCATATCCGACAACGTGGTGTGGATTTCGTATGCAGTGTATCGAGAAAATCACAGTAAAAATGGTTTTGGAAAAAAGCAAAGTCTTTTCGTTAGGCACGTGCATGAAATGTCATCTATACAAACAGAAATATTATGTTTGTTTGTCGCAGTTCATCTAGCTTTCTCCGTAGAAAATACGAATGTGTAGAGCTGGTGTCTCCATGTGGAACCAAGTAGTGTTTCACAGCACAAAATTAAATGTTCCCTGATAAAAAACATTCAAAACAATAAAGTCTGTGGATAATATCAGGAATACACAAACACAGAGGCTGTGGCAACATCTGGGATTGAGTTAGGCAAAACACAACCGGATATTTCCGGTTTCATGCAGTCATATCCGGACAAACTGGTGTGGAATTTGTATGCAATGGACCGAGAAAATCACAGGAAAAACGGTTTTGGAGAAAAGCAAAGTCTTTTCGTTAGGCAAGTGCATAAAATGTCATCGATACAAACAGAAATATCATGTTTGTTTCCCGCAGTTCCTCTAGCTTTCTCCCTAGAAAATACAAATGTGTAGAGCTGGTGTCTCCATGTGGACCAATTAGTGTTTCCAAGCACAAAATTAAATGTTCTCAGAAAAAAAACATTCAAAAAATAAAGTCTGTGGATTATATCAGGAATGCACAAACAGAGAGGCTGTAACAATATCTGGGATTGAGTTATCCAAAACAAAATCTGGATATTTCTGGTTTCAAGCAGTCATATCCGGACAAACTGGTGTGGAATTAATATGCAATGGACTGAGAAAATCAAGGTACAAATCGTTTTGGAGAAAAGCAAGTATTTTCGTTAGGCAAGTGCATAAAATATCAGCTATAGAAACAGAAATATATTTGTTTGCCGCAATTCCTATAGGTTTTTCTGTAGAAATTACGAATGTAATTACTGATGCCATTCAACAAGAGTGTCAAATTGTTAAGTCAGCAACAGGAGTCACTGTGTACTTACATCCCATGTGGGATCTGTCCTTAATGTGTTGTCTAATGTGCAGTGATGCTATAACTAGTACTGAAACAGTATTTTTACACTTTGTGTTTCTGCATGGGTACAAACTGATGAGATCTTTACTAATTATATGCTGAATCGATCTTCTGTATATAAAGATAATTGGAAATGAAAAAAAAACCTGGTGTTAAATTGGAAATGGCATAGAAAATTAATTAATTTTTAAAAAAATATTATGTAGGATCTCTGTCTTTAATGTGCTGTACACTCTTATTTAATGCTATAACTAGTACTCCAACAATATTTTTTTTTCACTTTGTGTTGCTATATGGGGGCAAACTGTTGAAATCGTTACCTAATTTATACTAAACTGATCTTTTGTAAATAAAGAGAATTGAAAATGAATGATGATGTGATTGGAAGGGGAGAGGGAGCGGGAAAGGGGAGGGTAGTGGGTGGGAGGGAAGTTGTGTGAGAGGGAAGCCATTATAACCCATGAGCTGTACTTTGGAAATTTATATTCATTAAATAAAAGTTAAAAAAAAGAAATTACGAATGTGTAGAGCTGGTGTCTCCATGTGGAAACAATTAGTGTTTCTACGTACAAAATTAAATGTTCCCTGATAAAAAACATTCAAAACAATAAAGTCTGTGGATAATATCAGGAATAGATAAACACAGAGGCTGTAGCAATATTTCGGATAGAGTTATCCAAAACACAAGCAGATATCTCTGGTTTCATCCAGAAATATCTGGACACAGTGGGGTGGTTTTGCTATGCAATGGACCGAGAAAATCACAGTACAAATTGTTTTGGAGAAAAGCAAAGTCTTTTCGTTAGGCAAGTGCATAAAATGTCTTCTGTACAAACAGAAATATCATGTTTGCTTGCCGCAGTTCCTCTAGCTTTCTCCCTAGAAAATACGAATGTGTAGAGCTGGTGTCCCCATGTGGAACCAATTAGTGTTTCTACGGTACAAAATTAAATGTTCGCTGAGAAAAATATACAACACTATAAATTCCACCGATAATATCCAAAAACACAAAGACAGAGGCTTTCACAATATTTCGGATTGAGTTAGCCAAAACACAACTGGATATTTCTGGTTTCATCCAGTCATATCCGGACAACGCGGTGTGGATTTCGTATGCAGTGTATCGAGAAAATCACAGTAAAAATGGTTTTGGAAAAAAGCAAAGTCTTTTCGTTAGGCACGTGCATGAAATGTCATCTATACAAACAGAAATATCATGTTTGTTTGCCGCAGTTCCTCTAGCTTTCTCCGTAGAAAATACGAATGTGAAGAGCTGGTGTCTCCATGTGGAACCAAGCAGTGTTTCACAGCACAAAATTAAATGTTCCCTGATAAAAAATATTCAAAACAATAAAGTCCGTGGATAATATCAGGAATACACAAACACAGAGGCTGTGGCAATATCTGGGATTGAGTTAGGCAAAACAAAACCGGATATTTCCAGTTTCATGCAGTCATATCCGGACATACTGGTGTCTCCATGTGGACCAATTAGTGTATCCAAGCAGAAAATTAAATGTTCCCTGAAAAAAAACATTCAAAAAATAAAGTCTGTGGATAATATCAGGAATAGATAAACACAGAGGCTGTAGCAATATTTCTGATTGAGTGAGCCAAAACACAAGCAGATATTTCTGGTTTCATCCAGTCATATCTGGACAAACTCGTGTGGTATTCGTATGCAATGGACTCAGAAAATCAAGGTACAAATGGTTTTGGAGAAAAGCAAGTATTTTCGTTAGGCAAGTGCATAAAATATCAGCTATAGAAACAGAAATATGTTTGTTTGCCGCAATTCCTATAGGTTTTTCTGTAGAAATTACGAATGTAATTACTGATGCCATGAACAATAGTGTCAAATTGTTAAGTCAGCAACAGGAGTCACTGAACTGATCTTTAATATCTAGAAAACAAAAACGCAGAGGCTGTAGCATTATCTGGGATTGAGTTAGCCAAAACAAAACTGGATATTTCTGTTTTCATCCAGAAATATCCAGAAAAACTGGTGTTTCAAAGCCCAAAATTAAATGTTCCCTGATAAAAATATTGAAAAATAAACAATCCATGAATAATATCCAGAAAACACAAACACAGAGGCTTTCACAATATTTCAGATTGAGTTACCAAAACACAACCGGATATTTCTCGTTTCATCCAGTGTTATCCGGACAAACTGGTGTGGAATTCGTATGCAATGGACCGAGAAAATCACAGGAAAAATGGTTTTGGATAAAAAGCAAAGTCTTTTCGTTAGGCAAGTGCATAAAATGTCATCTATACAAACAGAAATATCATGTTTGTTTGCCGCAGTTCCTCTAGATTTCTCCCTAGAAAATACGAATGTGTAGAGCTGGTGTCCCCATGATGAACCAATTAGTGTTTCAACGGTACAAAATTAAATGTTCCCTGATAAAAAACATTCAAAACAATAAAGTCCATGGATAATATCCGGAAAACACAAACACAGAGGCTTTCACAATATTTCGGATTGAGTTAGCCAAAACACAACCGGATATTTCCGGTTTCATTAAGTCATATCCTGACAAGGTGGTGTGGAATTCGTATGCAATGGACCGAGAAAATCACAGTAAATATGGATTTAGAGAAAAGCAAAGTCTATTCATTAGGCAAGTGCATAAAATATCATCGATACAGACAGAAGTATCATGTTTGTTTGCAGCAGTTCCTCTAGCTTTCTCACTAGAAAATACGAATATGTAGAGCTGCTGTCTATATGTGGAACCAATTATTGTTACCAAGCACAAAATTAAATGTTCTCTGAAAAAAAATTTGAAAAAAATAAATTCCATGCATAATATCTAGAATAAACAAACACAGAGGCTGTAGCAATAATGGGATTCAGCTAGCCAAAACAAAACCGGATATTTCCGGTTTCATCGTGTCATATCCGGATAAACTGGTGTGGAATTCTTATGCGATGCACTGAGAAAATCACAGTAAAAATGGTTTTGGAGAAAAGCAAAGTCTTTTCGATAGGCAAGTGCATAAAATGTCATCTAGACGAACAGAAGTATCATGTTTGTTTGCCGCAGTTCCTCTAGCTTTCTCCGTAGAAAATATGAATGTGTAGAACTAGTTTCTCCATGTGGAACGAATTAGTGTTTCCAAGCACAAAATTAAATGTTCCCTGAAAAAAATATTGAAAAATAAAAAATCCATGAATAATATCCGGAAACCAAAAACACAGAGGCTTTGACAATATTTCGGATTGAGTTAGCCAAAAGTCAACCAGATATTTCCGGTTTCATCCAGTCATATCCGGACTAGGTGGTGTGGAATTCATATGCAATGGACCGAGAAAATCACATTAAAAATGGTTTTGGAGAAAAGCAAAGTCTATTCATTAGGCAAGTGCATAAAATGTCATCTGTACAAACAGAAGTATCATGTTTGTTTGCCGCAGTTCCTCTAGCTTTCTCCCTAGTAAATACGAATATGTAGAGCTGGAGTCTCCATGTGAAACCAATTAGTGATTCCAAGCACAAAATTAAATGTTCCCTGATAAAAAACATTCAAAACAATAAAGTCCATCGAAGATATCAAAAAACACAAAAACCGAGGCTATAGCAATATCTGGGATTGAGTTAGCGGACACAAAACCGGATATTTCCGATTTCATCCAGTCATATCCAGACAAATTGGTGTGGAATTCGTATGCAATGGACCGAGAAAATCACAGGACCAGTGGTTTTAGAGAATAGAAAAGCCTTTTCATTAGGCAAGTGCATAAAATGTCATCTATAGAAACAGATATATCATGTTTGTTTGCCGCAGTTCCTCTAGCTTTCTCCCTGAAATTACGAACGTGTAGAGCTGGTGTCCCCATGATGAACCAATTAGTGTTTCTATGGTACAAAATTAAATGTTCCCTGATAAAACATTCAAAGCAATAAAGTCCATCGATAATATCCAGAAAACACAAACACAGAGGCTTTCACAATATTTCGGATTGACTTAGCCAAAACACCACCGGATATTTCCGGTTTCATCCAGTCATATCCGGACAAGGTGGTGTGGAATTCGTATGCAATGCACTGAGAAAATCACAGTACAAATTGTTTTGGAGAAAAGCAAAGTCGTTTCGTTAGGCAAGTGCATAAAATCTCATCGATACAAACAGAAATATCATGTGTGTTTGTCGCAGTTCCTCTACCTTTCTCACTAGAAAATATGAATGTGTAGAGCTGGTGTCTACAAGTGGAACCAATTATTGTTTCCAAACACAAAATTAAATATTCTCTGACAAAAAATTGAGAAAAAATAAAGTCCATGCATCATAACAGGAATACACAAACACAAAGGCTGTAGCAATAATGGGATACATCTAGCCAAAAGAAAACCGGATATTTCCGGTTACATCCTGTCATATCCGGATAAACTGGTGTGAAATTCGTATGCAATGGACCGAGAAAATCACAGTAAAAATGGTTTTGGAGAAAAGCAAAGTCTTTTCATTAGGCAAGTGCATAAAATGTCATCTGTACAAACAGAAGTATCATGTTTGTTTGCCGCAGTTCCTCTAGCTTTCTCCCTAGTAAATACGAATATGTAGAGCTGGTGTCTTCATGTGGAACCAATTAGTGTTACCAAGCACAAAATTAAATGTTCTCTGAAAAAAACATTGAAAAAAATAAAGTCCATGCATAATATCTGGGATACACAAACACAGAGGCTGTAGTAATAATGGGATTCAGCTAGCTAAAACAAAACAGGAATTTTCCCGTTTCATCCTGTCATATCCGGACAAACTGGTGTGGAAGTCTTATGCAATGCTCTGAGAAAATCAAAGTAAAAATGGTTTTGGAGAAAAGCAAAGACTTTTCGATAGGCAAGTGCATAAAATGTCATCTAGACAAACAGAAATATCATGTTTGCTTGCCGCAGTTCCTCTAGCTTTCTCCCTAGAAAATACGAATCTATGGAGCTGGTGTCTCCATGTGGAACCATTAGTGTTTCCAAGCACAAAATTAAATGTTCTCTGAAAAAAAAATTGAAAAAAATAAAGTCCATGCATAATATCAGGAATACACAAACACAGTGCCTGTTGCAATATTTCCGATTGAGTTAGCCAAAACATAACCGGATATTTCTGGTTTCATCCAGTCATATCCGGACAAACTGGTGTGGAAGTCGTATGCAATGGACCGAGAAAATCACAGTAAAAATGGTTTTGGAGAAAAGCAAAGTCTTTCGTTAGGCAAGTTCATAAAATGTCGTCTATACAAACAGAAATGTCATGTTTGTTTGCTGCAGTTCCTCTAGCTTTCTCCCTAAAAAATACGAATGTGTAGAGCTGGTGTCCCCATGATGAACCAATTACTGTTTCTACGGTACAAAATTAAATGTTCCCTGATAAAAATATTTAAAACAATAAAGTCCACCGATAATATCCAGAAAACACAAACACAGAGGCATTCACAATATTTCAGATTCATTTAGCCAAAACACAACCGGACTCTTCTGGTTTCATCCAGTCATCTCCGGACAAAGTGGTTTGGAATTCGTATGCAATGGACTGAGAAAATCACAGTAAAAATGGCTTTGGAGAAAAGCAAAGTCTTTTCTTTAGGCAAGTGCATAAAATGTCATCGATACAAACAGAAATATCATGTTTCTTTGCCGCAATTCCTCTAGCTTTCTCCCTAGAAAATAAGAATGTATAGAGCTGGTGTCTCCATGTGGAAACAATTGGTGTTTGTACGGTACAAAATTAAATGTTCCCTGAAAAAATAAATTCAAAACAATAAAGTCATTTGATAATATCAAGAATGCACAAACTCAGAGGCTGTAGCAATATCTGGGCTTAAGTTAGCCAAAAGAAAACAGGATATTTCTGGTTTCATCCATTCATTTCCCGACAAAGTGGTGTGGAATTCGTATGCAATGGACCGAGAAAATCACAGTACAAATGGTTTTGGAGAAAAGCAAAGTCTTTTCGCTAGGCAAGTACATAAAATGTCATCTATACAAACAGAAATATCATGTTTGTTTGCCACAGTTCCTCTACCTTTCTCTCTAGAAAATACGAATGTGTAGAGATGGTGTCCCCATGATGAACCAATTCGTGTTTCCAAGCACAAAATTAAATGTTTCCTGAAAAAAAAATTCAAAAAAATAAAGTCCTTGGATAATATCAGTAATACCCCTACACAGAGGCTGTAGCAATGCTCCGCATTGAGTTAGCCAAAACATAACCGGATATTTCTCCTTTCATCCAGACATATCCGGACAAACTGGTGTGGAATTCGTATGCAATGGACCGAGAAAATCACAGTAAAAATGGTTTTGGAGAAAATCAAAGTCTGTTCTTCAGGCAAGTGCACAGATGTCATCTATATAACAGAAATATCATCTTTGTTTGCCGCAGTTCCTCTAGCTTTCTCTCTAGAAAAAAAGAATGTGTAGAGCTGGTGTCTCCATGTGGTAACAATTAGTGTTTCACAGCACAAAATTAAATGTTCCCTGATAAAGAACATTCAAAACAATAAAGTCTGTGGATAATATCAGGAATACACAAACACAGAGGCGGTAACAATATCTGGGATTGAGTTAGCCAAAAAAAAAAAAAAAACGGATATTTCTGGTTTCATCCAGTCATATCCGGAAAAACTGCTGTGGAATTCGTATGTAACGAACCGAGAAAATCACAGTAAAAAAGGTTTTGGAGAAAAGCAAAGTCTTTTCGTTAGGCAAGTGCATAAAATGTCATCGATACAAACAGAAATATCATGTTTATTTGCTGCAGTTCCACTAGCTTTCTCCCTAGAAAATACGAATGTGTAGAGCTGGTGTCTCCATGTGGAGCCAATTAGTGTTTCCAGGTAGAAAACTAAATGTTCCCTGAAAAAAATCATTCAAAACAATAAAGTCTGTGGATAATATCAGGAATTCACAAACGCAGAGGCTTTCATAATATTTCGGATTGAGTTAGCCAAAACACAACCAGATATTTCTGGTTTCTTCCACTCATATCCGGACAAAGTTGTGTGGAATTCACATGGAATGGACCGAGATAATCAGAATAAAAATTGTTTTGGAGAAAAGCAAAGTCTTTTCGTTAGGCAAGTGCATAAAATGTCATCGATACAAACAGAAATATCATGTTTGTTTGCCACAGTTCCTCCAGCATTCTCTCTAGAAAATACGAATGTGTAGAGATGGTGTCCCCATGACGAACCAATTAGTGTCTCTACGCTACAAAATTAAATGTTCCCTGATAAAAACATTCAAAACACTAAAGGCCATCTATAACAACCAAAAAACACAAACACAGAGGCTGTAGCAATATCTGGGATTGAGTTAGCCAAAATAAAACTGGATATTTCCCGTTTCATCCAGTCATATCCGGAAAAACTGGTGTGGAATTCGTATGCAAAGGACCAAGATAATCACAGTAAAAATGGTTTTGGAGAAAAAAAAAGTCTTTTCATTAGGGAAGTGCATAAAATGTCATCTACACAAACAGAAATATCATGTTTGTTGCAGGTCCTCTAGCATTCTCCCTAGAAAATATGAATGTGTAGAGCTGGTGTCCCCATGATGAACCAATTAGTGTTTCAACGGTACAAAATTAATTGTTCCCTGATAGAAACAATCAAAACAATAAAGTCCGTGGATAATATCCGGATAACACAAACACAGAAGATTTCACAATATTTCGTATTGAGTTAGCCATCACAACAGGATATTTCCGGTTTCATCCAGTCATATCTGGACAAACTGGTGTGGAATTCGTATGCAATGGACTGAGAAAATCAGAGTAAAAATGGTTTTGGAGAAAAGCAAAGTCTTTTCATTAGGCAAGTGCATAAAATGTCATCTATACAAACAGAAATATCATGTTTGTTTGCCGCAGTTCCTCTAGCTTTCTCCCTAGAAAATACGAATGTGTAGAGCTGGTGTCTCCATGTGGAGCCAATTAGTGTTTCCAAGCAGAAAACTAAATGTTCCCTGAAAATAAACATTCAAAACAATAAAGTCCGTGGATAATATCCGGAAAACACAAACACAGAGGCTTTCACAATATTTCGTATTGAGTCAGCCAAAACACAACCGGATATTTCCAGTTTCTTCCAGTCATATCCGGACAAGGTGGTGTGGAATTCGTATGGAATGGACCTAGAAAATCCCTGTAAAAATGGTTTTGGAGAAAAGCAAAGTCTTTTTGTTTAGCAAGTGCATAAAATGTCATCTAAACAAACAGAAATATCATGTGTGTTTGCTGCAGTTCCTCTAGCTTTCTCCCAAGAAAGTACAAATGTGTAGAGCTGGTGTATCCATGTGAAACCAATTCGTGTTTCAACGGTACAAAATTAAATGTTCCCCGAAAAAAAAATTCATAACAATGAATTCATTTGATAATATCAGGAATGCACAAACTCAGAGGCTGTAGCAATATCTGGGATTAAGTTAGGCAAAAGAAAACAGGATATTTCTGGTTTCATCCATTCATATCCCCACAAACTGGTGTGGAATTCGTATGCAATGGACAGAGAAAATCACAGTAAAAATGGTTTTGGAGAAAATCAATATCTGTTCGTCAGGCAAGTGCACAAGATATCATCTATATAAACAGAAATATCATCTTTGTTTGCCGCAGTTCCTCTAGCTTTCTCTCTAGAAAATAAGAATGTGTAGAGCTGGTGTCTCCATGTGGTAACAACTAGTGTTTCACAGCACAAAATTAAATGTTCCCTGATAAAGAACATTCAAAACAATAAAGTCTATGGATAATATCAGGAATACACAAACACAGAGGCGGTAACAATATCTGGGATTGAGTTAGCCAAAAAAAGCCGGATATTTCTGGTTTCATCCAGTCATATCCGGAAAAACTGCTTTGGAATTCGTATGCAATGGACCGAGAAAATCACAGTAAAAATGGTTTTGGAGAAAAGCAAATTCTTTTCTTTAGGCAAGTGCATAAAATGTCATCGATACAAACAGTAATATCATGTTTATTTGCTGCAGTTCCTCTAGCTTTCTCCCTAGAAAATACGAATGTGTAGAGCTGGTGTCTCCATGTGGAGCCAATTAGTGTTTTCAAGCAGAAACTAAACGTTCCCTGAAAAAAAAAACATTCAAAACAATAAAGTCTGTGGATAATATCAGGAATCCACAAACGCAGAGGCTTTCATAATATTTCGGATTGAGTTAGCCAAAACACAACCAGATATTTCTGGTTTCTTCCACTCATATCCGGACAAAGTTGTGTGGAATTCACATGGAATGGACCGAGAAAATCAGAATAAAAATTGTTTTGGAGAAAAGCAAAGTCTTTTCGTTAGGCAAGTGCATAAAATGTCATCGATACAAACAGAAATATCATGTTTGTTTGCCACAGTTCCTCCAGCATTCTCTCTAGAAAACACGAATGTGTAGAGATGGTGTCCCCATGACGAACCAATTAGTGTCTCTACGCTACAAAATTAAATGTTCCCTGATAAAAACATTCAAAACACTAAAGGCCATCTATAACAACCAAAAAACACAAACACAGAGGCTGTAGCAATATCTGGGATTGAGTTAGCCAAAATAAAACCGGATATTTCCCGTTTCATCCAGTCATATCCGGAAAAACTGGTGTGGAATTCGTATGCAAAGGACCAAGATAATCACAGTAAAAATGGTTTTGGAGAAAAAAAAAGTCTTTTCCTTAGGGAAGTGCATAAAATGTCATCTACACAAACAGAAATATCATGTTTGTTGCAGGTCCTCTAGCATTCTCCCTAGAAAATATGAATGTGTAGAGCTGGTGTCCCCATGATGAACCAATTAGTGTTTCAACGGTACAAAATTAATTGTTCCCTGATAGAAACAATCAAAACAATAAAGTCCGTGGATAATATCCGGATAACACAAACACAGAAGATTTCACAATATTTCGTATTGAGTTAGCCAAAACACAACCGGATATTTCCGGTTTCATCCAGTCATATCCGGACAAACTGGTGTGGAATTCGTATGCAATGGACTGAGAAAATCAGAGTAAAAATGGTTTTGGAGAAAAGCAAAGTCTTTTCATTAGGCAAGTGCATAAAATGTCATCTATACAAACAGAAATATCATGTTTGTTTGCCGCAGTTCCTCTAGCTTTCTCCCTAGAAAATACGAATGTGTAGAGCTGGTGTCTCCATGTGGAGCCAATTAGTGTTTCCAAGCAGAAAACTAAATGTTCCCTGAAAATAAACATTCAAAACAATAAAGTCCGTGGATAATATCCGGAAAACACAAACACAGAGGCTTTCACAATATTTCGTATTGAGTCAGCCAAAACACAACCGGATATTTCCAGTTTCTTCCAGTCATATCCGGACAAGGTGGTGTGGAATTCGTATGGAATGGACCTAGAAAATCCCTGTAAAAATGGTTTTGGAGAAAAGCAAAGTCTTTTTGTTTAGCAAGTGCATAAAATGTCATCTAAACAAACAGAAATATCATGTGTGTTTGCTGCAGTTCCTCTAGCTTTCTCCCAAGAAAGTACAAATGTGTAGAGCTGGTGTATCCATGTGAAACCAATTCGTGTTTCAACGGTACAAAATTAAATGTTCCCCGAAAAAAAAATTCATAACAATGAATTCATTTGATAATATCAGGAATGCACAAACTCAGAGGCTGTAGCAATATCTGGGATTAAGTTAGGCAAAAGAAAACAGGATATTTCTGGTTTCATCCATTCATATCCCCACAAACTGGTGTGGAATTCGTATGCAATGGACAGAGAAAATCACAGTAAAAATGGTTTTGGAGAAAATCAATATCTGTTCGTCAGGCAAGTGCACAAGATATCATCTATATAAACAGAAATATCATCTTTGTTTGCCGCAGTTCCTCTAGCTTTCTCTCTAGAAAATAAGAATGTGTAGAGCTGGTGTCTCCATGTGGTAACAACTAGTGTTTCACAGCACAAAATTAAATGTTCCCTGATAAAGAACATTCAAAACAATAAAGTCTATGGATAATATCAGGAATACACAAACACAGAGGCGGTAACAATATCTGGGATTGAGTTAGCCAAAAAAAGCCGGATATTTCTGGTTTCATCCAGTCATATCCGGAAAAACTGCTTTGGAATTCGTATGCAATGGACCGAGAAAATCACAGTAAAAATGGTTTTGGAGAAAAGCAAATTCTTTTCTTTAGGCAAGTGCATAAAATGTCATCGATACAAACAGTAATATCATGTTTATTTGCTGCAGTTCCTCTAGCTTTCTCCCTAGAAAATACGAATGTGTAGAGCTGGTGTCTCCATGTGGAGCCAATTATTGTTTTCAAGCAGAAACTAAACGTTCCCTGAAAAAAAAAAACATTCAAAACAATAAAGTCTGTGGATAATATCAGGAATCCACAAACGCAGAGGCTTTCATAATATTTCGGATTGAGTTAGCCAAAACACAACCAGATATTTCTGGTTTCTTCCACTCATATCCGGACAAAGTTGTGTGGAATTCACATGGAATGGACCGAGAAAATCAGAATAAAAATTGTTTTGGAGAAAAGCAAAGTCTTTTCGTTAGGCAAGTGCATAAAATGTCATCGATACAAACAGAAATATCATGTTTGTTTGCCACAGTTCCTCCAGCATTCTCTCTAGAAAACACGAATGTGTAGAGATGGTGTCCCCATGACGAACCAATTAGTGTCTCTACGCTACAAAATTAAATGTTCCCTGATAAAAAAATTCAAAACACTAAAGGCCATCTATAACAACCAAAAAACACAAACACAGAGGCTGTAGCAATATCTGGGATTGAGTTAGCCAAAATAAAACCGAATATTTCCCGTTTCATCCAATCATATCCGGACAAACTGGTGTGGAATTCGTATGCAATGGACCAAGAAAATCACAGTAAAAATGGTTTTGGAGAAAAGCAAAGTCTTTTCATTAGGGAAGTGCATAAAATGTCATCTATACAAACAGAAATATCATGTTTGTTTGTTGCAGGTCCTCTAGCATTCTGCCTAGAAAATACGAATGTGTAGAGCTGGTGTCCCCATGATGAACCAATTAGTGTTTCAATGGTACAAAATTAATTGTTCCCTGATAAAAACATTCAAAACAATAAAGTCCGTGGATAATATCCGGAAAACACAAACACAGAGGCTTTCACAATATTTCGTATTGAGTTAGCCAAAACACAACCGGATATTTCCGGTTTCATCCAGTCATAGCCAGACAAGGTGGTGTGGAATTCATATGCAATGGACCGAGAAAATCAGAGTAAAAATGGTTTTGGAGACAAGCAAAGACTATTGATTAGGCAAGTGCATAAAATATCATCGATACAAAGAGAAATATCATGTTTGTTTGCCGCAGTTCCTCTAGCTTTCTCCCTAGAAAATACTAACGTGTAGATCTGGTGTACCCATGATGAACCAATTACTGTTTCTACTATACAAAATTAAATGTTCCCTGATAAAAATATTCAAAACAATAAAGTCCACCGATAATATCCAGAAAACAGAAACACAGAGGCTTTCACAGTATTTCGGATTGATTTAGCCAAAACACAACCGGATATTTCCGGTTTCATCCAGTCAAATCCGTACAAAGTTGTTTGGAATTCGTATGCAATCCACTGAGAAAACACAGTAAAAATGGTTTTGTAGAAAAGCAAAGTCTTTTCGTTAGGCAAGTGCTTAAAATGTCATCTATAGAAATAGAAATATCATGTTTGTTTGCCGCAATTCCTCTAGCTTTCTCCCTAGAAAATACGAATGTATAGAGCTGGTGTCTCCATGTGGTAACAATTAGTATTTCAACTGTACAAAATTAAATGTTCCCTGATAAAAAATATTCAAAACAATAAAGTCTGTGGATAATATCAGGAATGCACAAACACAGAGGCTGTGGCAATATTTCGAATTGAGTTAGCCAAAACAAAACCGGATATTTCCGGTTTCATCCTCTCATATCCAGACAACCTTGTGTGAAATTCGTATGCAATGGACCGAGAAAATCACAGTAAAAATGGTTTTGGAGAAAAGCAAAGTCTATTCATTAGGCAAGTGCATAAAATATCATCGATACAAACAGAAATATCACGTTTGTTTGCCGCAGTTCCTCTAGCTTTCTCCCTAGAAAATACGAATGTGTAGAGCTGGTGTCTACATGTGAAACCAATTACTGTTTCCAAGCAAAAAATTAAATGTTCTCTGAAAAAAAAACATTGAAAAAAATAAAGTCCATGCATAATATCAGGAATACACAAACACAGAGTCTGTAGCAATAATGGGATTGAGCTAGCCAAAACAACACCGGGTATTTCCGGTTTCATCCAGTCATATGTGGACAAAGTGGTGTGGAATTCGTATGCAATGCTCTGAGAAAATCACAGTAAAATGGTTTTGGAGAAAAGCAAAGTCTTTTCATTAGGCAAGTGCATAAAATGTCATCTATACAAACAGAAATATCATGTTTGTTTGCCGCAGTTCCTCTAGCTTTCTCCCTAGAAAATACGAATGTGTAGTGCTGGTGTCTACATGTGAAACCAATTACTGTTTCCAAGCAAAAAATTAAATGCTCTCTGAAAAAAAAAACATTGAAAAAAATAAAGTCCATGCATAAAATCAGGAATACACCTACACAGAGGCTGTAGCAATATTCTGGATTGAGTTTGCCAAAACACAACCAGATATTTCTGGTTTCATCCAGTCATATCCGGACAAACTGGTGTGGAATTCGTATGCAATGGACCGAGAAAATCACAGTAAAAATGGTTTTGGGGAAAAGCAAAGTCTTTTCATTAGGCAAGTGCATAAAATGTCATCTACACAAACAGAAATATCATGTTTGTTTGTTGCAGTTCCTCTAGCTTTCTCCCTAGAAAATACGAATGTGTAGAGCTGGTGTCTCCTGAGGAACCAATTATTGTTTCCACGGTACAAAATTAAATGTTCCCTGATAAAAACATTCAAAACATTAAAGTCTGTCGATAATATCGTGAAAACAGAAACGTAGAGCCTGTAGCAATATCTGGGATTGATTTAGCCAAAACACAACCGGATATTTCTGGATTCCTTAAGTCATATCCGGACAAAGCAGTGTAGAATTCGTATACAATGGACTAAGAAAATACAGGGAAAATGGTTGTGGCGTCTCCATGTGGAACCAATTAGTGTTTCAACAGTACAAAATCAAATCTTCCCTGATAAAAACATTCACAACAATAAACTCCATCGATAATATCCACAAAACACAAACACAGAGGCTTTCACAATTTTCAGATTGAGTTAGCCAAAACACAACCGGATATTTCTGGTTTCATCCAGTCATATCCGTAAAAAGTTGTGTGGAATTCGTATGCAATGGACCGAGAAAATCACAGTACAAATGGTTTTGGAGAAAAGCAAAGTCTTTTCATTAGGGAAGTGCATAAAATGTCATCTATACAAACAGAAATATCATGTTTGTTTGTTGCAGGTCCTCTAGCATTCTGCCTAGAAAATACGAATGTGTAGAGCTGGTGTCCCCATGATGAACCAATTAGTGTTTCAATGGTACAAAATTAATTGTTCCCTGATAAAAACATTCAAAACAATAAAGTCCGTGGATAATATCCGGAAAACACAAACACAGAGGCTTTCACAATATTTCGTATTGAGTTAGCCAAAACACAACCGGATATTTCCGGTTTCATCCAGTCATAGCCAGACAAGGTGGTGTGGAATTCATATGCAATGGACCGAGAAAATCAGAGTAAAAATGGTTTTGGAGACAAGCAAAGACTATTGATTAGGCAAGTGCATAAAATATCATCGATACAAAGAGAAATATCATGTTTGTTTGCCGCAGTTCCTCTAGCTTTCTCCCTAGAAAATACTAACGTGTAGATCTGGTGTACCCATGATGAACCAATTACTGTTTCTACTATACAAAATTAAATGTTCCCTGATAAAAATATTCAAAACAATAAAGTCCACCGATAATATCCAGAAAACAGAAACACAGAGGCTTTCACAGTATTTCGGATTGATTTAGCCAAAACACAACCGGATATTTCCGGTTTCATCCAGTCAAATCCGTACAAAGTTGTTTGGAATTCGTATGCAATCCACTGAGAAAACACAGTAAAAATGGTTTTGTAGAAAAGCAAAGTCTTTTCGTTAGGCAAGTGCTTAAAATGTCATCTATAGAAATAGAAATATCATGTTTGTTTGCCGCAATTCCTCTAGCTTTCTCCCTAGAAAATACGAATGTATAGAGCTGGTGTCTCCATGTGGTAACAATTAGTATTTCAACTGTACAAAATTAAATGTTCCCTGATAAAAAATATTCAAAACAATAAAGTCTGTGGATAATATCAGGAATGCACAAACACAGAGGCTGTGGCAATATTTCGAATTGAGTTAGCCAAAACAAAACCGGATATTTCCGGTTTCATCCTCTCATATCCAGACAACCTTGTGTGAAATTCGTATGCAATGGACCGAGAAAATCACAGTAAAAATGGTTTTGGAGAAAAGCAAAGTCTATTCATTAGGCAAGTGCATAAAATATCATCGATACAAACAGAAATATCACGTTTGTTTGCCGCAGTTCCTCTAGCTTTCTCCCTAGAAAATACGAATGTGTAGAGCTGGTGTCTACATGTGAAACCAATTACTGTTTCCAAGCAAAAAATTAAATGTTCTCTGAAAAAAAAACATTGAAAAAAATAAAGTCCATGCATAATATCAGGAATACACAAACACAGAGTCTGTAGCAATAATGGGATTGAGCTAGCCAAAACAACACCGGGTATTTCCGGTTTCATCCAGTCATATGTGGACAAAGTGGTGTGGAATTCGTATGCAATGCTCTGAGAAAATCACAGTAAAATGGTTTTGGAGAAAAGCAAAGTCTTTTCATTAGGCAAGTGCATAAAATGTCATCTATACAAACAGAAATATCATGTTTGTTTGCCGCAGTTCCTCTAGCTTTCTCCCTAGAAAATACGAATGTGTAGTGCTGGTGTCTACATGTGAAACCAATTACTGTTTCCAAGCAAAAAATTAAATGCTCTCTGAAAAAAAAAACATTGAAAAAAATAAAGTCCATGCATAAAATCAGGAATACACCTACACAGAGGCTGTAGCAATATTCTGGATTGAGTTTGCCAAAACACAACCAGATATTTCTGGTTTCATCCAGTCATATCCGGACAAACTGGTGTGGAATTCGTATGCAATGGACCGAGAAAATCACAGTAAAAATGGTTTTGGGGAAAAGCAAAGTCTTTTCATTAGGCAAGTGCATAAAATGTCATCTACACAAACAGAAATATCATGTTTGTTTGTTGCAGTTCCTCTAGCTTTCTCCCTAGAAAATACGAATGTGTAGAGCTGGTGTCTCCTGAGGAACCAATTATTGTTTCCACGGTACAAAATTAAATGTTCCCTGATAAAAACATTCAAAACATTAAAGTCTGTCGATAATATCGTGAAAACAGAAACGTAGAGCCTGTAGCAATATCTGGGATTGATTTAGCCAAAACACAACCGGATATTTCTGGATTCCTTAAGTCATATCCGGACAAAGCAGTGTAGAATTCGTATACAATGGACTAAGAAAATACAGGGAAAATGGTTGTGGCGTCTCCATGTGGAACCAATTAGTGTTTCAACAGTACAAAATCAAATCTTCCCTGATAAAAACATTCACAACAATAAACTCCATCGATAATATCCACAAAACACAAACACAGAGGCTTTCACAATTTTCAGATTGAGTTAGCCAAAACACAACCGGATATTTCTGGTTTCATCCAGTCATATCCGTAAAAAGTTGTGTGGAATTCGTATGCAATGGACCGAGAAAATCACAGTACAAATGGTTTTGGAGAAAAGCAAAGTCTTTTCGTTAGGCAAGTGCATAAAATGTCATCAATACAAACAGAAATATCACGTTTGTTTGTCGCAGTTCCTCTAGCTTTATCCCTAGAAAATACGAATGTGTAGAGCTGGTGTCTCCATGTGGAACCAATTAGTGTTTCAACAGTACAAAATAAAATGTTCCGTGATAAAAACCTTCAAAACAATATAGTCCCTGGATAATATCAGGAATGCAAAAACTCAGAGGCTGTAGCAATATTTCAGATTGAGTTAGGCAAAAGAACCGAATATATCTGGATTAATCCAGTCATATCCAGACAAAGTGGTGTGGAATTCAATGCAATGACCGAGAAAATCACATTACAAATGGTTTTGGAGAAAAGGAAAGTCTTTTCATTAGGCAATTGCATAAAATGTCATCAATACAAACAGAAATATCATGTTTGTTTGCCGCAGTTACTCTAGCTTTCTCCGTAGAAAATACAAATGTGTAGAGCTGGTGTCTCCATGTGGAACCAATTAGTGTTTCAACGGTACAAAATAAAATGTACCGTGATAAAAAACATTCAAAACAATAAAGTCCGTGGATAATATCAGGAATACACATACACAAAGGCTGTAGCAACATCTGGGATTGAGTTAACCAAAACACAACCGGATATTTCTGGTTTCATCCAGTCATATCTGGACAAAGTCATTTGTAATTCGTATACAATGGACCGAGAAAATGACAGTACAAATGGTTTAGGAGAAAAGCAAAGTCTTTTCGTTAGGCAAGTGCACAAAATGTCATCTATACAAACAGAAATATCATGTTTGTGTGCCGCAGTTCCTCTAGCTTTCTCCCTAGAAAGTAGGAATGTGTAGAGCTGGTGTCTCATTGTGTAACCAATTAGTGTTTCCAGGAACAAAATTAAATGTTCCCTGAAAAAAACATTCAAAACAATAAAGTCCGTAGATAATATCAGGAATACACAAACACAGAGGCTGTAGCAATATTTTGGATTGAGTTAACCAAAACACAACTGGATATTTCCGGTTTCATCCAGTCATATCTGGACAAAGTGGTGTGGAATTCGTATGCAATGCACCGAGAAAACCACAGTAAAAATGGTTTTGCAGAAAAGCAAAGACTTTTCGTTAGGCAAGTGCATAAAATGTCATCTATACCAACAGAAATATCATGTTTGTTTGCCGTAGTTCCTCCAGCTTTCTCCCTAGAAAATATGAATATGTAGAGCTGTTGTTCCCCTGATGAAACAATTAGTGTTTCCCAGCACAAAATTAAAAATTCCCCGATAAAAAAATTTACACAACAATAAAGTCTGTGGATAATATCAGGAATACACATACACAAAGGCTGTAGCAACATCTGGGATTGAGTTAACCAAAACACAACCGGATATTTCTGGTTTCATCCAGTCATATCTGGACAAAGTCATTTGTAATTCGTATACAATGGACCGAGAAAATGACAGTACAAATGGTTTAGGAGAAAAGCAAAGTCTTTTCGTTAGGCAAGTGCACAAAATGTCATCTATACAAACAGAAATATCATGTTTGTTTGCCGCAGTTCCTCTAGCTTTCTCCCTAGAAAGTAGGAATGTGTAGAGCTGGTGTCTCATTGTGTAACCAATTAGTGTTTCCAAGAACAAAATTAAATGTTCCCTGAAAAAAACATTCAAAACAATAAAGTCCGTAGATAATATCAGGAATACACAAACACAGAGGCTGTAGCAATATCTGGGATTGAGTTAGCCAAAAAAAGCCGGATATTTCTGGTTTCATCCAGTCATATCCGGACAAAGTTGTGTGGAATTCGTATGCAATAGACCGAGAAAATCACAGTAAAAATGGTTTTGGAAAAAAGCAAAATTTTTTCGTTAGGCAAGTGCATTAAATGTCATCTAGACAAACAGAAATATCATGTTTGTTTGCCACAGTTCCTCTAGCTTTCTATCTAGTAAATATGAATATGTAGAGCTGGTGTCCCCATGATGAACCAATTAGTGTTTCTAAGGTACAAAATTAAATGGTCCCTGAAAAAAACATACAAAACAATAAAGTCCATTAATCGCATCCAGAAAAAAACAAACACAGAGTCTGTAGCAATATCTAGGATTGAGTTAAATAAAAGAAAACCGTATATTACCGTTTCCTTCCAATCATATCTGGACAATCTATTGTGGAATTCGTATGCAATGGACTGACTAAATCACAGTAAAAATGGTTTTGGAGAAGAGCAAAGTCTTTTCGTTAGGCAAGTGCATATAGGGTCATCTATACAAACAGAAATATCATGTTTGTTTGTCGCAGTTCCTCTAGCATTCTCCCTAGAAATACGAATGTTTAGAGCTGGTGTTCCCATGATGAACCAATTAGTATTTCAACGGTACAAAATTAAATGTTCCCAATAAAAACATTCAAAAAAATAAAGTCCATTGATAATATCCAGAAAAGACAAACACAGAGTCTGTAGCAATATTTCGGATTGAGTTAGCCAAAACACAACTGGATGTTTCTGGTTACATTCAGTCATATCTGGAAAAAGTGGTGTGGAATTCGTATGCAATGGACCGAGAAAATCACAGTAAAAATGGTTTTGGAGAAAAGTAAAATTTTTTCATTAGGCAAGTGCATACAATGTCATCTAGACAAACAGAAATATCATCTTTGTTTAGCCGCAGTTCCTCTAGATTTGTACCTAGAAAATACGAATACGTAGAGCTGGTGTCCCCATGATGAACTAATTAGTGTTTCTACGGTACAAAATTAAATGTTCCCTGTTAAAAACATTCAAAAGAATAAAGTCCATTAATAGCATCCAGAAAAAAACAAACACAGAGGCTGTAGCAATATCTTGGATTGAGTTAGCCAAAACACAACCGGATATTTCTGGTTTAACCGAGTCATATCCGGACAAACTGGTTTGGAATTCATATGCAATGGACCGAGATATTCACAGTAAAAATGGCTTTGGAGAAAAGCAAAGTCTTTTTGTTAGGCAAGTGCATAAAATGCCATCTATACAAACAGAAATATCAGCTTTGTTTGCCACAGTTCCTCTAGATTTCTCCCTAGAAAATAGGAATATGTAGAGCTGGTGTATCCATGTGGAACCAATTACTGTATCCAAACTCAAAATAAAATGTTCCTCAATAAAAACCATTCAAAACTATAAAGTCCATTGATAGCTTCCAGAAAAAACAAACGCAGAGGCTGTAGCAATATCTGGGATTCAGTTAGCCAAAACAAAACCGGATATTTCCGGTTTCATCCAGTCCTATCCGGTAATCTGGTGTGGAATTCATATGCAATGGACCGAGAAAATCACAGTACAAATGGTTTTGGAGAAAAGCAAAGTCTTTTCGTTAGGCCAGTGCATAAAATGTCATCTATACAAACAGAAATATCATGTTTGTTTGACCCAGTTCCTCTAGCTTTCTCCCTAGAAAATACGAATGTGTAGAGCTGGTGTCTCCATGTGGAAACAATTAGTGTTTCGCAGCACAAAATTAAATGTTCCCTGATAAAAAACATTCAAAACAATAAGGTCTGTGTATAATATCAGGAATACACAAACATAGAGGCTGTAGCAATATTTCGGATTGAGTTAGCCAAAGCACAACTGGATATTTCTGTTTTCAAACAGTCATATCCGGACAATGTGGTGTGGAATTTGTATGCAATGGACCGAGAAAATCACAGTAAAAATGGTTTTGGAGAAAAGCAAAGTCTTTTCATTAGGCAAGCGCATAAAACATCATCTACACAAACATAAATATCATGTTTATTTGCCACAGTTCCTCTAGATTTCTCCCTAGAAAATACGAATATGTAGAGCTGGTTTCCCCATGATGAACCCATTAGTGTTTGTACGGTACAAAAATAAATGTTCCCTGATAAAAACATTCAAAACAATGTAGCTCAATTTCTCTTTGACATAGAATTAAACTCTGATGCTCTGTTAAAGCAATGTGTTAAAGTAATCTATTATGTTCTCTTGATGTCTGTTAAATTCTAATTGTTCAAAAACAGCTGATTTTTTATTAAGAGCTATGGGTTACTTAAATATGTGCTTCTTTTCAAAGATTTGAATAATCACCTTGTAACAATGATCAAATTTGGTCTAAGTTATGTCATGATATTAAGGAATCTTATTTCAAGCAGATATTTTGGATTTTGAGCCTTCTTGGCATTCTTGACAGGCATTCAAAAAAATCAAAGTTTCAAACAATCTGGACTCTAAAATTTCCAGTGTGTGACCTGAATCTGTGTATCATATGTTTTAAACTTGTTGGTAGAAAGAAACTAAAAACATTTTATATGGTTGTGCTTAAGTTTACTGGTTAAACAAACTACACCATGTCAGATATTTAAGAGGTGTTTTCAAATACATGATTCTTAAAATTTATAGAAGGCATTGGACCTTCTGGTAAATGTTTTCTTAAGTTGTTATCTAATGGTTGAAACTGTTTGCTAAGTATTCATGTAATATTGCTATTGTCAGCAAGCGATCTAAGGTTGAAACTGTTTGCTAAGTATTTATGCAATATTGCTATTGTTCAGCAAGTGATCTAGGACTTGCTCCCTCATTTCTCTATTCTAAGCCCAACTAGTTCTTTCATTTCTCTATTCTCTTCAAGGTAGGAAACTAATTCTATTATGAAGGAAACTGTAGGACGCACAATTTAATCTTTAGACCTTATAAAAGAGATGACTAACATTTTCTGTAATAGCATAGCCAAAATAAGAACGTAAATAATAATCTCACAGCTAGATTCACTTCGCCATCAGTGAAGTATACAGTAAGTAGAAAAAAACCTCCCTTTCAGACCAAAGGGAAAGAAAGTTTTTAAGTGAGAATATAATTTTCCTCATGGGCATTGTCTACCTTAGAAAAACTACTACAGAACATGCCTGTGACTATAGACTTGTAGTTCAGGCCACCGAAGATTAGAGATGGGACTTGGACACTCCCTTGACTTGCATCCTCTGGTCTGCTTTAACACAAACCAGGAGGAAAAGAAAGCTAGGCATCAGAAGCAATGGGTGGCAGGCCTATTAATGACTGATCTGTACAGTGATCTGCCCTCAAGATGACCCAACAGGCCAGTCCACTGCAGTGGCTTTCAAAGTGGTAAGCCTGGGCTTCAGCAGAAGTCAGCTTGTGAAGAGCCCTGGCAGCTCTGCCAAGAGTTGGATCACTGGAAATGGACCTGCCCTGGAGTCGAAGGATGCCCAGGTCAGAGCCACAGATCTTATTGGCTCTAAGCTGAAAAGCCCTTCACTCAGCCCAACTTCCAAAGGGACCACTGCAGCTGAGGGGATGGTCAAGTAGGGTCAGCAACATTGCAGGCAGAACTGTAAATTTCTTGTTAGAAATGCCCCCTGCCTTTACCTGGCCAGCTCTCCTCCCAGGCCAGCCAAGTAATGAAAGTCAACAGAGTGTCTTCCCCTAGGAGGCTCACACCTCCCTTAGGATGTACCCCATGTGAAGAGATGGATAGGTCTGGGCCTCTTAACTTACAAGGCCTAAAGCCCACCAGATTATTATCAAGCCCCTTCTGTCAGGTTCTATTTGCCTCTCAATCAGAAAACTTAATTGTAGCTTAGACAGCACCTTTCTTAGCTCCTCTAATAATGACTCTGTCCTTTGTTCTAGACCCTGTCTAGTGTACTTGGGCCTCATTCCTTTGTAATCATAACCTCTACTCTACCACCAATGGCTCTACTCCCAACCTGTGTGTACTGATGGTCCTCTTCCCCACTTAATGCTGTACAATTGTTCAAACCTGGTAAATGCCACTCTTATGATCATTGGTTACTATGCTCACCCTGTCTTTTATGACCTTGCCTAAATATGATCAGAGTCAGGGAACTTGGAAGGCTTCCATAGCCTTGGCAACTCATGACGAGAGCCTAGGGTGGTTACTGGCGCCATAAACTAGAGTGTCAATTTGTTGGGTCAACAACAGGAGTCACTGTGCACTTGCTCCTCATGTGGGATCTCTGTCCTTAATGTGCTGTACATTTTGATTTAATGCTATAACTAGTACTCAAACAGTATGTTTCACTTTGTGTTTCTATGTGGGTGCAAACCGTTGAAATCTTTATACTAAATTGATCTTCTGTATATAAAGAGAATTGAAAATGAATCTTGATGCGAATGGAAGGGGAGAGGGAGCGGGAGAGGGGAGGGTTGCGGGTGGGAGGGAAGTTGTGGGAGGGGGAAGCCATTGTAATCCATGAGCCGTACACTGGAAATTTATATTCATTAAATAAAAGTTAAAAAAAATTCAAAACAATAAAGTCCATTGATAATATCCAGAAAACGCAAAAAAGGAAACTTTCACAATATTTCGCATTGAGTTAGCCAAAACACAACGGGATATTTCTGGTTTCATCCAGTCATATCCGGACAAGCTGGTGTGGAATTCGTATGCAATGGACCGAGAAAATCACAGCAAAAATGGTTTTGGAGAAAAGCAAAGTCTTTTCATTAGGAAAGTGCATAAAATGTCATCTACACAAACAGAAATATCATGTTTGTTTGTTGCAGTTCCTCTAGCTTTCTCCCTAGAAAATACGAATGTGTAGAGCTGGTGTCCCCATAATGAACCAATTAGTGTTTCAATGGTACAAAATTAAATGTTCCCTGATAAAAACATTCAAAACAATAAAGTCCACCGATAATATCCGGAAAACACAAACACAGAGGATGTAGCAATATATCGGATTGAGTTAGCCAAAACACAACCAGATATTTCCGGTTTCATCCAGTCACATTGGGACAAAGTGGTGTGGAATTCGTATGCAATGGACCAAGGAAATCAGAGTAAAAATGGTTTTGTAAAACCAAAGTATTTTCGTTAGGCAAGTGCATAAAATGTCATCTATACAAACAGAAATATTATGTTTTTTTGCCGCAGTTCCTCCAGCTTTCTCCCTAGAAAATATGAATTTGTAGATCTGGTGTTCCCATGATGAAACAATTAGTATTTCAAAGCACAAAATTAAAAATTCCCTGATAAAAAACTTTAAAAACAGTAAAGTTTGTGGATAATATCAGGAATACACAAACACAGAGGCTATATCCATATCTGGGATTGAGTTAGCAAAAACAAAACCAGATATTTCTGGTTTCATCCAGTCATATCCGTACAAAGTCGTGTGGAATTCGTATGCAATGGACCGAGAAAATCACAGTACAAATGGTTTTGGAGAAAAGCAAAGTCTTTTCGTTAGGCAAGTGCATAAAACATCATATACACAAACATAAATATAATGTTTGTTTGCCGCAGTTCCTCTAGCTTTCTCCCTAGAAAATACGAATGTGTAGAGCTGTGTCCCCATGATGAACCCATTAGTGTTTCTACAGTACAAAAATAAATGTTCCCTGATAAAAATATTCAAAACAATAAAGTCCATCGATAATATCCAGAAAACACAAACACAGAGGCTGTAGCAATATCTGGGATTGAGTTAGCCAAAACAAAACTGGATATTTCCAGTTTCATCCAGTCATATCCGGTAAAATGTTGTGGAATTCCTATGCAATGGACCGAGAAAATCACAGTAAAAATGGTTTTGGAGAAAAGCAAAGGCTTTTCATTAGGCAAGTGCATAAAATGTCATCTATACAAACAGAAATATCATGTTTGTTTGCCGCAGTTCCTCTAGCTTTCTCCAAGAAAATACAAATTTGTAGAACTGGTGTCCCCATGATGAACCAATTAGTGATTCAACGGTACAAAATGAAATGGTCCCTGATAAAATCATTCAAAACAATAAAGTCCATAGATAAAATCCAAAAAACACAAACACAGAGGCTTTCACAATATTTCGCATTGAGTTAGCCAAATCTCAACCGGATATTTCCTGTTTCATCTGGTCATATTGGGAAAAAGTGGTGTGGAATTCATAAGCAATGGACCGAGAAAATCAGAGTAAAAATGGATTTGCAGAAAAGCAAAGTCTTTTCGTTACGCAAGTGCATAAAATGTCATCTATACAAACAGAAATATCATGTTTGTTTGCCGCAGTTCCTCTAGATTTTGCCCTAGAAAATACGAATGTGTAGAGCTGGTGTTCTCATGATGAACCAATTAGCGGTTTTACGGTACAAAATTAAAAATTCCCTGATAAAAAACATTCACAACAATAAAGGCTGTGCATAATATCAGGAATACACAAACACAGAGACTGTAGCAATATCTGGGATTGTGTTAGCCAAAACAAAACTGGATATTTCCGGTTTCATCTAGTCATATCTGGTAAACTGGTGTGAAATTCCTATGCAATGGACCCAGAAAATCACAGTACAAATGCTTTTGGAGAAAAGCAAAGTCTTTTCATTAGGCCAGCGCATAAAATGTCATCTATACAAACAGAAATATGTTTGTTTGCCGCAGTTCCTCTAGCTTTCTCCCTAGAAAATACGAATGTGAAGAGCTGGTGTCTCCATGAGGAAACAATTAGTGTTTCGCAGCACAAAATTAAATGTTCCCTGATAAAAAACATTCAAAAGAGTAAAGTCTGTGGATAATATCAGGAATACACAAACACAGAGGCTGTAGCAATATCTGCGATTGAGTTAGCCAAAACACAACCGGATATTTCTGTTTTCATCTAGTCATATCCGGACAAACTTGTGTGGAATTCTTATGCAGGGGACCGAGAAAATCACAGTAAAAATGGTTTTGGAGAAAAGCAAAGTCTTTTTGTTAGCCACGTGCATAAAATGCCATCGATACAAACAGAAATATGTATTTGTTTTATGCAGTTCCTCTAGCTTTCTCCCTAGAAAATACAAATGTGTAGAGCTGGTGTCCCCATGATGAACCAATTAGTGTTTCTACGGTACAAAATTAAATGTTCCCTGATAAAAACATTCAAAACAGTAAAGTCCATTGATAATATCCATAAAACACAAACACAGAGGTTTTCACAATATTTCGGATTGAGTTAGCCAAAACACAACCGGATATTTCTGGTTTCCTCCAGTCATATCTGGACAAAGTGGTTTGGAATTCGTATGCAATGGACCGAGAAAATCACAATACAAATGGTTTTCTAGAAAAGCAAAGTCTTTTCGTTAGGCAAGTGCATAAAATCTCAACTATACAAACAGAAATATTATGTTTGTTTGCCGCAGTTCCTCTAGCTTTCTCCCTAGAAAATAAGAATATGTTCAGCTGGTGTCTCCATGTGGAACCAATTAGTGTTTCCAAGCACAAAATTAAATGTTCCCTGATAAAAAAAAACTTTCAAAAAAATAAAGTCCGTTGATAATATCCAGAAAACACAAACACAGAGGCTGTAGCAATATTTGGGATTGAGTCAGGAAAAAAAAACCAAAAATTTCCAGTTTCATCCAGTGATATCCGGACAAACTGGTGTGGAATTCATATGTAATGGAACGAGAAAATCACAGTACAAATGGTTTTGGAGAATAGCAAAGTCTTTTCTGTAGGACCCCCGGAGCAGGTGTCCCACAATTTGACCGACCCCCAGATACACGAGCTTCACACCAATCGATGCAAAGGGCAAGAGGGAAGTTTATTTCATTTGCAAATGGGCCGTCTCAACAGCACCCTCTAGTGCAGTGCAGAGAGAGTGGCCCCGATCATCAGTTTCACAGAGTATTTAAGGCTTAAAACCACAACATTAGCATATTTTTACTGTGTTACAATTTCATTGGGTAACCTAAAGGATTACAGGATAAAGGAAGAAGTTACATGCTGTACGTGCCTTGCGGTTTTTATTTTTAGCTTGAGCAAGCAAGGGCAGGGGTCGTCAAACCGGGTATGTAGTGTGTGGTAACTTGTAACAGGATATAGGTTGGGTACATTTTCTGTTAACTTCAGCCTTTATAGTTCCTAAAAACGGTTACATATTGCAAGCTCTTATAAAAGCAGTCACATTTCTTGTAAGATTATTGCAAGCCCAGCCAATTTGTACAGAAGCAGAACAATATGCAGTTAGCTCAAGCAACTCCATCTCAAACCTAACCTGCCTAATTCTTTCACTCCCTCCTCTTGTTTTTGGCAAATTTTAATCTTAAAATTTAAGGAATAGCTGTATTTTATGTCCTCCGTTTTTAAACTTTGGTACTGCTGGGTCAGGACCAAGGCATGGGTGATTGATCAAGTTGGATGGAAAATTGGAACCCAGGATCGTAGTTAGAAACATAAAACCTTACAGAGATCCAATCCCAACTAGAGGAGGGTTTCCAATATGCATGACCTGTGGTCTCACATCCCCAGGCTTTACAGTAGAAGGATTCTGCCCCCCCCCGCACCGCCACTTATCTGCCGCAGACCTGCCATCCTTAGGGCACACGTGAAACTGAGGTTGTCGAAGATAGCATCTGAATTGTGGATTCCTGCACCCGGGGTTGTCTGCATTGGTTAAGTGCACGCCCTTGCCCCACAGGGCTATCTGTTCATGAGACATGTCAGGGATGTCCCAGGTGTCCAGTCCTGCAACCAATTGACAGACATCTGGGTGCAAGGAGGGCCACCATGTCCCAGAAGGGGCCACATGGGTAACGGACCACACGACATCACCTGCCACGTGAGCCTCCTTGGGGTATGTTTGCTGCCCATAATCGGGGTAAGAAAAATTAAAAGTATTACAAGTACTAAACAATTTTTAAGAGTCTTATTTTGAGTGGATTTTGAGCGCGTTGTGCCTTCCATACTGTCCGGTCAGCGGGGCAATCGTCCTGAATTTTGTTCTCCTCCAGTAGGGCTCACCTTACGTAGAACGCGTGAACCCAGGCGGCGAATCCGTTGACTTTTACCGCTGTTGATATAGTCCAGCGCGGCTTTGTGGTTTGGTGCCTGCGAACGTAGACGGTGTCCCCAGCCTGGAACGAGTGTGGGAGCACGAAACCCCTGTCTCTGTTATTGTTGTGTTAAAACTTTTTTTTTGAAGGTCTGAAGCAAAGGAGGGGAGCAGGGTGTTTGAGATGCAGATGCATATAAATGCCTTCTCTTTAGGCCTATCACACACACATAACTGACTTCCTGCCTAACATTTCCCCTCAAGAGGAATACCCAAAATTTTGGGATTATGGATGGAGTTCCGTCTTCTGTAACTTCTTCAAAGCTGGCATGTGGGCGTCGAGGGAGATTTGGGTATTTTCTCTTGCTATCTGCCTTATGGTATGTGACAGTAGCCTTAGAAATACTGTGCTACTCGGTCCAGGAAAAGTACAAATTTGGGTTTGTCCAGTTGGATTGACCCAGAAACAACATTTTTCCTGAAGCATGGTACAGATACCCCCTGGAGCAGCAGTTAGTATGTTTAATACCTTTTTTTTGATGTTTTTATAGAGCCTGGTTTAGGAACTGTGCTATTTCCCTGTATCTAGGAACCTGTAACCCGATAGAGAAAAGCTGGGACTGCCTGAAGTTTGCAGAAGTAGGAATTTGCTGCATGGCCCATATCCTCTTTGGGGCTGGTTTTCTCTCCCCAGGGGAGAGGATAAGGGTTAAATAGTTAACACTTTAATGGACTAGCTATGCTTCGGGTTTTTTTTGCAGATACCTAATAGCTAGTTTTGCTAGCAAGTTAAGCGAATGTACAAGACTAGAGTCTCAGGCTGGGAAAGGAGACAGACTACAAGTCATTTACATTTAATTATTTACATTATGGATTATTGTGCACCCCCCTCAAGAGATAGTCCCTTTTAAGTTCTCAGTGAGGACCTGTCCAAATAGGTGTAGGACTATCTGAGTTAGCTATTACTGAAAGCCCTGTTTTTAGGAACAGGCAGGGAGGGCTTTCTCTAAGCTTAGACGTTTTAAGGCCTGGCTGGGTGTGTGAAGCCCAGACCTATCCAGGGGGTGCTGGAAGTGAATTGTAAGAGATGCGAATCTCCTTTAAGGGAGGCACCCTGTTGACTTGCATTACCTGGCTGGACTAGGAGGAGAGCTTTAATAGGAGGCTGGTAGAAATAGGCAACTTGTGTTTCACTAACCCTAGGCCATCCCCTCAATAGCAGTGGCTGGAGCTAGAAGCTAGGCAGAGGCTGGGCAGAGCTAAAGGCTTTTTAGCTCGGGGCCACAGGGTCTGCGGTTCTGAACCAGGAGTCCTTTGACACCCAGGGCAGTTCCATGTCCAGTGGCCATGCTCTTGGCAGAGCTGACAGAAGGCAGTTTCTGTTGTGACAGCTGCTTGCCCAATGCCCTGGCTCCTTATATCAGCAACAGGTGCTGTTTGGGGTGCAGTGGCCTTGCTGGGTCTCCTTGACGGCAGATCACCGTGCAGAAAGCCATAGATTGGCCTGTTGCCCATCCTCATGTCGCTCCTGCTGCTAGCTTGCTCCTCATTCTCCTGGTCTTTAATAAAGTAGACCAAGGAGGCAGCCTTTATGTCAGTCAAGGGGGTGCTCAACCCAACCCTGATTTCTTTAATATCAGGGTGAGCTAAAAAAAACTATGGTCATGGGCAAATTTTGACACTTAGTATATTTATTTATTTTTTTTTGCGAGTTAAGACCGTGCCCATGAGGAGAACTATGACCTTTTAGGCAAGATCAACTGTGGTGACCTGCTTGTATACTTTGAGGTCATTAGTACAACTTTTTATTTATCCCTTAATTTGGTTTAAAAGGGGAGTTTTGCCCATTTACCGCGTACACTGAAAAATCGATTTAGCTGTCACATTATTTTATAATTTAACCTCTTATTTTGGCTATGTTATTTGGCCAGGCATTATTACAGAGAAGGTCAACCATTTCCTACATAAGGTCTGGGGATCAAACCGTACATCACAGTGGAGAGTCCTGCAGAACTGTAGTAACTTCCCTTCTGGAAGAGAAAAGAGGAGAAGTGAGGCAACGAGTCGGGTCTCTAGACTGACTTCCTGGGCTTTCAGATTTAACTGGCGGTTTAACCAGTGCTTACTGCGTAGCCTGACTTAGAGGAGAAATTGTGGCAGACATCTCTGCCATCCTTTGGCTTTCGGATTATTTACCATGTAGCCAGTGGGCACTAGAGTTTTCTTGGGCCCCTGAAACCTGGTCCTCTAGCACCTGCCGCATAACCATCTCCCTTCGTCTCTAAGTCTCTTTTGGAGCACTTTTTCCCTGTTGGCTAGATCTCCCGTTTGATCCACATTTGAACTAGCAATACATTTAAACTAGCAATGCCTGGTTGTTCAGCGTTAGCTGGATGGAGACTTCGTCAGTCCCTCTTTAAAGGATCTGGCTTCTGAGCCAGTGACTGGAGCAGCTAGAAAGAAACATGTTTATAGCTGAAGTTTAGCATCATTTTACATCTTGGCACCACTTTTACTTTAAACAGCCAATTGGTTACTATCTTAGCAATTTAGAACTTTGATTTTTATAAAGTCTGTTAAGGGTGTCAAGAGAACTTAAAGTACCTGGTTAAAATAGAATTTCTTAACATCCTGAAATGATAGCCATTTATTAGTCAGGGTGATTTTTACACTTTTAAACCAGATCTGATCATAATACTTAACAATGCTTTTTATTAATCTGAACTTAACAGATACAGTAGAGTACATAATAGATTATTTGGGCAGAACATGAATTTTATGTCTCTTGCTGTCGAATAAACCAGAAATAAAAAAAAAAACTTTGTACATAAAAGTTCACATAGTTTAGAACTATTTAACAGAGTCAAAAAGAGCTTACAGGACCTCACTTTAAAAATGGCAGAGCAACTGATTCAGCAGACACTGTTAAAATAGACGTTACAATTTTTTTTTTGTAAAGACAGATTTTAAAATTTACGACTTAGACCATTTTCAGATATTTACTAACATTAGTGTACATTTTTTTAAAACCTTATTGTTATAACAGAAGATTAGACTTTTTTTTTGGACAGGCAGAGTGGACAATGAGAGAGAGAGAGAGACAGAGAGAAAGGTCTTCCTTTTGCCGTTGGTTCACCCTCCAATGGCCGCTGCGGTAGGCGTGCTGCAGCCAGCGCACCGCGCGATCCGATGGCAGGAGCCAGGTGCTTCTCCTGGTCTCCCATGGGGTGCAGGACCCAAGTACTTGGGCCATCCTCCACTGCACTCCCTGGCCACAGCAGAGAGCTGGCCTGGAAGAGGGGCAACCGAGAAGATTAGACTTTAACTTTAGGTCAATGTAATTTTGGCATTAGCACTTAAAGAAAACTTTATAAATAATTTTAAAGTTGTAAACCTTTTAAAACTTTTTATGACTTGTTTACACCTTTTGAAACTTTACACCTGTAGTTACTTTTACATAGTCTTGAATTGTTATGTATGGATGATCTATGAGAATACATGCTAACAAACTTAAACAGTCTCTCTTATTAAATTTAAGATGTGAAAAGTACAATACATTTTCCCACATTTTGCTTAGCATTGATGCCTAGATGGCTTAAGACACTGAGTTATTAATGAATACCATACCATTATCTGAATTAACAGTTAAAATTACATTTTACATAACCTGAATTGACTTAAGCAGCTGTTACTTTAACAAATTTTAGAGTCCTATCCTCTGAGAGTTCCAGGGATCCGACTGGAAGCCCAAAGTTGGAAGACTCGGTTTAGAATTTAAGCTGTCAGAGTTGAGCGGTTTAGCCAACATTTTGTACACTTTTGTTTAGTTGGGTAATCACTCAAACACTGAAAACAGATAAACAATATAAACAACTTTGCGCTGCAGTTTTCCCAATCAAGACTCATAATGGCAATAGGAAAACCCAAAACCTTTAAGGCACGTAAAGGAACATTCTCATCAAATAAGTCAGGGACAGCAGCACAGAAAAGAACTAGACATCAGCATATGAACCATTGCTTAGGCTTCCATTAACTGCAAAGAGAAAAACCCATCAGGTTGGAAAGGGTTAATGGATTAAGGTTCTGGCTCCCCCTCAAAGCCTCCAAGGACGAGGGTGGCTCATTGCCAAGACTTCAGGCAAGCAGTGCGTCCCGTCCCGGATCTTGGCCAAAGAGCCAAGACAGGAAGCATGCCCACCCGTTTATCAGAAACATTTTTCTTTCCTCCTCCCAGGGAACTGGCCAGGCTCCCAAGGAGCAGGAGAAGGTCATTTGGCAACAAAGTTACTCGTCCACCAGAGCTGAACCCAGATACAAGCCCCTTTATTTTAAAAATTTGTTCGTACATTTGGCCCTAAGGCTGTATTGAGAGGTAAACAAAATTAACACATAATACAAAAATAGAATGGGTAGTCCGGACACTTTGTTACCACAATTTTTCAGACAATTAAAACTTAGTAACAGTAATAGCTCACAAAAACTTTAAGATGCACCAAAGCTACCATAAGCTGTAAAAACGGACAGCTTTCTACCAAGTTGGAAAGAGTTAACTGGTAACAGCTTATCCCTAGGTGGAATTTCCTCTTACTCTCTCCTGGCCAGCGGTATAGAAATGGAGATGAAGAGAGCAAAGAGTGGGGGAGGGAGCCCCTGGAAAAGGGCGGAAAGTGACAGAGGACAAGATGTGAGCGACTGCCCTCACCTTTCCCTACAGATCTCAGCTGGAGGTGAGCACAGGGAAAGGCCCTGGTGTCTGGGGGCTGAGCGGGGTTTAAAATCTCCTATTACTCGAGAGTGTCCACTACCTAGTTGTCTGAGTTTACCTGGAGGGCCAATATTAGCCTCGACCGAAGCCAAGCCCTGCTCGCGTAGCAGTAGGCAGCGTGACCAGGCGTCCCTCCAAGAGAGAGACCTGGTCCTCGGGTCGCGGTCCGGCCACCGGGAAGCCAAAGCGAGCTCAGGGGGTCTCCAGGCTCCCAGGCAACTGCCCTTCCTAATCGCCCTCCCGTTCCTTACAATCCCTCTGGAGTTTCGGCCGTAGCTAAGCCGTGGCCGGGGGGACTCCGCGTTCTCGGAGAGCTGTGGGGTGCCGGACACTCAACGGTCACTTCCACAGATCCAGTCCCGCTTGAGGGAAGGAATACTGACCTCTGATGTCTTCTCGAAGTTGCAGGGTTCTTGTCTTTGCGCAAGAAAGAATTCAGGCGTGAGACAGCTAAAGTGAGGCTCAAAGGTGTAGTTAGTCCCTGTCCCATGTTAACGACAAAGGGCAAATAAACTATAACACAGAACACAATCACAAGACACACAAACACACTGCGTGCAACAATGGAACGAGACAAAACTGAAACCAAAATTCCAGATGGGAGCAGCCGCCTGACGGGCAGGCGGCTCGGGAGCGGCTGCCCAACAGCCAGGCTCTCCCGAAGAAGGAGGGGGACAAAATCCACCTCCCTCTCCTCCCAGTCCGGCTCTGAAGAAGGAGGGGGACAAAATCAAATCCACCTCCCTCTTCCCCCGGACTGCCACTGGAGCGTCCTCCAGAGGCTCGAGCCAGGGGTCCTGGGCACGTCTGCCCCTTCCTACTACTGGCTCACTACAGATACAGGTCCTGCACAGGCACAATTTCAAAAGGCGCCTACAGAAACAATCAACAGAAAATTTTGCAGAATCACAGAAAAGAAAGAGCTTACCTCCAATTGGAGAATGGAGCATGGGTCTGGGGTCTCAAATCCCGGACGAGCCCCCAAAATGTAGGACCCCCGGAGCAGGTGTCCCACAATTTGACCGACCCCCAGATACACGAGCTCCACACCAATCGATGCAAAGGGCAAGAGGGAAGTTTATTTCATTTGCAAATGGGCCGTCTCAACAGCACCCTCTAGTGCAGTGCAGAGAGAGCGGCCCCGATCATCAGTTTCACAGAGTATTTAAGGCTTAAAACCACAACATTAGCATATTTTCACTGTGTTACAATTTCATTGGGTAACCTAAAGGATTACAGGATAAAGGAAGAAGTTACATGCTGTACGTGCCTTGCGGTTTTTATTTTTAGCTTGAGCAAGCAAGGGCAGGGGTCATCAAACCGGGTATGTAGTGTGTGGTAACTTGTAACAGGATATAGGTTGGGTACATTTTCTGTTAACTTCAGCCTTTATAGTTCCTAAAAACGGTTACATATTGCAAGATCTTATAAAAGCAGTCACATTTCTTGCAAGATTATTGCAAGCCCAGCCAATTTGTACAGAAGCAGAACAATATGCAGTTAGCTCAAGCAACTCCATCTCAAACCTAACCTGCCTAATTCTTTCATTTTCGTTAGGCAAGTGCATAAAATGTCATCTATACAAACAGAAATATCATGTTTGTTTGCCGCAGTTACTCTAGGTTGCTCCATAGAAAATACGAATGTGTAGAGCTGGTGTCCCCATGATGAACCAATTAGTCTTTCAATGGTACAAAAGTAAATATTCCGATAAAAACTTTCAAAACAATAAAGTCCATCGATAATATCCAGAAAACACAAACACAGAGGCTTTCACAATATTTCAGATTGAGTTACCCAAAACACAACCAGATATTTCTGTTTTCATCCACTCATATCCGGACAAAGTTGTGTGGAATTTGTATGCAATGGACCGAGAAAATGAGAGTAAAAATGGTTTTGGAGAAAAGCAAACTCTTTTCGTTAGGCAAGTGCATAAAATATCATCAATACAAACAGAAATTCCATGTTAGTTTGCTGCAGTTCCTCTAGCTTTCTCCCTAGAAAATATGAATGTGTAGAGCTGGTGTCTCCATGTGGAACTAATTACTGTACCCAAGCTCAAAAAAATATTCCCCGATAAAAAATATTCAAAATAATAAAGTCCGTGGATAATATCCAGAAAACACAAACACAGAGGCTGTAGCAATATCTGGGATTGAGTTAGCCAAAACACAACTGAATACTTCTGGTTTCATCCAGTCATATGCGGACACACTAGTGTGGAATTCTTATGCAATGGACCAAAAAAATCACAGTGAAAATGGTTTGGTAAAAGCAAAGTCTTTTCATTAGGCAAGTGCATAAAATGTCATCTATACAAACATAAATATCATGTGTGTTTGCCGCAGTTCCTCTAGCTTTCTCTTTAGAAAATACGAATGTGTAGAGCTGGTGTATCCATGTGGAACCAATTAGTGATTCCAAGCACAAAATTAAATGTTCCCTGATAAAAACATTCAAAACAATAAAGTTCGTGAATAATATCAGGAATACACAAACACGGAGGCTGTAGCCATATCTGGGATTGAGTTAGCGAAAAAAAAACCGGATATTTCCGGTTTCATCCAGTTATATCTGACAAAGTGGTGTGGAATTCGTATGCAATGAACCAAAAAACACAGAGTAAAAACTGTTTAGGAGAAAAGCAAAGTCTTTTCGTTAGACAAGTGCAGAAAATGTCATCTATACAAACAAAAATATCATGTTTGGTTGCCACACTTCCTCTAGCTTACTCCCTAGAAAATACGAATGTGTAGAGCTGGTGTCTCCATGTGAAACCAACTAGTGTAGCCAAGCACAAAATTAAATGTTCACTGATATAAAACATTCTAAACAATAAAGTCCGTGGATAATATCCAGAAAACAGAAACACAGAGGCTGTAGGAATATCTGGGATTGAGTTAGCCAAATCACAAGCGGATATCTCCGGATTCATCCAGTCATATCTGGAGAAACTGGTGTGGAATTCGTATGCAATGGACCGAGAAAATCACAGTAAAAATTGTTTTGGAATAAAGCAAAGTTTTTTCGTTAGGCAAGTGCATAAAATGTCATCTATACAAACAGAAATATAATGTTCCTTTGCCAAAGTTCCTCTAGCTTTTCCGTAGAAAATACGAATGTGTAGAGCTGGTGTCTCCATGTGGAAACAATTAGTGTTTCCAGCACAAAATTAAATGTTCCCTGACAAAAAAATTCAAAACAATAAAGTCCATCGATCATATCCAGAAAACAAAAACACGGAAGCTTTCACAATATTTTGGATTGAGTTAGCCAAAACACAGTAAAAATGGTTTTGGAGAAAAGCAAAGTCTTTTCGTTAGGCAAGTGCATAAAATGTCATCTATACAAACAGAAATACCATGTTTGTTTGCCGCAGTTCCTCTAGCTTTCTCCCTAGAAAATAAGAATGTGTAGAGCTGGTGTCCCCATGATGAACCAATTAGTGTTTCAATGGTACAAAAGTAAATATTCCGATAAAAACATTCAAAACAATAAAGTCCATCGATAATATCCAGAAAACACAAACACAGAGGCTGTAGCAATATTTGGGATTGAGTTAGCAAAAAAAAACAAAAATTCCCGAATACATCCAGTCATATCTGGACAAACTTGTGTGGAATTCCTATGCAATGGACCGAGAAAATCACAGTAAAAATAGTTTTGGTGAATAGCACAATCTTTTCATTAGGCAAGTGCATAAAATGTCATCTATACAAACAGAAATATCAGGTTTATTTTTCGCAGTTCCTCTAGCTTTCTCCCTAGAAAATACGAATGTGTAGAGCTGGTGTCCCCATGATGAACCAATTACTGTTTCTACGGTACAAAATTAAATGTTCCCTGATAAAAATATTCAAAACAATAAAGTCCACCGATAATATCCAGAAAACACAAACACAGAGGCATTCACAATATTTCAGATTCATTTAGCCAAAACACAACCGGACTCTTCTGGTTTCATCCAGTCATCTCCGGACAAAGTGGTTTGGAATTCGTATGCAATGGACTGAGAAAATCACAGTAAAAATGGCTTTGGAGAAAAGCAAAGTCTTTTCTTTAGGCAATGCATAAAATGTCATCTATAGAAACAGAAATATCATGTTTCTTTGCCGCAATTCCTCTAGCTTTCTCCCTAGAAAATAAGAATGTATAGAGCTGGTGTCTCCATGTGGAAACAATTGGTGTTTGTACGGTACAAAATTAAATGTTCCCTGAAAAAATAAATTCAAAACAATAAAGTCATTTGATAATATCAAGAATGCACAAACTCAGAGGCTGTAGCAATATCTGGGCTTAAGTTAGCCAAAAGAAAACAGGATATTTCTGGTTTCATCCATTCATTTCCCGACAAAGTGGTGTGGAATTCGTATGTAATGGACCGAGAAAATCACAGTACAAATGGTTTTGGAGAAAAGCAAAGTCTTTTCGCTAGGCAAGTACATAAAATGTCATCTATACAAACAGAAATATCATGTTTGTTTGCCACAGTTCCTCTACCTTTCTCTCTAGAAAATACGAATGTGTAGAGATGGTGTCCCCATGATGAACCAATTCGTGTTTCCAAGCACAAAATTAAATGTTTCCTGAAAAAAAATTCAAAAAAATAAAGTCCTTGGATAATATCAGTAATACCCCTACACAGAGGCTGTAGCAATGCTCCGCATTGAGTTAGCCAAAACACAACCGGATATTTCTCCTTTCATCCAGACATATCCGGACAAACTGGTGTGGAATTCGTATGCAATGGACCGAGAAAATCACAGTAAAAATGGTTTTGGAGAAAAGCAAAGTCTGTTCTTCAGGCAAGTGCACAGATGTCATCTATATAACAGAAATATCATCTTTGTTTGCCGCAGTTCCTCTAGCTTTCTCTCTAGAAAATACAAATGTGTAGAGCTGGTGTCTCCATGTGGTAACAATTAGTGTTTCACAGCACAAAATTAAATGTTCCCTGATAAAGAACATTCAAAACAATAAAGTCTGTGGATAATATCAGGAATACACAAACACAGAGGCGGTAACAATATCTGGGATTGTGTTAGCCAAAAAAAAAAAAAAAAACGGATATTTCTGGTTTCATCCAGTCATATCCGGAAAAACTGCTGTGGAATTCGTATGTAATGAACCGAGAAAATCACAGTAAAAAAGGTTTTGGAGAAAAGCAAAGTCTTTTCGTTAGGCAAGTGCATAAAATGTCATCGATACAAACAGAAATATCATGTTTATTTGCTGCAGTTCCACTAGCTTTCTCCCTAGAAAATACGAATGTGTAGAGCTGGTGTCTCCATGTGGAGCCAATTAGTGTTTCCAGGTAGAAAACTAAATGTTCCCTGAAAAAAATCATTCAAAACAATAAAGTCTGTGGATAATATCAGGAATTCACAAACGCAGAGGCTTTCATAATATTTCGGATTGAGTTAGCCAAAACACAACCAGATATTTCTGGTTTCTTCCAGTCATATCCGGACAAAGTTGTGTGGAATTCACATGCAATGGACCGAGAAAATCAGAGTAAAAATGGTATTGGAGAAAAGCAAAGTCTTTTCGTTAGGCAAGTGCATAAAATGTCATCGATACAAACAGAAATATCATGTTTGTTTGCCGCAGTTCCTCCAGCATTCTCTCTAGAATCTCTATATAGAGATCTAGAATCTCTATATAGAGATGGTGTCCCCATGACGAACCAATTAGTGTCTCTACGCTACAAAATTAAATGTTCCCTGATAAAAACATTCAAAACACTAAAGGCCATCTATAACAACCAAAAAACACAAACACAGAGGCTGTAGCAATATCTGGGATTGAGTTAGCCAAAATAAAACCGGATATTTCCCGTTTCATCCAGTCATATCCGGAAAAACTGGTGTGGAATTCGTATGCAAAGGACCAAGATAATCACAGTAAAAATGGTTTTGGAGAAAAAAAAAGTCTTTTCATTAGGGAAGTGCATAAAATGTCATCTACACAAACAGAAATATCATGTTTGTTGCAGGTCCTCTAGCATTCTCCCTAGAAAATATGAATGTGTAGAGCTGGTGTCCCCATGATGAACCAATTAGTGTTTCAACGGTACAAAATTAATTGTTCCCTGATATAAACAATCAAAACAATAAAGTCCGTGGATAATATCCGGATAACACAAACACAGAAGATTTCACAATATTTCGTATTGAGTTAGCCAAAACACAACCGGATATTTCCGGTTTCATCCAGTCATATCCGGACAAACTGGTGTGGAATTCGTATGCAATGGACTGAGAAAATCAGAGTAAAAATGGTTTTGGAGAAAAGCAAAGTCTTTTCATTAGGCAAGTGCATAAAATGTCATCTATACAAACAGAAATATCATGTTTGTTTGCCGCAGTTCCTCTAGCTTTCTCCCTAGAAAATACGAATGTGTAGAGCTGGTGTCTCCATGTGGAGCCAATTAGTGTTTCCAAGCAGAAAACTAAATGTTCCCTGAAAATAAACATTCAAAACAATAAAGTCCGTGGATAATATCCGGAAAACACAAACACAGAGGCTTTCACAATATTTCGTATTGAGTCAGCCAAAACACAACCGGATATTTCCAGTTTCTTCCAGTCATATCCGGACAAGGTGGTGTGGAATTCGTATGGAATGGACCTAGAAAATCCCTGTAAAAATGGTTTTGGAGAAAAGCAAAGTCTTTTTGTTTAGCAAGTGCATAAAATGTCATCTAAACAAACAGAAATATCATGTGTGTTTGCTGCAGTTCCTCTAGCTTTCTCCCAAGAAAGTACAAATGTGTAGAGCTGGTGTATCCATGTGAAACCAATTCGTGTTTCAACGGTACAAAATTAAATGTTCCCCGAAAAAAAAATTCATAACAATGAATTCATTTGATAATATCAGGAATGCACAAACTAAGAGGCTGTAGCAATATCTGGGATTAAGTTAGTCAAAAGAAAACAGGATATTTCTGGTTTCATCCATTCATATCCCCACAAACTGGTGTGGAATTCGTATGCAATGGACAGAGAAAATCACAGTAAAAATGGTTTTGGAGAAAATCAATATCTGTTCGTCAGGCAAGTGCACAAGATATCATCTATATAAACAGAAATATCATCTTTGTTTGCCGCAGTTCCTCTAGCTTTCTCTCTAGAAAATAAGAATGTGTAGAGCTGGTGTCTCCATGTGGTAACAACTAGTGTTTCACAGCACAAAATTAAATGTTCCCTGATAAAGAACATTCAAAACAATAAAGTCTATGGATAATATCAGGAATACACAAACACAGAGGCGGTAACAATATCTGGGATTGAGTTAGCCAAAAAAAGCCGGATATTTCTGGTTTCATCCAGTCATATCCGGAAAAACTGCTTTGGAATTCGTATGCAATGGACCGAGAAAATCACAGTAAAAATGGTTTTGGAGAAAAGCAAATTCTTTTCTTTAGGCAAGTGCATAAAATGTCATCGATACAAACAGTAATATCATGTTTATTTGCTGCAGTTCCTCTAGCTTTCTCCCTAGAAAATACGAATGTGTAGAGCTGGTGTCTCCATGTGGAGCCAATTAGTGTTTTCAAGCAGAAACTAAACGTTCCCTGAAAAAAAAAAACATTCAAAACAATAAAGTCTGTGGATAATATCAGGAATCCACAAACGCAGAGGCTTTCATAATATTTCGGATTGAGTTAGCCAAAACACAACCAGATATTTCTGGTTTCTTCCACTCATATCCGGACAAAGTTGTGTGGAATTCACATGGAATGGACCGAGAAAATCAGAATAAAAATTGTTTTGGAGAAAAGCAAAGTCTTTTCGTTAGGCAAGTGCATAAAATGTCATCGATACAAACAGAAATATCATGTTTGTTTGCCACAGTTCCTCCAGCATTCTCTCTAGAAAACACGAATGTGTAGAGATGGTGTCCCCATGACGAACCAATTAGTGTCTCTACGCTACAAAATTAAATGTTCCCTGATAAAAACATTCAAAACACTAAAGGCCATCTATAACAACCAGAAAACACAAACACAGAGGCTGTAGCAATAACTGGGATTGAGTTAGCCAAAATAAAACCGAATATTTCCCGTTTCATCCAATCATATCCGGACAAACTGGTGTGGAATTCGTATGCAATGGACCAAGAAAATCACAGTAAAAATGGTTTTGGAGAAAAGCAAAGTCTTTTCGTTAGGCAAGTGCATAAAATGTCATCTATACAAACATAAATATCCTGTTTGTTTGTTGCAGGTCCTCTAGCATTCTGCCTAGAAAATACGAATGTGTAGAGCTGGTGTCCCCATGATGAACCAATTAGTGTTTCAATGGTACAAAATTAATTGTTCCCTGATAAAAACATTCAAAACAATAAAGTCCGTGGATAATATCCGGAAAACACAAACACAGAGGCTTTCACAATATTTCGTATTGAGTTAGCCAAAACACAACCGGATATTTCCGGTTTCATCCAGTCATAGCCAGACAAGGTGGTGTGGAATTCATATGCAATGGACCGAGAAAATCAGAGTAAAAATGGTTTTGGAGACAAGCAAAGACTATTGATTAGGCAAGTGCATAAAATATCATCGATACAAAGAGAAATATCATGTTTGTTTGCCGCAGTTCCTCTAGCTTTCTCCCTAGAAAATACTAACGTGTAGATCTGGTGTCCCCATGATGAACCAATTACTGTTTCTACTATACAAAATTAAATGTTCCCTGATAAAAATATTCAAAACAATAAAGTCCACCGATAATATCCAGAAAACAGAAACACAGAGGCTTTCACAGTATTTCGGATTGATTTAGCCAAAACACAACCGGATATTTCCGGTTTCATCCAGTCAAATCCGTACAAAGTTGTTTGGAATTCGTATGCAATCCACTGAGAAAACACAGTAAAAATGGTTTTGTAGAAAAGCAAAGTCTTTTCGTTAGGCAAGTGCTTAAAATGTCATCTATAGAAATAGAAATATCATGTTTGTTTGCCGCAATTCCTCTAGCTTTCTCCCTAGAAAATACGAATGTATAGAGCTGGTGTCTCCATGTGGTAACAATTAGTATTTCAACTGTACAAAATTAAATGTTCCCTGATAAAAAATATTCAAAACAATAAAGTCTGTGGATAATATCAGGAATGCACAAACACAGAGGCTGTGGCAATATTTCGAATTGAGTTAGCCAAAACAAAACCGGATATTTCCGGTTTCATCCTCTCATATCCAGACAACCTTGTGTGAAATTCGTATGCAATGGACCGAGAAAATCACAGTAAAAATGGTTTTGGAGAAAAGCAAAGTCTATTCATTAGGCAAGTGCATAAAATATCATCGATACAAACAGAAATATCACGTTTGTTTGCCGCAGTTCCTCTAGCTTTCTCCCTAGAAAATACGAATGTGTAGAGCTGGTGTCTACATGTGAAACCAATTACTGTTTCCAAGCAAAAAATTAAATGTTCTCTGAAAAAAAAAACATTGAAAAAAATAAAGTCCATGCATAATATCAGGAATACACAAACACAGAGTCTGTAGCAATAATGGGATTGAGCTAGCCAAAACAACACCGGGTATTTCCGGTTTCATCCAGTCATATGTGGACAAAGTGGTGTGGAATTCGTATGCAATGGACTGAGAAAATCACAGTAAATGGTTTTGGAGAAAAGCAAAGTCTTTTCATTAGGCAAGTGCATAAAATGTCATCTATACAAACAGAAATATCATGTTTGTTTGCCGCAGTTCCTCTAGCTTTCTCCCTAGAAAATACGAATGTGTAGTGCTGGTGTCTACATGTGAAACCAATTACTGTTTCCAAGCAAAAAATTAAATGCTCTCTGAAAAAAAAAACATTGAAAAAAATAAAGTCCATGCATAAAATCAGGAATACACCTACACAGAGGCTGTAGCAATATTCTGGATTGAGTTTGCCAAAACACAACCAGATATTTCTGGTTTCATCCAGTCATATCCGGACAAACTGGTGTGGAATTCGTATGCAATGGACCGAGAAAATCACAGTAAAAATGGTTTTGGGGAAAAGCAAAGTCTTTTCATTAGGCAAGTGCATAAAATGTCATCTACACAAACAGAAATATCATGTTTGTTTGTTGCAGTTCCTCTAGCTTTCTCCCTAGAAAATACGAATGTGTAGAGCTGGTGTCTCCTGAGGAACCAATTATTGTTTCCACGGTACAAAATTAAATGTTCCCTGATAAAAACATTCAAAACATTAAAGTCTGTCGATAATATCGTGAAAACAGAAACGTAGAGCCTGTAGCAATATCTGGGATTGATTTAGCCAAAACACAACCGGATATTTCTGGATTCCTTAAGTCATATCCGGACAAAGCAGTGTAGAATTCGTATACAATGGACTAAGAAAATACAGGGAAAATGGTTGTGGCGTCTCCATGTGGAACCAATTAGTGTTTCAACAGTACAAAATCAAATCTTCCCTGATAAAAACATTCACAACAATAAACTCCATCGATAATATCCACAAAACACAAACACAGAGGCTTTCACAATTTTCAGATTGAGTTAGCCAAAACACAACCGGATATTTCTGGTTTCATCCAGTCATATCCGTAAAAAGTTGTGTGGAATTCGTATGCAATGGACCGAGAAAATCACAGTACAAATGGTTTTGGAGAAAAGCAAAGTCTTTTCGTTAGGCAAGTGCATAAAATGTCATCAATACAAACAGAAATATCACGTTTGTTTGTCGCAGTTCCTCTAGCTTTATCCCTAGAAAATACGAATGTGTAGAGCTGGTGTCTCCATGTGGAACCAATTAGTGTTTCAACAGTACAAAATAAAATGTTCCGTGATAAAAACCTTCAAAACAATATAGTCCCTGGATAATATCAGGAATGCAAAAACTCAGAGGCTGTAGCAATATTTCAGATTGAGTTAGGCAAAAGAACCGAATATATCTGGATTAATCCAGTCATATCCAGACAAAGTGGTGTGGAATTCAATGCAATGACCGAGAAAATCACATTACAAATGGTTTTGGAGAAAAGGAAAGTCTTTTCATTAGGCAATTGCATAAAATGTCATCAATACAAACAGAAATATCATGTTTGTTTGCCGCAGTTACTCTAGCTTTCTCCGTAGAAAATACAAATGTGTAGAGCTGGTGTCTCCATGTGGAACCAATTAGTGTTTCAACGGTACAAAATAAAATGTACCGTGATAAAAAACATTCAAAACAATAAAGTCCGTGGATAATATCAGGAATACACATACACAAAGGCTGTAGCAACATCTGGGATTGAGTTAACCAAAACACAACCGGATATTTCTGGTTTCATCCAGTCATATCTGGACAAAGTCATTTGTAATTCGTATACAATGGACCGAGAAAATGACAGTACAAATGGTTTAGGAGAAAAGCAAAGTCTTTTCGTTAGGCAAGTGCACAAAATGTCATCTATACAAACAGAAATATCATGTTTGTTTGCCGCAGTTCCTCTAGCTTTCTCCCTAGAAAGTAGGAATGTGTAGAGCTGGTGTCTCATTGTGTAACCAATTAGTGTTTCCAGGAACAAAATTAAATGTTCCCTGAAAAAAACATTCAAAACAATAAAGTCCGTAGATAATATCAGGAATACACAAACACAGAGGCTGTGGCAATATCTGGGATTGAGTTAGCCAAAAAAAAGCCGGATATTTCTGGTTTCATCCAGTCATATCCGGACAAAGTTGTGTGGAATTCGTATGCAATAGACCGAGAAAATCACAGTAAAATGGTTTTGGAAAAAAGCAAAATTTTTTCGTTAGGCAAGTGCATTAAATGTCATCTAGACAAACAGAAATATCATGTTTGTTTGCCACAGTTCCTCTAGCTTTCTATCTAGAAAATATGAATATGTAGAGCTGGTGTCCCCATGATGAACCAATTAGTGTTTCTAAGGTACAAAATTAAATGGTCCCTGAAAAAAACATACAAAACAATAAAGTCCATTAATCGCATCCAGAAAAAAACAAACACAGAGTCTGTAGCAATATCTAGGATTGAGTTAAATAAAAGAAAACCGTATATTACCGTTTCCTTCCAATCATATCTGGACAATCTATTGTGGAATTCGTATGCAATGGACTGACTAAATCACAGTAAAAATGGTTTTGGAGAAGAGCAAAGTCTTTTCGTTAGGCAAGTGCATATAGGGTCATCTATACAAACAGAAATATCATGTTTGTTTGTCGCAGTTCCTCTAGCATTCTCCCTAGAAATACGAATGTTTAGAGCTGGTGTTCCCATGATGAACCAATTAGTATTTCAACGGTACAAAATTAAATATTCCCAATAAAAACATTCAAAAAAATAAAGTCCATTGATAATATCCAGAAAAGACAAACACAGAGTCTGTAGCAATATTTCGGATTGAGTTAGCCAAAACACAACTGGATGTTTCTGGTTACATTCAGTCATATCTGGAAAAAGTGGTGTGGAATTCGTATGCAATGGACCGAGAAAATCACAGTAAAAATGGTTTTGGAGAAAAGTAAAATTTTTTCATTAGGCAAGTGCATACAATGTCATCTAGACAAACAGAAATATCATCTTTGTTTAGCCGCAGTTCCTCTAGATTTGTACCTAGAAAATACGAATACGTAGAGCTGGTGTCCCCATGATGAACTAATTAGTGTTTCTACGGTACAAAATTAAATGTTTCCTGTTAAAAACATTCAAAAGAATAAAGTCCATTAATAGCATCCAGAAAAAAACAAACACAGAGGCTGTAGCAATATCTTGGATTGAGTTAGCAAAAACACAACCGGATATTTCTGGTTTAACCGAGTCATATCCGGACAAACTGGTTTGGAATTCATATGCAATGGACCGAGATATTCACAGTAAAAATGGCTTTGGAGAAAAGCAAAGTCTTTTTGTTAGGCAAGTGCATAAAATGCCATCTATACAAACAGAAATATCAGCTTTGTTTGCCACAGTTCCTCTAGATTTCTCCCTAGAAAATAGGAATATGTAGAGCTGGTGTATCCATGTGGAACCAATTACTGTATCCAAACTCAAAATAAAATGTTCCTCAAAAAAAAACATTCAAAACTATAAAGTCCATTGATAGCTTCCAGAAAAAAACAAACGCAGAGGCTGTAGCAATATCTGGGATTCAGTTAGCCAAAACAAAACCGGATATTTCCGGTTTCATCCAGTCCTATCCGGTAATCTGGTGTGGAATTCATATGCAATGGACCGAGAAAATCACAGTACAAATGGTTTTGGAGAAAAGCAAAGTCTTTTCGTTAGGCCAGTGCATAAAATGTCATCTATACAAACAGAAATATCATGTTTGTTTGACCCAGTTCCTCTAGCTTTCTCCCTAGAAAATACGAATGTGTAGAGCTGGTGTCTCCATGTGGAAACAATTAGTGTTTCGCAGCACAAAATTAAATGTTCCCTGATAAAAAACATTCAAAACAATAAGGTCTGTGTATAATATCAGGAATACACAAACATAGAGGCTGTAGCAATATTTCGGATTGAGTTAGCCAAAGCACAACTGGATATTTCTGTTTTCAAACAGTCATATCCGGACAATGTGGTGTGGAATTTGTATGCAATGGACCGAGAAAATCACAGTAAAAATGGTTTTGGAGAAAAGCAAAGTCTTTTCATTAGGCAAGCGCATAAAACATCATCTACACAAACATAAATATCATGTTTATTTGCCACAGTTCCTCTAGATTTCTCCCTAGAAAATACGAATATGTAGAGCTGGTTTCCCCATGATGAACCCATTAGTGTTTGTACGGTACAAAAATAAATGTTCCCTGATAAAAACATTCAAAACAATGTAGCTCAATTTCTCTTTGACATAGAATTAAACTCTGATGCTCTGTTAAAGCAATGTGTTAAAGTAATCTATTATGTTCTCTTGATGTCTGTTAAATTCTAATTGTTCAAAAACAGCTGATTTTTTATTAAGAGCTATGGGTTACTTAAATATGTGCTTCTTTTCAAAGATTTGAATAATCACCTTGTAACAATGATCAAATTTGGTCTAAGTTATGTCATGATATTAAGGAATCTTATTTCAAGCAGATATTTTGGATTTTGAGCCTTCTTGGCATTCTTGACAGGCATTCAAAAAAATCAAAGTTTCAAACAATCTGGACTCTAAAATTTCCAGTGTGTGACCTGAATCTGTGTATCATATGTTTTAAACTTGTTGGTAGAAAGAAACTAAAAACATTTTATATGGTTGTGCTTAAGTTTACTGGTTAAACAAACTACACCATGTCAGATATTTAAGAGGTGTTTTCAAATACATGATTCTTAAAATTTATAGAAGGCATTGGACCTTCTGGTAAATGTTTTCTTAAGTTGTTATCTAATGGTTGAAACTGTTTGCTAAGTATTCATGTAATATTGCTATTGTCAGCAAGCGATCTAAGGTTGAAACTGTTTGCTAAGTATTTATGCAATATTGCTATTGTTCAGCAAGTGATCTAGGACTTGCTCCCTCATTTCTCTATTCTAAGCCCAACTAGTTCTTTCATTTCTCTATTCTCTTCAAGGTAGGAAACTAATTCTATTATGAAGGAAACTGTAGGACGCACAATTTAATCTTTAGACCTTATAAAAGAGATGACTAACATTTTCTGTAATAGCATAGCCAAAATAAGAACGTAAATAATAATCTCACAGCTAGATTCACTTCGCCATCAGTGAAGTATACAGTAAGTAGAAAAAAACCTCCCTTTCAGACCAAAGGGAAAGAAAGTTTTTAAGTGAGAATATAATTTTCCTCATGGGCATTGTCTACCTTAGAAAAACTACTACAGAACATGCCTGTGACTATAGACTTGTAGTTCAGGCCACCGAAGATTAGAGATGGGACTTGGACACTCCCTTGACTTGCATCCTCTGGTCTGCTTTAACACAAACCAGGAGGAAAAGAAAGCTAGGCATCAGAAGCAATGGGTGGCAGGCCTATTAATGACTGATCTGTACAGTGATCTGCCCTCAAGATGACCCAACAGGCCAGTCCACTGCAGTGGCTTTCAAAGTGGTAAGCCTGGGCTTCAGCAGAAGTCAGCTTGTGAAGAGCCCTGGCAGCTCTGCCAAGAGTTGGATCACTGGAAATGGACCTGCCCTGGAGTCGAAGGATGCCCAGGTCAGAGCCACAGATCTTATTGGCTCTAAGCTGAAAAGCCCTTCACTCAGCCCAACTTCCAAAGGGACCACTGCAGCTGAGGGGATGGCCAAGTAGGGTCAGCAACATTGCAGGCAGAACTGTAAATTTCTTGTTAGAAATGCCCCCTGCCTTTACCTGGCCAGCTCTCCTCCCAGGCCAGCCAAGTAATGAAAGTCAACAGAGTGTCTTCCCCTAGGAGGCTCACACCTCCCTTAGGATGTACCCCATATGAAGAGATGGATAGGTCTGGGCCTCTTAACTTACAAGGCCTAAAGCCCACCAGATTATTATCAAGCCCCTTCTGTCAGGTTCTATTTGCCTCTCAATCAGAAAACTTAATTGTAGCTTAGACAGCACCTTTCTTAGCTCCTCTAATAATGACTCTGTCCTTTGTTCTAGACCCTGTCTAGTGTACTTGGGCCTCATTCCTTTGTAATCATAACCTCTACTCTACCACCAATGGCTCTACTCCCAACCTGTGTGTACTGATGGTCCTCTTCCCCACTTAATGCTGTATAATTGTTCAAACCTGGTAAATGCCACTCTTAGGATCATTGGTTACTATGCTCACCCTGTCTTTTATGACCTTGTCTAAATATGATCAGAGTCAGGGAACTTGGAAGGCTTCCATAGCCTTGGCAACTCATGACGAGAGCCTAGGGTGGTTACTGGCGCCATAAACTAGAGTGTCAATTTGTTGGGTCAACAACAGGAGTCACTGTGCACTTGCTCCTCATGTGGGATCTCTGTCCTTAATGTGCTGTACATTTTGATTTAATGCTATAACTAGTACTCAAACAGTATGTTTCACTTTGTGTTTCTATGTGGGTGCAAACCGTTGAAATCTTTATACTAAATTGATCTTCTGTATATAAAGAGAATTGAAAATGAATCTTGATGCGAATGGAAGGGGAGAGGGAGCGGGAGAGGGGAGGGTTGCGGGTGGGAGGGAAGTTGTGGGAGGGGGAAGCCATTGTAATCCATGAGCCGTACACTGGAAATTTATATTCATTAAATAAAAGTTAAAAAAAATTCAAAACAATAAAGTCCATTGATAATATCCAGAAAACGCAAAAAAGGAAACTTTCACAATATTTCGCATTGAGTTAGCCAAAACACAACGGGATATTTCTGGTTTCATCCAGTCATATCCGGACAAGCTGGTGTGGAATTCGTATGCAATGGACCGAGAAAATCACAGCAAAAATGGTTTTGGAGAAAAGCAAAGTCTTTTCATTAGGAAAGTGCATAAAATGTCATCTACACAAACAGAAATATCATGTTTGTTTGTTGCAGTTCCTCTAGCTTTCTCCCTAGAAAATACGAATGTGTAGAGCTGGTGTCCCCATAATGAACCAATTAGTGTTTCAATGGTACAAAATTAAATGTTCCCTGATAAAAACATTCAAAACAATAAAGTCCACCGATAATATCCGGAAAACACAAACACAGAGGATGTAGCAATATATCGGATTGAGTTAGCCAAAACACAACCAGATATTTCCGGTTTCATCCAGTCACATTGGGACAAAGTGGTGTGGAATTCGTATGCAATGGACCAAGGAAATCAGAGTAAAAATGGTTTTGTAAAACCAAAGTATTTTCGTTAGGCAAGTGCATAAAATGTCATCTATACAAACAGAAATATTATGTTTTTTTGCCGCAGTTCCTCCAGCTTTCTCCCTAGAAAATATGAATTTGTAGATCTGGTGTTCCCATGATGAAACAATTAGTATTTCAAAGCACAAAATTAAAAATTCCCTGATAAAAAACTTTAAAAACAGTAAAGTTTGTGGATAATATCAGGAATACACAAACACAGAGGCTATATCCATATCTGGGATTGAGTTAGCAAAAACAAAACCGGATATTTCTGGTTTCATCCAGTCATATCCGTACAAAGTCGTGTGGAATTCGTATGCAATGGACCGAGAAAATCACAGTACAAATGGTTTTGGAGAAAAGCAAAGTCTTTTCGTTAGGCAAGTGCATAAAACATCATATACACAAACATAAATATAATGTTTGTTTGCCGCAGTTCCTCTAGCTTTCTCCCTAGAAAATACGAATGTGTAGAGCTGTGTCCCCATGATGAACCCATTAGTGTTTCTACAGTACAAAAATAAATGTTCCCTGATAAAAATATTCAAAACAATAAAGTCCATCGATAATATCCAGAAAACACAAACACAGAGGCTGTAGCAATATCTGGGATTGAGTTAGCCAAAACAAAACTGGATATTTCCAGTTTCATCCAGTCATATCCGGACAAACTGGTGTGGAATTCGTATGCAATGGACCGAGAAAATCACAGTAAAAATGGTTTTGGAGAAAAGCAAAGTCTTTTCATTAGGCAAGTGCATAAAATGTCATCTATACAAACAGAAATATCATGTTTGTTTGCCGCAGTTCCTCTAGCTTTCTCCAAGAAAATACAAATTTGTAGAACTGGTGTCCCCATGATGAACCAATTAGTGATTCAACGGTACAAAATGAAATGGTCCCTGATAAAATCATTCAAAACAATAAAGTCCATAGATAAAATCCAAAAAACACAAACACAGAGGCTTTCACAATATTTCGCATTGAGTTAGCCAAATCTCAACCGGATATTTCCGGTTTCATCTGGTCATATTGGGAAAAAGTGGTGTGGAATTCATAAGCAATGGACCGAGAAAATCAGAGTAAAAATGGATTTGCAGAATAGCAAAGTCTTTTCGTTACGCAAGTGCATAAAATGTCATCTATACAAACAGAAATATCATGTTTGTTTGCCGCAGTTCCTCTAGATTTTGCCCTAGAAAATACGAATGTGTAGAGCTGGTGTTCTCATGATGAACCAATTAGCGGTTTTACGGTACAAAATTAAAAATTCCCTGATAAAAAACATTCACAACAATAAAGGCTGTGCATAATATCAGGAATACACAAACACAGAGACTGTAGCAATATCTGGGATTGTGTTAGCCAAAACAAAACTGGATATTTCCGGTTTCATCTAGTCATATCTGGTAAACTGGTGTGAAATTCCTATGCAATGGACCCAGAAAATCACAGTACAAATGCTTTTGGAGAAAAGCAAAGTCTTTTCATTAGGCCAGCGCATAAAATGTCATCTATACAAACAGAAATATGTTTGTTTGCCGCAGTTCCTCTAGCTTTCTCCCTAGAAAATACGAATGTGAAGAGCTGGTGTCTCCATGAGGAAACAATTAGTGTTTCGCAGCACAAAATTAAATGTTCCCTGATAAAAAACATTCAAAAGAGTAAAGTCTGTGGATAATATCAGGAATACACAAACACAGAGGCTGTAGCAATATCTGCGATTGAGTTAGCCAAAACACAACCGGATATTTCTGTTTTCATCTAGTCATATCCGGACAAACTTGTGTGGAATTCTTATGCAGGGGACCGAGAAAATCACAGTAAAAATGGTTTTGGAGAAAAGCAAAGTCTTTTTGTTAGCCACGTGCATAAAATGCCATCGATACAAACAGAAATATGTATTTGTTTTATGCAGTTCCTCTAGCTTTCTCCCTAGAAAATAGAAATGTGTAGAGCTGGTGTCCCCATGATGAACCAATTAGTGTTTCTACGGTACAAAATTAAATGTTCCCTGATAAAAACATTCAAAACAGTAAAGTCCATTGATAATATCCATAAAACACAAACACAGAGGTTTTCACAATATTTCGGATTGAGTTAGCCAAAACACAACCGGATATTTCTGGTTTCCTCCAGTCATATCTGGACAAAGTGGTTTGGAATTCGTATGCAATGGACCGAGAAAATCACAATACAAATGGTTTTCTAGAAAAGCAAAGTCTTTTCGTTAGGCAAGTGCATAAAATCTCAACTATACAAACAGAAATATTATGTTTGTTTGCCGCAGTTCCTCTAGCTTTCTCCCTAGAAAATAAGAATATGTTCAGCTGGTGTCTCCATGTGGAACCAATTAGTGTTTCCAAGCACAAAATTAAATGTTCCCTGATAAAAAAAACTTTCAAAAAATTAAAGTCCGTTGATAATATCCAGAAAACACAAACACAGAGGCTGTAGCAATATTTGGGATTGAGTCAGGAAAAAAAAACCAAAAATTTCCAGTTTCATCCAGTGATATCCGGACAAACTGGTGTGGAATTCATATGTAATGGAACGAGAAAATCACAGTACAAATGGTTTTGGAGAATAGCAAAGTCTTTTCTGTAGGACCCCCGGAGCAGGTGTCCCACAATTTGACCGACCCCCAGATACACGAGCTTCACACCAATCGATGCAAAGGGCAAGAGGGAAGTTTATTTCATTTGCAAATGGGCCGTCTCAACAGCACCCTCTAGTGCAGTGCAGAGAGAGTGGCCCCGATCATCAGTTTCACAGAGTATTTAAGGCTTAAAACCACAACATTAGCATATTTTTACTGTGTTACAATTTCATTGGGTAACCTAAAGGATTACAGGATAAAGGAAGAAGTTACATGCTGTACGTGCCTTGCGGTTTTTATTTTTAGCTTGAGCAAGCAAGGGCAGGGGTCGTCAAACCGGGTATGTAGTGTGTGGTAACTTGTAACAGGATATAGGTTGGGTACATTTTCTGTTAACTTCAGCCTTTATAGTTCCTAAAAACGGTTACATATTGCAAGCTCTTATAAAAGCAGTCACATTTCTTGTAAGATTATTGCAAGCCCAGCCAATTTGTACAGAAGCAGAACAATATGCAGTTAGCTCAAGCAACTCCATCTCAAACCTAACCTGCCTAATTCTTTCACTCCCTCCTCTTGTTTTTGGCAAATTTTAATCTTAAAATTTAAGGAATAGCTGTATTTTATGTCCTCCGTTTTTAAACTTTGGTACTGCTGGGTCAGGACCAAGGCATGGGTGATTGATCAAGTTGGATGGAAAATTGGAACCCAGGATCGTAGTTAGAAACATAAAACCTTACAGAGATCCAATCCCAACTAGAGGAGGGTTTCCAATATGCATGACCTGTGGTCTCACATCCCCAGGCTTTACAGTAGAAGGATTCTGCCCCCCCCCCCGCACCGCCACTTATCTGCCGCAGACCTGCCATCCTTAGGGCACACGTGAAACTGAGGTTGTCGAAGATAGCATCTGAATTGTGGATTCCTGCACCCGGGGTTGTCTGCATTGGTTAAGTGCACGCCCTTGCCCCACAGGGCTATCTGTTCATGAGACATGTCAGGGATGTCCCAGGTGTCCAGTCCTGCAACCAATTGACAGACATCTGGGTGCAAGGAGGGCCACCATGTCCCAGAAGGGGCCACATGGGTAACGGACCACACGACATCACCTGCCACGTGAGCCTCCTTGGGGTATGTTTGCTGCCCATAATCGGGGTAAGAAAAATTAAAAGTATTACAAGTACTAAACAATTTTTAAGAGTCTTATTTTGAGTGGATTTTGAGCGCGTTGTGCCTTCCATACTGTCCGGTCAGCGGGGCAATCGTCCTGAATTTTGTTCTCCTCCAGTAGGGCTCACCTTACGTAGAACGCGTGAACCCAGGCGGCGAATCCGTTGACTTTTACCGCTGTTGATATAGTCCAGCGCGGCTTTGTGGTTTGGTGCCTGCGAACGTAGACGGTGTCCCCAGCCTGGAACGAGTGTGGGAGCACGAAACCCCTGTCTCTGTTATTGTTGTGTTAAAACTTTTTTTTTTGAAGGTCTGAAGCAAAGGAGGGGAGCAGGGTGTTTGAGATGCAGATGCATATAAATGCCTTCTCTTTAGGCCTATCACACACACATAACTGACTTCCTGCCTAACATTTCCCCTCAAGAGGAATACCCAAAATTTTGGGATTATGGATGGAGTTCCGTCTTCTGTAACTTCTTCAAAGCTGGCATGTGGGCGTCGAGGGAGATTTGGGTATTTTCTCTTGCTATCTGCCTTATGGTATGTGACAGTAGCCTTAGAAATACTGTGCTACTCGGTCCAGGAAAAGTACAAATTTGGGTTTGTCCAGTTGGATTGACCCAGAAACAACATTTTTCCTGAAGCATGGTACAGATACCCCCTGGAGCAGCAGTTAGTATGTTTAATACCTTTTTTTTGATGTTTTTATAGAGCCTGGTTTAGGAACTGTGCTATTTCCCTGTATCTAGGAACCTGTAACCCGATAGAGAAAAGCTGGGACTGCCTGAAGTTTGCAGAAGTAGGAATTTGCTGCATGGCCCATATCCTCTTTGGGGCTGGTTTTCTCTCCCCAGGGGAGAGGATAAGGGTTAAATAGTTAACACTTTAATGGACTAGCTATGCTTCGGGTTTTTTTTGCAGATACCTAATAGCTAGTTTTGCTAGCAAGTTAAGCGAATGTACAAGACTAGAGTCTCAGGCTGGGAAAGGAGACAGACTACAAGTCATTTACATTTAATTATTTACATTATGGATTATTGTGCACCCCCCTCAAGAGATAGTCCCTTTTAAGTTCTCAGTGAGGACCTGTCCAAATAGGTGTAGGACTATCTGAGTTAGCTATTACTGAAAGCCCTGTTTTTAGGAACAGGCAGGGAGGGCTTTCTCTAAGCTTAGACGTTTTAAGGCCTGGCTGGGTGTGTGAAGCCCAGACCTATCCAGGGGGTGCTGGAAGTGAATTGTAAGAGATGCGAATCTCCTTTAAGGGAGGCACCCTGTTGACTTGCATTACCTGGCTGGACTAGGAGGAGAGCTTTAATAGGAGGCTGGTAGAAATAGGCAACTTGTGTTTCACTAACCCTAGGCCATCCCCTCAATAGCAGTGGCTGGAGCTAGAAGCTAGGCAGAGGCTGGGCAGAGCTAAAGGCTTTTTAGCTCGGGGCCACAGGGTCTGCGGTTCTGAACCAGGAGTCCTTTGACACCCAGGGCAGTTCCATGTCCAGTGGCCATGCTCTTGGCAGAGCTGACAGAAGGCAGTTTCTGTTGTGACAGCTGCTTGCCCAATGCCCTGGCTCCTTATATCAGCAACAGGTGCTGTTTGGGGTGCAGTGGCCTTGCTGGGTCTCCTTGACGGCAGATCACCGTGCAGAAAGCCATAGATTGGCCTGTTGCCCATCCTCATGTCGCTCCTGCTGCTAGCTTGCTCCTCATTCTCCTGGTCTTTAATAAAGTAGACCAAGGAGGCAGCCTTTATGTCAGTCAAGGGGGTGCTCAACCCAACCCTGATTTCTTTAATATCAGGGTGAGCTAAAAAAAACTATGGTCATGGGCAAATTTTGACACTTAGTATATTTATTTATTTTTTTTTGCGAGTTAAGACCGTGCCCATGAGGAGAACTATGACCTTTTAGGCAAGATCAACTGTGGTGACCTGCTTGTATACTTTGAGGTCATTAGTACAACTTTTTATTTATCCCTTAATTTGGTTTAAAAGGGGAGTTTTGCCCATTTACCGCGTACACTGAAAAATCGATTTAGCTGTCACATTATTTTATAATTTAACCTCTTATTTTGGCTATGTTATTTGGCCAGGCATTATTACAGAGAAGGTCAACCATTTCCTACATAAGGTCTGGGGATCAAACCGTACATCACAGTGGAGAGTCCTGCAGAACTGTAGTAACTTCCCTTCTGGAAGAGAAAAGAGGAGAAGTGAGGCAACGAGTCGGGTCTCTAGACTGACTTCCTGGGCTTTCAGATTTAACTGGCGGTTTAACCAGTGCTTACTGCGTAGCCTGACTTAGAGGAGAAATTGTGGCAGACATCTCTGCCATCCTTTGGCTTTCGGATTATTTACCATGTAGCCAGTGGGCACTAGAGTTTTCTTGGGCCCCTGAAACCTGGTCCTCTAGCACCTGCCGCATAACCATCTCCCTTCGTCTCTAAGTCTCTTTTGGAGCACTTTTTCCCTGTTGGCTAGATCTCCCGTTTGATCCACATTTGAACTAGCAATACATTTAAACTAGCAATGCCTGGTTGTTCAGCGTTAGCTGGATGGAGACTTCGTCAGTCCCTCTTTAAAGGATCTGGCTTCTGAGCCAGTGACTGGAGCAGCTAGAAAGAAACATGTTTATAGCTGAAGTTTAGCATCATTTTACATCTTGGCACCACTTTTACTTTAAACAGCCAATTGGTTACTATCTTAGCAATTTAGAACTTTGATTTTTATAAAGTCTGTTAAGGGTGTCAAGAGAACTTAAAGTACCTGGTTAAAATAGAATTTCTTAACATCCTGAAATGATAGCCATTTATTAGTCAGGGTGATTTTTACACTTTTAAACCAGATCTGATCATAATACTTAACAATGCTTTTTATTAATCTGAACTTAACAGATACAGTAGAGTACATAATAGATTATTTGGGCAGAACATGAATTTTATGTCTCTTGCTGTCGAATAAACCAGAAATAAAAAAAAAAAACTTTGTACATAAAAGTTCACATAGTTTAGAACTATTTAACAGAGTCAAAAAGAGCTTACAGGACCTCACTTTAAAAATGGCAGAGCAACTGATTCAGCAGACACTGTTAAAATAGACGTTACAATTTTTTTTTTGTAAAGACAGATTTTAAAATTTACGACTTAGACCATTTTCAGATATTTACTAACATTAGTGTACATTTTTTTAAAACCTTATTGTTATAACAGAAGATTAGACTTTTTTTTTTGGACAGGCAGAGTGGACAATGAGAGAGAGAGAGAGACAGAGAGAAAGGTCTTCCTTTTGCCGTTGGTTCACCCTCCAATGGCCGCTGCGGTAGGCGTGCTGCAGCCAGCGCACCGCGCGATCCGATGGCAGGAGCCAGGTGCTTCTCCTGGTCTCCCATGGGGTGCAGGACCCAAGTACTTGGGCCATCCTCCACTGCACTCCCTGGCCACAGCAGAGAGCTGGCCTGGAAGAGGGGCAACCGAGAAGATTAGACTTTAACTTTAGGTCAATGTAATTTTGGCATTAGCACTTAAAGAAAACTTTATAAATAATTTTAAAGTTGTAAACCTTTTAAAACTTTTTATGACTTGTTTACACCTTTTGAAACTTTACACCTGTAGTTACTTTTACATAGTCTTGAATTGTTATGTATGGATGATCTATGAGAATACATGCTAACAAACTTAAACAGTCTCTCTTATTAAATTTAAGATGTGAAAAGTACAATACATTTTCCCACATTTTGCTTAGCATTGATGCCTAGATGGCTTAAGACACTGAGTTATTAATGAATACCATACCATTATCTGAATTAACAGTTAAAATTACATTTTACATAACCTGAATTGACTTAAGCAGCTGTTACTTTAACAAATTTTAGAGTCCTATCCTCTGAGAGTTCCAGGGATCCGACTGGAAGCCCAAAGTTGGAAGACTCGGTTTAGAATTTAAGCTGTCAGAGTTGAGCGGTTTAGCCAACATTTTGTACACTTTTGTTTAGTTGGGTAATCACTCAAACACTGAAAACAGATAAACAATATAAACAACTTTGCGCTGCAGTTTTCCCAATCAAGACTCATAATGGCAATAGGAAAACCCAAAACCTTTAAGGCACGTAAAGGAACATTCTCATCAAATAAGTCAGGGACAGCAGCACAGAAAAGAACTAGACATCAGCATATGAACCATTGCTTAGGCTTCCATTAACTGCAAAGAGAAAAACCCATCAGGTTGGAAAGGGTTAATGGATTAAGGTTCTGGCTCCCCCTCAAAGCCTCCAAGGACGAGGGTGGCTCATTGCCAAGACTTCAGGCAAGCAGTGCGTCCCGTCCCGGATCTTGGCCAAAGAGCCAAGACAGGAAGCATGCCCACCCGTTTATCAGAAACATTTTTCTTTCCTCCTCCCAGGGAACTGGCCAGGCTCCCAAGGAGCAGGAGAAGGTCATTTGGCAACAAAGTTACTCGTCCACCAGAGCTGAACCCAGATACAAGCCCCTTTATTTTAAAAATTTGTTCGTACATTTGGCCCTAAGGCTGTATTGAGAGGTAAACAAAATTAACACATAATACAAAAATAGAATGGGTAGTCCGGACACTTTGTTACCACAATTTTTCAGACAATTAAAACTTAGTAACAGTAATAGCTCACAAAAACTTTAAGATGCACCAAAGCTACCATAAGCTGTAAAAACGGACAGCTTTCTACCAAGTTGGAAAGAGTTAACTGGTAACAGCTTATCCCTAGGTGGAATTTCCTCTTACTCTCTCCTGGCCAGCGGTATAGAAATGGAGATGAAGAGAGCAAAGAGTGGGGGAGGGAGCCCCTGGAAAAGGGCAGAAAGTGACAGAGGACAAGATGTGAGCGACTGCCCTCACCTTTCCCTACAGATCTCAGCTGGAGGTGAGCACAGGGAAAGGCCCTGGTGTCTGGGGGCTGAGCGGGGTTTAAAATCTCCTATTACTCGAGAGTGTCCACTACCTAGTTGTCTGAGTTTACCTGGAGGGCCAATATTAGCCTCGACCGAAGCCAAGCCCTGCTCGCGTAGCAGTAGGCAGCGTGACCAGGCGTCCCTCCAAGAGAGAGACCTGGTCCTCGGGTCGCGGTCCGGCCACCGGGAAGCCAAAGCGAGCTCAGGGGGTCTCCAGGCTCCCAGGCAACTGCCCTTCCTAATCGCCCTCCCGTTCCTTACAATCCCTCTGGAGTTTCGGCCGTAGCTAAGCCGTGGCCGGGGGGACTCCGCGTTCTCGGAGAGCTGTGGGGTGCCGGACACTCAACGGTCACTTCCACAGATCCAGTCCCGCTTGAGGGAAGGAATACTGACCTCTGATGTCTTCTCGAAGTTGCAGGGTTCTTGTCTTTGCGCAAGAAAGAATTCAGGCGTGAGACAGCTAAAGTGAGGCTCAAAGGTGTAGTTAGTCCCTGTCCCATGTTAACGACAAAGGGCAAATAAACTATAACACAGAACACAATCACAAGACACACAAACACACTGCGCGCAACAATGGAACGAGACAAAACTGAAACCAAAATTCCAGATGGGAGCAGCCGCCTGACGGGCAGGCGGCTCGGGAGCGGCTGCCCAACAGCCAGGCTCTCCCGAAGAAGGAGGGGGACAAAATCCACCTCCCTCTCCTCCCAGTCCGGCTCTGAAGAAGGAGGGGGACAAAATCAAATCCACCTCCCTCTTCCCCCGGACTGCCACTGGAGCGTCCTCCAGAGGCTCGAGCCAGGGGTCCTGGGCACGTCTGCCCCTTCCTACTACTGGCTCACTACAGATACAGGTCCTGCACAGGCACAATTTCAAAAGGCGCCTACAGAAACAATCAACAGAAAATTTTGCAGAATCACAGAAAAGAAAGAGCTTACCTCCAATTGGAGAATGGAGCATGGGTCTGGGGTCTCAAATCCCGGACGAGCCCCCAAAATGTAGGACCCCCGGAGCAGGTGTCCCACAATTTGACCGACCCCCAGATACACGAGCTCCACACCAATCGATGCAAAGGGCAAGAGGGAAGTTTATTTCATTTGCAAATGGGCCGTCTCAACAGCACCCTCTAGTGCAGTGCAGAGAGAGCGGCCCCGATCATCAGTTTCACAGAGTATTTAAGGCTTAAAACCACAACATTAGCATATTTTCACTGTGTTACAATTTCATTGGGTAACCTAAAGGATTACAGGATAAAGGAAGAAGTTACATGCTGTACGTGCCTTGCGGTTTTTATTTTTAGCTTGAGCAAGCAAGGGCAGGGGTCGTCAAACCGGGTATGTAGTGTGTGGTAACTTGTAACAGGATATAGGTTGGGTACATTTTCTGTTAACTTCAGCCTTTATAGTTCCTAAAAACGGTTACATATTGCAAGATCTTATAAAAGCAGTCACATTTCTTGCAAGATTATTGCAAGCCCAGCCAATTTGTACAGAAGCAGAACAATATGCAGTTAGCTCAAGCAACTCCATCTCAAACCTAACCTGCCTAATTCTTTCATTTTCGTTAGGCAAGTGCATAAAATGTCATCTATACAAACAGAAATATCATGTTTGTTTGCCGCAGTTACTCTAGGTTGCTCCATAGAAAATACGAATGTGTAGAGCTGGTGTCCCCATGATGAACCAATTAGTCTTTCAATGGTACAAAAGTAAATATTCCGATAAAAACTTTCAAAACAATAAAGTCCATCGATAATATCCAGAAAACACAAACACAGAGGCTTTCACAATATTTCAGATTGAGTTACCCAAAACACAACCAGATATTTCTGTTTTCATCCACTCATATCCGGACAAAGTTGTGTGGAATTTGTATGCAATGGACCGAGAAAATGAGAGTAAAAATGGTTTTGGAGAAAAGCAAACTCTTTTCGTTAGGCAAGTGCATAAAATATCATCAATACAAACAGAAATTCCATGTTAGTTTGCTGCAGTTCCTCTAGCTTTCTCCCTAGAAAATATGAATGTGTAGAGCTGGTGTCTCCATGTGGAACTAATTACTGTACCCAAGCTCAAAAAAAATATTCCCCGATAAAAAATATTCAAAATAATAAAGTCCGTGGATAATATCCAGAAAACACAAACACAGAGGCTGTAGCAATATCTGGGATTGAGTTAGCCAAAACACAACCGAATACTTCTGGTTTCATCCAGTCATATGCGGACACACTAGTGTGGAATTCTTATGCAATGGACCAAAAAAATCACAGTGAAAATGGTTTGGTAAAAGCAAAGTCTTTTCATTAGGCAAGTGCATAAAATGTCATCTATACAAACATAAATATCATGTGTGTTTGCCGCAGTTCCTCTAGCTTTCTCTTTAGAAAATACGAATGTGTAGAGCTGGTGTATCCATGTGGAACCAATTAGTGATTCCAAGCACAAAATTAAATGTTCCCTGATAAAAACATTCAAAACAATAAAGTTCGTGAATAATATCAGGAATACACAAACACGGAGGCTGTAGCCATATCTGGGATTGAGTTAGCGAAAAAAAAACCGGATATTTCCGGTTTCATCCAGTTATATCTGACAAAGTGGTGTGGAATTCGTATGCAATGAACCAAAAAACACAGAGTAAAAACTGTTTAGGAGAAAAGCAAAGTCTTTTCGTTAGACAAGTGCAGAAAATGTCATCTATACAAACAAAAATATCATGTTTGGTTGCCACACTTCCTCTAGCTTACTCCCTAGAAAATACGAATGTGTAGAGCTGGTGTCTCCATGTGAAACCAACTAGTGTAGCCAAGCACAAAATTAAATGTTCACTGATATAAAACATTCTAAACAATAAAGTCCGTGGATAATATCCAGAAAACAGAAACACAGAGGCTGTAGGAATATCTGGGATTGAGTTAGCCAAATCACAAGCGGATATCTCCGGATTCATCCAGTCATATCTGGAGAAACTGGTGTGGAATTCGTATGCAATGGACCGAGAAAATCACAGTAAAAATTGTTTTGGAATAAAGCAAAGTTTTTTCGTTAGGCAAGTGCATAAAATGTCATCTATACAAACAGAAATATAATGTTCCTTTGCCAAAGTTCCTCTAGATTTTCCGTAGAAAATACGAATGTGTAGAGCTGGTGTCTCCATGTGGAAACAATTAGTGTTTCCAGCACAAAATTAAATGTTCCCTGACAAAAAAATTCAAAACAATAAAGTCCATCGATCATATCCAGAAAACAAAAACACGGAAGCTTTCACAATATTTTGGATTGAGTTAGCCAAAACACAGTAAAAATGGTTTTGGAGAAAAGCAAAGTCTTTTCGTTAGGCAAGTGCATAAAATGTCATCTATACAAACAGAAATACCATGTTTGTTTGCCGCAGTTCCTCTAGCTTTCTCCCTAGAAAATAAGAATGTGTAGAGCTGGTGTCCCCATGATGAACCAATTAGTGTTTCAATGGTACAAAAGTAAATATTCCGATAAAAACATTCAAAACAATAAAGTCCATCGATAATATCCAGAAAACACAAACACAGAGGCTGTAGCAATATTTGGGATTGAGTTAGCAAAAAAAAACAAAAATTCCCGAATACATCCAGTCATATCTGGACAAACTGGTGTGGAATTCCTATGCAATGGACCGAGAAAATCACAGTAAAAATAGTTTTGGTGAATAGCACAATCTTTTCATTAGGCAAGTGCATAAAATGTCATCTATACAAACAGAAATATCAGGTTTATTTTTCGCAGTTCCTCTAGCTTTCTCCCTAGAAAATACGAATGTGTAGAGCTGGTGTCCCCATGATGAACCAATTACTGTTTCTACGGTACAAAATTAAATGTTCCCTGATAAAAATATTCAAAACAATAAAGTCCACCGATAATATCCAGAAAACACAAACACAGAGGCATTCACAATATTTCAGATTCATTTAGCCAAAACACAACCGGACTCTTCTGGTTTCATCCAGTCATCTCCGGACAAAGTGGTTTGGAATTCGTATGCAATGGACTGAGAAAATCACAGTAAAAATGGCTTTGGGGAAAAGCAAAGTCTTTTCTTTAGGCAATGCATAAAATGTCATCTATAGAAACAGAAATATCATGTTTCTTTGCCGCAATTCCTCTAGCTTTCTCCCTAGAAAATAAGAATGTATAGAGCTGGTGTCTCCATGTGGAAACAATTGGTGTTTGTACGGTACAAAATTAAATGTTCCCTGAAAAAATAAATTCAAAACAATAAAGTCATTTGATAATATCAAGAATGCACAAACTCAGAGGCTGTAGCAATATCTGGGCTTAAGTTAGCCAAAAGAAAACAGGATATTTCTGGTTTCATCCATTCATTTCCCGACAAAGTGGTGTGGAATTCGTATGTAATGGACCGAGAAAATCACAGTACAAATGGTTTTGGAGAAAAGCAAAGTCTTTTCGCTAGGCAAGTACATAAAATGTCATCTATACAAACAGAAATATCATGTTTGTTTGCCACAGTTCCTCTACCTTTCTCTCTAGAAAATACGAATGTGTAGAGATGGTGTCCCCATGATGAACCAATTCGTGTTTCCAAGCACAAAATTAAATGTTTCCTGAAAAAAAATTCAAAAAAATAAAGTCCTTGGATAATATCAGTAATACCCCTACACAGAGGCTGTAGCAATGCTCCGCATTGAGTTAGCCAAAACACAACCGGATATTTCTCCTTTCATCCAGACATATCCGGACAAACTGGTGTGGAATTCGTATGCAATGGACCGAGAAAATCACAGTAAAAATGGTTTTGGAGAAAAGCAAAGTCTGTTCTTCAGGCAAGTGCACAGATGTCATCTATATAACAGAAATATCATCTTTGTTTGCCGCAGTTCCTCTAGCTTTCTCTCTAGAAAATACAAATGTGTAGAGCTGGTGTCTCCATGTGGTAACAATTAGTGTTTCACAGCACAAAATTAAATGTTCCCTGATAAAGAACATTCAAAACAATAAAGTCTGTGGATAATATCAGGAATACACAAACACAGAGGCGGTAACAATATCTGGGATTGTGTTAGCCAAAAAAAAAAAAAAAACGGATATTTCTGGTTTCATCCAGTCATATCCGGAAAAACTGCTGTGGAATTCGTATGTAATGAACCGAGAAAATCACAGTAAAAAAGGTTTTGGAGAAAAGCAAAGTCTTTTCGTTAGGCAAGTGCATAAAATGTCATCGATACAAACAGAAATATCATGTTTATTTGCTGCAGTTCCACTAGCTTTCTCCCTAGAAAATACGAATGTGTAGAGCTGGTGTCTCCATGTGGAGCCAATTAGTGTTTCCAGGTAGAAAACTAAATGTTCCCTGAAAAAAATCATTCAAAACAATAAAGTCTGTGGATAATATCAGGAATTCACAAACGCAGAGGCTTTCATAATATTTCGGATTGAGTTAGCCAAAACACAACCAGATATTTCTGGTTTCTTCCAGTCATATCCGGACAAAGTTGTGTGGAATTCACATGCAATGGACCGAGAAAATCAGAGTAAAAATGGTATTGGAGAAAAGCAAAGTCTTTTCGTTAGGCAAGTGCATAAAATGTCATCGATACAAACAGAAATATCATGTTTGTTTGCCGCAGTTCCTCCAGCATTCTCTCTAGAATCTCTATATAGAGATCTAGAATCTCTATATAGAGATGGTGTCCCCATGACGAACCAATTAGTGTCTCTACGCTACAAAATTAAATGTTCCCTGATAAAAACATTCAAAACACTAAAGGCCATCTATAACAACCAAAAAACACAAACACAGAGGCTGTAGCAATATCTGGGATTGAGTTAGCCAAAATAAAACCGGATATTTCCCGTTTCATCCAGTCATATCCGGAATAACTGGTGTGGAATTCGTATGCAAAGGACCAAGATAATCACAGTAAAAATGGTTTTGGAGAAAAAAAAAGTCTTTTCATTAGGGAAGTGCATAAAATGTCATCTACACAAACAGAAATATCATGTTTGTTGCAGGTCCTCTAGCATTCTCCCTAGAAAATATGAATGTGTAGAGCTGGTGTCCCCATGATGAACCAATTAGTGTTTCAACGGTACAAAATTAATTGTTCCCTGATATAAACAATCAAAACAATAAAGTCCGTGGATAATATCCGGATAACACAAACACAGAAGATTTCACAATATTTCGTATTGAGTTAGCCAAAACACAACCGGATATTTCCGGTTTCATCCAGTCATATCCGGACAAACTGGTGTGGAATTCGTATGCAATGGACTGAGAAAATCAGAGTAAAAATGGTTTTGGAGAAAAGCAAAGTCTTTTCATTAGGCAAGTGCATAAAATGTCATCTATACAAACAGAAATATCATGTTTGTTTGCCGCAGTTCCTCTAGCTTTCTCCCTAGAAAATACGAATGTGTAGAGCTGGTGTCTCCATGTGGAGCCAATTAGTGTTTCCAAGCAGAAAACTAAATGTTCCCTGAAAATAAACATTCAAAACAATAAAGTCCGTGGATAATATCCGGAAAACACAAACACAGAGGCTTTCACAATATTTCGTATTGAGTCAGCCAAAACACAACCGGATATTTCCAGTTTCTTCCAGTCATATCCGGACAAGGTGGTGTGGAATTCGTATGGAATGGACCTAGAAAATCCCTGTAAAAATGGTTTTGGAGAAAAGCAAAGTCTTTTTGTTTAGCAAGTGCATAAAATGTCATCTAAACAAACAGAAATATCATGTGTGTTTGCTGCAGTTCCTCTAGCTTTCTCCCAAGAAAGTACAAATGTGTAGAGCTGGTGTATCCATGTGAAACCAATTCGTGTTTCAACGGTACAAAATTAAATGTTCCCCGAAAAAAAAATTCATAACAATGAATTCATTTGATAATATCAGGAATGCACAAACTAAGAGGCTGTAGCAATATCTGGGATTAAGTTAGTCAAAAGAAAACAGGATATTTCTGGTTTCATCCATTCATATCCCCACAAACTGGTGTGGAATTCGTATGCAATGGACAGAGAAAATCACAGTAAAAATGGTTTTGGAGAAAATCAATATCTGTTCGTCAGGCAAGTGCACAAGATATCATCTATATAAACAGAAATATCATCTTTGTTTGCCGCAGTTCCTCTAGCTTTCTCTCTAGAAAATAAGAATGTGTAGAGCTGGTGTCTCCATGTGGTAACAACTAGTGTTTCACAGCACAAAATTAAATGTTCCCTGATAAAGAACATTCAAAACAATAAAGTCTATGGATAATATCAGGAATACACAAACACAGAGGCGGTAACAATATCTGGGATTGAGTTAGCCAAAAAAAGCCGGATATTTCTGGTTTCATCCAGTCATATCCGGAAAAACTGCTTTGGAATTCGTATGCAATGGACCGAGAAAATCACAGTAAAAATGGTTTTGGAGAAAAGCAAATTCTTTTCTTTAGGCAAGTGCATAAAATGTCATCGATACAAACAGTAATATCATGTTTATTTGCTGCAGTTCCTCTAGCTTTCTCCCTAGAAAATACGAATGTGTAGAGCTGGTGTCTCCATGTGGAGCCAATTAGTGTTTTCAAGCAGAAACTAAACGTTCCCTGAAAAAAAAAAACATTCAAAACAATAAAGTCTGTGGATAATATCAGGAATCCACAAACGCAGAGGCTTTCATAATATTTCGGATTGAGTTAGCCAAAACACAACCAGATATTTCTGGTTTCTTCCACTCATATCCGGACAAAGTTGTGTGGAATTCACATGGAATGGACCGAGAAAATCAGAATAAAAATTGTTTTGGAGAAAAGCAAAGTCTTTTCGTTAGGCAAGTGCATAAAATGTCATCGATACAAACAGAAATATCATGTTTGTTTGCCACAGTTCCTCCAGCATTCTCTCTAGAAAACACGAATGTGTAGAGATGGTGTCCCCATGACGAACCAATTAGTGTCTCTACGCTACAAAATTAAATGTTCCCTGATAAAAACATTCAAAACACTAAAGGCCATCTATAACAACCAGAAAACACAAACACAGAGGCTGTAGCAATATCTGGGATTGAGTTAGCCAAAATAAAACCGAATATTTCCCGTTTCATCCAATCATATCCGGACAAACTGGTGTGGAATTCGTATGCAATGGACCAAGAAAATCACAGTAAAAATGGTTTTGGAGAAAAGCAAAGTCTTTTCATTAGGGAAGTGCATAAAATGTCATCTATACAAACAGAAATATCATGTTTGTTTGTTGCAGGTCCTCTAGCATTCTGCCTAGAAAATACGAATGTGTAGAGCTGGTGTCCCCATGATGAACCAATTAGTGTTTCAATGGTACAAAATTAATTGTTCCCTGATAAAAACATTCAAAACAATAAAGTCCGTGGATAATATCCGGAAAACACAAACACAGAGGCTTTCACAATATTTCGTATTGAGTTAGACAAAACACAACCGGATATTTCCGGTTTCATCCAGTCATAGCCAGACAAGGTGGTGTGGAATTCATATGCAATGGACCGAGAAAATCAGAGTAAAAATGGTTTTGGAGACAAGCAAAGACTATTGATTAGGCAAGTGCATAAAATATCATCGATACAAAGAGAAATATCATGTTTGTTTGCCGCAGTTCCTCTAGCTTTCTCCCTAGAAAATACTAACGTGTAGATCTGGTGTCCCCATGATGAACCAATTACTGTTTCTACTATACAAAATTAAATGTTCCCTGATAAAAATATTCAAAACAATAAAGTCCACCGATAATATCCAGAAAACAGAAACACAGAGGCTTTCACAGTATTTCGGATTGATTTAGCCAAAACACAACCGGATATTTCCGGTTTCATCCAGTCAAATCCGTACAAAGTTGTTTGGAATTCGTATGCAATCCACTGAGAAAACACAGTAAAAATGGTTTTGTAGAAAAGCAAAGTCTTTTCGTTAGGCAAGTGCTTAAAATGTCATCTATAGAAATAGAAATATCATGTTTGTTTGTCGCAATTCCTCTAGCTTTCTCCCTAGAAAATACGAATGTATAGAGCTGGTGTCTCCATGTGGTAACAATTAGTATTTCAACTGTACAAAATTAAATGTTCCCTGATAAAAAATATTCAAAACAATAAAGTCTGTGGATAATATCAGGAATGCACAAACACAGAGGCTGTGGCAATATTTCGAATTGAGTTAGCCAAAACAAAACCGGATATTTCCGGTTTCATCCTCTCATATCCAGACAACCTTGTGTGAAATTCGTATGCAATGGACCGAGAAAATCACAGTAAAAATGGTTTTGGAGAAAAGCAAAGTCTATTCATTAGGCAAGTGCATAAAATATCATCGATACAAACAGAAATATCACGTTTGTTTGCCGCAGTTCCTCTAGCTTTCTCCCTAGAAAATACGAATGTGTAGAGCTGGTGTCTACATGTGAAACCAATTACTGTTTCCAAGCAAAAAATTAAATGTTCTCTGAAAAAAAAACATTGAAAAAAATAAAGTCCATGCATAATATCAGGAATACACAAACACAGAGTCTGTAGCAATAATGGGATTGAGCTAGCCAAAACAACACCGGATATTTCCGGTTTCATCCAGTCATATGTGGACAAAGTGGTGTGGAATTCGTATGCAATGGACTGAGAAAATCACAGTAAAATGGTTTTGGAGAAAAGCAAAGTCTTTTCATTAGGCAAGTGCATAAAATGTCATCTATACAAACAGAAATATCATGTTTGTTTGCCGCAGTTCCTCTAGCTTTCTCCCTAGAAAATACGAATGTGTAGTGCTGGTGTCTACATGTGAAACCAATTACTGTTTCCAAGCAAAAAATTAAATGCTCTCTGAAAAAAAAAAAACATTGAAAAAAATAAAGTCCATGCATAAAATCAGGAATACACCTACACAGAGGCTGTAGCAATATTCTGGATTGAGTTTGCCAAAACACAACCAGATATTTCTGGTTTCATCCAGTCATATCCGGACAAACTGGTGTGGAATTCGTATGCAATGGACCGAGAAAATCACAGTAAAAATGGTTTTGGGGAAAAGCAAAGTCTTTTCATTAGGCAAGTGCATAAAATGTCATCTACACAAACAGAAATATCATGTTTGTTTGTTGCAGTTCCTCTAGCTTTCTCCCTAGAAAATACGAATGTGTAGAGCTGGTGTCTCCTGAGGAACCAATTATTGTTTCCACGGTACAAAATTAAATGTTCCCTGATAAAAACATTCAAAACATTAAAGTCTGTCGATAATATCGTGAAAACAGAAACGTAGAGCCTGTAGCAATATCTGGGATTGATTTAGCCAAAACACAACCGGATATTTCTGGATTCCTTAAGTCATATCCGGACAAAGCAGTGTAGAATTCGTATACAATGGACTAAGAAAATACAGGGAAAATGGTTGTGGCGTCTCCATGTGGAACCAATTAGTGTTTCAACAGTACAAAATCAAATCTTCCCTGATAAAAACATTCACAACAATAAACTCCATCGATAATATCCACAAAACACAAACACAGAGGCTTTCACAATTTTCAGATTGAGTTAGCCAAAACACAACCGGATATTTCTGGTTTCATCCAGTCATATCCGTAAAAAGTTGTGTGGAATTCGTATGCAATGGACCGAGAAAATCACAGTACAAATGGTTTTGGAGAAAAGCAAAGTCTTTTCGTTAGGCAAGTGCATAAAATGTCATCAATACAAACAGAAATATCACGTTTGTTTGTCGCAGTTCCTCTAGCTTTATCCCTAGAAAATACGAATGTGTAGAGCTGGTGTCTCCATGTGGAACCAATTAGTGTTTCAACAGTACAAAATAAAATGTTCCGTGATAAAAACCTTCAAAACAATATAGTCCCTGGATAATATCAGGAATGCAAAAACTCAGAGGCTGTAGCAATATTTCAGATTGAGTTAGGCAAAAGAACCGAATATATCTGGATTAATCCAGTCATATCCAGACAAAGTGGTGTGGAATTCAATGCAATGACCGAGAAAATCACATTACAAATGGTTTTGGAGAAAAGGAAAGTCTTTTCATTAGGCAATTGCATAAAATGTCATCAATACAAACAGAAATATCATGTTTGTTTGCCGCAGTTACTCTAGCTTTCTCCGTAGAAAATACAAATGTGTAGAGCTGGTGTCTCCATGTGGAACCAATTAGTGTTTCAACGGTACAAAATAAAATGTACCGTGATAAAAAACATTCAAAACAATAAAGTCCGTGGATAATATCAGGAATACACATACACAAAGGCTGTAGCAACATCTGGGATTGAGTTAACCAAAACACAACCGGATATTTCTGGTTTCATCCAGTCATATCTGGACAAAGTCATTTGTAATTCGTATACAATGGACCGAGAAAATGACAGTACAAATGGTTTAGGAGAAAAGCAAAGTCTTTTCGTTAGGCAAGTGCACAAAATGTCATCTATACAAACAGAAATATCATGTTTGTTTGCCGCAGTTCCTCTAGCTTTCTCCCTAGAAAGTAGGAATGTGTAGAGCTGGTGTCTCATTGTGTAACCAATTAGTGTTTCCAGGAACAAAATTAAATGTTCCCTGAAAAAAACATTCAAAACAATAAAGTCCGTAGATAATATCAGGAATACACAAACACAGAGGCTGTAGCAATATCTGGGATTGAGTTAGCCAAAAAAAGCCGGATATTTCTGGTTTCATCCAGTCATATCCGGACAAAGTTGTGTGGAATTCGTATGCAATAGACCGAGAAAATCACAGTAAAATGGTTTTGGAAAAAAGCAAAATTTTTTCGTTAGGCAAGTGCATTAAATGTCATCTAGACAAACAGAAATATCATGTTTGTTTGCCACAGTTCCTCTAGCTTTCTATCTAGAAAATATGAATATGTAGAGCTGGTGTCCCCATGATGAACCAATTAGTGTTTCTAAGGTACAAAATTAAATGGTCCCTGAAAAAAACATACAAAACAATAAAGTCCATTAATCGCATCCAGAAAAAAACAAACACAGAGTCTGTAGCAATATCTAGGATTGAGTTAAATAAAAGAAAACCGTATATTACCGTTTCCTTCCAATCATATCTGGACAATCTATTGTGGAATTCGTATGCAATGGACTGACTAAATCACAGTAAAAATGGTTTTGGAGAAGAGCAAAGTCTTTTCGTTAGGCAAGTGCATATAGGGTCATCTATACAAACAGAAATATCATGTTTGTTTGTCGCAGTTCCTCTAGCATTCTCCCTAGAAATACGAATGTTTAGAGCTGGTGTTCCCATGATGAACCAATTAGTATTTCAACGGTACAAAATTAAATATTCCCAATAAAAACATTCAAAAAAAATAAAGTCCATTGATAATATCCAGAAAAGACAAACACAGAGTCTGTAGCAATATTTCGGATTGAGTTAGCCAAAACACAACTGGATGTTTCTGGTTACATTCAGTCATATCTGGAAAAAGTGGTGTGGAATTCGTATGCAATGGACCGAGAAAATCACAGTAAAAATGGTTTTGGAGAAAAGTAAAATTTTTTCATTAGGCAAGTGCATACAATGTCATCTAGACAAACAGAAATATCATCTTTGTTTAGCCGCAGTTCCTCTAGATTTGTACCTAGAAAATACGAATACGTAGAGCTGGTGTCCCCATGATGAACTAATTAGTGTTTCTACGGTACAAAATTAAATGTTCCCTGTTAAAAACATTCAAAAGAATAAAGTCCATTAATAGCATCCAGAAAAAAACAAACACAGAGGCTGTAGCAATATCTTGGATTGAGTTAGCCAAAACACAACCGGATATTTCTGGTTTAACCGAGTCATATCCGGACAAACTGGTTTGGAATTCATATGCAATGGACCGAGATATTCACAGTAAAAATGGCTTTGGAGAAAAGCAAAGTCTTTTTGTTAGGCAAGTGCATAAAATGCCATCTATACAAACAGAAATATCAGCTTTGTTTGCCACAGTTCCTCTAGATTTCTCCCTAGAAAATAGGAATATGTAGAGCTGGTGTATCCATGTGGAACCAATTACTGTATCCAAACTCAAAATAAAATGTTCCTCAAAAAAAACCATTCAAAACTATAAAGTCCATTGATAGCTTCCAGAAAAAACAAACGCAGAGGCTGTAGCAATATCTGGGATTCAGTTAGCCAAAACAAAACCGGATATTTCCGGTTTCATCCAGTCCTATCCGGTAATCTGGTGTGGAATTCATATGCAATGGACCGAGAAAATCACAGTACAAATGGTTTTGGAGAAAAGCAAAGTCTTTTCGTTAGGCCAGTGCATAAAATGTCATCTATACAAACAGAAATATCATGTTTGTTTGACCCAGTTCCTCTAGCTTTCTCCCTAGAAAATACGAATGTGTAGAGCTGGTGTCTCCATGTGGAAACAATTAGTGTTTCGCAGCACAAAATTAAATGTTCCCTGATAAAAAACATTCAAAACAATAAGGTCTGTGTATAATATCAGGAATACACAAACATAGAGGCTGTAGCAATATTTCGGATTGAGTTAGCCAAAGCACAACTGGATATTTCTGTTTTCAAACAGTCATATCCGGACAATGTGGTGTGGAATTTGTATGCAATGGACCGAGAAAATCACAGTAAAAATGGTTTTGGAGAAAAGCAAAGTCTTTTCATTAGGCAAGCGCATAAAACATCATCTACACAAACATAAATATCATGTTTATTTGCCACAGTTCCTCTAGATTTCTCCCTAGAAAATACGAATATGTAGAGCTGGTTTCCCCATGATGAACCCATTAGTGTTTGTACGGTACAAAAATAAATGTTCCCTGATAAAAACATTCAAAACAATGTAGCTCAATTTCTCTTTGACATAGAATTAAACTCTGATGCTCTGTTAAAGCAATGTGTTAAAGTAATCTATTATGTTCTCTTGATGTCTGTTAAATTCTAATTGTTCAAAAACAGCTGATTTTTTATTAAGAGCTATGGGTTACTTAAATATGTGCTTCTTTTCAAAGATTTGAATAATCACCTTGTAACAATGATCAAATTTGGTCTAAGTTATGTCATGATATTAAGGAATCTTATTTCAAGCAGATATTTTGGATTTTGAGCCTTCTTGGCATTCTTGACAGGCATTCAAAAAAATCAAAGTTTCAAACAATCTGGACTCTAAAATTTCCAGTGTGTGACCTGAATCTGTGTATCATATGTTTTAAACTTGTTGGTAGAAAGAAACTAAAAACATTTTATATGGTTGTGCTTAAGTTTACTGGTTAAACAAACTACACCATGTCAGATATTTAAGAGGTGTTTTCAAATACATGATTCTTAAAATTTATAGAAGGCATTGGACCTTCTGGTAAATGTTTTCTTAAGTTGTTATCTAATGGTTGAAACTGTTTGCTAAGTATTCATGTAATATTGCTATTGTCAGCAAGCGATCTAAGGTTGAAACTGTTTGCTAAGTATTTATGCAATATTGCTATTGTTCAGCAAGTGATCTAGGACTTGCTCCCTCATTTCTCTATTCTAAGCCCAACTAGTTCTTTCATTTCTCTATTCTCTTCAAGGTAGGAAACTAATTCTATTATGAAGGAAACTGTAGGACGCACAATTTAATCTTTAGACCTTATAAAAGAGATGACTAACATTTTCTGTAATAGCATAGCCAAAATAAGAACGTAAATAATAATCTCACAGCTAGATTCACTTCGCCATCAGTGAAGTATACAGTAAGTAGAAAAAAACCTCCCTTTCAGACCAAAGGGAAAGAAAGTTTTTAAGTGAGAATATAATTTTCCTCATGGGCATTGTCTACCTTAGAAAAACTACTACAGAACATGCCTGTGACTATAGACTTGTAGTTCAGGCCACCGAAGATTAGAGATGGGACTTGGACACTCCCTTGACTTGCATCCTCTGGTCTGCTTTAACACAAACCAGGAGGAAAAGAAAGCTAGGCATCAGAAGCAATGGGTGGCAGGCCTATTAATGGCTGATCTGTACAGTGATCTGCCCTCAAGATGACCCAACAGGCCAGTCCACTGCAGTGGCTTTCAAAGTGGTAAGCCTGGGCTTCAGCAGAAGTCAGCTTGTGAAGAGCCCTGGCAGCTCTGCCAAGAGTTGGATCACTGGAAATGGACCTGCCCTGGAGTCGAAGGATGCCCAGGTCAGAGCCACAGATCTTATTGGCTCTAAGCTGAAAAGCCCTTCACTCAGCCCAACTTCCAAAGGGACCACTGCAGCTGAGGGGATGGTCAAGTAGGGTCAGCAACATTGCAGGCAGAACTGTAAATTTCTTGTTAGAAATGCCCCCTGCCTTTACCTGGCCAGCTCTCCTCCCAGGCCAGCCAAGTAATGAAAGTCAACAGAGTGTCTTCCCCTAGGAGGCTCACACCTCCCTTAGGATGTACCCCATGTGAAGAGATGGATAGGTCTGGGCCTCTTAACTTACAAGGCCTAAAGCCCACCAGATTATTATCAAGCCCCTTCTGTCAGGTTCTATTTGCCTCTCAATCAGAAAACTTAATTGTAGCTTAGACAGCACCTTTCTTAGCTCCTCTAATAATGACTCTGTCCTTTGTTCTAGACCCTGTCTAGTGTACTTGGGCCTCATTCCTTTGTAATCATAACCTCTACTCTACCACCAATGGCTCTACTCCCAACCTGTGTGTACTGATGGTCCTCTTCCCCACTTAATGCTGTATAATTGTTCAAACCTGGTAAATGCCACTCTTATGATCATTGGTTACTATGCTCACCCTGTCTTTTATGACCTTGTCTAAATATGATCAGAGTCAGGGAACTTGGAAGGCTTCCATAGCCTTGGCAACTCATGACGAGAGCCTAGGGTGGTTACTGGCGCCATAAACTAGAGTGTCAATTTGTTGGGTCAACAACAGGAGTCACTGTGCACTTGCTCCTCATGTGGGATCTCTGTCCTTAATGTGCTGTACATTTTGATTTAATGCTATAACTAGTACTCAAACAGTATGTTTCACTTTGTGTTTCTATGTGGGTGCAAACTGTTGAAATCTTTATACTAAATTGATCTTCTGTATATAAAGAGAATTGAAAATGAATCTTGATGCGAATGGAAGGGGAGAGGGAGCGGGAGAGGGGAGGGTTGCGGGTGGAAGGGAAGTTGTGGGAGGGGGAAGCCATTGTAATCCATGAGCCGTACACTGGAAATTTATATTCATTAAATAAAAGTTAAAAAAAATTCAAAACAATAAAGTCCATTGATAATATCCAGAAAACGCAAAAAAGGAAACTTTCACAATATTTCGCATTGAGTTAGCCAAAACACAACGGGATATTTCTGGTTTCATCCAGTCATATCCGGACAAGCTGGTGTGGAATTCGTATGCAATGGACCGAGAAAATCACAGCAAAAATGGTTTTGGAGAAAAGCAAAGTCTTTTCATTAGGAAAGTGCATAAAATGTCATCTACACAAACAGAAATATCATGTTTGTTTGTTGCAGTTCCTCTAGCTTTCTCCCTAGAAAATACGAATGTGTAGAGCTGGTGTCCCCATAATGAACCAATTAGTGTTTCAATGGTACAAAATTAAATGTTCCCTGATAAAAACATTCAAAACAATAAAGTCCACCGATAATATCCGGAAAACACAAACACAGAGGATGTAGCAATATATCGGATTGAGTTAGCCAAAACACAACCAGATATTTCCGGTTTCATCCAGTCACATTGGGACAAAGTGGTGTGGAATTCGTATGCAATGGACCAAGGAAATCAGAGTAAAAATGGTTTTGTAAAACCAAAGTATTTTCGTTAGGCAAGTGCATAAAATGTCATCTATACAAACAGAAATATTATGTTTTTTTGCCGCAGTTCCTCCAGCTTTCTCCCTAGAAAATATGAATTTGTAGATCTGGTGTTCCCATGATGAAACAATTAGTATTTCAAAGCACAAAATTAAAAATTCCCTGATAAAAAACTTTAAAAACAGTAAAGTTTGTGGATAATATCAGGAATACACAAACACAGAGGCTATATCCATATCTGGGATTGAGTTAGCAAAAACAAAACCGGATATTTCTGGTTTCATCCAGTCATATCCGTACAAAGTCGTGTGGAATTCGTATGCAATGGACCGAGAAAATCACAGTACAAATGGTTTTGGAGAAAAGCAAAGTCTTTTCGTTAGGCAAGTGCATAAAACATCATATACACAAACATAAATATAATGTTTGTTTGCCGCAGTTCCTCTAGCTTTCTCCCTAGAAAATACGAATGTGTAGAGCTGTGTCCCCATGATGAACCCATTAGTGTTTCTACAGTACAAAAATAAATGTTCCCTGATAAAAATATTCAAAACAATAAAGTCCATCGATAATATCCAGAAAACACAAACACAGAGGCTGTAGCAATATCTGGGATTGAGTTAGCCAAAACAAAACTGGATATTTCCAGTTTCATCCAGTCATATCAGGTAAAATGTTGTGGAATTCCTATGCAATGGACCGAGAAAATCACAGTAAAAATGGTTTTGGAGAAAAGCAAAGTCTTTTCATTAGGCAAGTGCATAAAATGTCATCTATACAAACAGAAATATCATGTTTGTTTGCCGCAGTTCCTCTAGCTTTCTCCAAGAAAATACAAATTTGTAGAACTGGTGTCCCCATGATGAACCAATTAGTGATTCAACGGTACAAAATGAAATGGTCCCTGATAAAATCATTCAAAACAATAAAGTCCATAGATAAAATCCAAAAAACACAAACACAGAGGCTTTCACAATATTTCGCATTGAGTTAGCCAAATCTCAACCGGATATTTCCTGTTTCATCTGGTCATATTGGGAAAAAGTGGTGTGGAATTCATAAGCAATGGACCGAGAAAATCAGAGTAAAAATGGATTTGGAGAAAAGCAAAGTCTTTTCGTTACGCAAGTGCATAAAATGTCATCTATACAAACAGAAATATCATGTTTGTTTGCCGCAGTTCCTCTAGATTTTGCCCTAGAAAATACGAATGTGTAGAGCTGGTGTTCTCATGATGAACCAATTAGCGGTTTTACGGTACAAAATTAAAAATTCCCTGATAAAAAACATTCACAACAATAAAGGCTGTGCATAATATCAGGAATACACAAACACAGAGACTGTAGCAATATCTGGGATTGTGTTAGCCAAAACAAAACTGGATATTTCCGGTTTCATCTAGTCATATCTGGTAAACTGGTGTGAAATTCCTATGCAATGGACCCAGAAAATCACAGTACAAATGCTTTTGGAGAAAAGCAAAGTCTTTTCATTAGGCCAGCGCATAAAATGTCATCTATACAAACAGAAATATGTTTGTTTGCCGCAGTTCCTCTAGCTTTCTCCCTAGAAAATACGAATGTGAAGAGCTGGTGTCTCCATGAGGAAACAATTAGTGTTTCGCAGCACAAAATTAAATGTTCCCTGATAAAAAACATTCAAAAGAGTAAAGTCTGTGGATAATATCAGGAATACACAAACACAGAGGCTGTAGCAATATCTGCGATTGAGTTAGCCAAAACACAACCGGATATTTCTGTTTTCATCTAGTCATATCCGGACAAACTTGTGTGGAATTCTTATGCAGGGGACCGAGAAAATCACAGTAAAAATGGTTTTGGAGAAAAGCAAAGTCTTTTTGTTAGCCACGTGCATAAAATGCCATCGATACAAACAGAAATATGTATTTGTTTTATGCAGTTCCTCTAGCTTTCTCCCTAGAAAATACAAATGTGTAGAGCTGGTGTCCCCATGATGAACCAATTAGTGTTTCTACGGTACAAAATTAAATGTTCCCTGATAAAAACATTCAAAACAGTAAAGTCCATTGATAATATCCATAAAACACAAACACAGAGGTTTTCACAATATTTCGGATTGAGTTAGCCAAAACACAACCGGATATTTCTGGTTTCCTCCAGTCATATCTGGACAAAGTGGTTTGGAATTCGTATGCAATGGACCGAGAAAATCACAATACAAATGGTTTTCTAGAAAAGCAAAGTCTTTTCGTTAGGCAAGTGCATAAAATCTCAACTATACAAACAGAAATATTATGTTTGTTTGCCGCAGTTCCTCTAGCTTTCTCCCTAGAAAATAAGAATATGTTCAGCTGGTGTCTCCATGTGGAACCAATTAGTGTTTCCAAGCACAAAATTAAATGTTCCCTGATAAAAAAAAACTTTCAAAAAAATAAAGTCCGTTGATAATATCCAGAAAACACAAACACAGAGGCTGTAGCAATATTTGGGATTGAGTCAGGAAAAAAAAACCAAAAATTTCCAGTTTCATCCAGTGATATCCGGACAAACTGGTGTGGAATTCATATGTAATGGAACGAGAAAATCACAGTACAAATGGTTTTGGAGAATAGCAAAGTCTTTTCTGTAGGACCCCCGGAGCAGGTGTCCCACAATTTGACCGACCCCCAGATACACGAGCTTCACACCAATCGATGCAAAGGGCAAGAGGGAAGTTTATTTCATTTGCAAATGGGCCGTCTCAACAGCACCCTCTAGTGCAGTGCAGAGAGAGTGGCCCCGATCATCAGTTTCACAGAGTATTTAAGGCTTAAAACCACAACATTAGCATATTTTTACTGTGTTACAATTTCATTGGGTAACCTAAAGGATTACAGGATAAAGGAAGAAGTTACATGCTGTACGTGCCTTGCGGTTTTTATTTTTAGCTTGAGCAAGCAAGGGCAGGGGTCGTCAAACCGGGTATGTAGTGTGTGGTAACTTGTAACAGGATATAGGTTGGGTACATTTTCTGTTAACTTCAGCCTTTATAGTTCCTAAAAACGGTTACATATTGCAAGCTCTTATAAAAGCAGTCACATTTCTTGTAAGATTATTGCAAGCCCAGCCAATTTGTACAGAAGCAGAACAATATGCAGTTAGCTCAAGCAACTCCATCTCAAACCTAACCTGCCTAATTCTTTCACTCCCTCCTCTTGTTTTTGGCAAATTTTAATCTTAAAATTTAAGGAATAGCTGTATTTTATGTCCTCCGTTTTTAAACTTTGGTACTGCTGGGTCAGGACCAAGGCATGGGTGATTGATCAAGTTGGATGGAAAATTGGAACCCAGGATCGTAGTTAGAAACATAAAACCTTACAGAGATCCAATCCCAACTAGAGGAGGGTTTCCAATATGCATGACCTGTGGTCTCACATCCCCAGGCTTTACAGTAGAAGGATTCTGCCCCCCCCCCCGCACCGCCACTTATCTGCCGCAGACCTGCCATCCTTAGGGCACACGTGAAACTGAGGTTGTCGAAGATAGCATCTGAATTGTGGATTCCTGCACCCGGGGTTGTCTGCATTGGTTAAGTGCACGCCCTTGCCCCACAGGGCTATCTGTTCATGAGACATGTCAGGGATGTCCCAGGTGTCCAGTCCTGCAACCAATTGACAGACATCTGGGTGCAAGGAGGGCCACCATGTCCCAGAAGGGGCCACATGGGTAACGGACCACACGACATCACCTGCCACGTGAGCCTCCTTGGGGTATGTTTGCTGCCCATAATCGGGGTAAGAAAAATTAAAAGTATTACAAGTACTAAACAATTTTTAAGAGTCTTATTTTGAGTGGATTTTGAGCGCGTTGTGCCTTCCATACTGTCCGGTCAGCGGGGCAATCGTCCTGAATTTTGTTCTCCTCCAGTAGGGCTCACCTTACGTAGAACGCGTGAACCCAGGCGGCGAATCCGTTGACTTTTACCGCTGTTGATATAGTCCAGCGCGGCTTTGTGGTTTGGTGCCTGCGAACGTAGACGGTGTCCCCAGCCTGGAACGAGTGTGGGAGCACGAAACCCCTGTCTCTGTTATTGTTGTGTTAAAACTTTTTTTTTGAAGGTCTGAAGCAAAGGAGGGGAGCAGGGTGTTTGAGATGCAGATGCATATAAATGCCTTCTCTTTAGGCCTATCACACACACATAACTGACTTCCTGCCTAACATTTCCCCTCAAGAGGAATACCCAAAATTTTGGGATTATGGATGGAGTTCCGTCTTCTGTAACTTCTTCAAAGCTGGCATGTGGGCGTCGAGGGAGATTTGGGTATTTTCTCTTGCTATCTGCCTTATGGTATGTGACAGTAGCCTTAGAAATACTGTGCTACTCGGTCCAGGAAAAGTACAAATTTGGGTTTGTCCAGTTGGATTGACCCAGAAACAACATTTTTCCTGAAGCATGGTACAGATACCCCCTGGAGCAGCAGTTAGTATGTTTAATACCTTTTTTTTGATGTTTTTATAGAGCCTGGTTTAGGAACTGTGCTATTTCCCTGTATCTAGGAACCTGTAACCCGATAGAGAAAAGCTGGGACTGCCTGAAGTTTGCAGAAGTAGGAATTTGCTGCATGGCCCATATCCTCTTTGGGGCTGGTTTTCTCTCCCCAGGGGAGAGGATAAGGGTTAAATAGTTAACACTTTAATGGACTAGCTATGCTTCGGGTTTTTTTTGCAGATACCTAATAGCTAGTTTTGCTAGCAAGTTAAGCGAATGTACAAGACTAGAGTCTCAGGCTGGGAAAGGAGACAGACTACAAGTCATTTACATTTAATTATTTACATTATGGATTATTGTGCACCCCCCTCAAGAGATAGTCCCTTTTAAGTTCTCAGTGAGGACCTGTCCAAATAGGTGTAGGACTATCTGAGTTAGCTATTACTGAAAGCCCTGTTTTTAGGAACAGGCAGGGAGGGCTTTCTCTAAGCTTAGACGTTTTAAGGCCTGGCTGGGTGTGTGAAGCCCAGACCTATCCAGGGGGTGCTGGAAGTGAATTGTAAGAGATGCGAATCTCCTTTAAGGGAGGCACCCTGTTGACTTGCATTACCTGGCTGGACTAGGAGGAGAGCTTTAATAGGAGGCTGGTAGAAATAGGCAACTTGTGTTTCACTAACCCTAGGCCATCCCCTCAATAGCAGTGGCTGGAGCTAGAAGCTAGGCAGAGGCTGGGCAGAGCTAAAGGCTTTTTAGCTCGGGGCCACAGGGTCTGCGGTTCTGAACCAGGAGTCCTTTGACACCCAGGGCAGTTCCATGTCCAGTGGCCATGCTCTTGGCAGAGCTGACAGAAGGCAGTTTCTGTTGTGACAGCTGCTTGCCCAATGCCCTGGCTCCTTATATCAGCAACAGGTGCTGTTTGGGGTGCAGTGGCCTTGCTGGGTCTCCTTGACGGCAGATCACCGTGCAGAAAGCCATAGATTGGCCTGTTGCCCATCCTCATGTCGCTCCTGCTGCTAGCTTGCTCCTCATTCTCCTGGTCTTTAATAAAGTAGACCAAGGAGGCAGCCTTTATGTCAGTCAAGGGGGTGCTCAACCCAACCCTGATTTCTTTAATATCAGGGTGAGCTAAAAAAAACTATGGTCATGGGCAAATTTTGACACTTAGTATATTTATTTATTTTTTTTTGCGAGTTAAGACCGTGCCCATGAGGAGAACTATGACCTTTTAGGCAAGATCAACTGTGGTGACCTGCTTGTATACTTTGAGGTCATTAGTACAACTTTTTATTTATCCCTTAATTTGGTTTAAAAGGGGAGTTTTGCCCATTTACCGCGTACACTGAAAAATCGATTTAGCTGTCACATTATTTTATAATTTAACCTCTTATTTTGGCTATGTTATTTGGCCAGGCATTATTACAGAGAAGGTCAACCATTTCCTACATAAGGTCTGGGGATCAAACCGTACATCACAGTGGAGAGTCCTGCAGAACTGTAGTAACTTCCCTTCTGGAAGAGAAAAGAGGAGAAGTGAGGCAACGAGTCGGGTCTCTAGACTGACTTCCTGGGCTTTCAGATTTAACTGGCGGTTTAACCAGTGCTTACTGCGTAGCCTGACTTAGAGGAGAAATTGTGGCAGACATCTCTGCCATCCTTTGGCTTTCGGATTATTTACCATGTAGCCAGTGGGCACTAGAGTTTTCTTGGGCCCCTGAAACCTGGTCCTCTAGCACCTGCCGCATAACCATCTCCCTTCGTCTCTAAGTCTCTTTTGGAGCACTTTTTCCCTGTTGGCTAGATCTCCCGTTTGATCCACATTTGAACTAGCAATACATTTAAACTAGCAATGCCTGGTTGTTCAGCGTTAGCTGGATGGAGACTTCGTCAGTCCCTCTTTAAAGGATCTGGCTTCTGAGCCAGTGACTGGAGCAGCTAGAAAGAAACATGTTTATAGCTGAAGTTTAGCATCATTTTACATCTTGGCACCACTTTTACTTTAAACAGCCAATTGGTTACTATCTTAGCAATTTAGAACTTTGATTTTTATAAAGTCTGTTAAGGGTGTCAAGAGAACTTAAAGTACCTGGTTAAAATAGAATTTCTTAACATCCTGAAATGATAGCCATTTATTAGTCAGGGTGATTTTTACACTTTTAAACCAGATCTGATCATAATACTTAACAATGCTTTTTATTAATCTGAACTTAACAGATACAGTAGAGTACATAATAGATTATTTGGGCAGAACATGAATTTTATGTCTCTTGCTGTCGAATAAACCAGAAATAAAAAAAAAAAAAACTTTGTACATAAAAGTTCACATAGTTTAGAACTATTTAACAGAGTCAAAAAGAGCTTACAGGACCTCACTTTAAAAATGGCAGAGCAACTGATTCAGCAGACACTGTTAAAATAGACGTTACAATTTTTTTTTTGTAAAGACAGATTTTAAAATTTACGACTTAGACCATTTTCAGATATTTACTAACATTAGTGTACATTTTTTTAAAACCTTATTGTTATAACAGAAGATTAGACTTTTTTTTTTGGACAGGCAGAGTGGACAATGAGAGAGAGAGAGAGACAGAGAGAAAGGTCTTCCTTTTGCCGTTGGTTCACCCTCCAATGGCCGCTGCGGTAGGCGTGCTGCAGCCAGCGCACCGCGCGATCCGATGGCAGGAGCCAGGTGCTTCTCCTGGTCTCCCATGGGGTGCAGGACCCAAGTACTTGGGCCATCCTCCACTGCACTCCCTGGCCACAGCAGAGAGCTGGCCTGGAAGAGGGGCAACCGAGAAGATTAGACTTTAACTTTAGGTCAATGTAATTTTGGCATTAGCACTTAAAGAAAACTTTATAAATAATTTTAAAGTTGTAAACCTTTTAAAACTTTTTATGACTTGTTTACACCTTTTGAAACTTTACACCTGTAGTTACTTTTACATAGTCTTGAATTGTTATGTATGGATGATCTATGAGAATACATGCTAACAAACTTAAACAGTCTCTCTTATTAAATTTAAGATGTGAAAAGTACAATACATTTTCCCACATTTTGCTTAGCATTGATGCCTAGATGGCTTAAGACACTGAGTTATTAATGAATACCATACCATTATCTGAATTAACAGTTAAAATTACATTTTACATAACCTGAATTGACTTAAGCAGCTGTTACTTTAACAAATTTTAGAGTCCTATCCTCTGAGAGTTCCAGGGATCCGACTGGAAGCCCAAAGTTGGAAGACGCGGTTTAGAATTTAAGCTGTCAGAGTTGAGCGGTTTAGCCAACATTTTGTACACTTTTGTTTAGTTGGGTAATCACTCAAACACTGAAAACAGATAAACAATATAAACAACTTTGCGCTGCAGTTTTCCCAATCAAGACTCATAATGGCAATAGGAAAACCCAAAACCTTTAAGGCACGTAAAGGAACATTCTCATCAAATAAGTCAGGGACAGCAGCACAGAAAAGAACTAGACATCAGCATATGAACCATTGCTTAGGCTTCCATTAACTGCAAAGAGAAAAACCCATCAGGTTGGAAAGGGTTAATGGATTAAGGTTCTGGCTCCCCCTCAAAGCCTCCAAGGACGAGGGTGGCTCATTGCCAAGACTTCAGGCAAGCAGTGCGTCCTGTCCCGGATCTTGGCCAAAGAGCCAAGACAGGAAGCATGCCCACCCGTTTATCAGAAACATTTTTCTTTCCTCCTCCCAGGGAACTGGCCAGGCTCCCAAGGAGCAGGAGAAGGTCATTTGGCAACAAAGTTACTCGTCCACCAGAGCTGAACCCAGATACAAGCCCCTTTATTTTAAAAATTTGTTCGTACATTTGGCCCTAAGGCTGTATTGAGAGGTAAACAAAATTAACACATAATACAAAAATAGAATGGGTAGTCCGGACACTTTGTTACCACAATTTTTCAGACAATTAAAACTTAGTAACAGTAATAGCTCACAAAAACTTTAAGATGCACCAAAGCTACCATAAGCTGTAAAAACGGACAGCTTTCTACCAAGTTGGAAAGAGTTAACTGGTAACAGCTTATCCCTAGGTGGAATTTCCTCTTACTCTCTCCTGGCCAGCGGTATAGAAATGGAGATGAAGAGAGCAAAGAGTGGGGGAGGGAGCCCCTGGAAAAGGGCGGAAAGTGACAGAGGACAAGATGTGAGCGACTGCCCTCACCTTTCCCTACAGATCTCAGCTGGAGGTGAGCACAGGGAAAGGCCCTGGTGTCTGGGGGCTGAGCGGGGTTTAAAATCTCCTATTACTCGAGAGTGTCCACTACCTAGTTGTCTGAGTTTACCTGGAGGGCCAATATTAGCCTCGACCGAAGCCAAGCCCTGCTCGCGTAGCAGTAGGCAGCGTGACCAGGCGTCCCTCCAAGAGAGAGACCTGGTCCTCGGGTCGCGGTCCGGCCACCGGGAAGCCAAAGCGAGCTCAGGGGGTCTCCAGGCTCCCAGGCAACTGCCCTTCCTAATCGCCCTCCCGTTCCTTACAATCCCTCTGGAGTTTCGGCCGTAGCTAAGCCGTGGCCGGGGGGACTCCGCGTTCTCGGAGAGCTGTGGGGTGCCGGACACTCAACGGTCACTTCCACAGATCCAGTCCCGCTTGAGGGAAGGAATACTGACCTCTGATGTCTTCTCGAAGTTGCAGGGTTCTTGTCTTTGCGCAAGAAAGAATTCAGGCGTGAGACAGCTAAAGTGAGGCTCAAAGGTGTAGTTAGTCCCTGTCCCATGTTAACGACAAAGGGCAAATAAACTATAACACAGAACACAATCACAAGACACACAAACACACTGCGTGCAACAATGGAACGAGACAAAACTGAAACCAAAATTCCAGATGGGAGCAGCCGCCTGACGGGCAGGCGGCTCGGGAGCGGCTGCCCAACAGCCAGGCTCTCCCGAAGAAGGAGGGGGACAAAATCCACCTCCCTCTCCTCCCAGTCCGGCTCTGAAGAAGGAGGGGGACAAAATCAAATCCACCTCCCTCTTCCCCCGGACTGCCACTGGAGCGTCCTCCAGAGGCTCGAGCCAGGGGTCCTGGGCACGTCTGCCCCTTCCTACTACTGGCTCACTACAGATACAGGTCCTGCACAGGCACAATTTCAAAAGGCGCCTACAGAAACAATCAACAGAAAATTTTGCAGAATCACAGAAAAGAAAGAGCTTACCTCCAATTGGAGAATGGAGCATGGGTCTGGGGTCTCAAATCCCGGACGAGCCCCCAAAATGTAGGACCCCCGGAGCAGGTGTCCCACAATTTGACCGACCCCCAGATACACGAGCTCCACACCAATCGATGCAAAGGGCAAGAGGGAAGTTTATTTCATTTGCAAATGGGCCGTCTCAACAGCACCCTCTAGTGCAGTGCAGAGAGAGCGGCCCCGATCATCAGTTTCACAGAGTATTTAAGGCTTAAAACCACAACATTAGCATATTTTCACTGTGTTACAATTTCATTGGGTAACCTAAAGGATTACAGGATAAAGGAAGAAGTTACATGCTGTACGTGCCTTGCGGTTTTTATTTTTAGCTTGAGCAAGCAAGGGCAGGGGTCATCAAACCGGGTATGTAGTGTGTGGTAACTTGTAACAGGATATAGGTTGGGTACATTTTCTGTTAACTTCAGCCTTTATAGTTCCTAAAAACGGTTACATATTGCAAGATCTTATAAAAGCAGTCACATTTCTTGCAAGATTATTGCAAGCCCAGCCAATTTGTACAGAAGCAGAACAATATGCAGTTAGCTCAAGCAACTCCATCTCAAACCTAACCTGCCTAATTCTTTCATTTTCGTTAGGCAAGTGCATAAAATGTCATCTATACAAACAGAAATATCATGTTTGTTTGCCGCAGTTACTCTAGGTTGCTCCATAGAAAATACGAATGTGTAGAGCTGGTGTCCCCATGATGAACCAATTAGTCTTTCAATGGTACAAAAGTAAATATTCCGATAAAAACTTTCAAAACAATAAAGTCCATCGATAATATCCAGAAAACACAAACACAGAGGCTTTCACAATATTTCAGATTGAGTTACCCAAAACACAACCAGATATTTCTGTTTTCATCCACTCATATCCGGACAAAGTTGTGTGGAATTTGTATGCAATGGACCGAGAAAATGAGAGTAAAAATGGTTTTGGAGAAAAGCAAACTCTTTTCGTTAGGCAAGTGCATAAAATATCATCAATACAAACAGAAATTCCATGTTAGTTTGCTGCAGTTCCTCTAGCTTTCTCCCTAGAAAATATGAATGTGTAGAGCTGGTGTCTCCATGTGGAACTAATTACTGTACCCAAGCTCAAAAAAATATTCCCCGATAAAAAATATTCAAAATAATAAAGTCCGTGGATAATATCCAGAAAACACAAACACAGAGGCTGTAGCAATATCTGGGATTGAGTTAGCCAAAACACAACCGAATACTTCTGGTTTCATCCAGTCATATGCGGACACACTAGTGTGGAATTCTTATGCAATGGACCAAAAAAATCACAGTGAAAATGGTTTGGTAAAAGCAAAGTCTTTTCATTAGGCAAGTGCATAAAATGTCATCTATACAAACATAAATATCATGTGTGTTTGCCGCAGTTCCTCTAGCTTTCTCTTTAGAAAATACGAATGTGTAGAGCTGGTGTATCCATGTGGAACCAATTAGTGATTCCAAGCACAAAATTAAATGTTCCCTGATAAAAACATTCAAAACAATAAAGTTCGTGAATAATATCAGGAATACACAAACACGGAGGCTGTAGCCATATCTGGGATTGAGTTAGCGAAAAAAAAACCGGATATTTCCGGTTTCATCCAGTTATATCTGACAAAGTGGTGTGGAATTCGTATGCAATGAACCAAAAAACACAGAGTAAAAACTGTTTAGGAGAAAAGCAAAGTCTTTTCGTTAGACAAGTGCAGAAAATGTCATCTATACAAACAAAAATATCATGTTTGGTTGCCACACTTCCTCTAGCTTACTCCCTAGAAAATACGAATGTGTAGAGCTGGTGTCTCCATGTGAAACCAACTAGTGTAGCCAAGCACAAAATTAAATGTTCACTGATATAAAACATTCTAAACAATAAAGTCCGTGGATAATATCCAGAAAACAGAAACACAGAGGCTGTAGGAATATCTGGGATTGAGTTAGCCAAATCACAAGCGGATATCTCCGGATTCATCCAGTCATATCTGGAGAAACTGGTGTGGAATTCGTATGCAATGGACCGAGAAAATCACAGTAAAAATTGTTTTGGAATAAAGCAAAGTTTTTTCGTTAGGCAAGTGCATAAAATGTCATCTATACAAACAGAAATATAATGTTCCTTTGCCAAAGTTCCTCTAGCTTTTCCGTAGAAAATACGAATGTGTAGAGCTGGTGTCTCCATGTGGAAACAATTAGTGTTTCCAGCACAAAATTAAATGTTCCCTGACAAAAAAATTCAAAACAATAAAGTCCATCGATCATATCCAGAAAACAAAAACACGGAAGCTTTCACAATATTTTGGATTGAGTTAGCCAAAACACAGTAAAAATGGTTTTGGAGAAAAGCAAAGTCTTTTCGTTAGGCAAGTGCATAAAATGTCATCTATACAAACAGAAATACCATGTTTGTTTGCCGCAGTTCCTCTAGCTTTCTCCCTAGAAAATAAGAATGTGTAGAGCTGGTGTCCCCATGATGAACCAATTAGTGTTTCAACGGTACAAAAGTAAATATTCCGATAAAAACATTCAAAACAATAAAGTCCATCGATAATATCCAGAAAACACAAACACAGAGGCTGTAGCAATATTTGGGATTGAGTTAGCAAAAAAAAACAAAAATTCCCGAATACATCCAGTCATATCTGGACAAACTTGTGTGGAATTCCTATGCAATGGACCGAGAAAATCACAGTAAAAATAGTTTTGGAGAATAGCACAATCTTTTCATTAGGCAAGTGCATAAAATGTCATCTATACAAACAGAAATATCAGGTTTATTTTTCGCAGTTCCTCTAGCTTTCTCCCTAGAAAATACGAATGTGTAGAGCTGGTGTCCCCATGATGAACCAATTAGTGTTTCCACGGTAGAAAATTAAATGGTCCCTGATAAAACATTCAAAACAATAAAGTCCATCTATAATATCCAGAAAACACAAACACAGAGGCTTTCACAATATTTCGGATTCAGTTAGCCAAACACAACCGGATATTTCTGTTTTCATCCAGTCATATCCGGACAAAGTTGCGTGGAATTCGTATGCAATGGGCTGAGAAAATGAGAGTAAACATAGTTTTGGAGATAAGCAAAGTCGTTTCGTTAGGCAATTGTTTAAAATGTCATCGATACAAACAGAAATATCATCTTTGTTTGCCACAGTTCCTCTAGCTTTCTCCCTAGAAAATACGAATGTGTAGAGCCGGTGTCTCCATGATGAACCAATTAGTGTTTCTACGGTACAAAATTAAATGTTCCCTGATAAAAAGAGTCAAACAATAAGTCCATCGATAATATCCATAAAACAGAAACACAGAGGCTTTCACAATATTTCGGATTGAGTTACCCAAAACACAACCGTATATTTCTGGTTTCATCCAGTCATATCTGGACAAAGTGGTGTGGAATTCGTATGCAATGGTCCGAGAAAATCAGAGTAAAATGGTTTTGGAGAAAAGCAAAGTCTTTTTGTTAGGCAAGTGCATAAAATGTCGTCTAGACAAACAGAAATATAATGTTTCTTTGCCAAAGTTCCTCCAGCTTTTCCGTAGAAAATACGAATGTGTAGAGCTGGTGTCTCCATGTGGAAACAATTAGTGTTTCCAAGCACAAAAAATAATGTTCCCTGACAAAAAAATTCAAAACAATAAAGTCCATCGATCATATCGAGAAAACAAAAACACGGAGGCTTTCACAATATTTCGGATTGAGTTAGCCAAAACACAGTAAAAATGGTTTTGGAGAAAAGCAGTCTTTTCGTTAGGCAAGTGCATAAAATGTCATCTATAAAAACAGAAATATCATGTTTGTTTGCCGCAGTTCCTCTAGCTTTCTCCCTAGAAAATAAGAATGTGTAGAGCTGGTGTCCCCATGATGAACCAATTAGTGTTTCAACGGTACAAAAGTAAATATTCAGATAAAAACATTCAAAATAATAAAGTCCATCGATAATATCCAGAAAACACAAACACAGAGGCTGTAGCAATATTTGGGATTGAGTTAGCAAAAAAAAAAACAAAAATTTCCAGATTCATCCAGTCATATCTGGACAAACTTGTGTGGAATTCCTATGCAATGGACCGAGAAAATCACAGTAAAAATAGTTTTGGAGAATAGCACAATCTTTTCATTAGGCAAGTGCATAAAATGTCATCTATACAAACAGAAATATCAGGTTTATTTTTTGCAGTTCCTCTAGCTTTCTCCCTAGAAAATACGAATGTGTAGAGCTGGTGTCCCCATGATGAACCAATTAGTGTTTCCATGGTAGAAAATTAAATGGTCCCTGATAAAACATTCAAAACAATAAAGTCCATCTATAATATCCAGAAAAGACAAACACAGAGGCTTTCACAATATTTCGGATTCAGTTAGCCAAAACACAACCGGATATTTCTGTTTTCATCCAGTCATATCCGGACAAAGTTGCGTGGAATTCGTATGCAATGGGCTGAGAAAATGAGAGTAAAAATAGTTTTGGAGATAAGCAAAGTCATTTCGTTAGGCAATTGTTTAAAATGTCATCGATACAAACAGAAATATCATCTTTGTTTGCCACAGTTCCTCTAGCTTTCTCCCTAGAAAATACGAATGTGTAGAGCCGGTGTCTCCATGATGAACCAATTAGTGTTTCTACGGTACAAAATTAAATGTTCCCTGATAAAAAGATTCAAACAATAAGTCCATCGATAATATCCATAAAACAGAAACACAGAGGGTTTCACAATATTTCGGATTGAGTTACCCAAAACACAACCATATATTTCTGGTTTCATCCAGTCATATCTGGACAAAGTGGTGTGGAATTCGTATGCAATGGACCGAGAAAATCAGAGTAAAATGATTTTGGAGAAAAGCAAAGTCTTTTCGTTAGGCAAGTGCATAAAATGTCGTCTAGACAAACAGAAATATCATGTTTGTTTGCCGCAGTTCCTCTAGCTTTCTCCCTAGAAAATACGAATGTGTAGAGCTGGTGTCCCCATGATGAACCAATTCGTGTTTCTACGGTACAAAATTAAATGTTCCCTGATAAAAACATTCAAAACAATAAAGTCCCTCGATAATATCCAGAAAACACAAACACAGAGGCTGTAGCAATATTTCGGTTTGAGTTAGCCAAAACACAACCGGATATTTCTGGTTTCATCCAGTCATATCCGAACAAACTGGTGTGGAATTTGTATGTAATGGACCGAGAATATCACAGTAAAAACGGTTTTGGAGTAAAGCAAAGTCTTTTCATTAAGCAAGTGCATAAAATGTCATCTATAGAAACAGAAATATAATGTTTGCTTGCCGCAGTTCCTCTAGTTTTCTCTCTAGAAAATACGAATGTGTAGATCTGGTATCTCCATGTGGAACCAATTAGTGTTTCCAAGAACAAAATTAAATGTTCCCTGATAAAAACATTCAAAACAATAAATTCCGTGGATAATATCAGGAATATACAAACACAGAGGCTGTAGCAATATCTGGGATTGAGTTAATCAAAACACAACTGGATATTTCTGGTTTCATCCATTCATATCCGGACAAAGTGGTTTGGAATTCGTATGCCTTGGACTGAGAAAATCACAGTAAAAATGGTTTTGGAGAAAAGCAAAGTCTTTTCGTTAGGCAAGTGCATAAAATGACATCTATAGAAACAGAAATATCATGTTTGTTTGTCGCAGTTCCTCTAGCTTTCTCCCTAGAATATACGAATGTGTAGAGCTGGTGTCTCCATGTGGAACCAATTAGTGTTTGTACGGTACAACATGTAATGCTCCCTGATAAAAACATTCAAAACAATAGAGTCCCTTGATAATAGCCAGAAAACACAAACACAGAGGCCGTAGCAATATTTCGGATTTAGTTAGCCAAAACACAACCGGATATTTCTGGTTTCATCCAGTCATATCTGGACAAAGTCGTGTGGAATTCGTATGCAATGGACCAAGAAAATCGCAGTAAAAATGGTTTTAGAGAAAAGCAAAGACTTTTCCTTAGGCAAGTAGATAAAATGTCATCTATACAAACAGAAATATCATCTTTGTTTGCCACAGTTACTCTAGCTTTCACCCTAGAAAATACGAATATGTAGAGCTGGTGTCACCTTATGGATCCAATGAGTGCTTCAGCGGTTCAAAATTAAATGTTCCCTGATAAAAACATTCAAAACAATAAGTCCATCGATAATATCCAAAAAACACACACACAGAGGCTTTCACAATATTTCGGATTGAGTTAGCCAAAACACAACTGGATATTTCTGGTTTCATCCAGTCATATCCGGACAAAGTGGTGTGGAATTCATATGCAATGGACCGAGAAAATCAGAGTAAAAATGGTTTTGGAGAAAAGCAAAGTTTTTTCGTTAGGCAAGTGCATCAAATGTCATCTATGCAAACAGAAATATCATGTTTGTTTGCCGCAGTTCCTCTAGATTTCTCCATAGAAAATACGAATGTGTAGAGCTGGTGTCTCCATGTGGAACCAATTAGTGTTTCCAAGAAGAAAACTAAATATTCCCTGATAAAAAACATTCTAAACAATAAATTCCGTGGATACTATCAGGAATACACAAACACAGAAGCTTTAGCAATATCTGGGAATTAGTTAATAAAAAAGCCATCTGCAAATTAATGTTTATTGCAGCTCAATTCACAATAGCTAAGACCTGGAACCAACCCAAATGCCCATCAACAGTAGACTGGATAAAGAAATTATGGGACATGTACTCCATAGAATACTATACAGCAGTAAGAAACAACGAAACCCAGTCATTTGCAATAAGATGGAGCAATCTGGAAAACATCATGCTGAGTGAATTAAGCCAGTCCCAAAGAGAAAAATATCATTTGTTTTCCCTGATCGGTGACAACTGAGTGCCAAAGGGGAAACCTGTTAAGTGAAATGGACACTATAAGCAACAATGAACTGATCAGCTCCTATCCTGACTTTAGGTGTACAATGTAATACTTTATCCTTTTTAGTATTTGTTGTTGTTGTTGTTGTTCTAGTACTATTGGTTGAACTCAGTAATTAACACACAATTATTCTTAGGTGTTTACATTTTAACTGAAAAGTGATCCCTGTTAAATCTAAGAGTGGAAAAAGAGAGGGAGGAGATGAACAATTTGGAACATGCTCAATCGGACTGGCCACAAATGGTGGAGTTAGAAATGTGCCAGGGGATTCCAACACAATCCCATCAAGATGGCATGTACCAATGCCATCGCACTAGTCCAAGTGAACAATTTTAGCTCACAATTGATAGCTCTGATAGGTCTAAGAGTCAAAGAGATCACACAAACAAGACAAGTATCTGCTAAAACTAACTGATAGAATCAAAAAGGGAGAGAAAGATCCAACATGGGAAGTGGGATACACAGCAGACTCATAGGATGGCAGATGTCCTAAACAACACTCTGGCCTCAGAATCAGCCCTCAAGGCATTCAGATCTGGCTGAAGAGCCCATGAGAGTATAGCAGGCATGGAAAGCCAAGATATCATGAAAAAAAAGACCTAAATGAATGATCTCTGTGAGTGAGATCCCAGTGGAAAGAACGGGGCCATCAAAGAAGGAGGTACCCTTCTCCGAAGGGAGGAGAGAACTTCCACTTTGACTATGACTCTATCGGAATAAGATCAAAGTCAGCGAACTCTAAAGGCTTCCATAGCCTTGGCAACTCATGACGACAGCCTAGGATGGTTACTGGCGCCATAAACTAGAGTGTCAATTTGTTGGGTCAACAACAGGAGCCACTGTGCACTTGCTCCTCATGTGGGATCTCTGTCCTTAATGTGCTGTACATTGGGATTTAATGCTATAACTAGTACTCAAACAGTATGTTTCACTTTGTGTTTCCATGTGGGTGCAAACTGTTGAAACCTTTACTTCATATATACTAAATTGATCTTCTGTATATAAAGAGAATTGAAAATGAATCTTGATGCAAATGAAAGGAGAGAGGGAGTGGGAGAGGGGAGGGTTGTGGGTGGGAGGGAAGTTATGAGAGGGGGAAGCCATTGTAATCCATAAGCTGTACACTGGAAATTTATATTCATTAAATAAAAGTTAAAAAAAAAGTCTTTTGTCATCCATAGTTATATATGATGTGCTGCTGATAACACTAAAGCGTTGTTGTTTCTGTGTTTAACTGTCCTCCTATAGGTTCCTATGGACTTTTTCCAGCTACTTTTATTGTATTCAGTACTTTGGGATGGCTCTGTAAACAGATGAAGCCAATAATGTATTAACAGTACCAACTGAGAGAAAGTATGGTTAACTGAGGTTACTAAAAACAAAAAAGCAATTCAAATCCATTGGCAATCTAGAAAAAAAGAGTTAAAGATTTTAAAAGCTATTATTAAAATTGCTATATTGGTCTATTATGCTATGTTATATGTGTGTACATATTGTATGTCCACATGGGGAAATTTTATTGAGTTTTATTTTAAATGGTTTATAGATAAGATTGTCCATAAATTTAAGCTGCTAAAATCAATCAAAGATACATTTTAATTGGTGTGACCTGAATCTGTGTATCATATATTTTATACTTGTTGGTAGAAAGAAACTGAAAACATTTTAGATGGTTGTGCTTAAGTTTACTGGCTAAACAAACTACACCATGTTAGATCTTTAAGAGGTATTTTCAAATACATGATTCTTAAAATTTATAGAAGGCATTGGACCTTCTGGTAAATGTTTTCTTAAGTTGTTATCTAATGGTTGAAACTATTTGCTAAGTATCCATGTAATATTGCTATTGTCAGCAAGTGATCTAGGACTTGCTCCCTCATATCTCTATTCTAAGCCCAACTTGTTCTTTCATTTCTCTATTCTCTTCCAGGTAGGAAACTAATTCTATTATAAAGGAATCTGTAGGATGCACAATTTAATCTTTAGACCTTATAAAAGAGATGGCTAACATTTTTCTGTAATAGCATAGCCAAAATAAGAACTTAAATAATAATCTCATAGCTAGATTCACTTCGCCATCAGCGAAGTACACAGTAAGTAGAAAAAACCTCCCTTTCAGACCAAAGGGAAAGAAAGTTTTAACGCGAGAATATAATTTTCCTCATGGGCATTGTCTACCTTAGAATAACTACTACAGAACATGCCTGTGACTATAGACTTGTAGTTCAGGCCAAAGAAGATTAGAGATGGGACACGGGCACTCCCTTGACTTGCATCCTCTGGTCTGCTTTAACACAAACCAGGAGGAAAAGAAAGCTCGGCATCAGAAGCAATGGGTGGCAGGCCTATTAATGGCTGATCTGTACAGTGATCTGCCCTCAAGGAGACCCAACAGGCCAGTCCACTGCAGTGGCTTTCAATGGGGTAAGCCTGGGCTTCAGCAGAAGTCAGCTTGTGAAGAGCCCTGGCAGCTCTGCCAAGAGTTGGATCACTGGAAATGGAGCTGCCCTGGAGTCGAAGGATGCCCAGGTCAGAGCCACAGATCTTATTGGCTCTAAGCTGAAAAGCCCTTCACTCAGCCCAACTTCCAAAGTGACCACTGCAGCTGAGGGTTTGGTCAAGTAGGGTCAGCAACATTGCAGGCAGAACTGTAAATTTCTTGTTAGAAATGCCCCCTGCCTTTACCTGGCCAGCTCTCCTCCCAGGCCAGCCAAGTAATGAAAGTCAACAGAGTGTCTTCCCCTAGGAGGCTCACACCTCCCTTAGGATATGTGAAGAGATAGATAGGTCTGGGCCTCTTAACTTACAAGGCCTAAAGCCCACCAAATTATTATCAAGCCTCTTCTATCAGGTTCTATTTGCCTCTCAATCAGAAAAATTACTTGTAGCTTAGGCAGCACCTTTCTTAGCTCCTCTAATGATGACTCTGTCCTTTGTTCTAGGCCCTGTCTAGTGCACTTGGGCCTCATTCCTTTGTAATCATAACCTCTACTCTACCACCAATGGCTCTACTCCCAACCTGTGTGTACTGATGGTCCTCTTCCCCACTTAATGCTGTATAATTGTTCAAGCCTGGTAAATGCCACTCTTAGGATCATTGGTTACTATCCTCACTCTATCTTTTATGACCTTGTCTAAATATGATCAGAGTCGGTAAACTTGGAAGGCTTCCATAGCCTTGGCAACTCATGACGACAGCCTAGGATGGTTACTGGCGCCATAAACTAGAGTGTCAATTTGTTGGGTCAACAACAGGAGCCACTGTGCACTTGCTCCTCATGTGGGATCTCTGTCCTTAATGTGCTGTACATTTTGATTTAATGCTATAACTAGTACTCAAACAGTATGTTTCACTTTGTGTTTCTATGTGGGGGCAAACTGTTGAAATCTTTATACTAAATTGAACTTCTGTATATAAAGAGAATTGAAAATGAATCTTGATGTGAATGGAAGAGGAGAGGGAGCGGGAGAGGGGAGGGTTGCGGGTGGGAGGGAAGTTATGGGAGGGGGAAGCCATTGTAATCCATAAGCTGTACACTGGAAATTTACATTCATTAAATAAAAGTTAAAAAAAAACAAACAAAAAAATAAATGTTTCGTGATGAAAACATTCAAAACAACAAGTTTATCGATAATATCCAGGAAACACAAACACAGAGGTTTTGACAATATTTCGGATTGAGTTAGCCAAAAAACAACCGGATATTTCTGGTTTCATCCAGTCATATCCAGACATACTGGAGTGGAATTCATATGCAATGGACCGAGAAAATCACAGTAAAAATGGTTTTGGAGAAAAGTAAAGTCTTTTCATTAGGCAAGTGCATATAATGTTATCTATTCAAACAGAAATATCATGTTTGTTTGCCGCAGTTCCTCTAGCTTTCTCCCTAGCAAATACGACTGTGTAGAGCTGGTGTCTCCATGTGGAAACAATTAGTGTTTCTCAGCACAAAATTAAATGTTCCCTGATTAAAAAAACATTCAAAACAATAAATTCTGTGTATAATATCAGGAACACAAAAACACAGAGCCTGTAGCAATATCTGCGATTGAGTTAGCCAAAACAAAACCGGATAATTCCGGTTTCATCCAGTCATATCCGGACAAACTGGTGTGGAATTCATATGCAATGCACTGAGACAATCAGAGTACAAATGATTTTGGAGAAAAGCAAAGTCTTTCGTTAGACAAGTGCATAAAATGTCATCGATACAAACAGAAATATCATCTTTGTTTGCCGCAGTTCCTCTAGCTTTCTCCCTAAAAAATACGAATGTGTAGAGCTGGTATCTCCATGTGGAAACAATTAGTGTTTCGCAGACCAAAATTAAATATTCCCTGATAAAAAACATTCAAAACAATGAAGTCTGTGGAAAATATCAGGAATACACAAACACAGAGGCTGCAGCAATATCTGGGATTGAGTTAGCCAAAACACAACCGGATATTTCTGTTTTCATCTAGTCATATCCGGACAAAGTTGTGTGGTATTCGTATGCAATTGACCGAGAAAATCAGAGTAAAAATGGTTTTGGAGAAAAGCAAAGTCTTTTCGTTAGGCAAGTGCATAAAATGTCATCTGTACAAACAGAAATATAATGTTTGTTTGCCACAGTTTGTCTAGCTTTCTACCTAGAAAATACGAATATGTAGAGGTGGTGTCTCAATGTAGAAACAGTTACTGTATAAAAGCTAAAAATAAAATGTTCCCCGATAAAAAACATTCAAAAAAATAAAGTCCATTGATAGTATCCATAGAAAACAAAGCAGAGGCTTTCACAATATTTCGCATTGAGTTATCCAAAACACAACCGGAAATTTCTGGTTTCATCCAGTCATATCCGTACAAAGCGGTGTGGAATTCGTATGCAATGGACCGAGAAAATCACAGTAAAAATGGTTTTGGAGAAAAGCAAAGTTTTTTCTTTAGGCAAGTGCATCAAATGTCATCGATACAAACAGAAATATCATCTTTGTTTGCCGCAGTTCCTCTAGCTGTCTCCCTAGAAAATACGAATGTGTAGCGCTGCTGTTCCCATGATGAACCAATTAGTGTTTCAATGGTACAAAATTAAATGTTCCCTGATAAAAAACATTCAAAACAATAAAGTCCATCGAAAAGATTCGGAAAACACAAACACAGAGGTTGTAGGAATATTGGATTGGGTTAGCCAAAACAAAACCGGATATTTCCGGTTTCATCCAGTCATATCCAGACAAAGTGGTGTGGAATTCATACGCAATGGACCAAGAAAATCAGAATAAAAATGGTTTTGGAGAAAAGCAAAGTCTTTTTGCTAGGCAAGTGCATAAAATGTCATCTAGACAGACAGAAATATCATGTTTGTTTGCCACAGTTGCTCTAGATTTCTCTCTAGAAAATACAAATATGTAGAGCTGGTGTTCCCATGATGAACCAATTAGTGTTTCCAAGCACAAAATTAAAAATTCCCTGATGAAAAACATTCAAAACAATAAGTCTGTGGATAATATCAGGAATACACAAACACAGAGGCTGTAGCAATATCTGGGATTGAGTTAGCCGAAACAAAACCGGATATTTCTGGTTTTTCAAGTCATATCCGGACAAACTGGTGTGGAATTCGTATGCAATGGACTGAGAAAATCACAGTAAAAATGGTTTTGGAGAAAAGCAAAGTATTTTTGTTAGGCAAGTGCATAAAATGTCTTCTATACAAACAGAAATATCATGTTTGTTTGTCGCAGTTCCTCTAGCTTTCTCCCTAGAAAATACTAATGTGTAGGGCTGGTGTCCCCATGTGGAACCAATTAGTGTTTCTACGGTACAAAATTAAATGTTCCCTGAGAAAAATATACAACACAATAAATTCCATCGATAATATCCAGAAACACAAAGACAGAGGCTTTCACAATATTTCGGATTGAGTTAGCCAAAACACAACCGGATATTTCCGGCTTCATCCAGTCATATCCGGACAACGTGGTGTGGAATTCGTATGCAGTGTATCGAGAAAATCACAGTACAAATGGTTTTGGAAAAAAGCAAAGTCTTTTCGTTAGGCACATGCATGAAATGTCATCTATACAAACAGAAATATAATGTTTGTTTGCCGCAGTTCCTCTAGCTTTCTCCGTAGAAAATACGAATGTGTAGAGCTGGTGTCTCCATGTGGAACCAAGTAGTGTTTCACAGCACAAAATTAAATGTTCCCTGATAAAAAACATTCAAAACAATAAAGTCTGTGGATAATATCAGGAATACACAAACACAGAGGCTGTGGCAACATCTGGGATTACAGGATTACAGTATCCAAGCTCAAAATAAAATGTTTCCGATAAAAAACATTCAAAAAAATAAAGTCCATTAATAATATCCAGAAAACACAAACACAGAGGCTGTGGCAATATCTGGGATTGAGTTAGCCAAAACAAAACCGGATATTTCCGGTATCATCCAGTCAATTCCGGAAAAACTGGTGTGGAAATCCTATGCAATGGACCGAGAAAACACAGTAAAAATCGATTTAGAGAAAAGACTGAGAAAACTAAGTGAAAATGGAAAATACGAATGTGTAGAGCTGGTGTCTCCATGTGGAAACAATTAGTGTTTCAATGGTACAAAATTAAACGTTCCCTGAAAAAAAAACATTCAAAGAAATAAAGTCCGTGGATAATATCAGGAATACACAAACACAGAGGGTGTAGCAATATTTTAGATTGAGTTAGCCAAAACACAACCAGATATTTCTGGTTTCATCCAGTCATATCCAGAAAAAGTGGTGTGGAATTCGTATGCAATGGACCGAGAAAATCACAGTAAAAATGGTTTTGGAGAAAAGCAAAGTCTTTTCGTTAGGCAAGTGCATAAAATGTCATCTATACAAACAGAAATATCATGTTTGTTTGCCACCGTTCCTCTAGCTTTCTCCTAGAAAATACGAATGTGTAGAGCTGGTGTCTCCATGTGGTATCAATTAGTGTTTTCAAGCACAAAATTAAATGTTCCCTGATAAAAAAAAATCATTCAAAACAATAAAGGCTGTGGATAATATCAGGAATACACAAACACAGAGGCTGTAGCAATATCTGGGATAGAGTTAGGCAAAACACTACCGGATATTTCTGGTTTCATGCAGTCATATCCGGACAAACTGGTGTGGAATCCCTATGCAATGGACCGAGAAAATCACAGTAAAAATGGTTTTGGAGAAAAGCAAAGTCTTTTCGTTAGGCAAGTGCATAAAATGTCATCTATACAAACAGAAATATCATGTTTGTTTGCCGCAGTTCCTCTAGTTTTCTCCGTAGAAAATATGAATGTGTAGAGCTGGTGTCTCCATGTGGAAATGATTATTGTTTCAACGGTACAAAATTAAGTGTTCCCTGATAAAAAAAAATTAAACAATAAAGTATGTGGATAATATCAGGAATGCACAAACACAGAGGCTGTAGCAATATCTGGGATTGAGTTAGCCAAAACAAAACCGGATATTTCCGGTTTCATGCATTCATATCCAGACAAACTGGTGTGGAATTCATATGCAATGCACCGAGAAAACCACAGTAAAAATGGTTTTGCAGAAAAGCAAAGACTTTTCGTTAGGCAAGTGCATAAAATGTCATCTATACAAACAGAAATATCATGTTTGTTTGCCGCAGTTCCTCTAGCTTTCTCCCTAGAAAATATGAATGTGTAGAGCTGGTTTCCCCATGATCAACCAATTAGTGTTTATACGGTGCAAAATTAAATGTTCCCTGATAAAAATAATCAAAACAATAAAGTGCAACGATAATATATAGAAAACACTAAAACAGAGGTTGTAGCAATATTTCGGAATGAGTTAGCAAAAACACAACTGGATATTTCTGGTTTCATCCAGTCATATCCGGACAAAGTGTTCTGGAGTTCGTATGCAACGGACCGAGAAAATCACAGTAAAAATCGTTTTGGAGAAAAGCAAAGTCTTTTCATTAGGCAAGTGCATAAAATGTCATCTGTAGAATCAGAAATATCATGTTTGTTTGCCGCAGTTCCTCTAGCTTTCTCCCTAGAAAATACAAATGTGTAGAGCTGGTGTCTCCATGTGGAACCAATTACTGTTTCAACGGTACAAAATTAAATGTTCCCTGAATAAAAACATTCAAAGAAATAAAGTCTGTGGATAATATCAGGAATAAACAAACACAGAGGCGGTAAAAATATCTGGGATTGAGTTAGCCAAAACAAAACCGGATATTTCAGGTATCATCCAGTCATTTCTGGAAAAACTGGTGTGGAAATCGTATGCAATGGACCGAGAAAACACAGCAAAAATGGATTTAGAGAAAAGCAAAGTCTTTTCATTAGGCAAGTGCATAAAATATCATCGATATAAACAGAAATTCCCTGATAAAAACATCCAAAACAATATTGTCCATTGATAAAATCTTGAAAACACAAATACAGAAAGTTTCACAATATTTCGCATTGAGTTAGCCTAAACAGATCCGGACATTTCCGGTTTCATCCAGTCATATCCGGACACACTGGTTTGGAATTCGTATGCAATGTACCGAGAAACACAGTAAAAATGGTTTTGGAGAAATGCAATATCTTTTCATTAGGGAAGTAGATAAAATATCATCGATACAAATAGAAATATCATGTTTGTTGGCCGCAATTCCTCTAGCATTCTCCCTGGAAAATGCGAATGTGTACAGGTGGTGTCTCCACATGGACCGAGAAAATCACAAGAAAAATGGTTTTGGAGAAAAGCAAAGTGTTTTCGTTTGGCAAGTGCATAAACTGTCATCTATAGAAACAGAAATATCATGTTTGTTTGCCGCAGTTCCTCTAGCTTTCTCCCTAGAAAATACGAATGTGTAGAGTTGGAGTCTCCGTTGGAAACAATTAGTGTTTCCAAGCACAAAATTAAATGTTCCCAGAAAAAAAAACATTCAAAGAAATAAAGTCCGTGGATAATAAAAGGAATACACAAACACAGAATCTGTAGCAATATTTCGGATTGAGTTAGCCAAAACACAACCAGATATTTCTGGTTTCATGCAGTCATATCCCCACAAACTGGTGTGGAATTCGTATGCAATGGAACGAGATAATCACAGTACAAATGGTTTTGGAGAAAAGCAAAGTCTTTTCGTTAGGCAAGTGCATAAAATGACATCTATACAAACAGAAATATCATGTTTGTTTCCCGCAGTTCCTCTAGCTTTCTCCGTAGAAAATACGAATGTGTGGAGCCGGTGTCTCCATGTGGAAATGATTATTGTTTCAACAGTACAAATTAAATGTTCCCTGACAAAAAAACATTCAAAACAATAAAGTCTGTGGATAATATCAGGAATGCACAAACACAGAGGCTGTAGCAATATCTGGTATTGAGTTAGCCAAAACTCAACCAGATATTTCCGGTTTCATGCAGTCATATCCGGACAAACTCGTGTGGAATTTGTATGCAATGGACTGAGAAAATCACATTAAAAATGGTTTTGGAGAAAAGCAAAGTCTTTTCGTTAGGCAAGTGCATAAAATGTCATCTATACAAACAGAAATATCATGTTTGTTTGCCGCAGTTCCCCTAGTTTCTCCCTAGAAAATACGAATGTGTAGAGCTGGTGTCTCCATGTGGAACCAATTAGTGTTTCCAAGCACAAAATTAAATGTTCCCTGAAAAAAAAACATTCAAAACAATAAACTCCGTGGAAAATATCAGGAATAGACATACAGAGAGGCTGTAGCAATCTCTGGGATTGAGTTAGCCAAAACAAAACCGGATAGTTCAGGTGTTATGCAGTCATATCCGGACAAACTGGTGTGGAATTCGTATGCAATGGACCGAGAAAATCACAGGAAATATGGTTTTGGAGAAAAGCAAATTCTTTTCGTTAGGCAAGTGCATAAATTGTCATCGATACAAACAGAAATATCATGTTTGTTTGCCGCAGTTCCTCTAGCTTTCTCACTAGAAAATACGAATATGTAGAGCTGGTGTCTCCATGTTTAACCAATTAGTGTTTCTAAGGTACAAAAGGAAATGTTCCCTGATAAAAACATTCAAAACAATAAAGTCCATCGATAATATCCAGAAAACACAAACACAGAGGCTTTCACAATATTTCAGATTGAGTTACCCAAAACACAACTGGATATTTCTGGTTTCATCCAGTCATATCCGGACAAACTGGTGTGGAATTCCTATGCAATGAGAGAAAATCAGAGTAAAAATGGTTTTGGAGAAAAGCAAAGTCTTTTCGTTAGGCAAGTGCATAAAATGTCATCTATACAAACAGAAATATCATGTTTGTTTGCTGCAGTTCCTCTATCGTTTTACCTAAAATATGAATACGTAGAGCTGGTGTCTCCATGTGGAACCAATTACTGTATACAAGCTCAAAATAAAATGTTCCACGATAAAAAACATTGAAAACAATAAAGTCCATTGATAATATCCAGAAAAAACAAACACAGAGGCTGTAGCAATAACTGGGATTGAGTTTACTATAATTAGCAATCCAATGGTAGTTTTTTCACTTTATGTTGCTATATGGGCAAAATGTTGAAATCTACAACTAATATATACTAAACTGATCTTCTGTATTCAAAGAGAATTGAAAATGAATATTTACATGAATGGAAGGGGAAAGGGAGCTGAAAAGGGGAGGGTTGCATGCGGGAGGGAACTTATGGGAGGGTGGAAGAAATTGTAATCCATAAGTTATCCTTTGTAATTTTTTTTCATTAAATAAAAGTTTAATAAAAAAAAACGGATATTTCCGGTTTCAACCAGTCATATCTGGACAAATTGGTGTGGAATTCGTATGCAATGCACCGAGAAAATCACAGTAAAAATGGTTTTGGAGGAAGCCAAAGTCTTTTCGTTAGGCAAGTGCATAAAATGTCATCTATACAAACAGAAATATCAAGTATGTTTGCCGCAGTTCCTCTAGCTTTCTCCAGAGAGAATACGAATGTGTAGAGGTGGTGTCTCCATGTGGAAGCAATTAGTGTTTCCAAGCACAAAATTAAATGTTCCCCTATAAAAAACATTCAAACCAATAAAGTCTGTTATTAATATCCAGAAAACACAAACACAGAGGCTGTAGCAATATCTGGGATTGAGCTGGCCAAAACAAAACCGGATATTTCCGGTGTCATCCAGTCATATCCAGACAAACTAGTGTGGAATTTGTATGCAATGGACCGAGAAAATCACCGTAAACATGGTTTTGGAGAAAAGCAAAGTCTTTTCGTGAGGCAAGTGCATAAAATGTCATCTTTACAAATACAAATATCATGTTTGTTTGCCGCAGTTTCTCTAGCCTTCTCCCTAGAAAATACGAATGTGTAGAGCTGGTGTCTCCTGTGGAACCAATTACTATACCCAAGCCTAAAATAAAATGTTCCCCGATAGAAAAACATTCAAAACAATAAAGTCTGTGGATAATATCCAGAAAAAACAATCATAGAGGATGTAGCAATATCTGGGATTGAGTCAGACAAAAGAAAACCAGATATTTCTGGTTTCATCCAGTCATATCCGGACAAACTGGTGTGGAATTCATATGCAATGGACGGTGAAAATCACCATAAAAATGGTTTTGGAGAAAAGCAAAGTCTTTTCGTTACGCAAGTGCATAAAATGTCATCTGTACAAACAGAAATATCATGTTTGTTTGCCGCAGTTCCTATAGATTTCTCCGTAGAAAACACGAATGTGTACAGATGGTGTTTCCATGTGGAAATAATTAGTGTTTCAAAGCACAAAATTAAATGTTCCCTGATAAAAATATTGAAAAATAAAAAAAATCCATGAATAATATCCAGAAAACACAAACACAGAGGCTTTCACAATATTTCAGATTGAGTTAGCCAAAACACAACCGAATATTTCTCGTTTCATCCAGTCATATCCAGACAAACTGGTGTGGAATTCGTATGCAATGGACCGAGAAAATCACAGGAAAAATTGTTTTGGAGAAAAGCAAAGTCGTTTCGTTAGGCAAGTGCATAAAATGTCATCTGTACAAACAGAAATATCAAGTATTTTTTCCGCAGTTCCTCTAGCTTTCTCCCAAGAAAATACGAATGTGTAGAGCTGGTGTCTCCATGTGGAACCAATTACTATATCCAAGCTCAAAATAAAATGTTCCCCGATAAAAAAACATTCAAACCAATAAAGTCTGTGGATAATACCCAGAAAAAACAATCATAGAGTTGTAGCAATATCTGGGATTGAGTTAGCCAAAAGAAAACCGGATATTTCCGGTTTCATCCAGTCATATCTGGACAAACTGGTGTGGAATTCATATGCAATGGACCGAGAAAATCACTGTAAAAATGGTTTTTGAGTAAAGCAAAGTCTTTTTGTTAGGCAAGTGCATAAAATATCATCTGTACAAACAGAAATATCATGTTTTTTTTTCCACAGTTCCTATAGATTTCTCCGTAGAAAATACGAATTTGTAGAGGTGGTGTTTCCATGTGAAAACAATTAGTATTTCACAGCACAAAATTAAAACTTCCCTGATAAAAGTATTGAAAAATAAAAAATCCATGAATCATATCCAGAAAACATAAACTAGAGGCTTGCACAATATTTCAGATTGAGTTAGCCAAAACATAACCAGATATTTCTAATTTCATCCAGTCATATCCGGACAAATTGGTGTGGAATTCGTATGCAATGGACCTAGAAAATCACAGTAAAAATGGTTTTGGAGAAAAACAAACTGTTATCATTAGGGAAGTGCATAAAATGTCATCTATACAAAAGAAATATCATGTTTGTTTGTCGCAGTTCCTCTAGCTTTCGCCCTAGAAAATACGAATGTGTATAGCTGGTGTCCCCATGATGAACAAATTAGTGTTTCAACGGTACAAAATTAAATGTTCCCAGATAAAAAAAACATTCAAAACAATAAAGTCCATGGATAATATCCGGAAAACACAAACACAGAAGCTTTCACAATATTTCGGATTGAGTTAGCCAAAACACCACCGGATATTTCCGGTTTCATCAAGTCGTATCGGACAAGGTGGTGTGGAATTCGTATGCAATGGACCAAGAAAATCACAGTAAATATGGATTTGGAGAAAAGCAAAGTCTATTCATTAGGCAAGTGCATAAAATATCATCGATACAAACAGAAGTATCATGTTAGTTTGCCGCAGTTCCTCTAGCTTTCTCACTAGAAAATAGGAATATGTGGAGCTGGTGTCTACATGTGGAACCAATTAGTGTTACCAAGCACAAAATTAAATGTTCTTTGAAAAAAAAACATTGAAAAAAATAAAGTCCATGCATAATATCTGGAATACACAAACACAGAGGCTGTAGCAATAATGGGATTCAGCTAGCTAAAACAATACAGGAATTTTCCCGTTTCATCCTGTCATATCTGGACAAACTGGTTTGGAATTCTTATGCAATGCTCTGAGAAAATCAGAGTAAAAATGGTTTTGGAGAAAAGCAAAGACTTTTCGTTAGGCAAGTGCATAGAATGTCATCTAGACAAACAGAAATATCATGTTTGCTTGCCACAGTTCCTCTAGGTTTCTCCCTAGAAAATACGAATCTGTGGAGCTGGTGTCTCCATGTGGAACCAGTTAGTTTTTCCAAGCACAAAATTAAATTTTCCCTGAAAAAAAACATTGAAAAATAAAAAATCCATAAATAATATCCGGAAAACACAAACACTGAGGCTTTCACAATATTTCGGATGGAGTTAGCCAAAACACAACCGGATATTTGCGGCTTCATCCCGTCATATCCGGACAAACTGGTGTGGAATTCGTATGCAATCAACCGAGAAAATCACAGTACAAATGGTTTTGGAGAAAAGCAAATTCTTTTCGTTAGGCAAGTGCTTAAAATGTCATCTATACAAACGGAAATATCATGTTTGTTTGCCGCAGTTTCTCTAGCTATCTCACAAGAAAATACGAATGAGTAGAGCTGGTCTACCCATGATGAAGCAATTATTGTTTCTACGGTATAAAATTAAATATTCCCAGATAAAACATTCAAAACAATATTGTCCATCCATAATATCCAGAAACCACAAACACAGAGGCTTTCACAATATTTCAGATTGAGTTAGCCAAAACACATCCGGATATTTCCGGTTTCATCCAGTCATATACGGACAAACTGGTGTGGAATTCGTATGCAATGGACCGAGAAAATCACAGTACAAATGGTTTTGGAGAAAAGCAAAGTCTTTCGTTAGGCAAGTGCATAAAATGTCATCTATACAAACAGAAATATCATGTTTGTTTGCTGCAGTTCCTCTAGCTTTCTCCCTAAAAAATACGAATGTGTAGAGCTGATGTCCCCATGATGAACCAATTACTGTTTCTACGGTACAAAATTAAATGTTCCCTGAAAAAATAAATTCAAAACAATAAAGTCATTTGACAATATCAGGAATGCACAAACTCAGAGGCTGTAGCAATATCTGGGATTAAGTTAGCCAAAAGAAAACAGGATATTTCTGGTTTCATCCATTAATTTGCCGACAAACTGGTGTGGAATTCATATGCAATGGACCTAGAAAATCACATTAAAATGGTTTTGAAGAAAAGCAAAGTCTTTTTGTTAGGCAAGTGCATAAAATGTCATCTATACAAACAGAAATATCATGTTTGTTTGCCACAGTTCCTCTACCTTTCTCTCAAGAAAATACGAATGTGTAGAGCTGGTGTCCCCATGATGAACCAATTAGTGTTTCCAAGCACAAAATTAAATGTTTCCGGAAAAAAAATTCAAAAAATAAAGTCCTTGGATAATATCAGGAATACACCTACACAGAGGCTGTAGCAATGCTCCGCATTGAGTTAGCCAAAACACAACCAGATATTTGTGGTTGCATCCAGTCATATCCAGACAAGGTTGTGTGGAATTCGTATGCAATGGACCGAGAAAATCAGAGTAAAAATGGTTTTGGAGAAAAGCAAAGTCTTTTCGTTAGGCAAGTGCATAAAATGTCATTTATACAAACAGAAATATCATGTTTGGTTGCCGCAGTTCCTCTAGCTTTCTCCCTAGAAAATATGAATATGTAGAGTGGTGTCTCCATGTGGAAGCAATTAGTGTTTCCACGCACAAAATAAAATATTCCCTTAATAAAAATCATTGAAAAAAATAAATTCCGTGGATAATATCAGGAATACACAAACACAGAGGCTGTAGCAATAATTCGGATTGTGTTAGCCAAAAAACAACCGGATATTTCTCCTTTCATCCAGACATATCCGGACAAACTGGTGTGGAATTCGTATGCAATGGACTGAGAAAATCACAGTAAAAATGGTTTTGGAGAAAATCAAAGTCTGTTCTTCAGGCAAGTGCACAAGATGTCATCTATATAAACAGAAATATCATCTTTGTTTGCCGCAGTTCCTCTAGCTTTCTCTCTAGAAAATACGAATGTGTAGAGCTGGTGTCTCCATGTGGTAACAATTAGTGTTTCACAGCAGAAAATTAAATGTTCCCTGATAAAGAACACTCAAAACAATAAAGTCTGTGTATAATATCAGGAATACACAAACACAGAAGCGGTAACAATATCTGGGATTGAGTTAGTCAAAAAAAACCCGGATATTTCTGGTTTCATCCAGTCATATCCAGAAAAACTGCTGTGGAATTCGTATGTAATGGACCGAGAAAATCACAGTAAAAATGGTTTTGGAGAAAAGCAAAGTCTTTTCGTTAGGCAAGTGCATAAAATGTCATCGATAAAAACAGAAATATCATATTTATTTGCTGCAGTTCCACTAGCTTTTTCCCTAGAAAATACGAATGTGTAGAGCTGGTGTCTCCATGTGGAGCCAATTAGTATTTCCAAGCAGAAAACTAAACGTTCCCTGAAAGAAAACATTGAAAACAATAAAGTCTGTGGATAATTTCAGGAATTCACAAACGCAGAGGCTTTCAGAATATTTCGGATTGAGTTAGCCAAAACACAACCAGATATTTCTGGTTTCTTCCAGTCATATCCGGAAAACGTTGTCTGGAATTCACATGCAATGGACCAAGAAAATCAGAGTAAAATGGTATTGGAGAAAAGCAAAGTCTTTTCGTTAGGCAAGTGCATAAAATGTCATCGATACAAACAGAAATATCATGTTTGTTTGCCGCAGTTCCTCCAGCATTCTCTCTAGAAAATACGAATGTGTACAGATGGTGTACCCATGTCGAACCAATTAGTGTCTCTACGGTACAAAATTAAATGTTCCCTGATAAAAACATTCAAAACACTAAAGTCCATCGATAATAACCAGAAAACACAAACACAGAGGCTGTAGCAATATCTGGGATTGAGTTAGCCAAAATAAAACCAGATATTTCCCGTTTCATCCAGTCATATCCGGAAAAACTGGTGTGGAATTCGTATGCAATGGACCCAGAAAATCACAGTAAAAATGGTTTTGGAGAAAAGCAAAGTCTTTTCATTAGGGAAGTGCATAAAATGTCATCTATACAAACAGAAATATCATGTTTGTTGCAGGTCCTCTAGCATTCTCCCTAGAAAATATGAATGTGTAGAGCTGGTGTCCCCATGATGAACCAATTAGTGTTTCAACGGTACAAAATTAATTGTTCCCTGATAAAAACAATCAACACAATAAAGTTCATGGATAATATCCGGATAACACAAACACAGTGGCTTTCACAATATTTCGTATTCAGTTAGCCGAAACACAACCAGATATTTCTGGTTTCATCCAGTCATATCCAGACAAGGTTGTGTGGAATTCGTATGCAATGGACCGAGAAAATCACAGTAAAAATTGTTTTGGAGAAAAGCAAAGTCTTTTCATTAGGCAAGTGTATAAAATGTCATCAATACAAACAGAAATATCATGTTTGGTTGCCGCAGTTCCTCTAGCTTTCTCCCTAGAAAATACGAATATGTAGAGTGGTGTCTCCATGTGGAAGCAATTAGTGTTTCCACGCACAAAATAAAATATTCCCTTAATAAAAATCATTGAAAAAAATAAATTCCGTGGATAATATCAGGAATACACAAACACAGAGGCTGTAGCAATAATTCGGATTGTGTTAGCCAAAAAACAACCGGATATTTCTCCTTTCATCCAGACATATCCGGACAAACTGGTGTGGAATTCGTATGCAATGGACTGAGAAAATCACAGTAAAAATGGTTTTGGAGAAAATCAAAGTCTGTTCTTCAGGCAAGTGCACAAGATGTCATCTATATAAACAGAAATATCATCTTTGTTTGCCGCAGTTCCTCTAGCTTTCTCTCTAGAAAATACGAATGTGTAGAGCTGGTGTCTCCATGTGGTAACAATTAGTGTTTCACAGCAGAAAATTAAATGTTCCCTGATAAAGAACACTCAAAACAATAAAGTCTGTGTATAATATCAGGAATACACAAACACAGAAGCGGTAACAATATCTGGGATTGAGTTAGTCAAAAAAAACCCGGATATTTCTGGTTTCATCCAGTCATATCCAGAAAAACTGCTGTGGAATTCGTATGTAATGGACCGAGAAAATCACAGTAAAAATGGTTTTGGAGAAAAGCAAAGTCTTTTCGTTAGGCAAGTGCATAAAATGTCATCGATAAAAACAGAAATATCATATTTATTTGCTGCAGTTCCACTAGCTTTTTCCCTAGAAAATACGAATGTGTAGAGCTGGTGTCTCCATGTGGAGCCAATTAGTATTTCCAAGCAGAAAACTAAACGTTCCCTGAAAGAAAACATTGAAAACAATAAAGTCTGTGGATAATTTCAGGAATTCACAAACGCAGAGGCTTTCAGAATATTTCGGATTGAGTTAGCCAAAACACAACCAGATATTTCTGGTTTCTTCCAGTCATATCCGGAAAACGTTGTCTGGAATTCACATGCAATGGACCAAGAAAATCAGAGTAAAATGGTATTGGAGAAAAGCAAAGTCTTTTCGTTAGGCAAGTGCATAAAATGTCATCGATACAAACAGAAATATCATGTTTGTTTGCCGCAGTTCCTCCAGCATTCTCTCTAGAAAATACGAATGTGTACAGATGGTGTACCCATGTCGAACCAATTAGTGTCTCTACGGTACAAAATTAAATGTTCCCTGATAAAAACATTCAAAACACTAAAGTCCATCGATAATAACCAGAAAACACAAACACAGAGGCTGTAGCAATATCTGGGATTGAGTTAGCCAAAATAAAACCAGATATTTCCCGTTTCATCCAGTCATATCCGGACAAACTTGTGTGGAAGTCGTATGCAATGGACCCAGAAAATCACAGTAAAAATGGTTTTGGAGAAAAGCAAAGTCTTTTCATTAGGGAAGTGCATAAAATGTCATCTATACAAACAGAAATATCATGTTTGTTGCAGGTCCTCTAGCATTCTCCCTAGAAAATATGAATGTGTAGAGCTGGTGTCCCCATGATGAACCAATTAGTGTTTCAACGGTACAAAATTAATTGTTCCCTGATAAAAACAATCAACACAATAAAGTTCATGGATAATATCCGGATAACACAAACACAGTGGCTTTCACAATATTTCGTATTCAGTTAGCCGAAACACAACCAGATATTTCTGGTTTCATCCAGTCATATCCAGACAAGGTTGTGTGGAATTCGTATGCAATGGACCGAGAAAATCACAGTAAAAATTGTTTTGGAGAAAAGCAAAGTCTATGCATTAGGCAAGGGCATAAAATGTCATCAATACAAACAGAAATATCATGTTTGTTTGCCGCAATTCCTCTAGCTTTCTCCCTAGAAAATACGAATGTGTAGAGCTGGTGTCTCCATGTGGAGCCAATTAGTGTTTCCAAGAAGAAAACTAAATGCTCCCTGAAAATAAACATTCAAAACAATAAAGTCTGTGGATAATATCATGAATTCACAAACGCAAAGGCTTTCAGAATATTTAGGATTGAGTTAGCCAAAACACAACCAGATATTTCTGGTTTCTTCCAGTCATATCCGGATAAAGTGGAATTCACATGCAATGGAATGAGAAAATCAGAGTAAAAATGGTTTTGGAGAAAACCAAAATCGTTTCGTTAGGCAAGTGCATAAAATGTCATCGATACAAACAGAAATATCATGTTTGTTTGCCGCAGTTCCTCCAGCATTCTCTCTAGAAAATACGAATGTGTAGAGATGGTGTCCCCATGACGAACCAATTAGTGTCTCTAGGGTACAAAATTAAATGTTCCCTGATAAAAACATTCAAAACACTAAAGTCCATCGATAATAACCAGAAAACACAAACACAGAGGCTGTAGCAATATCTGGGATTGAGTTAGCCAAAATAAAACCGGATATTTCCGGTTTCATCCAGTCATATCCAGACAAGGTGGTGTGGAATTCATATGCATTGGACCGAGAAAATCAGAGTAAAAATGGTTTTGGAGAAAACAAAGTCTATTCATTAGGCAAGTGCATAAAATATCATCGATACAAACAGAAATATCATGTTTGTTTGCTGCAGTTCCTCTAGCTTTCTCCCTAGAAAATACGAATGTGTAGAGCTGGTGTCTACATGTGACACCAATTACTGTTTCCAAGCAAAAAGTTAAGTGTTCTCTGAATAAAATATTGAAAAAAATGAAGTCCATGCATAATATCAGGAATACATAAACACAGAGTCTGTAGCAATAATGGGATTGAGCTAGCCAAAACACAACCGGATATTTCCGGTTTCATCCAGTCATATCCGGACAAACTGGTGTGGAAGTCGTATGCAATGGACCCAGAAAATCACAGTAAAAATGGTTTTGGAGAAAAGCAAAGTCTTTTCATTAGGCAAGTGCATAAAATGTCGTCTAGACAAACAGAAATATCATGTTTGGTTGCCGCAGTTCCTCTAGCATTCTCCCTGGAAAATACGAATGTGTAGAGCTGGTGTCCCCATGATGAACCAATTACTGTTTCTATGGTACAAAATTAAATGTTCCCTGATAAAAATATTGAAAACAATAAAGTCCATCGATAATATCCAGAAAACACAAACACAGAGGCTTTCACAATATTTTAGATTGTGTTAGCCAAAACACAACCAGATATTTCTGGTTTCATCCAGGCATATCCGGACAAAGTGGTTTGGAATTCGTATGCAATGGACTGAGAAAATACAGTAAAAATGGTTTTGGAGAAAAGCAAAGTCTTTTCATTAGGCAAGTGCATAAAATGTCATCTATAGAAACAGAAATATCATGTTTGTTTGCCGCAATTCCTCTAGCTTTCCCCTAGAAAATACGAAAGTATAGAGCTGGTGTCTCCATGTGGAAACATTAGTGTTTCAACGGTACAAAATTAAATGCTCCCTGATAAAAATATTCAAAACAATAAAGTCTGTGGATAATATCAGGAATGCACAAACACAGAGGCTGTAGCAATATTTCGGAATGAGTTAGCCAAAACAAAACCGGATATTTCTGGTTTCATCCTGTCATATCCGGACAAACTTGTGTGGAATTCGTATGCAATGGACCGAGAAAATCACAGTAAAAATGGTTTTGGAGAAAAGCAAAGTCTTTTCTTTAGGCAAGTGCATAAATGTCCTCGATACAAACAGAAATATCATGTTTATTTGCTGCAGTTCCTCTAGCTTTCTCCCTAGAAAATACCAATGTGTAGAGCTGGTGTCTCCATGTGGAGCCAATTAGTGTTTCCAAGCAGAAAACTAAACGTTCCCTGAAAAAAAAACATTCAAAACAATAAAGTCTGTGCATAATATCAGGAATCCACAAACGCAGAGGCTTTCAGAATATTTCGGATTGAGTTAGCCAAACCACAACCAGATATTTCTGGTTTCTTCCAGTCATATCCGGACAAAGTTGTGTGGTATTCACATGGAATGGACCGAGAAAATCAGAATAAAAATGGTTTTGGAGAAAAGCAAAGTCTTTTCGTTAGGCAAGTGCATAAAATGTCATCGATACAAACAGAAATATCATGTTTGTTTGCCGCAGTTCCTCCAGCATTCTCTCTAGAAAATACGAATGTTTAGAGATGGTGTCCCCATGACGAACCAATTAGTGTCTCTACGCTACAAAATTAAATGTTCCCTGATAAAAACATTCAAAACACTAAAGTCCATCGATAACAAACAGAAAACACAAGCACAGAGGCTGTAGCAATATCTGGGATTGAGTTAGCCAAAATAAAACCGGATATTTCCGGTTTCATCCAGTCATATCCGGACAAACTGGTGTGGAATTCGTATGCAATGGACCAAGAAAATCACAGTAAAAATGGTTTTGGAGAAAAGCAAAGTCTTTTCATTAGGGAAGTGCATAAAATGTCATCTATACAAACAGAAATATCATATTTGTTTGTTGCAGTTCCTCTAGCTTTCTCCCTAGAAAATACGAATATGTAGAGCTGGTGTCCCCATGATGAACCAATTAGTGTTTCAACGATACAAAATTAATTGTTCCCTGATAAAAACAATCAAAATCATAAAGTCCGTGGATAATATCCGGAAAACACAAACACAGAGGCTTTCACAATATTTCGTATTGAGTTAGCCAAAACACAACCGGATATTTCCGGTTTCATCCAGTCATATCCAGACAAGGTGGTGTGTAATTCATATGCAATGGACCGAGAAAATCAGAGTAAAAATGGTTTTGGAGAAAAGCAAAGTCTTTTCATTAGGCAAGTGCATTAATGTGATCTATACAAACAGAAATATCATGTTTGTTTGCCGCAGTTCCTCTAGCTTTCTCCCTAGAAAATACGAATGTGTAGAGCTGGTGTCTACATGCGAAACCAATTACTGTTTCTAAGAAAAAATTAAATGTTCTCTGAAAAAAAACATTGAAAAAAATAAAGTCCCTGCATAATATCAGGAATACACCTACACAGAGGCTGTAGCTATATTCCGGATTGAGTTTGCCAAAACACAACCAGATATTTCTGGTTTCATCCAGTCATATCCGGACAAACTGGTGTGGAATTCGTATGCAATGGACCGAGAAAATCACAGTACAAATGGTTTTGGGGAAAAGCAAAGTCTTTTCATTAGGCAAGTGCATAATATCTCATCTATAAAAACAGAAATATCATGTTTGTTTGCCACAGTTCCTCTAGCTATCTCCCAAGAAAATACGAATGTGTAGAGCTGGTCTCCTCATGATGAACCAATTAGTGTTTCTACGGTACAAAATTAAATATTCCCTGATAAAACATTCAAAACAATAAAGTCCACCGATAATATCCAGAAAACACAAACACAGAGGCTTTCACAATATTTTGGATTGAGTTAGCCAAAACACAACCGGATATTTCTGGTTTCATCCAGTCATATCCGGACAAACTTGCCGCTGACCGGCTCTCGCGGAGTCACCGACCGAGGGAGAACGAGGGGCGAAGGGGCCAGGAGAATTAGGAATCGGCGGGGAAATGACAGACAGACACACACACTTTATGAGTATGCTGCTGCTGCAGTTTATTAGCGAGGAAACCAGAGTTTATATAGGGAAGCCTACATTGCTGAAGTCAAAAGAAATTCCAAGATTACAAAAACTTGTTAAGGTTAATGGGGTTACATGATTAACTTTACAAGGGACACAGGGAGACATTGTGGTGTTGATTTGCAGTCCTACTTTTAAGAAAAGGTAAAGGTCAGGTTACTAGCTAACCTCTCATTAGGAGAACCTGGGACAGGGGAGTTATCAGATGGTGGTGCTTGTTAGCCCAAGTCCCATATATCACCTAAGTAAGATTGAATGTAGCTTTCTCATCCCCATGTTGCCTAAACCTTCTGATAACCCGGAACCTAAATCACACCTCAGCTCCCTTTGTTTTATCTTGTCTAGGGTGTGCTGTTTTTTGTCAGTGTTCCCCGTAAATAGCCCTAATGACTGGTGGGCCAAAGTCTAAAGTGTTTTTTGTTAATTCTTGTGAAATGCTTATTGGCACTATTTGATTCCCTTGTTTCTAATCATGGTGCACTTGTCCTGACGCACTACGCGGCATAACTACTAAATACAAATAAAGCAAGTAAATCATGCATAATAAAATCACTATCAATGCTGGGACACATTGCTTTATTAACCAGCAGCAATCAGGTCCTCCACTTCTTAAAACGTGAGTGAGCCGAGGGTCTTTACGACCGTTGGCTGCACAGGAACCGCCAGAGGCCACACTCCACGGAGTTCCCACCTCAACCCTGCAGCCGTGGACCCCCCAACGCCACAAAAGTTTGCTACACGGGTGTTACAACAGCTCTGGGTGTAGCACAAACTGGTGTGGAATTCATATGCAATGGACCGAGAAAATCAGAGTAAAAATGGTTTTGGAGAAAAGCAAAGTCTTTTCATTAGGCAAGTGTATAAAATGTCATCTATACAAACAGAAATATCATGTTTGTTTGCCGCAGTTCCTCTAGCTTTCTACCTAGAAAATACGAATGTGTAGAGCTGGTGTCTCCATGTGGAAGCAATTAGTGTTTCCATGCACAAAATAAAATATTCCCTTAATAAAAATCATTGAAAAAAATAAAGTCCGTGGATAATATCAGGAATACACAAACACAGAGGCTGTAGCAATATTTCGGATAGAGTTAGCAAAAACACAACCGGAATTTTCTGGTTTCATCCAGTCATATCCGGACAAACTGGTGTGGAATTCACATGCAATGGACCGAAAAAATCAGAGTAAAAATGGTTTTGGAGAAAATCAAAGTCTGTTCGTCAGGCAAATGCACAAGATGTCATCTATATAAACAGAAATATCATCTTTGTTTGCCACAGCTCCTCTAGCTTTCTCTATAGAAAATACGAATGTGTAGAGCTGGTGTCTCCATGTGGAAACAATTAGTGTTTCCAAGCAGAAAACTAAACATTCCCTGAAAAAAAACATTCAAAACAATAAAGTCTGTGGATAATATTAGGAATTCACAAACGCAGAGGCTTTCAGAATATTTCGGATTGAGTTAGCCAAAACACAACCAGATATTTCTGGTTTCTTCCAGTCATATCCGGAAAAAGTTGTGTGGAATTCACATGGAATGGACCGAGAAAATCAGAATAAAAATGGTTTTGGAGAAAAGCAAAGTCTTTTTGTTAGGCAAGTGCATAAAATGTCATCGATACAAACAGAAATATCATGTTTGTTTGCCGCAGTTCCTCCAGCATTCTCTCTAGAAAATACGAATGTGTAGAGATGGTGTCCCCATGACGAACCAATTAGTGTCTCTACGGTACAAAATTAAATGTTCCCTGATAAAAACATTCAAAACACTAAAGGCCATCTATAACAACCAGAAAACACAAACACAGAGGCTGTAGCAATATCTGGAATTGAGTTAGCCAAAACACAACCGGATATTTCCCGTTGCATCCAGTCATATCCGGACAAACTGGTGTGGAATTCGTATGCAAAGGACCAAGAAAATCACAGTAAAAATGGTTTTGGAGAAAAGCAAAGTCTTTTCATTAGGGAAGTGCATAAAATGTCATCTATACAAACAGAAATATCATGTTTGTTTGTTGCAGGTCCTCTAGCTTTCTCCCTAGAAAATACGAATGTGTAGAGCTGGTGTCCCCATGATGAACCAATTAGTGTTTCAACGGTACAAAATTAATTGTTCCCTGATAAAAACAATCAAAACAATAAAGTCCGTGGATAATATCCGGAAAAAACAAACAGAGAGGCTTTCACAATATTTCGTATTGAGTTAGCCAAAACACAACCGGATATTTCCGGTTCCTTCCATTCATATCCGGACAAGGTGGTGTGGAATTCGTATGCAATGGACCGAGAAAATCACAGTACAAATGGTTTTGGAGAAAAGCAAAGTCTTTTCATTAAGCAAGTGCATAAAATGTCATCTAAACAAACAGAAATATCATGTGTGTTTGCCACAGTTCCTCTAGCTTTCTCCCAAGAAAATACGAATGTGTAGAGCTGGTGTATCCATGGGAAACTAATTTGTGTTTCAACGGTACAAAAATAATGTTCCCTCAAAAAATAAATTCATAACAATAAAGTCATTTGATAATATCAGGAATGCACAAACTCAGTGGCTGTAGCAATATCTGGGATTAAGTTAGCCAAAAGAAAACAGGATATTTCTGGTTTCATCCAGTCATATCCCGACAAACTAGTGTGGAATTCGTATGCAATGGACCGAGAAAATCACAGTACAAACGGTTTTGGAGAAAAGCAATGTTTTTTTCAGTAGGGAAGTGCATAAAATGTCATCGATACAAACAGAAATATCATGTTTGTTTGCAACAATTCCTCCAGCATTCTGTCTATTAAATACGAATGTGTAGAGATGGTGTCCCCATGACGAACCAATTAGTGTCTCTACGGTATAAAATTAAATGTTCCCTGATAAAAACATTCAAAACACTAAATTCCATCCATAACAACCAGAAAACACAAACACAGAGGCTGTAGCAATATCTGGGATTGAGTTAGCCAAAATAAAACCGGATATTTCTGGTTTCATCCAGTCATATCCGGACAAACTGGTGTGGAATTCGTATGCAATGGACCAAGAAAATCACAGTAAAAATGGTTTTGGAGAAAAGCAAAGTCTTTTCATTAGGGAAGTGCATAAAACGTCATCTATACAAATAGAAATATCATGTTTGTTTGTTGCAGTTCCTCTAGCTTTCTCCCTAGAAAATACGAATGTGTAGAGCTGGTGTCCCCATGATGAACCAATTAGTGTTTCAACGGTAGAAAATTAATTGTTCCCTGATAAAAACAATCAAAACAATAAAGTCCGTGGATAATATCCGGAAAACACAAACACAGAGGCTTTCACAATATTTCGGATTGAGTTAGCCAAAACACAACTGGATATTTCCGGTTTCATCCAGTCATATCCAGACAAAGTGGTGTGGATTTCATAAGCAATGGACCGAGAAAATCAGAGTAAAAATGGTTTTGGAGAAAAGCAAAGAATATTCATTAGGCAAGTGCATAAAATATCATCTATACAACAGAAATATCATGTTTGTTTGCCGCAGTTCCTCTAGCTTTCTCCCTAGAAAATACGAATGTGTAGAGCTGGTGTCTCCATGTGGAAGCAATTAGTGTTTCCAAGCACAAAATAAAATATTCCCTTAATAAAAATCATTGAAAAAAATAAAGTCCGTGGATAATATCAGGAATACACAAACACAGAGGCTGTAGCAATAATTCGGATTGAGTTAGCGGAAACACAACCGGATATTTCTCCTTTCATCCAGTCATATCCGGACAAACTGGTGTGGAATTCGTATGCAATGGACAGAAAAAATCACAGTAAAAATGGTTTTGGAGAAAATCAAAGTCTGTTCGTCAGGCAAGTGCACAAGATGTCATCTATATAAACAGAAATATCATCTTTGTTTGCCGCAGTTCCTCTAGCTTTCTCGCTAGAAAATACAAATGTGTAGAGCTGGTGTCTCCATGTGGAAACAATTAGTGTTTCACAGCACAAAATTAAATGTTCCCTGATAAAAATATTCAAAACAATAAAGTCTGTGGATAATTTCAGGAATCCACAAACACAGAGGCAGTAACAATATCTGGGATTTAGTGAGCCAAAACACAACCAGATATTTCTGGTTTCATCCAGTCATATCCGGACAAAGTTGTGTGGAATTCACATGGAATGGACCGAGAAAATCAGAATAAAAATGGTTTTGGAGAAAAGCAAAGTCTTTTCGTTAGGCAAGTGCATAAAATGTCATCGATACAAACAGAAATATCATGTTTGTTTGCCACAGTTCCTCCAGCATTCTCTCTATTAAATACGAATGTGTAGAGATGGTGTCCCCATGACGAACCAATTAGTGTCTCTACGGTATAAAATTAAATGTTCCCTGATAAAAACATTCAAAACACTAAAGTCCATCGATAATAACCAGAAAACACAAACACAGAGGCTGTAGCAATATCTGGGATTGAGTTACCCAAAATAAAACGGGATATTTCCCGTTTCATCCAGTCATATCCGTACAGACTCCTGTGGAATTCATATGCAATGGACCAAGAAAATCACAGTAAAAAGGGTTTTGGAGAAAAGCAAAGTCTTTTCATTAGGGAAGTGCATAAAATGTCATCTATACAAACAGAAATATCATGTTTGTTTGTTGCAGTTCCTCTAGCTTCCTCCCTAGAAAATACGAATGTGTAGAGCTGGTGTCCCCATGATGAACCAATTAGTGTTTCAACGGTACAAAATTAATTGTTCCCTGATAAAAACTATCAAAACAATAAAGTCCGTGGATAATATCCGGAAAACACAAACACAGAGGCTTTCACAATATTTCGGATTGAGTTAGCCAAAACACAACTGGATATTTCCGGTTTCATCCAGTCATATCCAGACAAAGTGGTGTGGAATTCATATGCAATGGACCAAGAAAATCACAGTAAAAATGGTTTTGGAGAAAAGCAAAGTCTTTTCATTAGGCAAGTGCATAAAATATCATCGATACAAACGGAAATATCCTGTTTGTTTGCCACAGTTCCTCTAGCTTTCTCCCTAGAAAATACGAATGTGTAGAGCTGGTCTACCCATGATGAACCAATTACTATTTCTACGGTACAAAATTAAATGTTCCCTGATAAAAATATTCAAAACAATAAAGTCCACCGATAATGTCCAGAAAACACTAACACAGAGGCTTTCACAATACTTCGGATTGATTTAGCCAAAACACAACCGGATATTTCCGGTTTCATCCAGTCATATCCGGACAAAGTGGTTTGGAATTTGTATGCAATGGACTGAGAAAACACAGTAAAAATGGTTTTGGAGAAAAGCAAAGTCTTTTCATTAGGCAAGTGCATAAAATATCATCTATAGAAATAAAAATATCATGTTTGTTTGCCGCAATTCCTCTAGCTTTCTCCCTAGAAAATACGAATGTATAGAGCTGGTGTCTCCATGTGGAAACAATTAGTGTTTGAACGGTACAAAATTAAATGTTTCCTGATAAAAATATTCAAAACAATAAAGTCTGTGGATAATATCAGGAATGCACAAACACAGAGGCTGTGGCAATATTTCGAATTGAGTTAGCCAAAACAAAACCGGATATTTCCGGTTTCATCCTCTCATATCCAGACAACCTTGTGTGAAATTCGTATGCAATGGACTGAGAAAATCACAGTAAAAATGGTTTTGGAGAAAAGCAAAGTCTTTTCGTTAGGCAAGTGCATAAAATGTCATCTAAACAAACAGAAATATCATGTGTGTTTGCTGCAGTTCCTCTAGCTTTCACCCAAGAAAATAAAAATGTGTAGAGCTGGTGTATAAATGTGAAACCAATTCGTGTTTCAACGCTACAAAATTAAATATTCCCTGAAAAAATAAATTCAAAACCGAAAAGTCATTTGATAATATCAGGAATGCACAAACTCAGAGGCTGTAGCATTATCTGGGATTAAGTTAGCCAAAAGAAAACAGGATATTTCTGGTTTCATCCATTCTTATCCCGACAAACTGGTGTGGAATTCGTATGGAATGGACCGAGAAAATCACAGTACAAATGGTTTTGGAGAAAAGCAAAGACTTTTCCTTCAGCAAGTGTATAAAATGTCATCGATACAAACAGAAATATCATGTTTGTTTGCCACAGTTCCTCCAGCATTCTCTCTAGAAAATACGAATGTGTAGAGCTGGTGTTCCCATGACGAACCAATTAGTGTCTCTACGGTACAACATTAAATGTTCCCTGATAAAATCATTCAAAACACTAACGTCCATCGTTAATAACCAGAAAACACAAACACAGAGGCTGTAGCAATATCTGGGATTGAGTTAGCCAAAACACAACCGGATATTTCCCGTTTCATCCAGTCATATCCGGACAAACTCCTGTTGAGTTCGTATGCAATGGACCAAGAAAATCACAGGAAAAATGGTTTTGGAGAAAAGCAAAGTCTTTTCATTAGGCAAGTGCATAAAATGTCATCTAGACAAACAGAAATATCATGTGGGTTTGCCGAAGTACCTCTAGCTTTCTCCCTAGAAAATACGAATGTGTAGAGCTGGTGTCTACATGTGAAACCAATTACTGTTTCCAAGCAAAAAATTAAATGTTCTCTGAAAAAAAAATTGAAAAAAATAAAGTCCCCGAATAATATCAGGAATACACCTACACAGAGGCTGTAGCAATATTCTGGATTGAGTTTGCCAAAACACAACCAGATATTTCTGGTTTCATGCAGTCATATCCGGACAAATTGGTGTGGAATTCGTATGCAATGGACCTAGAAAATCACAGTAAAAATGGTTTTGGAGAAAAGCAAAGTCTTTTCGTTAGGCTAGTGCATCAAATGTCATCTATATAAACAGAAATATCATGTTTGTTTGCCGCAGTTCCTCTAGCTATCTCCCAAGAAAATACGAATGTGTAGAGCTGTTCTCCCCATGATGAACCAATTAGTGTCTCTACGGTACAAAATTAAATATTCCCTGATAAAACATTCAAAACAATAAAGTCCATTGATAATATCCAGAAAACACAAACACAGAGGCTTTCACAATATTTCGGATTGAGTTAGCCAAAACACAACCGGATATTTCCGGTTTCATCCCGTATACCCGGATAAACTGGGGTGGAATTATTATGCAATGGACTGAGAAAATCAGAGTAAAAATGGTTTTGGAGAAAATAAAGTCTTTTCATTAGGCAAGTGCATAAAATGTCATCTAGACAAACAGAAATATCATGTTTGTTTGCCGCAGGTCCTCTAGCATTCTCCCTGGAAAATACGAATGTGTAGAGCTGGTGTCCCCATGATGAACTGTAAGACCCCCGAAAGGTGCCTCACACTTCTACCGACCCCAGAAACACGAATTCCATTCCACCAATCGCTGTAAAGGTCATGAGGAAGTTTATTTCATCTGCACAGATGGGTCAACTCTTAAGCACAACAGTGCGAGAAGAGAGGCACCGATCATCAACTGCTCAAAGTATTTAAGGCTAAAAACCACAACATTAGCATATCTCCACAGCATTTCACAAAGGATCACAAGATAAACCGCAGCATGACAAATTCTCATAAGATGCATGACAAATTCTCATAAGATGCATGACAAATTCTCATAAGACACCGGATTTTTCCAGGGTGAGGGGACAAAAAACCTTGAGCAAGCATAAACACGGGGTCATCATGACCAAAAACTTGTCATATGCTCAATTATCTCATAAACGCATTAGCACAATCATCACATGTTACAAGGTCAGCTAAAGTCTAGTTATCTTAAAAAAATGCATTTCGCAAGCCAAAGCATTTTGTACAAAAGCAGAACAATATGCAGTTAGCTCAGCAACTCCATTTTAAACCCAGGCTGTCTTATTTTCTCTCTTTAAACCTGTCTAATTTCTTTCTTTAATTTCTTTCATTCCCCCCTTTTCTTTTGGTCAAATTTTAATCTTAAAATTTTAGGAATTTCTTTTTAAATTTTGTAAAGGCCTGAAATAAAAATAAGGAAGAAGGTGTTTAAAATACGCTTCCGCCCGGTCCTTTGTTTCATAGGGGAGTCTGATCATAAAACAGGCCGGAGATATCCCAGGTGTCTTTTTTTACAACCAATTAACAGACATTGGGGTGCAAGGAGGGCCACCATATCCCAGAAGGGGCCACGCGGGTAACGGACCACACAACCTCAGCGGTACCAGATCTTACCTCCCACGTGATCTTCATTGGGATATGTGGGCTGCCCATCACCAGGGTAAAACAAAATAAAAGTATTGCAAGCACATCTCTGTGCCTTACAGCCAATCCTATGAGCACAGAAGCAAGTCTGCGGGGTAGGGGAAGTATGCCCCGCCCCGCAAAATAAAAAGTTACAAAAAGGCATCAGAGTTTAAAATACAACAGAGACAAAAACAGAAAACACATCCCTGAAGAAGTCATACAAATTTGGGTTAATACCTGGTGCCTGTTCAGCTGAATCGACCCGAATACTCTTTGTGACTTTCACACACCCTCTTCGACTTACTGTAAACATTTTACCAATTCCATTTCAGTCTAGAGTAAACTAGCCATCCGGATAAAGTCATTCTGACAAACCATGTCCTTTCCTTATATAAAAAGCTCTCTCTCTTTTTAACCCTTTTCACCAACAATACTCTTTTCTTTTATGTCCTTCATTTTTAAACTTTGGCACTGCTGGGTCAGGACCAAGGCGTGAGTGATAAAACAATTTTACTTTTAATAAACTAAAGAAGCCTATTTATTATACAGGGTAATAATTAAAAGGAATATTCTTTTTTAGCAATGACAATTTCACACAGATCTGTTTGGTAACTTTCAAAAAATCTTTTAACCAGAATTATGTATAAAGCAGAGCCTCTTCCACTTCTTGCTGGATGGAAAAGGTGACGTTCTGCAGCACTCTGGACATCTTGCTCAATCCCTGTCCAGGCTGCGGCGTCTTCAGGATATACAGCAAATAGTCCTAAGCCAGCATATGTACATAGGCAAACTCGCAGTCACTCATCTTCTGCTGCTTGGAGAGCAGAGCCAAGGACTGCTTCTTCAGGAAGCCTTTAAAGAAAGCCCTAAAAGGCAGACATTTAAGCAAAGCCTGGCAAAATAGGGAAGTTGCAAAAGTGTAGCAGCATATAAAAAATATATAGCGTTATAAAAATGTGTAGCAGCAATTTGACCCAGTCTCCAGTGCCAGTCTCCACCATTAATTATACGTTTTACCTAACTATGTCCCCAGTACCTTGGCTACCGCTACCACCATCTGACTTACCCTATAAACACAATGTAACTTTCTATTTCCAACACCTGTGCCACCGTCTGACTTACCCTGGAGACGAAAGCCGGCCTGGTGTCTGACCCCAGTACCTTTGATAGTCCAAATCAGGGAAACATTGGCGCAATTCCTCTTCCTGGTCGACGAAGCCTCTGTCCATTTTGAGTTCCCCGTGGGTAGTGGCGAGAGCGTATCTGCTGTTCTTGTGCATTGCCACCAGCTCCTTTTTCTTAGCTGCACGGAGTGCATGGTCCGTAGCAATCAGCTCTGCCCGCCGAGCAAAGCTCTCGGGGGGGGGGGTGTTGGAGGTAGAAACCCAGATCACTGACCTCGTTCGGCCGCCTCCCACTGTTGTCCCCGTTGTACTCCGGAAGCTAGGGGGATATGTCGGCTCACGTGGGCCCGTCCCGTACACCGCAGGAGGTGATGGAGCATTATCCACGGGAACCTGGGCAGAGCCTGCATCCCCAACACTATCCCCAGCCGTGTGACGGACCACACGTATCCCAGCGAGGGAGGGGCCGCTGTCGCCCAGTCTCACCACTCCGCTGCTGTCTTCTTTTCTCTTGCTGACTTGCAGAGGCCGTTTTCGGTCAGTTCAGTCTCGTGTGGCAGATGTGCACCACTAGATTATCGTTGTTAGTCGGACCTTAGGCAGACTTGTCCTTTTGGGCACTTCTCTGTGCTTTTGCCAGTCTCCGGGGGTCCCTGCTTACCCTGATTCTCCCTTACTCTGCTTCCTGTTAACTGTGGTGGCCAGGATCCTAGTTAGTTCCTTTTTCTTAGCCCATTTTAAACTTCCCCTTTTTTAACTAAAAAACTTTAACCCCTTCAGCTAAGATCCTCAGGAGAGTCTGGCAGTAGAGACTGAGTCTTCCCCTTTTGGCTAGACCTCCCGTTTGATCCACATTTGAACTAGCAACGCCTGGTTGTTTAGCGTTAGCTGGACGGAGACTTCATCGGTCCCTCTTTAAAGGATCTGGCTTCTGAGCCAGAGACTGGAGCAGCTAGAAAGAAACATGTTTATAGCTGAAGTTTAGCATCATTTTACATCTTGGCACCACTTTTAATTTAAACAGCCGATTGGTTATTATCTCTGAAAGATGAGAGATCTCTTTTTGACATCTCCAGGGGCCCTCTGGGGGTGTCAAAAGTTCGGATAATTTAGAACTTGGATTTTTAGAAAGTCTGTTAAAGGTGCCAAGAGAACTTAGAGTATCTGGTCAAAATAGAATTCCTTAACATCCTGAAATAATAGCCATTTATTAGTCAGGGTGATTTTTACACTTTTAAACCAGATTTGATCATAATACTTAACAATGCTTTTTACTAATTTGAACTTAACAGAGACAGTAAAGTATACAATAGATCACCTTGGTACAACATGAATTTTATGTCTGTTGTTGAATAAACCAGAAATAAAAACCTTGAACATAAGGGTTTACATAATTTAGAACTACTTAACAGAGTCAAAAGAGCTTATAGGACCTAACTCTAGAAATGGCAGAGTAACTGATTCAGCAGACACTGTTAAAATAGACATTACAATTTTTGCAAAAACAGATTTTAAGACTTAAACCATTTTTAGGTATTTTGTTGTAACAGAAGATCAGACTTTAACTTTAGGTCAATGTAATTTTGGCATTAGCACTTAACTTAAAGAAAACTCTGTAAACAATTTCAAAGTTGCAAACCTTTTAAAACTTTTTATGACTTGCTCACATTTTCTGAAACTTTATACCTGTAGTTACTTTTACATAGTCTTGAATTGTTATGTATAGACAATCTATGAGAATACATGTTAACAAACTCAAACAGTCTCTCCTATCGAATTTAAGATGTGAAAAGTGCAATACATTTTTTTACATTTTGCTTAGCATTGATGCCTAGATGGCTTAAGACACTGAGTTCTGAATTAAAAGTCAAAATTACATTTCCATGCTTTTAAGTAACATAAGAATAACTCCTCCTGGACAGCAAACATGGACATAACTTTGAAAAGATCTTCATCGTTAAGTTTTAATATATTTTACTTTAACAAATTTTAGAGTCTCATCCTTTGAGAGTTCCAGGGATCCGACTGGAAGCCCAAAGTTGGAAGACTCAGTTTAGAATTTAAGCTGTCAGAGTCAAGCGGTTTGGCCAACAATTAGTACACTTCTGATCAGTTGGGTAATCACTCAAACACTGAAAACAGATAAACAACATAAACAACTTTGCGTTGCAGTTTTCCCAATTAAGACTCATAAAGTAAGACTCAAAGGTGTAGTTAATTCCTGTCCCATATTGGAGGGGAAAGGCAAGTAAGGTTAGTATATTAAAACACAGAAAACAACCACAAGACTCACAAATCACAAAACTCACAAAGACACTGCGCGCAAAACCAAGACAAAACCGAAACCACAACTTCCGACGGGAGTGGCTGCTGCCACCAGCCCTTCTCCTGGGGAAGAAGACCGAGACAAAACTGAAACCAAGGCTTCCGACGGGAGTGGCTGCTGCCACCAGCCCTCTTCTCCCGGGGAAGAAAACCTTGTACCTGGTGGGAGAGCGGCCTAGCCAGCCTCCCCCGAAACACCGCCACTGGAGCGTCCCCCAGGGCCCGAGCCAGGGGTCGTGGACACATCTGTCCTTTCCTACTACTGGCTCAACTCTTTCGGCGCCTAGCGCCCGGACGCCTAGTGCCCGTACAACATAAACCTCCAGTACGTCAAGCGCCCCGGGAAAAAATAAAAAAATCAACCAGACACACAAAAACACTTAAAACAGCAAAAACTTACCTCCAATTGGAAAATGGAGCGTGGGTCTGGGGTCTCCAATCCCGGACGAGCCCCCAAGATGTAAGACCCCCGAAAGGTGCCTCACACTTCTACCGACCCCAGAAACACGAATTCCATTCCACCAATCGCTGTAAAGAACATGAGGAAGTTTATTTCATCTGCGCAGATGGGCCAACTCTTAAGCACAACAGTGCGAGAAGAGAGGCACCGATCATCAACTGCTCAAAGTATTTAAGGCTAAAAACCACAACATTAGCATATCTCCACAGCATTTCACAAAGGATCACAAGATAAACCGCAGCATGATAAATTCTCATAAGATGCATGACAAATTCTCATAAGATGCATGACAAATTCTCATAAGACACCGGATTTTTCCAGGGTGAGGGGACAAAAAACCTTGAGCAAGCATAAACACGGGGTCATCATGACCAAAAACTTGTCATATGCTCAATTATCTCATAAACGCATTAGCACAATCATCACATGTTACAAGGTCAGCTAAAGTCTAGTTATCTTAAAAAAATGCATTTCGCAAGCCAAAGCATTTTGTACAAAAGCAGAACAATATGCAGTTAGCTCAGCAACTCCATTTTAAACCCAGGCTGTCTTATTTTCTCTCTTTAAACCTGTCTAATTTCTTTCTTTAATTTCTTTCATTCCCCCCTTTTCTTTTGGTCAAATTTTAATCTTAAAATTTTAGGAATTTCTTTTTAAATTTTGTAAAGGCCTGAAATAAAAATAAGGAAGAAGGTGTTTAAAATACGCTTCCGCCCGGTCCTTTGTTTCATAGGGGAGTCTGATCATAAAACAGGCCGGAGATATCCCAGGTGTCTTTTTTTACAACCAATTAACAGACATTGGGGTGCAAGGAGGGCCACCATATCCCAGAAGGGGCCACGCGGGTAACGGACCACACAACCTCAGCGGTACCAGATCTTACCTCCCACGTGATCTTCATTGGGATATGTGGGCTGCCCATCACCAGGGTAAAACAAAATAAAAGTATTGCAAGCACATCTCTGTGCCTTACAGCCAATCCTATGAGCACAGAAGCAAGTCTGCGGGGTAGGGGAAGTATGCCCCGCCCCGCAAAATAAAAAGTTACAAAAAGGCATCAGAGTTTAAAATACAACAGAGACAAAAACAGAAAACACATCCCTGAAGAAGTCATACAAATTTGGGTTAATACCTGGTGCCTGTTCAGCTGAATCGACCCGAATACTCTTTGTGACTTTCACACACCCTCTTCGACTTACTGTAAACATTTTACCAATTCCATTTCAGTCTAGAGTAAACTAGCCATCCGGATAAAGTCATTCTGACAAACCATGTCCTTTCCTTATATAAAAAGCTCTCTCTCTTTTTAACCCTTTTCACCAACAATACTCTTTTCTTTTATGTCCTTCATTTTTAAACTTTGGCACTGCTGGGTCAGGACCAAGGCGTGAGTGATAAAACAATTTTACTTTTAATAAACTAAAGAAGCCTATTTATTATACAGGGTAATAATTAAAAGGAATATTCTTTTTTAGCAATGACAATTTCACACAGATCTGTTTGGTAACTTTCAAAAAATCTTTTAACCAGAATTATGTATAAAGCAGAGCCTCTTCCACTTCTTGCTGGATGGAAAAGGTGACGTTCTGCAGCACTCTGGACATCTTGCTCAATCCCTGTCCAGGCTGCGGCGTCTTCAGGATATACAGCAAATAGTCCTAAGCCAGCATATGTACATAGGCAAACTCGCAGTCACTCATCTTCTGCTGCTTGGAGAGCAGAGCCAAGGACTGCTTCTTCAGGAAGCCTTTAAAGAAAGCCCTAAAAGGCAGACATTTAAGCAAAGCCTGGCAAAATAGGGAAGTTGCAAAAGTGTAGCAGCATATAAAAAATATATAGCGTTATAAAAATGTGTAGCAGCAATTTGACCCAGTCTCCAGTGCCAGTCTCCACCATTAATTATACGTTTTACCTAACTATGTCCCCAGTACCTTGGCTACCGCTACCACCATCTGACTTACCCTATAAACACAATGTAACTTTCTATTTCCAACACCTGTGCCACCGTCTGACTTACCCTGGAGACGAAAGCCGGCCTGGTGTCTGACCCCAGTACCTTTGATAGTCCAAATCAGGGAAACATTGGCGCAATTCCTCTTCCTGGTCGACGAAGCCTCTGTCCATTTTGAGTTCCCCGTGGGTAGTGGCGAGAGCGTATCTGCTGTTCTTGTGCATTGCCACCAGCTCCTTTTTCTTAGCTGCACGGAGTGCATGGTCCGTAGCAATCAGCTCTGCCCGCCGAGCAAAGCTCTCGGGGGGGGGGTGTTGGAGGTAGAAACCCAGATCACTGACCTCGTTCGGCCGCCTCCCACTGTTGTCCCCGTTGTACTCCGGAAGCTAGGGGGATATGTCGGCTCACGTGGGCCCGTCCCGTACACCGCAGGAGGTGATGGAGCATTATCCACGGGAACCTGGGCAGAGCCTGCATCCCCAACACTATCCCCAGCCGTGTGACGGACCACACGTATCCCAGCGAGGGAGGGGCCGCTGTCGCCCAGTCTCACCACTCCGCTGCTGTCTTCTTTTCTCTTGCTGACTTGCAGAGGCCGTTTTCGGTCAGTTCAGTCTCGTGTGGCAGATGTGCACCACTAGATTATCGTTGTTAGTCGGACCTTAGGCAGACTTGTCCTTTTGGGCACTTCTCTGTGCTTTTGCCAGTCTCCGGGGGTCCCTGCTTACCCTGATTCTCCCTTACTCTGCTTCCTGTTAACTGTGGTGGCCAGGATCCTAGTTAGTTCCTTTTTCTTAGCCCATTTTAAACTTCCCCTTTTTTAACTAAAAAACTTTAACCCCTTCAGCTAAGATCCTCAGGAGAGTCTGGCAGTAGAGACTGAGTCTTCCCCTTTTGGCTAGACCTCCCGTTTGATCCACATTTGAACTAGCAACGCCTGGTTGTTTAGCGTTAGCTGGACGGAGACTTCATCGGTCCCTCTTTAAAGGATCTGGCTTCTGAGCCAGAGACTGGAGCAGCTAGAAAGAAACATGTTTATAGCTGAAGTTTAGCATCATTTTACATCTTGGCACCACTTTTAATTTAAACAGCCGATTGGTTATTATCTCTGAAAGATGAGAGATCTCTTTTTGACATCTCCAGGGGCCCTCTGGGGGTGTCAAAAGTTCGGATAATTTAGAACTTGGATTTTTAGAAAGTCTGTTAAAGGTGCCAAGAGAACTTAGAGTATCTGGTCAAAATAGAATTCCTTAACATCCTGAAATAATAGCCATTTATTAGTCAGGGTGATTTTTACACTTTTAAACCAGATTTGATCATAATACTTAACAATGCTTTTTACTAATTTGAACTTAACAGAGACAGTAAAGTATACAATAGATCACCTTGGTACAACATGAATTTTATGTCTGTTGTTGAATAAACCAGAAATAAAAACCTTGAACATAAGGGTTTACATAATTTAGAACTACTTAACAGAGTCAAAAGAGCTTATAGGACCTAACTCTAGAAATGGCAGAGTAACTGATTCAGCAGACACTGTTAAAATAGACATTACAATTTTTGCAAAAACAGATTTTAAGACTTAAACCATTTTTAGGTATTTTGTTGTAACAGAAGATCAGACTTTAACTTTAGGTCAATGTAATTTTGGCATTAGCACTTAACTTAAAGAAAACTCTGTAAACAATTTCAAAGTTGCAAACCTTTTAAAACTTTTTATGACTTGCTCACATTTTCTGAAACTTTATACCTGTAGTTACTTTTACATAGTCTTGAATTGTTATGTATAGACAATCTATGAGAATACATGTTAACAAACTCAAACAGTCTCTCCTATCGAATTTAAGATGTGAAAAGTGCAATACATTTTTTTACATTTTGCTTAGCATTGATGCCTAGATGGCTTAAGACACTGAGTTCTGAATTAAAAGTCAAAATTACATTTCCATGCTTTTAAGTAACATAAGAATAACTCCTCCTGGACAGCAAACATGGACATAACTTTGAAAAGATCTTCATCGTTAAGTTTTAATATATTTTACTTTAACAAATTTTAGAGTCTCATCCTTTGAGAGTTCCAGGGATCCGACTGGAAGCCCAAAGTTGGAAGACTCAGTTTAGAATTTAAGCTGTCAGAGTCAAGCGGTTTGGCCAACAATTAGTACACTTCTGATCAGTTGGGTAATCACTCAAACACTGAAAACAGATAAACAACATAAACAACTTTGCGTTGCAGTTTTCCCAATTAAGACTCATAAAGTAAGACTCAAAGGTGTAGTTAATTCCTGTCCCATATTGGAGGGGAAAGGCAAGTAAGGTTAGTATATTAAAACACAGAAAACAACCACAAGACTCACAAATCACAAAACTCACAAAGACACTGCGCGCAAAACCAAGACAAAACCGAAACCACAACTTCCGACGGGAGTGGCTGCTGCCACCAGCCCTTCTCCTGGGGAAGAAGACCGAGACAAAACTGAAACCAAGGCTTCCGACGGGAGTGGCTGCTGCCACCAGCCCTCTTCTCCCGGGGAAGAAAACCTTGTACCTGGTGGGAGAGCGGCCTAGCCAGCCTCCCCCGAAACACCGCCACTGGAGCGTCCCCCAGGGCCCGAGCCAGGGGTCGTGGACACATCTGTCCTTTCCTACTACTGGCTCAACTCTTTCGGCGCCTAGCGCCCGGACGCCTAGTGCCCGTACAACATAAACCTCCAGTACGTCAAGCGCCCCGGGAAAAAATAAAAAAATCAACCAGACACACAAAAACACTTAAAACAGCAAAAACTTACCTCCAATTGGAAAATGGAGCGTGGGTCTGGGGTCTCCAATCCCGGACGAGCCCCCAAGATGTAAGACCCCCGAAAGGTGCCTCACACTTCTACCGACCCCAGAAACACGAATTCCATTCCACCAATCGCTGTAAAGAACATGAGGAAGTTTATTTCATCTGCGCAGATGGGCCAACTCTTAAGCACAACAGTGCGAGAAGAGAGGCACCGATCATCAACTGCTCAAAGTATTTAAGGCTAAAAACCACAACATTAGCATATCTCCACAGCATTTCACAAAGGATCACAAGATAAACCGCAGCATGATAAATTCTCATAAGATGCATGACAAATTCTCATAAGATGCATGACAAATTCTCATAAGACACCGGATTTTTCCAGGGTGAGGGGACAAAAAACCTTGAGCAAGCATAAACACGGGGTCATCATGACCAAAAACTTGTCATATGCTCAATTATCTCATAAACGCATTAGCACAATCATCACATGTTACAAGGTCAGCTAAAGTCTAGTTATCTTAAAAAAATGCATTTCGCAAGCCAAAGCATTTTGTACAAAAGCAGAACAATATGCAGTTAGCTCAGCAACTCCATTTTAAACCCAGGCTGTCTTATTTTCTCTCTTTAAACCTGTATAATTTCTTTCTTTAATTTCTTTCAGAACCAATTAGTGTTTCAACGGTACAAAATTAATTGTTCCCTGATAAAAACAATCAAAACAGTAAAGTCCGTGGATAATATCTGGAAAACACAAACACAGAGGCTTTCACAATACTTCGGATTGAGTTAGCCAAAACACAACCAGATATTTCCAGTTGCTTCCAGTCATATCCGGACAAGGTGGTGTGGAATTCGTATGCAATGGAACGAGAAAATCACAGTACAAATGGTTTTGGAGAAAAGCAAAGTCTTTTCATTAAGCAAGTGCATGAAATGTCATCTAAACAAACAGAAATATCATGTTTGTTTGTTGCAGTTCCTCTAGCTTTCTCCCAAGAAAATACAAATGTGTAGAGCTGGTGTATCCATGTGAAACCAATTAGTGTTTCAACGGTACAAAATTAAATGTTCCCTGAAGAAATAAATTGAAAACAATAAAGTCATTTGATAATATCAGGAATGCACAAACTCAGAGGCTGTAGCAATATCTGGGATTAAATTAGCCAAAAGAAAACAGGATATTTCTGGTTTCATCCAGTCATATACCGAGAAACTGGTGTGGAATTCGTATGCAATGGACCGAGAAAATCACAGGAAAAATGGTTTTGGAGAAAAGCAAAGTCTTTTCGTTGGGCAAGTGCATAAAATGTCATCTATACAAACAGAAATATCATGTTTGTTTGCCACAGTTCTTCTACCTTTCTCCCAAAAAATACGAATGTGTAGAGCTGGTGTCCACATGATGAACCAATTAGTGTTTCAACGGTACAAAATTAAATGTTCTCTGAAAAAAAACATTCAAAAAAATAAAATCAGTGGATAATATCAGGAATACACAAACACAGAGGTGGTAGCAATATTTCGGATTGAGTTAGCCAAAACACAACCAGATATTTCTGGTTTCATCCAGTCATATCCGGGCAAAGTGGTTTGGAATTTGTATGCAATGGACCAAGAAAATCACAGTAAAAACGGTTTTGGAGAAAAGCAAAGCCTTTTCGTTAGGCAAGTGCATAAAATGTCATCTAGACAAACAGAAATATCATGTTCGTTTGTTGCAGTTACTCTAGCTTTCTCCCTAGAAAATACGAATGTGTAGAGCTGGTGTCTCCCTGTGGAACCAATTCGTATTTCCAAGCACAAAATTAAATGTTCCCTGAAAAAAAAATTCAAAAACAAAAAGTCTGTGGATAATATCAGGAATACACAAACACAGAGACTGTAGCAAATTTCGGATTGAGATAGCCACAACACAACCAGATATTTCTTGATTCATCCAGTCATATCCGGATAAAGAACTGTGGAATTCGTATGAAATGGACCGAGAAAATCACAGTAAAAACGGTTTTGGAGAAAAGCAAAGTCTTTTCATTAGGCAAGTGCATAAAATGTCATCTAGACAAACAGAAATATCATGAGTGTTTGCCGCAGTTCCTCTAGCTTTCTCCCTAGAAAATATGAATGTGTAGAGCTGGTGTCTCCATGTGGAAACAATTAGTGTTTCAACGGTACAAAATTAAATGTTGCCTAAAAAAAAGCATTCAAAACAATAAAGTCATTTGATAATATCAGGAATGCACAAACTCAGTGGCTGTAGCAATATCTGGGATTAAGTTAGCCAAAAGAAAAGCGGATATTTCTGGTTTCATCCAGTCATATCCCGACAAACTGGTGTGGAATTCGTGTGCAATGGACCGAGAAAAAACAGTAAAAATGGTTTTGGAGAAAAGCAATGTCTTTTCATTAGGCAAGTGCATAAAATGTCATCTATAGAAATAGAAATATCATGTTTGTTTGCCGCAATTCCTCTAGTTTTCTCCCTAGAAAATACAAATGTATAGAGCTGGTGTCTCCATGTGGAAACAATTAGTGTTTCAAGGGTACAAAATTAAATGTTCCCTGATAAAAAATATTCAAAACAATAAAGTCTGTGGATAATATCAGGAATGCACAAACACAGAGGCTGTGGCAATATTTCGGATTGAGTTAGCCAAAAAAAACCCGGATATTTCCGGTTTCATCCTCTCACATCCAGACAAACTTGTGTGACATTCGTATGCAATGGACAGAGAAAATCACAGTATAAATGATTTTGGAGAAAAGCAAAGTCTTTCATTAGTCAAGTGCATAAAATATTATCTATACAAAAAGAAATATCATGTGTGTTTGCCGCAGTTCCTCTAGCTTACTCCCAAGAAAATACAAATGTGTAGAGCTGGTGTCTCCATGTGGAAACAATTACTGTTTCAAGGGTACAAAATTAAATGTTCCCTGATAAAAAATATTCAAAACAATAAAGTCTGTGGATAATATCAGGAATGCACAAACACAGAGCTTGTGGCAATATTTCGGATTGGGTTAGCCAAAACAAAACCGGATATTTCCGGTTTCATCCTCTCATATTCAGACAAACTTGTGTGACATTCGTATGCATTGGACAGAGAAAATCACAATATAAATGATTTTGGAGAAAAGCAAAGTCTTTTCATTAGTCAGGTGCATAAAATGTTATCTATACAAAAAGAAATATCATGTGTGTTTGCCGCAGTTCCTCTAGCTTACTCCCAAGAAAATACAAATGTGTAGAGCTCTTGTATCCATGTGAAACCAATTTGTGTTTTAACGGTACAAAATTAAATGTTCCCTGAAAAAATAAATTGAAAAAATAAAATCAGTGGATAATATCAGGAATACACAAACACAGAGGCTATAGCAATATTTCGGATTGAGTTAGCCAAAACAAAACCAGATATTTCTGGTTTCATCCAGTCATATCAGGACAAATTGGTGTGGAATTCGTATGCAATGGACCGAGAAAATAGGAGTAAAAACGGTTTTGGAGAAAAGCAAAGTCTTTTCATTAGGCAAGTGCATAAAATGTCATCTAGACAAACAGAAATATCATGTGTGTTTGCCGCAGTTCCTCTAGCTTTCTCCCTAGAAAATATGAATGTGTAGAGCTGGTGTCTCCATGTGGAAACAATTAGTGTTTCAACGGTACAAAATTAAATGTTCCCTGAAAAAAACATTCAAAACAATAAAGTCATTTGATAATATCAGGAATGCACAAACTCAGTGGCTGTAGCAATATCTGGGATTAAGTTAGCCAAAAGAAAAGCGGATATTTCTGGCTTCATCCAGTCATATCCCGACAAACTGGTGTGGAATTCGTGTGCAATGGACCGAGAAAAAACAGTAAAAATGGTTTTGGAGAAAAGCAATGTCTTTTCATTAGGCAAGTGCATAAAATGTCATCTATAGAAATAGAAATATCATGTTTGTTTGCCGCAATTCCTCTAGTTTTCTCCCTAGAAAATACAAATGTATAGAGCTGGTGTCTCCATGTGGAAACAATTAGTGTTTCAAGGGTACAAAATTAAATGTTCCCTGATAAAAAATATTCAAAACAATAAAGTCTGTGGATAATATCAGGAATGCACAAACACAGAGGCTGTGGCAATATTTCGGATTGAGTTAGCCAAAAAAAACCCGGATATTTCCGGTTTCATCCTCTCACATCCAGACAAACTTGTGTGACATTTGTATGCAATGGACAGAGAAAATCACAGTATAAATGATTTTGGAGAAAAGCAAAGTCTTTCATTAGTCAAGTGCATAAAATGTTATCTATACAAAAAGAAATATCATGTGTGTTTGCCGCAGTTCCTCTAGCTTTCTCCCAAGAAAATACAAATGTGTAGAGCTCTTGTATCCATGTGAAACCAATTTGTGTTTTAACGGTACAAAATTAAATGTTCCCTGAAAAAATAAATTGAAAAAATAAAATCAGTGGATAATATCAGGAATACACAAACACAGAGGCTATAGCAATATTTCGGATTGAGTTAGCCAAAACAAAACCAGATATTTCTGGTTTCATCCAGTCATATCAGGACATATTGGTGTGGAATTCGTATGCAATGGACCGAGAAAATAGGAGTAAAAACGGTTTTGGAGAAAAGCAAAGTCTTTTCATTAGGCAAGTGCATAAAATGTCATCTAGACAAACAGAAATATCATGTGTGTTTGCCGCAGTTCCTCTACCTTTCTCCCTAGAAAATACGAATGTGTAGAGCTGGTGTCTCCGTGTGGAACCAACTAGTGTTTCAACGGTCCAAATAAAATATTCCCTGATAAAAAACATTCAAAACAATAAAGTCCGTGGATAATATCAGGAATACACAAACACAGAGGCTGTAGCAATATCTGGGATTGAGTTAACCAAAACACAACCAGATATTTCTTGTTTCATCCAGTCATATCCGGACAAAGTGATGTGGAATTTGTATGCAATGGACCAAGAAAATCACAGTACAAATGGTTTTGGAGAAAAGCAAAGTCTTTTTGTTAGGCAAGTGCATAAAATGTCATAAAGACAAACAGAAATATCATGTTTGTTTGCCGCAGTTACTCTAGCTTTCTCCCTAGAAAATAGGAATATGTAGACTTGTTGTCTCATTGTGTAACCAATTAGTGTTTCCAAGAACAAAATTAAATGTTCCCTGAAAAAAACATTCAAAACAATAAAGTCCGTAGATAATATCAGGAATACACAAACACAGAGGTGGTAGCAATATCTGGGATTGAGTTAACCAAAACACAACTGGATATTTCCGGTTTCATCCAGTCATATCTGGACAAAGTGGTGTGGAATTCGTATGCAATGGACCGAGAAAATCACAGTAAAAATGGTTTTGCAGAAAAGCAAAGTCTTTAGTCAGGCAAGTGCATAAAATGTCATAGATACCAACAGAAATATCATGTTAGTTTGCCACAGTTCCTCTAGCTTTCTCCATAGAAAATACTAATGTGTAGAGCTATGTCACCATGATGAACCCATTAGTGTTTCTACAGTACAAAAATAAATGTTCCCTGATAAAAATATTCAAAACAATAAAGCCCATCGATAATATTCAGAAAACAGAAACACAGAGGCTTTCACAATATTTCGGATTGAGTTAGCCAAAACACAACCGGATATTTCTGGTTTCCTCCAGTCATATCCGGAAAAATTCGTTTGGAATTCATATGCAATGGACCGAGAAAATCACAGTAAAAATGGTTTTGGAGAAAAGGAAAGTCTTTTCATTAGGCAAGTGCATAAAATGTCATCTATACAAACAGAAATATCATGTTTGTTTGCCTTAGTTCCTCTAGCTTTCTCCCTCGAAAATACGAATATGTTCAGCTGGTGTCTCCATGTGGAACCAATTACTGTATCCAAGCTCAAAATAATATGTTGCCCGATAAAAAAACATTCTAGAGAATAAAGTCTGAATAGCAAATTAGGAGAGGGGGAAGATGGCGGAATAGGCAGGGAGCACACTAGTAGTCATGGGGAGAGACAGTTTAATATAAGTGCAGATACTGCAGGGTCAAGGAAGAGTCGTGGATGAAACAGCAGAGGAAACACTTCCGGAACTAGAGATTCACAGTGTACCTGCGTGGAGAGCGTGGGAGCCCAAGTTCGGGACACCAGCGGCAGACTCAACACACCAGCGCTGGAATGTGAGGTGAGCCGAACCTCAATAGCCCGAGACACCAGCGGGCAAGTGGAAAGAGGAGGCTAGAGGGAACGAGGCTTGAAACTCCGTGGGGAAAAATTCACCAGGCTAACTAGAAGAGAGAGAGGAAAAAAATAAAAAAAGTGACCGATACGGACACAAGTTTCTCTCTCTCCGCTCACCTCTCAAAGGTGAGCAAGACAGAGCAGGTGCCATTTTGGACATACATCATAAGCAGGGCGACCTCAGGTCTGCACCGGCCCTGAGCCTAGCAGAAACACCTGACTCTGCGGGGAGGGGTGAAATAACAGGAGTTTAGGATCTAACTTGGCAACCCAGTGGGAGACTGCATGAGAATTGGAACCCACACTGAGGGCAGCATAGATTTCCTGTGTGGTCCTTGGGAAAGAGCTTCCGATCTCTGGCTGTTGTGGGTATATCATTTGCCTGCTAACTACCTCCAATTACGTTCAGCTGTGCAGAATTACTTCCCTTTTGAATCAAAAAAAGAAAGAGAGATTTACCACACCTAACCTGGGAGTGTCATCTTTGACACACCCTCAGCCCTGAGGAACCAAACACAGCTCTCAGTCCACACTCATCTCAAGCCTCTGACTCCACTGAAAGCAGACAGTCCACTTAATATAGAGCCATAGTGTAACAAGAAAAAACACCACAGTGAAGAAACCAAATATCTCCAACATGCCAAACAACAAACACAAAAACCAAGCTAACAAGAACAAGGAAGAAACTATGACGCCCCCAAATGAAAAAGGCACCCCAATGAAAGATTATGAAGATGATGAGATCAAAGAAATGCAAGAAGCGGGTCTCAAAAAATTGATAAGAACATTAAGAAGTTCTCAAAAAACAAATTCTTGAACTACAGAAATCCTTAATGGACAAGATAGAAAATCTCTCTCGTGAAAGTGAAATATTAAGGAGGAATCAAAATGAAATGAAACAACTATTGGAACAAGAAACTTTGATAGTGACGAGAAATCATAATGAAATGAAGAATTCAATAGATCAAATTACAAACACATTAGAGAGCCTTAAAAACAGAATGGGCGAAGCAGAAGAGAGAATATCAGACTTAGAAGATGGAGAACAGGAAAGGAAACAGGCAAACCAAAGAAAAGAAGAAGAAATTTGAAATCTAAAAAATATTGTCAGGAATCTACAGGATACTATTAAAAAACCCAACATTCGGGTTCTAGGAGTTCCTGAAGGCATGGAGAGGGAGAAAGGATTAGAAGGCATTTTCAGTGAGATACTAGCAGAAAATTTCCCAGGTTTGGAGAAGGACAGAGGCATCTTAGTACAGGAAGCTTATAGAACCCCTAGTAAACATGACCAAAAGAGATCCTCACCACGACATGTTGTAATCAAACTCACCACAGTGAAACATAAAGAAAAGATCCTAAAATGTGCAAGAGAGAAACGTCAGATTACTCTTAGAGGATCTCCAATTAGACTCACAGCAGACTTCTCATCAGAAACCCTACAAGCTAGAAGGGAATGGCGAGACATAGCCCAGGTACTAAGAGAGAAAAACTGCCAGCCCAGAATATTATATCCTGCAAAGCTCTCATTTGTGAATGAAGGTGAAATTAAGACTTTTCATAGCAAACAGAAACTGAAAGAATTTGTTGCCACTCGTCCTGCCCTGCAAAAGATGCTTAAAGATGTGTTACACACAGAAACACAGAAACACGGTCACCAATATGAAAGAAGGTAAAGGAAGGAAACCTCACAGCAAAAGATCACAGGAAGCTCAATTTCTCTTTGACATAGAATTAAACTCTGATGCTCTGTAAAAGCAATGTGTTAAAGTAATCTATTATGTGCTCTTGATGTCTGTTAAATTTGAATTGTTCAAAAACAGCTGAATTTTTATTAAGAGCTATGGGTTATTTAACTATGTGCTTATTTTCAAAGATTTGAATAATCACCTTGTAACAAGATCAAATTTGGTCTATGTTATGTCATGATTTTAAGGAATCTTATTTCAACCAGATATTTTGGATTTTGAGCCTTCTTGGCATTCTTGACAGGCATTCAAAAAATCAAAGTTTCAAACAATCTGGTCTCTAAAATTTCCAGTAAATCCTGGACTTTGGTTTGTTCAGTTTGGGCCCAACTGAAAAAATCGAAGGACCTATGTCTCTCATCTTATAGAGACACCAACTAAGCAGGCTATTTGGAGTATATTAGAAGAACTGCCAGGATGTGATGTAGTACCAGACTTTAAGTTTCTATAATGGAAAATGCTATTAATACAAATGTTTGAGAATTAAAAAGTCTAATGATCTTGTGTTACTAGACATGATAGTTATCTTAATGAGAAAGCCCCAGAGGCCTAAAGGGTTAAATACTTGTCAAATCCTACAGGTGCTTTCAAAAATACTGTGAAGTAAGCAAGTGCCTCTTGTTGGTTGATGAGTTTATAATTTTAAACATGGCGACTTAAAGTCTTTTGTCATCCACAGTTATATATGATGTGCTGCTGATAACACTAAAGCGTTGTTGGTTCTGTGTTTAGCTGTCCTCCTATAGGTTCCTATGGACTTTTTCCAGCCACTTCCATTGTATTCAGTACTTTGGGATGGCTCTGTAAACAGATGAAGCCAATAATGTATTAACAGTACCAACTGAGAGAAAGTATGGTTAACTGATGTTACTACAAACAAAAAGCAATTCATATCAATTGGCAATCTAGAAAAAGAGTTAAAGGTTTTAAAAGCTATTATTAAAATTGCTATATTGGTCTATTATGCTATGTTATATGTGTGTACATATTGTATGTCCACATAGGAAATTTTATTAAGAGTTTTATTTTAAATGGCTTATCGATAAGATTGTCCATAAATTTAAGCTGCTAAAATCAATCAAAGATACATTTTAATTGGTGTGACCTGAATCTGTGTATCATATGTTTTATACTTCTTGGTAGAAAGAAACTAAAAACATTTTAGATGGTTGTGCTTCAGTTTACTGGCTAAACAAACTACACCATGTTAGATATTTAAGAGGTGTTTTCAAATACATGATTCTTAAAATTTATAGAAGGCATTGGACCTTCTGGTAAAGGTTTTCTTAAGTTCTTATCTAATGGTTGAAACGGTTTGCTAAGTATTCATGTAATATTGCTATTGTCAGCAAGCGATCTAGGACTTGTTCCCTCATTTCTCTATTCTAAGCCCAACTTGTTCTTTCATTTCTCTATTCTCGTCAAGGTAGGAAACTAATTCTATTATAAAGGAATCTGTAGGACGCACAATTTAAACTTTAGACCTTATAAAAGAGATGGCTAATATATTTCTGTAATAGCATAGCCAAAATAAGAACTTAAATAATAATCTCATAGCTAGATTCACTTCGCCATCAGCGAAGTATACAGTAAGTAGAAAAATCCTCCCTTTCAGACCAGAGGGAAAGAAAGTTTTAACGCGAGAATATAATTTTCCTCATGGGCATTGTCTACCTTAGAAAAACTACTGCAGAACATGCCTGTGACTATAGACTTGTAGTTCAGGCCGCAGGAGATTAGAGATTGGACACGGGCACTCCCTTGACTTGCATCCTCTGGTCTGCTTTAACACAAACCAGGAGGAAAAGAAAGCTCGGCATCAGAAGCAATGGGTGGCAGGCCTATTAATGGCTGATCTGTACAGTGATCTGCCCTCAAGGAGACCCAACAGGCCAGTCCACTGCAGTGGCTTTCAAAGTGGTAAGCCTGGGCTTCAGCAGAAGTCAGCTTGTGAAGAGCCCTGGCAGCTCTGCCAAGAGTTGGATCACTGGAAATGGAGCTGCCCTGGAGTCGAAGGATGCCCAGGTCAGAGCCACAGATCTTATTGGCTCTAAGCTGAAAAGCCCTTCACTCAGCCCAACTTCCAAAGTGACCATTGCAGCTGAGGGTTTGGTCAAGTAGGGTCAGCAACATTGCAGGCAGAACTTGTAAATTTCTTGTTAGAAATGCCACCTGCCTTTACCTGGCCAGCGCTCCTCCCAGGCCAGCCAAGTAATGAAAGCCAACAGAGTGCCTTCCCCTAGGAGGTTCACACCTCCCTTAGGATATACCCCATGTGAAGAGATAGGTAGGTCTGGGCCTCTGAATTTACAAGGCCTAAAGCCCAACAGATTATTATCAAGCCCATTCTATCAGGTTCTATTTGCCTCTCGATCAGAAAAATTAGTTGTAGCTTAGACAGCACCTTTCTTAGCTCCTCTAATAATGCTCTGCCCTTTGTTCTCGGCCCTGTCTAGTGCACTTGGGCCTCATTCCTTTGTAATCATAACCTCTACTCTACCACCAATGGCTCTACTCCCAACCTGTGTGTACTGATGATCCTCTTCCCCACTTAATGCTGTATAATTGTTCAAACCTGGTAAATGCCACTCTTAGGATCATTGGTTACTATCCTCACTCTGTCTTTTATGACCTTGTCTAAATATGATCAGAGTCGGTAAACTTGGAAGGCTTCCATAGCCTTGGCAACTCATGATGACAGCCTAGGATGGTTACTGGCGCCATAAAATAGAGTGTCAATTTGTTGGGTCAACAACAGGATCCACTGTGCACTTGCTCCTCATGTGGGATCTCTGTCCTTAATGTGCTGTACATTGTGATTTAATCCTATAACTAGTACTCAAACAGTATGTTTCACTTTGTGTTTCTATGTGGGTGCGAACTGTTGAAACCTTTACTTCATACATACTAACTTGATCTCCCTTATATAAAGAGAATTGAAAATGAATCTGGATGCAAATGGAAGAGGAGAGGGAGCAGGAGAGGGGAGGGTTGCGGGTGGGAGGGAAGTTATGGGAGGGGGAAGCCATTGTAACACATAAGCTGTACACTGGAAATTTATGTTCATTAAATAAAAGTTAAAAAAAAAAAAGAAAAAAAAATAAAGTCCGTTGATAATATCCAGAAAACACAAACACAGAGGCTTTCACAATATTTCAGATTGAGTTAGTTAAAACACAACTGTATATTTCTGGTTTCATCAAGTGATATCCGACACAGTGGTGTGGAATTCGTATGTAATTAACCAAAAAAATCACAGTAAAAATGGTTTTGAAGAAAAGCAAAGTCTTTTCGTTAGGCAAGTGCATAAAATGTCATCTATACAAACAGAAATATCATGTTTGTTTTCCGCAGTTCCTCTGGCTTTCTCCCTAAAAAATACGAATGTGTAGAGCTGGAGTCTCGATGTGGAACCAATTAGTGATAACAAGCACATAATTAAAAGTTCCCTGATAAAAAAACAGTAAAAACAATAAAGTCCGTGGATAATCTCAGGAATACACAAACACAGAGGCTGTAGCAATATCTGGGATTGAGTTAGCCAAAACAAAACCGAATATTTCCGGTTTCATCAAGTCATATGTGGACAAACTCGTGTGGAATTCATATGAAGTGTACCGAGAAAATCACAGGAAAATGGTTTTGGAGACAACAAAGTCTTTACGTTAGGCAAGTGCATAAAATGTCATCTATACAAACAGAAATACCATGTTTGTTTGTCACAGTTCCTCTAGCGTTCTCCCTAGAAAATAAGAATGTGTAGAGCTGGTGTCTCCATGTGGAACCAATTAGAGTTTCTACGGTACAAAATTAAATGTTCCCTGATAAAAATATTCAACACAATAAAGTCCATCGATAATATCCAGAAACACAAAAACACAGGCTTTCACAATATTTCAGATTTTGTTAGCCAAAACACAACCGGATATTTCTGGTTTCATACAGTCATAACCGGAAAAAGTCGTTTGGAATTCGTTTTCAATGGACCGAGAAAATGACAGTAAAAATGGTTTTGTAGAAAAGCAAAGTCTTTTCGTTAGGCAAGTGCATAAAATGTCATAGATACAAACAGAAATATCATGTTTGTTTGCCGCAGTTCCTTTAGCTTTCTCCCTAGAAAATACGAATACGTTCAGCTGGTGTCTCCATGTGGAACCAATTACTGTATCCAACCACAAAATAAAAAGTTCCCCGATAAAAAATATTCAAAAATATAAAGTCCGTTGATAATATCCAGAAAACACAAACACAGAGGCTTTCCCAATATTTCGGATTGAGTTAGCCAAAACACAACCGGATAATTCTGGTTTCATTCAGTCATATCCGGACAATCTGATGTGGAATTCGTATGCAATGGACCGAGAAAATCACAGTACAAATGGTTTTGGAGAAAAGCAAAGTCTTTTCGATAGGCAAGTAAATAAAATGTCATCTATACAAACAAAAATATCATGTTTGTTTGTCGCAGTTCCTCTAGCTTTCTCCATAGAAAATACGAATGTGTAGAGCTGGTGTCTCCATGTGGAACCAATTAGTGATCCCAAGCACAAAATTAAATGTTCCCTGATAAAGAAATATTCAAAACAATAAAGTCCGTGGATAATATCAGGAATACACAAACACAGAGGCTGTAGCAATATCTGGGATTGAGTTAGCCAAAACAAACCGGATATTTCTGTTTTCATCCAGTCATATCCGGACAAGGTGGTGTGGAATTCGTATGCAATGGACCAAAAAAATCATAGTGAAAATGGTTTGGGAAAAGCAAAGTCTTTTCATTAGGCAAGTGCATAAATTTTCATCTATTTAACAGAAATATCATGTGTGTTTGCCGCAGTTCCTCTAGCTTTCTCCCTAGAAAATACAAATGCGTAGAGCTGGTGTCTCCATGTGGAACCAATTAGTGATTCCAAGAACAAAATTAAATGTTCCCTGATAAAAACATTCAAAACAATATAGTCCATGGATAATATCAGGAATACACAAACACGGAGGCTGTAGCAATATCTGGGATTGAGTTAGCGAAAAAAAAAAAACGGGTATTTCCGGTTTCATCCAGTCATATCCGGACAACGTGGTGTGGAATTCGTATGCAATGCACCGAGAAAATCACAGTAAAATGGTTTTGGAGAAAAGCAAAGTCTTTTCGTTAGGCAAGCACATAAAATGTCATCTATACAAACTGAAATATCATGTTTGGTTGCAGAAGTTTCTCTAGCTTTCTCCCTAGAAAATACGAATGTGTAGAGCTGGAGTCTCCAAGTGGAACCAATTACTGTTTCCAAGCTAAAAATAAATTTTCCCCAATAAAAAACATTCAAAAAAATAAAGTCCGTTGATAATATCCAGAAAAAACAAACACATAGGCTTTCACAATATTTCGGATTGAGTTAGCCAAAACACAACCGGATATTTCTGTTTTCATCCAGTCATATCCGGACAAAGTGGTTTGGAATTCGTATGCAATGGACCGAGAAAATCCAAGTTAAAATGGTTTTCGAGAAAAGCAAAGTCTTTTCGTTAGGCAAGCACATCAAATGTCATCTATACAAACTGAAATATCATGTTTGTTTGCCGAAGTTCCTCTAGCTTTTCCGTAGAAAATACGAATGTGTAGAGCTGGTGTGTCCATGTGGAAACAATTAGTGTTTCCAAGCACAAAAATAATTGTTCCCTGATAAAAAAATTCAAAACAATAAAGTCCATTGATATATGCAGAAAACACAAACACGGAGGCTTTTACAATATTTCGGATTGAGTTAGCCAAAACACAAGCGGATATTTCACGTTTCATCCAGTCATATCCGGCCAAACTGATGTGGAATTCATATGCAGTGGACCGATAAAATCACAGTACAAATGGTTTTGGAGAAAAGCAAAGTCTTTTCGTTAGGCAAGTGCATAAAATGTCATAGATACAAACAGAAATATCATGTTTGTTTGCCACAATTCCTCTAGGTTTCTCCCTAGGAAATACGAATATGTTCAGCTGGTGTCTCCATGTGGAACCAATTACTGTATCCAAACTCAAAATAAAATGTTCCCCGATAAAAAACATTCAAAAATATAAAGTCTGTTGATAATATCCAGAAAACACAAACACAGAGACTGTAGCAATATTAGGGATTGAGTTAGCAAAAAAAACCCAAATATTTCCGGTTTCATCCAGTCATATCCGGACAAACTGGTGTGGAATTCGTATGCAATGGACCGAGAAAATCACAGTACAAATGGTTTTGGAGAAAAGCAAAGTCTTTTCGTTAGGCAAGTGCATAAAATGTCATAGATACAAACAGAAATATCATGTTTGTTTGTCGCAGTTCCTCTAGCTTTCTCCCCAGAAAATACGAATGTGTAGGGCTCGTGTCCCCATGATGAAACAATTAGTGTTTCTATGGTAAAAAATTAGATGTTCCCTGATAAAAACATTCAAAACAAGAAAGTCCATCGATAATATCCAGAAAACACAAACACAGAGGCTTTCACAATATTTCGGATTGAGTTAGCCAAAACACAACCGGATATTTCTTTTTTCATCCAGTCATATCTATACAAACTGGTGTTGAATTCCTATGCAATGGTCTGAGAAAATCAGAGTAAAAATGGTTTTGGAGAAAAGCAAAGTCTTTTCATTAGGCAAGCACATAAAATGTCATCTATACAAACTGAAATATCATGGTTGGTTGTTGAAGTTTCTCTAGCTTTCTCCCTAGAAAATACGAATGTGTAGAGCTGGAGTCTCCAAGTGGAACCAATTACTGTATCCAAGCTAAAAATAAATTTTCCCCGATAAAAAACATTCAAAAAAATAAAGTCCGTGGATAATATCCGGAAAACACAAACACAGAGGCTTTCACAATATTTCGTATTGAGTCAGCCAAAACACAACCGGATATTTCTGTTTTCATCCAGTCATATCCGGACAAAGTGTTTTGGAATTCGTATGCAATGGACCGAGAAAAGCACAGTACAAATGGTTTCGAGAAAAGCAAAGTCTTTTCGTTAGGCAAGTGCAAAAAATGTCATCGATACAAACAGAAATATGATGTTTGTTTGCCGCAGTTCCTCTAGCTTTCTCCCTAGAAAATACGAATGTGTAGAGCTGGTGTCCCCATGATGAACCAATTAGTGATTCAACGGTACAAATTTAAATGTTCCCTGATAAAAACATTCAAAACAATAAATTCCATCGATAATATCCAGAAAACACAAACACAGAGGCTTTCAAAATATTTCGGATTGTGTTAGCCAAAACACAACCGGATATTTCTGGTTTCATCCAGTGGTATCCGGAGAAACTGGTGTGGAATTCGTATGCAATGGACCGAGAAAATCACAGTAAAAATTGTTTTGGAGAAAAGGAAAGTCTTCTCGTTAGGCAAGAGCATAAAATGTCATCTACACAAACATAAATATCATGTTTGTTTGCCGCAGTTCCTCTAGCTTTCTCCCTAGAAAATACGAATCTGTAGATCTGGTGTCTCCATGTGGAACCAATTAGTGACTCGAAGCACAAAATTAAATATTCCCTTATAAAAATCAATCAAAACAATAAAGTCCCTGGATAATATCAGGAATACACAAACACAGTGGCTGTAGCAATATCTGTGATTGCGTTAGCCCAAAGAAAACTGGATATTTCCATTTTCATCTAGTTATATCCGGACAAACTGGTGTGGAATTCGTATGCAATGCACCGAGATAATCACAGTAAAAATGGTTTTGGAGAAGAGCAAAGGCTTTTCATTAGGCAAGTGCATAAAATGTCATCTATGCAAACAGAAATATCATGTTTGTTTTTCGCAGTTCCTCTAGCTTTCACCCTAGAAAATAAGAATGTGTAGAGCTCGTGTCCCCATGATAAACCAATTAGTGTTTCTAAGGTACAAAATTAAATGTTCCCTGATAAAAACATTCAAAACAATAAAATCCATCGATAATATCCAGAAAACACAAACACAGAGGCTTTCACAATATTTCGGATTGAGTTAGCCTAAACAAACCAGATATTTCCGGTTTCATCCAGTATATCCGGACAAACTGGTGTGGAGTTCGGGTGCAATGCAACGAGATAATCACAGTAAAAATGGTTTTGGAGAAAAGCACAGTCTTTTCGTTAGGCAACTGCATAAAATGTCATCTACACAAACAGAAATATCATGTTTGTTTGCCACAGTTCCTCTAGTTTTCTACCTAGAAAATACGAATACGTAGAGCTGGTGTCTCCGTGTGGAACCAATTACTGTATCCAAGCTCAAAATAAAATGTCCCCCAATAAAAAAATATTCAAAACAATAATGTCCGTTGATATATCCAGAAAACACAAACACAGTGGCTGTAGCAATATCTGTGATTGCTTTAGCCCAAAGAAAAGTGGATATTTCCATTTTCATCTAGTTATATCCGGACAAACTGGTGTGGAATTCGTATGCAATGGACCGAGATAATCACAGTAAAAATGGTTTTGGAGAAGAGCAAAGTCTTTTCATTAGGCAAGTGCATAAAATGTCATCTATGCAAACAGAAATATCATGTTTGTTTTTCGCAGTTCCTCTAGCTTTCTCCCTAGAAAATAAGAATGTGTAGAGCTCGTGTCCCCATGATAAACCAATTAGTGTTTCTAAGGTACAAAATTAAATGTTCCCTGATAAAAACATTCAAAACAATGAACACCGTGGATAATATAAGGAATACACATACACAGAGGCGGTAGCAATATTTGGGATTGAGTTAGCCAAAGCAGTTCCGGATATTTCCGGTTTCATCCAGTCATATCCGGACATCTGGTGTGGAAATCGTATGCAATGGACTAAGAAAATCACAGTAAAAATAGTATTGCAGAAAAGCAAAGTCTTTTCATTAGGCAAGTGCATAAAATGTCATATGTACAATCAGAAATATCATGTTTGTTTCCCACAGTCCCTCTAGCTTTCTCCCTAGAAAATACGAATACGTAGAGCTGGTGTCTCCATGTGGAACCAATTACTGTATCCAAGAACAAAATTAATATTCCCTGATAAGAAACATTAAAAACAATAAAGCCCATTGATAATATCCAGAAAACACAAACACAGAGGCTGTAGCAATGTCTGGGATTGAGTTAGCCAAAACAAAACCGGATATTTCCGGTTTCATCCAGTCATATCAGGACAAACTGTTGTGGTATTCGTATGCAATGGTCCGAGAAAATCACAGCAAAAATATTTTGGAGAGAAGCAAAGTCTTTTCTTTAGGTAAGTGCATAAAATGTCATCGATACAAACGGAAATATCATGTTTGTTTGCCGCAGTTCCTCAAACTTTCTCCCTAGAACATAAGAATACGTTCAGCTGGTGTCCCCATGATGAACCAATTAGTGTTTCAGTGGCACAAAATTAAATGTTTCCAGATAAAAACATTCAAAACAATAAGGTCCATCGATAATATTCAGAAAACACAAACACAGAGAGTTTCACAATATCTCGCATTGGGTTAGCCAAAATACAACCAGATATTTCCGGTTTCATCCAGTCATATCCGGACAAACTGGTGTGGAATTCGGATGCAATGGAACGAGAAAATCACAGTAAAAATGGTTTTGGAGAAAAGCAAAGTCTTTTCGTTAGGCAAGTGCATAAAATTTCATAGATACAAACAGAAATATCATGTTTGTTTGCCACAGTTCCTCTAGCTTTCTCCCTAGAAAATACGAATACGTAGAGCTGGTGTTTCTGTGTGGAACCAGTTACTGTATCCAATTCAAAATAAAATGTTCCCCGATAAAAAAAAATTCAAAACAATAAAGTCCGTTGATAATATCCAGAAAACACGAACACAGAGGCTGTAGCAATAACTGCGATTGAGTTAGCCCAAAGAAAACTGGATATTTCCGGTTTCATCTAGTTATATCCAGACACAATGGTGTGGAATTCATATGCAATGGACCAAGGAAATCACAATAAAAATGGTTTTGGAAAAAATCAAAGTCTATTCGTTAGGCAAGTGCATAAAATATCATCTATACAAACAGAAATATCATGTTTGTTTGCCGCAGTTCCTCTAGATTTCTCCATAGAATATACGAATGTGTAGAGCTGGTGTCCCCATGATGAACCAATTAGTGTTTCAACGGTACAAAATTAAATGCTCACTGATAAAAACATTCAAAACAATAAAGTCCATAGATAATATCCAGAAAACACAAACACAGAGGCTGTAGCAACATCTGGGATTGAGTTAGCCAAAATTACCAGATATTTCTAGTTTCATCCAGTCATATCCGGACAAAGTGGTGTGGAATTCCTATGCAATGGACCGAGAAAACCACAGTAAAATGGTTTTGGAGAATAGCAAAGTCTTTTTCTTAGGCAAGTGCATAATATGTCATCTATAGAAACAGAAATATCATGTTTGGTTGCCGCAGTTCCTCTAGCTTTCTCCCTAAAAAATGTGAATGTGTAGAGCTGGTGTCCCCATGATGAACCAATTACTGTTTCTAAGGTGCAAAATTAAATGTTCCCTGATGAAAACATTCACAACAATAAAGTCCATCGATAATATCCAGAAAACACAAACACAGAGGCTTTCACAATATTTCGGATTGAGTTAGCCAAATCACAAGCGGATATTTCCGGTTTCATGCAGTCATATCTGGAAAAACTGGTGTGGAATTCGCATGCAATGGACAGAGAAAATCACAGTAAAAATGGTTTTGGAATAAAGCAAAGTCTTTTCGTTAGGCAAGTGCATAAAATGTCATCTATACAAACAGAAATATAATGTTTCTTTGCCAAAGTTCCTCTAGCTTTTCCATAGAAAATACGAATGTGTAGAGCTAGTGTCTCCATGTGGAAACAATTAGTGTTTCCAAGCACAAAATTAAATGTTCCCTGACAAAAAAATTCAAAATAATAAAGTCCATCGATCATATCCAGAAAACAAAAACACGGAGGCTTTCACAATATTTCGGATTGAGTTAGCCAAAACACAGTAAAAATGGTTTTGGAGAAAAGCAAAGTCTTTTCGTTAGGCAAGTGCATAAAATGTCATCTATAAAAACAGAAATATCATGTTTGTTTGCCGCAGTTCCTCTAGCTTTCTCCCTAGAAAATAAGAATGTGTAGAGCTGGTGTCCCCATGATGAACCAATTAGTGTTTCAACGGTACAAAAGTAAATATTCCGATAAAAACATTCAAAACAATAAAGTCCATGGATAATATCCAGAAAACACAAACACAGAGGCTGTAGCAATATTTGGGATTGAGTTAGCAAAAAAAAAACCAAAAATTTCCGGATTCCTCCAGTCATATCTGGACAAACTGCTGTGGAATTCCTATGCAATGGACCGAGAAAATCACAGTAAAAATAGTTTTGGAGAATAGCAAAATCTTTTCATTAGGCAAGTGCATAAAATGTCATCTATACAAACAGAAATATCAGGTTTATTTTTCGCAGTTCCTCTAGCTTTCTCCCTAGAAAATACGAATGTTTAGAGCTGGTGTCCCCATGATGAACCAATTAGTGTTTCCACGGTAGAAAATTAAATGGTCCCTGATAAAACATTCAAAACAATAAAGTCCATCTATAATATCCAGAAAACACAAACACAGAGGCTTTCACAATATTTCGGATTCAGTTAGCCAAAACACAACCGGATATTTCTGTTTTCATCCAGTCATATCCGGACAAAGTTGCGTGGAATTCGTATGCAATGGGCTGAGAAAATGAGAGTAAAAATAGTTTTGGAGAAAAGCGAAGTCTTTTCGTTAGGCAAGTGCATAAAATATCATCAATACAAACAGAAATCCCGTGTTTGTTTGCCACAGATCTTCTAGCTTTCTCCCTAGAAAATACGAATATATAGAGCTGCTGTCTTCATGTGGAACCAATTACTGTATCCAAGCTCAAAATAAAATGTTCCCCGATGAAAAGCATTGAAAACAATAAAGTCCATTAATAGTATCCAGAAAAACCAAACATAGAGGCTGTAGCAATATCTGGGATTCAGTTAGCCAAAAAAAAACCAGGATATTTCCGGTTTCATTCGGTAAACACAAACAGAGAGGCTGTCGCAATATCTGGGATTCAGTTAGCAAAAACCGAACCTGATATTTCTGCTTTCATCCAGTCATATCCTGACAAAGTGGTGTGGAATTCGTATGCAATGGACCGAGAAAATCAAAGTAAAAATGGTTTTGGAGAAAAGCAAAGTCTTTTGGTTAGGCAACTGCATAAAATGCCACCTATGTAAACAAAAATATCATGTGTGTTTGCTGCAGTTCCTCTAGCTTTCTCCCTAGAAAGTACGAATGTGTAGAGCTGGTGTCACCATCATGAACCAATTAGTGTTTCAACGGTACAAAATTAAATGTTCCCTGATAAAAACATTCAAAACAATAAAATCCATTGATAGTATCCAGAAAAAAAAAAAACACATGGGCTGTACCAATATCCGGGATTGAGTAAGCCAAAACACCACCGGACATTTCTGGTTTCATCCAGTCATATCCGGACAAACTGGTGTGGAATTCATATGCAATGGACCGAGAAAATAGCAGTACAAATGGTTTTGGAGAAAAGCAAAGTCTTTTCGTTAGGCAAGTGCAAAAAATGTCATCGATACAAACAGAAATATCATATTTGTTTGCCGCAGTTCCTCTAGCTTTCTCCTGGAAAATACGAATGTGTAGAGCTGGTGTCCCCATGATGAACCAATTAGTGATTCAACGGTACAAATTTAAATGTTCCCTGATAAAAACATTCAAAACCATAAAGTCCATCAAGAATATCCAGAAAACACAAACACAGAGGCTTTCACAATATTTCTGATTGAGTTAGCCAAAACACAACCGGATATTTCTGGTTTCATCCAGTGGTATCCGGAGAAACTGGTGTGGAATTCGTATGCAATGGACCGAGAAAATCACAGTAAAAATGGTTTTGGAGAAAAGGAAAGTCTTCTCGTTAGGCAAGTGCATAAAATGTCATGTATACAAACATAAATATCATGTGTGTTTGCCACAGTTCCTCTAGCTTTCTACCTAGAAAATACGAATATGTAGAGCTGGTGTCTCCATGTGGAACCAATTACTGTATGCAAGCTCAAAATAAAATGTTCCCTGATAAAAAGCATTCAAAACAATAAAGTCCATTGATAGTATCCAGAAAAAACAACATAGAGACTGTAGCAATATCTGGGATTGAGTTAGCGAAAACAAAACCGGATATTTCCGGTTTCATCCAGTCATATCCGGACAAACTCCTTTGGAATTCGTATGCAATGTCCCGAGAAAATCACAGTACAAATCGTTTTGGAGAAAAGCAAAGTCTTTTCGTTAGACAAGTGCATAAAATGTCATCTATACAAACAGAAATATCATGTTTGTTTGTCACAGTTCCTCTAGATTTCTCCCTGGAAAATACGAATGTGTAGAGCTGGTGTCTCCATGTGGAACCATATAGTGATTCCAAGCACAACATTAAATATTGCCTGATAAAAAACATTAAAAACAATAAAGTCCGTGGATAATATCCAGAATACACAAACACAGAGGCTGTAGCAATATCTGGGATTGAGTTAGCCAAAACACAACAGGATATTTCCGGTTTCATCCAGTCATATCCGATAAAACTGGTGTGGAATTCGTATGCAATGGACTGAGAAAATCACATTAAAAGAGGTTTGGAGAAAAGCAAAGTCTTTTCATTAGGCAAGTGCATAAAATGTCATCTATAGAAACAGAAATATCATGTTTGTTTGCTGCAGTTCCTCTGGCTTTCTCCCTAGAAAATACGAATATGTTCAGCTGGTGTCTCCATTTGGAAACAAATACTATATCCAAGCTCAAAATAAAATGTTCCCCTATAAAAAACATTCAAAAAAATAAAGTCCGTTGATAATATCCAGAAAACACAGACACAGAGGCTTTCACAATATTTCGGATTGTGATAGCCAAAACAAAACCGGATATTTCTGTTTTCATCCAGTCATATCCGTAAAAAGTGGTGTGGAATTCGTATGCAATGAACCAAAAAAATCACAGTAAAAAGGGGTTTGGAGAAAAGCAAAGTCTTTTCATTAGGCAAGTGCATAAAATGTCATCTATACAAACAGAAATATCATGTATGTTTGCGTAGTTTAATAGCTTTCTACCTAGAAAATACGTATGTGTAGAACTGCTGTTACCATGATGAACCAATTAGTGTTTCTACGGTACAAAATTAAATGTTCCCTGATAAAAATATTGAAAACAAGAAAGTACATCGATAATAAACAGAAAAAAACAAACACAGATGCTTTCACAATATTTAGGATTGCGTTAGCCAAAATATAAGCGGATATTTCTGGTTTAACCGAGTCATATCCGGACAAACTGGTGTGGAATTCGTATGACATGGACCGAGAAAATCCAAGTTAAAATGGTTTTGGAGAGAAGCAAAGTCTTCTCGTTAGGCAAGTGCATAAAATGTCATCTATACAAACAGAAATATCATGTTTGTTTGTCGCAGTTCCTCTAGCTTTCTCCCTAGAAAATACGAATGTGTAGAGCTGGTGTCTCCATGTGGAAACAAATAGTGTTTCCAAGCACAAAATTAAATGTTCCCTGATAAAAAACATTAAAAACAAGAAAGTCCGTGGATAATATCAGGAATGCACAAACACAGAGGCTGTAGCAATATCTGGGATTGAGTTAGCCAAAAAAAAAAAAAGGACATTTCCGGTTTCATCCAGTCATATCCGGACAAACTGGTGTGGAATTTGTATGCAATGGACCGAGAAAATCACAGTAAAAATGGTTTGGAGAAAAGCACAGTCTTTTCATTAGGCAAGTAGATAAAATATCATCGATACAAACTGAAATATCATGTTTGTTTGCCACATTTCCTCTACCTTTCTACATAGAAAATACGAATAAATAGAGCTGGTGTCCCCATGATGAACCAATTAGTGTATCTACGGTACAAAATTAAATGTTCCCTGATAAAAACATTCAAAACAATAAAGTCTGTGGATAATATCAGGAATGCACAAACACAGAGGATGTAGCAATATTTCATATTGAGTTAGCCAAAACACAACCGGACATTTATGTTTTCATCCAGTCATATCCGGACAATGTGGTTTGGAATTCGTATGCAATGGACCGAGAAAATCACAGTAAAAATGGTTTTGGAGAAAAGCAAAGTCTTTTCATTAGGCAAGTGCATAAAATGTCATCTATAGAAATAGAAATATCATGTTTGATTGCCGCAGTTCCTCTAGCTTTCTCCCTAGAATATACGAATTTATAGAGCTGGTGTCTCCATGTGGAAACAATTAGTGTTTCAACGGTACAAAATTAAATGTTCCCTGATAAAAACATTCAGAACAATAAAGTCCATCGATAAGATCCTGAAAACACAAACACAGAGGCTTTCATAATATTTCGCATTGATTTAGCCAAAACACAACCGGATATTTCTGGTTTCATCCAGTCAAATCCGTACAAAGAGGTGTGGAATTCTTTTGCAATGGACTGTGAAAATCAGAGTAAAAATGGTTTTGGAGAAAAGCAAATCTTTTCGTTAGCCAAATGCATAAAATGTCATCTATACCAACAGAAATATCATGTTTGTTTGCCGCAGTTCCTCTAGCTTTCTCCCTAGGAAATATGAATATGTAGAGCTGGTGTTCTCCTGAAGAAGCAATTAGTGTTTCCAAGCACAAAATTAAAAATTCCTTGATAAAAAACATTCAAAACAATGTAATCCGTGGATAATATCAGGAATACACATAAACAGAAGCTGTAGCAATATCTGGGATTGAGTTAGCCAAAACAAAACCGGATATTTCTGGTTTCATTCAGTCATATCCGGACAAACTGGTGTGGAATGCGTATGCAATGGACCGAGAAAATCACAGTAAAAATGGTTTTGGAGAAAAGCAAAGTCTTTTCGTTAGGCCAGTGCATAAAATGTCATCTATAGAAGCAGAAATGTCATGTTTGTTTTTCAGCAGTTCCTCTAGCTTTCTCACTAGAAAATACGAATATGTTCAGCTGGTGTCTCCATGTGGAACCAATTACTGTATCCAAGCTCAAAATAAAATGGTCCCCGATAAAAAACAATCAAAAAAATAAAGTACTTTGATAATATCCAGAAAACATAAACACAGAGGCTGTAGTAATGTCTGGGATTGAGTTATCAAAAAAAAAAAAAACCGGATATTTCCGGTTTCATCCAGTCATATCCGGAGTAACTGGTGTGGAATTCGTATGCAATGGACCCAGAAAATCACAGTAATACTGGCTTTGGAGAAAAGCAAAGTCTTTTCGTTAGGCAAGTGCATAAAAAGTCATCCAAACAAACAGAAATATCATGTTTGTTTGCCGCAGTTCCTCTAGCTTTCTCCCTAGAAAATACGAATGTGTAGAGCTGGTGTCCCCATGATGAACGAATTAATGTTTCTACAATACAAAATTAAATGTTCCCTGATAAAAACATTCAAAACCATAAAGTCCATCAAGAATATCCAGAAAACACAAACACAGAGGCTTTCACAATATTTCGGATTGAGTTAGCCAAAACACAACCGGATGTTTCTGTTTTCATCCATTCATATCCGGACAAACTGCTGTGGAATTTGTATGCAATGGACTGAGAAAATCGCAGTAAAAATTGTTTTGGAGAAAAGCAAAGTCTTTTCGTTAGGCAAGTGCATAAAATGTCATCTATACAAACACAAATATCATGTTTGTTTGCCACAGTTCCTCTATCTTTCTCCCTAGAAAATACGAAAGTGTAGAGCTGGTGTCCCCATGATGAACCTATTAGAGATTCTACGGTACAAAATGAATTGTTCCCTGATAAAAACATTCAAAACAATAAAGTCCATCGATAATATCCAGAAATCACAAACACACAGGCTATCATAATATTTCTGATTGAGTTAGCCAAAACACAACCGGATATTTCTGGTTTCATCCAGTCATATCCAGAAAAACTGGTGTGGAATTCGTATGCAATCTACCGCAAAAATCAAAGTAAAAATGGTTTTGGAGAAAAGCAAAGTCTTTTCGTTAGGCAACTGCATAAAATGTCATCGAAACAAACAGAAATATCATGTTTGTTTGCCACAGTTCCTCTAGCTTTCTCCCTAGAAAATACGAATGTGTAGAGCTGGTGTCCCAATGATGAAACAATTAGTTTTTCAACTTTACAAAATTAAATGTTCCCTGATAATGTAAGACCCCCGAAAGGTGCCTCACACTTCTACCGACCCCAGAAGCACGAATTCCAGTCCAACCGATGCAAAAAAGCATGAGGAAGTTTTATTACATCTGCGCAGATGGGCCGTCTCAGCAACACTACAAAGCAGTGCAGAGAGAATGACCCCGACCTTCAATTGCCCACAGTATTTATGGTTTAAAACCACAACATTAGCATATCTCCACAGCATTACACAGAGGATCACAAGATAAACCGCAGCATGACGAATTATCATAAGATCCAGGGTAAGGGGACAAAAGACCTTGAGCAAGCATAAACACGGGGTCATCATGACCAAAAGCCTAACATAGCTCCTAAAATAATTGTCACATGCTCCATTATCTCATAAAAGCATTAGCACAATCATCACATGCTACAAGTTTAACTAAAGTTCAATTAGCTCATGAAAGCATTTGGCAAGCCCAGCTATTTTGTACAAAAGCAGAACAATATGCAGTTAGCCAAGCGACTCCATTTTAAACCCAGGCTGTCTTATTTTCTCTCAATAAAAACATTCAAAACAATAAAGTCCATCGATAATATCCAGAAATCACAAACACAGAGGCTTTCACTATATTTCAGATTGAGTTAGCCAAAACACAACCAGATATTTCTGGTTTCATCCAGTCATAACCGGACAAACTGGTGTGGAATTCGTATGCAGTGTACCGAGAAAAACACAGTAAAAATGGTTTTGGAGAAAAGCAAAGTCTTTTCGTTAGGCAAGTGCATTAAATGTCATCGATACAAACAGAAATATCATGTTTGCTTGCCGCAGTTCCTCTAGCTTTCTCCCTAGAATATACGAATGTGTAGAGTTGTTGTCCCCATGATGAACCAATTAGTGATTAAATGGTACAAAATTAAATATTCCCTGATAAAAACATTCAAAACAATAAAGTCCATCGATAATATCCAGAAAAAAGAAACATAGAGAATTTCACAATATTTCGGATTGAGTTAGCCAAAAGACAACTGGATATTTCTGGTTTCGTGCTGTCATATCCGGACAAACTGGTGTGGAAGATGTATGCAATGGACTGAGAAAATCACAGTACAAATGGTTTTGGAGAAAAGCAAAGTCTTCTCGTTAGGGAAGTGCATAAAATGTCATATATACAAAAAGAAATATGTTTGTTTGCCACAGTTCCTCTAGCTTTCTCCCTAGAAAATACGAATGTGTAGAGCTGGTGTCTCCATATGGAAATATTTAGTGTTTTGCAGTTTAAAATTAAATGTTCCCTGATAAAAAACATTCAAAACAATAAAGTCTGTGGATAATATCAGAAATACACAAACACCATGGCTGTAACAATATCTGGGATTGAGTTTGCCAAAACAAAACTGGATATTTACGGTTTCATCCAGTCATATCCGGACAAACTGGTGTGGAATTCGTATGCAATGAACGGAGAAAATCTCAGTACAAACGGTTTTGGAGAAAAGCAAAGTCTCTTCGTTAGCCAAGTGCATAAAATGTCATCTATACAAACAGAAATATCATGTGTGTTTGCCGCAGTTCCTCTAGCTTTCTCCCTAGAAAATACGAATATGTACAGATGGTGTCTCCATGTGGAACCAATTACTGTATCCAATCTCAAAATAAAATGTTCCCCGATAAAAAGCATTAAAAACAATAAAGGCCATTGATACTATCCAGAAAAAACAAACACAGATAAAGTAGCAATATCTGGCATTGAGTTAGCCAAAACAAAACCGGATATTTCCGGCATCATCCAGTCATATCCAGACAAACTGGTGTGGAATTCGTATGCAATGGACCGACAAAATCACAATACAAATGTTTTGGAGAAAAGCAAAGCCTTTTCATTAGGCAAGTGCATAAAATGTCATCGATACAAACAGAAATATCATGTTTGCTTGCCACAGGTCCTCTAGCTTCCTCCCTAGAAAACACGAATATGTACAGCTGGTGTCTCCATGTGGAACCAATTACTGTATCCAAGCTCAAAATAAAATGTTGCCTGATAAAAAGCATTCAAAACAATAAAGGCCATTGATACTATCCAGAAAAAACAAACACAGAGGCTGTAGCAATATCTGGGTTTGAGTTAGCCAAAACAAAACCGGATATTTCTGGCTTCATCCAGTCATATCCGGACATACTGGTGTGGAATTCGTATGCAATGGACCGAGAAAATCACAGGAGAAATGCTTTTGGAGGTAAGCAAAGTCTTTTCTTTAGGAAAGTGCATAAAATGTCATCGATACAAACAGAAATATCATGTTGGTTTGCCGCAGTTCCTCTAGCTTTCTCGTAGAAAATACAAATGTGTAGAGCTGGTGTCATATGATGAACCAATTAGTGATTGAATGGTCCAAATTTAAATGTTGCCTGATAAAAACATTCAAAACAATAAAGTCCATCGATAATATCCAGAAAACACAAACACAGAAGCTTTCAAAATATTTCGAATTGAGTTAGCCAAAACACAACTGGTTATTTCCTGTTTCATCCAGTCATATCCAGACAAACTGGTGTGGAATTCGTATGCAATGGACGGAGAAAATCACAGTAAAAATGGTTTTGGAGAATATCAAAGTCTTTTCATTAGGCAAGTGCATAAAATGTCATCGATACAAACAGAAATATCATGTTTGTTTTCCGCAGTTCCTCCAGCTTTTTCCCTAGAAAATACGAATGTGTAGATCTGGTGTCACCATGATGATCCAATTCGTGTTTCAATGGTACAAAATTAAATGTTCCCTGATGAAAACTTTCAAAACAATAAAGTCCATCGATAATATAAGGAAAAAACAAACACAGAGGATTTCACAATATTTCGTATGGAGTTAGCCAAATCACAATCGGATATTTCTGGTTTCATCCAGTCATATCCCGACAAACTCCTGTGGAATTCGTATACAATGGACTGAGAAAATCACAGTAAAAATGGTTTTGGAGAAAAGCTAAGTCTTTTCGTTAGGCAAGTGCATAAAATGTCATCGATACAAACAGAAATATCATGTTTGTTTGCCGCAGTTCCTCTAGCTTTCTCCCTAGAAAATACGAATGTGTAGAGGTGGTGTCGCCATAATGAACCAATTAGTGTTTCAATGGGACAAAATTAAATATTACCTTATAAAAACATTCAAATCAATAAAGTCCATTGATAGTATCCAGAAAAAACAAACACAGAGGCTGTACCAATATCTGGAATTGAGATAGCCAAAACACCACCGGATATTTCTGTTTTCAGCCAGTCATATCCGGACAAAGTTGTGTAATTCGTATGCAATGGACCGAGAAAATCACAGTAAAAATGGTTTGGGGGAAAAGCAAAGTCTTTTCTTTAGGCAAGTGCATAAAATGTCATCGATACAAACAGAATTATCATGGTTGCTTGCCGCAGTTCCTCTAGCTTTCTCCCTAGAAAATACGAATGTGTAGAGCTCGTGTACCCATGATGAACCAATTAGTGATTCAACGGTACAAAATTAAATGTTCCCTGATAAAAACATTCAAAACAATAAAGTCCATCGATAATATCCAGAAAACACAAACACAGAGGCTTTCATAATATTTCGGATTGAGTTAGCCAAAACAAAACCGGATATTTCTGGTTTCATCCAGTCATATCTGGACAAACTGGTGTGGAATTCGTATGCACTGGACCGAGAAAGTCACAGTACAAATGGTTTTGGAGAAATGCGAAGTCTTTTCGTTAGGCAAGTGTATTAAATGTCATCTATACAAACAGAAATATCATGTTTGTTTGCCACAGTTCCTCTATCTTTCTAAATAGAAAATACGAATATGTAGAGCTGGTGTCTCCCTGTGGAACGAATTACTGTATCGTAGCTCAAAGTAAAATGTTCCCCGATGAAAAGCATTCAAAACAATAAAGTCCATTGATAGTATCCAGAAAAAACAAACACAGAGGCTCTAGCAATATCTGGGATTGAGTTAGCCAAAACACAATCGGATATTTCCGGTTTCATCCTGTCATATCCGGACAAACTCCTGTGTAATTCGTATGCAATGGACCGACGAAATCACAGTACAAATGGTTTTGGAGAAAAGCAATGTCTTTTCTTTAGGCAAGCGCATAAAATGTCATCTATACAAACAGAAATATCATGTTTGTTTGCCGCAGTTCCTCTAGCTTTCTCCCTAGAAAATACGAATGTGTAGATCTTGTGTCTCCATGTGGAAACAATTAGTGTTTCACAGCACAAAATTAAATGTTCCCTGATAAAGAACATTCAAAACAATAAAGTCTGTTGGTAATATCAGAAATACACAAACACAAAGGCTGTAGCAATATCTGGGATTGAGTTAGCCAAATAAAACCGGATATTTCTGGTCATCCAGTCATATCCGGAGAAACTGGTGTGGAATTGGTATGCAATGGACCAAAAAAATCACAATAAAAATGGTTTTGGAGTAAAGCAAAGTCTTTTCGTTAGGCAAGTGCATAAAATGTCATGTATACAAACAGAAATATCATGTTTGTTTGCCGCAGTTCCTCTAGCTTTCTCCCTAGAAAATAAGAATGTGTAGAGCTGGTGTCTCCATGTGGAAATAATTAGTGTTTTGCAGTTTAAAATTACATGTTCCCTAGCCGGCGCCGTGGCTCAACAGGCTAATCCTCCGCCTTGCGGCGCCGGCACACCGGGTTCTAGTCCCAGTCGGGGCACTGATCCTGTCCCGGTTGCCCCTCTTCCAGGCCAGCTCTCTGCTGTGGCCAGGGAGTGCAGTGGAGGATGGCCCAAGTGCTTGGGCCCTGCACCCCATGGGAGACCAGGAGAAGCACCTGGCTCCTGCCATCGGAAAAGCGTGGTGCGCCGGCCGCAGCGCGCTACCGTGGCGGCCATTGGAGCGTGAAGCAACGTCAAAAAGGAAGACCTTTCTCTCTGTCTTTCTCTCACTGTCCACTCTGCCTGTCAAAAATAAAAAAAATAAAAAAAATAAAAAAAAATTAAATGTTCCCTGATAAAAAAACATTCAAAAGAATAAAGTCTGTGGATAATATCAGAAATACACAAACATAATTGCTGTAGCAATATCTGGGATTGAGTTAGCCCAAACAAAACCGGATATTTACGGTTTCATCCATTCATATCCGGACAAACTCCTGTGGAATTCGTATTCAATGTACCGAGAAAATCTCAGTAAAAATGGTTTTGGAGAAAATCAAAGTCTTTTCATTAGGCAAATGCATAAAATGCCATCTGTACAAACAGAAATAGCCTGTTTGTTTGCTGCAGTTCCTCTAGCATTCTCACTAGAAAATTAGAATGTGTAGAGCTGGTGTTCCCATGATGAACCAATTAGTGTTTCAACGGGACAAAATTAAATGTTCCCAGATAAAAACATTCAAACCAATAAAGTCCATCAATAATATCCAGAAAACACAAACACAGAGGATTTCACAATATTTTGGATTGAGTTAGCCAAAACACAACCGGATCTTTCTGGTTTCATCCAGTCATATCCGGACAAACTGGCATGGAATTCCAATGCAATAGAAGAAGAAAATCACTGTAAAAATGGTGTTGGAGAAAAGCAAAGTCTTTTCGTTAGGCAAGTGCATAAAATGTCATCTATACAAACAGAAATATCATGTTTGCTTGCCACAGTTGCTCTAGGTTTCTCCCTAGAAAATACAAATGTGTTGAGCTGGTGTCCCCATGATGAACCAATTAGTGATTCAACGGTACAAAATTACATGTTCCCTGAGAAAAACATTCAAAACAATAAAGTCCATCGATAATATGCAGAAAACACAAACACAGAGGCTTTCAAAATATTTCAGATTGAGTTAGCCAAAACACAACCGGATATTTCTGGTATCATCCTGTCATAATCGGACAAACTGGTGTGGAATTCGTATGCAATGGACCGAGAAAATCACAGTAAAAATGGTTTTGGAGAAAAGCAAAGTCTTCTCGTTAGGCAAGAGCATAAAATGTCATCTATACAAACAGAAATATCATATTTGTTTGCCACAGTTCCTCTAGCATTCTACATAGAAAATACGAATATGCAGAGCTGGTGTCTCCATTTGTTTTTTTTTATTTATTTATTTATTTTTTTTAAATTTTATTTAATGAATATAAATTTCCAGTGTACAGCTTATGGATTACAATGGCTACCCCCTCCCATAACTTCCCTCCCACCCGCAACCCTCCCCTCTCCCGCTCCCTCTCCCCTTCCTTTTGCATCGATTCATTTTCAATTCTCTTTATATACAGAAGATCAATTTAGTATAAAGATTTCAACAGTTTACACCAACATACAAACACAAAGTGAAACATACTGTTTGAGTACTAGTTATAGCATTAAATCACAATGTACAGCACATTAAGGACAGAGATCCTACATGAGGAGCAAGTGCACAGTGTCTCCTGTTGTTGGCCCAACAAATTGACACTCTAGTTTATGGCGCCAGTAACCATCCTAGGCTGTCGTCATGAGTTGCCAAGGCTATGGAAGCCTTCCAAGTTTGCCGACTCTGATCATATTTAGACAAGGTCATAAAAGACAGAGTGAGGATAGTAACCAATGATCCTAAGAGTGGCATTTACCAGGTTTGAACAATTATACAGCATTAAGTGGGGAAGAGGACCATCAGTACACACATGTTGGGAGTAGAGCCATTGGTGGTAGAGTAGAGGTTATGATTACAAAGGAATGAGGCCCAAGTGCACTAGACAGGGCCTAGAACAAAGGACAGAGTCATCATTAGAGGAGCTAAGAAAGGTGCTGTCTAAGCTACAATTAAGTTTTCTGCTTGAGAGGCAAATAGAACCTGATAGAAGGGGCTTGATAATAATCGGGTGGGCTTTAGGCCTTGTAAATTCAGAGGCCGAGACCTATCTATCTCTTCACATGGGGTATATCCTAAGGGAGGTGTGAACCTCCTAGGGGAAGGCACTCTGTTGACTTTCATTACTTGGCTGGCCTGGGAGCAGAGCTGGCCAGGTAAAGGCAGGGGGCATCTCTAACAAGAAATTTACAGTTCTACCTGCAATGTTGCTGACCCTACTTGGCCATCCCCTCAGCTGCAGTGGTCACTTTGGAAGTTGGGCTGAGTGAAGGGCTTTTCAGCTTAGAGCCAATAAGATCTGTGGCTCTGACCTGGGCATCCTTCAACTCCAGGGCAGCTCCATTTCCAGTGATCCAACTCTTGGCAGAGCTGCCGGGGCTCTTCACAAGCTGACTTCTGCTGAAGCCCAGGCTTACCACATTGAAAGCCACTGCAGTGGACTGGCCTGTTGGGTCTCCTTGAGGGCAGATCACTGTACAGATCAGCCATTAATAGGCCTGCCACCCATTGCTTCTGATGCCGAGCTTTCTTTTCCTCCTGGTTTGTGTTAAAGCAGACCAGAGGATGCAAGTCAAGGGAGTGCCCGTTTCCCATCTCTAATCTTCGGTGGCCTGAACTACAAGTCTATAGTCACAGGCATGTTCTGTAGTAGTTTTTCTAAGGTAGACAATGCCCATGAGGAAAATTATATTCTCACTTTAAAACTTTATTTCCCTCTGGTCTGAAAGGGAGGATTTTTCTACTTACTGTATACTTCGCTGATGGCGAAGTGAATCTAGCTATGAGATTATTATTTAAGTTCTTATTTTGGCTATGCTATTACAGAAAAATATTAGCCATCTCTTTTATAAGGTCTAAAGATTAAATTGTGCATCCTACAGATTCCTTCATAATAGAATTAGTTTCCTACCTTGAAGAGAATAGAGAAATGAAAGAACAAGTTGGGCTTAGAATAGAGAAATGAGGGAGCAAGTCCTAGATCGCTTGCTGACAATAGCAATATCACATGAATACTTAGCAAACTGTTTCAACCATTAGATAACAACTTAAGAAAACATTTACCAGAAGGTCCAATGCCTTCTATAAATTTTAAGAATCATGTATTTGAAAACACCTCTTAAAGATCTAACATGGTGTAGTTTGTTTAGCCAGTAAACTTAAGCACAACCATCTAAAATGTTTTTAGTTTCTTTCTACCAACAAGTCTAAAACATATGATACACAGATTCAGGTCCCACAAATTAAAATGTATCTTTGATTGATTTTAGCAGCTTAAATTTATGGACAATCTTATCGATAAGCCATTTAAAATAAAACTCTTAATAAAATTTCCCCATGTGGACATACAATATGTACACACATATAATATAGCATAATAGACCAATATAGCAATTTTAATAATAGCTTTTAAAATCTTTAACTCTTTTTGTAGATTGCCAATTGATTTGAATTGCTTTTTCTTTTTAGTAACCTCAGTTAACCATACTTTCTCTCAGTTGGTACTGTTAATACATTATTGGCTTCATCTGTTTACAGAGCCATCCCAAAGTACTGAATACAATAAAAGTAGCTGGAAAAAGTCCATAGGAACCTATAGGAGGACAGCTAAACACAGAACCAACAACGCTTTAGTTTTATGAGCAGCACATCATATATAACTGTGGATGACAAAAGACTTTAAGTCGCCATGTTTAAAATTATAAACTCATCAACCAACAAGAGGCACTTGCTTACTTCACAGTATTTTTGAAAGCACCTGTAGGATTTGACAAGTATTTAACCCTTTAGGCCTCTGGGGCTTTCTCATTAAGATAACTATCATGTCTAGTAACACAAGATCATTAGACTTTTCAATTCTCAAACATTTGTATTAATAGCATTTTCCATTATAGAAACTTAAAGTCTGGTACCACATCACATCTTGACAGTACTTCTAATATACTCCAAATAGACTGATTAGTTGGTGTCTCTATAAGATGAGAGACATAGGTCCTTCGATTTTTTCAGTTGGGCCCAAACTGGAAAAACCAAAGTCCAGGAATTACTGGAAATTTTAGAGACCAGATTGTTTGAAACTTTGATTTTTTGAATGCCTGTCAAGAATGCCAAGAAGGCTCAGAATCCAAAATATCTGGTTGAAATAAGATTTCTTAAAATCATGACATAACATAGACCAAATTTGATCTTGTTACAAGGTGATTATTCAAATCTTTGAAAATAAGCACATATTTAAGTAACCCATAGCTCTTAATAAAAATTCAGCTGTTTTTGAACAATTAGAATTTAACAGACATCAAGAGAACATAATAGATTACTTTAACACATTGCTTTAACAGAGCATCAGAGTTTAATTCTATGTCAAAGAGAAATTGAGCTTCCTGTGATCTTTTGCTGTGAGGTTTCCTTCCTTTACCTTCTTTCATATTGGTGACCGTGTTTCTGTGTTTCTGTGTGTAACACATCTTTAAGCATCTTTTGCAGGGCAGGATGAGTGGCAACAAATTCTTTCAGTTTCTGTTTGCTATGAAAAGTCTTAATTTCACCTTCATTCACAAATGAGAGCTTTGCAGGATATAGTATTCTGGGCTGGCAGTTTTTCTCTCTTAGTACCTGGGCTATGTCTCGCCATTCCCTTCTAGCTTGTAGGGTTTCTGATGAGAAGTCTGCTGTGAGTCTAATTGGAGATCCTCTAAGAGTAATCTGACGTTTCTCTCTTGCACATTTTAGGATCTTTTCTTTATGTTTCACTGTGGTGAGTTTGATTACAACATGTCGTGGTGAGGATCTCTTTTGGTCATGTTTATTAGGGGTTCTATAAGCTTCCTGTACTAAGATGCCTCTGTCCTTCTCCAAACCTGGGAAATTTTCTGCTAGTATCTCACTGAAAATGCCTTCTAATCCTTTCTCCCTCTCCATGCCTTCAGGAACTCCTAGAACCCGAATGTTGGGTTTTTTAATAGTATCATGTAGATTCCAGACAATATTTTTTAGATTTCTAATTTCTTCTACTTTTCTTTGGTTTGCCTGTTTCCTTTCCTGTTCTCTGTCTTCTAAGTCTGATATTCTCTCTTCTGCTTCGCCCATTCTGTTTTTAAGGCTCTCTAATGTGTTTGTCATTTGATCTATTGAACTCTTCATTTCATTATGATTTCTCGTCACTATCAAAGTTTCTTGTTTCACTAGTTGTTTCATTTCATTTTGATTCCTCCTTAATATTTCACTTTCACGAGAGAGATTTTCTATCTTGTCCATGAAGGATTTCTGTAGTTCAAGAATTTGTTTTTGAGAACTTCTTAATGTTCTTATCAATTTTTTGAGATCCACTTCTTGCATCTCTTCGATCTCATCATCTTCATAATCTTGCATTGGGGTGTCTTTTTCATTTGGGGGCGTCATAGTTTCTTCCTTGTTCTTGTTAGCTTGGTTTTTGTGTTTGTTGTTTGGCAAGTTGGAGATATTTGGTTTCTTCACTGTGGTGTTTTTTCTTGTTACACTATGGCTCTATATTAAGTGGACTGTCTGCTTTCAGTGGAGTCTTAGAGGCTTGAGATGAGTGTGGACTGAGCTGTGTTTGGTTCCACAGGGCTGAGGGTGTGTCAAAGATGACACTCCCAGGTTAGGTGTGGTAAATCTCTCTTTCTTTTTTTGATTTAAAAGGGAAGTAATTCCGCACAGCTGAACGTAATTGGAGTTAGTTAGCAGGCAAATGATATACCCACAGGAGCCAGAGATCAGAAGCTCTTTCCCAAGGACCACACAGGGAATCTGTGCTGCCCTCAGTGTGGGCTCCAATTCTTCTGCAGTCTCCCACTGGGTTGCCAAGTTAGATGCTAATCTCCTATTATTTCACCCCTCCCCCCAGAGTCAGGTGTTTCTGCTAGGCTCAGGGCTGGTGCAGACCTGAGGTCGCCCTGCTTATGATGTATGTCCAAAATGGCGCCTGCTCTGTCTTGCTCGCCTTTGAGAGGTGAGCGGAGAGAGAGAAACTTGTGTCCGTATCAGTCACTTTTTTTTAATTTTTTTTTTCTCTCTCTTCTAGTTAGCCTGGTGTAATTTTCCCCACAGAGTTTCAAGCCTCGTTCCCTCTAACCTCCTCTTTCCGCTTGCCTGCTGGTATCTTGGGCTATGGAGGTTCGGCTCACCTCGCGTTCCAGCGCTGGTGCGTTGAGTCTGCCGCTGGTGTCCCGAACTTGGGCTCCCACGCTCTCCACGCAGGTCCACTGTGAATCACTAGTTCCGGAAGAGTTTCCTCTGCTGTTTCATCCCCTACTCTTCCTTGACCCTGCAGTATCTCCACTTATATTAAATTTTCTCTCCCCCCGGACTAAGTGCGCTCCCTGCCTATTCCGCCATCTTGCCGCCTATCTGGTGTCTCCATTTGAAACCAATTACTGTATGCAAGCTCAAAATTAAATGTTCCCCGATAAAAAGCATTCAAAACAATAAAGTCCATTGATAGTATCCAGAAAAAATTAGCATAGAGGCTGTAGCAATATCTGGGATTGATTTAGCCAAAAAAACCGGATATTTCTGTTTACATCCAGTCATATCCGGACAAACTCCTGTGGAATTCGTATGCAATAGACCGAGAAAATCACAGTACAAATGGTTTTGGAGAAAAGCAAAGTCTTTTCGTTAGGCAAGTGCATTAAATGTCATCGATACAAACAGAAATATCATGTTTGCTTGCTGCAGTTCCTCTAGCTTTCTCCCTAGAAAATACGAATGTGTAGAGCTGGTGTCGCCATGATGAACCAATTAGTGTTTCCTTGGGACAAAATTAAATGTTCCCGGATAAAAACATTCAAAACAATAAAGTCCATTGATAGTATCCAGAAAAAACAAACACAGAGGCTGTACCAATATTTGGGATTGAGTTAGCCAAAACACAACCGGATATTTCTGATTTCATCCAGTCATATCCGGACAAACTGGTGTGGAATTGGTATGCAATGGACTGAGAAAATCACAGTAAAAATGGTTTTGGAGAAAAGCAAAGTCTTTTCGTTAGGCAAGTGCATTAAATGTCATCGATACAAACAGAAATATCATGATTGCTTGCCGCAGTTCCTCTAGCTTTCTCCCTAGAAAATACAAATGTGTAGAGCTGGTGTCCCCATGATGAACCAATTAGTGATTCAACGGTACAAAATTAAATGTTCCCTGATAAAAACATTCAAAACAATAAAGTCCACCGATAATATCCAGAAAACACAAACACAGAGGCTTTCAAAATATTTCGGATTGAGTAAGCCAAAACACAACTGGATATTTCTGGTTTCATCCTGTAATATCCGGACAAACTCCTGTGGAATTCGTATGCAATGGACGGAGAAAATCACAGTACAAATGGTTTTGGAGCAAAGCAAAGTCTTTTCGTTAGGCAAGTGCATAAAATGTCATCTATACAAACAGAAATAGCATGTTTGTTTGCTGCAGTTCCTCTAGGTTTCTCCCTAGAAAATACAAATGTTTAGAGCTGTTGTTCCCATGATGAACCAATTAGTGTTTCAGCGGTACAAAATTAAATGTTCCCAGATAAAAACATTCAAAACAATAAAGTCCATCGACAATATCCAGAAAACATAAACACAGTGGCTTTCACAATATTTCAGATTGAGTTAGCCAAAACAAAGCCGGATATTTCTGGTTTCATCCAGTCATATCCGAAAAAACTGGTGTGGAATTTGTATGCAATGTACCGAGAAAATCACAGTAAAAAGAGTTTTGGAGAAAAGCAAAGTCTTTTCGTTAGGCAAGTGCATAAAATGTCATCTATACAAACAGAAATATCAGGTTTGTTTATCGCAAATCCTCTAGATTTCTCCCTAGAAAATAGGAATGTGTAGAGCTGGTGTCTCCCTGTGGCACCAATTACTGTTTGCAAGATGAAAATTAAATGTTCCCTGATAAAAAACATTCAAAAAAAATAAAGTCCGTGGATAATATCAGGAATACACAAACACAGAGGCTGTAGCAATATCTGGGATTGAGTTAGCCAAGATAATACCGGATATTTCCGTTTTCTTCCCGTCATATCCGGACAACGTGGTGTGGAATTCCTATGCAATGTACCTATAAAATCACAGTAAAAATTGTTTTGGAGAATAGCAAAGTCTTTTCGTTAGGCAAGTGCATAAAATGTCATCTATACCAAACTGAAATATCATGTTTGTTTGCTGCAGTTCCTCTAGATTTCTCCCTAGAAAATACGAAAGTGTAGAGCTGGTGTCTCCATAATGAACCAATTAGTGTTTCAACGGTACAAAATTAAATGTTGCCTGATAAAAAGCATTCAAAACAATAAAGTCCATCGATAATATCCAGAAAACACAAACAGAGAGGCTTTCACAATATTTTGGATTAAGTTGGCCAAAACACAACCGGATATTTGTGTTTTCATCCAGTTATATCCAGACAAAGTGCTGTGGAATTCATTTTCAATGAACCAAAAAAATCACATTACAAATGGTTTTGGAGAAAAGCAAAGTCTTTTCTTTAGGCAAGTGCATAAAATGTCATTGATACAAACAGAAATATCATGTTTGTTTGTCGCAGTTCCTCTAGCTTTCTCCCTAGAAAATAGGAATGTGTAGATCTGGTGTCTCTATGTGGAACCAATTAGTGTTTCCAAGATCAAAATAAATGTTCCCCGACAAAAAACATTCAAAAAAATAAAGTCCCTGCATAATATCAGGAATACACAAACACAGAGGCTGTAGCAAAATCTGGGATTGAGTTAGCCAAAACAAAACCGGATATCTCCGGTTTCATCACGTCATATCCAGTAAACTGGTGTGGAATTCCTATGCAATGTACCGAGATATTCACAGTAAAAATGGCTTTGGAGAAAACCAATGTCTTTTCGTTAGGCAACTGCATAAAATGTCATCTATAGAAACAGAAATATCATGTTTGTTTGCCACAGCTCCTCTAGCTTTCTACGTAGAAAATACGAATACGTACAGCTGGTGTCTCCATGTGGAACCAATCACTGTATCCAACCTCAAAATAAAATGTTCCACGATAAAAAACATTCAAAAAACTAAAGTCCGTTGATAATATCCAGAAAACACAAACACAGAGGCTTTCACAATATTTCGGATTGAGTTAGCCAAAACAACCGGATATTTCTGTTTTCATGCAGTCATATCCGGACAAACTGGATTGGAAAACGTATGCAATGGACCGAGAAAATCACAGTATAAATGGTTTTGGAGCAAATCAAAGTCTTTTTGTTAGGCAAGTGCATAAAATGTCATCTACAGAAACAGAAATATCATGTTTTTTTGTCGCAGTTCCTCTAGCTTTCTACGTAGAAAATACGAAAGTGTAGAGCTGTTGTCGCCATGTTTAACCAATTAGTGTTTCGACGGTACAACATGAAATGTTCCCCGATAAAAACATTCAAAACAATAAAGTCCCTCGATAATATCCAGAAAACACAAACACAGAGGCTGTAGCAATATTTCGGATTTAGTTAGCCAAAACACAACCGGATATTTCCGGTTTCATCCAGTCATATCCGGACATAGTCGTGTGGAATTCGTATGCAATGGACCGAGAAAATCACAGTAAAAATGGTTTTGGAGAAAAGCAACATATTTTCTTTAGGCAAGAGCATTTAATGTGAACTATACAAAGAGAAATATCATGTTTGTTTTCCGCAGTTCCTCTAGCTTTCTCCCTAGAAAATGCGAATGTGTAGAGCCGGTGTCTCCATGTGGAAACAATTAGTGTTTCGCAGGACAAACTAAATTTTCCCTGATAAAAGACATTCAAAACAATAAAGTCTGTGGATAGCATCAGGAATACACAAACACAGAGGCTGCAGCAATATCAGGGATTGAGTTAGCCAAAACAAAACTGGATATTTCTGGTTTCATCCAGTTATATCTGGACACACTGGTGTGGAATTCGTATGCAATGGACCGAGAAAATCACAGTACAAATGTTTTGGAGAAAAGTAAGTATTTTCGTTAGGCAAGTGCATAAAATGTCAGGTATAGAAACAGAAATTTCATGTTTGTTTGCCGCAATTCCTATAGGTTTCTCTGTAGAAATTACGAATGTAATTACTGACGCCATGAACAAGAGTGTCAAATTGTTAAGTCAGCAACAGGAGTCACTGTGTACTTACATCCCATGTGGGATCTGTCCTTAATGTGTTGTCTAATGTGCAGTGATGCTATAACTAGTACTGAAACAGTATTTTTACACTTTGTGTTTCTGCATGGGTACAAACTGATGAGATCTTTACTAATTATATACTGAATCGATCTTCTTTATATAAAGATACTTGGAAATGAAAAAAAACCTGGTGTTAAATTGGAAAAGGCATAGAAAATTAATTATTTTTTAAAAAAATATTATGTAGGATCTCTGCCTTTAATGTGCTGTACTCTCTTATTTAATGCTATAACTAGTACTCCAACAGTATTTTCTTTAAAGTTTGTGTTGCTATATGGGGGCAAACTGTTGAAATCGTTACCTAATTTATTCTAAACTGATCTTTTGTATATAAAGAGAATTGAAAATGAATCATGATGTGATTGTAAGGGGAGAGGGTGCGGGAAAGGGGAGGGTTGTGGGTGGGAGGGAAGTTTTGGGAGGGGGAAGCCATTGTAACCCATGAGCTGTACTTAGGAAATTTATATTCATTAAATAAAAGTTTAATAAAAAAAAGAAATTACGAATGTATAGAGCTGGTGTCTCCATGTGGAAACAATTAGTGTTTCAATGGTACAAAATTAAATGTTCCCAGATAAAAAACATTCAAAACAATAAAGTCTGTGGATAATATCAGCAATACACAAACACAGAGGCTGTAGAAATATTTCGTATTGAGTCAGCCATAACACAACCGGATATTTCTGGTTTCATCCATTCATATCCGGACAAACTGGTGTGGAATTCGTATGCAATGGACCGAGACAATCACAGTAAAAATGGTTTTGGAGAAAAGCAAAGTCTTTTCGTTAGGCCACTGCATAAAATGTCATCGATACAAACAGAAATATCATGTTTGTTTGCCACAGTTCCTCTAGCTTTCTCCCTAGAAAATATGGATGTGTACAGCTGATGTCTCGATGTGGAACAAATTAGTGTTTCCAAGCACAAAATTAAATGTTCCCTGAAAAAAAACATTGAAAACTAAAAAATCCATGAATAATATCCAACAAACACAAACACAGTGGCTTTCACAATACTTCAGATTGAGTTAGCCAAAACACAACCGGATATTTCTGGTTTCATCAAGTCATATAAGGACAAAGTGGTGTGGAATTCGTTTGCATTAGACCGAGATAATCAGAGCAAAGATTGTTTTGGAGAAAAGCAAAGTTTTTTCATTAGCAAGAGCATAAAATGTCATCGATACAAACAGAAATATCATGTTTGTTTGTCGCAGTCCCTCTAGCTTTCTCCCTGGAAAATACGAATATGTAGAGCTGGTGTCTCCATGTGGAACCAATTACTGTATCCAAGCCCAAATTAAATGTTCCTTGATAAAAAAACATTCAAAACAATAAAGTCTGTGGATAATATCCAGAAAACACAAACACAGAGGCTGTAGCAATATCTGGCATTGAGTTATCCAAAACAAAACCGGATATTTCTGGTTTCATCTAGTCATATCCGGACAAACTGGTGGGGAATTCGTATGCAATGGTCCGAGAAAATCACGGTACACATGGTTTTGGAGAAAAGCAAAGTCTTTTCGTTAGGCAAGTGCATAAAATGTCATCGATACAAACAGAAATATCATGTTTGTTTGACGCAGTTCCTCTAGCTTTCTCTCTAGAAGATACGAATGTGTAGAGCTGGTGTACCCATGATGAACCAATTAGTGTTTCCAGGGTACAAAAATAAATGTTCCCTGATAAAAACATTCAAAACAATAAAGTCCATCGATAATATCCAGAAAACACAAACACAGAAGCTTTCATTATATTTCGGATTGAGTTAGCCAAAACACAACAAGATATTTCTGGTTTCATCCAGTCATATCCGGTCAAACTGGTGTGGAATTCGCATGCAATAGACCGAGAAAATCAGAGTAACATTTGTTTAAAGCAAAGTATATTCATTAGCAAGAGCATAAAATGTCATCGATACAAACAGAAATATCACGTTTATTTGTCACAGTCCCTCTAGCTTTCTCCCTGGAAAATACGAATATGTAGAGCTGGTGTCTCCATGTGGAACCAATTACTGTATCCAAGCTCAAAATGAAATGTTCCTTGATAAAAAAAACATTCAAAACAATAAAGTCTGTGGATAATATCCAGAAAACACAAACACAGAGGCTGTAGCAATATCGGGCATTGAGTTATCCAAAACAATACCGGATATTTCCGGTTTAATCCAGTCATATCCGGACAAACTGGTGGGGAATTCGTATGCAATGGTCCGAGGAAATCACAGTACAAATGGTTTTGGAAAAAGCAAAGTCTTTTCGTTAGGCAAGTGCATAAAATGTCATCGATACAAACAGAAATATCATGTTTGTTTGCCGCAGTTCCTCTAGCTTTCTCCCTAGAAGATACGAATGTGTAGAGCTGGTCTCCCCATGATGAACCAATTAGTGTTTCTAGGGTACAAAAATAAATGTTCCCTGATAAAAACATTCAAAACAATAAAGTCCACCGATAATATCCAGAAAACACAAACACAGAAGCTTTCATTACATTTCGGATTGAGTTAGCCAAAACACAACCAGATATTTCTGGTTTCATCCAGTCATATCCGGATAAACTGGTATGGAATTCGTATGCAATGGACCGAGAAAATCACAGTAAAATGGTTTTGGAGAAAAGCAAAGTCTTTTCGTTAGGCAAGTGCATAAAATGTCATGTATACAAACAGAAATATCATGTTTGTTTGCCACAGTTCCTATAGCTTTCTCTGTTGAAAATACGAAAGTGTAGACCTGCTGTCTCCATGTGGAACCAATTAGTGTTTCCATGCACAAAATTAAATATTCCCTGAAAAAAAAACATTCAAAAAAATAAAGGCCTTGGATAATATCCGGAATACACAAACACAGAGGATGCAGCAATATTTTGGATTGAGTTAGCCAAAACACAACCAGATATGTCTGGTTTCATCCAGTCATATTCGGAAAAACTGGTGTGGAATTAGTATGCAATGGACTGAGAAAATCACAGTAAAATTGATTTTGGAGAAAAGCAAAGTATTTTCGTTAGGCAAGAGCATAAAATGTTATCCATACAAACAGAAATATCATGTGTGTTTGTCGCAGTCCCCCTAGCTTTCTCCCTAGAAAATACGAATATATACAGCTGGTGTCTCCATGTAGAACCAATTACTGTATCCAAGCTCAAAATGAAATGTTCCCTGATAAAAAACATTCAAAACAATAAAGTCTGTGGATAATATCAGGAATACACAAACACAGAGGCTGTAGCAATATCTGGGATTGTGTTAGACAAAACAAAAGTGGATATTTCTGGTTTCATCCAGTCATATCTGGACAAACTATTGTGGAATTCGTATGCAATGGTCGAGAAAATAAAAGTACAAATGGTTTTGGAGAAAAGCAAAGTCTTTTCGTTAGGCAATTGCATAAAATATCATCGATAAAAACAGAAATATCATGTTTGTTTGCCGCAGTTCCTCTAGCTTTCTCCCTGGAAAATAGGAATGTGTAGAGCTGGTGTCTCCATGTGGAAACAATTAGTGTTTCCAAGAACAAAATTAAATGACCCTTCATAAAAAATATTCAAAACAATAAAGTCTGTGGATAATATCAGGAATACACAAACACAGAGGCTGTAGCAATATCTGGGATTGAGTTAGCCAAAACACAACGGAATATTTCTGTTTTCATCCACTCATATCCGGATAAACTGGTGTGGAATTCGTATGCAATGGACCGAGAAAATCACAGTAAAATTGGTTTTGGAGAAAAGCAAAGTCTTTTCGTTAGGCAAGTGCATAAAATATCATCTATACAAACAGAAATAGCATGTTTGTTTGCCGCAGTACCTCTAGCTTTCTCCCTAGAAAATATGAATGTGTAGAGCTGCTGTCCCCATGATGAACCAATTAGTGCTTCAATGGTACAAAATTAAATGTTCCCTAATAAAAAAGATTCAAAACAATAAAGTCCATTGATAGTATACAGAAAAAAACAAACACAGAGGCTGTAACAATATCTGGGATTGAGTTAGCCAAACAAAACCGGATATTTCCAGTTTTTTCCAGTCATATCCGGACAAACTGGTGTGGAATTCATATGCAATCGACCGAGAAAATCACAATAAACATGGTTTTGGAGAAAAGGAAAGTCTTTTCATTAGGCAAGTGCATAAAATGTCATCTATACCAAACACAAATATCATGTTTGTTTGCCACAGTTCCTCTAGCTTTCTCCCTAGAAAATACGAATGTGTAGAGCTGGTGTTCCCATCATGAACTAATTAGTGTTTCAATGGTAGAAAATGAAATGTTCCCTGATAAAAACATGCAAAACAATAAAGTCCATCGATAAAATCCGAAAAACACAAACACAGAGGCTTTCACATTATTTAGGATTGAGTTAGCCAAATCTCAACCGGACATTTCCGGTTTCATCCAGTCGTATTGGGACAAAGTGCTGTGGAATTCACATACAATGGACCGAGAAAATCAGAGTAAAACTGGTTTTGGTGAAAAACAAAGTCTTTTCGTTAGGCAAGTGCATAAAATGTCATCTATACACACAGAAATATCATGTTTGCTTGCCGCAGTTCCTCTAGATTTTGCCCTGGAAAATACGAATGTGTAGAGCTGGTGTTCCTATGATGAACCAATTAGCGTTTTTGCAGTACAAAATTAAAAATTCCCTGATAAAAAAGATTCGAAATAATAAAGTCTGTGGATAATATCAGGAATACACAAACACAGAGTCTGTAGCAATATCTGGGATTGTGTTAGCCAAAACAAAACTGGATAATTCAGGTTTCATCCAGTCATATCCGGTAAACTGGTGTTAAATTCGTATGCAATGGACCAAGAAAATCACAGTAAAAATGGTTTTGGAGAAAAGCAAACACTTTTCATTAGGCAAGTGCATAAAATGTCATCTATACATACAGAAATATCATGTTTGTTTGCCACAGTTCCTCTAGCTTTCTCCCTAGAAAATACGAATGTGAAGAGCTGGTTTCTCAATGTGGAAGCAATTAGTGTTTCGCAGCACAAAATTAAATGTTCCCTGATAAAAAACATTCAAAACAATAAAGTCTGTGCATAATATCAGGAATACACAAATACAGATTCTGTAGCAATACCTGGGATTTAGTTAGCCAAAACAAAACCGGATATTTCTGGTTTCATCCAGTCATTTCCGGACAAACTGTTGCGGAATTCGGATGCAATGGACCGAGAAAATCAGAGTAAAAATGCTTTTGGAGAATAGTAAATTCTTTTCGTTAGCCTAGTGCATAAAATATCATCGATACAAACAGAAATATCATGTTTGTTTGCCGCAGTTCCTCTAGCTTTCTCTCTAGAAAATACGAATGTGTAGAGCTGGTGTCCCATAATGAAGCAATTAGTGTTTCAATGGTAGAAAATTAAATGTTCCTTGATAAAAACATTCAAAACAAGTTTACCGACTCTGATCATATTTAGACAAGGTCAGAAAAGATAGAGTGAGGATAGTAACCAATGATCTTAAGAGAGGCATTTACCAGGTTTGAACAATTATACAGCATTAAGTGGGGGAGAGGACCATCAGTACACACAGGTTGGGATTAGAGCCATTGGTGGTAGAGTAGAGGTTATGATTACAAAGGAATGAGGCCCAAGTGCACTAGACAGGGCCGAGAGCAAAAGACAGAGTCATTATTAGAGGAGCTAAGATACGTGCTCTCTAAGCTTCAAGTAATTTTTCTGATTGAGAGGCAAACAGAACCTGATAGAAGGGGCTTGATAATAATCTGTTGGGCTTTAGGCCTTGTAAATTCAGAGGCCCAGACCTATCTATCACTTCACATGGGGTATATCCTAAGGGAGGTGTGAACCTCCTAGGGGAAGGCACTCTGTTGACTTTCATTACTTGGCTGGCCTGGGAGGAGAGCTGGCCAGGTAAAGGCAGGGGGCATCTCTAACAAGAAATTTACAGTTCTGCCTGCAATGTTGCTGACCCTACTTGACCATCCCCTCAGCTGCAGTTGTCACTTTGGAAGTTGGGCTGAGTGAAGGGCTTTTCAGCTTAGAGCCAATGTGGAACCAATGTGGAACCAATTAGTGTTTCGAAGCACAAAATTAAATGTTCCCTAAAAAAAAAAACATGCAAAACAATAGAATCTGTGGATAATATCAGGAATACACAAACACAGAGGTTGTAACAATATCTGCGATTGAGTTAGCCAAAACAAAACTGGATATTCCCGGTTTCATCCAGTCATATCCGGACAAACTGGTGTGGAATTCGTATGCACTGCACCGAGAAAATCACAGTAAAATTGGTTTTGGAGAAAAGCAAAGTCTTTTCGTTAGGCGAGTGCATAAAATGTCATCTATACTTCAGAAATATGTTTGTTTGCCACAGTTCCTCTAGCTTTCTACCTAGAAAATACGAATAATTAGAGATGGTGTCTCCATGTGGAACCAATTACTGTATCCAAGCTCAAAATAAAATGTTCCCTGACAAAAAATATTCAAAACAATAAAGTCCATTGATAATATCCAGAAAACACAAACACAGACGCTGTATCAATATCTGGGATTGAGTTAGCAAAAACAAAACCGGATAGTTCCAGTTTCATCCAGTCATATCCGGACAAACTGGTGTGGAATTCGTATGCAATCGACCGGAAAAATTTCAGTAAAAATGATTTCGTAGAACACCAAAGTCTTTTCGGTAGGCAAGTGCATAAAATGCCATGTATACAAACAATAATCATGTTTGTTTGCTGCAGTTCCTCTAGCTTTCTCGCTAGTAAATACGAATGTGTAGAGCTGGTGTCCCCATGATGAAGCAATTGGTGTTTCAATGGTACAAAACGAAATGTTCCCTGATAAAAACATTCAAAACAATAAAGTCCATCGACAATATCCAGAAAACACAAATACAAAGTATTTTACAATATTTCAGATTGAGTTAGCCAAAACACAACTGGATATTTCTGGTTTCATCCAGTCATATCCGGAAAAATTCGTTTGGAATTCGGATGCAATGGACCGAGAAAATCACAGTAAAAATTGTTTCGGAGAAAAGCAAAGTCTTTTCATTAGGCAAGTGCATAAAATGTCATCTAAATAAACAGAAATATCATGCTTGTTTGCCCCAGTTCCTCTAGTTTTCTCCCTAGAAAATACGAATGTGTAGAGCTGGTGTGTCCATGTGGAACCAATTAGTGTTTCCAAGAGCAAAATTAAATGTTCCCTGATAAAAAAACATTCGAAACTGTAAAGTCCGTGGATAATATCAGGAATGCACAAACACAGAGGCTGTAGCAATATCTGGGATTGATTTAGCCAAAAGAAAACTGAATATTTGCGGTTTCATCGAGTTATATCCAGAAAAACTGGTGTGGAATTCGTATGCAATGGACCTAGAAAATCAAAGTAAAATTGGTTTTGGAGAAAAGCAAAGTCTTCTCGTTAAGCAAGTGCATAAAATGTCATCTAAACAAATAGAAATATCATGTTTGTTTGCTGCATTTCCTCTAGCTTTCTGCCTAGAAAATACAAATATGTAGAGCTGGTGTATCCATGTGGAACCAATTAGTGTTTCCAAGGAAAAAATTAAATGTTCCCTGATAAAAAACATTCAAAACAATAAAGTCCATCGACAATATCCAGAAAACACAAATACAGAGGCTTTTACAATATTTCGGATTGAGTTACCGAAAAGACAACCGGATATTTCTGTTTTCATCCAGTCATAACCGAACAAACTGGTGTGGAATTCGTATGCAATGGACCAAGAAAATCACTGTAAAAATGGTTTTTCGGAAAAGCAAAGTCTTCTCGTTAGGCAAGTGCATAAAATGTCATGATTACAAACAGAAATATCATGTTTGTTCATCGCAGTTCCTCTAGCTTTCCCCCTAGAAAATAAAAATATGTAGAGCTGGTGTATCCATGTGGAAACAATTAGTGTTCCAAGAACAAAATTAAATGTTCCCTGATAAAAAACATTCAAAACAATAAAATCCTTCGATAATACCCGAAAAACACAAACACAGAGGCTGTAGCAATATCTGGGATTGAGTTAGCCAGAAAAAAACCAGATATTTCTGGTTTCATCAGGTGATATTCGGACCAAATGGTGTGGAATTCGTATGCAATGGACCGAGAAAATCACAGTACAAATGGTTTACAGAAAACCAAAGACATTTCGTTAGGAAAGTGCATAAAATGTCATCCATACAAACAGAAATATCATGTTTCTTTGCCACAGTTCCTCTAGCTTTCTCCCTAGAAAATACGAATGTGTAGAGCTGGTGTCCCCATGATGAACAAATTAGTGTTTCTATGGTACAAAATTAAATGTTCCCTAATAAAAACAATCAAAACAATAAAGCCCATCGATAATATCCAGAAAACACATACACAGAAGCTGTCACAATATTTCGGATTGAGTTAGCCAAAACACAACCGGATATTTCTGGTTTTATCCAGTCAAATCTGGACAAAGTCATTTGGAATCCGTATGCAATGGACCGAGAAAATCACAGTAAAATGGTTTTGGAGAAAAGGAGTCTTTTCGTTATGCAAGTGCATAAAATGTAATCTATACAAACAGAAATATCATGTTTTTTTGCCACAGTTCTTTTAGCTTTCTCCCGAGAAAATAAGAATATGTAGATCTGGTGTTTCCATGTGGAACCAATTAGTGTTTCCCAGCAGAAAATTAAATGTTCCCTGATAAAAAAAAATTCAAAGCAATAAAGTCCATGGATAATATCAGGAATACACAAACACAGAGGCTTTCACACCAATTCAGATTGAGTTAGCCAAAGCACAACCGGATATTTCTGGTTTCATCCAGTCATATCCGGAAAAACTGGTGTGGAGTTCGTATGCAATGGACTGAGAAAATCACAGTAAAAATGGTTTTGGAGGAAAGCAAAGTCTTTTCGTTAGGCAAGTGCATAAAATGTCATCTATACAAAGAGAAATATCATCTTTGTTTGCCGCAGTTCCTCTAGCTTTCTCCCTAGAAAATAGGAATGTGTAGAACAGGTGTCCCTGTGATGAACCAATTAGTGTTTCTAAGGTATAAAATTAAATGTTCCCTGATAAAAAACATTCAAAACAATAAAGTCCGTGGATAATATCAGGAATACACAAACAGAGAGGCTGTAGCAATATCTGGGATTGAGTTAGCCAAAACAAAACCGGATATTTCAATTTTCACCCAGTCATATCCGGACAAACTGGTGTGGAATTCGTATGCAATGGACGGAGAAAATCACGGTAAAAATGGTTTTGGAGAAATGTAAAGTCTTTTCGTTAGGCAAGTGCATAAAATGTCATCTATACAAACAGAAATATCATGTTTGTCGCATTTCTTCTAGCTTTCTCCCTAGAAAATACGAATGTGTAGAGCTGGAGTCTCCATGTGGAACCAATTAGTGTTTCAACGGTACAAAATTAAATGTTTCCTGATAAAAACATTCAAAACAATAAAGTCCATCGATAATATCCAGAAAAAACAAAAAAAGAAACTTTCACAATATTTCGGATTGAGTTAGCCAAAACACAAACGGATATTTATGTTTGCATGCAGTCATATCCGGACAAACTGGTGTGGAATTCGTATGCGATGGACCAAAAAAATCACAGTAAAAATGGTTTGGGAAAAGCAAAGTCTTTTCATTAGGCAAGTGCATAAAATGTCATCTATACAAACAGAAATATCATGTTTGTTTGTCACAGTTCCTCTAGTTATCTCCCTAGAAAATACGAATGTGTAGAGCTGGTATCTGCATATTGAACCAATTATTGATCGCAAGCACAAAATTAAATGTTCCCTAAAAAAAAACATTCAAAACAATAAAATCTGTGGATAATATCATGAATACCCAAACAGAGAGGCTGTAGCAATATCTGGGATTGAGTTAGCCAAAACAAAACCGGATATTTCCTGTTTCATCCAGTCATATCCTGACAAACTCGTGTGGAATTCATATGAAGTGTACCGAGAAAATCTCAGAAAAATGGTTTTGGAGAAAAGCAAAGTCTTTTCGTTAGGCAAGTGCATAAAATGTCATCTATACAAACAGAAATATCATCTTTGTTTGCCGCAGTTCCTCTAGCTTTCTCCCTAGAAAATACGAATGTGTAGAGCTGGTGTCTAAATGTGGAACCAATTAGTGTTTCAACGGTACAAAATGAAATGTTCCCTGATAAAAACATTCAAAACAATGAAGTCCATCGATAATATCCAGAAAACACAAACACAGAGGCTGTAGCAATATTTTGGATTGAGGTAGCCAAAACACAACTGGATATTTCTGTTTTCATCCAGTCATATCCGGACAAAGTGGTGTGGAATTCATATTCAATGGTCAGAGAAAATCATAGTAAAATGGTTTTGGAGAAAAGCAAAGGCTTTTCGTTAGGCAAGTGCATAAAATGTCATGTATACAAACAGAAATATCATGTTTGTTTGCCGCAGTTCCTCTAGCTTTCTCCCTAAAAAATACGAATGTGTAGAGCTGGTGTCCCCATGTGGAACCAATTAGTGATTCCAAAGACAAAATTAAATATTCCCGGATAAAAAACATTCAAATCATAAAGTTCATTTATATTATCAGGAATACACAAACACAGACCTGTAGCAATATCTGGGATTGAGTTAGCCAAAACAAAACCGGATATTTCCGGTATCATCCAGTCATATCCGGACAAACTGGTCTGGAATTCATATGCAATGGACCGAGAAAATCACAGTAAAAATGGTTTTGGAGAAAAGCAAAGTCTTTTCGTTAGGCAAGTGCACAAAATGTCATCTATACAAACAGAAATATCATGTTTGTTTGACGCAGTTCCTCTAGGTTTCTCCCTAGAAGATACGAATGTGTAGAGCTGTTGTCCCCATGATGAACCAATTATAGTTTCAATGGTTCAAAATTAAATGTTCCCTGAAAAAAAACATTCAAAAAAATGAATCCACCGATAATATCCAGAAAACAGAAACACAGAGGCTGTAGCAATATCTGGGATTGAGTTAGCCAAAAAAAAACCCGGATATTTCCGGTTTCATCCAGTCATATCCGGACAAAGTGGTGTGGAATTCGTATGCAATGGACCGAGAAAAGCACAGTAAAAATGGTTTTGGAGAATAGCAAAGTCTTTTCGTTAGGCAAGTGCATAAAATGTCATGTATACAAACAGAAATATAATGTTTGTTTGCCACAGTTCCTCGAGCTTTCTCCCTATAAAATACAAATATGTACAGCTTGTGTCTCCATGTGGAACCAATTACTGTATCCAAGCTCAAAATGTTCCCCGATAAAAAACATTCAGAACAATAAAGTCCATTGATAATATCCAGAAAACACAAACACAGAATCTGTAGCAATATCTGGGATTGAGTTCGCCAACAAAAAACCGAAAATTTCCGGTTTCATCCAGTCATATCCGGTCAAACTGCTGTAGAATTCATGTGCAATGGACCGAGAAAATCACAGCAAAAATGGTTTTGGTGAAAAGCAAAGTATTTTGTTAGGCAAAAGCACAAATTGTCATCTAGTGTTTCTACGGTACAAAAATAAATGTTCCCTGATAAAAACATTCAAAACAATAAAGTCCATTGATAATATCCACAAAATACAAACACAGAGGCTGTAGCAATATTTCGGAATTATTTAGGCAAAACACAACTGGATATTTCTGGTTTCAACATTCATATCCGGACAAAGTGGTTTGGAATTCGTATGCAATGGACAGAGAAAATCACAGTAAAATGGTGTGGAAAAAAGCAACGTATATTCGTTAGGAGGGGCATAAAATGCCATCAATACAAACAGAAATATAATGTTTGTTGGCTGCAGTTCCTCTAGCTTTTTCCCTAGAAAATACGAATATGTAGAGCTAGTGTCTCCATGTGGAACCAAATACTGTATCCAAGCTCAAAATAAAATGTTCCCTGATAAAAAACACTCAGAACAATAAAGTCCATTCATAATATCCAGAAAACACAAACACAGAAGCTGTCGCAATATCTTGGATTGAGTTACCCAAAACACAACCGGATATTTCCGGTATAATCCAGTCATATCCGGACAAACTGGTGTGGAATTCGTATGCAATGGACCAAGAAAGTCACAGCAAAAACGGTTTTGGAGTAAAGCAAAGTCTTTTTGTTAGGCAAGTGTATAAAATGTCATCTATACAAACAGAAATATCATGTTTGTTTGTCGCAGTTCCTCTAGCATTCTCCCTAGAAAATACGAATGTGTAGAGCTGGTGTCTCCATGTGGAAACACTTAGTGTTTCAACGGTACTAAATTAAATGTTCCCTGATAAAAAACATTCAAAACATTAAAGTCTGTGGATAATATAAGGAATAGACAAACACAGAGGCTGTATCTATATCTGGGATTGAGTTAGGCAAAACAAAACCGGATATTTCCGGTTTCATGTAGTCATATCCGGAAAAACTGGTGTGCAATTCGTATGCAATGGACCCAGAAAATCAGAGTACAAATGGTTTTGGAGAAAAGCAAAGTCTTTTCATTAGACAAGAGAATAAAATGTCATCTATACAAACAGAAATATCATGTTTGTTTGCCGCAGTTCCTCTAGCTTTCTCCCTAGAAAATACGAATGTGTGGAGCTGGTGTCCCCATGAAGAACCAATTCGTGTTTCTACGGTACAAAATTAATGTCCCCTGATAAAAATATTCAAAACAATAAAGTCCATCGATAATATCCAGAAAACACAAAAACAGAGGCTTTCATAATATTTCGGATTGAGTTAGCCAAAACACAACCGGATATTTCCAGTTTCATCCAGTCATATCCGTAGAAACTGGTGTGGAATTCATATGCAATGGACGTAGATAATCACAGTAAAAATTGTTTTGGAGAAAAGCAAAGTTGTTTCATTAGGCAAGTGCATAAAATGTCATCTATACAAACAGAAATATCATGTTTGTTTGTCACAGTTCCTCTAGCTTTCTCCCTAGAAAATACGAATATATACAGCTGGTGTCTCCATGTGGAACCAATTACTGTATCCAAGATCAAAATGAAATGTTCCCTAATAAAAAACATTCAAAAAAATAAATTCTGTGGATAATATCCAGAAAAAACAAACACAGATGCTGTAGCAATATCTGGGATTGAGGTACCCAAACACAACTAGATATTTCCGGTTTCATCCAGTCATATACGGACAAAGTGGTGTGGAATTTGTATGCAATGGACCGGGAAAATCACAGTAAAGATAGTTTTGGAGAAAAGGAAAGTTGTTTCGGTAAGCAAGTGCATAAAATGTCATCGATTCAAACAGAAATATCATGTTTGTTTCCCGCAGTTCCTCTAGCTTTTTCCCTAGAAAATACGAATGTGTAGAGCCGGTGTCCCCATGATGAACCAATTAGTGTTTCTACGGTACAAAATTAAATGTTCCCTGATAAACACATTCAAAACAATAAAGTCCATCAATAATATCCAGAAAACACAAACACAGAGGCTTTCACAATATTTCGGATTGAGTTAGCCAAAACACAACCGCATATCTCTGGATTCTTCCAGTCATATCCGGACAAACTGGTGTGGAATTCATACTAAATGATCCGAGAAAATCACAGTAAAAATGGTATTTAGAAAAGCAAAGTCTTTTCGTTAGGCAAGTGCATAAAATGTCATCTATACAAACAGAAATATCATGTTTGTTTGCCGCAGTTCCTCTAGCTTTCTCTCTAGAAAATACAAATGTGTAGAGCTGGTGTCTCCATCTGGAACCAATTAGTGTTTACAAGCATAAAATTAAATGTTCCCTGAAAAAAAACATTGAAAAATATAAAGTCCATGCATAATATCAGGAATACACAAACACAGATGCTGTAGCAATATCTGGGATTGAGTTAGCCAAAAAAAAAAAAAAACGGATATTTCTGTTGCCGTTGAATTCTCCACAATATTGCAATGGGTTCATTTCTGAGAAGAGCAGCGTGGTGGGGGCAAGAGGCGTGGAGTCAACACACAGACCCCGGGAGTCTGGTGAGAGCAGGCTTGAGGCGAGCAGCCTGCAGACTCATTTATTACAGTTGATACAACAGCTTATATAGCCAAGACCAGCCAATCTGGTCAAGGGCCGGTCTATACCCCAACCAATCATAGCCTGTTGCCAGGCAGTTTCCAGAGCCATCCAATCACAGCCTGTCGCCAGGCAGTTTCAAATCCATCCAATCACAGCCTGTCGCCAGGCAGTTTCAAATCCATCCAATCACAGCCTGTTGCCAGGCAGTTTCCAAAGCCAGGTGGGTTTCAAAGCCATTCCTGACTAACTGACGCTCGCTTGCCAGTGGCCACCTTGGCATGGCCTTCTCATTCCACTACATTTCCCCCTTTTCGTTTATTTTTTGAGCAACAGGAGGCATGATTCTTGGCCATACCATTGTTGACCCCGTTTCCATGTGGTCTCCGTACGCAGCTGTGCCTGTCTTAGGTTGTCCCCCAGGGGATCTTACCCGTCATTGACTAACCAGCGCTCAAATCGAGAGACTACAGGATTGCTTGCTCAGATAGGGGTAGGAATGAGGAATAACGGTTATCAGGAATGGCATGACCACACACAGGCTGTGGGCCATTAGAGTGGCTGACCAGAGCTAGTGGGGTACACAATGGTGTAAGACCCCCGAAAGGTGTCCCACACTTCTACCGACCCCAGAAACACGAATTCCATTCCAATCGCTGTAAAGAACATGAGGAAGTTTATTTCATCTGCGCAGATGGGCCAAACTCTTAAGCACAACAACACCCTCTGGTGCAGTGTGAGAAGAGAGGCCCCGATCATCAACTGCTCAAAGTATTTAAGACTAAAAACCACAACATTAGCATATCTCCACAGCATGACACAAAGGATCACAAGATAAACCGCAGCATGACAAATTCTCATAAGATGCATGACAAATTCTCATAAGATGCAGGGTTTTTCCAGGGTGAGGGGACAAAAGACCTTGAGCAAGCATAAACACGGGGTCATCATGACCAAAAACTTAACATAGCTCCTAAAATAATTATCACATGCTCCATTATCTCATAAAAGCATTAGCACAATCATCACATGCTACAAGTTTAACTAAAGTTCAATTAGCTCATGAAAGCATTTTGCAAGCCCAGCTATTTTGTACAAAAGCAGAACAATATGCAGTTAGCCAAGCGACTCCATTTTAAACCCAGGCTGTCTTATTTTCTCTCTTTAAACCTGTCTAATTTCTTTCTTTAATTTCTTTCAATGGTAACAGATGTGGCTTTGGGCAGTTTCTCAGGGTAGGATGATAGGGCAGGTGCGTCTGCTAACAAGGCGGAGTCTCGGTATTGTTCAGCTGGTTCTGGTTGGCTGTCAGTTGCAGGCTTGATGTTTCTGGCTGGTACCCAAATGGGCTGTTCCGCATTCTCTGGAAAGACACAAGCATATCCTCGACCTTTGGTTAGCAGGGGGTGTGGTCCTTTCCATTCTCCTGTCAGGGGGTCTTTCCATCTAACCATAGGGGCTGGGGTCTGGGATGGAAAGGATCCCCAGTGTTTATAAGCTGGGCTGATCCCTTGGGAATCAAAAGTAAGAAAATTGATAGTGAAAAGGACCTCAGTCAAAGCAAGCTGTGGGTCTGAGGGTATATGATTATTTTTTTTGCCTTTGTAAGAGATCTTTAATCGTCCTATGAGTTCTTTCAATAATTGCCTGTCCCTGTGGGTTGTATGGGATACCTGTAGCAGACTGTATGTTCCAAGATTTCAGGAAGGAAGTAAATTCCTGTGATGTATACGCTGGCCCGTTATCAGTCTTTATGGTCCAGGGGACACCAAGGACCAGCATGGCTGATTTAACTGCCTTTATCACATTACTAACCTTTTCTCCGGATTGGGCTGTTGCAAATACAGCCTTTGAATAAGTATCTACCACCACATGAACAAACTTAAGTTTACCAAAGGAATTAATGTGGGTGATGTCCACTTGCCATAGTTTATTAGGAGCAAGGCCTCGTGGGTTCACTCCTGCTTGTTGCAGTGGGCCTAATGGGGCGAGGGGTGCACAATTCTTGCAAGAGTGCACTAGGTGTTTGCATTGGCTCATTGTTAGCTCTGGGAAAAGCAATTTTATGTTGCTTGCTGACATATGAAATTTTTGGTGTAAAATATGGGCTTGTTCTAAGTGTCCAATGGAAGCCGTGTTGCAGGAGATAAGACGATCAACCTTTCTGTTGCCTTGGAAAATAAAGCCAGGTAACCCAGTATGTGATCTTATGTGTGAGATATACCATGGGTATTTTCTGTTCTCAGTTAGCTCTTTAAGTGTTGTGAACATCTGGTCAATTGGTTTACTGGTCGGGTTAAAGATTGCAAAAGGGATCGTCTTTGCTACCTGTACTGAGTATTTGCTGTCCGAAAATATATTTACTGGTCCATCTTGGCTGAGGAGTAGAACCTTGACTATTGCTCTTATTTCTCCCAACTGTACTGATCCCCCATGGGGTTCTACATGGATCTTATCTTTTTCTGTTAAAGATTTGATCACTATTCCAAAGAGTGACTTGTTGGCATCCGTAAACGCACATGGTGCCATGGGTATAGGTTGATTAGCAGGGAAAGCATGTTTTGGATAGTCTATCTCTAAGGTTTTTAGTGTCTGGAGTAGCCTGTCTGCTGGCAGGTGATTGTCAATCTGTCCTGGAAAATTTATCATTAAAGTTTGAAAGAGCGTGCTGTTCTGCATCAATGTTGACAGTTCCAATTGTGATAGTGGTAGGACCATTATGTCTGGCTCTGTGTTAAATATCTTATTGGTATAATATCTTAATTTAAGTCCCATCATAAGGATGGCATCTACTTTGTTTACTATTTTACGACAATCGCTCCAGGCTATGTGCACCCAAAAAAGTGGTCCATGTCGTTGCCAAATAACTCCTAAGGGGGCCTTGAAGGTAGATATGGTTATGGCAAATAGAGGCACCTGAGGGTCATATCTACAGGTTTTTAAATTTGACAACTGGATGTTAATCTTTTCTATAGTGGATTTGGCTGCTGGTGTCAATGTGATTTTTGAGGAAGGGCTGTTTCCTTTAGTCAATAAATCGTATAGCGGTCTAAGTTCTGCAGGTGTTAGGGGAAGGAAGGGCTTCAGCCAATTGATTTGGCCACATAGTTACTGAAGTTCATTAAGTGAGTATTTATGCTTGACTTTCAGGTTTGGGCCCAGTGGAGATATATGGGAGGAGATTTGATAACCCAAGAATTGAAAGGGAGGAAAATGTTGTACTTTTTCTGTGGCAACAGACAAACCCAGGAATTGTAAATTTCTTACTGTCTCACTTAGACAGGCATTCAGAATTGCTGCATTCTTGTGAGCAAGTAAGATATCATCCATATAATGTATGACCAAGCACTGATCTTTAAGTGCGCTGGTCGCATGAGAAACGTATCTTTGGCAAATAGCAGGGCTATTTTTCATGCCTTGTGGGAGCACTGTCCACTGGAATCTTTTTGCAGGGAGCTGGAAATTGGGCTCCCATACTGTAAAGGCAAAGTAAGCCTTATCCTGCTCTGCAATGGGGATGGAAAAGAAGCAATCTTTGATATCAATGGTAACTATGTGATATCCATTAGGAATGACCCCTGGATGGGGAATGCCGGCCTGGAATGTTCCCATCTTTTTAATATTTTTGTTAATAGCTCTCAAATCCTGTAGAAGCCTATATTTTCTCTGTTTCTTTGGTATCACAAAAATGGGCGTGTTATGAGGGCTAGTGGAGGGTTCTATGTGTCCCTTTTCCAATTGTTCCTGTACCAATTCTTTAAGGATGCTAAGTTTGGGTTGTAATATTGGCCACTGCTCTACCCAGATGTTTCCTGTTTTTTCCCCATTCAATGGGGATTGGGCTTGGCTTTTGTATGAGGTGAGCAGTGGCCCCTAGAATTGGGGGTGAATCTTACTTGTAGGTTCTCCATTAAAGCTGCTGGCTTGTGGAGATTTGTGATCCGTAGTAAGGACCGCTTGCATTTGTGAGAGCACATCTCTCCCCCATAAGGTCATGGAAACCTCAGCAATTAGTGGAAAGATGGTTCCTGTATCTCCATTGTCATCTCGCCAAGTTACGGGCGTGATGACTTGATCAGCCAATTTTAATCCTCCAACACCTTGGAGGTCAGGTCTGGGTGCTGTCTTCCAATGTTGTATTTTTCTTGCATCCCTAGCTTTTAAAACAGTAACATCTTCTCCCGTATCAATTAAACCTACAAAGGCAATGTCATCTAAATATAGGGTCAATTTTGGTCTCAGATTGAAGATGGGCATCGACCAGTTAATGGTAGTGGGACTCCCTCTTACTTGCTGGGCTGAGGGCCGCCCCACTGGGAGTTTAAAGGCTTGGTCTTGCAATCTTTTGCCCAATGAAAGCCTTTTTTACATCTGGGACACAGTGTTTTGGGCTTGCCCCATTTTGCAGCGTTTGGGCAGTTTCGCCGTAGGTGTCCTATTTCCTGGCATCCCCAACAAACTGGAGGGTTATTAGACTTCTTTGTGCTCAATTTGTTAATGGCCACAGTCAGGGCTTGTATGGGAGTATCAGCAGGGTTTACCTCTTTTGTGGCTATTATCCATTTAGAAATGTCTTCATTACGGACTGGGGCAATTGCTGCTTTTGCCTCCTTGGTAGCACCTTCCCAAGCTAATTGTTTGACCAAATTGTCTTGATCAGGGCCAGGCAGTAATCTTTTCTCTACTGCCTCCAAGACTCTGGCAAGGAAATCGGGGAACCATTCGCTTGGGCCTTGAACTAGGTTTCTAAAGAGCTGACTATAATCAGGAGGATTTATATTTTTTAAGGCTTTAAGTGCCAAATCTCTGACCTGATCAAAATAGGCAACTACTCCAATGCGGGCCTGTTCTTGAGGATATATGTAGGTGCCACGGCTTGTAAGCATATCAAAGGTTACTGCTATTCCATAGGCAGCATTATTCCTCTCCACAGTTTCAGCCACTTCCTCATAGGAGGCTTTCCACTGTAAAAACTGTGGTCTTGACAAACATGCCTTGAGCAGTGCAACCCAGTCAAAATGAGTTTGGAGGTTTGCTGCCCATTGTTTGAGCACTTGTTCAAAGTACGGAGAGTCAGGACCTGACTCTTGAGAAGCCTTTTTTAGCATAGTAAGGTCATTTATGGGCGTTGGAATCCAGGGCCTGAATTCTGCATCCGCTCCTGTATTAACAGCAAATGTGCAGGTGGGACGGGGTCCAGCTGCTGCCCTAAGAGCTTGGGGTGCCCGAGGACTGCCACAAATGTGGGGATCCTCACTGGGTGTGGATGGGATGACCTCGCATGAGTTATTGTGTGAAGGTCCTCTTAGTTCATCCCACGGGTATGTGGGGGGTGGCTGACTAGGCATTGCTACCTTGTTTGCTACGTTGTTTTTTTCACTGTCGGAGTTCTCTCTCCCTAAGTCAGCAACCATTGTCTGTGAGACAGGGACCTGGAGTGTCAGGCTCCTATCACTCACAGATTCACGATCTTTGATAATCTGCACAGGATTCTGAGAGGGGGGTATCTTTCCCATGTCTGAGCGCTTAAGAGCGGCATGGTATGCCAACTCTAGCCAGAGGAAAGACACATAGAGCACTGCTACCGTAACAAAGCAAATTCCTAGTACCTCAACTGTGGATGGCATTTTGTAGGAGGTTTCCCTATGCTAGACAAACAGATAGTGGTGTATCAGATCGTACGTATGTCTTGTGCTTAGTGGGGGACTTCCTTGATTTGTTAGGTCAAGGCCGTATGCCCACACGGTGTCTCTGGAGCATCACCTCTCTCGAATGAGGGAAGATGACTTGGTTCCGAATTCTGGGATGATCAGTCCCTTATGTGAATTCGCCGGGCGAACCGAAAGTAAAAGGAGGAGCCGAGAAGCGATGTACACTTCAGGGCGGTGTGTGCTAACCTGGGGTCACTTAGACCGAGGACAAGGACAAGGAAAGGGGCATAGGAGGGGGTTCTGTGCTCACCCTCACAGAACCGAATAGCACACAAAACACCGAGGGGCCTACTTGCCGAAATCCAGGGGGGACCTCGCCGAGTCCGACACACTGTCTCTTTCTGAGTCACGTTGGCGCGCCAGATGTTGCCGTTGAATTCTCTACAATGTTGCAGTGGGTTCGTTTCTGAGAAGAGCAGCGTGGTGGGGGCAAGAGGCGCGGAGTCAACACACAGACCCCGGGAGTCCGGTGAGAGCAGGTTTGAGGCGAGCAGCCTGCAGACTCATTTATTACAGTTGATACAACAGCTTATATAGCCAAGACCAGCCAATCTGGTCAAGGGCCGGTCTATACCCCAACCAATCACAGCCTGTTACCAGGCAGTTTCCAGAGCCATCCAATCACAGCCTGTCGCCAGGCAGTTTCAAATCCATCCAATCACAGCCTGTCGCCAGGCAGTTTCAAATCCATCCAATCACAGCCTGTTGCCAGGCAGTTTCCAAAGCCAGGTGGGTTTCAAAGCCATTCCTGACTAACTGACGCTCGCTTGCCAGTGGCCACCTTGGCATGGCCTTCTCATTCCACTACATATTTCTGATTACATCCACTCATATCCGGACAAACTGGTGTGGAATTCGTATGCAATAGACCGAGAATATCACAGTAAAAATGGTTTTGGAGAAAAGCAAAGTCTTTTCGTTAGGCAAGTGCATCAAATGTCATCTATACAAACAGAAATATCATGTTTGTTTGCCACAGTCCCTCTAGCTTTCTCCCTAGAAAATACGAATGTGTAGAGCTGGTGTCCCCATGATGAACCAATTAGTGTTTCAATGGTACAAAATTAAATGTTCCCTGATAAAAACATTCAAAACTGTAGGCAGCCCATAAAACAGTCCTAGACAAGTCAAGGTCAGTCTTGGCTTGTAGAATTCCTGGGAGGAGAAAATGTCACCTGTTCCCATGCTCCAGGAGAATGATCAAACAAGAACACTCCGCCAAAATTATCTATGTTATGACTGTGTTGCAGAAAAGCCTGATAAGTTGCTTGCCTTTATTGTTCACTTCTGTGGCCTTGGGCTGCAGCTGGTTATGTATAAAATATCGCTGAGATGCTGGAATAAACGAGCCTTGATCAGACTTTTGTCTTGGCTCCATTCTCTGCGCCCTTGTCCCTCTTTTCATTCACACTCCCTCCTTCAGGTTCCGTTCGACAGGTGCGGCTGGCCCGCATCAGGTGGCGCCCGAACAGGGACCTGAATACGAGGGTCAGAAGTGAGGAACCCCACCAGAAAGGCCGCGGCGACAGCAGAATAATGAGAGGAAGACGGTAAGTACCCAATACCGTTTGCCTCCAGATAGGTGTGAAAGGGGCAATTATGGGACAAGCACAAGGTAAGCAAGCCGTGATAAAGGCTGTAAAAACATTATTGCAGACGCAGGGAATAGGGTTAAAAAAGCGAGCCATAGAACAGTTCATTGATGCTATAGAAACAATTAGTCCCTGGTTCGCAGAAGAAGGGGTAGTGAATGAGCAACATTGGGATTTGCTCGGAAAAGACTTAAATGAGCATTTACAAAAAAATGGGCCGGAATCTCTGCCGGTAGTTATATTTTCTCTATGGTCTCTTATTCAGGAGACTCTAGCACAGCAAAAGGATAAAACACTACTTCAGGGTGCTGTAAGTTTTCTACAGGAAAAGATAGAAGAGGCTCGGAGCCAATCTTCCCAGATAGGCGATGAGGAAGTGTACGAGCCTCCCCAGAGTCCTAGGAAAGAGGAACCTTCTTCTCCATCGGCTCCTCCTTTGGAGCTGTCGCAATTACAAAATGAGATACTTGAATTAAAACAACAGATAACTCAACAATCTCAGTTCATAAAGCCTTCCTTTTCTGCCTCTCAAAAATCAGGGGTTAATAACTCGTTGTATCCCAAAAAAGGTGTAGAACAAGTGATACGTGAGGCTGCCCAAAGAGGAGAACCGGGAGCTGATCAGCTCTTAGGGGCTTTCCCAGTAGAAGAATTTATGGAACAGGGGCAGGCCATGAGAAGACATCACCCTGTTCCATTTAAAATTTTAAAAGACTTAAAAGCTGCCTGTGATGCCTATGGCCCTACTGCTCCCTACACTCAAACGTTGCTTGATAGTCTTGCTCAAACTGTGCTGGCTCCCGCAGACTGGAAAACTATTGCCTGTGCATGCTTGTCAGGAGGAGATCATTTATTGTGGAGAGCTGAGTTTTTTGACCAGTGCTGGCGTACAGCCAAGTTAAATGCACAAGGAGGAAATGGTGATTGGGATTTTGACATGTTAGCAGGGGAAGGTGCATATGAGGTATTCAGCAGCAGATAAGACAACCGATTGCTGTTTTTCAGCAAACTGCGGCCGCTGCACAACGAGCTTGGAATATCTTGCCCACAAAGGGAGCAAAAATGGGTGAATCCTTGTCAAAGACTGTCCAGGGCCCTGATGAACCATACTCGGAGTTTGTCAACCGCTTGCTACAGGTGGCTGGAAAGATATTTGGTGACCCCCAGGCAGGATTGGATTTTGTAACACAGTTAGCATATGAGAACGCTAACATGCCATGCAAACAGGCTATTCGACCTTATAGAAAGAGAACTGATTTAGATGGATACATTAAGATCTGTGCAGATATTGGTCCATCTTATACGCAGGGTCTAGCGATGGCTGCTGCCTTGCAGGGAATGTCATTGCAGGAGTCAGCCCGAAGGATGATAACTGATAAAAAGGGGTGTTTTAGATGTGGAAAAAAGGGTCACATGCGTAGAGACCGTCCCCAAAATAATAATAGAGGGAGACCTTCACCGGGGATGTGCCCAAAATGTAAAAGAGGAAAACATTGGGCTAATGAGTGCCGGTCAAAAATGGATAAAAATGGCAGACCTCTTATTGATGCTAATTCGGGAAACTGGAAGAGGGGCTCGCCCCAGGCCCCAAACCAGAACACCCAACAAATTTTTGGGGCCATGACATTTGTTCCTCAGCAAAACACCCTAAATCCATCAATTCCCTCCAAAGAGCCACAGAGGGAAGTGCAGGACTGGACCTCAGTGCCACCTCCTATACAGTATTAACCCCTGAAATGGGTCCACAAGCCCTTCCTACTGGAATTTATGGTCCTTTGCCAGCCGGTTTTTTTGGCCTTCTACTGGGCAGAAGTAGTACAACTATGAAAGGATTGCAAGTTTTTCCCGGGGTTATAGATGCTGACTTTACTGGCTCAAGCCAATAATGTAATTGTAACCTTAACTCCAGGACAGCATATTGCTCAATTGATTTTGCTCCCCTTATCTCCAATTGGTAAATTCTTTTTAAATAAAAGAGGGAATAAAGGTTTTGGATCTTCTGATGCTTATTGGATACAACCTATAACTAAGGACCGACCAGTATTTTCCTTAAAACTAAATGGAAAATTATTTAAGGGCCTTTTGGATACTGGAGCTGATGTCTCCATTATTTCAGCAGCAAACTGGCCCACGAATTGGAAAAAGGAAATTACCATGACTCAATTACGAGGTATTGGTCAGAGTCAGGGACTAGAAAAAAGTTCAGAGTTGTTACATTGGGAAGATGAAGCAGGCAATATAGGCACATTTCAACCATATATTTTAGAAGGACTGCCCGTTAACCTTTGGGGGTGAGATGTTTTAACACAAATGGGGGCTTTAATGTGTAGTCCAAATGAAATTGTTACCGCTAATATGCTTCAACAGGGCCACCTGCCGGGCAGAGGTTTAGGCAAACAACAACAAGGCATCACATCTCCAATTACTTTAACTGTTAATCAGGACCGAAGGGGCTTAGGTTTCCCTTGATGGCCACTGATCAGCCTGTGCCCCATGCGGAAAAAATAAAATGGAAATCAGATGCTCCCGTGTGGGTGGATCAGTGGCCTTTACCGCAGGAAAAGATAAATGCTGCACAGATATTGGTGGAAGAACAATTAACAGCAGGACATATAGTCCCTTCTAATTCTCCTTGGAATAGTCCTATTTTTGTTATCAAAAAGAAATCTGGGAGATGGCGGTTGCTTCAGGACCTTAGGGCAGTTAATGCTACTATGGAAGTTATGGGGGCTTTACAACCGGGTCTACCATTGCCTGCTGCAATTCCAAAAGACTCTTATATTGCAATAATAGATTTAAAAGATTGTTTTTATACAATACCTTTACATCCAGAAGATTGTCCCCGATTTGCTTTCAGTGTTCCATCGGTAAATTTTAAAGAGCCCATGAAAAGATATCAATGGAGAGTTCTGCCCCAAGGGATGGCTAATAGCCCTACGCTGTGTCAACAATTCGTTGCTGCCGCTCTCAAAACAATTCGTAAGACATACAGTAGTTTATATATTATACATTATATGGATGATATTTTGATAGCTGGACCTGAGGAATTTTTGGTGATGCAATGTCTGGCAGAAATGAAAGAGCAGTTATCTGCCTTTGGTTTTATTGTAGCCCATGAAAAAATGCAATTTCAATATCCTTATCAATATCTAGGCTTCCAATTATACCCACGAAAAATACTTCCACAGAAAGTCACTTTGCGATTGGATTCTTTACGGACTTTAAATGATTTTCAAAAACTTCTAGGAGATATTAATTGGCTTCGTCCTCATCTCCGCCTCACAACAGGAGACCTTAAACCTTTATTTGATATTCTAAAGGGAGATAGTTCCCCCACCTCCCAACGAGTGCTTACTCCCACAGCACGGCTGGCTTTAGAAAAAGTACAACAAGCCTTATCTCAGAGTTTTGTTTCTTATATTGACTATCATCAGCCTTTAATTCTTATTATTTTGGTTACAGACTATTTACCCACCGCTTTGTTGTGGCAAGAGGCTCCTTTACTTTGGATATATTTACAAGCTACTCCTAAAAAGAATGTTGTACCATATTATAATGCAATAGCTGAGATTATAGCTAAAGGGAGATTAGAATGTAGAAAAATATTTGGAATAGAGCCAACATGCATATGTCAACCATATACTAACAAACAGCTTATGTGGCTTCTATCTTTCACCGAAGATTGGCCTCTTGCATTAGCTTCTTTCTCAGGACAAGTTCATAATAATTATCCAGCAGATAAAGTATTGCAGTTTTTACGACAACATCCCTGTGTGTTCCCGCAAAATACCAGCTTTCAGCCTTTAGAAAATGCTGTCTTGATATTTACCGACGGTTCCAACACTGGTCAAGCTTCTGTAATTCATGACGGTCACCGTACAGTTATTAACACCCCCTTTTCTTCTCCACAGCTAGTGGAATTAGCTGCTGTTGCGTTTGCATTACAGTCTACCTTGAATGTAGCAGTTAACATATACACCGATAGTAAATATGTGTTCTTATCAGTACCTCAACTAGAAACTTGTTCATTTTTTCCTGAGTCCTCTGCTGCTTCTCCTTTGTTTTCTCGCATATGCATTATCATTCGACAACGTACCTGCCCTTTTTTTATAGGTCATATCCGAGCACATTCTAACCTCCCTGGGCCTTTAGTAGAAGGTAATCGTTTAGCGGATACTGCTTTGCGCGTATATTCTATTGAGACAGCTACAAAAGATCATGCTTTACATCATTTAAATGCTCATACACTGCGTTTGAAACACAAAATTACTCGAGAACAGGCTTGACAAATTGTAAAATCTTGTTCTACTTGCTCCATCCTGTTACCAGTACCTCATTATGGCATTAACCCTCGTGGTCTGTTTCCCAATCAACTGTGGCAGATGGATATCACCCATTTCCTGGAATTTGGTAAACAAAAATATATACATGTGTCCATTGATACCTGTTCTGGATTTATTTTTGCTTCCTTACATACAGGTGAAGCTACAAAACATGTCATCACCCACTGCCTGCAAGCTTTTGCTTCCCTAGGAACTCCAAAACAGATTAAAACGGATAATGGACCTGCTTATATTTCTGCTTCTTTTAAAACATTTTGTGCAACTTTTTCTATATCTCATGTTACTGGCATTCCCTATAATCCCCAAGGCCAAGGCATTGTTGAACGTGCACATAACACTTTAAAACAATGTTTAAATAAAATAAAAAAGGGGGAATATGGAGTTTCTGCCCATTCTCCTAATAAATGGCTTTCACATGCTTTATTTATTCTAAATTTTCTTATATTGGACAAAGATGGTCGTTCTGCAGCTGATTGACACTGGCATCCACAAACAGGGGCAAAAAGAGCAATGGTGAAATGGAGAGATCCTATCACCAATCAATGGAATGGACCTGATCCAGTACTGGTATGGGGACGAGGGCATGTTTCTGTTTTTTCCCAAAAGGATGATGCAGTGCGATGGCTTCCAGAGCGGTTGGTGCGACAGGTGGATACCCTCCCAGCGACGCCCCCTGACGGTGCTCCTTGGGACGTTACTAATGATCGGAATTTTTCTGAAGACGAATGAATCCTGTCATTTATCCACAAACCAGGCCAATGTTACTATTTCTGTGGGCGCTCCAGTGATTCTAAATTGTTCTTGTGTGTATCCTAATGGGACTGGCCAAGCAGGTTTTGTGCAGTGGGTACATAACAATCAAACTGTGTTTCGTGTTGGAAAGTACATAGCCCGTGGGTGGTCCAATATGACCGATCAATCAAAGAGAAAAAATACTGATTTTAGTATAACAAAATTGGCCGTTTTATCAGATGCAGGGGTATATTCTTGTCAATTTTGGAAAAAGAACTCCCCTAATGATGTCCTTAATGGAACTGTCAATGTAACTTTGTTTGTTAATGCTTCGTTTTCTATTGAATCTAGCAATTTTTGGTTGCACTTGGCCGCAACAACTAACACTTCTTCTTTTTGTGTTAATACAGCTGATTCTCCTTCCCGTCTTCTTATAAATAATCTTATAGGGATACCCTCCTCTAGGGAGGAGTTTACTAATATAACATGCCTTAATATAACTTCCCTTGAAATAGATAATGTTACTCGCTTACTATTTACTGTACCATGGCAACTCAACCGCACTAACTACAGGGAATTTCATTTGTTAAATGGGACACGGGCTCCTAAGGGATGGTTTTTTTTATGTAGCCAATATGCCTTTACATCGCTAGCCCCTGATAATTTCCGCAACTGTTCCCTTGGCCGTGTAGCCCCGATGTTGACATCTGTATTTCCAAAGACACGACAGCGGCGTGCATTACCTGAGAATTGCAATGGCAACGTCATCCTAATAGGAGAAGACACTGCCCTAGCCATGGCTGTATCAGTAGTCGGTGTTCCTGGACTGGCTTTTGGAAATAACCTTGGACTGCGAAGGCTTGCATGCCTAGTGACTAGAACAATTAATCTTACTGCTACTGCACTGTCCAATATAGCCGAAGAATTGGATCAAGTTCGTTCAGGAGTGCTTTTAAACCGCGCAGCTATCGATTACTTGCTGTTAAAAGATCATATAAGCTGTAAATCTGTACCTGGGGGATGTTGTTTTAACATTACTAACAATGTGCCAAATATAGAGTCTGTCATTGATAAACTTAAGACTGAAATGCAACATATGTTTATTACTAACCCCATAACATTTGGAGGGTTTCAATGGATTCATTGGTTATTAATGCTGGCTGGACCGTTACTGCTCTTCCTACTTTGTATGGGATGTTTTCCGTGTGCTCTGCATTTTATGCTGACTTCGCTACAGTCTGTATGGACTGACATTCATCATTTAAAACTTCGTACCAAACCTCCTTTGTAATCAAAAATAATTGATATTTGGCTGTATGCTTCATCTCTCACCTAATGTTGGGCTGGAATGGAACTCAGAGACGGGTAAGACGCTCAGCATCCTGTAACAACCTAAGACAGGGCTCTAGGCCAAGCTGCCAGAGTTACCGATGACGGGTAAGACAGAGATGACTGAGGGCAACCTAAGACAGAGGCCATTCTCAATGAAATAAAAAAGGGGGAGATGTAGGCAGCCCATAAAACAGTCCTAGACAAGTCAAGGTCAGTCTTGGCTTGTAGAATTCCTGGGAGGAGAAAAAGTCACCTGTTCCCATGCTCCAGGAGAATGATCAAACAAGAACACTCCGCCAAAATTATCTATGTTATGACTGTGTTGCATAAAAGCCTGATAAGTTGCTTGCCTTTATTGTTCACTTCTGTGGCCTTGGGCTGCAGCTGGTTATGTATAAAATATCGCTGAGATGCTGGAATAAACGAGCCTTGATCAGACTTTTGTCTTGGCTCCATTCTCTGCGCACTTGTCCCTCTTTTCATTCACACTCCCTCCTTCAGGTTCCGTTTGACAGGTGCGGCTGGCCCACATCAAAAACAATAAGTCCATCGATAATATCCAGAAAACACAAACACAGAGTCTGTAGCAATATTTCGGATTGAGTTAGCTAAAACACAACTGGATATTTCTGGTTTCATCCAGTCATATCCGGACAAACTGGTGTGGAATTCGTATGCAATGGACTGAGAAAATCACAGTAAAAATGGTTTTGGAGAAAAGCAAAGTCTTTTCGTTAGGCAAGAGCATAAAATGTCAACTATCCTAACAGAAATATCATGTTTGTTTGCCGCAGTTCCTCTAGATTTCTCCCTAGAAAATACGAATGTGTAGAGCTGGGGTCTCCATGTGGAACCAATTAGTGTTTCCAAACACAAAATTAAATATTCCCTGAAAAAAAAACATTCAAAAAATAAAGTCCATGGATAATATCAGGAATCCACAAACACAGAGGCTGTAGCAATATTTCGGATTGAGTTAGCCAAAACACAACCAGATATTTCTGGTTTCATCCAGTCATATCTTAGAAAGTGGTGTGGAATTCGTATGCAATGGACCGAGAAAATCACACTAAAAATGGTTATGGAGAAAAGCAAAGTCTTTTCATTAGGGAAGTAGATAAAAGATCATCGATACAAACAAATATCATGTTTGTTTGCCGCAGTCCCTCTAGCTTTTTCCCTAGAAAATAAAAATATGTAGAGCTGGTGTCTCCATGTGGAACCAAATAGAGTTTCCAAGCACAAAATTAAATGTTCCCTGATAAAAGACATTCAAAACAGTATAGTCTGTGGATAATATCAGGAATACATAAACACAGAGGCTGTAGCAATATCTGGGATTGAGTTAGCCAAAACAAAACCGGATATTTCCGGTTTCATCCAGTCATATCCGGACAAACTGGTGTGGAATTCGTATGCAATGGACCGAGAAAATCACAGTACAAATGGTTTTGGAGAAATGCAAAGTCTTTTCGTTCGGCAAGTGCATCAAATGTCATCTATACAAACAGAAATATCATGTTTGTTTGCCTAAGTTCCTCTAGCTTTCTCCCTAGAAAATAGGAGTGTGTAGAGCTGGTGTCCCCATGATGAACCAATTAGTGTTTCAACAGTACAAAATTAAATGTTCCCTGATAAAAAACATTCAAATCAATAATGTCCATGTATAATATCAGGAATACACAAACACAGAGGCTGTAGCAATATCTGGGATTGAGTTTGCCAAAACACAAGTGGATATTTCCGGTTTCATCCAGTCGTATCTGGACAAACTGGTGTGGATTTCGTATGCAATGTACTGAGAAAATCACAGTACAAATGGTTTTGGAGAAAAGCAAAGTCTTTTCGTTCGGCAAATGCATCAAATGTCATCTATACAAACAGAAATATCATGTTTGTTTGCCACAGTTCCTCTAGATTTCTCCCTATAAAATGCAAATATGTGGAGCTGGTGTCTCCATGTGGAACCAATTAGTGTTTCCAAGCAAAAAATTAAATGTTTCCTGAAAGAAACATTGAAAATAATAAAGTCCGTGGATAATATCAGGAATACACAAACACAGAGGCTGAAGCAATATTTCAGATTGAGTTAGACAAAACACAACCAGATATTTCTGGTTCCATCCAGTCATATCCAGACAAAGTGGTTTGGAATTCGTATGCAATGGACCAAGAAAATCACAGTAAAAATGGTTTTGGAGAAAAGCAAAGTCTTTTCGTTAGGCAAGTCCATAAAATGTCATCTATACAAACAGAAATATCATGTTTGTTTGCCGCAGTTCCTCTAGCTTTCTCCCTAGAAAATACGAATATGTTCAACTGGTGTCTCCATGTGGAACAAATTACAGTGTCCAAGCTTAAAATAAAATGTTCCCCGATAAAAAAACATTCAAAACAATAAAGTCCATCAATAATATCCAGAAAACACAAACACATAGGCTGTAGCAATATCTGGGATTGAGTTAGCCAAAACAAAACTGGATTTTTCCGGTTTGATGCAGTCATATCCAGACAAACTGGTGTGGAATTCGTATGCAATGGACCGAGAAAATCACAGTAAAAATGGTTGGGAGAAAAGGAAAGTCTTTTCGTTAGGCAAGTGCATAAAATGTCATCTATAGAAACATAAATATCATGTTTGTTTGCCGCAGTTCCTCTAGCATTCTCCCTAGAAAATAGTAATGTGTAGAGCTGTTGTCACCATGATGAACCAATTAGTGTTTAACGACACAAAATAAAATGTTCCCTGATAAAAACATTCATTCAATAATGTCCATCGATATTATCCAGAAAACAAAAACACAGAGGTTGTAGCAATATTTCAGATTGAGTTAGTCAAAACAACTGGATTTTTCTGGATTAATCCAGTCATATCTGGAAAAAGCGCTGTGGAATTCGTATGCAACAGCCTAGAAAATCAGAGAAAAAATGGTTTTTGAGAAAAGCAAAGTCTTTTCGTTAGGCAAGTACATAAAACGTTATGTATACAAACAGAAATATCATGTTTGTTTGCCGCAGTTCCTGTAGCTTTCTCCCTAGAAAATACAAATATGTTCAGCTGGTGTTTCCATGTGGAAAAATTACTGTATCCAATCTCAAAATAAAATGTTCCCCAATAAAAAACATTCAGAACAATAAAGTCCGTGTATAATATCCAGAAAACACAAACACAGGGTCTTTAGCAATATTTCGGATTGAGTTAGCCAAAAAAAAAACCGGATATTTCCGATTTCAGCAGGTCACATCCGGAAAAAGTGGTGTGGAATTCGTATGCAATGGACCGAGAAAATCACAGTAAAAATGGTTTTGGAGAAAGGCAAAGTCTTTTCGTTAGGCAAGTGCATAAAATGTCATCTATACAAACAGAAATATCATGTTTGTTTGCCGCAGTTCCTCTAGGTTTCTCCCTAGAAAATACGAATATGTAGAGCTGGTGTCTCCATGTGGAACCAATTACTGTTTCCAAGCACAAAATTAAATTTTCCCTGAAAAAAAACATTCAAAAAAATAAAGTCCGTGGATAATATCAGGAATGCACAAACACAGTGGCTGTAGCTATATCCTCGATTGAGTTAGCCAAAACAAAACCGGATATTTCTGGTTTCATCCAGTCATATCCGGACAAAGTGGTGTGGAATTCGTATGCAATGGACCGAGAAAATCACAGCACAAATGTTTTGGAGAAAAGCAAGTATTTTCGTTAGGCAAGTGCATAAAATGTCAGCTATAGAAACAGAAATATCATGTTTGTTTGCCGCAATTCCTATAGGTTTCTCTGTAGAAATTACGAATGTAATTACTGACGCCATGAACAAGAGTGTCAAATTGTTAAGTCAGCAACAGGAGTCACTGTGTACTTACATCCCATGTGGGATCTGTCCTTAATGTGTTGTCTAATGTGCAGTGATGCTGTAATTAGTACTGAAACAGTATTTTTACACTTTGTGTTTCTGCATGGGTACAAACTGATGAGATCTTTACTAATTATATACTGAATCGATCTTCTGTATATAAAGATAATTGGAAATAAAAAAAAAAACCTGGTGTTAAATTGAAAATGGCATAGAAAATTAATTAATTTTTAAAATAATATTATGTAGGATATCTGCCTTTAATGTGCTGTACACTCTTATTTAATGCTATAACTAGTACTCCAACAGTATTTTTTTTTCACTTTGTGTTGCTATATGGGGGCAAACTGTTGAAATCGTTACCTAATTTATACTAAACTGATCTTTTGTATATAAAGAGAATTGAAAATGAATCATGATGTGATTGGAAGGGGAGAGAGAGCGGGAAAGGGGAGGGTTGTGGGTGAGAGGGAAGTTTTGGGAGAGGGAACCCATTGTAACCCATGAGCTGTACTTTGGAAATTTATATTCATTAAATAAAAGTTTAATAAAAAAAAAGAAATTACGAATGTGTAGAGCTGGAGTCTCCATGTGGAAGCAATTAGTGTTTCAATGGTACAAAATTAAATGTTCCCTGATAAAAAACATTCAAACAATAAAGTCTGCGGATAATATCAGGAATACACAAACAAAGAGGCTGCAGCAATATCTGGGATTGAGTTAGCCAAAACACAACCAGATATTTCCGGTTTCATGCAGTCATATCCGGACAAACTGGTGTGGAATTCGTATGCAATGGACCGAGAAAATCACAATAAAAATGGTTTTGGAGAAAAGCAAAGTCTTTTCATTAGGCCAGTGCATAAAATGTCATCGATACAAACGGAAATATCATGTTTGTTTCCCCCAGTTACTCTAGCTTTCTCCCTAGAAAATACGAATGTGTAGAGCTGGTGTTCGCATGATGAACCAATTAGTGTTTCAACAGTACAAAATTAAATGTTCCCTGATAAAAACATTCAAAACAATAAAGTCCATCGATAATATCCAGAAAACACAATCACAGAGGCTGTAGCAATATTTCGGATTGAGTTATCAAAACACAACCGGATATTTCTGGTTTCATCCAGTCATATCCAGACAAAGTGGTGTGGAATTCGTATGCAATGGACCGAGAAAATCACAGTAAAAATGGTTTTGGAGAAAGGCAAAGTCTTTTCGTTAGGCAAGTGCATAAAATGTCATCTATACAAACAGAAATATCATGTTTGTTTGCCGCAGTTCCTCTAGGTTTCTCCCTAGAAAATACGAATATGTAGAGCTGGTGTCTCCATGTGGAACCAATTACTGTTTCCAAGCACAAAATTAAATTTTCCCTGAAAAAAAACATTCAAAAAAATAAAGTCCGTGGATAATATCAGGAATGCACAAACACAGTGGCTGTAGCTATATCCTCGATTGAGTTAGCCAAAACAAAACCGGATATTTCTGGTTTCATCCAGTCATATCCGGACAAAGTGGTGTGGAATTCGTATGCAATGGACCGAGAAAATCACAGTACAAATGTTTTGGAGAAAAGCAAGTATTTTCGTTAGGCAAGTGCATAAAATGTCAGCTATAGAAACAGAAATATCATGTTTGTTTGCTGCAATTCCTATAGGTTTCTCTGTAGAAATTACGAATGTAATTACTGACGCCATGAACAAGAGTGTCAAATTGTTAAGTCAGCAACAGGAGTCACTGTGTACTTACATCCCATGTGGGATCTGTCCTTAATGTGTTGTCTAATGTGCAGTGATGCTATAATTAGTACTGAAACAGTATTTTTACACTTTGTGTTTCTGCATGGGTACAAACTGATGAGATCTTTACTAATTATATACTGAATCGATTTTCTGTATATAAAGATAATTGGAAATGAAAAAAAAAACCTGGTGTTAAATTGAAAATGGCATAGAAAATTAATTAATTTTTAAAATAATATTATGTAGGATATCTGCCTTTAATGTGCTGTACACTCTTATTTAATGCTATAACTAGTACTCCAACAGTATTTTTTTTTCACTTTGTGTTGCTATATGGGGGCAAACTGTTGAAATCGTTACCTAATTTATACTAAACTGATCTTTTGTACATAAAGAGAATTGAAAATGAATCATGATGTGATTGGAAGGGGAGAGAGAGCGGGAAAGGGGAGGGTTGTGGGTGAGAGGGAAGTTTTGGGAGAGGGAACCCATTGTAACCCATGAGCTGTACTTTGGAAATTTATATTCATTAAATAAAAGTTTAATAAAAAAAAGAAATTACGAATGTGTAGAGCTGGAGTCTCCATGTGGAAACAATTAGTGTTTCAACGGTACAAAATTAAATGTTCCCTGATAAAAAACATTCAAACAATAAAGTCTGCGGATAATATCAGGAATACACAAACAAAGAGGCTGCAGCAATATCTGGGATTGAGTTAGCCAAAACACAACCAGATATTTCCGGTTTCATGCAGTCATATCCGGACAAACTGGTGTGGAATTCGTATGCAATGGACCGAGAAAATCTCAGTAAAAATGGTTTTGGAGAAAAGCAAAGTCTTTTCATTAGGCCAGCGAAAAAATGTCATCGATACAAACGGATATATCATGTTTGTTTCCCCCAGTTACTCTAGCTTTCTCCCTAGAAAATACGAATGTGTAGAGCTGGTGTTCGCATGATGAACCAATTAGTGTTTCAACAGTACAAAATTAAATTTTCCCTGATAAAAACATTCAAAACAATAAAGTCCATCGATAAGATCCAGAAAACACAAACAGAGAGCCTGTAGCAATATCTGGGATTGAGTTAGCCAAAACACAACCAGATATTTCCGGTTTCCTGCAGTCATATCCGGACAAAGTGGTGTGGAATTCATACGCAATCAACTGAGAAAATGACAGTAAAAATGGTTTGGGAGAAATGCAAAGTCTTTTCATTAGGCAAGTGCATAAAATGTCATCTATACAAACAGAAATATCATGTTTGTTTGCCGCAGTTCCTCTAGCTTTCTCCCTAGAAACTACGAATGTGTAGAGCTGGTGTCTCCATGTGGAAACAATTAGTGTTTCAACGGTACAAAATTAAATTTTCCCTGATAAAAACATTCAAAACAATAAAGTCCATCGATAATATCCAGAAAACACAATCACAGAGGCTGTAGCAATATTTCGGATTGAGTTATCAAAACACAACCGGATATTTCTGGTTTCATCCAGTCATATCCAGACAAAGTGGTGTGGAATTCGTATGCAATGGACCGAGAAAATCACAGTAAAAATGGTTTTGGAGAAAGGCAAAGTCTTTTCGTTAGGCAAGTGCATAAAATGTCATCTATACAAACAGAAATATCATGTTTGTTTGCCGCAGTTCCTCTAGGTTTCTCCCTAGAAAATACGAATATGTAGAGCTGGTGTCTCCATGTGGAACCAATTACTGTTTCCAAGCACAAAATTAAATTTTCCCTGAAAAAAAACATTCAAAAAAATAAAGTCCGTGGATAATATCAGGAATGCACAAACACAGTGGCTGTAGCTATATCCTCGATTGAGTTAGCCAAAACAAAACCGGATATTTCTGGTTTCATCCAGTCATATCCGGACAAAGTGGTGTGGAATTCGTATGCAATGGACCGAGAAAATCACAGTACAAATGTTTTGGAGAAAAGCAAGTATTTTCGTTAGGCAAGTGCATAAAATGTCAGCTATAGAAACAGAAATATCATGTTTGTTTGCCGCAATTCCTATAGGTTTCTCTGTAGAAATTACGAATGTAATTACTGACGCCATGAACAAGAGTGTCAAATTGTTAAGTCAGCAACAGGAGTCACTGTGTACTTACATCCCATGTGGGATCTGTCCTTAATGTGTTGTCTAATGTGCAGTGATGCTATAATTAGTACTGAAACAGTATTTTTACACTTTGTGTTTCTGCATGGGTACAAACTGATGAGATCTTTACTAATTATATACTGAATCGATCTTCTGTATATAAAGATAATTATAAATGAAAAAAAAAACCTGGTGTTAAATTGAAAATGGCATAGAAAATTAATTAATTTTTAAAATAATATTATGTAGGATATCTGCCTTTAATGTGCTGTACACTCTTATTTAATGCTATAACTAGTACTCCAACAGTATTTTTTTTTTCACTTTGTGTTGCTATATGGGGGCAAACTGTTGAAATCGTTACCTAATTTATTCTAAACTGATCTTTTGTATATAAAGAGCATTGAAAATGCATCATGATGTGATTGGAAGGGGAGAGAGAGTGGGAAAGGGGAGGGTTGTGGGTGAGAGGGAAGTTTTGGGAGCGGGAACCCATTGTAACCCATGAGCTGTACTTTGGAAATTTATATTCATTAAATAAAAGTTTAACAAAAAAAAAAAGAAATTACGAATGTGTAGAGCTGGTGTCTCCATGTGGAACCATTTAGTGATTCCAAGCACAAAATTAAATGTTCCCTGATAACAAAACATTCAAAAAAATAAAGTCCGTGGATAATATCAGAAATACACAACCACAGAGGCAGTAGCAATATCTGGGATTGAGTTAACCAAAACAATCCGGATATTGCTGGTTTCATCTAGTTATATCCGGACAAACTGGTGTGGAATGCAATGGACCGAGAAAATCACAATAAAAATGGTTTTGGAGAAAAGCAAAGTCTTTTTGTTAGGCAATTGCATAAAATGTCATCTATACAAACAGAAATATCATGTTTGTTTGCCGCAGTTCCTCTAGCTTTCTACCTGGAATATACGAATGTGTAGAGCTGGTTTTCCCATGATGAACCAATTAGTGTTTCTACAGTACAAAATTAAATGTTCGCTGATAAAAACATTAAAATAATAGAGTCCATCGATAATATCCAGAAAACACAAACACAGAGGCTTTCACAATATTTCAGATTGAGTTAGCAAAAACACATCCAGATATTTCTGGTTTCATCCAGTCATATGGGGACAAACTTGTTTGGAATTCGTATGCAATGAGCTGAGAAAATCAGAGTAAAAATGGTTTTGGAGAAAAGCAAAGTCTTTTTGTAGGCAAGTGCATAAAATGTCATCGATACAAACAGAAATATCAGGTTTGTTTTCCACAGTTCCTCTAGCTTTCTCCCTAGAACATACAAATGTGTAGAGCTGGTGTCTCCATGTGAAACCAATTAGTGTTTCCAAGCTCAAAATAAAATGTTCCCTGATAAAAAAACTTTCAAAACAATAAAGTCCATGGATAATATCCAGAAAACACAAACACAGAGGCTTTCACAATATTTCGGATTGAGCTAGCCAAAACATAACTGGATATTTCTGTTTGAATCCAGTCATATCCGGAAAAACTGGTGTGGAATTCGAATGCAATGAACCAAAAAAATCACAGTAAAAAGGGGATTGGAGAAAAGCAAAGTCTTTTCATTAGGCAAGTGCATATAATGTCATCTATACAAACAGAAATATCATGTTTGTTTGCTGTAGTTCCTCTAGCTTTCTACCTGGAAAATACGAATGTGTGTAGAGCTGGTTTTCCCATGATGAACCAATTAGTGTTTCTACGGTACAAAATTAAATGTTCCCTGATAAAAACATTCAAAATAATAGAGTCCATCGATAATATCCAGAAAACACAAACACAGAGGCTTTCACAATATTTCGGATTGAGTTAGCAAAAACACATCCAGCTATTTCTGGTTTCATCCAGTCATATGCGGACAAACTTGTGTGGAATTCTTATGCAATGAGCTGAGAAAATCAGAGTAAAAATGGTTTTGGTGAAAAGCAAAGTCTTTTTGTTAGGCAAGTGCATAAAATGTCATCGATACAAACAGAAATATCAGGTTTGTTTTACACAGTTCCTCTATCTTTCTCCCTAGAACATATGAATGTTTAGAGCTGGTGTCTCCATGTGGAACCAATTAGTGTTTCCAAGCTCAAAATAAAATGTTCCCTGATAAAAAAACTTTCAAAACAATAAAGTCCATGGATAATATCCAGAAAACACAAACACAGAGGCTTTCACACTATTTCGGATTGAGCTAGCCAAAACACAACTGGATATTTCTGTTTGAATCCAGTCATATCCGGAAAAACTGGTGTGGAATTCGTATGCAATGAACCAAAAAAATCACAGTAAAAAGGGGATTGGAGAAAAGCAAAGTCTTTTCATTAGGCAAGTGCATAAAATGTCATCTATACAAACAGAAATATCATGTTTGTTTGCTGTAGTTCCTCTAGCTTTCTACCTGGAAAATACGAATGTGTGTAGAGCTGGTTTTCCCATGATGAACCAATTAGTGTTTCTACGGTACAAAATTAAATGTTCCCTGATAAAAACATTCAAAATAATAGAGTCCATCGATAATATCCAGAAAACACAAACACAGTGGCTTTCACAATATTTCGGATTGAGTTAGCAAAAACACATCCAGCTATTTCTGGTTTCATCCAGTCATATGCGGACAAACTTGTGTGGAATTCTTATGCAATGAGCTGAAAAAATCAGAGTAAAAATGGTTTTGGTGAAAAGCAAAGTCTTTTTGTTAGGCAAGTGCATAAAATGTCATCGATACAAACAGAAATATCAGGTTTGTTTTACACAGTTCCTCTATCTTTCTCCCTAGAACATATGAATGTTTAGAGCTGGTGTCTCCATGTGGAACCAATTAGTGTTTCCAAGCTCAAAATTAAATGTTCCCTGATAAAAAACATTCAAAACAGTAAAGTCCGTGGATAATATCAGGAATACACAAACACAGAGGCTGTAGCAATATCTGGGAATTAGTTAGCCAAAACACAATCGGATATCTCCGGTTTCATCCAGTCATATACGGACAACGTGGTGTGGAATTTGTATGCAATGGACCGAGAAAATCACAGTAAAATGGTTTGGAGAAAAGCAAAGTCTTTTCGTTAGACAAGTGCATAAAATGTCATCTATACAAACAGAAATATCATGTTTGTTTGCCACAGTTCCTCTAGCTTTCTCCCTAGAAAATACGAATGTGTAGAGCTGGTGTCTCCATGTGGAACCAATTCGTGATTCCAAGCTCAAAATTAAATGTTCCCTGATAAAAATATTCTAATCAATAAAGTCCGTGGTAATATCAGGAATACACAAACACAGAGGCTGTAGCAATATCTGGGATTGAGTTAGCCAAAACGATATTGGATATGTCCGGATTCATCCAGTCATATCCGGACAACGTGGTCTGGAATTCGTATGCAATGGAAAGAGAAAGTCACAGTAAAAATGGTTTTGGAGAAAAGCAAAGTCTTTTCATTAGGCAAGTGCATAAAATGTCATCTATACAAACAGAAATATCATGTTTGTTTGCCACAGTTCCTCTAGCTTTCTCCCTAGAAAATACGAATGTGTAGAGCTGGTGTCTCCATGTGGAACCAATTACTGTATCCAAGAACGAAAAGAAATGTTCCCTGATAAGAAATATTAAAAACAATAAAGTGCGTTGATAATATCCAGAAAACACAAACATAGAGGCTTTCACAATATTTCGAATTGAGTTAGCCAAAACAAAACCAGATATTTCCAGTTTCATCCAGTCATATCGGACAAACTGGTGTGGAATTCGTATGCAATGGACCAAGAAAATCACAGTAAAAATAGTTTGGAGAGAAGCAATGTCTTCTCTTTTGGTAAGTGCATAAAATGTCATCTATACAACCGGAAATATCATGTTTGTTTGCCGCAATTCCTCTAGCTTTCTCCCTAGAAAATAGAAATCTGTAGAGCTGGTGTCCAGGTGATGAACCAATTAGTGTTTCCAAGCTCAAAATAAATGTTCCCTGATAAAAAACATTCAAAACAATAAAGTCCGTGGGTAATATCAGGATTACACAAACACAGAGGCTGTAGCAATATCTGGGATTGAGTTAGCCAAAACAAACCGGATATTTCCGGTTTCATCCAGTCATATCCGGTAAACTGGTGTGGAATTCGTATGCAATTGACCGAGAAAATCACAGTAAAAATGATTTTGGAGAATAGCAAAGTCTTTTCGTTAGGCAAGTGCATAAAATGACATCGATACAAGCAGAAATGTCATGTTTATTTGCCGCAGCTCCTCTAGCTTTCTCCCTAGAAATTACGAATGTGTAGAGCTGGTGTCTCCACGTGGAAACATTCAGTGTTTCACAGCACATAATTAATTGTTCCCTGATAAAAAACATTCAAAACAATAAAATCTAACAATGATATCAGGAATGCACAAACACAGAGGCTGTAGCAATATCTGTTATTAAGTTAGCCAAAACAAAACCGCATATTTCCGGTTTCATCCAGTCATATATGGACAAACTGGTGTTGAATTCGTGTGCAATGGACCAAGAAAATCACAGTAAAAATGGTTTTTGAGTAAAACAAAGTCTTTTCATTATTCAAGTAGATAAAATCATCAATACAAACTGAAATATCATATTTTTTGCCGCAGTTCCTCTAGATTTCTCCCTAGAAAATGCAAATATGTGTAGCTGGTGTCTCCATGTGGAACCAATTAGAGTTTGCAAGTGCAAAATTAAATGTTCCCTGATAAAAATCATTCAAAACAATAAAGTCCGTGGATAATATCAGGAATACACAAACAGAGAGGCTGTAGCAATATCTGGGATTGAGTTAGCCAAAAAAACCGGATATTTCCTGTTTATAACAGTCATATCCGGACAAACTGGTGTGGAATTCGTATGCAATGGACCGAGAAAATCACAGTAAAAATGGTTTTGGAGAAAAGCAAAGTCTTTTCATTAGGCCAGTGCATAAAATGACATCTATACAAACAGAAATATCATGTTTGTTTTCCGCAGTTCCTCGAGTTTTCTCTCTAGAAAATACGAATGTGTAGAGCTGGTGACCCCATGATGAACCAATTAGTGTTTCTACGGTACAAAATGAAATGTTCCGTGATGAAAACATTCAAAACAATAAAGTCCATCGATAATATCCAGAAAACACAAACACAGAAGCTTTCACATAATTTCGGATTGAGTTAGCCAAAACACAACCGGATATTTCTGGTTACATCCAGTCATATCTGGACAAACTGGTGTGGAATTCGTATGCAATGGACAAAGAAAATCACAGTAAAAATGGCTTTGGGGAAAAGCAGTCGTTTAGTTACGCAAGTGCAAAAAATATCATCGATACAAACAGAAATATCATGTTTGTTTGCCGCAGTTCCTCTAGCTTTCTCCCTAGAAAATACGAATATGTAGAGCTGGTATCTCCATGTGGAACCAATAACTGTATCCAAGCTCAAAATAAAATGTTCCTCGATAAAAAAATATTCAAAACAATAGTCCATTGATAATATCCAGAAAACACAAACACAGAGGCTGTAGCAATATCTGGGATTGAGTTAGCCAAAACAAAACCGGATATTTCCGGTTTCATCTAGTTATATCCGGAAAAACTGATGTGGAATTGGTATGCAATGGAACGAGAAAATCACAATAAAAATGGTTTTGGAGAAAAGCAAAGTCTTTTTGTTAGGCAAGTGCATAAAATGTCATCTATACAAACAGAAATATCATGTTTGCTTGCCGTAGTTCCTCTAGCTTTCAACCTGGAAAATACGAATGTGTAGAGCTGGTTTTCCCATGATGAACCAATTAGTGTTTCTACGGTACAAAATTAAATGTTCCCTGATAAAAACATTCAAAATAATAAAGTCCATCGATAATATCCAGAAAACACAAACACAGAGGCTTTCACAATATTTCGGATTGAGTTAGCAAAAACACATCCAGATATTTCTGGTTTCATCCAGTCATATGCGGACAAACTTGTGTGGAATTCTTATGCAATGAGCTGAGAAAATCAGAGTAAAAATTGTTTTGGAGAAAAGCAAAGTCTTTTCGTTAGGCAAGTGCATAAATTGTCATCGATACAAACAGAAATATCAGGTTTGTTTTCCACAGTTCCTCTAGCTTTCTCCCTAGAACAAACGAATGTGGAGAGCTGGTGTCTCCATGTAGAACCAATTAGTGTTTCCAAGCTCAAAATAAAATGTTCCCTGATAAAAAACTTTCAAAACAATAAAGTCCATGGATAATATCCAGAAACCCAAACAAGAGGCTTTCACAATATTTCGGATTGAGTTAGCCAAAACACAACTGGATATTTCTGTTTGCATCCAGTCATATCTGGATAAACTGGTGTGGAATTCGAATGCAATGAACCAAAAAAATCACAGTAAAAAGGGGATTGGAGAAAAGCAAAGTCTTTTCGTTAGGCAAGTGCATAAAATGTCATCTAGACAAACAGAAATATCATGTTTGTTTGCCACAGTACCTCTAGATTTCTGCTTACAAAATACGAAAGTGTACAGTTGGTTTCTCCATGTGGAACCAATTAGTGATTCCAAGACAAAATTAAGTGTTCCCTGATAAAAAACATTCAAAAAAATAAAGTCCGTTGATAATATCCAGAAAACACAAACACAGAGGCTGTAGCTATATTTGGGATTGAGTTAGCCAAAACAAAACCGGATATTTTCGGTTTCATCCAGTCATATCCGGACAAACTGATGTGGAATTCGTATGAAATGGACCGAGAAAATCACAGTAGAAATGGTTTTGGAGAATAGCAAAGTCTTTTTGTTAGAAAATTGCATAAAATGTCATCTATACAAACAGAAATATCATGTTTGTTTGCTGCAGTTCCTCGAGCTTTCTCCTTGGAAAATACGAATATGTTCAGCTGGTGTCTCCATGTGGAACCAATTACTGTATCCAAGAACGAAAAGAAATGTTCCCTGATAAGAAATATTAAAAACAATAAATTGCGTTGATAATATCCATAAAACACAAACACAGAGGCTGTAGCAATGTCTGGGATTGAGTTAGCCAAAACAAAACCAGATATTTTCGGTTTCATCCAGTCATATCCGTACAAACTGATGAGGAATTCATATGCAATGGACCGAGAAAATCACAGTAGAAATGGTTTTGGAGAATAGCAAAGTCTGTTAGTTAGGAAAGTGCATAAAATATCATCGATACAAACAGAAATATCATGTTTGTTTGCTGCAGTTCCTCGAGCTTTCTCCCTAGAAAATATGAATGTGTAGAGCTGGTGTCTCCATGATGAACCAATTAGTGTTTCAACGGTTAAAAATTAAGTGTTCCCTGATAAAAAAACATTCAAAACAATAAAGTCTGTGGATAATATCAGGAATACACAAACACAGAGGCTGTAGCAATATCTGGGATTGAGTTAGCCAAAACGAAACCGGATATGTCCGGATTCATCCAGGCATATCCGGACAACGTGGTCTGGAATTCGTATGCAATGGAAAGAGAAAGTCACAGTAAAAATGGTTTTGGAGAAAAGCAAAGTCTTTTCATTAGGCAAGTGCCTAAAATGTCATCTATACAAACAGAAATATCATGTTTGTTTGCCACAGTTCCTCTAGCTTTCTCCCTAGAAAATACGAATGTGTAGAGCTGGTGTCTCCATGTGGAACCAATTACTGTATCCAAGAACGAAAAGAAATGTTCCCTGATAAGAAATATTAAAAACAATAAAGTGCGTTGATAATATCCAGAAAACACAAACATAGAGGCTTTCACAATATTTCGAATTGAGTTAGCCAAAACAAAACCAGATATTTCCGGTTTCATCCAGTCATATCGGACAAACTGGTGTGGAATTCGTATGCAATGGACCGAGAAAATCACAGTAAAAATAGTTTGGAGAGAAGCAATGTCTTCTCTTTTGGTAAGTGCATAAAATGTCATCTATACAAACGGAAATATCATGTTTGTTTGCCGCAATTCCTCTAGCTTTCTCTCTAGAAAATAGAAATCTGTAGAGCTGGTGTCCAGGTGATGAACCAATTAGTGTTTCCAAGCTCAAAATAAATGTCCCCTGATAAAAAACATTCAAAACAATAAAGTCCGTGGGTAATATCAGGATTACACAAACACAGAGGCTGTAGCAATATCTGGGATTGAGTTAGCCAAAACAAACCGGATATTTCCGGTTTCATCCAGTCATATCCGGTAAACTGGTGTGGAATTCGTATGCAATTGACCGAGAAAATCACAGTAAAAATGATTTTGGAGAATAGCAAAGTCTTTTCGTTAGGCAAGTGCATAAAATGACATCGATACAAGCAGAAATGTCATGTTTATTTGCCGCAGCTCCTCTAGCTTTCTCCCTAGAAATTACGAATGTGTAGAGCTGGTGTCTCCACGTGGAAACATTCAGTGTTTCACAGCACATAATTAATTGTTCCCTGATAAAAAACATTCAAAACAATAAATCTAACAATGATATCAGGAATGCACAAACACAGAGGCTGTAGCAATATCTGTTATTAAGTTAGCCAAAACAAAACCGCATATTTCCGGTTTCATCCAGTCATATATGGACAAACTGGTGTTGAATTCGTGTGCAATGGACCGAGAAAATCACAGTAAAAATGGTTTTTGAGTAAAACAAAGTCTTTTCATTATTCAAGTAGATAAAATCATCAATACAAACTGAAATATCATGTTTTTTGCCGCAGTTCCTCTAGATTTCTCCCTAGAAAATGCAAATATGTGTAGCTGGTGTCTCCATGTGGAACCAATTAGAGTTTGCAAGCGCAAAATTAAATGTTCCCTGATAAAAATCATTCAAAACAATAAAGTCCGTGGATAATATCAGGAATACACAAACACAGAGGCTGTAGCAATATCTGGGATTGAGTTAGCCAAAAAAACCCGGATATTTCCTGTTTATAACAGTCATATCCGGACAAACTGGTGTGGAATTCGTATGCAATGGACCGAGAAAATCACAGTAAAAATGGTTTTGGAGAAAAGCAAAGTCTTTTCATTAGGCCAGTGCATAAAATGACATCTATACAAACAGAAATATCATGTTTGTTTGCCGCAGTTCCTTGAGCTTTCTCTCTAGAAAATACGAATGTGTAGAGCTGGTGACCCCATGATGAACCAATTAGTGTTTCTACGGTACAAAATGAAATGTTCCGTGATGAAAACATTCAAAACAATAAAGTCCATCGATAATATCCAGAAAACACAAACACAGAGGCTTTCACATAATTTCGGATTGAGTTAGCCAAAACACAACCGGATATTTCTGGTTACATCCAGTCATATCTGGACAAACTGGTGTGGAATTCGTATGCAATGGACAAAGAAAATCACAGTAAAAATGGCTTTGGGGAAAAGCAGTCGTTTCGTTACGCAAGTGCAAAAAATATCATCGATACAAACAGAAATATCATGTTTGTTTGCCGCAGTTCCTCTAGCTTTCTCCCTAGAAAATACGAATATGTAGAGCTGGTATCTCCATGTGGAACCAATAACTGTATCCAAGCTCAAAATAAAATGTTCCCCGATAAAAAATATTCAAAACAATAGTCCATTGATAATATCCAGAAAACACAAACACAGAGGCTGCAGCAATATCTGGGATTGAGTTAGCCAAAACAAAACCGGATATTTCCGGTTTCATCTAGTTATATCCGGAAAAACTGATGTGGAATTGGTATGCAATGGAACGAGAAAATCACAATAAAAATGGTTTTGGAGAAAAGCAAAGTCTTTTCGTTAGGCAAGTGCATAAAATGTCATCTATACAAACAGAAATATCATGTTTGCTTGCCGTAGTTCCTCTAGCTTTCTACCTGGAAAATACGAATGTGTAGAGCTGGTTTTCCCATGATGAACCAATTAGTGTTTCTACGGTACAAAATTAAATGTTCCCTGATAAAAACATTCAAAATAATAAAGTCCATCGATAATATCCAGAAAACACAAACACAGAGGCTTTCACAATATTTCGGATTGAGTTAGCAAAAACACATCCAGATATTTCTGGTTTCATCCAGTCATATGCGGACAAACTTGTGTGGAATTCTTATGCAATGAGCTGAGAAAATCAGAGTAAAAATTGTTTTGGAGAAAAGCAAAGTCTTTTCGTTAGGCAAGTGCATAAATTGTCATCAATACAAACAGAAATATCAGGTTTGTTTTCCACAGTTCCTCTAGCTTTCTCCCTAGAACAAACGAATGTGGAGAGCTGGTGTCTCCATGTAGAACCAGTTAGTGTTTCCAAGCTCAAAATAAAATGTTCCCTGATAAAAAACTTTCAAAACAATAAAGTCCATGGATAATATCCAGAAACCCAAACAAGAGGCTTTCACAATATTTCGGATTGAGTTAGCCAAAACACAACTGGATATTTCTGTTTGCATCCAGTCATATCTGGATAAACTGGTGTGGAATTCGAATGCAATGAACCAAAAAAATCACAGTAAAAAGGGGATTGGAGAAAAGCAAAGTCTTTTCGTTAGGCAAGTGCATAAAATGTCATCTAGACAAACAGAAATATCATGTTTGTTTGCCACAGTACCTCTAGATTTCTGCTTACAAAATACGAAAGTGTACAGTTGGTTTCTCCATGTGGAACCAATTAGTGATTCCAAGACAAAATTAAGTGTTCCCTGATAAAAAACATTCAAAAAAATAAAGTCCGTTGATAATATCCAGAAAACACAAACACAGAGGCTGTAGCTATATTTGGGATTGAGTTAGCCAAAACAAAACCGGATATTTTCGGTTTCATCCAGTCATATCCGGACAAACTGATGTGGAATTCGTATGAAATGGACCGAGAAAATCACAGTAGACATGGTTTTGGAGAATAGCAAAGTCTTTTTGTTAGAAAATTGCATAAAATGTCATCTATACAAACAGAAATATCATGTTTGTTTGCTGCAGTTCCTCGAGCTTTCTCCTTGGAAAATACGAATATGTTCAGCTGGTGTCTCCATGTGGAACCAATTACTGTATCCAAGAATGAAAAGAAATGTTCCCTGATAAGAAATATTAAAAACAATAAAGTGCGTTGATAATATCCATAAAACACAAACACAGAGGCTGTAGCAATGTCTGGGATTGAGTTAGCCAAAACAAAACCAGATATTTTCGGTTTCATCCAGTCATATCCGTACAAACTGATGAGGAATTCATATGCAATGGACCGAGAAAATCACAGTAGAAATGGTTTTGGAGAATAGCAAAGTCTGTTAGTTAGGAAAGTGCATAAAATATCATCGATACAAACAGAAATATCATGTTTGTTTGCCGCAGTTCCTCGAGCTTTCTCCCTAGAAAATATGAATGTGTAGAGCTGGTGTCTCCATGATGAACCAATTAGTGTTTCAACGGTTAAAAATTAAGTGTTCCCTGATAAAAAAACATTCAAAACAATAAAGTCTGTGGATAATATCAGGAATACACAAACACAGAGGCTGTAGCAATATCTGGGATTGAGTTAGCCAAAACGAAACCGGATATGTCCGGATTCATCCAGGCATATCCGGACAACGTGGTCTGGAATTCGTATGCAATGGAAAGAGAAAGTCACAGTAAAAATGGTTTTGGAGAAAAGCAAAGTCTTTTCATTAGGCAAGTGCATAAAATGTCATCTATACAAACAGAAATATCATGTTTGTTTGCCACAGTTCCTCTAGCTTTCTCCCTAGAAAATACGAATGTGTAGAGCTGGTGTCTCCATGTGGAACCAATTACTGTATCCAAGAACGAAAAGAAATGTTCCCTGATAAGAAATATTAAAAACAATAAAGTGCGTTGATAATATCCAGAAAACACAAACATAGAGGCTTTCACAATATTTCGAATTGAGTTAGCCAAAACAAAACCAGATATTTCCGGTTTCATCCAGTCATATCGGACAAACTGGTGTGGAATTCGTATGCAATGGACCAAGAAAATCACAGTAAAAATAGTTTGGAGAGAAGCAATGTCTTCTCTTTTGGTAAGTGCATAAAATGTCATCTATACAAACGGAAATATCATGTTTGTTTGCCGCAATTCCTCTAGCTTTCTCTCTAGAAAATAGAAATCTGTAGAGCTGGTGTCCAGGTGATGAACCAATTAGTGTTTCCAAGCTCAAAATAAATGTTCCCTGATAAAAAACATTCAAAACAATAAAGTCCGTGGGTAATATCAGGATTACACAAACACAGAGGCTGTAGCAATATCTGGGATTGAGTTAGCCAAAACAAACCGGATATTTCCGGTTTCATCCAGTCATATCCGGTAAACTGGTGTGGAATTCGTATGCAATTGACCGAGAAAATCACAGTAAAAATGATTTTGGAGAATAGCAAAGTCTTTTCGTTAGGCAAGTGCATAAAATGACATCGATACAAGCAGAAATGTCATGTTTATTTGCCGCAGCTCCTCTAGCTTTCTCCCTAGAAATTACGAATGTGTAGAGCTGGTGTCTCCACGTGGAAACATTCAGTGTTTCACAGCACATAATTAATTGTTCCCTGATAAAAAACATTCAAAACAATAAAATCTAACAATGATATCAGGAATGCACAAACACAGAGGCTGTAGCAATATCTGTTATTAAGTTAGCCAAAACAAAACCGCATATTTCCGGTTTCATCCAGTCATATATGGACAAACTGGTGTTGAATTCGTGTGCAATGGACCAAGAAAATCACAGTAAAAATGGTTTTTGAGTAAAACAAAGTCTTTTCATTATTCAAGTAGATAAAATCATCAATACAAACTGAAATATCATATTTTTTGCCGCAGTTCCTCTAGATTTCTCCCTAGAAAATGCAAATATGTGTAGCTGGTGTCTCCATGTGGAACCAATTAGAGTTTGCAAGTGCAAAATTAAATGTTCCCTGATAAAAATCATTCAAAACAATAAAGTCCGTGGATAATATCAGGAATACACAAACAGAGAGGCTGTAGCAATATCTGGGATTGAGTTAGCCAAAAAAACCGGATATTTCCTGTTTATAACAGTCATATCCGGACAAACTGGTGTGGAATTCGTATGCAATGGACCGAGAAAATCACAGTAAAAATGGTTTTGGAGAAAAGCAAAGTCTTTTCATTAGGCCAGTGCATAAAATGACATCTATACAAACAGAAATATCATGTTTGTTTTCCGCAGTTCCTCGAGTTTTCTCTCTAGAAAATACGAATGTGTAGAGCTGGTGACCCCATGATGAACCAATTAGTGTTTCTACGGTACAAAATGAAATGTTCCGTGATGAAAACATTCAAAACAATAAAGTCCATCGATAATATCCAGAAAACACAAACACAGAAGCTTTCACATAATTTCGGATTGAGTTAGCCAAAACACAACCGGATATTTCTGGTTACATCCAGTCATATCTGGACAAACTGGTGTGGAATTCGTATGCAATGGACAAAGAAAATCACAGTAAAAATGGCTTTGGGGAAAAGCAGTCGTTTAGTTACGCAAGTGCAAAAAATATCATCGATACAAACAGAAATATCATGTTTGTTTGCCGCAGTTCCTCTAGCTTTCTCCCTAGAAAATACGAATATGTAGAGCTGGTATCTCCATGTGGAACCAATAACTGTATCCAAGCTCAAAATAAAATGTTCCTCGATAAAAAAATATTCAAAACAATAGTCCATTGATAATATCCAGAAAACACAAACACAGAGGCTGTAGCAATATCTGGGATTGAGTTAGCCAAAACAAAACCGGATATTTCCGGTTTCATCTAGTTATATCCGGAAAAACTGATGTGGAATTGGTATGCAATGGAACGAGAAAATCACAATAAAAATGGTTTTGGAGAAAAGCAAAGTCTTTTTGTTAGGCAAGTGCATAAAATGTCATCTATACAAACAGAAATATCATGTTTGCTTGCCGTAGTTCCTCTAGCTTTCAACCTGGAAAATACGAATGTGTAGAGCTGGTTTTCCCATGATGAACCAATTAGTGTTTCTACGGTACAAAATTAAATGTTCCCTGATAAAAACATTCAAAATAATAAAGTCCATCGATAATATCCAGAAAACACAAACACAGAGGCTTTCACAATATTTCGGATTGAGTTAGCAAAAACACATCCAGATATTTCTGGTTTCATCCAGTCATATGCGGACAAACTTGTGTGGAATTCTTATGCAATGAGCTGAGAAAATCAGAGTAAAAATTGTTTTGGAGAAAAGCAAAGTCTTTTCGTTAGGCAAGTGCATAAATTGTCATCGATACAAACAGAAATATCAGGTTTGTTTTCCACAGTTCCTCTAGCTTTCTCCCTAGAACAAACGAATGTGGAGAGCTGGTGTCTCCATGTAGAACCAATTAGTGTTTCCAAGCTCAAAATAAAATGTTCCCTGATAAAAAACTTTCAAAACAATAAAGTCCATGGATAATATCCAGAAACCCAAACAAGAGGCTTTCACAATATTTCGGATTGAGTTAGCCAAAACACAACTGGATATTTCTGTTTGCATCCAGTCATATCTGGATAAACTGGTGTGGAATTCGAATGCAATGAACCAAAAAAATCACAGTAAAAAGGGGATTGGAGAAAAGCAAAGTCTTTTCGTTAGGCAAGTGCATAAAATGTCATCTAGACAAACAGAAATATCATGTTTGTTTGCCACAGTACCTCTAGATTTCTGCTTACAAAATACGAAAGTGTACAGTTGGTTTCTCCATGTGGAACCAATTAGTGATTCCAAGACAAAATTAAGTGTTCCCTGATAAAAAACATTCAAAAAAATAAAGTCCGTTGATAATATCCAGAAAACACAAACACAGAGGCTGTAGCTATATTTGGGATTGAGTTAGCCAAAACAAAACCGGATATTTTCGGTTTCATCCAGTCATATCCGGACAAACTGATGTGGAATTCGTATGAAATGGACCGAGAAAATCACAGTAGAAATGGTTTTGGAGAATAGCAAAGTCTTTTTGTTAGAAAATTGCATAAAATGTCATCTATACAAACAGAAATATCATGTTTGTTTGCTGCAGTTCCTCGAGCTTTCTCCTTGGAAAATACGAATATGTTCAGCTGGTGTCTCCATGTGGAACCAATTACTGTATCCAAGAACGAAAAGAAATGTTCCCTGATAAGAAATATTAAAAACAATAAATTGCGTTGATAATATCCATAAAACACAAACACAGAGGCTGTAGCAATGTCTGGGATTGAGTTAGCCAAAACAAAACCAGATATTTTCGGTTTCATCCAGTCATATCCGTACAAACTGATGAGGAATTCATATGCAATGGACCGAGAAAATCACAGTAGAAATGGTTTTGGAGAATAGCAAAGTCTGTTAGTTAGGAAAGTGCATAAAATATCATCGATACAAACAGAAATATCATGTTTGTTTGCTGCAGTTCCTCGAGCTTTCTCCCTAGAAAATATGAATGTGTAGAGCTGGTGTCTCCATGATGAACCAATTAGTGTTTCAACGGTTAAAAATTAAGTGTTCCCTGATAAAAAAACATTCAAAACAATAAAGTCTGTGGATAATATCAGGAATACACAAACACAGAGGCTGTAGCAATATCTGGGATTGAGTTAGCCAAAACGAAACCGGATATGTCCGGATTCATCCAGGCATATCCGGACAACGTGGTCTGGAATTCGTATGCAATGGAAAGAGAAAGTCACAGTAAAAATGGTTTTGGAGAAAAGCAAAGTCTTTTCATTAGGCAAGTGCCTAAAATGTCATCTATACAAACAGAAATATCATGTTTGTTTGCCACAGTTCCTCTAGCTTTCTCCCTAGAAAATACGAATGTGTAGAGCTGGTGTCTCCATGTGGAACCAATTACTGTATCCAAGAACGAAAAGAAATGTTCCCTGATAAGAAATATTAAAAACAATAAAGTGCGTTGATAATATCCAGAAAACACAAACATAGAGGCTTTCACAATATTTCGAATTGAGTTAGCCAAAACAAAACCAGATATTTCCGGTTTCATCCAGTCATATCGGACAAACTGGTGTGGAATTCGTATGCAATGGACCGAGAAAATCACAGTAAAAATAGTTTGGAGAGAAGCAATGTCTTCTCTTTTGGTAAGTGCATAAAATGTCATCTATACAAACGGAAATATCATGTTTGTTTGCCGCAATTCCTCTAGCTTTCTCTCTAGAAAATAGAAATCTGTAGAGCTGGTGTCCAGGTGATGAACCAATTAGTGTTTCCAAGCTCAAAATAAATGTCCCCTGATAAAAAACATTCAAAACAATAAAGTCCGTGGGTAATATCAGGATTACACAAACACAGAGGCTGTAGCAATATCTGGGATTGAGTTAGCCAAAACAAACCGGATATTTCCGGTTTCATCCAGTCATATCCGGTAAACTGGTGTGGAATTCGTATGCAATTGACCGAGAAAATCACAGTAAAAATGATTTTGGAGAATAGCAAAGTCTTTTCGTTAGGCAAGTGCATAAAATGACATCGATACAAGCAGAAATGTCATGTTTATTTGCCGCAGCTCCTCTAGCTTTCTCCCTAGAAATTACGAATGTGTAGAGCTGGTGTCTCCACGTGGAAACATTCAGTGTTTCACAGCACATAATTAATTGTTCCCTGATAAAAAACATTCAAAACAATAAATCTAACAATGATATCAGGAATGCACAAACACAGAGGCTGTAGCAATATCTGTTATTAAGTTAGCCAAAACAAAACCGCATATTTCCGGTTTCATCCAGTCATATATGGACAAACTGGTGTTGAATTCGTGTGCAATGGACCGAGAAAATCACAGTAAAAATGGTTTTTGAGTAAAACAAAGTCTTTTCATTATTCAAGTAGATAAAATCATCAATACAAACTGAAATATCATGTTTTTTGCCGCAGTTCCTCTAGATTTCTCCCTAGAAAATGCAAATATGTGTAGCTGGTGTCTCCATGTGGAACCAATTAGAGTTTGCAAGCGCAAAATTAAATGTTCCCTGATAAAAATCATTCAAAACAATAAAGTCCGTGGATAATATCAGGAATACACAAACACAGAGGCTGTAGCAATATCTGGGATTGAGTTAGCCAAAAAAACCCGGATATTTCCTGTTTATAACAGTCATATCCGGACAAACTGGTGTGGAATTCGTATGCAATGGACCGAGAAAATCACAGTAAAAATGGTTTTGGAGAAAAGCAAAGTCTTTTCATTAGGCCAGTGCATAAAATGACATCTATACAAACAGAAATATCATGTTTGTTTGCCGCAGTTCCTTGAGCTTTCTCTCTAGAAAATACGAATGTGTAGAGCTGGTGACCCCATGATGAACCAATTAGTGTTTCTACGGTACAAAATGAAATGTTCCGTGATGAAAACATTCAAAACAATAAAGTCCATCGATAATATCCAGAAAACACAAACACAGAGGCTTTCACATAATTTCGGATTGAGTTAGCCAAAACACAACCGGATATTTCTGGTTACATCCAGTCATATCTGGACAAACTGGTGTGGAATTCGTATGCAATGGACAAAGAAAATCACAGTAAAAATGGCTTTGGGGAAAAGCAGTCGTTTCGTTACGCAAGTGCAAAAAATATCATCGATACAAACAGAAATATCATGTTTGTTTGCCGCAGTTCCTCTAGCTTTCTCCCTAGAAAATACGAATATGTAGAGCTGGTATCTCCATGTGGAACCAATAACTGTATCCAAGCTCAAAATAAAATGTTCCCCGATAAAAAATATTCAAAACAATAGTCCATTGATAATATCCAGAAAACACAAACACAGAGGCTGCAGCAATATCTGGGATTGAGTTAGCCAAAACAAAACCGGATATTTCCGGTTTCATCTAGTTATATCCGGAAAAACTGATGTGGAATTGGTATGCAATGGAACGAGAAAATCACAATAAAAATGGTTTTGGAGAAAAGCAAAGTCTTTTCGTTAGGCAAGTGCATAAAATGTCATCTATACAAACAGAAATATCATGTTTGCTTGCCGTAGTTCCTCTAGCTTTCTACCTGGAAAATACGAATGTGTAGAGCTGGTTTTCCCATGATGAACCAATTAGTGTTTCTACGGTACAAAATTAAATGTTCCCTGATAAAAACATTCAAAATAATAAAGTCCATCGATAATATCCAGAAAACACAAACACAGAGGCTTTCACAATATTTCGGATTGAGTTAGCAAAAACACATCCAGATATTTCTGGTTTCATCCAGTCATATGCGGACAAACTTGTGTGGAATTCTTATGCAATGAGCTGAGAAAATCAGAGTAAAAATTGTTTTGGAGAAAAGCAAAGTCTTTTCGTTAGGCAAGTGCATAAATTGTCATCAATACAAACAGAAATATCAGGTTTGTTTTCCACAGTTCCTCTAGCTTTCTCCCTAGAACAAACGAATGTGGAGAGCTGGTGTCTCCATGTAGAACCAGTTAGTGTTTCCAAGCTCAAAATAAAATGTTCCCTGATAAAAAACTTTCAAAACAATAAAGTCCATGGATAATATCCAGAAACCCAAACAAGAGGCTTTCACAATATTTCGGATTGAGTTAGCCAAAACACAACTGGATATTTCTGTTTGCATCCAGTCATATCTGGATAAACTGGTGTGGAATTCGAATGCAATGAACCAAAAAAATCACAGTAAAAAGGGGATTGGAGAAAAGCAAAGTCTTTTCGTTAGGCAAGTGCATAAAATGTCATCTAGACAAACAGAAATATCATGTTTGTTTGCCACAGTACCTCTAGATTTCTGCTTACAAAATACGAAAGTGTACAGTTGGTTTCTCCATGTGGAACCAATTAGTGATTCCAAGACAAAATTAAGTGTTCCCTGATAAAAAACATTCAAAAAAATAAAGTCCGTTGATAATATCCAGAAAACACAAACACAGAGGCTGTAGCTATATTTGGGATTGAGTTAGCCAAAACAAAACCGGATATTTTCGGTTTCATCCAGTCATATCCGGACAAACTGATGTGGAATTCGTATGAAATGGACCGAGAAAATCACAGTAGACATGGTTTTGGAGAATAGCAAAGTCTTTTTGTTAGAAAATTGCATAAAATGTCATCTATACAAACAGAAATATCATGTTTGTTTGCTGCAGTTCCTCGAGCTTTCTCCTTGGAAAATACGAATATGTTCAGCTGGTGTCTCCATGTGGAACCAATTACTGTATCCAAGAATGAAAAGAAATGTTCCCTGATAAGAAATATTAAAAACAATAAAGTGCGTTGATAATATCCATAAAACACAAACACAGAGGCTGTAGCAATGTCTGGGATTGAGTTAGCCAAAACAAAACCAGATATTTTCGGTTTCATCCAGTCATATCCGTACAAACTGATGAGGAATTCATATGCAATGGACCGAGAAAATCACAGTAGAAATGGTTTTGGAGAATAGCAAAGTCTGTTAGTTAGGAAAGTGCATAAAATATCATCGATACAAACAGAAATATCATGTTTGTTTGCCGCAGTTCCTCGAGCTTTCTCCCTAGAAAATATGAATGTGTAGAGCTGGTGTCTCCATGATGAACCAATTAGTGTTTCAACGGTTAAAAATTAAGTGTTCCCTGATAAAAAAACATTCAAAACAATAAAGTCTGTGGATAATATCAGGAATACACAAACACAGAGGCTGTAGCAATATCTGGGATTGAGTTAGCCAAAACGAAACCGGATATGTCCGGATTCATCCAGGCATATCCGGACAACGTGGTCTGGAATTCGTATGCAATGGAAAGAGAAAGTCACAGTAAAAATGGTTTTGGAGAAAAGCAAAGTCTTTTCATTAGGCAAGTGCATAAAATGTCATCTATACAAACAGAAATATCATGTTTGTTTGCCACAGTTCCTCTAGCTTTCTCCCTAGAAAATACGAATGTGTAGAGCTGGTGTCTCCATGTGGAACCAATTACTGTATCCAAGAACGAAAAGAAATGTTCCCTGATAAGAAATATTAAAAACAATAAAGTGCGTTGATAATATCCAGAAAACACAAACATAGAGGCTTTCACAATATTTCGAATTGAGTTAGCCAAAACAAAACCAGATATTTCCGGTTTCATCCAGTCATATCGGACAAACTGGTGTGGAATTCGTATGCAATGGACCAAGAAAATCACAGTAAAAATAGTTTGGAGAGAAGCAATGTCTTCTCTTTTGGTAAGTGCATAAAATGTCATCTATACAAACGGAAATATCATGTTTGTTTGCCGCAATTCCTCTAGCTTTCTCTCTAGAAAATAGAAATCTGTAGAGCTGGTGTCCAGGTGATGAACCAATTAGTGTTTCCAAGCTCAAAATAAATGTTCCCTGATAAAAAACATTCAAAACAATAAAGTCCGTGGGTAATATCAGGATTACACAAACACAGAGGCTGTAGCAATATCTGGGATTGAGTTAGCCAAAACAAACCGGATATTTCCGGTTTCATCCAGTCATATCCGGTAAACTGGTGTGGAATTCGTATGCAATTGACCGAGAAAATCACAGTAAAAATGATTTTGGAGAATAGCAAAGTCTTTTCGTTAGGCAAGTGCATAAAATGACATCGATACAAGCAGAAATGTCATGTTTATTTGCCGCAGCTCCTCTAGCTTTCTCCCTAGAAATTACGAATGTGTAGAGCTGGTGTCTCCACGTGGAAACATTCAGTGTTTCACAGCACATAATTAATTGTTCCCTGATAAAAAACATTCAAAACAATAAATCTAACAATGATATCAGGAATGCACAAACACAGAGGCTGTAGCAATATCTGTTATTAAGTTAGCCAAAACAAAACCGCATATTTCCGGTTTCATCCAGTCATATATGGACAAACTGGTGTTGAATTCGTGTGCAATGGACCGAGAAAATCACAGTAAAAATGGTTTTTGAGTAAAACAAAGTCTTTTCATTATTCAAGTAGATAAAATCATCAATACAAACTGAAATATCATGTTTTTTGCCGCAGTTCCTCTAGATTTCTCCCTAGAAAATGCAAATATGTGTAGCTGGTGTCTCCATGTGGAACCAATTAGAGTTTGCAAGCGCAAAATTAAATGTTCCCTGATAAAAATCATTCAAAACAATAAAGTCCGTGGATAATATCAGGAATACACAAACACAGAGGCTGTAGCAATATCTGGGATTGAGTTAGCCAAAAAAACCCGGATATTTCCTGTTTATAACAGTCATATCCGGACAAACTGGTGTGGAATTCGTATGCAATGGACCGAGAAAATCACAGTAAAAACGGTTTTGGAGAAAAGCAAAGTCTTTTCATTAGGCCAGTGCATAAAATGACATCTATACAAACAGAAATATCATGTTTGTTTGCCGCAGTTCCTTGAGCTTTCTCTCTAGAAAATACGAATGTGTAGAGCTGGTGACCCCATGATGAACCAATTAGTGTTTCTACGGTACAAAATGAAATGTTCCGTGATGAAAACATTCAAAACAATAAAGTCCATCGATAATATCCAGAAAACACAAACACAGAGGCTTTCACATAATTTCGGATTGAGTTAGCCAAAACACAACCGGATATTTCTGGTTACATCCAGTCATATCTGGACAAACTGGTGTGGAATTCGTATGCAATGTACTGAGAAAATCACAGTACAAATGGTTTTGGAGAAAAGCAAAGTCTTTTCGTTCGGCAAATGCATCAAATGTCATCTATACAAACAGAAATATCATGTTTGTTTGCCGCAGTTCCTCTAGCTTTCTCCCTAGAAAATACGAATATGTAGAGCTGGTATCTCCATGTGGAACCAATAACTGTATCCAAGCTCAAAATAAAATGTTCCCCGATAAAAAATATTCAAAACAATAGTCCATTGATAATATCCAGAAAACACAAACACAGAGGCTGCAGCAATATCTGGGATTGAGTTAGCCAAAACAAAACCGGATATTTCCGGTTTCATCTAGTTATATCCGGAAAAACTGATGTGGAATTGGTATGCAATGGAACGAGAAAATCACAATAAAAATGGTTTTGGAGAAAAGCAAAGTCTTTTCGTTAGGCAAGTGCATAAAATGTCATCTATACAAACAGAAATATCATGTTTGCTTGCCGTAGTTCCTCTAGCTTTCTACCTGGAAAATACGAATGTGTAGAGCTGGTTTTCCCATGATGAACCAATTAGTGTTTCTACGGTACAAAATTAAATGTTCCCTGATAAAAACATTCAAAATAATAAAGTCCATCGATAATATCCAGAAAACACAAACACAGAGGCTTTCACAATATTTCGGATTGAGTTAGCAAAAACACATCCAGATATTTCTGGTTTCATCCAGTCATATGCGGACAAACTTGTGTGGAATTCTTATGCAATGAGCTGAGAAAATCAGAGTAAAAATTGTTTTGGAGAAAAGCAAAGTCTTTTCGTTAGGCAAGTGCATAAATTGTCATCGATACAAACAGAAATATCAGGTTTGTTTTCCACAGTTCCTCTAGCTTTCTCCCTAGAACAAACGAATGTGGAGAGCTGGTGTCTCCATGTAGAACCAGTTAGTGTTTCCAAGCTCAAAATAAAATGTTCCCTGATAAAAAACTTTCAAAACAATAAAGTCCATGGATAATATCCAGAAACCCAAACAAGAGGCTTTCACAATATTTCGGATTGAGTTAGCCAAAACACAACTGGATATTTCTGTTTGCATCCAGTCATATCTGGATAAACTGGTGTGGAATTCGAATGCAATGAACCAAAAAAATCACAGTAAAAAGGGATTGGAGAAAAGCAAAGTCTTTTCATTAGGCAAGTGCATAAAATGTCATCTATACAAACAGAAATATCATGTTTCTTTGCCGCAGTTCCTCTAGCTTCTCCCTAGAAAATACTAATATATAGAGCTGGTGTCTCCATGTGGAACCAATTAGAATTTCCAAGCACAAAATTAAATATTCCCTGAAAAAAAAATTCAAAACAATAAAGTCCGTGGATAATATCCAGAAAACACAAACAAAGAGGCTGCAGAATATCTGGGATTGAGTTAACCAAAACCAAACCAGATATTTCCGGTTTCATCCAGTCATATCCGGACAAACTGGTGTGGAATTCCTATGCAATAGACCGAGAAAATCACAGTAAAAATGTTTTTGGAGAAAAGCAAAGTCTTTTCATTAGGCAAGTGCATAAAATGTCATCTATACAAACAGAAATGTCATGTGTATTTCTCGCAGTTCTTCTAGATGTCATCTATACAAACAGAAATATCATGTTTGTTAACCGCAGTTCCTCTAGCTTTCTCCCTTGAAAATACGAATGTGTATAGCTGGTGTCCGCATGATGAACCAATTAGTGTTTCAAAGGTACAAAATTAAATGTTCCCTGATAAAAACATTCAAAACAAAAAGTCCGTGGATAATATCAGGAATTCATAAACATAGAGGCTTTTACAATATTTCACATTGAGTTAGCCAAAACACAACTGATAATTCCGGTTTCATCCAGTCATATCCGGACAAAGTGGTGTGGAATTGGTACGCAGTGTACCGAGAAAATCACAGTACAAATGGTTTTGGAGAAAAGCAAATCTATTCATTAGGCAAGTGCATAAAATGTCATCTATACAAACAGAAATATAATGTTTGTTTGCCGAAGTTCCTCTAGATGTCATCTATACAAACAGAAATATCATGTTTTTTTTTGCCACAGTTCCTCTAGCTTTCTCCCTAGAAAATACGAATATGTAGGGCTGGTGTCCCCATGATGAACCAATTAGTGTTTCTACAGTACAAAATTAAATGTTCCCTGATAAAAACATTCAAAACATAACGTCCATCGATAATATCCAGAAAACACAAACACAGAGTCTGTAGCAATATTTCGGATTGAGATACCCAAAATATAACCGGATATTTCTGGTTACATCCAGTCACATCCGGACAAATTGGTGTGGTATTCGTATGTAATGAACCGAGAAAATCACAGTAAAAATGGTTTTGGAGAAAAGCGAGGACTATTCATTAGGCAATTGCTTAAATTGCATCGATACAAACAGAAAAATCATATTTGTTTCCCGCAGTTCCTCTAGCTTTCTCCCTAGAAAATACAAATATGTAGAGCTGGTGTCTCCATGTGGAACCAATTAGTGTATGTAAGCTCAAAATGAAATTTTCCCCGATAAAAAAAACTTAAAAAAAATAAAGTCTGTTGATAATATCCGGATTACACAAACACAGAGGCTGTAGCAATACCTGGGATTGAGTTAGCCAAAACAAAACTGGATATTTGAGGTTTCATCCAGTCATATCCAGACAAAGTGGTGTGGAATTCATATGAAATGGACTGAGAAAATTACAGTAAAAATGGTTTTGGAGAAAACAAATGTCTTTTCGTTAGGCAAGTGCATAAAATGTCATCTATACAAACAGAAATATCATGTTTGTTTGCCGCAGTTCCTCTAGCTTTCTCCCTAGGAAATACGAATGTGTAGAGCTGGTGTCTCCATGTGGAACCAGTTTGTGTTCAACGGTACAAAATTAAATGTTCCCAGATAAAAAATATTCAAACAATAAAGTCAGTGGATAATATCAGGAATACACAAACACAGAGGTTGTAGCAATATCTGGGATTGAGTTAGCCAAAACACTACCGGATATTTCCGTTTTCATCCAGTCATATCCGGTCAAACTGGTGTGGAATTCATAGGCAATGGACCGAAAAAATCACAGTACAAATGGTTTTGGAGCAAAGCAAAGTCTTTTCATTAGGCAAGTGCAGAAAATGTCATCGATACAAACAGAAACATCATGTTTGTTTGCCGCAGTTCCTCTAGATTTCTCCCTAGAAAATACGAATGTGTAAATGTGTAGAGCTGGTGTCTCCATGTGGAAACAATTAGTGTTTCACAGCACAAAATTAAATGTTCCCTGATAAAAAAGATTCAAAGCAATAAAGTGCATCGATAATATCAGGAATACACAAACACAGAGGCTGTAGCAATATCTGGGATTGAGTTAGTCAAAACAAAACCAGATATTTCTGGTTTCATCCAGTCATATCCGGACAAACTTGTGTGGAACTTGTATGCAATGGACTGCCAAAATCACAGTAAAAATGATTTTGGAGAAAAGCAAAGTCTTTTCGTTAGGCAAGTGCATAAAATGTCATCTATACAAACAGAAACATGTTTGTTTGCCGCAGTTCCTCTAGCTTTCTCTCTAGAAAATACGAATGTGTAGAGATGGTGTCTCCATGTGGAACCAATTAGTGTTTTCAAGCACAAAATTAAATGTTCCCTGATAAAAAACATCCAAAACAATAAAATCCGTGGATAATATCCACAAAATACAAACACAGAGGCTGTAGCAATATCTGGGATTGAGTTAGCCAAAATAAAACCGGATATTTCCGGTTTCATCCAGTCATATCCGGACAAGCTGGTGTGGAATTCGTATGCAATGGACTGAGAAAATCACAGTAAAAATGGTTTTGGAGAAAAGCAAAGTCTTTTCGTTAGGAAAGTGAATCAAATGTCATCTATACAAACAGAAATATCATGTTTGTTTCCCGCAGGTTCTCTAGCTTTCTCCCTAGAAAATATGAATGTGTATATCTGGTGTTCCCATTATGAAACAATTAGTGTTTCAATGGTACAAAATGTAATGTTCCCTGATAAAAACATTCAAAACAATAAAGTCCATCGATAATATCCACAAAACACAAACACAGAGGCTGTAGCAATATTTCGGATTGAGTTAGCCAAAACAAAACCGGACATTTTCGGTTTTGTCCAGTCATATCCGGACAAAGTGGTTTGGAATTCGTAGGCAATGGACCGAGAAAATCACAGTAAAAATAGTTTTGGAGTAAAGCAAAGTCTTTTCATTAGGCAAGTGCATAAAATGTCATCTATACAAACAGAAATACCATGTTTGTTTGCCGCAGTTCTTCTAGCTTTCTATCTAGAAAATACGAATGTGTAGAGTTGGTGTATCCCTGTGTAACCAATTAGTGACTCAACGGTACAAAATTAAATGTTCCCTTAAAAAAATCAAAACAATAAAGTCCATCGATAATATGCAGAAAACACAAACACAGAGGCTTTCACAATATTTCGTATTGAGTTAGAAAAAACACTATCGTATATTTCTGTTTTCATCGAGTCATATCCGGACAAACTGGTGTGGAATTCGTATGCAATGGATTGAGAAAATCAGAGTAAAAATGGTTTTGGAGAAAAGCAAAGTCTTTTCGTTAGGCAAGTGCATAAAATGTCATCTATACAAACAGAAATATCATGTTTGTTTGCCGCAGTTCCTCTAGCTTTATCTCTAGAAAATACGAATGTGTAGAGCTGGTGTCTCCATGATGAACCAATTAGTGTTCAACAGTACAAAATGAAATGTTCCCTGATAGAAACATTCAAAATAATAAAGTCCATCGATAATATCCAGAAAACACAAACACAGAGGCTTTCACAATATTTCGGAATGAGTTAGCCAAAACACAACCGGATATTTCTGGTTTCATCCAGTCATATCCAGACAAACTGGTGTGGAATTTGTATGCATTGGGCTGAGAAAATCAGAATAAAATGCTTTTGGAGAAAAGCAAAATCTATTCGTTAGGCAAGTGCATAAAATATCATTGATACAAACAGAAATATCTTGTTTGTTGCCGCAGTTCCTCTAGGTTTCTCCCTACAAAATATGAATGCGTAGAGCTGGTGTCTCCATGTGGAACCAACTAGTGTTTCCAAGCACAAAACTAAATGTTCCTTGATAAAAAACATTGAAAATAATAAACACCCTGGATAGTATTCAGAAAACACAAACACAGGGGCTGTAGCAATATCTGGGTTTGAATTAGCTAAAACAAAACCGGATATTTCTGTTTTCATCCAGTCATGTCCGGAGAAACTGCTGTGGAATTCTTATGCAATGGACCGAGAAAATCACAGTAAAAATAGTTTTGGAGAAAAGCAAAGTCTTTACGTTAGGCAAGTGCATAAAATGTCATCTATACAAACAGAAATATCATGTTTGTTTGCCGCAGTTCCTCTAGATTTCTCCCTAGAAAATACGAATGTGTGGAGCTGCTGTCTCCATGATGAACCAGTTAGTGTTCCAACAGTACAAAATTAAATGTTCCCTAATAAAAATATTCAAAACAATAAAATCGGTCGATAATATCCAGAAAACACAAACACAGAGGCTTTCACAATATTTCGGATTGAGTTAGCCAAAACAAAACCGGATATTGCAGTTTTCATCCAGTCATATCCGGACAAACTGGTGTGGAATTCGTATGCAATGGACCGAGAAAATCACAGTAAAAATGGTTTTGGAGAAAAGCAAAGTTTTTTCGTGAGGCAACTGCATAAAATGTCATCTATACAAACAGAAATATCATGTTTGTTTACCGCAGTTTTCTAGCTTTCTCCCAAGAAAATACAAATATGTAGAGCTGGTGTCTCCATGTGGAAACAATTAGTGTCTCCAAGGACAAAATTAAATGTTCCCTCATAAAAAACATTCAAAACAATAAAGTCCGTGGATAATATCAGGAATGCACAAACACAGAGGCTTTAGCAATATCTGGGATTGAGTGAGCAAAAAAAAAAAAACTAGATATTTCTGGTTTCATCCAGTCATATCCGGACAAACTGGTGTGGTATTCGTATGCAATGGACCGAGAAAATCACAGTAAAAATGGTTTTGAGAAAAGTAAAGTCTTATCATTTGGGAAGTGCATAAAATGTCATCTATGCAAACAGAAATATCATGTTTGTTTGCCACAGTTCCTCTAGCTTTCTCCCTAGAAAATACGAATGTGGAGAGCTGGTGTCTCCATGTGGACCAATTAGTGTCTTCAAGCACAAAATTAAATGTTCCCTGAAAAAAAAATTCAAAAACATAAAGTCCGTGGATAATATCAGGAATACACAAACACAGAGGCTGTAGGAATATTTCAGATTGAGTTAGCCAAAACACAACCAGATATTTCTGGTTTCTTCCAGTCATATCCGGACAAAGTGGTGTGGAATTCGTATGCAATGGACCGAGAAAATCACAGTACAAATGGTTTTGGAGAAAATCCAGTCTTTTCGTTAGGCAAGTGCATAAAATGTCAGCTATAGAAACAGAAATATCACGTTTGTTTGCCGCTGTTCCTATAGGTTTCTCTGTAGAAATTACGAATGTAATTACTGACGCCATGAACAAGAGTGTCAAATTGTTAAGTCAGCAACAGGAGTCACTGTGTACTTACATCCCATGTGGGATCTTCCTTAATGTGTTGTCTAATGTGCAGTGATGCTATAACTAGTACTGAAACAGTATTTTTCACTTTGTGTTTCTGCATGGGTACAAACTGATGAGATCTTTACTAATTATATACTGAATCGATTTTCTGTATATAAAGATAATTGGAAATGGAAAAAAAAACCTGGTGTTAAATTGGAAATCGCATAGAAAATTAATTATTTTTTAAAAAATTATTATATAGGATCTCTGCACTTAATGTGCTGTACACTCTTATTTAATGCTATAACTAGTATTTCAACAGTATTTTTTTTTCACTTTGTGTTGCTATATGGGGGCAAACTGTTGAAATCGTTAACTAATTTATACTAAACTGATCTTTTGTATATAAAGAGAATTGAAAATGAATCATGATGTGATTGGAAGGGGAGAGGGAGCGGGAAAGGGGAGGGTTGTGGGTGGGAGGGAAGTTTGGGAGAGGGAACCCATTGTAACCCATGAGCTGTACTTTGGAAATTTATATTCATTAAATAAAAGTTTAATAAAAAAAAGAAATTATGAATGTGTAGAGCTGGTGTCTCCATGTGGAAACAATTAGTGTTTCAAAGGTACAAAATTAAATGTTCCCTGATAAAAAACATTCAAAACAATAAAGTCTGTGGATAATATCAGGAATACACAAACAAAGAGGCTGTAGCAATATCTGGGATTGAGTTAGGCAAAACACAACCAGATATTTTTGGTTTCATGCAGTCATATCCAGACAAACTGGTGTGGAATTCATATGCAATGGACTGAGAAAATCACAGTAAAATGGTTTTAGAGAAAAGCAAAGTCTTTTCATTAGGCAACTGCATAAAATATCATCGATACAAACAGAAACATCATGTTTGTTTGCCGCAGTTCCTCTAGCTTTCTCCCTAGAAAATACGAATGTGTAAATGTGTAGAGCTGGTGTCTCCATGTGGAAACAATTAGTGTTTCACAGCACAAAATTAAATGTTCCCTGATAAAAAAGATTCAAAGCAATAAAGTGCATCGATAATATCAGGAATACACAAACACAGAGGCTGTAGCAATATCTGGGATTGAGTTAGTCAAAACAAAACCAGATATTTCTGGTTTCATCCAGTCACATCCGGACAAACTTGTGTGGAACTTGTATGCAATGGACTGCCAAAATCACAGTAAAAATGATTTTGGAGAAAAGCAAAGTCTTTTCGTTAGGCAAGTGCATAAAATGTCATCTATACAAACAGAAACATGTTTGTTTGCCGAAGTTCCTCTAGCTTTCTCCCTAGAAAATACGAATTTGTAGAGATGGTATCTCCATGTGGAAAGAATTAGTGTTTCTACAGTACAAAATTAAATGTTCCATGATAAAAAAACATTCAAAACAATAAAGTCCGTTGATAATATCAGGAATGCACAAACACGGAGGCTGTAGCAATATCTGGAATTGAGTTAGCCAAATCAAAACCAGATATTTCCGGTATCCTCCAGGCATATACGGACAAACTGGTGGGGAATTCATATGCAATGGACCGCAAAAATCACAGTAAAAATGGTTTTGGAGAAAAGCAAAATCTTTTCATTAGGCAAGTGCATAATGTCATCTATACAAACAGAAATATCATGTTTGTTTGCCGCAGTTCCTCTAGCTTTCTCTCTAGAAAATACGAATGTGTAGAGATGGTGTCTCCATGTGGAACCAATTAGTGTTTTCAAGCACAAAATTAAATGTTCCCTGATAAAAAACATCCAAAACAATAAAATCCGTGGATAATATCCACAAAACACAAACACAGAGGCTGTAGCAATATCTGGGATTGAGTTAGCCAAAATAAAACCGGATATTTCCGGTTTCATCCAGTCATATCCGGACAAGCTGGTGTGGAATTCGTATGCAATGGACTGAGAAAATCACAGTAAAAATGGTTTTGGAGAAAAGCAAAGTCTTTTCGTTAGGAAAGTGAATCAAATGTCATCTATACAAACAGAAATATCATGTTTGTTTGCCGCAGTTCCTCTAGCTTTCTCCCTAGAAAATATGAATGCGTATATCTGGTGTTCCCATTATGAAACAATTAGTGTTTCAATGGTACAAAATGTAATGTTCCCTGATAAAAACATTCAAAACAATAAAGTCCATCGATAATATCCACAAAACACAAACACAGAGGCTGTAGCAATATTTCGGATTGAGTTAGCCAAAACAAAACCGGACATTTTCGGTTTCGTCCAGTCATATCCGGACAAAGTGGTGTGGAATTCGTAGGCAATGGACCGAGAAAATCACAGTAAAAATAGTTTTGGAGTAAAGCAAAGTCTTTTCATTAGGCAAGTGCATAAAATGTCATCTATACAAACAGAAATACCATGTTTGTTTGCCGCAGTTCTTCTAGCTTTCTATCTAGAAAATACGAATGTGTAGAGTTGGTGTATCCCTGTGTAACCAATTAGTGACTCAACGGTACAAAATTAAATGTTCCCTTAAAAAAAATCAAAACAATAAAGTCCATCGATAATATGCAGAAAACACAAACACAGAGGCTTTCACAATATTTCATATTGAGTTAGAAAAAACACTATCGTATATTTCTGTTTTCATCGACTCATATCCGGACAAACTGGTGTGGAATTCGTATGCAATGGATTGAGAAAATCAGAGTAAAAATGGTTTTGGAGAAAAGCAAAGTCTTTTCGTTAGGCAAGTGCATAAAATGTCATCTATACAAACAGAAATATCATGTTTGTTTGCCGCAGTTCCTCTAGCTTTATCTCTAGAAAATACGAATGTGTAGAGCTGCTGTTCCCATGATGAACCAATTAGTGTTCAACAGTACAAAATGAAATGTTCCCTGATAGAAACATTCAAAATAATAAAGTCCATCGATAATATCCAGAAAACACAAACACAGAGGCTTTCACAATATTTCGGAATGAGTTAGCCAAAACACAACTGGATATTTCTGGTTTCATCCAGCCATATCCAGACAAACTGGTGTGGAATTTGTATGCATTGGGCTGAGAAAATCAGAATAAAATGCTTTTGGAGAAAAGCAAAATCTATTCGTTAGGCAAGTGCATAAAATATCATTGATACAAACAGAAATATCATGTTTGTTTGCCGCAGTTCCTCTAGATTTCTCCCTATAAAATACGAATGTGTGGAGCTGCTGTCTCCATGATGAACCAGTTAGTGTTTCAACAGTACAAAATTAAATGTTCCCTGATAAAAATATTCAAAACAATAAAGTCGGTCGATAATATCCAGAAAACACAAACACAGAGGCTTTCACAATATTTCGGATTGAGTTAGCCAAAACAAAACCGGATATTGCAGTTTTCATCCAGTCATATCCGGACAAACTGGTGTGGAATTCGTATGCAATGGACCGAGAAAATCACAGTAAAAATGGTTTTGGAGAAAAGCAAAGTTTTTTCGTGAGGCAACTGCATAAAATGTCATCTATACAAACAGAAATATCATGTTTGTTTACCGCAGTTTTCTAGCTTTCTCCCAAGAAAATACAAATATGTAGAGCTGGTGTCTCCATGTGGAAACAATTAGTGTCTCCAAGGACAAAATTAAATGTTCCCTCATAAAAAACATTCAAAACAATAAAGTCCGTGGATAATATCAGGAATGCACAAACACAGAGGCTTTAGCAATATCTGGGATTGAGTGAGCAAAAAAAAAAAAAACCTAGATATTTCTGGTTTCATCCAGTCATATCCGGACAAACTGGTGTGGTATTCGTATGCAATGGACCGAGAAAATCACAGTAAAAATGGTTTTGAGAAAAGTAAAGTCTTATCATTTGGGAAGTGCATAAAATGTCATCTATGCAAACAGAAATATCATGTTTGTTTGCCACAGTTCCTCTAGCTTTCTCCCTAGAAAATACGAATGTGGAGAGCTGGTGTCTCCATGTGGACCAATTAGTGTCTTCAAGCACAAAATTAAATGTTCCCTGAAAAAAAAATTCAAAAACATAAAGTCCGTGGATAATATCAGGAATACACAAACACAGAGGCTGTAGGAATATTTCAGATTGAGTTAGCCAAAACACAACCAGATATTTCTGGTTTCTTCCAGTCATATCCGGACAAAGTGGTGTGGAATTCGTATGCAATGGACCGAGAAAATCACAGTACAAATGGTTTTGGAGAAAATCCAGTCTTTTCGTTAGGCAAGTGCATAAAATGTCAGCTATAGAAACAGAAATATCACGTTTGTTTGCCGCTGTTCCTATAGGTTTCTCTGTAGAAATTACGAATGTAATTACTGACGCCATGAACAAGAGTGTCAAATTGTTAAGTCAGCAACAGGAGTCACTGTGTACTTACATCCCATGTGGGATCTTCCTTAATGTGTTGTCTAATGTGCAGTGATGCTATAACTAGTACTGAAACAGTATTTTTCACTTTGTGTTTCTGCATGGGTACAAACTGATGAGATCTTTACTAATTATATACTGAATCGATTTTCTGTATATAAAGATAATTGGAAATGGAAAAAAAAAACCTGGTGTTAAATTGGAAATCGCATAGAAAATTAATTATTTTTTTAAAAATTATTATATAGGATCTCTGCACTTAATGTGCTGTACACTCTTATTTAATGCTATAACTAGTATTTCAACAGTATTTTTTTTTTTCACTTTGTGTTGCTATATGGGGGCAAACTGTTGAAATCATTACCTAATTTATACTAAACTGATCTTTTGTACATAAAGAGAATTGAAAATGAATCATGATGTGATTGGAAGGGGAGAGGGAGCGGGAAAGGGGAGGGTTGTGGGTGGGAGGGAAGTTTGGGAGAGGGAACCCATTGTAACCCATGAGCTGTACTTTGGAAATTTATATTCATTAAATAAAAGTTTAATAAAAAAAAGAAATTATGAATGTGTAGAGCTGGTGTCTCCATGTGGAAACAATTAGTGTTTCAAAGGTACCAAATTAAATGTTCCCTGATAAAAAACATTCAAAACAATAAAGTCTGTGGATAATATCAGGAATACACAAACAAAGAGGCTGTAGCAATATCTGGGATTGAGTTAGGCAAAACACAACCAGATATTTTTGGTTTCATGCAGTCATATCCAGACAAACTGGTGTGGAATTCATATGCAATGGACTGAGAAAATCACAGTAAAATGGTTTTAGAGAAAAGCAAAGACTTTTCTTTAGGCAAGTGCATAAAATATCATCGATACAAACAGAAATATCATGTTTGTTTGCCACAGTTTCTCTAGCTTTCTCCCTAGAAAATAGGAATGTGTAGAGCTGGTGTCTCCATTTGGAAACAATTAGTGTTTCGCAGCACAAAATTAAATGTTCCCTGTTAAAAACATTCAAAACAATAAGTCCATCTATAATATCCAGAAAATACAAACACAGAGGCTGTAGCAATATTTTGGATTGAGATAGCCGAAACACAACTGGATATTTCTGGTTTCATCCAGTCATACCCGGACAAAGTCGTGTGGAATTCGTATGCAATGGACCGGGAAAATCACAGTAAAAATGGTTTTGGAGAAAATCAAAGTCTTTTCGTTAGGCAAGTGCATAAAATGTCATCTATACAAACAGAAATATCATGTTTGTTTGCCGCAGTTCCTCTAGCTTTCTCTCTAGAAAATACGAATGTTTAGAGCTGGAGTCTCCATGTGGAAATAATTAGTGTTTCCAAGCAGAAAATTAAATGTTCCCTGATAAAAAAACATTAAAAACAGCCGTTGCCGTGGCTCAAAATGCTAATCCTCCGCCTTGCGGCGCAGGCACTCCGGGTTCTAGTCCCAGTCGGGGCACGGATCCTGTCCCGGTTGCCCCTCCTCCAGGCCAGCTCTCTGCTGTGGCCAGGGAGTGAAGTGGAGGATTGCCCATGTGTTTGGGCTCTGCACCCCATGGGAGACCAGGATAAGCACTTGTCTCCTGCCATCGGAACAGCGCGGTGCGCCGGCGGCAGCGCGCTACCGCCATGGCCATTAGAGGGTGAACCAACGGCAAAGGAAGACCTTTCTCTCTGTCTCTCTCTCTCTCTCTCACTGTCGACTCTGCCTGTTAAAAATAAATAAATAAATAAATAAATAAATAAAATAAAAAAACATTAAAAACAAGAAGTCCGTGGATAATATCAGGAATGCACAAACACAGAGAATGTAGCAATATCTGGGATTGAGTGAGCAAAAAAAAAAATGGGATATTTCTGGGTTCATCCAGTCATATCCGGACAAAGTGGAGTGGAATTCGTATGCAATGGACTGAGAAAATCACAGTAAACATGGTTTTGGAGAAAAGCAAAGTCTTTTCATAAGGAAAGTAGATAAAATATCATTGATACAAACTGAAATATGTTGTTTGTTTGCCGCAGTTCCTCTAGCTTTCTCCCTAGAAAATAAAAATATGTGGAGCTGGTGTATCCATGTGGAACCAATTAGAGTTTAGAAGCACAAAATTAAATGTTCCCTGAAAAAACATTCAAAACAATAAAGTCCATGTATAATATCAGGAATACACAAACACAGAGGCTGTAGTAATATCTGGGATTTAGTTAGCCTAAATAAAACCGGATATTTCCGGTTTCATCCAGTCATATCCGGACAAACTTGTGTGGAACTCGTAGGCAATGGACTGAGAAAATCACAGTAAAAATGGTTTTGGAGAAAAGCAAAGTCTTTTTGTTAGGCAAGTGCATAAATTGTCATCTATACAAACAAAAATATCATGTTTGTTTGTCGAAGTTCCTCTAGCTTTCTCCATTGGGTGTCCTCATGATGAACCAATTATTGTTTCTACGGTACAAAATTAAATGTTCCCTGATAAAAACATTCAAAACAATAAAGTCCATCGATAATATCCAGAAACACAAATACAGAAGCTTTCACAGTATTTCGGATTGAGTTAGCTAAAACACAACTGGATATTTCTGGTTTCATCCAGTCATATCCGGATAAAGTGGTTTGGAATTCGTATGCAATACACCGAGAAAATCACAGTAAAAATGGTTTTGAGAAAAGCAAAGTCTTTTCGATAGGGAATTGCATGAAATGTCATCTATGCAAACAGAAATATCAGGTTTGTTTGCCGCAGTTCCTCTATCTTTCTCCCTAGAAAATACAAATGTGTAGAGCTGGTGTCTCCATGTGGAAACAATTAGAATTTCCAAGCACAAAATTAAATGTTCCCTGAAAAAAAACATTCAAAACAATAAAGTACTTGGATAATATCAGGAATGCACAAACACAGTGGCTGTAGCTATATCCGCGATTTAGTTAGCGAAAACACAACCGGATATTTCCGGTTTCATCCAGTCATAACCGGACAAACTGGTGTGGAAGTCGTATGTGATGGAACGAGAAAATCACAGTACAAATGGTTTTGGAGAAAAACAATGTCTTTTCATTAGGCAAGTAGATAAAATGTCATCTATACAAACAGAAATATCATGCTTGTTTGTCGCAGTTCCTCTAGCATGCTCCCCAGGAAATACAAATATGTAGAGCTGGTGTCTCCATGTGCAACCAATTAGTATTTCGAAGGACAAAATTAAATGTTCCCTGATGAAAAACATTAAAAACCATAAAGTCCGTGGATAATATCAGAAATACACAATCACAGAGGCTTTAGCAATATCTGGGATTGAATTTTCGTTAAGCAAGTGCATAAAATGTCATCGATACAAACAGAAATATCACGTTTGTTTGCCGCAGTTCCTCTTGCTTTCTCCCTAGAAAATACAAATGTGTAGAGCTGGTGTCTCCACGTGGACCAGATAGTGTTCCCAAGCACAAAATTAAATGCTCCCTGATAACAAAACATTCAAAAAAATAAAGTCCGTGGATAATATCAGGAATACACAAACACAGAGGCTGTAGCAATATTTCGGATTGAATTAACCAAAACACACCCGGATTTTTCTGGTTTCATCCAGTCATACGAAGACAAACTGGTGTGGAATTCGTATGAAATGACCGAGAAAATCACCGTACAAATGGTTTTGGAGAAAAGCAAAGTCTTTTCGTTAGGCAAGTGCATAAAATATCATCTATACAAACGGAAATATCATGTTTGTTTGCCACAGTTCCTCTAGCTTTCTCCCTAGAAAATATGAATGTGTAGAGCTGGTGTCTCCATGTGGAAACAATTATTGTTTCAATGATACAAAATTAAATGTTCCCTGATAAAAAAAATCCAAAAAAAAAATAAATTCTGTGCATAATATCAGGAATGAACAAACACAGAGGCTATAGCAATATTGGGATTGAGTTAGCCAGAACAAAACCGGATATTTCCGGTTTCATCCAGTCGTATCCGGACAAAGTGGTGTGGAATTCGTATGCAATGGACGGAGAAAATCACAGTAAAAATTGTTTTGGAGAAAAGCAAAGTCTTCTCGTTAGGCAAGTGCATAAAATGTCACCTATACAAACAGAAATATCATGTTTGTTTGTCACAGTTCCTCTAGCTTTTTCCCTAGAAAATAGGAATGTGTGGAGCTGGTGTCTCCATGTGGAACCAATTATTGTTTCCAAGATGAAAATTCAATGTTCCCTGATAAAAAACTTTCAAAACAATAATGTCCTTGGATAATATCAGGAATACACAAACAAGGAGGCTGTAGCAATATCTGGGAGTGAGTTAGCCAAAATAAAACCGGATATTTCCCGTTTCATCCAGTCATATCCGGACAAAGTGGTGTGGAATTCGTATGCAATGGACTGAGAAACTCACAGTAAAAATGGTTTTGGAGAAAAGCAAAGTCTTTTCGTTAGGCAAGTGCATAAAATGTCATCTATACAAACAGAAATATCATGTTTGTTTGCCGCAGTTCCTCTAGCTTTCTCCCTAGAAAATACGAATATGTTCAGCTGGTGTCTCCATGTGGAAGCAATTACTGTATCCAAGCTCAAAATAAAATATTCACCGATAAAAAACATTCAAAAAATTAAGTTGGTTGATAATATCAAGAAAACACAAACATAGAGGCTTTCACAATATTTCGGATTGAGTTAGCCAAAACGTAACGGGATATTTCTGTTTTCATCCAGTCTTATGAGAAGAAACTGGTGTAGAATTCGTATGCAATGGATCTAGAAAAGCTCAGTAAAAATGTTTTTGGAGAAAAGCAAAGTCTTTTCGTTAGGCAAGTGCATAAAATGTCATCTATATAAAGAGAAATATCATGTTTGTTTTCCGAGGTTCCTCTAGCTTTCTCCCTAGAAAATAGGAATGTGTACAGCTGGTATCTCCATGTGGAACCAATTAGAGTTTCTACGATACGAAATTAAATGTTCCCTGATAAAAACATTCAAAACAGTAATGTCCATTGATACTATCTTGAAAACACAAATAGATAAAGTTTCACAATATTTCGCCTAGAGTTAGCCAAAAGAGATCCGGACATTTCCGGTTTCATCCAGTCATATATGGACAAAGTGGTGTGGCATTCGTATGCAATGGATGGAGAAAATCACAATAAAAATGGTTTTGTAAAAACCAAAGTCTTTTCGTAAGGCAAGTGCATAAAATGTCATCTATACAAACAGAAATATCATGTTTGTTTCCCACAGTTCCTCTAGCATTCAGCCTAGAAAATACAAATACGTAGAGCTGGTGTCTACATGTGGAACCAATTTATGTATCCAAGAAAAAAATTAAATGTTCCCTGATAAAAAACATTCATAACAAAAAAGTCCGTTGAAAATATCCAGAAAAAACAAACACAGAGGCTGTAGCAATATCTGGGATTGAGTTAGCCAAAATAAAACCGGATATTTCTGGTTTCATTCCGTCATATCTGGACAAACTGGTGTGGAATTCGTATGCAATGCACCGAGAAAATCAGAGTAAAAATTGTTTTGGAGAAAAGCAAAGCTTTTTCGTTAGGGAAGTGCATAAAATATCATCTATACAAATAGAAATATCATGTTTGTTTGCCGCAGTTCCTCTAGCTTTTCCCTAGAAAATACGAATGTGTAGAGCTGGTGTCTCGATGTGGAACCAATTAGTGATTCCAAGCACAAAATTAAATATTCCCTGACAAAAACATTCAAAACAATAAGGTCCGTTGATAATATCAGGAATACACAAACACATAGGCTGTAGCAATATCTGGGATTGAGTTAGCCCAAAAAAAACTGGATATTTCCGGTTTCATCTAGTTATACCTGGACAAACTGGTGTGGAAATCGTATGCAATGAGCCGAGAAAATCACAGTAGAAATGGTTTTGGAGAAAAGCAAAGTCTTTTCGTTAGGCAAGTGCATAAAATGTCATCTATACAAACAGAAATATCATGTTTGTTTGTGTAGTCCAATAGCTTTCTACCTAGACAATACGAATGTGTAAACTGTTGTCCCCATGATGAACCAATTAGTGTTTCAACGGTACAAAATGAAATTTTCCCTGATAAAAACATTCAAAACAATAAAGTCCATCGATAATATCCAGAAAACACAAACACAGAGGCTTTCACATTATTTCCGATTGAGTTAGCCAAAACACAACCGGATATTTCTGGTTTCATCCAGTCATATAAAGACAAAGTGATGTGGAATTCATATGCAAAGGACCGAGAAAATCACAGGAAAATTAGTTTTGGAGAATAGCAAAGTCTTTTCATTAGGCAAGTGCATAAAATATCATCGATACAAACAGAAATATCCTGTTTTTTTTTTTTGTCGCAGTTCCTCTAGCTTTCTCCCTAGAAAATACGAATGTGTAGAGCTGGTGTCTCCATGTGGAACCAATTAGTGATTGCATGCACAAATTAAGTGTTACCTGATAAAAAACATTCACAAAAATAAAGTCCGTGGATAATATCAGGAATACACAAACACAGAGGCTGTAGCAATATCTGGGAGTGAGTTAGCCAAAACAAAACCGGATATTTCTGTTTGCATCCAGTCATATCCAGGCAAACTGGTGTGGAATTCCTATGCAATGGACCGAGAAAATAACAACAAAAATAGTTTTGGAGAAAAGCAAAGTCTTTTTGTTAGGCAAGTGCATAAATTGTCATGTATACAAACAGAAATCTCATGTTTGTTTGCCGCAGTTCCTCTAGCTTTCTCCCTAGAAATTACGAATGTGTAGAGCTGGTGTCTCCATGTGAAAACAATTAGTGTTTCCAAGATCATAATTAAAGGTTCCCTGATAAAAATCATACAAAACAATGAAATCCGTGGATAATATCAGGAATACACAAACAAGGAGGCTGTAGCAATATCTCGGATTGAGTTAGCCAGAACAAAACCGGATATTTCCGGTTTCATCCAGTCATATCCTGACAAACTGGTGTGGAATTCGTATGCAATGGACAGAAATATTCACAATAAAAATGGTTCTGGAGAAAAGCAAAATCTTTTTTTAGGCAAGTGCATAAATTGTCATCTATACAAACAGAAATATCATGTTTGTTTTCCGCAGTTCCTCTAGCTTTCTCCCTAGAAAATACGCATGTGTAGAGCTGGTGTCCCCATGATGAACCAATTAGCATTTCTATGGTACAAAAATAAATGTTCCTTGATAAAAAACATTCAAAGCAATCAAGTCTATTGATAATATCCAGAAAACACAAACACAGAGGCTTTCACAATATTTCGGATTGAGTTAGCCAAAACACAACCAGATATTTCTGTTTTCATCCAGTCATATTCGTACAAATTGGTTTGGAATTCGTATGCATTGAACTGAGAAAACCAAGTAAAAATGGTTTTCGAGAAAAGAAGTCTTTTTGTTGGGCAAGTGCATAAAATGTCATCTATACAAACAGAAATATCATGTTTGTTTGCCTAGTTCCTTTAGCGTTCTCCCTAGAAAATAGGAATGTGTATAGCTGGTGTTCCCATGATGAACCAATTAGTGTTTCAACGATACAAAATTAAATGTTCCCTTATAAAAACATTCAAAACAATAAAGTCCATCGATAATATCCAGAAAACAAAAACACAGAAACTTTCACAATATTTCGCATTGAGTTAGCCAAAAAAAAAAACGGATGTTTCCGTTTTCATCCAGTCATATCCGGAAAAACTGGTGTGGAATTCGTATGCAATGAACCAAAAAAATCACAGTAAAAAGGGGATTGGAGACAAGCAATGATTTTCGTTAGGCAAGTGCATAAAATGTCATCGATACAAACAGAAATATCATGTTTGTTTGCCGCAGTTCCTCTAACTTTCTTCCTAGAAAATACGAATGTGTAGAGTTAGTGTCTCCCTGTGGAACCAATTACTGTTTCCAACATCAAAATTAAATGTTCCCTGATAAAAAACATTCAAAACAATAAAATCTGTGGATAATATCAGGAATACACAAACACAGAGGCTGTAGCAATATCTGGGATTGAGTTAGCCAAAACAAAACCGGATATTTCCACTTTCATCCAGTCATATCCAGACAAAGTGGTATGGAATTCGTATGAAGTGTACCGAGAAAATCACAGAAAAATGGTTTTGGAGAAAAAAACAAATCTTTTCGTTAGGAAAGTGCATAAAATGTCATCGATACAAACAGAAATATCATGTTTTTTTGCCGCAGTTCCTCTAGCTTTCTCCCTAGAAAATACAAATATATAGAGCTGGTGTCTCCATTTGCAACCAATTAGTGTATCCAAGATCAAAATTAAATGTACCCTGATAAAAAAACATTCAAATCAATAAAGTCCGTGGATAATATCAGGAATACACAAAAGCAGAGGCTGTAGCAATATCTGGGATTGAGTTAGTCAAAACAAAACCAGATATTTCCGGTTTCATCCAGTCATATCCGGACAAACAGCTGTGGAATTCGTTTGCAGTGTATCGAGAAAATCACAGAAAAATGGTTTCAGAGAATAGCAAAATCTGTTCGTTAGGCAAGTGCAAAAATGTCATCTATACAAACAGAAATATCATGTTTGTTTGCCACAGTTCCTCTAGCTTTCTCCCTAGAAAATACGAATATGTAGGGCTGGTGTCCCCATGATGAACCAATTAGTGTTTCTACGGTACAAAATTAAATGTTCCCTGATAAAAATATTCAAAACAATAAAGTCCATCTATACTATCCAGAAAACAAAAACACAGAACTTTCACAATATTTCGCATTGAGTTAACCAAAAAAAAACCGGATATTTCCAATTTCATCAGTCATATCCGGACAAAGTGGTGTGGAATTCCTATGCAGTGACCGAGAAAATCACAGTAAAAATGGTTTTGGAGAAAAGCAAAGTCTTTTCGTTAGGCAAGTGCATAAAATGTCATCTAAACAAAAATATCATGTTTGTTTGTCCCAGTTTTCTAGCTTTCTTCCTAGAAAATACAAATGTGTAGAGCTGGTGTCTCCATGTGGAATCAATTAGTGTTTCCAAGGACAAATTAAATATACGCTGATAAAAAAAATTCAAAGCAATAAAATCCGTTGACAATATAAAGAAAACACAATACAGAGGCTGTAGAAATATCACGGATTGAGTTAGCCAAAACAAAACCGGATATTTCCGGTTTCATCCAGACATATCCGGAAAAACTGCTGTGGAATTCGTATGCAATGGACAGAGAAAATCACAGTACAAATGGTTTTGGAGAAAAGCAAAGTCTTTTCGTTAGGCAAGTGCATAAAATGTCATCTATACAAACAGAAATATCATGTTTGTTTGCTGCAGTTCCTCTAGCTTTCTCCCTAGAAAATATGAATGTGTATAGCTGGTGTCCCCATGATGAACCAATTGGTGTTTCTACGGTACAAAATTAAATGTTCCCTGATAAAAACATTCAAAACCATAAAGTCCATCGGTAATATCCAGAAAACACAAACACAGAGGCTTTCACAATACTTCGGATTGAGTTAGCCAAAACGCAACCGGATATTTCTGTTTTCATCCAGTCATATCCGGACAAAGTGGTATGGAATTCGTATGCAATGGACCAAGAAATTAACAGTAAAAATGGTTTTGGAGAAAAGCAAAGTCTTTTCGTTAGGCAAGTGCATCAAATGTCATCTATAAACACAAATAGCATGTTTGTGTGTCGCAGTTCCTCTAGCTTTCTCCCTAAAATACGAATGTGTAGAGTTGGTGTCTCCATGTGGAACCAATTAGTGATTCTAAGGACAAAATTAAATATTCCCGGATAAAAAACATTCAAATCAATAAAGTCCGTGGATAATATCAGATATACACAAACACAGAGTCTGTAGCATTATCTGGGATTGAGTTAGCCAAAACAAAACTGGATTTTTCCGGTTTCATCCAGACATATCCGGTAAACTGGTGTGAAATTCGTATGCAATGGACTGAGATATTCACAGTAAAAATGGTTTTGGAGAAAAGCAAAGTCTTTTCCTTAGGCAAGTGCATAAAATGTCATCTATACAAATAGAAATATCATGTTTGTTTGCCGCAGTTCCTCTAGATTTCTCCCTAGCAAATACGATTGTGTAGCGCTGGTGTTCCCATGATGAACCAATTAGTGTTTCTATGGTACAAATTTAAATGTTCCCTGATAAAAACATTGTAAACAATAAAGTCTCTCGATAATATCCAGAAAACACAAACACAGAGGCTGTAGCAATATTTCGGATTGAGTTAGATAAAACACAACCGGATATTTCCGGTTTCATGCAGTCATATCCGGAGAAACTGGTGGGGAATTCATATGCAATGGACCAAGAAAATCACAGTGCAAACGAATTTGGAGAAAAGCAAAGTCTTTTCGTTAGGCAAGTGCATAAAATGTCATCTATACAAACAGAAATATCATGTTTGTTTGTCGCAGTTCCTCTAGCTTTCTCTCTAAAAAGTATGAATATGTAGAGCTGGTGTCTCGATGTGGAACCAATTAGTGTTTCCAAGATCAAAAATAAATGTTCCCTGATAAAAAACATCAAAACAATAAATTCTGTTGATTATATAAGGAATGCCAAACACAGAGGCTGTAGCAATATCTGGGACTGAGTTAGCCAAAACAAAAACAGATATTTCTATTTTCATCCAGTCATATCCAGACAAACTTGTGTGGAATTCATAGGAAGTATACGGAGAAAATCACAGAAAAATGGTTTTGGAGAAAAGCAAAGTCTATTTGTTAGGCAAGTGCATAAAATGTCATCTATACAAACAGAAATATCATGTTTGTTTGCCGCATTTCCTCTAGCAGTCTCCCTAGAAAATTTTAATGTGTAGAGCTGGTGTCTAAATGCGGAACCAATCAGTGTTTCTACAGTACAAAATGAAATGTTCCCTGATGAAAATATTCAAAACAATAAAGTCGGTCGATAATATCCAGAAAACACAAACACAGAGGCTTTCACAATATTTTAGATTGAGTTAGCCAAAACACGACCGGATATTTCTGTTTGCATCCAGTCATATCTGGATAAACTGGTGTGGAATTCGTATGCAATGGACCAAAAAAATGACAGTGAAAAAAGTTTGGGAAAAGCAAAATCTTTTCATTAGGCAAGTGCATAAAATATTATCTATACAAACAGAAATATCATGTTTGTTTGCCGCAGTTCCTCTAGTTCTCTATCTAGAAAGTATGAATGTGTACAGCTAGTGTCTCCATGTGGAACCAATTACTGTATCCAAGCTCAAAATAAATTGTTCCCTGATAAAAAACATCCAAAACAATAAAATCCGTGGATAATATCCACAAAACACAAACACAGAGGCTGTAGCAATATCTGGGATTGAGTTAGCCAAAACAAAACCAGTTATTTCCAGTTTCATCCAGTCATTCCGGACAAACTGGTGTGGAATTTGCATGCAGTGGACTGAGAAAATCACTTAAAAACGGTTTTGCAGAAAAGCAAAGTCTTTTCGTTAGGCAAGTGCATAAAATGTCATCTATGCAAACAGAAATATCATGTTTGTTTGCCGCAGTTCCTCTAGCTTTCTCCCTAGAAAATACGAATGTGTAGAGCTGGTGTCTCCATGTGGAAACAATTAGAGATTCTACGGTACAAATTTAAATGTTCTCTGATAAAAACATTCAAAACAATAAAGTCCATCGACAATATCCAGAAAACACAAACACATAGGCTTTCACAATATTTCGGATTGAGTTAGCCAAAACACAACCGGATATTTCTGGTTTCATCCTGTCATATCTGTACAAAGTCGTGTGGAATTCGTATGCAATGGACTAAGAAAACCAAGTAAAAATGGTTTTGTATAAAAGCAGTCTTTTCAATAGGCAAGTGCATAAAATGTCATCTATAGAAACAGAAATATCATGTTTGTTTGCCTAGTTCCTTTAGCATGCTCCCTAGAAAATATGAATGTGTAGAGCTGGTGTCTCCATGTGGATCCAATTCGTGATTGCAAGCACAAAATTAAATGTTCCCTGATAAAAAATATTCAAATCAATAAAGTCCGAGGTAATATCAGGAATACACAAACAGAGGCTGTAGCAATATCTGGGATTGAGTTAGGCAAAACAAAAATGGATATTTCTGGTTTCATCCAGTCATATCCGGACAACGTGGTATGGAATTCGTATGCAATGGACTGAGATATTCACAGTAAAAATGGTTTTGGGGAACAGCAAAGTCTTTTAGTTAGGCAAGTGCATAAAACGTCATCTATACAAACAGAAATATCATGTTTGTTTGCCGCAGTTCCTTTAGCTTTCTCGCTAGAAAATACGAATATGTAGAGCTGGTGTTCCCATGATAAACCAATTAGTGTTTCAACGGTACAAAATTAAATGTTCCCTGATAAAAACATTCAAACAATAAGTCCATCGATAATATCTAGAAAACACAAACACAGAGGCTGTAGCAATATTTCAGATTGAGTTTGCCAAAACAAAGCCGGATATTTCTGTATTGATCCATTAATATCCGGAAAAACTGGTGTGGAATTCGTATGCAATGGACCGAGAAAATCACATTACAAACTGCTTTGGAAAAAAGCAAAGTCTTTTCGTTAGGCAAGTGCATAAAATGTCATCTGTAAAAACTGAAATATCATGTTTGTTTGCCACAATTTCTCTAGCTTTCTCCCTAGAAAATACGAATGTGTAGAGCTGGTGTCTCCAAGTGGAACCAATTAGTGATTCCTAGGACAAAATTAAATATTCCCGGAAAAAAAAATTCAAATCAATATATTCCGTGGATAATATCAGGAATACACAAACACAGAGGCTGTAGCAATATCTGGGATTGAGTTAGGCAAAACAAAAACGGATATTTCTGTTTTCATCCAGTCATATCCGGACAAACTGGTGTGGAATTCATATGCAATGGACTGAGAAAATCACAGTAGAAATGGTTTTGGAGAAAAGCAGTCTTTTTGAAAGCCAAGTGCATAAAATGTCATCTATACAAACAGAAATATCATGTTTGTTTGCCTAGTTCCTTTTAAATTCTCCCTCGAAAATACGAATTTGTAGAGCTGGTGTTCCCATGATGAACCAATTAGTGTTTCAACGGTACAAAATTAAATGTTCCCTGATAAAAACATTCAAAAGAATAAAATCCATTGATAATATCCAGAAAACACAAACACAGAGGCTTTCAAATATTTGGGATTGAGTTTGCCAAAACACAACCGGATATTTCTGTTTTCATCCAGTCATATCCGGACAAACTGGTATGGAATTCGTATGCAATGGACCGAGATAATCACATTACAAATTGTTTTGGAGAAAAGCAAAGTCTCTTCGTTAGGCAAGTGCATAAAATGTCATCTGTAAAAACTGAAATATCATGTTTGTTTGCCACAATTTCTCAGCTTTCTCCCTAGAAAATACGAATGTGTAGAGCTGGTGTCTAAATGTGGAAACAATTAGGGTTTCTACGGTACAAAATTAAATGTTCCCTGATAAAAATATTCAAAACAATAAAGTCCATCGATAATATCCAGAAAACACAATCACAGAAACTTTCACACTATTTCACATTGAGTTAGCCAAAAAAAACCGGATATTTCTGGTTTCATCCATTCATATCCGGATAAAGTGGTGTGGAATTTGTATGCAATGAAACGAGAAAATCACAGTAAAAATGGTTTTGGAGAAAAGCAAAGTCTTTTCGTTAGGCAAGTGCATAAAATGTCATCTATACAAACAGAAATATCATGTTTGTTTGTCGCAGTTCCTCTAGCTTTCTCCCTAGAAAATACGAATGTGTACAGCTGGTGTCTCCATGTGGAACCAAATAGTGATTCCAAGGACAAAATTAAATATTCCCGGATAAAAAACATTCAAATCAATAAAGTCCGTGTATAATATCAGGAATACACAAACACAGAGGCTGTAGCAATATCTGGGATTGAGTTAGCAAAAACAAAACCGGATATTTCCTGTTTCATCCAGTCATATCCGGACAAAGAGGTGTGGAATTTCTATGCAATGGACCGGGAAAATCACAGTAAAAATGGTTTTGGAGAAAAGCAAAGTCTTTACGTTAGGCAAGTGCATAAAATGTCATCTATACAAACAGAAATATCATCTTTGTTTGCCACAGTTCTTCTAGCTTTAACCCTAGGAAATACGAAAATGTTCAATTGGTGTCTCCATGTGGAACCAATTAGTGTATCCAAGCTCAAAATAAAATGTTCCCCGATAAAAAACGTTCAAATAAATAAAGACTATTGATAATATCCAGAAAACACAAACACAGAGGCTGTAGCAATATTTGGGATTGAGTTAGCCAAAACAAAACCGGATATGTCCGGTTTTATCCTGTTATATCCGGACAAATTGGTGTGGAATTCGTATGCTATGGACCGAGAAATTCACAGTAAAAATCGTTTTGGAGAATAGCAAAATCTTTTCGTTAGGCAAGTGCATAAAATGTCATCGATACAAACAGAAATATCATGTTTGTTTGCCGCAGTTCCTCTAGCTTTCTCCCTAGAAAATACGAATGTGTAGAGCTGGTGTCCCCAAGATGAACCAATTAGTGTTTCAACGGTAGAAAATTAGATGGTCCCTGATAAAAACATTCAAAACAATAAAGTCCATCATAATATCCAGAAAACACAAACACAGTGGCTTTCACAATATATCGGATTGAGTTAGCCAAAACAAAACCGGATATTTCTGTTTTCATCCAGTCATATCCGGACAAAGTGCTGTGGAATTCATATGCAATGGATTGAGAAAATGAGAGTAAAAATGGTTTTAGAGAAAAGCAAAGTCTTTTTGTTACGCAAGTGCATAAATATCATCAATACAAACAGAAATCCCATGCTTGTTTGCCGCAGTTCCTCTAGCTTTCTCCCTAGAAAATACGAATATGTAGAGCTGGTGTCTCCATGTGGAACCAATTACTGTATCCAAGCTCAAAATAAAATATTCCCCGATAAAAAACATTCAAAATAATAAAGTCCGTGAATAATATCCAGAAAACAGAAACACAGAGGCTGTAGCAATATCTGGGATTGAGTTAGCCAAAACAAAACCGGATATTTCCGGTTTCATCCAGTCATATCCGGACAGAGTGGTGTGGAATTCGTATACAATGGACTGAGAAAATCACAGTAAAAATGGTTTTGGAGAAAAGCAAAGGCTTTTCGTTAGGCAAGTGCATAAAATGTCATCTATACAAACAGAAATATCATGTTTGTTTGTCGCAGTTCCTCTAGCTTTCTCCCTAGAAAATACGAATGTGTAGAGCTTAGACCCCACATGCCAGTCCACTGCAGTGCCTTTCAATGTGGTAAGCCTGGGCTTCAGCTGAAGTCAGCTTGTGAAGAGCCTTGGTAGCTCTGCCAAGAGTTGGATCACTGGAAATGGACCTGCCCTGGAGTCGAAAGATGCCCAGGTCAGAGCCACAGATCTTATTGGCTCTAAGCTGAAAAGCCCTTCACTCAGCCCAACTTCCAAAGTGACCACTGCAGCTGAGGGTTTGATCAAGTAGGGTCAGCAACATTGCAGGCAGAACTGTAAATTTATTGTTAGAGATGCCCCCTGCATTTACCTGGCCAGCGCTCCGCCCAGGCCAGCCAAGTAATGAAAGTCAACAGATTGCCTTCCCCTAGGAGGTTCACACCTCCCTTAGGATATACCCCATGTGAAGAGATAGATAGGTCTGGGCCTCTGAATTTACAAGGCCTAAAGCCCACCAGATTATTATCAAGCCCCTTCTTTCAGGTTCTGTTTGCCTCTCAATCAGAAAAATTACTTGTAGCTTAGACAGCACCTTTCTTAGCTCCTCTAATCATGACTCTGTCCTTTGTTTTCGGCCCTGTCTAGTGCACTTGGGCCTCATTCCTTCATAATCATAACCTCTACTCTACCACCAATGGCTCTACTCCCTACCTGTGTGTACTGATGGTCCTCTTCCCCACTTAATGCTGTACAATTGTTCAAACCTGGTAAATGCCACTCTTAGGATCATTGGTTACTATCCTCACTCTGTCTTTTATGACCTTGTCTAAATATGATCAGAGTCGGTAAACTTGGAAGACTTCCATAGCCTTGGCAACTCATGATGACAGCCTAGGATGGTTACTGGCGCCATAAGGTAGAGTGTCAATTTCTTGGGTCAACAACAGGAGCCACTGTGCACTTGCTCCTCATGTGGGATCTCTGTCCTTAATGTGCTGTACATTGTGATATAATGCTATAACTAGTACTCAAACAGTATGTTTCACTTTGTGTTTCCATGTGGGTGCGAACTGTTGAAACCTTTACTTCATATATAATAACTTGATCTCCTGTATATAAAGAGAATTGAAAATGAATCTTGATGCAAATGAAAGGGGAGAGGGAGTGGAGAGGGGAGTGTTGCGGGTGGGAGGGAATTTATGGGAGGGGGAAACCATTGTATTCCATAAGCTGTACACTGGAAATTTATATTCATTAAATAAAAATTAAAAAAAGAAAAAAAAGTCCATTGATAATATCCAGAAAACACAAACACAGAGGCTTTCACAATATTTCAGATTGAATTAGCTAAAACACAACCGTATATTTCTGGTTTCATCCAGTCATATCCGGACAAACTGGTGTGGAATTCGTATGCAATGGACTGAGAAAATCACAGTAAAAATGGTTTTGGAGAAAAGCAAAGTCTTTTGAATAGGCAAGTGCATAAAATGTCATCTATACAAACAGAAATAACATGTTTGTTTGTCGCAGTTCCTCTAGCTTTCTCCCCAGAAAATACGAATGTGTAGAGCTTGTGTCCCAATGATGAAGCAATTAGTGTTTCAACGGTAAAAAATGAAATGTTCCCTGATAAAAAACATTCAAAACAATAAAGTCCGTTGATAATATCAGGAATACACAAACACAGAGGCTGTAGCAATATCTGGGATTGAGTTAGCCAAAACAGAACCGGATATTTCCGGTTTCATCCAGTGATATACGGACAAACTGGTGTGGAATTCGTCTGCAATGGACTGAGAAAATCACAGTACAAATGGTTTTGCAGAAAAGCAAAGTCTTTTCGTTAGGCAAGTGCATAAACTATCATTGATACAAACAGAAATATCATGTTTGTTTGCCGCAGTTCCTCTAGCTTTCTCCCTAGAAAAGGCGAATGTGTAGGGCTGGTGTCTGCATGTGGAACCAATTAGTGTTTCCAAGCAGAAAATGAAATGTTCCCTTAAAAAACATTCAAAAAATAAAGTCCATGGATAATATCAGGAATACACAAACACAGAGGCTGCAGCAATATCTGGGATTGAGTTAGCCAAAAAAAAACCGGATATTTCCGGTTTCATCCAGTCATGTCTGGACAAACTGGTGTGGAATTCGTATGCAATGGACCTAGAAGATCACAGTAAAAATGGTTTTGGAGAAAAGCAAAGTCTTGTCGTTAGGCAAGTGCATAAAATGTCATCTATACAAACCGAAATATTATGTTTGTTTGCCGCAGTTCCTCTAGCTTTCTCCCTAGAAAATACTAATGTGTAGAGCTGGTGTCTTGATGTGGAAACAATTAGTGTTTCCAAGCACAAGATTAAATTTTCCCTGATAAAAAACATTCAAAACAAAAAAGTCTGTTGATAATATCCAGAAAACACAAACACAAAGGCTGTAGCAATATTTCAGATTGAGTTAGTCAAAACACAACTGGATATTTCTGGTTTCATCCAGTCCTATCCGGAGAAAGTGGTATGGAACTCGTATGCAGTGGACCGAGAAAATCACAGTAAACATGGTTTTGGAGAAAAGCAAAGTCTTTTTGTTAGGCAAGTGCATAAAATGTCATCTATAGAAAGAGAAATATCATGTTTGTTTGCCACATTTCCTCTAGCTTTCTCCCTAGAATATATGAATGTGAACAGCTGGTGTCTCCATGTGGAACAAATTAGTGATTCCAAGCACAATATTAAATGTTCCCTAAAAAAAAAACATTCAAAAAAATATAGTCCGTGGATAATAACAGGAATATACAAACACAGAGGCTGTAGCAATATTTCGGATTGAGTTAGCACAAACACTACCAGATATTTCCGGTTTCATCCAGTCATATCCAGACAAAGTGGTGTGGAATTCGTATGCAATGGACCTAGAAGATCACAGTAAAAATGGTTTTGGAGAAAAGCAAAGTCTTTTCGTTAGGCAAGTGCATAAAATGTCATCTATACAAACAGAAATATCATGTTTGTTTACCGCAGTTTCTCTAGATTTCTCCCTAGAATATATGAATGTGTAGAGCTGGTGTCTACATGTGGAAACAATTAGTGTTTCACAGCAAAAAATTAAATGTCACCTGATAAAAAACATTCAAAAAAATAAAGTTCGTGGATAATATCAGGAATACACAAACACAGAGGCTGTAGCAATATCTGGGATTGAGTTAGCCAAAACAAAACCGGATATTTCCTGTTTCATCCAGTCATATCCGGACAAAGTGGTGTGGAATTCGTATGCAATCTACTGACACAATCACACTAAAAATGGTTTTGGAGAAAAGCAAAGTCTATTTGTTAGGCAAGAGCATAAAATGTCATCTATACAAACTGAAATATAATGTTTCTTTGCCGCAGTTCCTCTAGGTTTCTCCCTGGAAAATACGAATGTGTAGAGCTGGTGTCTCCATGTGGAAACAATTAGTGTTTCCAAGCACAAAATTAAATGTTCCCTGATAAAAAAAAACATTCAAAGAAATAAAGTCCGTGGATAATCTCAGGAATACACAAACACAGAGGCGATAACAATATCTGGGATTGAGTTAGCCAAAAAAAACCGGGATATTTCTGGTTTCATCCAGACATATCCAGTAAACTGGTGTGGAATTCGTATGCAATGGACTGAGAAAATCACAGTAAAATGGTTTTGGAGAAAAGCAAAGTAGTTTCGTTAGGCAAGTGCCTAAAATGAAATCTTTAAAAACAGAAATATCATGTTTGCCGCAGTTCCTCTAGCTTTCTCCCTAGAAAATATGAATGTGTAGAGCTGGTGTCTCCATGTGGAAAAAATTAGTGTTTCAACGGTACAAAATTAAATGTTCTCTGAGAAAAAAAACATTCAAGACAATAAAGTCGGTGAATAATATCAGGAATACACAAACACAGAGGCTGCAGCAATATCTGGGATTGAGTTAGCCAAAAACAAAACCAGATATTTCTGGTTTCATCCAGTCATATCCGGACAAAGTGGTGTGGAATTCATATGCAATGGACTGAAAAAAATCACAGTAAAAATGCTTTTGGAGAAAAGCAAAGTCGTTTCGTTAGGCAAGTGCATAAAATGACATCTATACAAACAGAAATATCATGTTTGTTTGCCACAGTTCCTCGAGCTTTCTCCCTAGAAAATACGAATGTGTAGAGCTGGTGTCTCCATGTAGAAACAATTAGTTTTTCCAAGCACATTTTAAATGTTATCTGATAAAGAACATTCAAAATAATAAAGTCCGTGGATAAAATCAGGAATACACAAACACAGAGGCGATAACAATATCTGAAATTGAGTTAGCCAAAAAAAAAAAAAAACTATATTTCCAGTTTCATCCAGTCATATCCGGACAAACTGGTGTAGAATTCATATGCAATGGACCGAGAAAATCACAGTAAAAATGATTTTGGAGAAAAGCAAAGTCGTTTCGTTAGGCAAGTGCATAAAATGACATCTATACAAACAGAAATATCATGTTTGTTTGCTGCAGATCCTCTAGCTTGCTCCCTAGAAAATACGATTGTGTAGAGCTGGTTTCTCCATGTGGAACCAATTAGTGTTTCAACAGTACAAAATTAAATGTTCCCTGGTAAAAAAAAACATCCAAAAGTATAAAGTCCATGGATAATATCAGGAATACACAATCACAGAGGCTCTAGCAATATTTCCGATTGAGTTTGCCAAAACACAACCAGATATTTCTGGTTTCATCCAGTCATATCCGGAATAAGTGGTGGTGAATTCGTATGCAATGGACCTAGAAAATACAGTACAAAAGCTAAGTCTTTTCCTTAGGCAAGTGCATAAAATGTCATCTATACAATCAGAAATATCATGCTTCTTTGCCGCAGTTCCTCTAGCTTTCTCCCTAGAAAATACGAATGTGTAGAGCTGGTTTCTCCATGTGGAACCAATTAGTGTTTCAACAGTACAAAATTAAATGTTCCCTGATAAAAAAAACATCCAAAAGTATAAAGTCCGTGGATTATATCAGGAATACACAAACACAGACGCTGTGGCAAAATTTCGGATTGAGTTAGCCAAAAGACAACCAGATATTTCCGGTTTCATCCAGTCATATCCGGACAAAGTGCTGTGGAATTCGTATGCAATGGACCGAGAAAATCACAGTAAAAATGATTTTGGAGAAAAGCAAAGTCGTTTCGATAGGTAAGTGCATAAAATGACATCTATACAAACAGAAATATCATGTTTGTTTGCCGCAGTTCCTCTAGCGTGCTCCCTAGAAAATACGAATACGTAGAGCTGGTGTCTGCATGTGGAACCAATTAGTGTTTCAACGGTACAAAATTAAATGTTCCCTGATTAAAAAAAATCCAAAACAATAAAGTCCGTGGATACTTTCAGGAATACACAAACACAGAGTCTGTAAAAATATTTGGGATTGAGTTAGCCAAAACACAACCAGATATTTCTGGTTTCATCCAGTCATATCCGGAATAAGTGGTGGGGAATTCGTATGCAATGGACCTAGAAAATCACAGTACAAGTGGTTTTCGAGAAAAGCAAAGTCTTTTCCTTAGGCAAGTGCATAAAATGTCATCTATACAATCAGAAATATCGTGTTTCTTTGCCGCAGTTCCTCTAGCTTTCTCCCAAGAAAATAAGAATATGTAGAGCTGGTTTCTCCATGTGGAACAAATTAGTGTTTCAACAGTAAAAAATTAAATGTTCCCTGATAAAAAAAAAAATCCAAAAGAATTAAGTCCGTGGATACTTTCAGGAATACACAAACACAGAGATTGTAGCAAAATTTCGGATTGAGTTAGCCAAAACACAACCAGATATTTCTGGTTTCATCCAGTCATATCCGGAATAAGTGGTGGGGAATTCGTATGCAATGGACCGAGAAAATCAGAGTAAAAATGGTTTTGGAGAAAAGCAAAGTCTTTACGTTAGACAAGTGCATAAAATGTCATCTATACAAACATAAATATCATCTTTGTTTTTCGCAGTTCCTCTAGCTTTCTCTCTAGAAAATACGAATATGTAGAGCTGGTGCCTCCATGTAGAAACAACTAGTGTTTCGCAGCACAAAATTAAATGTTCCCTGATAAAAAACATTCAAAACTATAAACTCTGTGTATAATATGAGAAATACACAAACAGAGAGGCGGTAACGATATCTGGATTGAGTTAGCCAAAAAAAAAAAAAAACCCGGATATTTCCGGTTTGGTCCAGTCATATAGGGACAAACTGGTGTGGAGTTCGTATGCAATGGACCGAGAAAATCAGAGTAAAAATGGTTTTGGAGAAAAGCAAAGTCATTTCGTTAGTCAAGTGCATAAAATGTCATCTATAGAAACAGAAATATCATGTTTCTTTGCCGCAGTTCCTCTAGCTTTCTCTTTAGAAAATATGAGTGTGTACAGCTGGTGTCCCTATGATGAACCAATTATAGTTGCAACGGTACAAAATTAAATGTTTCCTGATAAAAATATTCAAAACAATAAAGTCCGTTGATAATATCCGGAAAACACAAACACAGAGGCTGTAGCAATATTTCGGATTGAGTTAGCCAAAACAAAACCGGATATGTCCGGTTTTATCCTGTTATATCCGGACAAATTGGTGTGGAATTCGTATGCTATGGACCGAGAAATTCACAGTAAAAATCGTTTTGGAGAATAGCAAAGTCTTTTCGTTAGGCAAGTGCATAAAATGTCATCGATACAAACAGAAATATCATGTTTGTTTGCCGCAGTTCCTCTAGCTTTCTCCCTAGAAAATACGAATGTGTAGAGCTGGTGTCCCCAAGATGAACCAATTAGTGTTTCAACGGTAGAAAATTAGATGGTCCCTGATAAAAACATTCAAAACAATAAAGTCCATCATAATATCCAGAAAACACAAACACAGTGGCTTTCACAATATATCGGATTGAGTTAGCCAAAACACAACCGGATATTTCTGTTTTCATCCAGTCATATCCGGACAAAGTGCTGTGGAATTCATATGCAATGGATTGAGAAAATGAGAGTAAAAATGGTTTTGGAGAAAAGCAAAGTCTTTTTGTTAGGCAAGTGCATAAATATCATCAATACAAACAGAAATCCCATGCTTGTTTGCCGCAGTTCCTCTAGCTGGTGTCCCTATGTGCATCCATTTAGTGTTTCAATGGTACAAAATGAAATGTTGCCTGATAAAAATATTCAGAACAATAAAGTCCATCGATAATATCCAGAAAACACAAACACAGAAGCATTCAGAATATTTCGCATTCGGTTAGCCAAAAGACAACCAGATATTTCTGGTTTCATCCAGTAGTATCAGGACAAAGTGGTGTGGAATTCTTATGCAAGGGACCGAGAAAATCACAGTAAACATGGTTTTGGAGAAAAGCAAATCTTTTCATTAAGTAAGTAGATAAAATATCATCGAAACAGAAATATCATGTTTGTTTGCCGCAGTTCCTCTAGCTTTCTCCCTAGAAAATACAAATATGTAGAGCTGGTGTCTCCATGTGGAACCAATTAGAGTTTCAAAGAACAAAATTAAATGTTCCCTGATAAAAAACATTCAAAACAATTAAGTCCGTGGATAATATCAAGAATACACAAACACAGAGGCTGTAGCAATATCTGGGATTTAGTTTGCCAAAACAAAACCGGATATTTCCGGTTTCATGCAGTCATATCCGGAGAAACTGGTGTGGAATTCATATGCAATGGACCGAGAAAATCACAGTACAAATGATTTTGGAGAAAAGCAAAGTCTTTTTGTTAGGCAAGAGCATAAAATGTCATTGATACAAACAGAAATATCATGTTTGTTTGCCACAGTTTCTCTAGCTTTCTCCCTAGAAAATACGAATGTGTAAAGCTGGTGTCTCCATGTGGAACCAATTAGTGTTTCCAAGCAGAAAATGAAATGTTCCCTGATAAAAACATTCAAAACAATAAAGTCTATGGATAATATCAAGAATACACAAACACAGAGGCAGTAAAAATATTTGAGATTGAGATAGCCATAAAAAAACGGGATATTTCCGGTTTCATCCAGTCATGTCTGGACAAACTGGTGTGGAACTCGTATGCAATGGACCGAGAAAATCACAGTAAAAATGGTTTTGGAGAAAAGCAAAGTCTTTTCGCTAGGCAAGTGCATAAAATGTCATCTATACAAACAGAAATATCATGTTTGTTTGCCGCAGTTCCTCTAGATTTCTCCCAAGAAAATACGAATGTGTAGAGCTGTTGTCTCCATGTAGAACCCATAGTCTTTCCAAGCACAAAATTAAATGTTCCCTCATAAAAACATTCAAAACAATAAGTCCATCGATAATATCCAGAAAACACAAACACAGAGTCTGTAGCAATATTTCGGATTGAGTTAGCCAAAACACAACCAGATATTTCCGCTTTCATCCAGTCATATCCGGACAAACTGGTGTGGAATTCGTATGCATTGGACCGAGAAAATCACAGTACAAATTGTTTTGGAGAAAAGCAAAGTCTTTTCGTTAGGCAAGTGCATAAAATGTCATCTATGCAAACAGAAATATCATGTTTCCTTGCCGCAATTCCCCTAGTTTCTCCCTCGAAAATATGAATGTGTAGAGCTGGTGTCTCCATGTGGAACCAATTAGTGTTTCCAAGCACAAAATTAAATGTTCCCTGAAAAAAACATTCAAAGAAATATAGTCCGTGGATCATATCAGGAATAAACCAACACAGAGGCTGTAGCAATATTTCGGAATGAGTTAGCACAATGACTACCAGATATTTCCGGTTTCATCCAGTCATAACAGGACAAACTGGTGTGGAATTCGTATGCAAAGGACCAAAAAAATCAGAGTAAAAATGGTTTTGGAGAAAAGCAAAGTCTTTTCGTTAGGCAAGTGCATAAAATGTCATATAGACAAACAGAAATATCATGTTTTTTTGCCCCAGTTCCTCTAGCTTTCTCCCTAGAATATACGAATGTGTGGAGCTGGTGTCCCCATGATGAACCAATTACTGTTTCCACGGTACAAAATTAAATGCTCCCTGATAAAAATATTCAAAACAATAAAGTCCATCGATAATATACAGAAAACACAAACACAGAGGCTTTCAAAATATTTTGATTGAGTTAGCCAAAACACAACCGGATATTTCTGTTTTCATCCATTCATATCCGGACAAACTGGTATGGAATTCGTATGCAATGGCGCAGTACCTCTAGCTTTCTCCCTAGAAACTACGAATGTGTAGAGCTGGTGTCCCCATCATGAACCAATTAGTCTTTCAACGGTACAAAATTAAATGTTCCCTGATAAAAAACATTCAAAACAATAAAGTCCGTCGATAATATTGTGAAATTAATATAGGATGGGGTTAAATTGGAATGTAAATTAAGATAGGATGGGGTTAAATGGAGCTGCTGAGCTGACTGCATATTATTTTGCTTCTGTACAAAATGCTTTGGCTTGCGAAATGCATTTTTTAAGATAACTAGACTTTAGCTGACCTTGTAATATGTGATGATTGTGCTAATGCGGTTTATGAGATAATTGAGCATATGACAAGTTTTTGGTCATGATGACCCCGTGTTTATGCTTGCTCAAGGTCTTCTGTCCCCTTACCCTGGAAAAACCCTGCATCTTATAAGAATTTGTCATGCATCTTATGAGAATTTGTCATGCTGCGGTTTATCTTGTGATTCTTGGTAATGCTGTGGAGATATGCTAATGTTGTGGTTTTTAGTCTTAAATACTCTGAGCAGTTGATGATCGGGGCCTCTCTTCTCACACTGCACCAGAGAGTGTTGTTGTGCTTAAGAGTTGGCCCATCTGCGCAGATGAAATAAACTTCCTCATGTTCTTTACAGCGATTGGTGGAATGGAATTCGTGTTTCTGGGGTCGGTAACAGTGTGAGGCACCTTTCGGGGGTCTTACATTCTTGGAGGTTCCAATGAGATTAGAGACCCCAGACCCACGCTCCATTTTCCAATCGGAGGTAAGTTTTTGCTGTTTTAAGTGTTTTTGTGTGTCTGGTTGATTTTTTATTTTTTTCCTGGGGCGCTAGACGTACCGGAGGTTTATGCTTTACTGAAATTGTGCCTGCAGGACCTGTATCTGTATTGAGCCGATAGTGGGTAGGGGCAGACGTGCCCGGCGCCCCTGGCTCAGCCCTGGAGGACGCTCCAGAGGCGGTATTCTGGGGGGGCCTGGCGGGTGGCAGCCGCTTCGCTCCCATCATTAAGCTTACCTGGGGGGCGTGGCGGGTGGCAGCCACTTCGCTCTCATCGGAAGCTCTGGTTAGGATTCTGGGGGCGCCTGGCGGGTGGCAGCCGCTTCGCTCCCATCATTAAGCTTACCTGGGGGGCGTGGCGGGTGGCAGCCACTTCGCTCTCATCGGAAGCTCTGGTTAGGATTCAGTAAGGTTTTCTTCCCCGGGAGAGGGGCTGGTGGCAGCAGCCACTCCCGTCGGAAGTTTTTGGTTTCAGTTTTGTCTCGGTCTTCTTCCCCGTCGGAAGTTGTGGTTTTTGGTTTTGTCTTGGTCTTGCGCGCAGTGTCTTTGTGAGTTTTGTGATTTGTGAGTCTTGTGGTTGTTTTCTGTGTTTTAATATACTAACCTTACTTGCCTTTCCCCTTCAACATGGGACAGGAATTAACTACACCTTTGAGTCTTACTTTAGATCATTGGAAAGAGGTCCGGGAGCGGGCCCAAAACTTGTCTATAAGAGTGCAGAAGAAGAACTGGACAAGTTTTTGTACGTCCGAGTGGCCAGCCTTAAACGTCGGGTGGCCACGGGATGGGACTTTTGACTCTTGAATTATCTTACAGGTGAAGAGCCAGGTCTGCAGGGGAGGTAAAGAAGGGCGCCCGAAACAAGTGCCCTACATCTTTGTGTGGGAGGATCTGGCGAAAAACCCCCCAGACTGGGTAAAACCTTTCCTCCTTTCTAACAGGGCGGTGGCAGAGCTCGATCCTGCTATGCCCACCGCCGCCCTGAGGATAAAGCCCAGTTTTGAATTGTCAGCAGTTGCTCTGGGGGTGGCGCCAAGCCCCAAACCCCCTCCGATCCTACCCGCAACACCCCTAGTATCGGAAATCGCAGATCAATTACAGGAATTGGACGTCCTCAAACCTGAAAAACCCTTAACTCCTCCAGGCAGGCAGGAAGACCTTTTTGATATTCCACCACCTTATTCCCCTCGCCTCCTTAGGAGGACACCTTATATCCCCCGCTTCCCAAAGAGACCCGCGGTGCCCTTTTTGGAAACCAGAAGAGAAATGGAGGAGGAAGAATCCGATGAAATGGAGAGGGGAGGACCCCCGGCCCGTTCTAACTGGCCGCCCTTCTCCACCTTATAATTGGGATCATAAGCCCTGACAGAACTTGCAGGGCCTGTTTTACTAACATTAATTTTACTACACTTAAATGGAATTTTGTAGGAGACTCAGACTCTACTGCCAGACTCTCCTGAACAGATTAGCTGAAGGGGTTAAAGTTATTTAGTTAAAAACAAAAGGGGAAGTTTAAGATGGGCTAAGAAACAGAAACTAATTAGGATCCTGGCCACCACAGTTAGAGGGAAGCAGAGTAAGGGAAAATCAGAATAGGCAGGGACCCCGGGAGACCGACAAAAGCACAGAGAAGCGCCCAGAAGGACAGGTCTGCTTAAGATCCGACTAACAACGGGAATCCAGTGGTGCACGTCTGCCACACGGGACTGAACAGACCAAAAACGGCCTCTGCAAGCCAGCGAGAAGAAAGACGGCAGTAGCGGAGTGGTGAGGCTGGGCGACAGCGGCCCCTCCCTCGCTGGGATACATGTGGTCCGTCACACGGCTGGGGGTAGTGTTGGGGATGCAGGCCCTGCCCAGGTTCCTGTGGATGACACTCTATCACCTCCTGCGGTGTCCGGGATGGGCCCACGTGAGCCGACATCCCCCTAGCTTCCGGAGTACAACGGGGACAACGGTGAGAGGCGGTCGAACGAGGTCAGTGGTCTGGGTTTCTATCTCCAACCCCCCCCCCTTCCCGAGAACTTTGCTCGGCGGGCAGAGCTGATCGCTATGGACCAAGCACTCCGTGCAGCCAAGAAAAAGGAGTGGGTGAAAATGCACAAGAACAGCAGGTACGCTTTCGCCACTACCCATGAGGAACTCAGAACAGACAAAGGCTTTTCCGACGAAGCGCCAATGTTTCCCCGATTTGGACAACCAAAGGTACTGGGGTCAGATAATGGACCCAGCTTTGTCTCCTGGGCAAGCCAGAGGTGGCCAGGGTGCGGGGGGTTTAGCTAAAGAAAGCTTTATTCAGCTAGGGGAAGCCTTAACCATAACGGAGAGCTGGCACTAGGGACTGGGTCGAGATGTTGCAGATTGATCTGGTCTGGGCTGGATGCGGGGGCGTGGATGCAGCGACAGGCACAGCACTATAACAAACTGGGCGGTGCTGACTTGCGCTGCATTCAAGCTTCTGTAAAGAGACCTTGACTAAATTAATAGTGGAGACTGGCACTAGAGACTGGGTCAGATTGCTGCCGGTAGTTTTGTTTAAGGCTTGCAACTTTTTATTAATTTGGCTAAGGCTTTGCTTAAATGCTCACCTCCCAGGATTTTAAAAACTTTTGGAAGAAGCAGTCCCTGACTCTACTCTTCGATCTCTTTGCCATGGAGCCAGCGCCTGAGACACGGGGCCTTGAGGGACCGGGAAGCTCTGCCTTCCCCTGCTACTTGTCGCCTGACCTTCGGCCCTCAGAGGAAGGCGCTGGGACCTGGCATCTACAGCAGCTGGACACCCCACGCGTCTTTGGGGCCCCCTTGGCCACCACCGTGCCCCCCCGCAGCCCTCTCCTTGAGGAGCCCTCCCCGGCTGGCTCCTCGCATAGGGACAGCCAGGAGTATCAGCTGAGGCGGGAGCGCAACTCCATCGCCGTGCGCAAGAGCAGGGACAGGGCCAAACACATTCGGGAGCTGCAAGAGAAGGTGTTGGAGTACAGGCTGGAGAACGAGCGGCTGCGCGAATGCGTGAAGCAGCTCACAGAGGAGCTGGCCGTCCTGCGCAGCCACTTGGGAGTTACCGTACAGATTTGGGATACTGTCATTGCTAAGAGAGTACCGCTGACCCAGCAGTATCAAAGTTAAAAGTTAAGGACATAAAAGAAAAGAGTATCGTTGGTAAGAAGGGCTAAAGAGAAAAGAGCTTTTTATATAAAGAAAGGACATGGTTTGTAAATCCGGATGGCTAGTTTACTCTAGACTGGAATGAAAATGGTAAAATGTTTACAGTAAGTCGAAGAGGGTGTGTGAAAGTCGAAGAGGGTGTGTGAAAGTCACAAAAAGTATTTGGGTCAATTCAGCTGGACAGGCACCAGGTATCAACCCAAATTTGTATGACTTCTTCAGGGAAAATTTTGATGCCTCTACACAATTTTTATATAACACTACATTTTTATACTGCCACCCTTTTGCAACTTTCCCTATCCTGCTGACTTGCTTTCTACCTTGTAGCTGACTTACGAGCATATAGGGAAGCAGCTGGCTGCCGTATACCAGTCCAAGTGCCCTGTGCTCCCACACTCGTTCCAGGCTGGGGACACCGTCTACATTCGCAGGCACCAAACCACGAAGCTGCGCCGGACCACCTCACCAACAGTAAAAGTCAACGGATTCATCACCTGGGTCCACGTGTTTTATGTAAAGCACCGGACCTAAGGATCGGCGTGACAGTGGCCATCGGCTTGGCCGTCTTCGTGCCCTCTGTTGTTTCCATCATCATCTGCTTCACCCGCTCCTGCTGCTGTTTGTACAAGATGTGCCGCCGACCACGCCCGGTTGTTGTTGCCACCACAATGCACTCAAAAACCCCTAGAGATAAGACTATTTTGCCTATTTTGCTCTTAGTGTTTTTCTTTAGCATGGTTATAGGAAGCTTAAGCCCTCATACCCCTTATCAAATTACTTGGCAACTTATTAATTTAAGAAATGGAGCAACTGTTAACAGCTCCTCTAGTTTTAATGTTCTTAGTAATTTCTTTCCAGACTTGTATTTTGATCTCTGCCAACTTTTTGATGCTGAAGATGTATGTGTGGGGAAGGGAGGAACCTATGCCTGTCCCGGGGGAAAGAATGGAAAATCTATCCCAGGCTGCGGGGGCCCCGAGGTGGGGTACTGTGGAGCATGGGGGTGTGAAACCACTGGAAGTGCATACTGGAAACCCTCCTCTTCATGGGACATGATTACTATCGGAGCGGCTCCAGGCATAACGTTTACCGAATGCGGGGGCAGGGATTGTAGTAATTGCCTGGATGGGACGATGGGTAGGTGCCACCTCCAGGTCCTTCGCTTCACAGATAAGGGAAAACAAGATAAATGGGTGGGGCCTAAATCATGGGGCATCTACTTGTATAGACAGGCTAAAGATCCCTTTGCCCTATTCGCCTTGAGCCGGACGATTACTGTCGCGTCCGTATCGGTTGGGCCAAATAAAATATTAACAAAACATAAGAGCCCGACCTCCCTACATTTCAAAAAGGAAAAACCCCGCGGGCAAGTACTCGTCAGAAATCAGCCCAGTCGGATGCCCGCTAACAATCAGTCTAGATTGGTTTCCCCGACACCCGCATTTCCAAATAAGCACGTAGTAACCGCGCCCCCTTCGCCCGGTCCCACGACTCCCTCTTTACCCGAAACGGAGAATAGGCTCCTCAGCTTAATACATGGGGCCTACCAAGCACTAAATAATTCTGATCCCGATAGGACCCAGGATTGCTGGATGTGCCTTGCCTCACCTCCCCCTTATTATGAGGGAGTGGCTGTCATTGGAAATTGGACCAACCATACTACTATCCCTCCCCAGTGCTCTAATCTGCCATCCCACCGGCTAACTCTTACAGAAGTATCAGGACGGGGGCTTTGTGTAGGCTCCGTTCCCCCTCAATATCAGGGCCTCTGTAACAAAACCATGACCCTCAAACCGGGCGCCTATTATTTAACAGGGCCAGATGGGGTATATTGGGCATGCAATACTGGCCTAACCCCCTGCTTGGCAGGACAAGCTCATAATCAAACTCATGAATGGTGCGTCATGGTTGAAGTATGGCCTCGAGTTACGATACATAACTCTGAGGAAGTCTACCGACACTATGAGGGAAATCTCCGGCTCCCTAGGGAACCCGTATCCATAACACTAGCCCTCATATTGGGAGGACTCACAGTCGGAGGCATAGGAGCAGGCATAGGCACCGGAGCCACTGCCCTTTCAAAGGCAAATCATTATCATCAGTTACAGCAAGCCATGCATTTAGACTTACAAGCTTTAGAAGAATCGGTCAGTGCATTAGAAAAATCCTTAACCTCACTCTCGGAGGTAGTATTACAAAACAGACGGGGGCTGGATTTAATATTTCTAAAGGAAGGAGGACTTTGTGCAGCCTTAAAGGAAGAATGTTGTTTCTATGCGGATCACACTGGGGTGGTTAGGGATAGTATGGCAAAATTAAGGGAAAGACTAAAACAACGGCAGAGCCAATTTGAGGCAGGGCAATCATGGTTTCAGAGCTGGTTTAACTCATCCCCTTGGCTTACAACTTTGATTTCCTCTATCGCAGGGCCCTTGGTAATATTACTCTTAATTTTAACCATTGGACCCTGCATACTAAATAGGCTTGTTCAGTTTGTTAACGATAGATTGTCTGTCACCCACGCCTTAATTCTAACTCAACAACACCAAAGTTTAAAATCGAAGGACATAGAAGATAAATTTTAAAATACGGCTATTCCTAAATTTTAAGATTAAAATTTAACCAAAAGAAAAGGGGGGAATGTGAAATTAAGATGGGGTTAAATTGGAATGTAAATTAAGATAGGATGGGGTTAAATGGAGCTGCTGAGCTGACTGCATATTATTTTGCTTCTGTACAAAATGCTTTGGCTTGCGAAATGCATTTTTTAAGATAACTAGACTTTAGCTGACCTTGTAATATGTGATGATTGTGCTAATGCGGTTTATGAGATAATTGAGCATATGACAAGTTTTTGGTCATGATGACCCCGTGTTTATGCTTGCTCAAGGTCTTCTGTCCCCTTACCCTGGAAAAACCCTGCATCTTATAAGAATTTGTCATGCATCTTATGAGAATTTGTCATGCTGCGGTTTATCTTGTGATTCTTGGTAATGCTGTGGAGATATGCTAATGTTGTGGTTTTTAGTCTTAAATACTCTGAGCAGTTGATGATCGGGGCCTCTCTTCTCACACTGCACCAGAGAGTGTTGTTGTGCTTAAGAGTTGGCCCATCTGCGCAGATGAAATAAACTTCCTCATGTTCTTTACAGCGATTGGTGGAATGGAATTCGTGTTTCTGGGGTTGGTAACAGTGTGAGGCACCTTTCGGGGGTCTTACAATATCAGGAATGCACAAATTCAGAGGCTGTAGCAATAACTGGGATTAAGTTAGCCAAAACAAAACCGGATATTTCTGGTTTCATCCAGTCATATCCGGACAAACTGGTGTGGAATTCGTATGGAATGGACCGAGAAAATCACACTACATATGGTTTTGGAGATAAAGAAAGTCTTTTCATTAGGCAAGTGCATAAAATGTCATCTATAGAAACAGAAATATCATGTTTGTCGCAGTTCCTCTAGCAATCTCCCTAGATAATACGAATGTGTAGAGCTGGTGTCTCCATGTGGAAGCAATTAGTGTTGCCAAACACAAAATTAAATGTTTCCTGAAAAAAAAATTCAAAAAAATAAAGTCCATGGGTAATATCAGGATTACACCTACACAGAAGCTGTAGCAATATTCCGGATTGAGTTTACCAAAAGACAACCAGATATTTCTGGTTTCATCCAGTCATATCCGGACAAAGTGCTGTGGAATTCGTATGCAATGGACTGAGAAAACCACAGTAGACATGGTCTTGGAGAAAAGCAAAGCCTTTTCGTTAGGCAACTGCATAAAATGTCATCTGTACAAACAGAAATATCATCTTTGTTTGTCGCAGTTCCTCTAGCTTTCTCCCTAGAAAATACGAATTTGCAGAGCTGGTGTCCCCATGATGAACCAATTAGTGTTTCAACGGTACAAAATTAAATGTTCCCTGATAAAAACATTCAAAACAATAAAGTCCGTGGATAATATCCGGATAACACAAACACAGAGGCTTTCAAAATATTTTGGATTGAGTTAGCCAAAACACAACTGGAGATTTCTGGTTTCATCCAGTCATATCCGGACAAAGTTGTGTGGAATTCGTATGCAATGGACCAGGAAAATCAGAGTAAAAATGGTTTTGGAGAAAAGCAAAGTCTTTTTGTTAGGCAAGTGCATAAAATGTCATCTATACAAACAGCAATATCATGTTTGTTTGCCGCAGTTCTTCTAGCTTTCTCCCTAGAAAATACAAATGTGTAGAGGTGGTGTCTCCATGTGGAAACAATTACTATTTCGCAGCACAAAATTAAATGTTCCCTGATATAAAATATTCAAAACAGTAAAGTCCATTGATAATATCCAGAAGACACAAAGATAGAGGCTTTCACAATATTTCGAATTGAGTTAGCCAAAACAAAACCAGATATTTTTGGTTTCATCCAGTCATATCCGGACAAAGTGGTGTGGAATTCGTATGCAACGGTCCGAGAAAATCACAGTAAAAATGGATTTGGAAAAAAGCAAAGTCTTTTCATTAGGCAATAGATAAAATATCATCTATACAAACAGAAATATCATGTTTGTTTGCCGCAGTTCCTCTAGCTTTCTCCCTGAAAATACGAATGTGTAGAGCTGGTGTCTCCATGTGGAAACAATTAGTGTTTCTAAGCACGAAATTAAATGTTTCCTGATAAAAAACATTCAAAATAATAAAGTCTGTGGATCACATCCAGAAAACACAAACACAGAGGCTGTAGCAATATCTGGGGTTGAGTTAGCCAAGACAAAACCGTATATTTCCGGTTTCATCCAGTCATATCCGGACAAACTGGTGTGGAATTCCTATGCAATGGACCGAGAAAATCACAGTAAAAATGGTTTTAGAGAAAAGCAAAGTCGTTTCTTTAGGCAAGTGCATAAAATGTCATCAATACAAAAAGAAATATCATGTTTGTTTGCCGCAGTTCCTCTAGATTTTCTGTAGAAAATATGAATGTGTAGAGCTGGTGTCTCCATGTGGAACCAATTAGTGTTTCAATGGTACAAAATTAATTGTTCCCTGATAAAAACATTCAAAAAATAAAGCCCATGGATAATTTCCGGATAACACAAACACAGAGGCTTTCACACTATTTCAGATTGAGTTAGCCAAAACACTACTGGATGTTTCTGATTTCCTCCAGTCATATCTGGACAATGTTGTGTGGAGTTCGTATGCAATGCACCGAGAAAATCACAATATAAATGGTTTTGGAGAAAAGCAAAGTCTTTTTGTTAGGCAAGTGCATAAAATGTCATCTACACAAACAGAAATATCAAGTTTGTTTGCCGCAGTTCCTCTAGCTTTCTCCCTAGAAAATACGAATGTGTAGAGCTGGTGTCTCCATGTGGAACCAATTAGTATTTTCAAGCACAAAATTAAATGTTCCCTGAAAAAAAACATTCAAAAAAATAAAGTCCGTGGATAATATCAGGAATATACAAACACAGAGGCTGTAGCAATATTTCGGATTGAGTTAGCCAAAACACAACCAGATATTTTTGGTTTCATCCAGTCATACCCGGACAAAGTGGTGTGAAATTCGTATGCAATGGACCAGGAAAATCAGAGTAAAAATGGTTTTGGAGAGACGCAAAGTCTTTTCGTTAGACAAGTGCATAAAATGTCATCTATACAAACAGAAATATCATGTTTGTTTGCCGCAGTTCCTCTAGCTTTCTCCCTGAAAATACGAATATGTAGAGCTGGTGTCTCCATGTGGAAACAATTAGGGTTTTCAAGCACAAAGTTAAGTGTTCCCTGATAAAAAACATTCAAAACAATAAAGTCCATGGATAATATCCGGATAACACAAACACAGAGGCTGTAGCAATGTATGGGATTGAGTTAGCAAAAAAAAAAAAAAAAGGATAATTCTGTTTTCATAAGTCATATCCGGACAAACTGGTGTGGAATTCGTATGCAATGGACTGAGAAAATCACAGTAAAAATGATTTTGGAGAAAAACAAAGTCTTTTCGCAAGGCAAGAGCATAAAATGTCATCTATACAAACAGAAATATCATGTTTGTTTGCCGCAGTTCCTCTAGCTTTCTCCCTGAAAATACGAATGTGTAGAGCTGGTGTCTTCATGTGGAAACAATTATTGTTTTGCAGCACAAAATTAAATGTTCCCTGATATAAAACATTCAAAACAGTAAAGTCCATTCATAATATCCAGAAGACACAAAGATAGAGGCTTTCACAATATTTCGGATTGAGTTAGCCAAAACACAACTAGATATTTTTGGTTTCATCCAGTCATATCCGGACAAAGTGGTGTGGAATTCGTATGCAACGGTCCGAGAAAATCATGGTAAAAATGGATTTGGAAAAAAGCAAAGTCTTTTCATTAGGCAATAGATAAAATATCATCTATACAAACAGAAATATCATGTTTGATTGCCGCAGTTCCTCTAGCTTTCTCCGTAGAAAATACGAATGTGTAGAGCTGGTGTCTCCATGTGGAAACAATTAGGGTTTTCAAGCACAAAATTAAATGTTCCCTGATAAAAAACATTCAAAACAATAAAGTCCATGGGTAATATCCGGATAACACAAACACAGAGGCTGTAGCAATGTATGGGATTGAGTTAGCAAAAAAAAAAAAAGGATATTTCTGGTTTCATAAGTCATATCCGGACAAACTGGTGTGGAATTCGTATGCAATGGACTGAGAAAATCACAGTAAAAATGATTTTTGAGAAAAGCAAAGTCTTTTCGCAAGTCAAGAGCATAAAATATCATCTATACAAACAGAAATATCATGTTTTTTTGCCGCAGTTCCTCTAGCTTTCTCCCTAGAAAATATGAATGTGTAGAGCTGGTGTCTCCATGTGGAAACAATTAGTGTTTCCAAGCACGAAATTAAATGTTTCCTGATAAAAAACATTCAAAACAATAAAGTCTGTGGATAACATCCAGAAAACACAAACACAGAGGCTGTAGCAATATCTGGGGTTGAGTTAGCCAAGACACAACCGTATATTTCTGGTTTCATCCAGTCATATCTGGACAAACTGGTGTGGAATTCATATGCAATGGACCGAGAAAATCACAGTAAAAATGGTTTTGGAGAAAAGCAAAGTCGTTTCTTTAGGCAAGTGCATAAAATGTCATCAATACAAACAGAAATATCATGTTTGTTTGCCGCAGTTCCTCTAGCTTTTCTGTAGAAAATACGATTGTGTAGAGCTGGTGTCCCCATGATGAACCAATTAGTGTTTCAACGGTACAAAATTAATTGTTCCCTGATAAAAACATTCAAAAAAATAAAGCCCATGGATAATTTCCGGATAACACAAACACAGAGGCTTTCACACTATTTCAGATTGAGTTAGCCAAAACACTACTGGATGTTTCTGATTTCCTCCAGTCATATCTGGACAATGTTGTGTGGAGTTCGTATGCAATGCACCGAGAAAATCACAATATAAATGGTTTTGGAGAAAAGCAAAGTCTTTTTGTTAGGCAAGTGCATAAAATGTCATCTATAGAAACAGAATTATCATGTTTGATTGCCGCAGTTCCTCTAGCTTTCTCCCTAGAAAATATGAATGTGTAGAGCTGGTGTCTCCATGTGGAACCAATTAGTGTTTTCAAGCACAAAATTAAATGTTCCCTGAAAAAAAAACATTCAAAAAAATAAAGTCCGTGGATAATATCAGGAATATAAAAACACAGAGGCTGTAGCAATATTTCGGATTGAGTTAGCCAAAACACAACAAGATATTTCTGGATTCATCCAGAAATATCCGGATAAAGTGGTGTGGATTTGTATGCAATGGACCGAGAAAATCACAGTATAAATGGTTTTGGAGAGACGCAAAGTCTTTTCGTTAGACAAGTGCATAAAATGTCATCTATACAAACAGAAATATCATGTTTCTTTGCAGCAGTTCCTCTAGCTTTCTCCCTAGAAAATACGAATGTGTAGAGCTGGTGTCTCCATGTGGAAACAATTAGTGTTTCCAAGCACAAAATTAAATGTTTCCTGATAAAAAACATTCAAAACAATAAAGTCTGTGGATAATATCAGGAATACACAAACACAGAGGCTGTAGCTACATCTGGGATTGAGTTAGCCAAAACACAACCGGATATTTCTGCTTTCATCCAGTCATATCTTTCAAAGTTGTGTGGAATTCGTGTGCAATGGACTGAATAAATCACAGTAAAAATGGTTTTGGAGAAAAGCAAAGTCTTTTCGTTAGGCAAGTGCATAAAATGTCATCTACACAAACAGAAATATCATGTTTGTTTGTCGTAGTTCCTCTAGCTTTCTCCCTAGAAAATAGGAATGTGTGGAGCTGGTGTCCCCATGATAAACCAATTAGTGTTTCTACGGTACAAAATTAAATGTTCCCTGATAAAAACATTCAAAACAATAAAGTCCATTGATAATATCCAGAAATCACAATCACTTAGGCTTTCACAATATTTCAGATTGAGTTAGCCAAAACACAACCGGATATTACTGGTTTCATCCAGTCATATCCCAACAAAGCGGTTTGGAATTCGTATGCAATGGGCCGAGAAAATCACAGTAAAAATGGTTTTGGAGGAAAGCAAAGTCTTTTCATTAGGCAAGTGCATAAAATGTCATCGATAGAAACAGAATTATCATGTTTGATTGCCGCAGTTCCTCTAGCTTTCTCCCTAGAAAATACGAATGTGTAGAGCTGGTGTCTCCATGTGGAACCAATTAGTGTTTTCAAGCACAAAATTAAATGTTCCCTGAAAAAAAACATTCAAAAAAATAAAGTCCGTGGATAATATCAGGAATATAAAAACACAGAGGCTGTAGCAATATTTCGGATTGAGTTAGCCAAAACACAACAAGATATTTTCTGGATTCATCCAGAAATATCCGGATAAAGTGGTGTGGATTTGTATGCAATGGACCGAGAAAATCACAGTATAAATGGTTTTGGAGAGACGCAAAGTCTTTTCGTTAGACAAGTGCATAAAATGTCATCTATACAAACAGAAATATCATGTTTCTTTGCCGCAGTTCCTCTAGCTTTCTCCCTAGAAAATACGAATGTGTAGAGCTGGTGTCTCCATGTGGATCAAATTACTGTATCCAAGCTCAAAGTAAAAAGTTCCCTAATAAAAACATTCAAAACAATAAAGTCCCTCGATAATATCCAGAAAACACACACACAGAGGCCGTAGCAATATTTTGGATTGAGTTAGCCAAAGCACCACCGGATATTTCTGGTTTCATCCATTCATATCCGGACAAAGTGGTTTGGAATTTGTATGCAATGGACCGAGAAAAGCACAGTAAAAATGGTTTTGGAGAAAAGCAAAGTTTTTTTGTTAGGCAACTGCTTAAATTGTCATCTATACCAACAGAAAGATCATGTTTGTTTGCTGCAGGTCCTCTAGTTTTCTCCCAAGAAAATACGAATATGTAGTGCTTGTGTCTCCATGTGGAACCAATTAGTGTTTCCAAGAAAAAAATTAAATGTTCCCTGAACAAAAACATTAAAAACAATAAATTCCGTGGATAATATCAGGAATATACAAACACAGAGGATGTAGCAATATCTGGGATTTAGTTAATCAAAACACAACTGGATATTTCTGGTTTCATCCAGTCATATCCGGACAAAGTTGTGTGGAATTCGTATGAAGTGGACTGAGAAAATCACAGTAAAAATTGTTTTGGAGAAAAGCAAAGTCTTTTCGTCAGGCAACTGTATAAAAAGTCATCTACAGAAACAGAAATACCATGTTTGTTTGTAGCAGTTCACCTAGCTTTCTCTGTAGAAAATAAGAATGTATAGAGCTGGTGTCTCCTTGTGGAACCAATTAGTTTTTTGACGGTACAACATGAAATGTTCCCTGATAAAAACATTCAAACAATAAAGTCCCTCGATAATATCCAGAAAACACAAACACAGAGGCTGGAGCAATATTTCGGATTCAGTTAGCCAAAACACAACCGGATATTTCCTCTTTCATCCAGTCATATCTGGACAAACTCGTGTGGAATTCGTATGCGATGGACCGAGAAAATCACAGTAAACATGGTTTTGGAGAAAAGCAATGTCTTTTGTTAGGCAAGTGCATAAAATGTCAGCTATAGAAAGAGAAATATCATGTTTGTTTGCCGCAGTTCCTCTAGCTTTCTCCCTAGAAAATACGAATATGTAGCGCTGGTGTCTCAATGTGGAACCAATTACTGTATCCAAGCTCAAAATAAAATGTTCTCCGATAAAAAACATTCAAAACAATAAAGTCCATTGATAATATCCAGAAAAAAAAAACACAGAGGCTGTAGCAATATATGGGATTGAGATAGACAAAAAAAACTGGATATTTCCGTTATCATCCAGTCTTATCCGGAAAATGTGGTGTGGAATTCGTATGCAATAGACCGAAAAAATCACAGTAAATTGGTTTTGGAGAAAAGCAAAGTGTTTTGGTTAGGAAAGTGCATAAAATGTCATCTATACAAACAGAAATATCATGTTTGTTTGCCACAGTTCCTCTAGCTTTCTCCGTAGAAAATACGAATGTGTAGAGCTGGTGTCTCCATGTGGAACCAATTAGTGTTTCCAAGCACAAAATTAAATGTTCCATGATAAAAAGCATTCAAAATAATAAAGTCTGTGGATAATATCAGGAATACACAAACACAGAGGCTGTAGCAATATTTCTGTTTGAGTTAACCAAAACACAACCAGATATTTCTGGTTTCATCCACACATAAACGGACAAACTGATGTAGAATTCGTATGCAATGGACCAAGAAAATCACAGTACAAATGGTTTTGGAGAAAAGCAAAGTCTTTTCGTTAGGCAAGTGCATAAAATGTCATCTATACATACAGAAATATCATGTTTGTTTGCCACAGTTCCTCTAGCTTTCTCCCTAGAAAATACGAATGTTTAGAGATGGTGTTCCCATAATGAACCAATTAGTGTTTCAACGGTACAAAATTAAATGTTCCCTGAAAAAAAAAACATTCAAAACAATAAAGTCTGTGGATAATATCAGGAATACACAAACACAGAGGCTGTAGAAGTATCTGGGATTGAGTTAGCCAAAACAGAACCGGATATTTCTCTTTTTATCCAGTCATTTCCGGACAAACTGGTGTGGAATTCGTATGCGATGGACCGAGAAAATCAGAGGGAAAATGGTTTTGCAGAAGAGGAAAGTCTTTTCATTAGGCAAGTAGATAAAATATCAATGATACAAACAGAAATATCATGTTTGTTTCCGACAGTTCCTATAGCTTTCTCCCTAGAAAATAGAAATATATAGAGCTGGTGTCTCCATGTGGAAACAGTTAGTGTTTTCAAGTACAAAATTAAATGTGCCTTGATATAAAACATTCAAAACAATAAAGTCCGTGGATAATATCAGGAATACACAAACACAGAGGCTGTATCAATATTTCGGATTGAGTTAGCCAAAACACAACCAGATATTTCTGGTTTCATCCAGTCATATCCAGACAAACTGGTGTGGAATTCGTGTGCAATGGACCGAGAAAATCACAGTAAAAATGGTTTTGGAGAAAAGCAAAGTCGTTACAATAGGCAAGTGCATAAAATGTCATCTACACAAACATAAATATCATGATAGTTTGCCGCAGTTCCTCTAGCTTTCTCCCAAAAAAATACGAATGTGCGGAGCTGGTGTCCCCATGATGAACCAATTAGTGTTTCTACGGTACAAAATGAAATGTTCCCTGATAAAAACATGCAAAACAATAAAGTCCATCGATAATATCCAGAAAAAACAAACACATAGCCTGTAGCAATATCTGGGATTGAGTTGGCTAAAACAACCGGATATTTCTGGTTTCATCCAGTCATTTCCGGACAAAGTGGTTTGGAATTCGTATGCAATGGACGGAGAAAATCACAGTAAAAGTGGTTTTGGAGAAAAGCAAAGTCTTTTCGTTAGGCAAGTGCATAAAATGTCATCTATACAAACAGAAATATCATGTTTGTTTGCCGCAGTTCCTCTAGCTTCCTCCCTAGAAAATAAGAATATGTAGCACTGGTGTCTCCACGTGGAACCAATTACTGTATCCAAGCTCAAAATAAAATGTTCTCTGATAAAAAACACTCAAAAAATAAAGTCCGTCGATAATAACCAGAAAATACAAACACAGAGGCTGTAGCAATATTTCGTATTGAGTTAGCCAAAACACAACCGGATATTTCTGTTTTTATCCAGTCATTTCCAGACAAACTGGTATGTAATTCGTATGAAATGGACCGAGAAAATCACAGTAAAAATTGTTTTGGAGAAGAGCAAAGTCTTTTCATTAGGCAAGTAGATAAAATATCATCGATACAAAGAGAAATATCATTTTTGTTTGCCGCAGGTCCTCTAGCTTTCTTCCTAGAAAATATTAATGTGTAGAGCTGGTGTCTCCATGTGGAACCAATTAGTGTTTGCAATCACAAAATTAAATGTTCCCTGATAAAAAACATTCAAAACAATAAAATCCGTGGATAATATCAGGAATACACAAACACAGAGGCTGTAGCAATATCTGGGATTGAGTTAGCCAAAACAAAACCGGATATTTCCTGTTTCATCCAGTCATATCCGGACAAAGTGGTGTGGAATTCGTATGCAATCTACTGACACAATCACACTAAAAATGGTTTTGGAGAAAAGCAAAGTCTTTTCGTTAGGCAAGTGCATAAAATGTCATCTATAGAAACAGAAATATCATGTTTGTTTGCCGCAGTTCCTCTAGCTTTCTCCCTAGAAAATATGAATGTGAGGAGCTGGTGTCCCCATGATGAACCAAGTAGTGTTTCTACGGTACAAATTAAATGTTCCCTGATAAAAACATTCAAAACACTAAGTCCATCGATAATATCCAGAAATCACATACACAGAGGCTTTCACCATATTTCGGATTGAGTTAGCCAAAACACAACGGGATATTTCTGGTTTCATCCAGTCATATCCGCAAAAAGTGGTCTGGAATTCATATGCAAAGCACCGAGAATATCACACTAAAAATGGCTTTGGAGAAAAGCAAAGTCTCTTCATTAGGAAATTGCATAAAATGCCATCTACACAAACAGAAATATCATGTTTGTTTGCCGCAGGTCCTCTAGCTTTCTCCCTAGAAAATACGAATGTGTAGAGCAGGTTTTCCCATTATGAACCAATTAGTGTTTCAACGGTACAAAATTAAATGTTCCCTGATAAAAACATTCAAAACAATAAAGTCCAGGGATAATATCCAGAAATCACAAACACTGAGGCTTTCAAAATATTTCGGATTGAGTTAGCCAAAACACAACCGGATATTTCTGGTTTCATCCAGTCATATCCGGACAGTGTGGTGTGGAATTTGTATGCAATGGACCGAGAATATCACAGTAAAATGGTTTTGGAGAAAAGCAAAGTCTTTTCATTAGGAAAGTGCATAAAATGTCATTTATACAAACAGAAATATCATGTTTGTTTGCCGCAGTTCCTCTAGCTTTCTCCCTAGAAAATCCGAATATGTAGAGCTGGTGTCTCCATGTGGAACCAATTACTGTATCCAAGCTCAAAATAAAATGTTCCCCGATAAAAAACATTCAAAACAATAAAATCTGTTGATAATATCCAGAAAACACAAACCAAGGGCCTGTAGCCATATTTCGTATTAAGTTAGCGAAAACGCAAACAGATATTTCTAGTTTCATCCAGCCATATCTGGACAAACTGGTGTTGCATTCATATACAATGGACCGAGAAAATCACAATAAATAGGGTTTTGAAGAATAGAAAAGTCTTTTCATTAGGCAACTGCATAAAATGTCATCTATAAAAACAGAAATATCATGATTGTTTGCCGCAGTTCCTCTAGCTTTATCTGTAGAAAATACGCATGTGTAGAGGTGGTGTCTTCATGTGGAAACTATTTGTGTTTTGCAGCACAAAATTAAATGTTCCCAGATAAAAAATATGTAAAACAATAAAGTCCGTGGATAATATCAGGAATACACAAACACAGAGGCTGTAGCAATATCTGGGATTGAGTTAGCCAAAAAATACCGGATATTTCCTGTTTCATACAGTCATATCCAGACAAACTTGTTTGGAATTCCTAGGCAATGGAGTGAGAAAATCACAGTAAAAAAGGTTTTGGAGAAAAGCATAGTCTTTTCGTTAGGCAAGTGCATCATATGTCATCGATACAAACAGAAATATCATGTTTGTTTGCCGCAGTTCTTCTAGCTTTCTCCCTAGAAAATGCAAATATATAGAGCTGGTTTCTCCATGTGGAAACAGTTAGTGTTTTCAAGCACAAAATTAAATGTTCCTTGATAAAAATCATTCAAAACAATAAAGTCCGTGGATAATATCAGGAATACACAAACACAGAAGCAGTAGCAATATCTGGGATTGAGAAAGCCAAAACAAAACCGGATATTTCCGGTTTCATCCTATCATATCCGGACAAACTGGTGTGGAATTCGTGTGCAATGGACCGAGAAAATCACAGTAAAAATGGTTTTGGAGAAAAGCAAAGTCGTTTCATTAGGCAAGTGCATAAAATGTCATCTACACAAACATAAATGTCATGATTGTTTGCCGCAGTTCCTCTAGCTTTCTCCCTAGAATATACGAATGTGTAGATGTAGTGTCGCCATGATGAACCAATTAGTGTTTCAATGGGACAAAATATAATATTCCCTGATAAAAACATTCAAAACAATAAAGTCCATTGATAGTATCCAGAAAAAAACAAACAGAGAGCCTGTACCAATATCTGGGATTGAGTTAGCCAAAACACTACCGGATATTTCCGATTTCATCCAGTCATATCCGGACAAACTCCTGGGGAATTGGTTTGCAATGGACCGAGAAAATCACAGTACAAATGGTTTTGGAGTAAAGCAAAGTCTTTTTGTTAGGGAAGTGCATAAAATGTCATTTATACAAACAGAAATATCATGTTTGCTTGCCGCAGTTCCTCTAGGTTTCTCCCTAGAAAATACGAATGTGTAGAGCTGGTGTCCCCATGATGAACCAATTAGTGATTCAACGGAACAAAATTAAATGTTCCATGATAAAAATATTCAAAACAAAAAAGTCCATCGATAATATCTAGAAAACACAAACACAGAGGCTTTCAAAATATTTTGATTGAGTTAGCCAAAACACAACCAGATATTTCTGGTTTCATCCAGTCATATCCGGTAAACTGGTGTGGAATTCATATGCAATGGACCGAGAAAATCTCAGTACAAATGGTTTTGGAGAAAAGCAAAGTCTTCTCGTTAGTCAATTGTATAAAATGTCATTTATTCAAACAGAAATATCATGTTTGTTTGTCGCAGTTCCTCTAGCTTTCTCCCTAGAAAATATGAATGTGTAGATCTGGTGTCTCCATGTGGAACCAATTACTGTATCCAAGCTCAAAATTAAATGTTCCCCGATAAAAAGCATTCAAAACAATAAAGTTCATTGATAGTTTCCAGAAAAAACAAACATAGAGGCTGTAGCAATATTTCGGATTGAGTTAGCCAAAACAAAAACGGATATTTCCGGTTTCATCCATTCATTTCCGGAGAAAGTGTTGTGGAATTCGTATGCAATGGACCGCGAAAATCACAGTACAAATGGTTTTGGAGAAAAGCAAAGTCTTTTTGTTAGGCAAGTGCATAAAATGTCATTTATACAAACAGAAATATCATGTTTGCTTTCCGCAGTTCCTCTAGGTTTCTCCCTAGAAAATACGAATGTGTAGAGCTGGTGTCCCCATGATGAACCAATTAGTGATTCAACGGAACAAAATTAAATGTTCCCTGATAAAAATATTCAAAACAATAAATTCCATCGATAATATCTAGAAAACACAAACACAGAGGCTTTCAAAATATTTTGATTGAGTTAGCCAAAACAAAACCAGATATTTCTGGTTTCATCCATTCATTTCCGGAGAAACTGGTGTGGAATTCGTATGCAATGGACCGAGAAAATCACAGTAAAAATGGTTTTGGATAAAAGCAAAGTCTATTCGTTAGGCAAGTGCATAAAATGTCATCAATACAAACATAAATATCATGTTTGTTTGCCACAGTTCCTCTAGCTTTCTCCATAGAAAATAGGAATGCATAGAGTGGTGTCCCCATGATGAAGCAATTAGTATTTCTATGGTACAAAAATAAATGTTCCCTGATAAAAATATTCAAAACAAGAAAGTCCATCGATAATATGCAGAAAACACAAACACAGAGGCTTTCACAATACTTTGGATTGAGTTAGCCTAAACACAACCGGATATTTCCGGTTTCATCCTGTCATATCCGGTCAAAGTGGTGTGAAATTCGTATGCAATGGACTGAGAAAATCAGAGTACAAATGGTTTTGGAGAAAAGCAAAGTCTTTTCGTTAGGCAAGTGCATAAAATGTCATCGATACAAACAGAAATATCATGTTTGTTTGCCGCAGTTCCTCTAGCTTTCACCCTAGAAAATACGAATATGTGCAGCTGGTGTCTCCATGTGGAACCAATTACTGTATCCAAGCTCAAAATAAAATGTTCCCCGATAAAAAGCATTCAAAACAATAAAGGCCATTGTTAGTATCCAGAAAAAACAAACATAGAGGCTGTAGCAATATCTGGGATTGAGTTAGCCTAAAAAAAATCGGATATTTCCCGTTTCATCCAGTCATATCCGGACAAACTCCTGTGGAATTCGTATGCACTGGACCGATAAAATCACAGTACAAATGGTTTTGGAGAAAAGCAAAGTCTTTTCGTTAGGCAAGTGCATAAAATGTCATCGATACAAACAGAAATATCATGTTTGCTTGCCGCAGTTCCTCTAGCTTTCTCCCTAGAAAATACGAATGTGTAGCGCTGGTGTCTCCATGTGGAAACAATTAGAGTTTCTACGGTACAAAATGAAATGTTCTCTGATAAAAAAAATCAAAACAATAAAGTCCATCGACAATATCCAGAAAACACAAACTCAGAGGCTTTCACAATATTTTGGATTGAGTTAGCCAAAACACAACCGGATATTTCTGGTTTCATCCAGTCATATCCGGACAAAGTGGTATGGAATTCGTATGCATTGGGCTGAGAAAATCAGAGTAAAAAAGATTAGGAGAAAAGCAAAGTCTTTTCATTAGGCAAGTGCATAAAATATCATCGATACAAACAGAAATATCATGTTTGTTTGCCGCAGTTTCTGTAGCTTTCTCCCTAGAAAATACGAATGTGTAGAGCTGGTGTCCCCTTTTGGACCAATTAGTGATTCCAAGGACAAAATTAAATATTCCCGGATAAAAAACTTTCAAAACAATAAACTCTGTGGATAATATCAGGAATACACAAACACAGAGGCTGTAGCAATATCTGGGAATGAGTTAGCCAAAACACAACCAGATATTTCCAGTTTCATCCAGTCATATCCGGACAAACTGGTGTGGAATTCGTATGCAATGGACCGAGAAAATCACAGTAAAAATGGTTTTGGAGAAAAGCAAAGTCTTTTCGTTAGGCAAGTGCATAAAATGTCATCTATACAAACAGAAATATCATGTTTGTTTTCCGCAGGTCTTCTAGCTTTCTCCCTAGAAAATACGAATGTGTAGAGCTGGTATCCCCGTGATGAACCAATTAGTGTTTTTGCGGTACAAAAATAAATGTTCCCTGATAAAAACATTCAAAACAATAAGGTCTATCGATAATATCCAGAAAACACAAACACAGAGGCTTTCAAATATTTTGGATTGAGTTAGCCATAACAAAATTGGATATTTCTGGTTTCATCCAGTCATATCCGGACAACGTGGTTTGGAATTCGTATGCAATGGACCAAGAAAATCACCGTACAAATGGTTTTGGATAAAAGCAAAGTCTTTTTGTTAGGCAAGTGCATAAAATGTCATCTACACAAACATAAATATCCTGTTTGTTTGCCGCAGTTCCTCTAGCTTTCTCCCTAGAAAATTCGAATGTGTAGAGCTGGTGTCCCCATGATTAACCAATTAGTGTTTGTACGGTACAAAATGAAATGTTCCCTGATAAAAACATTCAAAACAATAAAGTCCATCGATAATATGCAGAAAAGGCAAACACAGAGGCATTCACAATATTTAGGATTGAGTTAGCCAAAGCACAACCGGATATTTCTGGTTTCATCCAGTCATATCCGGACAAACTGGTGTGGAATTCGTATGCAATGGACCGAGAAAATCACAGTAAAAATGTTTTTGGAGAAAAGCAAAGTTTTTTCATTAGGCACGTAGATAAAATGTCATCTATACAAACATAAATATCATGTTTGTTTGTCGCAGTTCCTCCAGCTTTCTCTCTAGAAAATACAAATATGTAGAGCTGGTGACTCCATGTGGTACCAATTAGTGTTTCCAAGCACAAAATTAAGTGTTCCCTGAAAAAAACATTCACAATAATAAAGTCTGCGGATAATATCAGGAATACACAAACACAGAGGCGGTAATAATACTGGGATTGAGTTAGCCAAAAAAAAACCGGATATTTCCGGTTTCCTCCAGTCATATCCGGTAAGCTTGTGTGGAATTCATATGCAATGGACTGAGAAAATCACAGTACAAATGGTTTTGGAGAAAAGCAAAGTCGTTTCGTTAGGCAAGTGTATAAAATGTCATCTATACAAACAGAAATATCATGTTTGTTTGCTGCAGTTCCTCTAGCTTTCTCCCTAGAAAATACGAATGTGTAGAGCTGGTGTCCCCATGATGAGCCAATTAGTGTTTCAACGGTACAAAATGAAATGTTCCCTGATAAAAACATTCAAAACTATAAAGTCCAACGAAAATATCCGGAAAACACAAACACAGAGCTTTAGCAATATCTGGGATTGAGTTGGTCAAAATCAACCGGATATTTCTGGTTTCATCCAGTCATATCAGGACAACTGGTATGGAATTCGTATGCAATGGACTGAGAAAATCACAGTACAAATGGTTTTGGAGAAAAGTAAAGTATTTTTGTTAGGCAAGTGCATAAAATGTCATCTATACAAACAGAAATATCATGTTTGTTTGCCGCAGTTCCTCTAGCTTTCTCCCTAGAAAATATGAATGTGTAGAGCTGGTGTCTCCATGTGGAACCAATTACTGTATCCAAGCTCAAAATTAAATGTTCCCCGATAAAAAGCATTCAAAACAATAAAGTTCATTGATAGTTTCCAGAAAAAACAAACATAGAGGCTGTAGCAATATTTCGGATTGAGTTAGCCAAAACAAAAACGGATATTTCCGGTTTCATCCATTCATTTCCGGAGAAAGTGTTGTGGAATTCGTATGCAATGGACCGCGAAAATCACAGTACAAATGATTTTGGAGAAAAGCAAAGTCTTTTTGTTAGGCAAGTGCATAAAATGTCATTTATACAAACAGAAATATCATGTTTGCTTTCCGCAGTTCCTCTAGGTTTCTCCCTAGAAAATACGAATGTGTAGAGCTGGTGTCCCCATGATGAACCAATTAGTGATTCAATGGAACAAAATTAAATGTTCCCTGATAAAAATATTCAAAACAATAAATTCCATCGATAATATCTAGAAAACACAAACACAGAGGCTTTCAAAATATTTTGATTGAGTTAGCCAAAACAAAACCAGATATTTCTGGTTTCATCCATTCATTTCCGGAGAAACTGATGTGGAATTCGTATGCAATGGACCGAGAAAATCACAGTAAAAATGGTTTTGGATAAAAGCAAAGTCTATTCGTTAGGCAAGTGCATAAAATGTCATCAATACAAACATAAATATCATGTTTGTTTGCCACAGTTCCTCTAGCTTTCTCCATAGAAAATAGGAATGCATAGAGTGGTGTCCCCATGATGAAGCAATTAGTATTTCTATGGTACAAAAATAAATGTTCCCTGATAAAAATATTCAAAACAAGAAAGTCCATCGATAATATGCAGAAAACACAAACACAGAGGCTTTCACAATACTTTGGATTGAGTTAGCCTAAACACAACCGGATATTTCCGGTTTCATCCTGTCATATCCGGTCAAAGTGGTGTGAAATTCGTATGCAATGGACTGAGAAAATCAGAGTACAAATGGTTTTGGAGAAAAGCAAAGTCTTTTCGTTAGGCAAGTGCATAAAATGTCATCGATACAAACAGAAATATCATGTTTGTTTGCCGCAGTTCCTCTAGCTTTCACCCTAGAAAATACGAATATGTGCAGCTGGTGTCTCCATGTGGAACCAATTACTGTATCCAAGCTCAAAATAAAATGTTCCCCGATAAAAAGCATTCAAAACAATAAAGGCCATTGTTAGTATCCAGAAAAAACAAACATAGAGGCTGTAGCAATATCTGGGATTGAGTTAGCCTAAAAAAAATCGGATATTTCCCGTTTCATCCAGTCATATCCGGACAAACTCCTGTGGAATTCGTATGCACTAGACCGATAAAATCACAGTACAAATGGTTTTGGAGAAAAGCAAAGTCTTTTCGTTAGGCAAGTGCATAAAATGTCATCGATACAAACAGAAATATCATGTTTGCTTGCCGCAGTTCCTCTAGCTTTCTCCCTAGAAAATACGAATGTGTAGCGCTGGTGTCTCCATGTGGAAACAATTAGAGTTTCTACGGTACAAAATGAAATGTTCTCTGATAAAAAAAATCAAAACAATAAAGTCCATCGACAATATCCAGAAAACACAAACTCAGAGGCTTTCACAATATTTTGGATTGAGTTAGCCAAAACACAACCGGATATTTCTGGTTTCATCCAGTCATATCCGGACAAAGTGGTATGGAATTCGTATGCATTGGGCTGAGAAAATCAGAGTAAAAAAGATTAGGAGAAAAGCAAAGTCTTTTCGTTAGGCAAGTGCATAAAATATCATCGATACAAACAGAAATATCATGTTTGTTTGCCGCAGTTTCTGTAGCTTTCTCCCTAGAAAATACGAATGTGTAGAGCTGGTGTCCCCTTTTGGACCAATTAGTGATTCCAAGGACAAAATTAAATATTCCCGGATAAAAAACTTTCAAAACAATAAACTCTGTGGATAATATCAGGAATACACAAACACAGAGGCTGTAGCAATATCTGGGAATGAGTTAGCCAAAACACAACCAGATATTTCCAGTTTCATCCAGTCATATCCGGACAAACTGGTGTGGAATTCGTATGCAATGGACCGAGAAAATCACAGTAAAAATGGTTTTGGAGAAAAGCAAAGTCTTTTCGTTAGGCAAGTGCATAAAATGTCATCTATACAAACAGAAATATCATGTTTGTTTTCCGCAGGTCTTCTAGCTTTCTCCCTAGAAAATACGAATGTGTAGAGCTGGTATCCCCGTGATGAACCAATTAGTGTTTTTGCGGTACAAAAATAAATGTTCCCTGATAAAAACATTCAAAACAATAAGGTCTATCGATAATATCCAGAAAACACAAACACAGAGGCTTTCAAATATTTTGGATTGAGTTAGCCATAACAAAATTGGATATTTCTGGTTTCATCCAGTCATATCCGGACAACGTGGTTTGGAATTCGTATGCAATGGACCAAGAAAATCACCGTACAAATGGTTTTGGATAAAAGCAAAGTCTTTTTGTTAGGCAAGTGCATAAAATGTCATCTACACAAACATAAATATCCTGTTTGTTTGCCGCAGTTCCTCTAGCTTTCTCCCTAGAAAATTCGAATGTGTAGAGCTGGTGTCCCCATGATTAACCAATTAGTGTTTGTACGGTACAAAATGAAATGTTCCCTGATAAAAACATTCAAAACAATAAAGTCCATCGATAATATGCAGAAAAGGCAAACACAGAGGCATTCACAATATTTAGGATTGAGTTAGCCAAAGCACAACCGGATATTTCTGGTTTCATCCAGTCATATCCGGACAAACTGGTGTGGAATTCGTATGCAATGGACCGAGAAAATCACAGTAAAAATATTTTTGGAGAAAAGCAAAGTTTTTTCATTAGGCACGTAGATAAAATGTCATCTATACAAACAGAAATATCATGTTTGTTTGTCGCAGTTCCACCAGCTTTCTCTCTAGAAAATACAAATATGTAGAGCTGGTGACTCCATGTGGTACCAATTAGTGTTTCCAAGCACAAAATTAAGTGTTCCCTGAAAAAAACATTCACAATAATAAAGTCTGCGGATAATATCAGGAATACACAAACACAGAGGCGGTAATAATACTGGGATTGAGTTAGCCAAAAAAAAACCGGATATTTCCGGTTTCCTCCAGTCATATCCGGTAAGCTTGTGTGGAATTCATATGCAATGGACTGAGAAAATCACAGTACAAATGGTTTTGGAGAAAAGCAAAGTCGTTTCGTTAGGCAAGTGTATAAAATGTCATCTATACAAACAGAAATATCATGTTTGTTTGCTGCAGTTCCTCTAGCTTTCTCCCTAGAAAATACGAATGTGTAGAGCTGGTGTCCCCATGATGAGCCAATTAGTGTTTCAACGGTACAAAATGAAATGTTCCCTGATAAAAACATTCAAAACTATAAAGTCCAACGAAAATATCCGGAAAACACAAACACAGAGCTTTAGCAATATCTGGGATTGAGTTGGTCAAAATCAACCGGATATTTCTGGTTTCATCCAGTCATATCAGGACAACTGGTATGGAATTCGTATGCAATGGACTGAGAAAATCACAGTACAAATGGTTTTGGAGAAAAGTAAAGTATTTTTGTTAGGCAAGTGCATAAAATGTCATCTATACAAACAGAAATATCATGTTTGTTTGCCGCAGTTCCTCTAGCTTTCTCCCTAGAAAATATGAATGTGTAGATCTGGTGTCTCCATGTGGAACCAATTACTGTATCCAAGCTCAAAATTAAATGTTCCCCGATAAAAAGCATTCAAAACAATAAAGTTCATTGATAGTTTCCAGAAAAAACAAACATAGAGGCTGTAGCAATATTTCGGATTGAGTTAGCCAAAACAAAAACGGATATTTCCGGTTTCATCCATTCATTTCCGGAGAAAGTGTTGTGGAATTCGTATGCAATGGACCGCGAAAATCACAGTACAAATGGTTTTGGAGAAAAGCAAAGTCTTTTTGTTAGGCAAGTGCATAAAATGTCATTTATACAAACAGAAATATCATGTTTGCTTTCCGCAGTTCCTCTAGGTTTCTCCCTAGAAAATACGAATGTGTAGAGCTGGTGTCCCCATGATGAACCAATTAGTGATTCAACGGAACAAAATTAAATGTTCCCTGATAAAAATATTCAAAACAATAAATTCCATCGATAATATCTAGAAAACACAAACACAGAGGCTTTCAAAATATTTTGATTGAGTTAGCCAAAACAAAACCAGATATTTCTGGTTTCATCCATTCATTTCCGGAGAAACTGGTGTGGAATTCGTATGCAATGGACCGAGAAAATCACAGTAAAAATGGTTTTGGATAAAAGCAAAGTCTATTCGTTAGGCAAGTGCATAAAATGTCATCAATACAAACATAAATATCATGTTTGTTTGCCACAGTTCCTCTAGCTTTCTCCATAGAAAATAGGAATGCATAGAGTGGTGTCCCCATGATGAAGCAATTAGTATTTCTATGGTACAAAAATAAATGTTCCCTGATAAAAATATTCAAAACAAGAAAGTCCATCGATAATATGCAGAAAACACAAACACAGAGGCTTTCACAATACTTTGGATTGAGTTAGCCTAAACACAACCGGATATTTCCGGTTTCATCCTGTCATATCCGGTCAAAGTGGTGTGAAATTCGTATGCAATGGACTGAGAAAATCAGAGTACAAATGGTTTTGGAGAAAAGCAAAGTCTTTTCGTTAGGCAAGTGCATAAAATGTCATCGATACAAACAGAAATATCATGTTTGTTTGCCGCAGTTCCTCTAGCTTTCGCCCTAGAAAATACGAATATGTGCAGCTGGTGTCTCCATGTGGAACCAATTACTGTATCCAAGCTCAAAATAAAATGTTCCCCGATAAAAAGCATTCAAAACAATAAAGGCCATTGATAGTATCCAGAAAAAACAAACAAAGAGCCTGTACCAATATCTGGGATTGAGTTAGCCAAAACACAACCGGATATTTCTGGTTTCATCCAGTCATATCCGGACAAACTCCTGGGGAATTCGTATATAATGCACCGAGAAAATCTCAGTACAAATAGTTTTGGAGAAAAGCAAAGTCTTTTCGTTAGGCAAGTGCATAAAATGTCATTTATACAAACATAAATATCATGTTTGCTTGCCGCAGTTCCTCTAGGTTTCTCCCTGGAAAATACGAATGTGTAGAGCTGGTGTCCCCATGATGAACCAATTAGTGATTCAACGGAACAAAATTAAATGTTCCATGATAAAAATATTCAAAACAATAAAGTCCATCGATAATATCTAGAAAACACAAACACAGAGTCTTTCAAAATATTTTGATTGAGTTAGCCAAAACACAACCGGATATTTCTGGTTTCATCCAGTCATATCCGGTAACCTGGTGTGGAATTCGTATGCAATGGACCGAGAAAATCACAGTACAAATGGTTTTGGAGAAAAGCAAAGTCTTCTCGTTAGTCAATTGTATAAAATGTCATTTATTCAAACAGAAATATCATGTTTGTTTGTCGCAGTTCCTCTAGCTTTCTCCCTAGAAAATATGAACATATGGAGCTGGTGTCTCCATGTGGAACCAATTACTGTATCCAAGCTCAAAATTAAATGTTCCCCAATAAAAAGCATTCAAAACAATAAAGTTCATTGATAGTTTCCAGAAAAAACAAACATAGAGGCTGTAGCAATATCTGGGATTGAGTTAGCCAAAACACAACCGGATATTTCTGGTTTCATCCAGTCATTTCCGGAGAAACTGGTGTGGAATTCGTATGCACTGGACCGATAAAATCACAGTAAAAATGGTTTTGGATAAAAGCAAAGTCTATTCATTAGGCAAGTGCATAAAATGTCATCAATACAAACATAAATATAATGTTTGTTTGCCACAGTTCCTCTAGCTTTCTCCATAGAAAATACGAATGCGTAGAGTGGTGTCCCCATGATGAAGCAATTAGTATTTCTATGGTACAAAAATAAATGATCCCTGATAAAAATATTCAAAACAAGAAAGTCCATCGATAATATGCAGAAAACACAAACACAGAGGCTTTCACAATACTTTGGATTGAGTTAGCCAAAACATAACCGGATATTTCCGGTTTCATCCTGTCATATCCGGTCAAAGTGGTGTGAAATTCGTATGCAATGGACCGAGAAATCAGAGTACAAATGGTTTTGGAGAAAAGCAAAGTCTTTTCATTAGGCAAGTGCATAAAATGTCATCGATACAAACAGAAATATCATGTTTGTTTGCCGCAGTTCCTCTAGCTTTCGCCCTAGAAAATACGAATATGTACAGCTGGTGTCTCCAGGTGGAATCAATTACTGTATCCAAGCTCAAAATAAAATGTTCCCCGATAAAAAGCATTCAAAACAATAAAGGCCATTGATAGTATCCAGAAAAAACAAACATAGAGGCTGTAGCAATATCTGGGATTGAGTTAGCCATAACAAAATCGGATATTTCTGGTTTCATCCAGTCATATCCGGACAAACTCCTGTGGAATTCGTATGCAATGGACCGAGAAAATCTCAGTACAAATGGTTTTGGAGAACAGCAAAGTCTTTTTGTTAGGCAAGTGCTTAAATGTCATCGATACAAACAGAAATATCATGTTTGTTTGCCGCAGTTCCTCTAGCTTTCTCCCTAGAAAATACGAATGTGTAGAGCTGGTTTCTCCATGTGGAACCAATTAGTGTTTCAACGGTGCAAAATTAAATATTCCCTGATAAAAACATTCAAAACAATAAAGTCCATCGATAATATTCAGAAAACACAAACACAGAGGCTTTCAAAATATTTTGTATTGAGTTAGCCAAAACACAACCGGATATTACTGGTTTCATCCAGTGATATGCGGACAAAGTGGTTTGGAATTCGTATGCAATGGACCGAGAAAATCACAGTACAAATGGTTTTGGAGAAAAGCAAAGTCTTTTCGTTAGGCAAGTGCATAAAATGTCATCGGTACAAACAGAAATTTCATGTTTGTTTGTCGCAGTTCCTCTAGCTTTCTCCCTAGAAAATATGAACATATGGAGCTGGTGTCTCCATGTGGAACCAATTACTGTATCCAAGCTCAAAATAAAATGTTCCCTGATAAAAAGCATTCAAAACAATAAAGGCCATTGTTAGTATCCAGAGAAAACAAACATAGAGGCTGTAGCAATATCTGGGATTGAGTTAGCCAAAACAAAATCGGATATTTCCCGTTTCATCCAGTCATATCCGGACAAACTCCTGTGGAATTCGTATGCACTGGACCGATAAAATCACAGTACAAATGGTTTTGGAGAAAAGCAAAGTCTTTTCGTTAGGCAAGTGCATAAAATGTCATCGATACAAACAGAAATATCATGTTTGCTTGCCGCAGTTCCTCTAGCTTTCTCCCTAGAAAATACGAATGTGTAGCGCTGGTGTCTCCATGTGGAAACAATTAGAGTTTCTACGGTACAAAATGAAATGTTCTCTGATAAAAAAAATCAAAACAATAAAGTCCATCGACAATATCCAGAAAACACAAACTCAGAGGCTTTCACAATATTTTGGATTGAGTTAGCCAAAACACAACCGGATATTTCTGGTTTCATCCAGTCATATCCGGACAAAGTGGTATGGAATTCGTATGCATTGGGCTGAGAAAATCAGAGTAAAAAAGATTAGGAGAAAAGCAAAGTCTTTTCGTTAGGCAAGTGCATAAAATATCATCGATACAAACAGAAATATCATGTTTGTTTGCCGCAGTTTCTGTAGCTTTCTCCCTAGAAAATACGAATGTGTAGAGCTGGTGTCCCCTTTTGGACCAATTAGTGATTCCAAGGACAAAATTAAATATTCCCGGATAAAAAACTTTCAAAACAATAAACTCTGTGGATAATATCAGGAATACACAAACACAGAGGCTGTAGCAATATCTGGGAATGAGTTAGCCAAAACACAACCAGATATTTCCAGTTTCATCCAGTCATATCCGGACAAACTGGTGTGGAATTCGTATGCAATGGACCGAGAAAATCACAGTAAAAATGGTTTTGGAGAAAAGCAAACTCTTTTCGTTAGGCAAGTGCATAAAATGTCATCTATACAAACAGAAATATCATGTTTGTTTTCCGCAGGTCTTCTAGCTTTCTCCCTAGAAAATACGAATGTGTAGAGCTGGTATCCCCGTGATGAACCAATTAGTGTTTTTGCGGTACAAAAATAAATGTTCCCTGATAAAAACATTCAAAACAATAAAGTCCATGGATAATATCCAGAAAACACAAACACAGAGGCTTTCAAATATTTTGGATTGAGTTAGCCATAACAAAATTGGATATTTCTGGTTTCATCCAGTCATATCCGGACAACGTGGTGTGGAATTCGTATGCAATGGACCAAGAAAATCACCGTAAAAACTGGTTTTTGATAAAAGCAAAGTCTTTTCGTTAGGCAAGTGCATAAAATGTCATCTACACAAACAGAAATATCCTGTTTGTTTGCCACAGTTCCTCTAGCTTTCTCCCTAGAAATACGAATGTGTAGAGCTGGTATCCCCGTGATGAACCAATTAGTGTTTTTGCGGTACAAAAATAAATGTTCCCTGATAAAAACATTCAAAACAATAAGGTCTATCGATAATATCCAGAAAACACAAACACAGAGGCTTTCAAATATTTTGGATTGAGTTAGCCATAACAAAATCGGATATTTCTGGTTTCATCCAGTCATATCCGGACAACGTGGTGTGGAATTCGTATGCAATGGACCAAGAAAATCACCGTACAAATGGTTTTGGATAAAAGCAAAGTCTTTTCGTTAGGCAAGTGCATAAAATATCATCTACACAAACATAAATATCCTGTTTGTTTGCCGCAGTTCCTCTAGCTTTCTCCCTAGAAAATATGAATGTGTAGAGCTGGTGTCCCCATGATTAACCAATTAGTGTTTGTACGGTACAAAATGAAATGTTCCCTGATAAAAACATTGAAAACAATAAAGTCCATCGATAATATGCAGAAAAGGCAAACACAGAGGCATTCACAATATTTAGGATTGAGTTAGCCAAAACAAAGCCGGATATTTCTGGTTTCATCCAGTCATATCCGGACAAACTGGTGTGGAATTCGTATGCAATGGACCGAGAAAATCACAGTAAAAATGTTTTTGGAGAAAAGCAAAGTTTTTTCATTAGGCACGTAGATAAAATGTCATCTATACAAACAGAAATATCATGTTTGTTTGTCGCAGTTCCTCCAGCTTTCTCTCTAGAAAATACAAATATGTAGAGCTGGTGACTCCATGTGGTACCAATTAGTGTTTCCAAGCACAAAATTAAATGTTCCCTGAAAAAAACATTCACAATAATAAAGTCTGCGGATAATATCAGGAATACACAAACACAGAGGCGGTAATAATACTGGGATTGAGTTAGCAAAAAAAAAAAACGGATATTTCCGGTTTCCTCCAGTCATATCCGGTAAGCTTGTGTGGAATTCGTATGCAATGGACTGAGAAAATCACAGTAAAAATGGTTTTGGAGAAAAGCAAAGTCGTTTCGTTAGGCAAGTGTATAAAATGTCATCTATACAAACAGAAATATCATGTTTGTTTGCTGCAATTCCTCTAGCTTTCTCCCTAGAAAATACGAATGTGTAGAGCGGGTGTCCCCATGATGAGCCAATTAGTGTTTCAACGGTACAAAATGAAATGTTCCCTGATAAAAACATTCAAAACTATAAAGTCCAACGAAAATATCCGGAAAACACAAACACAGAGCTTTAGCAATATCTGGGATTGAGTTGGTCAAAATCAACCGGATATTTCTGGTTTCATCCAGTCATATCAGGACAAACTGGTATGGAATTCGTATGCAATGGACCGAGAAAATCACAGTAAAAATGGTTTTGGAGAAAAGTAAAGTCTTTTGTTAGGCAAGTGCATAAAATGTCATCTATACAAACAGAAACATCATGTTTGTTTGCCACAGTTCCTCTAGCTTTCTCCCTAGAAAATACGAATATGTACAGCTGGTGTCTCCATGTGGAACCAATTACTGTATCCAAGCTCAAAATAAAATGTTCCCGGATAAAAAGCATTCAAAACATAAAGTCCATTGACAGTATCCAGAAAACACAAACTCAGAGGCTGTAGCAATATTTGGGATTGAGTTAGCCAAAAGAAAACCGGATATTTCCGGTTTCATCCTGTCATATTCGCACAAACTCCTGTGGAATTCGTATGCAATTGACCGAGAAATTCACAGTACAAATGGTTTTGGAGAAAAGCAAAGTCTTTTCGTTAGGCAAGTGCATAAAATGTCATCGATACAAACAGAAATATCATGTTTGTTTGCCGCAGTTCCTCTAGCTTTCTCCCTAGAATATACGAATGTGTAGATGTGGTGTCGCCATGATGAACCAATTAGTGTTTCAATGGGACAAAATTAAATATTCCCTGATAAAAACATTCAAAACAATAAAGTCCATTGATAGTATCCAGAAAAAACAAACACAGAGCCTGTACCAATATCTGGGATTGAGTTAGCCAAAACACAACCAGATATTTCTGGTTTCATCCAGTCATATCCGGACAAACTCCTGGGGAATTCGTATGCAATGGACCGAGAAAATCACAGTAAAAATGGTTTTGGAGAAAAGCAAAGTCTTTTCGTTAGGCAAGTGCATAAAATGTCATCTATACAAACAGAAATATCATGTTTGTTTTCCGCAGGTCTTCTAGCTTTCTCCCTAGAAAATACGAATGTGTAGAGCTGGTATCCCCGTGATGAACCAATTAGTGTTTTTGCGGTACAAAAATAAATGTTCCCTGATAAAAACATTCAAAACAATAAAGTCCATGGATAATATCCAGAAAACACAAACACAGAGGCTTTCAAATATTTTGGATTGAGTTAGCCATAACAAAATTGGATATTTCTGGTTTCATCCAGTCATATCCGGACAACGTGGTGTGGAATTCGTATGCAATGGACCAAGAAATTCACTGTAAAAACTGGTTTTTGATAAAAGCAAAGTCTTTTCGTTAGGCAAGTGCATAAAATGTCATCTATACAAACATAAATATCCTGTTTGTTTGCCACAGTTCCTCTAGCTTTCTCCCTAGAAATACGAATGTGTAGAGCTGGTATCCCCGTGATGAACCAATTAGTGTTTTTGCGGTACAAAAATAAATGTTCCCTGATAAAAAACTTTCAAAACAATAAAGTCCATGGATAATATCCAGAAAACACAAACACAGAGGCTTTCAAATATTTTGCATTGAGTTAGCCATAACAAAATCGGATATTTCTGGTTTCATCCAGTCATATCCGGACAACGTGGTGTGGAATTCGTATGCAATGGACCAAGAAAATCACCGTAAAAATGGTTTTGGATAAAAGCAAAGTCTTTTCGTTAGGCAAGTGCATAAAATGTCATCTACACAAACAGAAATATCCTGTTTGTTTGCCGCAGTTCCTCTAGCTTTCTCCCTAGAAAATACGAATGTGTAGAGCTGGTGTCCCCATGATTAACCAATTAGTGTTTGTACGGTACAAAATGAAATGTTCCCTGATAAAAACATTCAAAACAATAAAGTCCATCGATAATATGCAGAAAAGGCAAACACAGAGGCATTCACAATATTTAGGATTGAGTTAGCCAAAGCACAACCGGATATTTCTGGTTTCATCCAGTCATATCCGGACAAACTGGTGTGGAATTCGTATGCAATGGACCGAGAAAATCACAGTAAAAATGTTTTTGGAGAAAAGCAAAGTTTTTTCATTAGGCACGTAGATAAAATGTCATCTATACAAACAGAAATATCATGTTTGTTTGTCGCAGTTCCTCCAGCTTTCTCTCTAGAAAATACAAATATGTAGAGCTGGTGACTCCATGTGGTACCAATTAGTGTTTCCAAGCACAAAATTAAATGTTCCCTGAAAAAAACATTCACAATAATAAAGTCTGCGGATAATATCAGGAATACACAAACACAGAGGCGGTAATAATACTGGGATTGAGTTAGCCAAAAAAAAACCGGATATTTCCGGTTTCCTCCAGTCATATCCGGTAAGCTTGTGTGGAATTCGTATGCAATGGACTGAGAAAATCACAGTACAAATGGTTTTGGAGAAAAGCAAAGTCTTTTCGTTAGGCAAGTGCATAAAATGTCATCTATACAAACAGAAATATCATGTTTGTTTGCTGCAGTTCCTCTAGCTTTCTCCCTAGAAAATACGAATGTGTAGAGCGGGTGTCCCCATGATGAGCCAATTAGTGTTTCAACGGTACAAAATGAAATGTTCCCTGATAAAAACATTCAAAACTATAAAGTCCAACGAAAATATCCGGAAAACACAAACACAGAGCTTTAGCAATATCTGGGATTGAGTTGGTCAAAATCAACCGGATATTTCTGGTTTCATCCAGTCATATCAGGACAAACTGGTATGGAATTCGTATGCAATGGACTGAGAAAATCACAGTAAAAATGGTTTTGGAGAAAAGTAAAGTCTTTTGTTAGGCAAGTGCATAAAATGTCATCTATACAAACAGAAACATCATGTTTGTTTGCCACAGTTCCTCTAGCTTTCTCCCTAGAAAATACGAATATGTACAGCTGGTGTCTCCATGTGGAACCAATTACTGTATCCAAGCTCAAAATAAAATGTTCCCGGATAAAAAGCATTCAAAACATAAAGTCCATTGACAGTATCCAGAAAACACAAACTCAGAGGCTGTAGCAATATTTGGGATTGAGTTAGCCAAAAGAAAACCGGATATTTCCGGTTTCATCCTGTCATATTCGCACAAACTCCTGTGGAATTCATATGCAATGGACCGAGAAATTCACAGTACAAATGGTTTTGGAGAAAAGCAAAGTCTTTTCGTTAGGCAAGTGCATAAAATGTCATCGATACAAACAGAAATATCATGTTTGTTTGCCGCAGTTCCTCTAGCTTTCTCCCTAGAATATACAAATGTGTAGATGTGGTGTCGCCATGATGAACCAATTAGTGTTTCAATGGGACAAAATTAAATATTCCCTGATAAAAACATTCAAAACAATAAAGTCCATTGATAGTATCCAGAAAAAACAAACACAGAGCCTGTACCAATATCTGGGATTGAGTTAGCCAAAACACAACCAGATATTTCTGGTTTCATCCAGTCATATCCGGACAAACTCCTGGGGAATTCGTATGCAATGGACCGAGAAAATCACAGTAAAAATGGTTTTGGAGAAAAGCAAAGTCTTTTCGTTAGGCAAGTGCATAAAATGTCATCTATACAAACAGAAATATCATGTTTGTTTTCCGCAGGTCTTCTAGCTTTCTCCCTAGAAAATACGAATGTGTAGAGCTGGTATCCCCGTGATGAACCAATTAGTGTTTTTGCGGTACAAAAATAAATGTTCCCTGATAAAAACATTCAAAACAATAAAGTCCATGGATAATATCCAGAAAACACAAACACAGAGGCTTTCAAATATTTTGGATTGAGTTAGCCATAACAAAATTGGATATTTCTGGTTTCATCCAGTCATATCCGGACAACGTGGTGTGGAATTCGTATGCAATGGACCAAGAAAATCACCGTAAAAACTGGTTTTGGATAAAAGCAAAGTCTTTTCGTTAGGCAAGTGCATAAAATGTCATCTACACAAACATAAATATCCTGTTTGTTTGCCACAGTTCCTCTAGCTTTCTCCCTAGAAATACGAATGTGTAGAGCTGGTATCCCCGTGATGAACCAATTAGTGTTTTTGCGGTACAAAAATAAATGTTCCCTGATAAAAAACTTTCAAAACAATAAAGTCCATGGATAATATCCAGAAAACACAAACACAGAGGCTTTCAAATATTTTGCATTGAGTTAGCCATAACAAAATCGGATATTTCTGGTTTCATCCAGTCATATCCGGACAACGTGGTGTGGAATTCGTATGCAATGGACCAAGAAAATCACCGTACAAATGGTTTTGGATAAAAGCAAAGTCTTTTCGTTAGGCAAGTGCATAAAATGTCATCTACACAAACAGAAATATCCTGTTTGTTTGCCGCAGTTCCTCTAGCTTTCTCCCTAGAAAATACGAATGTGTAGAGCTGGTGTCCCCATGATTAACCAATTAGTGTTTGTATGGTACAAAATGAAATGTTCCCTGATAAAAACATTCAAAACAATAAAGTCCATCGATAATATGCAGAAAAGGCAAACACAGAGGCATTCACAATATTTAGGATTGAGTTAGCCAAAGCACAACCGGATATTTCTGGTTTCATCCAGTCATATCCGGACAAACTGGTGTGGAATTCGTATGCAATGGACCGAGAAAATCACAGTAAAAATGTTTTTGGAGAAAAGCAAAGTTTTTTCATTAGGCACGTAGATAAAATGTCATCTATACAAACAGAAATATCATGTTTGTTTGTCGCAGTTCCTCCAGCTTTCTCTCTAGAAAATACAAATATGTAGAGCTGGTGACTCCATGTGGTACCAATTAGTGTTTCCAAGCACAAAATTAAATGTTCCCTGAAAAAAACATTCACAATAATAAAGTCTGCGGATAATATCAGGAATACACAAACACAGAGGCGGTAATAATACTGGGATTGAGTTAGCCAAAAAAAAACCGGATATTTCCGGTTTCCTCCAGTCATATCCGGTAAGCTTGTGTGGAATTCGTATGCAATGGACTGAGAAAATCACAGTACAAATGGTTTTGGAGAAAAGCAAAGTCGTTTCGTTAGGCAAGTGTATAAAATGTCATCTATACAAACAGAAATATCATGTTTGTTTGCTGCAGTTCCTCTAGCTTTCTCCCTAGAAAATACGAATGTGTAGAGCGGGTGTCCCCATGATGAGCCAATTAGTGTTTCAACGGTACAAAATGAAATGTTCCCTGATAAAAACATTCAAAACTATAAAGTCCAACGAAAATATCCGGAAAACACAAACACAGAGCTTTAGCAATATCTGGGATTGAGTTGGTCAAAATCAACCGGATATTTCTGGTTTCATCCAGTCATATCAGGACAAACTGGTATGGAATTCGTATGCAATGGACTGAGAAAATCACAGTAAAAATTATTTTGGAGAAAAGTAAAGTCTTTTGTTAGGCAAGTGCATAAAATGTCATCTATACAAACAGAAACATCATGTTTGTTTGCCACAGTTCCTCTAGCTTTCTCCCTAGAAAATACGAATATGTACAGCTGGTGTCTCCATGTGGAACCAATTACTGTATCCAAGCTCAAAATAAAATGTTCCCGGATAAAAAGCATTCAAAACATAAAGTCCATTGACAGTATCCAGAAAACACAAACTCAGAGGCTGTAGCAATATTTGGGATTGAGTTAGCCAAAAGAAAACCGGATATTTCCGGTTTCATCCTGTCATATTCGCACAAACTCCTGTGGAATTCATATGCAATGGACCGAGAAATTCACAGTACAAATGGTTTTGGAGAAAAGCAAAGTCTTTTCGTTAGGCAAGTGCATAAAATGTCATCGATACAAACAGAAATATCATGTTTGTTTGCCGCAGTTCCTCTAGCTTTCTCCCTAGAATATACGAATGTGTAGATGTGGTGTCGCCATGATGAACCAATTAGTGTTTCAATGGGACAAAATTAAATATTCCCTGATAAAAACATTCAAAACAATAAAGTCCATTGATAGTATCCAGAAAAAACAAACACAGAGCCTGTACCAATATCTGGGATTGAGTTAGCCAAAACACAACCAGATATTTCTGGTTTCATCCAGTCATATCCGGACAAACTCCTGGGGAATTCGTATGCAATGGACCGAGAAAATCACAGTAAAAATGGTTTTGGAGAAAAGCAAAGTCTTTTCGTTAGGCAAGTGCATAAAATGTCATCTATACAAACAGAAATATCATGTTTGTTTTCCGCAGGTCTTCTAGCTTTCTCCCTAGAAAATACGAATGTGTAGAGCTGGTATCCCCGTGATGAACCAATTAGTGTTTTTGCGGTACAAAAATAAATGTTCCCTGATAAAAACATTCAAAACAATAAAGTCCATGGATAATATCCAGAAAACACAAACACAGAGGCTTTCAAATATTTTGGATTGAGTTAGCCATAACAAAATTGGATATTTCTGGTTTCATCCAGTCATATCCGGACAACGTGGTGTGGAATTCGTATGCAATGGACCAAGAAATTCACCGTAAAAACTGGTTTTTGATAAAAGCAAAGTCTTTTCGTTAGGCAAGTGCATAAAATGTCATCTACACAAACATAAATATCCTGTTTGTTTGCCACAGTTCCTCTAGCTTTCTCCCTAGAAATACGAATGTGTAGAGCTGGTATCCCCGTGATGAACCAATTAGTGTTTTTGCGGTACAAAAATAAATGTTCCCTGATAAAAAACTTTCAAAACAATAAAGTCCATGGATAATATCCAGAAAACACAAACACAGAGGCTTTCAAATATTTTGCATTGAGTTAGCCATAACAAAATCGGATATTTCTGGTTTCATCCAGTCATATCCGGACAACGTGGTGTGGAATTCGTATGCAATGGACCAAGAAAATCACCGTACAAATGGTTTTGGATAAAAGCAAAGTCTTTTCGTTAGGCAAGTGCATAAAATGTCATCTACACAAACAGAAATATCCTGTTTGTTTGCCGCAGTTCCTCTAGCTTTCTCCCTAGAAAATACGAATGTGTAGAGCTGGTGTCCCCATGATTAACCAATTAGTGTTTGTATGGTACAAAATGAAATGTTCCCTGATAAAAACATTCAAAACAATAAAGTCCATCGATAATATGCAGAAAAGGCAAACACAGAGGCATTCACAATATTTAGGATTGAGTTAGCCAAAGCACAACCGGATATTTCTGGTTTCATCCAGTCATATCCGGACAAACTGGTGTGGAATTCGTATGCAATGGACCGAGAAAATCACAGTAAAAATGTTTTTGGAGAAAAGCAAAGTTTTTTCATTAGGCACGTAGATAAAATGTCATCTATACAAACAGAAATATCATGTTTGTTTGTCGCAGTTCCTCCAGCTTTCTCTCTAGAAAATACAAATATGTAGAGCTGGTGACTCCATGTGGTACCAATTAGTGTTTCCAAGCACAAAATTAAATGTTCCCTGAAAAAAACATTCACAATAATAAAGTCTGCGGATAATATCAGGAATACACAAACACAGAGGCGGTAATAATACTGGGATTGAGTTAGCCAAAAAAAAACCGGATATTTCCGGTTTCCTCCAGTCATATCCGGTAAGCTTGTGTGGAATTCGTATGCAATGGACTGAGAAAATCACAGTACAAATGGTTTTGGAGAAAAGCAAAGTCGTTTCGTTAGGCAAGTGTATAAAATGTCATCTATACAAACAGAAATATCATGTTTGTTTGCTGCAGTTCCTCTAGCTTTCTCCCTAGAAAATACGAATGTGTAGAGCGGGTGTCCCCATGATGAGCCAATTAGTGTTTCAACGGTACAAAATGAAATGTTCCCTGATAAAAACATTCAAAACTATAAAGTCCAACGAAAATATCCGGAAAACACAAACACAGAGCTTTAGCAATATCTGGGATTGAGTTGGTCAAAATCAACCGGATATTTCTGGTTTCATCCAGTCATATCAGGACAAACTGGTATGGAATTCGTATGCAATGGACTGAGAAAATCACAGTAAAAATTATTTTGGAGAAAAGTAAAGTCTTTTGTTAGGCAAGTGCATAAAATGTCATCTATACAAACAGAAACATCATGTTTGTTTGCCACAGTTCCTCTAGCTTTCTCCCTAGAAAATACGAATATGTACAGCTGGTGTCTCCATGTGGAACCAATTACTGTATCCAAGCTCAAAATAAAATGTTCCCGGATAAAAAGCATTCAAAACATAAAGTCCATTGACAGTATCCAGAAAACACAAACTCAGAGGCTGTAGCAATATTTGGGATTGAGTTAGCCAAAAGAAAACCGGATATTTCCGGTTTCATCCTGTCATATTCGCACAAACTCCTGTGGAATTCATATGCAATGGACCGAGAAATTCACAGTACAAATGGTTTTGGAGAAAAGCAAAGTCTTTTCGTTAGGCAAGTGCATAAAATGTCATCGATACAAACAGAAATATCATGTTTGTTTGCCGCAGTTCCTCTAGCTTTCTCCCTAGAATATACGAATGTGTAGATGTGGTGTCGCCATGATGAACCAATTAGTGTTTCAATGGGACAAAATTAAATATTCCCTGATAAAAACATTCAAAACAATAAAGTCCATTGATAGTATCCAGAAAAAACAAACACAGAGCCTGTACCAATATCTGGGATTGAGTTAGCCAAAACACAACCAGATATTTCTGGTTTCATCCAGTCATATCCGGACAAACTCCTGGGGAATTCGTATGCAATGGACCGAGAAAATCACAGTAAAAATGGTTTTGGAGAAAAGCAAAGTCTTTTCGTTAGGCAAGTGCATAAAATGTCATCTATACAAACAGAAATATCATGTTTGTTTTCCGCAGGTCTTCTAGCTTTCTCCCTAGAAAATACGAATGTGTAGAGCTGGTATCCCCATGATGAACCAATTAGTGTTTTTGCGGTACAAAAATAAATGTTCCCTGATAAAAACATTCAAAACAATAAAGTCCATGGATAATATCCAGAAAACACAAACACAGAGGCTTTCAAATATTTTGGATTGAGTTAGCCATAACAAAATTGGATATTTCTGGTTTCATCCAGTCATATCCGGACAACGTGGTGTGGAATTCGTATGCAATGGACCAAGAAATTCACCGTAAAAACTGGTTTTTGATAAAAGCAAAGTCTTTTCGTTAGGCAAGTGCATAAAATGTCATCTACACAAACATAAATATCCTGTTTGTTTGCCACAGTTCCTCTAGCTTTCTCCCTAGAAATACGAATGTGTAGAGCTGGTATCCCCGTGATGAACCAATTAGTGTTTTTGCGGTACAAAAATAAATGTTCCCTGATAAAAAACTTTCAAAACAATAAAGTCCATGGATAATATCCAGAAAACACAAACACAGAGGCTTTCAAATATTTTGCATTGAGTTAGCCATAACAAAATCGGATATTTCTGGTTTCATCCAGTCATATCCGGACAACGTGGTGTGGAATTCGTATGCAATGGACCAAGAAAATCACCGTACAAATGGTTTTGGATAAAAGCAAAGTCTTTTCGTTAGGCAAGTGCATAAAATGTCATCTACACAAACAGAAATATCCTGTTTGTTTGCCGCAGTTCCTCTAGCTTTCTCCCTAGAAAATACGAATGTGTAGAGCTGGTGTCCCCATGATTAACCAATTAGTGTTTGTACGGTACAAAATGAAATGTTCCCTGATAAAAACATTCAAAACAATAAAGTCCATCGATAATATGCAGAAAAGGCAAACACAGAGGCATTCACAATATTTAGGATTGAGTTAGCCAAAGCACAACCGGATATTTCTGGTTTCATCCAGTCATATCCGGACAAACTGGTGTGGAATTCGTATGCAATGGACCGAGAAAATCACAGTAAAAATGTTTTTGGAGAAAAGCAAAGTTTTTTCATTAGGCACGTAGATAAAATGTCATCTATACAAACAGAAATATCATGTTTGTTTGTCGCAGTTCCTCCAGCTTTCTCTCTAGAAAATACAAATATGTAGAGCTGGTGACTCCATGTGGTACCAATTAGTGTTTCCAAGCACAAAATTAAATGTTCCCTGAAAAAAACATTCACAATAATAAAGTCTGCGGATAATATCAGGAATACACAAACACAGAGGCGGTAATAATACTGGGATTGAGTTAGCCAAAAAAAACCCGGATATTTCCGGTTTCCTCCAGTCATATCCGGTAAGCTTGTGTGGAATTCGTATGCAATGGACTGAGAAAATCACAGTAAAAATGGTTTTGGAGAAAAGCAAAGTCGTTTCGTTAGGCAAGTGTATAAAATGTCATCTATACAAACAGAAATATCATGTTTGTTTGCTGCAGTTCCTCTAGCTTTCTCCCTAGAAAATACGAATGTGTAGAGCGGGTGTCCCCATGATGAGCCAATTAGTGTTTCAACGGTACAAAATGAAATGTTCCCTGATAAAAACATTCAAAACTATAAAGTCCAACGAAAATATCCGGAAAACACAAACACAGAGCTTTAGCAATATCTGGGATTGAGTTGGTCAAAATCAACCGGATATTTCTGGTTTCATCCAGTCATATCAGGACAAACTGGTATGGAATTCGTATGCAATGGACTGAGAAAATCACAGTAAAAATGGTTTTGGAGAAAAGTAAAGTCTTTTGTTAGGCAAGTGCATAAAATGTCATCTATACAAACAGAAACATCATGTTTGTTTGCCACAGTTCCTCTAGCTTTCTCCCTAGAAAATACGAATATGTACAGCTGGTGTCTCCATGTGGAACCAATTACTGTATCCAAGCTCAAAATAAAATGTTCCCGGATAAAAAGCATTCAAAACATAAAGTCCATTGACAGTATCCAGAAAACACAAACTCAGAGGCTGTAGCAATATTTGGGATTGAGTTAGCCAAAAGAAAACCGGATATTTCCGGTTTCATCCTGTCATATTCGCACAAACTCCTGTGGAATTCGTATGCAATGGACCGAGAAATTCACAGTACAAATGGTTTTGGAGAAAAGCAAAGTCTTTTCGTTAGGCAAGTGCATAAAATGTCATCGATACAAACAGAAATATCATGTTTGTTTGCCGCAGTTCCTCTAGCTTTCTCCCTAGAATATACGAATGTGTAGATGTGGTGTCGCCATGATGAACCAATTAGTGTTTCAATGGGACAAAATTAAATATTCCCTGATAAAAACATTCAAAACAATAAAGTCCATTGATAGTATCCAGAAAAAACAAACACAGAGCCTGTACCAATATCTGGGATTGAGTTAGCCAAAACACAACCAGATATTTCTGGTTTCATCCAGTCATATCCGGACAAACTCCTGGGGAATTCGTATGCAATGGACCGAGAAAATCACAGTAAAAATGGTTTTGGAGAAAAGCAAAGTCTTTTCGTTAGGCAAGTGCATAAAATGTCATCTATACAAACAGAAATATCATGTTTGTTTTCCGCAGGTCTTCTAGCTTTCTCCCTAGAAAATACGAATGTGTAGAGCTGGTATCCCCGTGATGAACCAATTAGTGTTTTTGCGGTACAAAAATAAATGTTCCCTGATAAAAACATTCAAAACAATAAAGTCCATGGATAATATCCAGAAAACACAAACACAGAGGCTTTCAAATATTTTGGATTGAGTTAGCCATAACAAAATTGGATATTTCTGGTTTCATCCAGTCATATCCGGACAACGTGGTGTGGAATTCGTATGCAATGGACCAAGAAAATCACCGTAAAAACTGGTTTTTGATAAAAGCAAAGTCTTTTCGTTAGGCAAGTGCATAAAATGTCATCTACACAAACATAAATATCCTGTTTGTTTGCCACAGTTCCTCTAGCTTTCTCCCTAGAAATACGAATGTGTAGAGCTGGTATCCCCGTGATGAACCAATTAGTGTTTTTGCGGTACAAAAATAAATGTTCCCTGATAAAAAACTTTCAAAACAATAAAGTCCATGGATAATATCCAGAAAACACAAACACAGAGGCTTTCAAATATTTTGCATTGAGTTAGCCATAACAAAATCGGATATTTCTGGTTTCATCCAGTCATATCCGGACAACGTGGTGTGGAATTCGTATGCAATGGACCAAGAAAATCACCGTACAAATGGTTTTGGATAAAAGCAAAGTCTTTTCGTTAGGCAAGTGCATAAAATGTCATCTACACAAACAGAAATATCCTGTTTGTTTGTCGCAGTTCCTCTAGCTTTCTCCCTAGAAAATACGAATGTGTAGAGCTGGTGTCCCCATGATTAACCAATTAGTGTTTGTACGGTACAAAATGAAATGTTCCCTGATAAAAACATTGAAAACAATAAAGTCCATCGATAATATGCAGAAAAGGCAAACACAGAGGCATTCACAATATTTAGGATTGAGTTAGCCAAAGCACAACCGGATATTTCTGGTTTCATCCAGTCATATCCGGACAAACTGGTGTGGAATTCGTATGCAATGGACCGAGAAAATCACAGTAAAAATGTTTTTGGAGAAAAGCAAAGTTTTTTCATTAGGCACGTAGATAAAATGTCATCTATACAAACAGAAATATCATGTTTGTTTGTCGCAGTTCCTCCAGCTTTCTCTCTAGAAAATACAAATATGTAGAGCTGGTGACTCCATGTGGTACCAATTAGTGTTTCCAAGCACAAAATTAAATGTTCCCTGAAAAAAACATTCACAATAATAAAGTCTGCGGATAATATCAGGAATACACAAACACAGAGGCGGTAATAATACTGGGATTGAGTTAGCCAAAAAAAAAACCGGATATTTCCGGTTTCCTCCAGTCATATCCGGTAAGCTTGTGTGGAATTCGTATGCAATGGACTGAGAAAATCACAGTACAAATGGTTTTGGAGAAAAGCAAAGTCGTTTCGTTAGGCAAGTGTATAAAATGTCATCTATACAAACAGAAATATCATGTTTGTTTGCTGCAGTTCCTCTAGCTTTCTCCCTAGAAAATACGAATGTGTAGAGCGGGTGTCCCCATGATGAGCCAATTAGTGTTTCAACGGTACAAAATGAAATGTTCCCTGATAAAAACATTCAAAACTATAAAGTCCAACGAAAATATCCGGAAAACACAAACACAGAGCTTTAGCAATATCTGGGATTGAGTTGGTCAAAATCAACCGGATATTTCTGGTTTCATCCAGTCATATCAGGACAAACTGGTATGGAATTCGTATGCAATGGACTGAGAAAATCACAGTAAAAATGGTTTTGGAGAAAAGTAAAGTCTTTTGTTAGGCAAGTGCATAAAATGTCATCTATACAAACAGAAACATCATGTTTGTTTGCCACAGTTCCTCTAGCTTTCTCCCTAGAAAATACGAATATGTACAGCTGGTGTCTCCATGTGGAACCAATTACTGTATCCAAGCTCAAAATAAAATGTTCCCGGATAAAAAGCATTCAAAACATAAAGTCCATTGACAGTATCCAGAAAACACAAACTCAGAGGCTGTAGCAATATTTGGGATTGAGTTAGCCAAAAGAAAACCGGATATTTCCGGTTTCATCCTGTCATATTCGCACAAACTCCTGTGGAATTCATATGCAATGGACCGAGAAATTCACAGTACAAATGGTTTTGGAGAAAAGCAAAGTCTTTTCGTTAGGCAAGTGCATAAAATGTCATCGATACAAACAGAAATATCATGTTTGTTTGCCGCAGTTCCTCTAGCTTTCTCCCTAGAATATACGAATGTGTAGATGTGGTGTCGCCATGATGAACCAATTAGTGTTTCAATGGGACAAAATTAAATATTCCCTGATAAAAACATTCAAAACAATAAAGTCCATTGATAGTATCCAGAAAAAACAAACACAGAGCCTGTACCAATATCTGGGATTGAGTTAGCCAAAACACAACCAGATATTTCTGGTTTCATCCAGTCATATCCGGACAAACTCCTGGGGAATTCGTATGCAATGGACCGAGAAAATCACAGTAAAAATGGTTTTGGAGAAAAGCAAAGTCTTTTCGTTAGGCAAGTGCATAAAATGTCATCTATACAAACAGAAATATCATGTTTGTTTTCCGCAGGTCTTCTAGCTTTCTCCCTAGAAAATACGAATGTGTAGAGCTGGTATCCCCGTGATGAACCAATTAGTGTTTTTGCGGTACAAAAATAAATGTTCCCTGATAAAAACATTCAAAACAATAAAGTCCATGGATAATATCCAGAAAACACAAACACAGAGGCTTTCAAATATTTTGGATTGAGTTAGCCATAACAAAATTGGATATTTCTGGTTTCATCCAGTCATATCCGGACAACGTGGTGTGGAATTCGTATGCAATGGACCAAGAAAATCACCGTAAAAACTGGTTTTTGATAAAAGCAAAGTCTTTTCGTTAGGCAAGTGCATAAAATGTCATCTACACAAACATAAATATCCTGTTTGTTTGCCACAGTTCCTCTAGCTTTCTCCCTAGAAATACGAATGTGTAGAGCTGGTATCCCCGTGATGAACCAATTAGTGTTTTTGCGGTACAAAAATAAATGTTCCCTGATAAAAAACTTTCAAAACAATAAAGTCCATGGATAATATCCAGAAAACACAAACACAGAGGCTTTCAAATATTTTGCATTGAGTTAGCCATAACAAAATCGGATATTTCTGGTTTCATCCAGTCATATCCGGACAACGTGGTGTGGAATTCGTATGCAATGGACCAAGAAAATCACCGTACAAATGGTTTTGGATAAAAGCAAAGTCTTTTCGTTAGGCAAGTGCATAAAATGTCATCTACACAAACATAAATATCCTGTTTGTTTGCCGCAGTTCCTCTAGCTTTCTCCCTAGAAAATACGAATGTGTAGAGCTGGTGTCCCCATGATTAACCAATTAGTGTTTGTACGGTACAAAATGAAATGTTCCCTGATAAAAACATTCAAAACAATAAAGTCCATCGATAATATGCAGAAAAGGCAAACACAGAGGCATTCACAATATTTAGGATTGAGTTAGCCAAAGCACAACCGGATATTTCTGGTTTCATCCAGTCATATCCGGACAAACTGGTGTGGAATTCGTATGCAATGGACCGAGAAAATCACAGTAAAAATGTTTTTGGAGAAAAGCAAAGTTTTTTCATTAGGCACGTAGATAAAATGTCATCTATACAAACAGAAATATCATGTTTGTTTGTCGCAGTTCCTCCAGCTTTCTCTCTAGAAAATACAAATATGTAGAGCTGGTGACTCCATGTGGTACCAATTAGTGTTTCCAAGCACAAAATTAAATGTTCCCTGAAAAAAACATTCACAATAATAAAGTCTGTGGATAATATCAGGAATACACAAACACAGAGGCGGTAATAATACTGGGATTGAGTTAGCCAAAAAAAACCCGGATATTTCCGGTTTCCTCCAGTCATATCCGGTAAGCTTGTGTGGAATTCGTATGCAATGGACTGAGAAAATCACAGTACAAATGGTTTTGGAGAAAAGCAAAGTCGTTTCGTTAGGCAAGTGTATAAAATGTCATCTATACAAACAGAAATATCATGTTTGTTTGCTGCAGTTCCTCTAGCTTTCTCCCTAGAAAATACGAATGTGTAGAGCGGGTGTCCCCATGATGAGCCAATTAGTGTTTCAACGGTACAAAATGAAATGTTCCCTGATAAAAACATTCAAAACTATAAAGTCCAACGAAAATATCCGGAAAACACAAACACAGAGCTTTAGCAATATCTGGGATTGAGTTGGTCAAAATCAACCGGATATTTCTGGTTTCATCCAGTCATATCAGGACAAACTGGTATGGAATTCGTATGCAATGGACTGAGAAAATCACAGTAAAAATGGTTTTGGAGAAAAGTAAAGTCTTTTGTTAGGCAAGTGCATAAAATGTCATCTATACAAACAGAAACATCATGTTTGTTTGCCACAGTTCCTCTAGCTTTCTCCCTAGAAAATACGAATATGTACAGCTGGTGTCTCCATGTGGAACCAATTACTGTATCCAAGCTCAAAATAAAATGTTCCCGGATAAAAAGCATTCAAAACATAAAGTCCATTGACAGTATCCAGAAAACACAAACTCAGAGGCTGTAGCAATATTTGGGATTGAGTTAGCCAAAAGAAAACCGGATATTTCCGGTTTCATCCTGTCATATTCGCACAAACTCCTGTGGAATTCGTATGCAATGGACCGAGAAATTCACAGTACAAATGGTTTTGGAGAAAAGCAAAGTCTTTTCGTTAGGCAAGTGCATAAAATGTCATCTACACAAACAGAAATATCCTGTTTGTTTGCCGCAGGTCTTCTAGCTTTCTCCCTAGAAAATACGAATGTGTAGAGCTGGTATCCCCGTGATGAACCAATTAGTGTTTTTGCGGTACAAAAATAAATGTTCCCTGATAAAAACATTCAAAACAATAAAGTCCATGGATAATATCCAGAAAACACAAACACAGAGGCTTTCAAATATTTTGGATTGAGTTAGCCATAACAAAATTGGATATTTCTGGTTTCATCCAGTCATATCCGGACAACGTGCTGTGGAATTCGTATGCAATGGACCAAGAAAATCACCGTAAAAACTGGTTTGTGATAAAAGCAAAGTCTTTTCGTTAAGCAAGTGCATAAAATGTCATCTACACAAACATAAATATCCTGTTTGTTTGCCACAGTTCCTCTAGCTTTCTCCCTAGAAATACGAATGTGTAGAGCTGGTATCCCCGTGATGAACCAGTTAGTGTTTTTGCGGTACAAAAATAAATGTTCCCTGATAAAAAACTTTCAAAACAATAAAGTCCATGGATAATATCCAGAAAACACAAACACAGAGGCTTTCAAATATTTTGCATTGAGTTAGCCATAACAAAATCGGATATTTCTGGTTTCATCCAGTCATATCCGGACAACGTGGTGTGGAATTCGTATGCAATGGACCAAGAAAATCACCGTACAAATGGTTTTGGATAAAAGCAAAGTCTTTTCGTTAGGCAAGTGCATAAAATGTCATCTACACAAACAGAAATATCCTGTTTGTTTGCCGCAGTTCCTCTAGCTTTCTCCCTAGAAAATACGAATGTGTAGAGCTGGTGTCCCCATGATTAACCAATTAGTGTTTGTACGGTACAAAATGAAATGTTCCCTGATAAAAACATTGAAAACAATAAAGTCCATCGATAATATGCAGAAAAGGCAAACACAGAGGCATTCACAATATTTAGGATTGAGTTAGCCAAAGCACAACCGGATATTTCTGGTTTCATCCAGTCATATCCGGACAAACTGGTGTGGAATTCGTATGCAATGGACCGAGAAAATCACAGTAAAAATGTTTTTGGAGAAAAGCAAAGTTTTTTCATTAGGCACGTAGATAAAATGTCATCTATACAAACAGAAATATCATGTTTGTTTGTCGCAGTTCCTCCAGCTTTCTCTCTAGAAAATACAAATATGTAGAGCTGGTGACTCCATGTGGTACCAATTAGTGTTTCCAAGCACAAAATTAAATGTTCCCTGAAAAAAACATTCACAATAATAAAGTCTGCGGATAATATCAGGAATACACAAACACAGAGGCGGTAATAATACTGGGATTGAGTTAGCCAAAAAAAAACCGGATATTTCCGGTTTCCTCCAGTCATATCCGGTAAGCTTGTGTGGAATTCGTATGCAATGGACTGAGAAAATCACAGTACAAATGGTTTTGGAGAAAAGCAAAGTCGTTTCGTTAGGCAAGTGTATAAAATGTCATCTATACAAACAGAAATATCATGTTTGTTTGCTGCAGTTCCTCTAGCTTTCTCCCTAGAAAATACGAATGTGTAGAGCGGGTGTCCCCATGATGAGCCAATTAGTGTTTCAACGGTACAAAATGAAATGTTCCCTGATAAAAACATTCAAAACTATAAAGTCCAACGAAAATATCCGGAAAACACAAACACAGAGCTTTAGCAATATCTGGGATTGAGTTGGTCAAAATCAACCGGATATTTCTGGTTTCATCCAGTCATATCAGGACAAACTGGTATGGAATTCGTATGCAATGGACTGAGAAAATCACAGTAAAAATGGTTTTGGAGAAAAGTAAAGTCTTTTGTTAGGCAAGTGCATAAAATGTCATCTATACAAACAGAAACATCATGTTTGTTTGCCACAGTTCCTCTAGCTTTCTCCCTAGAAAATACGAATATGTACAGCTGGTGTCTCCATGTGGAACCAATTACTGTATCCAAGCTCAAAATAAAATGTTCCCGGATAAAAAGCATTCAAAACATAAAGTCCATTGACAGTATCCAGAAAACACAAACTCAGAGGCTGTAGCAATATTTGGGATTGAGTTAGCCAAAAGAAAACCGGATATTTCCGGTTTCATCCTGTCATATTCGCACAAACTCCTGTGGAATTCATATGCAATGGACCGAGAAATTCACAGTACAAATGGTTTTGGAGAAAAGCAAAGTCTTTTCGTTAGGCAAGTGCATAAAATGTCATCGATACAAACAGAAATATCATGTTTGTTTGCCGCAGTTCCTCTAGCTTTCTCCCTAGAATATACGAATGTGTAGATGTGGTGTCACCATGATGAACCAATTAGTGTTTCAATGGGACAAAATTAAATATTCCCTGATAAAAACATTCAAAACAATAAAGTCCATTGATAGTATCCAGAAAAAACAAACACAGAGCCTGTACCAATATCTGGGATTGAGTTAGCCAAAACACAACCAGATATTTCTGGTTTCATCCAGTCATATCCGGACAAACTCCTGGGGAATTCGTATGCAATGGACCGAGAAAATCACAGTAAAAATGGTTTTGGAGAAAAGCAAAGTCTTTTCGTTAGGCAAGTGCATAAAATGTCATCTATACAAACAGAAATATCATGTTTGTTTTCCGCAGGTCTTCTAGCTTTCTCCCTAGAAAATACGAATGTGTAGAGCTGGTATCCCCGTGATGAACCAATTAGTGTTTTTGCGGTACAAAAATAAATGTTCCCTGATAAAAACATTCAAAACAATAAAGTCCATGGATAATATCCAGAAAACACAAACACAGAGGCTTTCAAATATTTTGGATTGAGTTAGCCATAACAAAATTGGATATTTCTGGTTTCATCCAGTCATATCCGGACAACGTGGTGTGGAATTCGTATGCAATGGACCAAGAAAATCACCGTAAAAACTGGTTTTTGATAAAAGCAAAGTATTTTCGTTAGGCAAGTGCATAAAATGTCATCTACACAAACATAAATATCCTGTTTGTTTGCCACAGTTCCTCTAGCTTTCTCCCTAGAAATACGAATGTGTAGAGCTGGTATCCCCGTGATGAACCAATTAGTGTTTTTGCGGTACAAAAATAAATGTTCCCTGATAAAAAACTTTCAAAACAATAAAGTCCATGGATAATATCCAGAAAACACAAACACAGAGGCTTTCAAATATTTTGCATTGAGTTAGCCATAACAAAATCGGATATTTCTGGTTTCATCCAGTCATATCTGGACAACGTGGTGTGGAATTCCTATGCAATGGACCAAGAAAATCACCATACAAATGGTTTTGGATAAAAGCAAAGTCTTTTCGTTAGGCAAGTGCATAAAATGTCATCTACACAAACAGAAATATCCTGTTTGTTTGCCGCAGTTCCTCTAGCTTTCTCCCTAGAAAATACGAATGTGTAGAGCTGGTGTCCCCATGATTAACCAATTAGTGTTTGTACGGTACAAAATGAAATGTTCCCTGATAAAAACATTCAAAACAATAAAGTCCATCGATAATATGCAGAAAAGGCAAACACAGAGGCATTCACAATATTTAGGATTGAGTTAGCCAAAGCACAACCGGATATTTCTGGTTTCATCCAGTCATATCCGGACAAACTGGTGTGGAATTCGTATGCAATGGACCGAGAAAATCACAGTAAAAATGGTTTTGGAGAAAAGCAAAGTCTTCTCGTTAGTCAATTGTATGAAATGTCATTTATTCAAACAGAACTATCATGTTTTTTTTGTCGCAGTTCCTCTAGCTTTCTCCTAGAAAATATGAATGTGTTGAGCTGGTGTCTCCATGTGGAACCAATTACTGTATCCAAGCTCAAAATTAAATGTCCCCTGATAAAAAGCATTCAAAACAATAAAGTTCATTGATAGTTTCCAGAAAAAACAAACATAGAGACTATAGCAATATCTGGGATTGAGTTAGCCAAAACAAAAATGGATATTTCCGGTTTCATCCAGTCATTTCCGGAGAAACTCCTGTGGAATTCGTATGCAATGGACCGAGAAAATCACAGTAAAAATGGTTTTGGATAAAAGCAAAGTCTATTCGTTAGGCAAGTGCATAAAATGTCATCAATACAAACATAAATATAATGTTTGTTTGCCACAGTTCCTCTAGCTTTCTCCATAGAAAATACGAATGCGTAGAGTGGTGTCCCCATGATGAAGCAATTAGTATTTCTACGGTACAAAAATAAAAGTTCCCTGATAAAAATATTCAAAACAAGAAAGTCCTTCGATAATATGCAGAAAACACAAACACAGAGGCTTTCACAATATTTTGGATTGAGTTAACCAAAACACAACCGGATATTTCCGATTTCATCCTGTCATATCCGGTCAAAGTGGTGTGAAATTCGTATGCAATGGACCAAGAAAATCAGAGTACAAATGGTTTTGGAGAAAAGCAAAGTCTTTTCGTTAGGCAAGTGCATAAAATGTCATCGATACAAACAGAAATATCATGTTTGTTTGCCGCAGTTCCTCTAGCTTTCGCCCTAGAAAATACGAATATGTACAGCTGGTGTCTCCATGTAGAACCAATTACTGTATCCAAGCTCAAAATAAAATGTTCCCCGATAAAAAGCATTCAAAACAATAAAGGCCATTGATAGTATCCAGAAAAAACAAACATAGAGGCTGTAGCAATATCTGGGATTGAGTTAGCCAAAACAAAATCGGATATTTCCCATTTCATTAAGTCATATCCGGACAAACTCCTGTGGAATTCGTATGCAATGGACCGAGAAAATAACAGTACAAATGGTTTTGGAGGAAAGCAAAGTCTTTTCGTTAGGCAAGTGCATAAAATGTCATCGATACAAACAGAAATATCATGTTTGCTTGCCGCAGTTCCTCTAGCCTTCTCCCTAGAAAATACGAATGTGTAGCGCTGGTGTCTCCATGTGGAACCAATTAGTGTTTCAACGTTAGAAAATGAAATGTTCTCTGATAAAAACATTCAAAACAATAAAGTCCATCGACAATATCCAGAAAACACAAACACAGAGGCTTTCAATATATTTCGGATTGAGTTAGCCAAAACACAACCGGATATTTCTGGTTTCATCCTGTCATATTTGTACAAAGTGGTGTGGAATTCGTATGTATTGGGCTGAGAAAATCAGAGTAAAAAAGTTTAGGAGAAAAGCAAAGTCTTTTCGTTAGGCAAGTGCATAAAATATCATTGATACAAACAGAAATATCATGTTTGTTTGCCGCAGTTTCTGTAGCTTCCTCCCTAGAAAATACGAATGTGTAGAGCTGGTGTCCCCTGTTGGACCAATTAGTGATTCCAAGGACAAAATTAAATATTCCCGGATAAAAAACTTTCAAAACAATAAACTCTGTGGATACTATCAGGAATACACAAACACAGAGGCTGTAGCAATATGTGGGAATGAGTTAGCCAAAACACAACCAGATATTTCCAGTTTCATCCAGTCATATCCAGACAAACTGGTCTGGAATTCATATGCAATGGACCGAAAAAATCACAGTAAAAATGGTTTTGGAGAAAAGCAGTCTTTTCGTTAGGCAAGTGCATAAAATGTCATCTATACAAACAGAAATATCATGTTTGTTTTCCGCAGGTCTTCTAGCTTTCTCCCTAGAAAATACGAATGTGTAGAGCTGGTATCCCTGTGATGAACCAATTATTGTTTTTGCTGTACAAAAATAAATGTTCCCTGATAAAAACATTCAAAACAATAAAGTCCATGGATAATATCCAGAAAACACAAACACAGAGGCTTTCACTATATTTCGGATTGAGTTAGCCAAAACACAACCGGATATTTCTGGTTTCATCCTGTCATATCTATACAAAGTGGTGTGGAATTCGTATGCAATGGACCGAGACAATCACAGTAAAAAAGTTTAGGAGCAAAGCAAAGTCTTTTCGTTAGGCAAGTGCATAAAATGTCATCTACACAAACATAAATATCCTGTTTGTTTGCCACAGTTCCTCTAGCTTTCTCCCTAGAAATACGAATGTGTAGAGCTGGTATCCCCGTGATGAACCAATTAGTGTTTTTGTGGTACAAAAATAAATGTTCCCTGATAAAAAACTTTCAAAACAATAAAGTCCATGGATAATATCCAGAAAACACAAACACAGAGGCTTTCAAATATTTTGGATTGAGTTAGCCATAACAAAATCGGATATTTCTGGTTTCATCCAGTCATATCCGGACAACGTGGTGTGGAATTCGTATGCAATGGACCAAGAAAATCACCGTACAAATGGTTTTGGATAAAAGCAAAGTCTTTTCGTTAGGCAAGTGCATAAAATGTCATCTACACAAACAGAAATATCCTGTTTGTTTGCCGCAGTTCCTCTAGCTTTCTCCCTAGAAAATACGAATGTGTAGAGCTGGTGTCCCCATGATTAACCAATTAGTGTTTGTACAGTACAAAATGAAATGTTCCCTGATAAAAACATTGAAAACAATAAAGTCCATCGATAATATGCAGAAAAGGCAAACACAGAGGCATTCACAATATTTAGGATTGAGTTAGCCAAAGCACAACCGGATATTTCTGGTTTCATCCAGTCATATCCGGACAAACTGGTGTGGAATTCGTATGCAATGGACCGAGAAAATCACAGTAAAAATGTTTTTGGAGAAAAGCAAAGTTTTTTCATTAGGCACGTAGATAAAATGTCATCTATACAAACAGAAATATCATGTTTGTTTGTCGCAGTTCCTCCAGCTTTCTCTCTAGAAAATACAAATATGTAGAGCTGGTGACTCCATGTGGTACCAATTAGTGTTTCCAAGCACAAAATTAAATGTTCCCTGAAAAAAACATTCACAATAATAAAGTCTGCGGATAATATCAGGAATACACAAACACAGAGGCGGTAATAATACTGGGATTGAGTTAGCCAAAAAAAACCCGGATATTTCCGGTTTCCTCCAGTCATATCCGGTAAGCTTGTGTGGAATTCGTATGCAATGGACTGAGAAAATCACAGTACAAATGGTTTTGGAGAAAAGCAAAGTCGTTTCGTTAGGCAAGTGTATAAAATGTCATCTATACAAACAGAAATATCATGTTTGTTTGCTGCAGTTCCTCTAGCTTTCTCCCTAGAAAATACGAATGTGTAGAGCGGGTGTCCCCATGATGAGCCAATTAGTGTTTCAACGGTACAAAATGAAATGTTCCCTGATAAAAACATTCAAAACTATAAAGTCCAACGAAAATATCCGGAAAACACAAACACAGAGCTTTAGCAATATCTGGGATTGAGTTGGTCAAAATCAACCGGATATTTCTGGTTTCATCCAGTCATATCAGGACAAACTGGTATGGAATTTGTATGCAATGGACTGAGAAAATCACAGTAAAAATGGTTTTGGAGAAAAGTAAAGTCTTTTGTTAGGCAAGTGCATAAAATGTCATCTATACAAACAGAAACATCATGTTTGTTTGCCACAGTTCCTCTAGCTTTCTCCCTAGAAAATACGAATATGTACAGCTGGTGTCTCCATGTGGAACCAATTACTGTATCCAAGCTCAAAATAAAATGTTCCCGGATAAAAAGCATTCAAAACATAAAGTCCATTGACAGTATCCAGAAAACACAAACTCAGAGGCTGTAGCAATATTTGGGATTGAGTTAGCCAAAAGAAAACCGGATATTTCCGGTTTCATCCTGTCATATTCGCACAAACTCCTGTGGAATTTGTATGCAATGGACTGAGAAATTCACAGTACAAATGGTTTTGGAGAAAAGCAAAGTCTTTTCGTTAGGCAAGTGCATAAAATGTCATCGATACAAACAGAAATATCATGTTTGTTTGCCGCAGTTCCTCTAGCTTTCTCCCTAGAATATACGAATGTGTAGATGTGGTGTCGCCATGATGAACCAATTAGTGTTTCAATGGGACAAAATTAAATATTCCCTGATAAAAACATTCAAAACAATAAAGTCCATTGATAGTATCCAGAAAAAACAAACACAGAGCCTGTACCAATATCTGGGATTGAGTTAGCCAAAACACAACCAGATATTTCTGGTTTCATCCAGTCATATCCGGACAAACTCCTGGGGAATTCGTATGCAATGGACCGAGAAAATCACAGTAAAAATGGTTTTGGAGAAAAGCAAAGTCTTTTCGTTAGGCAAGTGCATAAAATGTCATCTATACAAACAGAAATATCATGTTTGTTTTCCGCAGGTCTTCTAGCTTTCTCCCTATAAAATACGAATGTGTAGAGCTGGTATCCCCGTGATGAACCAATTAGTGTTTTTGCGGTACAAAAATAAATGTTCCCTGATAAAAACATTCAAAACAATAAAGTCCATGGATAATATCCAGAAAACACAAACACAGAGGCTTTCAAATATTTTGGATTGAGTTAGCCATAACAAAATTGGATATTTCTGGTTTCATCCAGTCATATCCGGACAACGTGGTGTGGAATTCGTATGCAATGGACCAAGAAAATCACCGTAAAAACTGGTTTTTGATAAAAGCAAAGTCTTTTCGTTAGGCAAGTGCATAAAATGTCATCTACACAAACATAAATATCCTGTTTGTTTGCCACAGTTCCTCTAGCTTTCTCCCTAGAAATACAAATGTGTAGAGCTGGTATCCCCGTGATGAACCAATTAGTGTTTTTGCGGTACAAAAATAAATGTTCCCTGATAAAAAACTTTCAAAACAATAAAGTCCATGGATAATATCCAGAAAACACAAACACAGAGGCTTTCAAATATTTTGGATTGAGTTAGCCATAACAAAATCGGATATTTCTGGTTTCATCCAGTCATATCCGGACAACGTGGTGTGGAATTCGTATGCAATGGACCAAGAAAATCACCGTACAAATGGTTTTGGATAAAAGCAAAGTCTTTTCGTTAGGCAAGTGCATAAAATGTCATCTACACAAACAGAAATATCCTGTTTGTTTGCCGCAGTTCCTCTAGCTTTCTCCCTAGAAAATACGAATGTGTAGAGCTGGTGTCCCCATGATTAACCAATTAGTGTTTGTACGGTACAAAATGAAATGTTCCCTGATAAAAACATTCAAAACAATAAAGTCCATCGATAATATGCAGAAAAGGCAAACACAGAGGCATTCACAATATTTAGGATTGAGTTAGCCAAAGCACAACCGGATATTTCTGGTTTCATCCAGTCATATCCGGACAAACTGGTGTGGAATTCGTATGCAATGGACCGAGAAAATCACAGTAAAAATGTTTTTGGAGAAAAGCAAAGTTTTTTCATTAGGCACGTAGATAAAATGTCATCTATACAAACAGAAATATCATGTTTGTTTGTCGCAGTTCCTCCAGCTTTCTCTCTAGAAAATACAAATATGTAGAGCTGGTGACTCCATGTGGTACCAATTAGTGTTTCCAAGCACAAAATTAAATGTTCCCTGAAAAAAACATTCACAATATTAAAGTCTGTGGATAATATCAGGAATACACAAACACAGAGGCGGTAATAATACTGGGATTGAGTTAGCCAAAAAAAAACCGGATATTTCCGGTTTCCTCCAGTCATATCCGGTAAGCTTGTGTGGAATTCGTATGCAATGGACTGAGAAAATCACAGTACAAATGGTTTTGGAGAAAAGCAAAGTCGTTTCATTAGGCAAGTGTATAAAATGTCATCTATACAAACAGAAATATCATGTTTGTTTGCTGCAGTTCCTCTAGCTTTCTCCCTAGAAAATACGAATGTGTAGAGCGGGTGTCCCCATGATGAGCCAATTAGTGTTTCAACGGTACAAAATGAAATGTTCCCTGATAAAAACATTCAAAACTATAAAGTCCAACGAAAATATCCGGAAAACACAAACACAGAGCTTTAGCAATATCTGGGATTGAGTTGGTCAAAATCAACCGGATATTTCTGGTTTCATCCAGTCATATCAGGACAAACTGGTATGGAATTCGTATGCAATGGACTGAGAAAATCACAGTAAAAATGGTTTTGGAGAAAAGTAAAGTCTTTTGTTAGGCAAGTGCATAAAATGTCATCTATACAAACAGAAACATCGTGTTTGTTTGCCACAGTTCCTCTAGCTTTCTCCCTAGAAAATACGAATATGTACAGCTGGTGTCTCCATGTGGAACCAATTACTGTATCCAAGCTCAAAATAAAATGTTCCCGGATAAAAAGCATTCAAAACATAAAGTCCATTGACAGTATCCAGAAAACACAAACTCAGAGGCTGTAGCAATATTTGGGATTGAGTTAGCCAAAAGAAAACCGGATATTTCCGGTTTCATCCTGTCATATTCGCACAAACTCCTGTGGAATTCATATGCAATGGACCGAGAAATTCACAGTACAAATGGTTTTGGAGAAAAGCAAAGTCTTTTCGTTAGGCAAGTGCATAAAATGTCATCTACACAAACAGAAATATCCTGTTTGTTTGCCGCAGTTCCTCTAGCTTTCTCCCTAGAAAATACGAATGTGTAGAGCTGGTGTCCCCATGATTAACCAATTAGTGTTTGTACGGTACAAAATGAAATGTTCCCTGATAAAAACATTCAAAACAATAAAGTCCATCGATAATATGCAGAAAAGGCAAACACAGAGGCATTCACAATATTTAGGATTGAGTTAGCCAAAGCACAACCGGATATTTCTGGTTTCATCCAGTCATATCCGGACAAACTGGTGAGGAATTCGTATGCAATGGACCGAGAAAATCACAGTAAAAATGTTTTTGGAGAAAAGCAAAGTTTTTTCATTAGGCACGTAGATAAAATGTCATCTATACAAACAGAAATATCATGTTTGTTTGTCGCAGTTCCTCCAGCTTTCTCTCTAGAAAATACAAATATGTAGAGCTGGTGACTCCATGTGGTACCAATTAGTGTTTCCAAGCACAAAATTAAATGTTCCCTGAAAAAAACATTCACAATAATAAAGTCTGCGGATAATATCAGGAATACACAAACACAGAGGCGGTAATAATACTGGGATTGAGTTAGCCAAAAAAAAACCGGATATTTCCGGTTTCCTCCAGTCATATCCGGTAAGCTTGTGTGGAATTCGTATGCAATGGACTGAGAAAATCACAGTACAAATGGTTTTGGAGAAAAGCAAAGTCGTTTCGTTAGGCAAGTGTATAAAATGTCATCTATACAAACAGAAATATCATGTTTGTTTGCTGCAGTTCCTCTAGCTTTCTCCCTAGAAAATACGAATGTGTAGAGCGGGTGTCCCCATGATGAGCCAATTAGTGTTTCAACGGTACAAAATGAAATGTTCCCTGATAAAAACATTCAAAACTATAAAGTCCAACGAAAATATCCGGAAAACACAAACACAGAGCTTTAGCAATATCTGGGATTGAGTTGGTCAAAATCAACCGGATATTTCTGGTTTCATCCAGTCATATCAGGACAAACTGGTATGGAATTCGTATGCAATGGACTGAGAAAATCACAGTACAAATGGTTTTGGAGAAAAGTAAAGTCTTTTGTTAGGCAAGTGCATAAAATGTCATCTATACAAACAGAAACATCGTGTTTGTTTGCCACAGTTCCTCTAGCTTTCTCCCTAGAAAATACGAATATGTACAGCTGGTGTCTCCATGTGGAACCAATTACTGTATCCAAGCTCAAAATAAAATGTTCCCGGATAAAAAGCATTCAAAACATAAAGTCCATTGACAGTATCCAGAAAACACAAACTCAGAGGCTGTAGCAATATTTGGGATTGAGTTAGCCAAAAGAAAACCGGATATTTCCGGTTTCATCCTGTCATATTCGCACAAACTCCTGTGGAATTCGTATGCAATGGACCGAGAAATTCACAGTACAAATGGTTTTGGAGAAAAGCAAAGTCTTTTCGTTAGGCAAGTGCATAAAATGTCATCGATACAAACAGAAATATCATGTTTGTTTGCCGCAGTTCCTCTAGCTTTCTCCCTAGAATATACGAATGTGTAGATGTGGTGTCGCCATGATGAACCAATTAGTGTTTCAATGGTACAAAATTAAATATTCCCTGATAAAAACATTCAAAACAATAAAGTCCATTGATAGTATCCAGAAAAAACAAACACAGAGCCTGTACCAATATCTGGGATTGAGTTAGCCAAAACACAACCAGATATTTCTGGTTTCATCCAGTCATATCCGGACAAACTCCTGGGGAATTCGTATGCAATGGACCGAGAAAATCACAGTAAAAATGGTTTTGGAGAAAAGCAAAGTCTTTTCGTTAGGCAAGTGCATAAAATGTCATCGATACAAACAGAAATATCATGTTTGTTTTCCGCAGGTCTTCTAGCTTTCTCCCTAGAAAATACGAATGTGTAGAGCTGGTATCCCCGTGATGAACCAATTAGTGTTTTTGCGGTACAAAAATAAATGTTCCCTGATAAAAACATTCAAAACAATAAAGTCCATGGATAATATCCAGAAAACACAAACACAGAGGCTTTCAAATATTTTGGATTGAGTTAGCCATAACAAAATTGGATATTTCTGGTTTCATCCAGTCATATCCGGACAACGTGGTGTGGAATTCGTATGCAATGGACCAAGAAAATCACCGTAAAAACTGGTTTTTGATAAAAGCAAAGTCTTTTCGTTAGGCAAGTGCATAAAATGTCATCTACACAAACATAAATATCCTGTTTGTTTGCCACAGTTCCTCTAGCTTTCTCCCTAGAAATACGAATGTGTAGAGCTGGTATCCCCGTGATGAACCAATTAGTGTTTTTGCGGTACAAAAATAAATGTTCCCTGATAAAAAACTTTCAAAACAATAAAGTCCATGGATAATATCCAGAAAACACAAACACAGAGGCTTTCAAATATTTTGCATTGAGTTAGCCATAACAAAATCGGATATTTCTGGTTTCATCCAGTCATATCCGGACAACGTGGTGTGGAATTCGTATGCAATGGACCAAGAAAATCACCATACAAATGGTTTTGGATAAAAGCAAAGTCTTTTCGTTAGGCAAGTGCATAAAATGTCATCTACACAAACAGAAATATCCTGTTTGTTTGCCGCAGTTCCTCTAGCTTTCTCCCTAGAAAATACGAATGTGTAGAGCTGGTGTCCCCATGATTAACCAATTAGTGTTTGTACGGTACAAAATGAAATGTTCCCTGATAAAAACATTCAAAACAATAAAGTCCATCGATAATATGCAGAAAAGGCAAACACAGAGGCATTCACAATATTTAGGATTGAGTTAGCCAAAGCACAACCGGATATTTCTGGTTTCATCCAGTCATATCCGGACAAACTGGTGTGGAATTCGTATGCAATGGACCGAGAAAATCACAGTACAAATGGTTTTGGAGAAAAGCAAAGTCTTCTCGTTAGTCAATTGTATAAAATGTCATTTATTCAAACAGAACTATCATGTTTTTTTGTCGCAGTTCCTCTAGCTTTCTCCCTAGAAAATATGAATGTGTTGAGCTGGTGTCTCCATGTGGAACCAATTACTGTATCCAAGCTCAAAATTAAATGTTCCCTGATAAAAATATTCAAAACAATAAAGTTCATTGATAGTTTCCAGAAAAAACAAACATAGAGACTATAGCAATATCTGGGATTGAGTTAGCCAAAACAAAAATGGATATTTCCGGTTTCATCCAGTCATTTCCGGAGAAACTCCTGTGGAATTCGTATGCAATGGACCGAGAAAATCACAGTAAAAATGGTTTTGGATAAATGCAAAGTCTATTCGTTAGGCAAGTGCATAAAATGTCATCAATACAAACATAAATATAATGTTTGTTTGCCACAGTTCCTCTAGCTTTCTCCATAGAAAATACGAATGCGTAGAGTGGTGTCCCCATGATGAAGCAATTAGTATTTCTACGGTACAAAAATAAAAGTTCCCTGATAAAAATATTCAAAACAAGAAAGTCCTTCGATAATATGCAGAAAACACAAACACAGAGGCTTTCACAATATTTTGGATTGAGTTAACCAAAACACAACCGGATATTTCCGATTTCATCCTGTCATATCCGGTCAAAGTGGTGTGAAATTCATATGCAATGGACCAAGAAAATCAGAGTACAAATGGTTTTGGAGAAAGCAAAGTCTTTTCGTTAGGCAAGTGCATAAAATGTCATCGATACAAACAGAAATATCATGTTTGTTTGCCGCAGTTCCTCTAGCTTTCGCCCTAGAAAATACGAATATGTACAGCTGGTGTCTCCATGTAGAACCAATTACTGTATCCAAGCTCAAAATAAAATGTTCCCCGATAAAAAGCATTCAAAACAATAAAGGCCATTGATAGTATCCAGAAAAAACAAACATAGAGGCTGTAGCAATATCTGGGATTGAGTTAGCCAAAACAAAATCGGATATTTCCCATTTCATTAAGTCATATCCGGACAAACTCCTGTGGAATTCGTATGCAATGGACCGAGAAAATAACAGTACAAATGGTTTTGGAGGAAAGCAAAGTCTTTTCGTTAGGCAAGTGCATAAAATGTCATCGATACAAACAGAAATATCATGTTTGCTTGCCGCAGTTCCTCTAGCCTTCTCCCTAGAAAATACGAATGTGTAGCGCTGGTGTCTCCATGTGGAACCAATTAGTGTTTCAACGTTACAAAATGAAATGTTCTCTGATAAAAACATTCAAAACAATAAAGTCCATCGACAATATCCAGAAAACACAAACACAGAGGCTTTCACTATATTTCGGATTGAGTTAGCCAAAACACAACCGGATATTTCTGGTTTCATCCTGTCATATTTGTACAAAGTGGTGTGGAATTCGTATGTATTGGGCTGAGAAAATCAGAGTAAAAAAGTTTAGGAGAAAAGCAAAGTCTTTTCGTTAGGCAAGTGCATAAAATATCATTGATACAAACAGAAATATCATGTTTGTTTGCCGCAGTTTCTGTAGCTTCCTCCCTAGAAAATACGAATGTGTAGAGCTGGTGTCCCCTGTTGGACCAGTTAGTGATTCCAAGGACAAAATTAAATATTCCCAGATAAAAAACATTCAAAACAATAAACTCTGTGGATACTATCAGGAATACACAAACACAGAGGCTGTAGCAATATCTGGGAATGAGTTAGCCAAAACACAACCGGATATTTCTGATTTCATCCTGTCATATCTATACAAAGTGGTGTGGAATTCGTATGCAATGGACCGAGACAATCACAGTAAAAAAGTTTAGGAGCAAAGCAAAGTCTTTTCGTTAGGCAAGTGCATAAAATGTCATCTATACAAACAGAAATATCATGTGTGTTTGCCGCAGTTCCTCTTGCTTTCTCCCTAGAAAATACGAATGTGTAGAGCTGGTGTCTCCATGTGCAACCAATTAGTGTTTCCAAGCACAAAATTTAATGTTTCCTGAAAAAAAAGCATTGAAAAAAATAAAGTCCGTGGATAATATCAAAAATACACAAACACAGAGGCTGTAGCAATATCTGAGAATGAGTTAGCCAAAACACAACCAGATATTTCCGGTTTCGTCCAGTCATATCTGGACACACTGGTGTGGAATTCCTATGCAATGGACCGAAAAAATCAGAGTAAAAATGGTTTTGGAAAAAAACAAAGTCTTTTCGTTAGGCCATTGCATTAAATGTCATCAATACAAACAGAAATATCATGTTTGTTTGCCGCAGTTCCTCTAGGTTTCTCCCTAGGAAATACGAATGTGTAGAGCTGGTTTCTCCATGTGGAACCAATTAGTGCTTCAACGGTACAAAATTAAATGTTCCCTGATAAAAACATTCAAAACAATAAAATCTGTTGATAATATTCAGAAAACAGAAACTCAGAGGCTGTAGCAATATTTCAGATATAGTTAGCCAGAACACAACCGGATATTTCTGCTTTCATGCAGTCATAACCGGACAAAATGGTGTGGAATTCGTATGTGATGGACCGAGATATTCACAGTAAAGATGGCTTTGGAGAAAACCAATGTCTTTTCATTAGGCAAGTGCATAAAATGTCATGTATACAAATAGAAATATCATGTTTGTTTGCAGCAGTTCCTCTTGCTTTCTGCCTAGAAAATACGAATGTGTAGAGCTGGTGTCTCCATGTGGTCCAATAACTGTATCCAAGAACAAAATTAAATGTTCCCGTATAAAAAACATTCAAAACAATAAAGTCCATGGATAATATCTGGAATACACAAACACAGAGGCTGTAGCAATATCTGGGAATGAGTTAGCCAAAACACAACCAGATATTTCCGGTTTCATCCAGTCATATCCGGACAAACTGGTGGGGAATTCGTATGCAATGGACCGAGAAAATCAGAGTAAAAATGGTTTTGGAAAAAAACAAAGTCTTTTCGTTAGGCCATTCCATAAAATGTCATCAATACAAACAGAAATGTCATGTTTGTTTGCCACAGTTCCTCTATGTTTCTCCCTAGAGAATACGAATGTGTAGAGCTGGTTTCTCCATGTGGAACCAATTAGTGTTTCAACGGTACAAAATTAAATGTTCCCTGATAAAAACATTCAAAACAATAAAGTCCGTTGATAATATTCAGAAAACACAAACACAGAGGCTGTAGCAATATTTCAGACTGAGTTAGCCAGAACACAACCGGATATTTCTGCTTTCATGCAGTCATAACCGGACAAAATGATGTGGAATTCGTATGCAATGGACCAAGAAAATCACAGTAAAAATGGTTTTGGAGAAAAGCAAAGTCGTTTCGTTAGGCAAGTGCATAAATGTCATCTATACAAACAGAAATATCATGTTTGTTTGCCCCAGTTCCTCTAGCTATCTCCATAGAAAATACGAATATGTTCAGCTGGTGTCTCCATGTGGAACCAATTACTGTGTCCAAGCTCAAAATAAAATGTTCCCCGATAAAAAAACATTCAAAACAATAAAGCTCATTGATAATATCCGGAAAGCACAAACACAGAGGCTGTAGCAATATTTGGGATTGAATTAGCAAAAAAAAAAAAAAGAAAAGATATATCCGGTTTCATCCAGTCATATGCAGACAAACTGGTTCGGAATTCATACGCAATGGACCGAGAAAATCACAGTAAAAATGGTTTTGGAGAAAAACAAAGTCTTTTCGATAGGCCAGTGCATAAAATGTCATCAATACAAACAGAAATATCATGTTTGTTTGTGTAAGACCCCTGAGGCAGGTGTCCTACAATTCGACCGACCCCAAATGCACGGACTCCACACCAATCAATGCAAAGAGCAAGAGGAAGTTTATTGCATTTGCAAATGGGCCGTCTCAATTACAACAGCACCCTCTGGTGCAGTGCAGAAAGAGAGGCCCCGATCATCAGTCACACAGAGTATTTAAGGCTTAAAACCACAACATTATCATATTTCCACAGTATTACAAAAGATCACAGGATAAAGGGTTTTTCCAGGGTAAAAGGGAACCATCAAGGGGGTTTCCAAGGTAAAAGGGAAGTAGTTATATGCTGTACATGCCTTGGGATTTTCCATTTTAACTTGAGCAAGCAAGGACAGGGGGTCAATGTGGTGTAACAGGACATAGGTTGGGTACATTTTCGGTTAACTTCTGCCTTTATAGTTCCTAAAAACGATTACATACTGCAAGTTCAGCTAAAATTCAGCTATCTTATGAAAGCATTTTGCAAGCCCAGCCATTTTGCACAGAAGCAGAACAATATGCAGTTAGCTCAAGCAACTCCATTTTAAACCTATCCCGCCTTATTCTTTCAGTTTGCCGCAGTTCCTCTAGGTTTCTCCCTAGGAAATACGAATGTGTAAAGCTGGTTTCTCCATGTGGAACCAATTACTGTATCCAAGCTCAAAATAAAATGTTCCCGGATAAAAAGCATTCAAAACATAAAGTCCGTTGATAATATTCAGAAAACACAAACACAGAGGCTGTAGCAATATTTCGGATTGAGTTAGCCAGAACACAACCGGATATTTCTGCTTTCATGCAGTCATAACCGGACAAACTGGTTTCGAATTTGTATGCAATGGCCCGAGAAAATCACAGTAAAAATGGTTTTGGAGAAAGCAAAGTCTCTTGGTTAGGCAAGTGCATAAATGTCATCTATACAAACAGAAATATCATGTTTGTTTGCCCCAGTTGCTCTAGCTATCTCCATAGAAAATACGAATATGTTCAGCTGGTGTCTCCATGTGGAACCAATTACTGTGTCCAAGCTCAAAATAAAATGTTCCCCGATAAAAAAACATTCAAAACAATAAAGCTCATTGATAATATCCGGAAAACACAAACACAGAGGCTGTAGCAATATTTGGGATTGAGTTAGCAAAAAAAAAAAAGGAAAAGAAAAGATATTTCCAGTTTCATCCAGTCATATCCAGACAAAGTGGTTTGGAATTCATATGCAATGGACCGAGAAAATCACAGTAAAAATGGTTTTGGAGAAAAGCAAAGTCTTTTGTTAGGCAACTGCATAAAATGTCATGTATACAAACAGAAATATCATGTTTGTTTGCCGCAGTTGCTCTAGCAGTCTCCCTAGAAAATAGGAATGTGTAGAGCTGGTGTTTCCATTAAGAACCAATTAGTTTTTCTACGGTACAAAATTAAATGTTCCCTGATAAAAACATTCAAAACAATAAAGTCCCTCGATAATATCCAGAAAACACAAACATAGAGGCTGTAGTAATATTTGGGATTGATTTAGCAAAAAAAAAAAAAAAAGAAACCAGATATTTCCGGTTTCATCCAGTCATATCCGGACAAATTAGTGTGGAATTCGTATGCAATGGACCGAAAAAATCAGAGTAAAAATGGTTTTGGAAAAAAACAAAGTCTTTTCGTTAGGCCATTGCATTAAATGTCATCAATACAAACAGAAATATCATGTTTGTTTGCCGCAGTTCCTCTAGGTTTCTCCCTAGGAAATACGAATGTGTAGAGCTGGTTTCTCCATGTGGAACCAATTAGTGCTTCAACGGTACAAAATTAAATGTTCCCTGATAAAAACATTCAAAACAATAAAGTCTGTTGATAATATTCAGAAAACACAAACTCAGAGGCTGTAGCAATATTTCAGATATAGTTAGCCAGAACACAACCGGATATTGCTGCTTTCATGCAGTCATAACCGGACAAAATGGTGTGGAATTCGTATGTGATGGACCGAGATATTCACAGTAAAGATGGCTTTGGAGAAAACCAATGTCTTTTCATTAGGCAAGTGCATAAAATGTCATGTATACAAATAGAAATATCATGTTTGTTTGCAGCAGTTCCTCTTGCTTTCTGCCTAGAAAATACGAATGTGTAGAGCTGGTGTCTCCATGTGGTCCAATAACTGTATCCAAGAACAAAATTAAATGTTCCCGTATAAAAAACATTCAAAACAATAAAGTCCATGGATAATATCTGGAATACACAAACGCAGAGGCTGCAGCAATATCTGGGAATGAGTTAGCCAAAACACAACCAGATATTTCCGGTTTCATCCAGTCATATCCGGACAAACTGGTGGGGAATTCGTATGCAATGGACTGAGAAAATCAGAGTAAAAATGGTTTTGGAAAAAAACAAAGTCTTTTCGTTAGGCCATTGCATAAAATGTCATCAATACAAACAGAAATGTCATGTTTGTTTGCCGCAGTTCCTCTAGGTTTCTCACTAGAGAATACGAATGTGTAGAGCTGGTTTCTCCATGTGGAACCAATTAGTGTTTCAACGGTACAAAATTAAATGTTCCCTGATAAAAACATTCAAAACAATAAAGTCCGTTGATAATATTCAGAAAACACAAACACAGAGGCTGTAGCAATATTTCGGACTGAGTTAGCCAGAACACAACCGGATATTTCTGCTTTCATGCAGTCATAACCGGACAAAATGATGTGGAATTCGTATGCAATGGACCAAGAAAATCACAGTAAAAATGGTTTTGGAGAAAAGCAAAGTCGTTTCGTTAGGCAAGTGCATAAATGTCATCTATACAAACAGAAATATCATGTTTGTTTGCCCCAGTTCCTCTAGCTATCTCCATAGAAAATACGAATATGTTCAGCTGGTGTCTCCATGTGGAACCAATTACTGTGTCCAAGCTCAAAATAAAATGTTCCCCGATAAAAAAACATTCAAAACAATAAAGCTCATTGATAATATCCGGAAAGCACAAACACAGAGGCTGTAGCAATATTTGGGATTGAGTTAGCAAAAAAAAAAAAAAGAAAGAAAAGATATATCCGGTTTCATCCAGTCATATGCGGACAAACTGGTTCGGAATTCATATGCAATGGACCGAGAAAATCACAGTAAAAATGGTTTTGGAGAAAAACTGTAGGACCCCCGGAGCAGGTGTCCCACAATTCGACCGACCCCCAGATACACGAGCTCCACACCAATCGATGCAAAGGGCAAGAGGGAAGTTTATTTCATTTGCAAATGGGCCGTCTCAACAGCACCCTCTAGTGCAGTGCAGAGAGAGCGGCCCCGATCATCAGTTTCACAGAGTATTTAAGGCTTAAAACCACAACATTAGCATATTTTTACTGTGTTACAATTTCATTGGGTAACTTAAATGATTACAGGATAAAAGAAGAAGTTACATGCTGTACGTGCCTTGCGGTTTTTATTTTTAGCTTAAGCAAGCAAGGGCAGGGTTCGTCAAACCGGGTATGTAGTGTGTGGTAACTTGTAACAGGATATAGGTTGGGTACATTTTCTGTTAACTTCAGCCTTTATAGTTCCTAAAAACGGTTACATATTGCAAGCTCTTATAAAAGTAGTCACATTTCTTGCAAGATTATTGCAAGCCCAGCCAATTTGTACAGAAGCAGAACAATATGCAGTTAGCTCAAGCAATTTCATTTTAAACCTAACCTGCCTAATTCTTTCAAAACAAAGTCTTTTCGATAGGCCAGTGCATAAAATGTCATCAATACAAACAGAAATATCATGTTTGTTTGCCGCAGTTCCTCTAGGATTCTCCCTAGGAAATACGAATGTGTAAAGCTGGTTTCTCCATGTGGAACCAATTAGTGTTTCAATGGTATGAAATTAAATGTTCCCTGATAAAAACATTCAAAACAATAAAGTCCGTTGATAATATTCAGAAAACACAAACACAGAGGCTGTAGCAATAATTCGGATTGAGTTAGCAAGAACACAACCGGATATTTCTGCTTTCATGCAGTCATAACCGGACAAACTGGTGTCGAATTTGTATGCAATGGCCCGAGAAAATCACAGTAAAAATGGTTTTGGAGAAAAGCAAAGTCTCTTGGTTAGGCAAGAGCATAAATGTCATCTATACAAACAGAAATATCATGTTTGTTTGCCCCAGTTCCTCTAGCTATCTCCATAGAAAATACGAATATGTTCAGCTGGTGTCTCCATGTGGAACCATTTAGTGTGTCCAAGCTCAAAATAAAATGTTCCCCGATAAAAAAACATTCAAAACAATAAAGCTCATTGATAATATCCGGAAAACACAAACACAGAGGCTGCAGCAATATTTGGGATTGAGTTAGCAAAAAAAAAAAAAAAAAGGAAAAGAAAAGATATTTCCGGTTTCATCCAGTCATATGCGGACAAACTGGTTTGGAATTCATATGCAATGGACCGAGAAAATCACAGTAAAAATGGTTTTGGAGAAAAGCAAAGTCTTTTGTTAGGCAACTGCATAAAATGTCATGTATACAAACAGAAATATCATGTTTGTTTGCCGCAGTTGCTCTAGCAGTCTCCCTAGAAAATAGGAATGTGTAGAGCTGGTGTTTCCATTAAGAACCAATTAGTTTTTCTACGGTACAAAATTAAATGTTCCCTGATAAAAACATTCAAAACAATAAAGTCCCTCGATAATATCCAGAAAACACAAACATAGAGGCTGTAGTAATATTTGGGATTGATTTAGCAAAAAAAAAAAAAAGAAACCAGATATTTCCGGTTTCATCCAATCATATCCGGACAAATTAGTGTGGAATTCGTATGCAATGGACCGGGAAAATCACAGTAAAAATGGTTTTGGAGAAAAGCAAAGTCTTTTCCTTAGGCCAGTGCATAAAATGTCATCTATACAAACAGAAATGTCAGGTTTGTTTGCCGCAGTTCCTCTAGGTTTCTCCCTAGAAAATACGAATGTGTAGAGCTCGTGTCTCCATGTGGAACCAGTGTTTCCAAGCACAAAATTAAATGTTACCTGATAAAGAACATTCAAAACAATAGAGTCCGTGGATAATATCAGGAATACACAAACACAGAGGCTGTAGCAATATAAGGGATTGAGTTAGCCAAAACAAAACCAGATATTTCTGGTTTCATCCAGTCATATCCGGACAAATTGGTATGGAATTCGTATGAAATGGACCGAGAAAATCAGAGTAAAAATGGTTTTGGAAAAAAGCAAAGTCTTTTCATTAGGCCAGTGCATAAAATGTCATCTATACAAACAGAAATATCATGTTTGTTTGCCGCAGTTCCTCTAGGTTTGTCCCTAGAAAATACGAATGTGTAGAGCTGGTGTCTCCATGTGGAAACAATTAGTGTTTCCAAGCACAAAATTATATGTTCCCTGAAAAAGAAAACATTCAAAACAATAAAGTCCGTGGATAATATCAGGAATAAACAAACACAGAGTCTTTCACAATATTTTGGATTGAGTTAGCCAAATCACAACCAGTTATTTCTGGTTTCATGAAGTCATATCCAGACAAAGTGGTTTGGAATTCGTATGCAATGGACCGAGAAAATCACAGTAAAAATGGTTTTGGAGAAAAGCAAAGTCTTTTCGTTAGGCAAGTGCATAAATGTCATCTATACAAACAGAAATATCATGTTTGTTTGCCGCAGTTCCTCTAGCTTTCTCCATAGAAAATACAAATATGTTCAGCTGGTGTCTCCATGTGGAACCAATTAGTGTTTCCAAGATCAAAATAAAATGTTCCCTGATATAAAAACATTCAAAACACTAAACCCATTGATAATATCCGGAAAAAACAAACACAGAGGCTGTAGCAATATTTGGGATTGAGTTAGCAAAAAAAAAAAAAAAGAAAAGATATTTCCGGTTTCATCCAGTCATATCCGGACAAATTGGTGTTGAATTCGTATGCAATGGACCAAGAAAATCACAGTAAAAATGGTTTCGGATAAAAGCAAAGTCGTTTCTTGAGGCAAGTGCAGGAAATGTCATCGATACAAACAGAAATATCATGTTTGTTTGCTGCAGTTCCTCTAGCATTCTCCCTAAAAAATACGAATGTGTAGAGCTGGTGTCTCCATGTGGTCCAATAACTGTATCCAAGAACAAAATTAAATGTTCCCGTATAAAAAACTTTGAAAACAATAAAGTCCATGGATAATATCTGGAATACACAAACACAGAGGCTGTAGCAATATCTGCGATAGAGTTAGCCAAAACAAAACCAGTTATTTACGGTTTCATCCAGTCAATCCGGACAAACTGGTGTGGAATTTGCATGCAGTGAACTAAGAACATCACTTTAAAAATGATTTTGCAGAAAAGCAAAGTCTTTTTGTTAGGCAAGTGCATAAAATGTCATCTATGCAAACAGAAATATCATGTTTGTTTGCCGCAGTTCCTCTAGCTTTCTCCCTAGAAAATACGAATGTGTAGAGCTGGTGTCTCCATGTGGAAACAATTAGAGTTTCTACGGTACAAAATTAAATGTTCCCTGATAAAAATATTCAAAACAGTAAGGTCCATCGACAATATCCAGAAAACACAAACACAGAGTCTTTCACAATATTTCGGATTGAGTTAGCCAAAACACAACCGGATATTTCTGGTTTCATCCTGTCATATCTGTACATTGTGGTGTGGAATTCATATGCATTGGGCTGAGAAAATCAGAGTAAAAAAATTTAGGAGAAAAGCAAAGTCTTTTCGTTATGCAAGTGCATGAAATATCATCGATACAAACAGAAATATCATGTTTGTTTGCCACAGTTCCTCTAGCTTTCTCCCTATAAAATACGAATGTGTAGTGCTGGTGTGCACTGTTGGACCAATTAGTGATTCCAAGGAGAAAATTAAATATTCCCGGATAAAAAACTTTCAAAAAAATAAACAATGTGGATAATATCACGAATACACAAACACAGAGGCTGTAGCAATATCTGGGATTGAGTTAACCAAAACATAAGCGGATATTTCCGGGTTCATCCAGTCATATCCGGTAAACTGGTGTGGAATTATATACAATGGATCGAGAAAATCACAGTAAAAATGATTTTGGAGAAAAGCAAAGTCTTTTCACTAGGCAAGTGCGTAAAATGTCATTGATACACACAGAAATATCATGTTTGTTTGCCGCAGTTCCTCTAGCTTTCTCCCTAGAAAATACGAATGTTTAGAGCTGGTGTCTCCATGTGGAACCAATTAGTGTTTCCAAGATCAAAATAAAATGTTCCTGTATAAAAAACATTCAAAACAATAAAGTTGTGTGCGGCGGGAGCCAGCCGGGCGGCGGAAGCGGAGCCGTGTGCGGCGGGAGCCAGCCGGGCGGCGGAAGCGGAGCCGTGTGCGGCGGGAGCCAGCCGGGCGGCGGAAGCGGAGCCGTGTGCGGCGGGAGCCAGCCGGGCGGCGGAAGCGGAGCCGTGTGCGGCGGGAGCCAGCCGGGCGGCGGAAGCGGAGCCGTGTGCGGCGGGAGCCGTGTGCGGCGGGAGCCGTGCCACAGAACCTCGCCAGCGCGGGAACCAACAGAGGAGGGTAAGACCTCAGAAATCCAAGACATTGAGGGGGGAGGGAAACAGAGGCCTCACCCTTCACTCAACAAGCAAAACAAAGAGCACTGCGATTTTACATATCTAAAGCGCAGCCAAACTCAATAACTTTAGCAAAACTGGAGAACACATTGAGGGCTGAATAGACTCTCGGTGTGGTCCCAGAGGTAGATCAAACGAATACTCACAGAGGCCAGATTTCAACTACCCTCAACTCCACTCCCAACTGAGTCAAAAAAAAAAAAAAAACCATAAATTATCTCCAACATGCCAAACAATAAACATAGAAGCCGAGGTAACAAAAGCAAGGAAGACACTATGACGCCCCCAAATGAGAAAGACACACCAAAGCAAGATTATGAAGATGAAGAGATAGAGGAAATGCAAGAAGCAGATCTCAAAAAAGTGATAGGAACATTAAGAAATTCTCAAAAACAAATTCTTGAACTACAGAAATCCTTAATGGACAAGGTAGAAAATCTCTCCCGTGAAAATGAAATATTAAGGAGAAATCAAAATGAAATGAAAAAACTAGTAGAACATAAAATTGAGATAGTGACAAAAAACCTCAATGAAATGAAGAACTCAATAGATCAAATGGCAAACACACTAGAGAGCCTTAAAAACAGAATGGGTGAAGCAGAAGAGAGAATATCGGAATTAGAAGACAGAGAACAGGAAAGGAAACAGTCAAATCAAAGAAAAGAAGAAGAAATCAGAAATCTAAAAAACACTGTCAGGAATCTACAGGATACTATTAAAAAACCCAACATTCGGGTTCTAGGAGTTCCTGAAGGCATGGAAAGGGAGAAAGGATTAGAAGGCCTTTTTAGTGAGATACTAGCAGAAAATTTCCCAGGTTTGGAGAAAGACAGAGGCATCCTAGTACAGGAAGCTCATAGAACCCCAAATAAACATGACCAAAAGAGAACCTCACCACGTCACGTCATAATCAAATTCACCACAGTGAAACACAAAGAAAAGATCCTAAAATGTGCAAGAGAGAAACGCCAGATTACTCTCAGAGGATCTCCAATTAGACTTACAGCTGACTTATCATCAGAAACCCTACAAGCCAGGAGAGAATGGTGAGATATAGCCCAGGTACTAAGAGAGAAAAACTGCCAGCCCAGAATATTATATCCTGCAAAGCTCTCATTTGTGAATGAAGGTGAAATAAAGACCTTTCACAGCAAAGAGAAACTGAAAGAATTTGTCGCCACTCGTCCAGCCCTGCAAAAGATGCTTAAAGATGTATTACATACAGAAACACAGAAACACGGTAGCCAATATGAAGGAAGGTAAAGGAAGAAAACCTCACAACAAAAGAACACAGGAATCTCAAACCAGATATCAGAAAATATCTTTGGCAAATGGCAGGGCAAAGTTACTCCTTCTCAATAGTAACATTGAATGTTAATGGCTTGAACTGTCCAGTTAAAAGACACCGATTGGCGGATTGGGTTAAGGAACAAAACCCATCTTTTTGCTGCTTACAAGAAACTCATCTTTCCAACAATGATCCATACAGACTGAAAGTGAAAGGCTGGAAAAAGATATACCATGCCAACAGAAATGAAAAAAGAGCAGGCGTAGCCATCTTAATATCGGACAACATAAACTTTACCATAAAAACTGTCAGGAGAGACAAAGAGGGACACTATTTAATGATTAAGGGATCCATTCAACAGGAAGATATAACAATTATCAATGTATATGCACCGAATCACAGGGCACCAGCTTATTTAAAAGACTTGTTAAGGGACTTAAAGGGAGACTTAGACCCCAATACAATAGTACTGGGGGACTTCAATACTCCACTCTCAGAGATAGACAGATCATCAGGACAGAAGATCAACAAGGAGACAGCAGATTTAAATGACACTATAGCTCAAATGGATCTAACAGATATCTACAGAACATTTCATCCTACATCTAAGGACTTTACATTCTTCTCAGCAGTATATGGAACCTTCTCTAGGATTGACCACATACTAGGCCATAAAGCAAGTCTCAGCAAATTCAAAAGAATTAGAATCATACCATGCAGCTTCTCAGACCACAAAGGAATCAAATTGGAAATTAGCAACTCGGGAATCCCCAGAGCACGTGCAAACACATGGAGATTGAACAACATGCTCCTGAATGAACAATGGGTCATAGAAGAAATTAAAAGAGAAATCAAAAATTTTCTGGAAGTAAATGAGGATAACAACACAACATACCAAAACCTATGGGATACAACAAAAGCAGTGCTAAGAGGAAAGTTTATATCAATAGGTGCCTACATCAAGAAATTGGAGAGGCATCAAATAGATGAGCTTTCAAGTCATCTCAAGGATCTAGAAAATCTGCAGCAAACCAAACCCAAACCCAGTAGAAGAAGGGAAATAATTAAAATCAAAGAAGAAATCAACAGAATTGAATCCAAAAAAACATTACAAAAAATCAGCCAAACGAGGAGCTGGTTTTTTGAAAAAATAAACAAAATTGACACCCCATTGGCCCAACTCACTAAAAAAAGAAGAGAAAAGACCCAAATCAATAGGATCAGAGATGAAAAAGGAAACATAACAACAGATACCACAGAAATAAAAAGAATCATCAGAAATTACTACAAGGACTTGTATGCCAGCAAACAGGGAAATCTATCAGAAATGGACAGATTCTTGGACACATACAACCTACCTAAATTGAGCCAGGAAGACATAGGAAACCTAAACAGACCCATAACTGACACAGAAATTGAAACAGTAATAAAGGCCCTCCCAACAAAGAAAAGCCCAGGACCAGATGGATTCACCGCTGAGTTCTACCAGACATTTAGAGAAGAACTAACTCCAATGCTTCTCAAACTATTCAGAGCAATCGAAAAAGAAGGAATTCTCCCAAATTCTTTCTATGAAGCCAGCATCACCTTAATTCCTAAGCCGGAAAAAGATGCAGCATTGAAAGAGAATTACAGACCAATATCCCTGATGAACATAGATGCAAAAACACTCAATAAAATTCTGGCCAATAGAATGCAACAACACATCAGAAAGATCATCCACCCAGACCAAGTGGGATTTATCCCTGGTATACAAGGATGGTTCAACGTCCGCAAAACAATCAACGTAATACACCACATTAACAGGCTGCAGAAGAAAAACCATATGATTCTCTCAATAGATGCAGAGAAAGCATTTGATAAAATACAACACCCTTTCATGATGAAAACTCTAAGCAAACTGGGTATGGAAGGAACATTCCTCAATACAATCAAAGCAATATATGAAAAACCCACGGCCAACATCCTATTGAATGGGGAAAAGTTGGAAGCATTTCCGCTGAGATCTGGCACCAGACAGGGATGCCCACTCTCACCACTGCTATTCAATATAGTTCTGGAAGTTTTAGCTAGAGCTATTAGGCAAGAAAAAGAAATTAAACGGATACAAATCGGGAAGGAAGAAGTCAAACTATCACTCTTTGCAGATGATATGATTCTTTATTTAGGGGACCCAAAGAACTCTACTAAGAGACTATTGGAACTCATCGAAGAGTTTGGCAAAGTAGCAGGATATAAAATCAATGCACAAAAATCAACAGCCTTTGTATACACAGGCAATGCCACGGCCGAGGAAGAACTTCTAAAATCAATCCCATTCACAATAGCCACAAAAACAATCAAATACCTTGGAATAAACTTAACCAAGGACGTTAAAGAACTCTATGATGAAAACTACAAAACCTTAAAGAAAGAAATAGAAGAGGATACCAAAAAATGGAGAAATCTTCCATGCTCATGGATTGGAAGAATCAATATCATCAAAATGTCTATTCTCCCAAAAGCAATTTATACATTCAATGCAATACCAATCAAGATACCGAAGACATTCTTCTCAGATCTGGAAAAAATGATACTGAAATTCATATGGAGACACAGAAGACCTCGAATAGCCAAAGCTATCTTGTACAACAAAAACAAAGCCGGAGGCATCACAATCCCAGATTTCAGGGCATACTACAGGGCAGTTATTATCAAAACAGCATGGTACTGGTACAGAAACAGATGGATAGACCAATGGAACAGAATAGAAACACCAGAAATCAATCCAAACATCTACAGCCAACTTATATTTGATCAAAGACCGAAAACTAATCCCTGGAATAAGGACAGTCTATTCAATAAATGGTGCTGGGAAAACTGGATTTCCATATGCAGAAGCTTGAAGCAAGACCCATACCTTTCACCTTACACAAAAATTCACTCAACGTGGATTAAAGACTTAAATCTACGGCCCGAAACCATCAAATTATTAGAGAGCATTGGAGAAACCCTGCAAGATATAGGTACAGGCAAAGACTTTTTGGAAAAGACCCCAGGAGCACAGGCAGTCAAAACCAAAATTAACATTTGGGATTGCATCAAATTGAGAAGTTTCTGTACCTCAAAAGAAACAGTCAGGAAAGTGAAGTGGCAACCGACAGAATGGGAGAAAATATTTGCAAACTATACTACAGATAAAGGGTTGATAACCAGAATCTACAAAGAAATCAAGAAAATCCACAACAACAGAAGAAACAACCCACTGAAGAGATGGGCCAAGGACCTCAATAGACACTTTTCAAAAGAAGAAATCCAAATGGCCAACAGACACATGAAAAAATGTTCAAGATCACTAGCAATCAGAGAAATGCAAATCAAAACCACAATGAGGTTTCACCTCACCCCGGTGAGAATGGCTCACATCCAGAAATCAACCAACAATAGATGCTGGAGAGGATGTGGGGAAAAAGGGACACTAACCCACTGTTGGTGGGAATGCAAACTGGTTAAGCCATTATGGAAGTCAGTCTGGAGATTCCTCAGAAACCTGAACATAACCCTACCATACAACCCAGCCATCCCACTCCTTGGAATTTACCCAAAGGAAATTAATTTGGCTAATAAAAAAGCCATCTGCACATTAATGTTTATTGCAGCTCAATTCACAATAGCTAAGACCTGGAACCAACCCAAATGCCCATCAACAGTAGACTGGATAAAGAAATTATGGGACATGTACTCCATAGAATACTATACAGCAGTAAGGAACAATGAAACCCAGTCATTTGAAACAAGATGGAGGGATCTGGAAAACATCATGATGAGTGAATTAAGCCAGTCCCAAAGAGACAAATATCATTTGTTTTCCCTGATCGGCGACAACTAACTGAGCACCAATGGGGAAACCTGCTGAAATGAAATGGACACTATAAGAAACAATGACCTGATCAGCTTAGGTCCTGACTCTAGATATAGAATGTAATACTTTATCCTTATATTTTGCGTTTCTGTGTGGGCACAAACTGATGAGCTCTTTACTAATGATATACTGAAGTGATCTTCTGTATATAAAGATAATTGGAAATGAAAAAAAAATAACAACCTGGTATTGAAGGGGAAATGGCATAGAAAGTTAATTAATTTGAAAAAAAAATCATGTGGGTTCTCTGTCTTTAATGTGCTGTACATTGTTATTTGATGCTATAATTAGTAATCCAAGGGTAGTTTTTTTTTCACTTTGTATTGCTATATGGGCAAAATGTTGAAAACTTTACCTAATATATACTAAGCTGATCTTCTGTGTACAAAGAGAATTGAAAATGAATCCTTACATGAATGGAAGGGGAGAGGGAGCGGGAGTGGGGAGGGTTGCGGGCGGGAGGGAAGTTACGGGAGGGGGGAAGCCATCGTAACCCATAAGCTGTACTTTGGAAATTTATATTCATTAAATAAAAGTTAAAAAAATAAAAATAAAAAAAATAAAATAATGCTTAATATTCCCCCCCCCCAAAAAAAAACAATAAAGTCCATTTATAATATCCAGAAAACACAAACACAGAGGCTGTAGCAATATTTGGGATTGAATTAGCAAAAAAAAAAGGCAGATATTTCCGGTTTCATCCAGTCAATCCGACAAACTGGTGTGGAATTTGCATGCAGTGGACTGAGAAAATCACTTTAAAAGTGGTTTTGCAGAAAAGCAAAGTCTTTTTGTTAGGCAAGTGCATAAAATGTCATGTATACAAACAGAAATATCATGTTTGTAAGCCACAGTTCCTCTAGCTTTCTCCCTACAAAATACGAATGTGAGGAGCTGGTGTCTCCATGTGGAACCCATTAGTTTTTCTATGGTACAAAATTAAATGTTCCCCAATAGAAACATTCAATACAATAAAGTCCATCGATATTATCTTGAAAACACAAACACAGAATCTTTCACAATATTTCACAGTGTGTTAGCCAAAACACAACCGGATATTTCTGGTTTCATCCAGTCATATCCGAACAAAGTGGTGTGGAATTCGTGGGCTATGGACCGAGAAAATCAGAGTGCAAATGGTTTTGGAGAAAAGCAAAGTCTTTTCGTTAGGCAAGTGCATAAAATGTCATCTATTCAAAGAGAAATATCATGTTTGTTAGTCGCAGTTCCTATCGCTTTCTCCCATGAAAATAAGAATGTGTAGAGCTGATGTCTCCATGTGGAACCAATTAGTGTTTCCAAGCATAAAATTAAATGTTCACTGATAAGAAACATTCAAAACAATAATGTTCATTGATAATATCCATAAAACACAAACACAGAGGCTGTAGCAATATCTGCGATTGTGTAAGCCAAAACACAACCGGATATTTCCGGTTTCATCCAGTCATATCCGAACAAATTGGTGTGGAATTCATAGGCAATGGAACGAGAAAATCACAGTAAAAATGGTTTTGGAGAAAAGCAAAGTCTTTTCGTTAGACAAGTGCATAAAATGTCATCTATACAAACAGAAATATCATGTTTCTTTGTCGCAGTTTCTCTAGCTTTCTCCCTAGAAAATACGAATGTGTAGAGCTCGTGTCCCCATGATGAACCAATTAGTGTTTCTAAGCTACAAAATTAAATGTTCCCTGATAAAAACATCGAAAACAAAAAAGTCCATCGATAATATGCAGAAAACACAAACACAGAGACTTTCGCAAAATTTCGGATTGAGTTAGCCAAAACAAAACCGGATATTTCTGGTTTCATCCAGTCATATCCGGAAAAACAGGTGTGGAATTCGTATGCAGTTTATCGACATAATCACAGAAAATTGGTATTGGAGAAAAGCAAAGTCTTTTCGTTAGGCAAGTGCATAAAATGTCATCTATATAAACAGAAATATCATGTTTGTTTGCCACAGTTCCTGTAGCTTTCTCCCATGAAAATAAGAATGTGTAGAGCTGGTGTCCCCATGATGAACCAATTAGTGTTTCAACGGTACAAAATGAAATGTTCCCTGATAAAAGCATTCAAAGCAATAAAGTCCATTGATAATACCCAGAAAACACAAACACAGTGGTTGTTGCAATATCTGGGATTGAGTTAGCCTAAACACAACCGGATATTTCTGGTTTCATGCAGTCATGTCCGGACAAAGTGGCGTGGAATTCGAATGCAAAGGACCAAGAAAATCACAGTAAAAATGGTTTTGGAGGAAAGCAATGTCTTTTTGTTAGGCAAGTGCATAAAATGTCATCTATACAAACATAAATATCATGGTTTGTTTGCCGCAGTTCCTCTAGCTTTCTCCCTAGAAAATATGAATGTGTAGAGCTGGTGTCTCCATGTGGATTCAACTAGTGTTTCACAGCACAAAATTAAATGTTCCCTGATAAAAAATTTCAAAACAATAAAGTCTGTTGATAACATCCAGAAAATACAAACATAAAGGCTTTTGCAGTATCTGGGATTGAGTTAGCCAAAACACAACTGGATATTTCTGGTTACATCCAGTCATATCTGGACAAAATGGTGTGGAATTCATATCAATGGACTGAGAAAATCACAGTAAGAAGGTTTTGGAGGAAAGCAAAGTCTTTATGTTAGGCAAGTGCATAAAATGTCATCTATACAAACAGAAATATCATGTTTGTTTGCCGCAGTTCCTCTAGCTTTCTTCATAGAATATATGAATGTGTAGAGCTGGTGTCTCCATGTGGAACCAAATAGTGTTTCCAAGCAAAAAATTAAATGTTCCCTGATAAAAAACATTCAAAAGAATAAAGTAAATTGATAGTATCCAGAAAACACAAACACAGAGTCTGTCGCAATATGTGGGATTGAGTTATCCAAAACACTACCGGATACTTCTGATTTCATCCAGTCATATCCAGAAAAAGTGGTGTGGAATGCGTATATAATGGACACAGACAATCACAGTAAAAATGGTTTTGGAGAAAAGCAACGTCTTTTCGTTAGGCAAGTGCATAAAATATCACGTATACAAACAGAAATATCATGTTTGTTTGCCGCAGTTCCTCTAGCTTTCTCCCTAGAAAATACGAGTGTGTAGAGCTTGTGTCTCCAAGTGGAACCAATTAGTGTTTCCAAGCACAAAATTAAATATTCCCAGATAAAAAACATTCAAAACAATAAAGTCCGGCGATATATTCGGATAACACAAACACAGAGGATGTAGCAATATCCGGAATTGAGTTAGCCAAAAAAAAAAAAAAAAACGGATATTACTCGTTTCAACCACTCATATCTGGAGAAAGTGGTGTGGAATTCGTATACAATGGACACAGACAATCACAGTAAAAATGGTTTTGGAGGAAAGCAAAGTCTTTTTGTTAGGGAAGTGCATAACATGTCATCTATACAAACAGTAATAGCATGTTTGTTCTCCGAAGTTCCTCTAGCTTTCTCCCTACAAAATACGAATGTGTAGAGGGGGTGTCTCCATGTGGAACCAATTAGTGTTAATAAGCACAAACTTAAATGTTCCCTGATAAAAATATTCAAAACAATAAAATCCATCGATAATATCCAGAGAACACAAATACAGACGGTGTCGCAATATCTGGGATTGAGTTAGCCAAAAAACAACCGGATATTTCTGGTTTCATCCACTCAATTTCGGACAAAGTTCTGTGGAATTCGTATATAATGAGCACAGACAAAATCAGTAAAAATGGTTTTGGAGAAAAGCAAAGTCTTTTTGTTAGGCAAGTGCAAAAAATGTCACCTATACAAACAGAAATACCATGTTTGTTTGCAGCAGCTCCTCTAGCTTTCTGCCTAGAAAATACGAATGTGTAGAGCTGGTGTCTCCATGTGGAACCAATTAGTGTTTCAAAGCACAATAAAGTCTGTTGATAATATCCAGAAAACACAAACACAGAGGATGTAGCAATATCCAGAATTGAGTTAGCCAAAACAAAACCGGATATTACTGGTTCCATCCAGTCATTTCCTGAAAAAGTGCTTTGGAATTCGTATGCATTGGACCGAGAAAATCACAGTAATAATGGTTTTGGAGAAAAGCAAAGTCTTTTTGTTAGGCAAGTGCATACAATGTCATGGATACAAATAGAAATATCATGTTTGTTTGCCGCAGTTCCTCTAACTTTCTCCCTAGAAAATACCAATATGTAGAGCTGGTGTCTCCATGTGGAACCAATTAGTGCTTACAAGCACAAAATTAAATGTTCACTGATGAAAAACATTTAAAACAATATAGTCCATCGATAATATCTGGAAAAAACAAATACAGAGTCTGTCCCAATATTTGGGATTGAGTAAGCCAAAACACGGATATTTCTCCTTTCATCCAGTCAAATCCGGACAAAGTGGTGTGGAATAAGTATGCAATGAACCAAAAAAAACCACAGTAAAAATGGTTTTGGAGAAAAGCAAAGTCTTTTCATTAGGCAAGTGCATACAATGTCATCTATACAAACAGAAATATCATGTTGGTTTGTCGCAGTTCCTCTAGTTTTCTCCCTAGAAAATATGAATGTGTAGAGCTGGTTTCTCCATGTGGAACCCAATTCGTGTGTCCAAGCACACAATTGAATGTTCCCAGCAAAAAAAAAAAACACAAAACAATAAAGTCCATCGATAATATCGAGAAAACACAAACACAGAGGCTGTCGCAATATGTGGGATTGAGTAAGCCAAAACACAATGAGATATTTCTGGTTTCATCCAGTCATATCCTGACAAAGTTGTGTGGAATTCATATGCAATGGACTGAGAAAGTCGCAATAAAAAGGGTTTTGCAGAAAAGCAAAGTCTTTTCGTTAGGCAAGTGCATAAAATGTCATCCATACAAATAGAAATATCATCTTTGATTGCCACAGTTCCTATAGCTTTCTCCCTAGATAATATGAACGTGTAGAGTTGGTGTCTCTATGTGGAACCAATAGGGTTTCCAAGCACAAAATTAAATGTTCCCCAATAAAAAACATTCAAAACAATAAAGTCCATCGATAATATCCAGAAAATACAAACACAGAGGCTGTAGCAATATCTGGGACTGCGCTTGCCAAAACACAACCGGATATTTCTGTTTTTATCCAGTCATATCCGGAAAAAGTGGTGTGGACTTCGTATGTAATGGACCGAGAAAATCACAGTAAAGATGGTTTTGGGGATAGGCATAGTCTTTTATTTAGGCAAGTGCATAAGATGTCATCTATAAAAACAGAAATACGTTTGTTTGCAGCAGTTCCTCTAGCTTTCTCCCTAGAAATACGAATGTGTAGAGCTGGTGTCACCACGTGGAAACAATTAGTGTTTCTACGGTAAAACATTAAATGTTCCCTGACAAAAACATCCAAACAATAAAGTCCATCGATAATATCCAGGAAACACAAACACAGAGGCTGTAGCAATCTCTTGGATTGAGTTAGCCAAAACACAACCGGATAATTCTGGTTTCATCCAGTCATATCCGGACAAAGTGGTGTGGAATTCGTATGCAATGGACCAAGAAAATCACAGTAAACATGGTTTTGGAGTAAAGCAAATCTTTTCGTTAAGCAAGTGCATAAAAAGTCATCTATAAAAACAGAAATACGTTTGTTTGCAGCAGTTCCTCTAGCTTTCACCCTAGAAAATACGAATGTGTAGAGCTGGCGTCTCCTCTGGAAGTAGTTAGTTTTTCCTAGCAAAAAATTAAATGTTACCTGATAAAAAAAATACAAAACAATACAGTCCATCGAAAATATCCGGAAAACACAAAAACAGATGCTGTAACAATATCTGTGATTGAGTTTCCAAAACACAACCGGATATTTCTGGATTTATTCCACTCATATCCGGACAAAGTGGTGTGGAATTCCTATACAATGTACACAGACAATCACAGTAAAAATGTCTTTGGAGAAAAGCAAAGTCTTTTGTTTAGGCAACTGCATAAAATGTCATGTATACAAACAGAAATATCATGTTTGTCTGCCACAGTTCCCCCAGCTTTCTCCTTAGAAATTAAGAATGTGTAGAGCTGGTGTCTCCATGTGGAACCAATTAGAGTTTCTACGGCACAAAATTCAATGTTCCCTGACAAAAACATTCAAAGCAATAAAATCCATTGATAATATACAGAAAAGACAAATACAGAGGCTGTGGCAATATCTGGGACTGCGATAGCCAAAACAGTACCTGATATTATTGTTTTCATCCAGTCATATCCGTAAAAAAGTCGTGTGGCATTTGTATGCAATGGACCGAGAAAATCACAGTAAAAATGGTTTTGTACAAAAGCAAAGTCTTTTCGTTAGGCAAGAGCTGAAAATGTCATCTATGCAAACAGAAATATCATTTCTGTTTGCCTCACTTTCTCTAGCATTCTGCCTAAAAATTACGAATGTGTAGAGATGGTGTCTCCATGTGGAACCAATTTGAGTTTCCCAGTACAAAATTAAATGTTCCCTGATAAAAAACATTGAAAACAAACAAGTCAATTGATAATATCCTGTAAAACAAACACAGAGGCTTTCGCAATATCTGGGTTTGATTTAGCCAAAACAAAACTGGATATTTCTGGTTTCATCCAGTCATATTCGTACAAAGTGGCGTGGGTGAGTATGCAATGGACTTAGAAAATCACAGTAAAATTGTTTTTGAGAAAAGCAAAGTCTTTTATTTAGGCAAGTGTCTAAAATGTCATCTATACAAACAGAAATATCGTGTTTGTTTGCCGCAGTTCCTCTAGCATGCTCGATAGAAAATACGAATGTGTAGAGCTGGTGTCTCCATGTGGAACCAATTATTTTTTCCAAGCACAAAATTAAATGTTCCCTGATAAAAAACATTCAAAACAATAAAGTCCATGAATAATATCCAGAAAACTCCAACACATAGGCTGTCGCAATATCAGGGATTGAGTTAGCCAAAACACAAGGGGATATTTCTGGTTTCATCCCGTCTTATCCGGACAAAGGGGTGTGAAATTCGTATGCAATGGACTGAGAAAATCACAGTAAAAATTGCTTTGCAGAAAAGTAAAAGTCATGTATACAAACAGAAATATCATGTTTGTTTGCCGCAGTTCCTCTAGCTTTCTCCCTAGAAAATACGAATGTGTAGAGCTGGTGTCTCCATGTGGAACCAACTATTGTTTCCAAGCTTAAAATGAAATGTTCCCAGATATAAAACATTGTTTCTTGATAAGAAACATTCAAATCAATAAAGTCCATTGATAATATCCAGAAAACACAAACACAGAGGCTGTCACAATATCTGGGATTGAGTTAGCGAAAACACAACCGGATATTTCTGGTTTCATGCAGTCATATCCGGACAAAGTGTTGTGGAATTCGTATGCAATGGACCGAGAAAATCACAGTAAAAATGGTTTTGGAAAAAAGCAAAGTCTTTTCGTTAGGCAAGTGCATAAAACGTCATATATAGAAACAGAAATATCATGTTTCTTTGCTGCAGTTCCTCTAGCGTTCTCCATACAAAATACGAATATGTAGAGCTGGTGTCTCCATGTGGAAGTAGTTACGGTTTCCAAGCACAAAATTAAATGTTCCCTGATGGAAAGCATTCAAAACAATAAAGTCCATTGATAATATCGAGAAAAAAATAAAAATACAGAGGCTGATGCAATATGTGGGATTGAGTTTCCAAAACACAACCTGATATTTCTGGTTTCTTCCAGACATATCCGGAGGAAGTGCTGTGGAATTCATATGCAATGGACCGAGAAAATCACACTAAAAATGCTTTTGGAGAAAAGCAAAGTCTTTTCGTTAGGCAAGTGCATAAAATGTCATCTATACAAACAGAAATATCAAGTTTGTTTGCGCAGTTCCTCTAGCTTTCGCCCTAGAAAATACGAATCTCTAGAGCTGGTGTCTCCATGAGGATCCAATTAGTGTTTCCAAGAAAAAAATTAAATGTTCCCAGATAAAAAACATTCAAAACAATATATTCCATGAATAATATTCAGAAAACGCAAACACAGAGGCTGTCACAATATGTGGGATTGAGTTAGCCAAAACACAACCGGAGATTTCTGGTTTCATCCAGTCATATCCGGAAAAAGTGGTGTGAAATTCGTATGCAATGGACTGAGAAAATCACAGTAAAAATGGCTTTGGAGAAAAGTAAAGTCTTTTCATCAGGCAAGTGGATAAAATGTCATGTATACAGAGAGAAATTTCAAGTTTGTTTGCCCCAGTTCCTCTACCTTTCTCCTAGAAAATACGAATGTGTAGAACTGGTGTCTCCATGTGGAACCAATTACTGTTTCCAATAACAAAATTAAATGTTCCCTGATGGAAAACATTAAAAACAATAAAGTCCATCGATAATATTTGAAAGAAAATAACACAGAGACTGTCTCAATATCTGGGATTGAGTTAGCCAAAACACAACCGGATATTTCTGGTTTCATCCAGTCATATGAGGACAAAGTGGTGTGGCATTCATATGCAATGGGCCGAGAAACTCACAGTGAAAATGGCTTTAGAGAAAAGCAAAGTCTTTTCGTTCGGCAAGTGCATAAAATGTCATGTAATCAAACAGAAATATCATGTTTGTTTGCTACAGTGCCTCCAGCATTCTTCCTAGAAAAATACGAATGTGTAGAGCTGGTGTTTGCATGTGGAAACAATTAGAGTTTCGCAGTAAAAAATTAAATGTTCCCAGATAAAAAAACATTCAAAACAAAAAAGTCCATCAATAGTATCCAGAAAACACAAACACAGAGTCTGTCTCAATATCTGTGATTGATTTTCCAAAACTCAACAGGATGTTTCTGGTTTCATCCAGCCATATCCGGACTAAGTGGTGTGGAATTCATATGCAATGTACCCAGAAAAAAAAGTAGAAATGGTTTTGGAGGGAGGCAAAGTATTTTCTTTAGGCAAGTGCATAAAATGTCATATATACAAACAGAAATATCATGTTGGTTTGCCGCAGTTCCTCTAGCTTTATCTCTAGAAATTAAGAATGTGTAGAGCTGGTGTCTCCATGTGGAACCAATTAGAGTTTCCAAGTACAAAATTAAATGTTCCCTGATAAAAACCATCAAAACAATAAGTCCATCGATAATATCCAGAAAACACAAACACAGAGGCTGTAGCAATATCTTGGGTTGAGTTAGCCAAAATACAACCGGATATTTCTGGTTCCATCCAGGCATATCCGGACAAAGTGGTGTGGAATTCATATGGCATTGACCGAGAAAATCACAGGAAAAATGGTTTTGGAGAAAAGCAAAGTGTTTCCGTAGGGCAAGTGAATAAAATGTCATCTATAGTAACAGAAATATCATGTTTGTTTGCCACAGTTTCTCTAGCTTTCTCCCTACAAAATATGAATGCGTAGAGCTGGTGTCTCCATGTGGAACCAATTTGAGATTCCAGTACAAAATTAAATGTTCCCTGATAAAAATAAATATTCAAAACAATAAAGTCCATCAATAATATCCGGAAACCCCAAACACAGTGGTTGTCGCAATATGTGGGACTGAGTTAGCCAAAACACAACCGGAGATTTCTGGTTCCATCCAGTCATATCCGGACAAAGTTCTGTGGAATTCATATGGCATGGACCGGGAACATCACAGGAAAAATGGTTTTGCAGAAAAGCAAAGTGTTTCCGTTAGGCAAGTGCATAAAATGTCATCTATACAAACTGAAATATCATGTTTGTTTGCCACAGTTCCTCTAGCTTTCTCCCTAGAAAATACGAATGTTTAGAGCTCGTGTCTCCATGTGGAAGCACTTAGTGTTTCCAAGCACAAAATTAAATGTACACTGATAAAAAAACATTCAAAACAATAAAGTCCATCGATAATATCCAGAAAACACAAACATAGAGGCTGTAGCAATATCTGGGATTGAGTTAGCCAAAACACAATCGGATATTTCTGGTTTCATCCAGTCATATCCGGACAAAGTCATGTGGAATTCCTGATCAATGGACCGGGAACATCACAGTAAAAATGGTTTTGGAGAAAAGCAAAGTCTTTTCGTTAGGCAAGTGCATAAAATGTCATCTATACAAACAGAAATATCATGTTTGTTCGCTGCAGGTCCCCTGGCTTTCTCCCTAGAAAATATGAACGTGTAGAGCTGGTGTCTCCATGTGGAACCAATTAGTGTTTCCAAGCACAAAATTAAAGGTTCCCTGATAAAAGAGCATTCAAAACAATAAAGTCTGTCAATAATATCCAGAAAACACAAACACAGAGTCTGTCGTAATATGTGAGATTGAGTTACCCAAAACACAACCGGGTATTTCTGGTTTCATCCACTCATATCTGGTCAAAGTGGTGTGCAATTCGTATGCAACGGACCGTGAATATACAGTAAAAATGGTTTTGGGGAAAAGCAAAGTCTTTTCGTTAGGCAAGTGTATAAAATGTCATCTATACAAACAGAAATACCTTATTTGTTTGCCCCAGTTCCTCTAGCTTTCTCCCTAGAAAATACGAATGTGTAGAGCTAGTGTCTCCATGTGGAACCAATTAGTGTTTCCCAGCACAAAATTAAATGTTCCCAGATAAAAAACATTCAAGACAATAAAGTCCATTGATAATATCCGGAAACCCCAAACACAGTGGTTGTCGCAATATGTGGGACTGAGTTAGCCAAAACACAACCGGAGATTTCTGGTTCCATCCAGTCATAATCAGACAAAGTGGTGTGGAATTCATATGCAATGGATCAAGAAAATCACAGTAAAAATGGTTTTGGAGAAAAGCAAAGTCTTTCCATTAGGCAAGTGCATAAAATGTCATTGATATAAACAGAAATATCATGTTTGTTTGCCGCAGTTCCTCTAGCTTTCTCCCTACAAAATACGAATGTGTACAGCTGGTGTCTTCATGTGGAAGCAATTAGTGTTTCCAAGCACAAAATTAAATGTTCCCTGATAAAAAAACATTCAAAACAATAAAGTCTATTGATAATATGCAGAAAACACAAACACAGAGGCTGTCGCAATATCTGGGATTGAGTTAGCCAAAACACAACCGGATATATCTGGTTTCAACCACTCATAACTGGACAAAGTGGTGTGCAATTCATATACAATGGACAGGGAACATCACAGGAAAAATGGTTTTGGAGAAAAGCAGTCTTTTCGTTAGGCAAGTGCATAAAATATCATCTATACAAACAGAAATATCATGTCCGTTTGCTGCAGTTCCTCTAGCTTTCTCGCTAGAAAATACGAATGTGTAGAGCTTGTGTCTCCAAGTGGAACCAATTAGTGTTTCCAAGCACAAAATTAAATGTTCCCTGATAAAAAACATTCAAAACAATAAAGTCCGTCGGAAATATCCAGAAAACACCAACACAGAGGCTGTGGCAATATCTGGGATTGAGTTAGCCAAAACACAACCGGATATTTCTGGTTTCATCCAGTCATATCCGGACAAAGTGGTGTGGAATTCATGTTCAATGTATCGGGAACATCACAGTAAAAATGATTTTGGAGAAAAGCAAAGTCTTTTCATTAGGCAAGTGCATAAAATGTTGTTATGCCCCCAAGTCCGTGGTCCCCCGAAAGTCACACCACCAGAGACCAAAGTTGAAGCTAATAAGCAGGGTCGTTTTTATTATGAGTTCGAACTCGAGCCTCTCAGTGCCTCCAGGAGAGGAAGCCCTCTGAGAAGCCCTGAGCCTAATTGTTACAGAGTTTTTATTATCACTTACAAGCAAGTGTTAAGGGGATGCTGTAGATCAAGTTGACACTTCTGATAAGTCCCGGCATTGCAGCTGCCGACTCCGGGGGTAGTGGCTGGTTGTTATCTAAAGCTTTGAACCCTATAGGTATAGATAATTACTTTACATTCCTGGACCTGGGTCAGGGTAGGGTCACATCTGGCCAGATGGAGGGAAGGGGCGTGTACAATAAAGAGTGCCAGGAATGGGCAGCGGTTCAGGTCATACAATAATCAACTTAATATAGTTACTGGATTACTTAGCTCATCATCTAACATAATACGTATTATAAATTCTTTTTACTAATGGTTGCCTAACAAGCTAACGTGGTTACACTTTAGGTTACATTGAAATAATGATAGCACTAGTACAATGGATAATAAAGGCATAGTAAAAGCTGGTTGTGCAGGTGCCTTCTCATTCCCCCCTTTCACATGAGACTTATTTGGAGCCAATCTTGGCTCTTTTATAGGCCTTAAGCTTTATAATTCCTGTTCATCTAAGGGTTGGTACTGTGTCCGCAGCACAATAAGCTAGACCGTGTTTATCCTGTCTTTAACAAATGTTACTAGTTTGTTGATAACACAGGGGCCTATGGTTAAGATTATTATTAACAGAAGTAAAGGGCCAGTTATAGCTGATAATAAAGTTGTTAGCCAAGGAGAATAATTAAACCATGATTTAAACCATCCCTCTTGTTGTTCCCTTTTTCGTTTTCTTTTTTTAGCCCCTCACGTACTTTAGCCATGGAGTCCTCTACTACTCCTGTGTGGTCGGCATAGAAACAACACTCCTCCCCCAAGTCGGCACACAGTCCTCCCTGCTGTAGAAACAGCAAGTCCAGTCCTCGCCTATTTTGGAGGACAACTTCTGACAGGGATCTGAGAGACTTGGTTAAGCCCGCGATAGATCGGTCAATTCTCGCTAAGTCTTCATCTATCGCCATTCGGAGAGCTGAATACTGGTTTACTTGCCTGGCTACGGCAGTGGCTCCCAACCCTGTCTCTGCCAGCCCTAACAGTCCAGCTACTGTGATTATAGCAGTTGCCACTTCCCGGCGCTCTCTGCTGAGTGACGTGGTGGGCCTCAGGCTGGACAGGAGTTCCTTATAGGGATGATATATTATTTGAGGGTACAATCTAACTAGAAGGCACCATTTATTATTGTTTTGTAACACTGTCCCTAACACACACGGGGTCACTCCTGAAGCATTACAGGCCCACCACATATTTCCCGGCACTGGGTAAGAACAGGGAGGCATTGCTGAGGACAGTGTGATTACACATTGATCCAGCAGAAATCGTGGGGGATATGCATGTTCCACGACCCCGCACGACCTGTAAGGTGGTCCCAGATTCCATCTGTCTCTGCCAGCGGCAGCCCTCTTGGGTTGTCCCAGAGAGTGAGAGACCTGTCACGGCTGACGCCTCATAATAGGGTGGCGAGGCCTGATAACATAGCCAGCAGGAATTATTTAAGTTAGGGAAAGAAGCGTTCAGGGCCACATAAGCACTATTTAAGAGTCGCCACAGTGGACCAGATTGTTGGGGTTTTGACATTTTTCTGTTACTGGCTGAGGCAGGTCGGGCCCTGTCTTTGCGTGCCTCTTTTGATTTTGAACCTTTGCCTGGGCTGGTCATAATGGGTCGGTCCTTGCCCTTTTTTACCCGGGGAGGAGGACTTGGGTTGGGTCTGGGTCTTTGGGTCGGTGAGGGCTCAGGCTCGGGAATAAGGAACTTATTCGGCCCCACCCCAATTGTGAGGCTCAGTTGAGACCACCACTGGATTGTAAACTGACTGCCTGGGTCAGACCCAGAGACATATAGTCTCAGTCCCCATGTTTTCCCCTTAACCCATTGAGAATTCTGTATTTTTGCCATGTTTTTACCTTAATTTGGATTGGGTTTCTTTTTCCCACCTGAGGACTTGACCCACCCACTCTGGCCATCTCCAGATTTTTGTCCCTAGGAGTCAACCGTGGGGCTATTGTCTCACATCCCCAGTGATGGCAGTAATAATCGCCTGCCCCCCACAGCCTGGGGAGCCTTCTGCAGGACAGACATACCATTTAGTTTGTTATAAGTTGGCCTCTATACCAGTTTGCCCACACCCCACCAACCTTACCCCGGGATTCCAATGCCAATCAGCTAGTGAGGTAAATGTTTTAACTCCGGGCCTGGAGATCAGCCTCGTGTCCACTTCCTGCCACATGGTGCAGAGATCTACGATGAACGTGGGCTGTCCTGTGCCATTATAGTGGTCAATTACTCTTCCCATCACACTCAAGGTCCTGGTGGAGGCTGGTGAGGAATGATGTCCAAAGTCACTCTCCCCCCGACAGACAGAATCAGTAGGATTATGAGGTCAGGCCTCATTTCTCGGGTGATCAGTGGCCTGTGGGATACGATGCAATCTAAGCTTCAGGGGGTGACTTTTATCTCAAGTTTTGTCGACCCTCCAACTCGACTTGGATGTAAGAGGTTCTATGAGGTCCTGGAATGGGTCCGCTGATTTAGCGTGAGTGTGATGAACCCAGGAGGACACTCCGTCTACCTTGAGGGCAGTGGGGGTTGTCAAGATGACTTGGAAGGGTCCCTTCCACCTGGGTTCCAAGTTTTCCTGTCGGTGGCACTTCACGAACACCCAGTCGCCCGGCCAGTAGCTGTGGGGCACTGGAGGAGGCCCTGTCTCGTACAGGTCTTTCAGTTTTTGCCACACCTGTTCGTGGACCCCCTGCAGGATTTGGAGTGAAGACAGGAGTTCAAAATCGTCGTCATTTTTAATCAGATTTTCTTTAAGATTAGGTATAATGGGAGGTGGCCTGCCAAACAAAATTTCATAGGGAGTAAGCCCTAGTTTGTATGGGGAATTGCAAACCCTATACAGAGCATAGGGGAGGATGGCTACCCAGTTTGTGCCAGTCTCCATGGTCAATTTGGTTAAAGTCTCCTTTAATGTTCTGTTCATTCTTTCTACCTGTCCTGAACTTTGGGGCCTGTATGCACAATGTAATTTCCAATCCGCCCCAAGTATGGAAGCCAACCCCTGACTTACCTTAGAGATAAATGCCGGTCCATTGTCTGAGCCTATCATTACTGGAAATCCATACCTGGGTAAGATGTCCTCCAGTATCTTTTTGGCCACCACCTGGGCTGTTTCATTCTTAGTGGGAAAGGCTTCTACCCATCCTGAAAAGGTATCTACAAAAACTAATAAGTATTTGTACCCGTACTTTCCTGGCTTTACCTCAGTAAAATCTACTTCCCAATAGGCTCCTGGTTTATCTCCTCGCTGTCTTGTTCCAGAATTCTGAACATTCCTTCCTGCATTAGTGAGTTGACAGACTTTACATTTGACAACAATTTGGTCAATTTTGCTGGGGGCCTCTTTTATTCGTAGTTTCGTTTGTCTCATTAAGTCCTGTATCCTCCTGGTGCCTAGGTGAGTGCTGTGGTGGATATTTTGTAATACTCTTTCTCCTAGTTTTTCAGGGAGTATGATGCAACATTCAGAGTCTCTCCACCACCCATCAAGGAGCTGTGCCTCAGGGAGTGTTTTTACCCATTGCAGGTCTTCCTCGGTGTACTCGGGCATTGGAGGCAAATTCCTGGGTCCTGGATCAGGGAATTGTTGTTGCACGACTACAGCCTGAATTGGGGACATAGCTATTTTCTTAGCAGTCTGATCAGTGAAATAATTGCCCCTTGACACGGGGTCTATAGGTTTCTGGTGGCCCAGGCAATGCACAATTGCCAATCTTTTTGGCTCCCATAAAATGGCTAGGAGAGCTAAGATTTCTTCTTTGTTCTTTATGGTTTTTCCCTCTGCTGTCAGGAGACCTCTTTCACGATATATAGCCCCATGTATATGGGCAGTGGCAAAGGCATACTGGCTATCAGTGTAGACTGTAAGTCTTTTTCCCTTTCCCAGTTTTAAAGCTTGGGTTAGGGCTATCAGTTCCGCTTTCTGTGCCAAGGTGTCTGTCGGCAGGGGCTCGGCCCATATTATCTCAGTCTCTGACACCACCGCTGCCCCCGCATACCTCTGTCCTTGATGTACGAAGCTGCTCCCGTCGGTAAACCAGGTTACCTCAGTGTTGGGCAGGGGGTGATCCCATAGATCTTCCCTTACTCCGTGCACCTGGGCTAACACCTCGACACAATCATGGAGTAGAGCTTCCAGATCTGGGTCAGGGAACAGGGAGGCAGGGTTTAGGGTGGTTGGTGGCTGAAAGAAAATTCTGAGAGGGTTTAGCAACAGCCCTTCGTAGTGAGTTAGCCGTGCATTGCTAAGCCATCGGTCGGGAGGCTGCTTTAGGAGGCCTTCAACAGCATGGGGTGTGGTGACCTGCAGTTCTTGACCCATGGTTAGCTTGTCTGCATCTTTTACCATCAGGGCAGTAGCCGCTATCATTCTAAGACAAGGGGGCCATTCGGTGGCTACAGAGTTAAGTTTCTTTGATAAGTACGCTACGGGCTGTTTCCAAGGGCCTATGGGCTGAGTCAGAACTCGCTTAGCTCCCCCCTTGCTCTCGTCCACAAATAGTTGAAAAGGCTTGGATGCATCAGGGAGTCCCAGTGCTGGGCCAAGAGCAGTGCTGTTTTTATCTTCTGAAAGGCTTTTTCAGCCTCCTCTGTCCATTGGAAGGGCTGCTGATCTTTTGTCATCAGGTAGAGGGGCTTGGCCAACTCAGCAAACCCAGGGATCCACAATCGGCAGAAGCAGGCTGACCCAAAAAACTCCCGAACTTGTCGTTGTGATTGCGGTTGGGGGATTCGGAGCACAGTCTCGTTGCGTCCAGGGGTCAGCCATCATTGCCCCCCTTTCAATAGGTACCCCAGGTATGTTACCTCAGTCTTGCAGAGTTGGGCCTTCTTAGCAGATGCTCTGTAGCCCAGGCTCCCCAAAGTGTGCAAGAGGTCCTCCGTTCCTCGGGTGCATTCCTCGAGGGTCTGTGCTGCTATTAGCAGATCATCTACATATTGTAAGAGGGTTAGGTTTAGGTGTGTCTGTCAGTACTCACTCAAGTCTTCATGAAGAGCCTCATCGAATAGGGTGGGAGAGTTTTTAAACCCTTGTGGCAGCCGTGTCCAAGTTAGCTGTCCATTGATGCCTCTCTCTGGGTCCGTCCATTCGAAGGCGAAAAGCTCTTGGCTCTTAGGTGCTAGGGGTAAGCTAAAGAAAGCATCTTTTAGATCTAAAACAGTATACCATTGTTTTTCAGGACTGAGAGCACTAAGGAGGGTGTAGGGGTTTGGCACTGTTGGGTGGATATCAATAGTTCTTTTGTTAACCTCCCTCAAGTCCTGTACAGGCCGATAGTCCCCCGTGGTGGGCTTACGCACTGGCAATAGAGGCGTGTTCCAGGCCGATTGGCATGGTCGCAGAACTCCCTGGTCTAGGAGGCGCCAAATGCGGGGTGTAATTCCCACTCTTGCTTCTAGGGGCATAGGGTATTGTCGAACCCGGACTGGATCCGCCCCAGGTTTTGTCTCTATGTATATGGCTGGTTGGTGGGCAGCCAGTCCCATTCCCCCAGTCTCCGCCCATGCCTCTGGGAAGCACTGGACCCACCTGTCAATTTCTTGTCCAGGCTCCTCAGGTTGTTGGTGAATGCGGTATTCATCTTCCAGGGACAGAGTTAATACTGAAACTGGTCCACCGTGTGAATCCGTCACCTTTGGCCCATCAGGTAGGAAGCAAATTTGGGCTCCTATTTTAGTTAGTAAGTCTCTCCCCAGAAGGGGGTATGGACTCTCAGGGATGACCAAGAAAGAATGGGACACTCTGTTGGTCCCCAAGTCCACAGCTCTTTTAGTTGTCCACGGGTACTTTTTAATTCCTGTGGCTCCTTGCACCCAAGAAGAGGTGGCTGATAGCTTCCCTCTAGGGCTAGTGAGAACTGAGTGCTGGGCTCCTGTGTCTACTAAAAACTGGACAGGATTCCCCTCCACTTGTAGAGTTACCCTGGGTTCAGGGAGGGGACCCGAACCCCGTCCCCCCTAATCTTCAGAATCTTGGGTCACTAGTACAGCAGGGGGTTGCGTGGAAGGTGTTTCCTGCCATCGGCCTGGCTTGGCTCTTTTCTTTTTCGGACAGTCTCTAGCCCAATGGCCGATCTCCTTGCAATAGGCACACTGGTCTTTATCTAATTTTTTATAGGGTGTTTTTGGGCGTGTGGAATTTTCCTGCCGTTGCTTCCCTTGAACTGCAGCCACCAGTACTCTCGTCATCTTTTCTGTTGCCCTCAACTGCTTTTCTTCGGGGGCATCCCTATTATTAAAAACTCTCTGAGCAATCCTAAGTAAATCCTGAATGTTCTTTCCCTCCAGGTCTTCTAGTTTCTGTAACTTCTTTTTAATGTCAGGAGCAGCCTGATTTACAAATGACATAACTACTGCTGCTTGGTTTTCGGGGGCCTCTGGGTCCATAGGCGTGAACTGTCTAAAGGCTTCCATTAATCTTTCTAAATACCCTGAAGGGGACTCTGTCTTTCCTTGATTAACTGCATATACCTTAGCCAAATTAGTGGGCTTGCATGCTGCTGCCCGGAGACCCGCCATTAGAGTCTGGCGATAAACCTGTAGCCGTCCCCTACCTTCTGCCGTGTTGTAGTCCCAGCCATCTTGTGGGGGTCTGGTCAAAGGAAAAGCATCATTGATTAAATCTGGGTTGGCAGTGGGTTGACCATCATCACCAGGAACCAATTTCCTGGCTTCTAACTGGATTCGTTCTCGCTCCTCTGTGGTAAACAGGATTCGGAGAAGTTGTTGGCAGTCATCCCAGGTGGGCTGGTGAGTAAACATAACACTATCTAAAAGAGAAATCAAATCTTTGGGATTGTCAGAAAAACGGGCATTTTGTGTCTTCCAGTTATAGAGGTCACTGGTGGAGAAGGGCCAATACTGAAGTCTAGGGTTCCCGGTGCCATCGGGCGGCCCGATTTCTCGTAATGGTAGGGCCACAGTGGAGTCAGGATGCCGTGGGCTCGCCGCTCGTTGGGTGCGACCCCTCGTCCTTTCTGCTGGTTCCCCTGAGTCAGCCCCTGCTCCCCTCTCTCCCTCCAGTGGAGCTGTCCATGCTCCCTCGTTCACTGGCTCTGCAGGCCTAGGATTTAGGGGAGGCAGAAGGTATGGAGGAGAGTCAAGAGTTAGGGGGTCTGAGCAGGACGGGGTAAGAAGGGGCTGAGGGTTTAGTAGCTCGGGGTTTAGCAGCGGCCTCCCTTGGGGGTGTGGTTCTTGCTGACTAGCCCACTCCTGTGCGCTGTAGAGCTAGGATTTTAGCTGCGGGAAGGAAAAGTGCCAGCCAGGCCGGCAGGTTATTTATTAGATCTTGCCAGACAAGAATGTAGGGGATTTGATCTGGGTAGCCATTCGGTTCTGAGAGAAAGATTTTCTCTTTAACCGTTCGTATGACTGACTGGTCGAGAGTGCCTTCTGGAGGCCATCCAACACCAAAAGCTGGCCACTCTGACCTACAGAGAGTGGCGAGTTTGTCCTTCCTGATTTCCACGCTTAAATTAGAAGCTCTATTCCTCACGTCTCTGAAATGATCCATTATGATGGTGAGGGGGGTGGTCTGCATCTGCCCTATTGTGGACCTACAATCCCTGGTTAAAAGGGGGGATTTTTTTTTCAGAAGGAGGGTTAGGTTAGTAAGATAAAGGAACAAAGCAGGAACATGTAGAGTGGCTGTCCTCTTTTCTCATCCAAAGGCAGTAACCTGAAAAATAACAGTCTCAAACTGAAAGCCTTCGGCAGAACAGCAACCACACTGAAACACAGATACAGATCGCAGGCGCATTGGGCAGTCTCTGCCCGACCAGATGGACTACAATTTACACTGATAGTCCCAGATGGGGTCCGAGGAACGTCTCCCAACGGCCCCGCCGACAGTCCTATAGCGCGTCCGCCAGGACTTTTCATCGGCCCAGATACAGAACCTATAGGCAACTCAGATAACACAGTCGACTACACAAAGACAATGCCGGCAAACTCACCTGGACTGGTCCTTCCATGACCCTTCAACAAGGTGTCTGGGGGGGCTTCGGCGAATCCCGGAAGAGCCCCCAGGATCTGCTATGCCCCCAAGTCCGTGGTCCCCCGAAAGTCACACCACCAGAGACCAAAGTTGAAGCTAATAAGCAGGGTCGTTTTTATTATGAGTTCGAACTCGAGCCTCTCAGTGCCTCCAGGAGAGGAAGCCCTCTGAGAAGCCCTGAGCCTAATTGTTACAGAGTTTTTATTATCACTTACAAGCAAGTGTTAAGGGGATGCTGTAGATCAAGTTGACACTTCTGATAAGTCCCGGCATTGCAGCTGCTGACACCAGGGGTAGTGGCTGGTTGTTATCTAAAGCTTTGAACCCTATAGGTATAGATAATTACTTTGCATTCCTGGACCTGGGTCAGGGTAGGGTCACATCTGGCCAGATGGAGGGAAGGGGCATGTACAATATAGAGTGCCAGGAATGGGCAGCGGTTCAGGTCGTACAATAATCAACTTAATATAGTTACTGGATTACTTAGCTCATCATCTAACATAATACATATTATAAAGTCTTTCTACTAATGGTTGCCTAACAAGCTAATGTGGTTACACTTTAGGTTACATTGAAATAATGATAGCACTAGTACAATGGATAATAAAGGCATAGTAAAAGAAGGTTGTACATGTGCCTACTCAATGTCACCTATACAAACAGAAATATCATGTTTGTTTCCCACAGTTCCTCTAGCTTTCTCCCTACAAAATATGAACGTGTAGAGCTGGTGTCTCCATGTGGAACCAATTAGTGTTTTCAAGCACAAAATTAAATGTTCCCGGATAAAAAACATTCAAAAAAATAAAGTCTATCGATAATATCCAGAAAACACAAACACAGAGACTGTGGCGATATCTGGGATTGAGTTAGGCAAAACACAACCGGATAATTCTGGTTTCATCCAGTCATATCCGGACAAAGTGGTGTGGAATTCATTTGAAATGGACCGGGAACATCACAGTAAAAATGGTTTTAGAGGAAAGCAAAATCTTTTCGTTAGGCAAGTGCATAAAATATCACGTATACAAACAGAAATATCATGTTTGTTTGCCGCAGTTCCTCTAGCTCTCTCCATACAAAATACGAATGTGTAAAGCTCGTGTCTCCATGTGGAACCAATTCGTGTTTCCAAGCACAAAATTAAGTGTTCCCTGATAAAAAAAAATTCAAAAAAAAAAAAAATAAAGTCCGTTGATAATATCCGGAAAACACAAAAATAGAGGCTGTCACAATATGAAGAAGTGAGTTAGCCCAAACAAAACCGGATATTTCTAGTTTGATCCAGTAATATCCGGACAAAGTGGTGTGGAATTACTATACAATGGAAACAAACAATCACAGTAAAAATGGTTTTGGAGAAAAACAAAGGTTTTTCGTTAGGCAAGTGCATAAAATGGCACCTATACAAACAGAAATATCATGTTTGTTTGCCACAGTTCCTCTAGCTTTCTCCCTACAAAATATGAATGTGTAGAGCTGGTGTCTCCATGTGGAACCAATTAGTGTTTCCAAGATCAAAATAAAATGTTCCCTGATAAAAAACATTCAAAAGAATAAAGTCCGTCGGTAATATCCAGAAAACACAAAGAGTCTGTCGCAATATGTGGGATTGAGTTAGCCAAAACACTACCGGATACTTCTGATTTCATCCAGTCATATCCTGAAAAAGTGGTGTGGAATTCGTATACAATGGACACAGACAATCACAGTAAAAATGGTTTTGGAGGAAAGCAAAGTATTTTAGTAAGGCAAGTGCATAAAATATCACGTATACAAACAGAAATGTCATGTTTGTTTGCCGCAGTTCCTCTAGCTTTCTCCCTAGAAAATACGAATGTGTAGAGCTTGTGTCTCCAAGTGGAAGCAATTAGTGTTTCCAAGCACAAAATTAAATGTTCCCTGATAAAAAACATTCAAAACAATAAAGTCCGACGATATATTCGGAAAACACAAACACAGAGGATGTAGCAATATCCGGAATTGAGTTAGCGAAAAAAATACCGGATATTTCTCGTTTCAACCACTCATATCCAGACAAAGTGGTGTGGAATTCGTATGCAATGGACTGAGAAAATCAGAGTAAAAATGGTTTTGGAGGAAAGCAAAGTCTTTTTGTTAGGGAAGTGCATAACATGTCATCTATACAAACAGAAATATCATGTTTGTTCTCCGAAGTTCCTCTAGCTTTCTCCCTACAAAATACGAATGTGTAGAGGGGGTGTCTCCATGTGGAATCAATTAGTGTTTTAAGCACAAACTTAAATGTTCCCTGATAAAAATATTCAAAACAATAAAATCCATCGATAATATCCAGAAAACACAAACATAGACGCTGTCGCAATATCTGGGATTGAGTTAGCCAAAAAACAACCGGATGCTTCTGGTTTCATCCACTCAATTTCGGACAAAGTTCTGTGGAATTCGTATATAATGAGCACAGACAAAACCAGTAAAAATGGTTTTGGAGAAAAGCAAAGTCTTTTTGTTAGGCAAGTGCATAAAATGTCACCTATACAAACAGAAATACCATGTTTGTTTGCCGCAGCTCCTCTAGTTTTCTGCCTAGAAAATATGAATGTGTAGAGCTGGTGTCTCCATGTGGAACCAATTAGTGTTTCCAAGCACAAAATTAAATGTTCCCAGATAAAAAATATTCAAAACAATAAAGTCTATCGATAATATCCAGAAAACACAAACACAGAGGCTGTCACAATATGTGGGACTGAGTTAGCCAAAACACAAGGGGATATTTCTGGTTTCATCCAGTCATATCCGGACAAAGTGGGGTTTCATTAATAAGCAATGGACCGAGAAAATCACAGGAAAAATGGTTTTGGAGGAAAGGAAAGTCTTTTCATTATGCAAGTGCATAAAATGTCATCTATAGAAACAGAAATTTCATGTTTGTTTGCCTCAGTTCCTCTAGGTTTCTCCCTAGAAAATATTAATGTGTTGAGCTGGTGTCTCCATGTGGAACCAATTACTGTCTCCAAACACAAAATTAAATGTTCCCTGATAAAAAACCTTCAAAACAATAAAGTCTATCGATAATTTCCAGAAAATACAAACACAGTGGCTGTCACAATATCTCGGATTGAGTTAGACAAACCACTACCGGATATTTCTGGTTTCATCTGGTCATATCCGGACAAAGTGTTGTGGAATTCATATGCAATGGACCGAGAAAATCACAGTGAAAATGGTTTTGTGAAAAGTAAAGTCTTATCGTTGGACAAGTGAATATAATGTCATCTATAGAAACAGAAATACCATGTTTGTTTGCTGCAGTTCCTCTTGCTTTCTCCCTAGAGTATATGAATATGTAGAGCTGGTATCTCCATGTGAAACCAATTAGAGTTTCAAAGTACAAAATTAAATGTTCCCTGATAAAAACATTCAAAACAATAAAGTCCATTGATAATATCCAGAAAAGAAAAACACAGAGTCTGTGGCAATATCTGGGATTGAGTTAGCCAAAGCACAACCGGATATTTCTGGATTCTTCCAGTCATAACCGGACAAAGTTGTGTGGAATTCATATGCAATTGTCTGAGAAAATCACAGTAAAAATGGTTTTGGAGAAAAGCAAAGTCTTTTCGTTAGGCAAGGGCATAAAATGTCATCTATACAAACAGAAATATCATGTTTGTTTGCCACAATTCCTCTACCTTTCTTCCTAGAAAATATGAATGTGTAGAGCTGCAGTCTCCATGTGGAAACAATTACTGTTTCCAAGCACAAAATTAAATGTTCCCTGATAAAAACATTCAAAATACTAAAGTCCATCGATCATATCCAGAAAACACAAACGCAGAGACCATGGCAATATCTGGGATTGACATAGCCAAAACTCAAACGGATATTTCTGGTTTTATCCAGTCATATCCGGACAAACTGGTGTGGAATTCCTATACAATGGACTCTGAAAAATCACAGTGAAAATGGTTTTGGAGAAAAGTAAAGTCTTTTCGTTAGGCAAGTGCATAAAATATCATCGATACAAACAGAAATATCATGTTTGTTTGCCGCAGTTCCTCTAGCTTTCTCCCTAGAAAATACGAATGTGTAGAGCTGGTGTCTTATGTGGAACCAGTTAGTGTTTCCAAGCACAAAATTAAATGTTTCTTGATAAAAACATTCAAAACAATAAATTCCATCGATAATATCCAGAAAAAAATCATAGAGGCTGTCGCAATATCTGGGATTGTCATAGCCCAAACACAACCGGATATTTCTGTTTTCATCCAGTCATATCCAGACAAAGTGGTATGGAATTCGTATGCAATGGACCGAGAAATTCACAGTGAAAATGGTTTTGGAGAAAAGCAAATTCTTTTCTCTAGGCAAGTGCATAAAATGTCATCTATACAAACAGAAATATCATGTTTTTTTGCCACAGGTCCTCTAGCTTTCTCCCTAGAAAATATGAAGGTGTAGAGCTGGTGTCTCCATGTGGAAACAATTACTGTTTGCAAGCACTAAATTAAATGTTCCCTGATGGAAAACATTCAAAACAATAAATTCCATTGATAATATCCAGAAAAAAAACACAGAGGCTGTTGAAATATCTGGGATTGACATAGCCAAAACACAACCGGATATTTCTGGTTACATCCAGTCTTATCCGGATGAAGTGGTGTAGCACTCGTATGCAATGGACCGAGAAAATCACAGTGAAAATGGTTTTGGAGAAAAGCAAAGTCTTTTCATTAGGCAAGAGCATAAAATGTCATCTATACAAACAGAAATATCATGTTTGTTTCCCTCTGTTCCTCTGGCTTTCTCCCGAGAAAATACAAATGTGTAGAGCTGGTGTCTCCATGTGGAACCAATTTGAGTTTTTCAGTACAAAATTAAATGTTCCCTGAAAAAAACATTCAAAACAATAAAGTCCATCGATAATATCCAGAAGAAAAAAAAAACACAGAGGCTGTCACAATATAAGGGATTGAGTTAGCCAAAACACAACTGGATATTTATGGTTTCATCCAGTCATATCCGCACGAACTGGTGTGGAATTTGCAGGCAATAGACCGAGAAAATCAGAGTAAAAATGGTATTGGAAGAAGCAAAGTCTTTTCATTAGGCAAGTGCATAAAATGTCACCTATACAAACAGAAATATCATGTTTGTTTGCCACAGATCCTCTTGCTTTCTCCCTAGAAAATGCGAATGTGTAGAGCTGGTGTATCCAAGTGGAACCAATTAGTGTTTCCAAGCACAAAATTAAATGTTCCCTGATAAGAACATTCAAAACAATAAAATCCTTCGATAATATCCAGAAAACACAAACACAGAGGCTGTCCCAATATCTGGGATTGACATAGCCAAAACACATCCGGATATTTCTGGTTTCATCCAGCCATAACTGGACAAAGTGGTGTGGAATTCGTATGAAATGGGCCAAGAACATCACAGTGAAAATGGTTTTGGAGAAAAGCAAAGTATTTCATTAGGGAAGTGCATAAAATGTCATCTATACGAACAGAAATATCATGATTTTTTTTGCCGAAGTTCCTCTAGCTTTTTCCTTAGAGAACACGAATGTGTAGAACTTGTGTCTCCATGTGGAACCAATTAGTGTTTCCAAGCACAAAATTAAATGTTCCCTAATAAAAAGCATTTAACACCATAAAGTGCGTCGATAATATCTGGGAAAAAAAAAAACAGAGGCTGTCACAATATCTGGGATTGAGTTAGCCAAAACACAACTGGATATTTCTGGTTTCATCCAGTCACATCTGCACAAAGTGGTGTGGAGTTCGAAAGCAATCGACCGAGATATTCAAACTAAAATATGTTTTGGAGATAAGCAAAGTCTTTTCGTTAGGCAAATACATAAAATGTACTCTATACAAACAGAAATATCATGTTTGTTTGCTGCAGTTCCTATAGCTTTCTCCCTAGAAAATACGATTGTAGAGAGCTGGTGTCTATATGTGGAAGAAATTAGTGTTTCCAAACACAACATTAAATGTACCTTATTAAAAAAGCATTCAAAACAATGAAGTCCATCGATAATATCCAGAAAACACAAACACAGTGACTGTGACAATATCTGCCATTGAGATAGCCAAAACCCAACCAGCTATTTCTGGTTTCATCCAGTCATATCCGGACAAAGTGGAGTGGAATTCATATGCCATGGACCGACAAAATCACAGTGAAAATGGTTTTGGAGAAAAGCAAAGTCTTTTCGTTTAGCAAGTGCATAAAATGTCATCTATAAAAACAGAAATATCATGTTTTTTTGCCGCAATTCCTCTAGCTTTCTCCCTCAAAAATATGAAAGTGTACAGCTGAAGCCTTCATGTGGAAAGAATTTTAGTATCCCAGAACAAAATTAAATGTTCCCTATAAAAATGTGAAAACAATAAATTCAATCGATAATATCCAGAAAATACAAACACATAGGCTGTCACAATATCTGGAATTGAGTTAGTCAAAACACAACCAGATATTTCTGATTTCATCCAGTCATACCCAGACAAAGTATTGTGGCATTCATATGCATTGGACCGAGAAAATCACAGTAAAATTGGTTTTGGAGAAAAGGAAAGACTTTTCATTATGCAAGTGCATAAAATGTCATGTAATCCAACAAAAATATCGTGTTTGTTTGCCGTAGTTCCTCTAGCTTGCTCCCTAGAATATACGAATGTGTAGAGCTGGTGTCTCCATGTGGAACCAATTACTGTTTCCAAGCACAAAACTAAATGTTCCCTGATAAAAAAACATTCAAAACAATAAAGTCCATCGATAACATCCAGAAAACACAAATACAGAGGCTGTCGAAATATCTGGGATTGAGTTAGACAAAACACAACTGGATATTTTTGGTTTCCTCCAGTCATTTCCGGACAAAATGGAGTGGAATTCATATGCAATGGACCGAGAAAATCACAGTGAAAATGGTTTTGGAGAAAAGCAAAGTCTTTATGTTAGGCAAGTGAATAAAATGTCTTTACACAAACAGAAAAATCATGTTTGTTTGCGGCATTTCCTCTAGCTTTGTCCCGAGAAAATATGAATGTGTAGAACTGTTATCTCCATGTGGAACCAATTAGAGATTCAAAGTACAAAATTAAATGTTCCCTGATAAATACATTCAAAACAATAAACTCCATCGATAATATCCAGAAAACACAAACACAGAGGCTGTGGCAATATCTGCATTGAGATAGCCAAAACCAAACCGGATATTTCTGGTTTCATCCAGTCATTTCCGAAAAAGTGGTGTGGAATTCGTAATCCATGGACCGAGGAAATTGCAGTAAAAATGGTTTTGGAAAAAGCAAAGTCTTTTCGTTAGGGAAGTGCATAAAATGACATCTATGCAAACAGAAATATCACGTTTGTTTGCCGCAGTTCTTCTACCTTTCTCCCTCGAAAATACGAAAGTGTACAGCTGAAGTCTCCATGTGGAAAGAATTTTAGTATCGTGGAACAAAATTAAATGTTCCCTGATAAAAACATTCAAAACAATAAAGTCCATCGATAATATCCAGAAAACACAAACACAGATCCTGTGGCAATAACTGGGATTGAGTTACGCAAAACAAAACTGGATATTTCAGGTTTCTTACAGTCATATCCTGACAAAGGGGTGTGGAATTCATATGAAATGGACCGAGAAAATGACAGTAAAAATGGTTTTGGAGAAAAGCAAAGTCTTTTCCTTAGCAAGTACATAAGAAGTCATGTACACAAACAGAAATATCATGTTTGTTTGCTGCAGTTCCTCTAGCTTTCTCCCTAGAAAATACGATTGTGTAGAGCTGGTGTCTCCATGTGGAACCAATTAGTGTTTCTAAGCACAAAATTTAATGTTCCCTGATAAAAAAACATTCAAAGCAATAAACTCCGTAGATTATATCCAGAAACACAAACACAGAGGCTGTCACAATATGTGGGACTGAGTTAGATAAAAAAAAAAATGGATATTTCTGGTTTCATCCAATCATATTCGCAAAAAGTGGTGTGGAATTCGTATGCAATGGACTGAGAAAATCACAGTAAAAATGGTTTTGGTGAAAAGCAAAGTCTTTTCATTAGGCAAGTGCATAAAATGTCATCTATACAAACAGAAATATCATGTTTGTTTGCCGCAGTTCCTCTAGTTTTCTCCCTACAAAATACGAATGTGTAGAGCTTGTGCTTCCATGTGGAACCAATTAGTGTTTCTAAGCACAAAACTAAATGTTCCCAGATAAAAAATATTCAAAACAATAAAGTCCAATGATAATATCCAGTAAACACAAACACAGATGCTTTCACAATATTTGATATTGAGTTAACCAAAACACTACCGGATATTTCTGGTTTAATACGGTCATATCTGGACAAATGGTGTGGAATTCATATACAGTGGACACAGACAATCACAGTAAAAATTGTTTTGGAGTAAAGCAAAGTCTTTTCATTAGTCAAGTGCATAAAAAGTCATGTATACAAACAGAAATATCATGTTTGCTGCAGTTCCTCTAGCTTTCTCCCTAGAAAATACGATTGTGTAGAGCTGGTGTCTCCATGTGGAGGCAATTAGTGTTTCCACGCACAACATTAAATGTTCCCTGAGAAAAAACATTCAAAACAAGGAAGTCCTTCGATAATATTCACAAAACACAAACACAGTGGCTGTGGCAATATCTGGCATTGAGATAGCCAAAACCCAACCGGATATTTCTGGTTTCATCCAGTCATATCTGAAAAAGTGGTGTGGAATTCGTATGCAAAGGACCGAGAAAATCACAGTAAAAATGGTTTTGGAGAAAAGCAAAGTCTTTTCGTTAGGCAAGTGCATAAAATGTAATCTATACAAACAGAAATGACATGTTTGATTGCCACAGTTACTTTAGCTTTCTCCCTAGAAAATATGATTGTGTAGAGCTGGTTTCTCCATGTGGAACCAATTAGTGTTTCCAAGCACAAAATTAAATGTTCCCTGAAAAAAAATATTCAAAACAATAAAGTCCACTGATAATATCTGGAAAAAAAAAAACCACAGGGGCTGTCAAAATATCTGGGATTGAGTTAGCCAAAACAGAACCGGATATTTCTGCTTTCATCCAGTCATATCCGGACAAAGTGGTGTCGAATTCGTATGCAATGGATCGAGATATTCACAGTAAAAATGGTTTTGGAGAAAAGCAAACTCTTTTCGTTAGGCAAGTGCATAAAATGTCATCGATACAAACAGAAATATCATGTTTTTTTTTTTGCCACAGTTCCTCTAGCTTTCTCCCTAGAAAATACGAATGTGTAGAGCTGGTGTCTCCATGTGGAACTAATTAGTGTTTCCGAGCACAAAATAAAATGTTCCCTGATAAAAAGTATTTAAAACAATAAAGTCTGTCCATTTTATCCGGAAAACAAAAACACAGGCTTTCGGAATATCTGGGGTTGAGTTAGTCAAAACACAACAGGATATTTCTGATATCATCCAGTCATATCTGGACAAAGTGGTGTGGAATTCATATGCAAAGGACTAGAAAATCACAGTAAAAATGGTTTTGGAGGAAAGCAAAGTATTTTCGTTAGGCAAGTGCATAAAATGTCATCTATACAAACAGAAATATCATGTTTTTTTGCCACAGTTCCTCTAGCTCTCTCCCTAGAAAATACGAATGTGTAGAGCTGGTGTCTCCATATAGAACCAATTAGTGCTTCCAAGCACAAAATTAAATGTTCCCTGCTAAAAAAAAACATTCAAAACAATAAAGTCCATCGATAATATCCAGAAAACATAAATGCAGAGGCTTGCGCAATATCTGGGATTGAGTTAGCCAAAACAGAACCGGATATTTCTGCTTTCATCCATTCATATCCAGACAAAGTGTTGTGGAATTCATATGCAATGGACTGAGAAAATCACAGTAAAAATGGTTTTGGGGAAAAGCAAAGTCTTTTCGTTAGGCAAGTGCATAAAATGTAATCTATACAAACAGAAATGGCATGTTTGATTCCTGCAGTTCCTTTAGCTTTCTCCCTACAAACTACGAATATGTAGAGCTGGTGTCTCCATGTGGAACCAATTAGTGTTTCCAAGCACAAAATTAAATGTTCCCTGATAAAAAATATTCAAAACAATAAAGTCCGCCGATAATATCTGAAAAAAAAAAAAAACACAGAGGCTGTCACAATATCTGGGATTGAGTTAGCCAAAACCCAGCCGAATATTTCTGGTTTCATCCAGTCATATTCGCACAAAGTGGTGTGGAATTCGTATGCAATGGAGCAAGATAATCACAGTAAAAATGGTTTTGGGGAAAAGCAAAGTCTTTTCATTAGGCAAGTGCATAAAATGTAATCTATACAAACAGAAATGACATGTTTGATTCCCGCAGTTCCTTTAGCTTTCTCCCTACAATCTACGAATATGTAGAGCTGGTGTCTCCATGTGGAACCAATTAGTGCTTCCAAGCACAAAATTTAATGTTCCCTGAAAAAAAAACATTCAAAACAATAAAGTCCATCGATTATATCCAGAAAACCCAAACAGAGAGGCTGTCGCAATATCTGGGATTGAGTTAGCCAAAACACAACCGGATACTTCTAGTTTCATCCAGTCCTATCCGGACAAAGTGGTGTGGAATTCGTAAGCAATAGACCGAGGAAATCACAGTAAAGATGGTTTTGGAGGAAAGCAAAGTCTTTTCGTTAGGCAAGTGTATAAAATGTCATCGATACAAACAGAAATATCATGTTTGCTTGCCGCAGTTCCTCTAGCTTTCTGCCTAGAAAATATGAATGTGTAGAGCTGGTGTCTCCATGTGGAACAAATTAGTGTTTCCAAGCACAAAAGTAAATATTCCCTGATGAAAAACATTCAAAACAATAAAGTCTGTCAATAATATCCAGAAAGCATGAACAGAGAGGCTGTCGCAATATCTGGGATTGAGTTAGACAAAACACATCCGGACATTTCTGGTTTCTTCCAGTCATATCCTGACAAAGTGGTGTGTAATTCGTATGCAATGGATGAGAAAATCACAGTAAAAACGGTTTTGAAGAAAAGCAAAGTCATTTCGTAAGGCAAGTGCATAAAATGTCATTTTAAAAACAGTAATATTATCTTTGTTTAAAGAAGTTCCTCCAGCTTTCTCCCTAGAAAATTCGAATCTGCAGAGCTGGAGTCTCAATGTGGAAGCAATTAATGTTTCCCAACACAAAATTAAACATTCTTTGAATAAGAACATTCATAAAAATAAAGTCCGTCGATAATATCCGGAAAACACAAACACAGAAGCGGTAGCCATATCGGGGATTGAGTTAGCAAAAACACAACTGGATATTTTGGCTTTCCTCCACTCATATAAGGACAAAGTGGTGTGGAATTCGTATGCAATGAACTGAGAAAATCACAGTAAAAATGGTTTTGGAGGAAAGAAAAGTCTCTTCTTTAGGTAAGTGCATAAATTCATGTATAAAAAGAGAAATATCATGTTTGTTTGCCGCAGTTATTCTAGCTTTCTCCCTAGAAAATACGAATGTGTAGAGCTGGTGTCTCCATGTGGAACCAATTAGTGTTTCCAAGCTCAAAATTAAATGTTCCCTGATAAAAAACATTCAAAACAATAAAGTCCATCGATAATATCCAGAAAACACAAACACAGAGGCTGTCGCAATATCTGGGATTGAGTTAGCCAGAAAATCCGAATATTTCGGGTTTCATCCAGTCATATCCGGACAAAGTGGTGTGGAATTCGTATGCAATAGACCGAGGAAATCACAGGAAAGATAGTTTTGGGGGAAAGCAAAGTCTTTTCCTTAGGAAAGTGCATAAAATGTCATGGATACAAACAGAAATATCATGTTTGTTTGCCGCAGTTCCTCTAGCTTTCTCCATAGAAAATATGAATGTGTAGAGAGGGTGTCTCCATGTGGAACCCATAGTGTTTCCAAGCACAAAATTAAATGTTCCCTGATAAAAAACATTCAAAACAATAAAGTCCATCGATAATATCCATAAAACACAGAGAGGTTGTCGCAATATCTGGGATTGAGTTAGCCAAAACAGAACTGGATATTTCTGCTTTCATCCAGTTATATCCGGAAAAAGTGGTGTGGAATTCGTATGCAATGGACCCAGAAAATCACAATAACGATGGTTTTGGAGGAAAGCAAAGTATTTTCGTTAGGCAAGTGCATAAAATGTCATCTATACAAACAGAAATATCATTTTTGTTTGACTCAGTTCCTGTAGCTGTCTCCCTAGAAAATACGAATGTGTACAGCTGGTGTCTCCATGTGGAACCAATTAATGTTTCTAAGCACAAAATTAAATGTTCCCTGATAAAAAACATTCAAAACAATAAAGTCCACCAATAAAATCAAGAAAACACAAACAGAGAGGCTGTAACAATATCTGGGATTGAGTTAGCCAAAACACAACCAAATATTTCTGCTTTCATCCAGTCATATCTGGAAAAAGTGGCGTGGATTTTGTATGCAATGGACCGAGAAAATCACAGTAAAAATGGTTTTGGAGAAAAGCAACGTCTTTTGGTTATGCAATTGCATAAAATGTCACCTATATAAACAGAAATATCATGTTTGACGTAGTTCCTCTAGCTTTATGCCTAGAAAATACGAATGCATACAGTTGGTGTCTCCATGTGGAACCAATTAGTGCTTCCAAGCACAAAATTAAACGTTCTTTGAATAAGAACATTCAAAACAATAAAGTCCTTCGATAATATCCGGAAAACACAAACACAGAAGCTGTAGCCTTATCGGGGATTGAGTTAGCCAAAACACAACCGGATATTTCTGGTTTCATCCAGTCCTATCCGGACAAAGTGGTGTGGAATTCGTATGCAATGGACTGAGAAAATCACAGTAAAAAGGTTTTGGAGAAAAGCAAAGTCTTCTTGTTAGGCAAGTCATAAATGTCATGTATACAAACAGAAATATCATGTTTGTTTGCCGCATTTCCTCTAGCTTTCTCCCTAGAAAATACGAATGTGTGGAGCTGCTGTCTCCATGTGGAACCAATTAGTGCTTCGAAGCACAAAATTAAATGTTCCCTGATAAAAAACATTCAAAACAATAAAGTCCATCAATAATATCCAGAAAACACAAATACAGAGGCTTTCGCAGTATCTGGGATTGAGTTAGCCAAAAAAACATTTTATTTCTGGTTTTATCCAGTTATATCCGGACAAAGTGGTGTGGAATTCGTATGCAATGCACCGAGAAAATCACAGTAAAAATGGTTTAGGAGGAAAGCTACTCTTTTCATTTTGCAAGTGCATAAAATGTCATCTATACAAACAGAAATATTAAGTTTGTTTGCCGCAGTTCCTCTAGCTTTCTCCCTAGAAAATACGAGTGTGTAGAGCTGGTGTCTCCATGTGGAACCAATTAGTGTTTCCAAGCTCAAAATTAAATGTTCCCTGATAAAAAACATTCAAAACAATAAAGTCCATCGATAATATCCAGAAAACACAAACACAGAGGCTGTCGCAATATCTGGGATTGAGTTAGCCAAAACAAACCGGATATTTCTGGTTTCATTTTGTCATATCCAGACAAAGTGGTGTGGAATTCGCATGTAATGGACCCAAAAAATCACAGTAAAGATGGTTTTGGAGGAAATAAAGTCTTTTCGTTAGGCAAGTGCATAAAATGTCATCTATACAAACAGAAATATCATGTTTGTTTGCAGCAGTTCCTCTAGCTTTCTCCTTAGAAAATACGAATGTGTAGATCTGGTGTCTCCATGTGGAACAAATTAGTGTTTCCAAGCACAAAAGTAAATGTTCCCTGATAAGAAACATTCAAAACAATAAAGTCCACCAATAATATCAAGAAAACACAAACACAGAGGCTGTCGCAATATCTGGGATTCAGTTAGCCAAAAAAGAACCGGATATTCCTGCTTTCATCCAGTCATATCAGGAAAAAGTGCTGTGGAATTCGTATGCCTTGGACTGAGAAAATCACAGTAAAAATGGTTTTGGAGGAAAGTAAGTTTTTTCATTAGGCAAGTGCATAAAATGTCATCTATACAAACAGAAATATTATGTTCGTTTGCCGCAGTTCCTCTAGCTTTCTCGCAACAAAATAGGAATGTGTAGAAGTGGTGTCTCCATGTGGAACCAATTAGTGTTTCCAAGCTCAAAATTAAATGTTCCCTGATAAAAAACATTCTAAGCAATAAAGTCCACCAATAAAATCAAGAAAACACAAACAGAGAGGCTGTCGCAATATCTGGGATTGAGTTACCCCAAAAAAACCGGATTTTTCTGCTTTCATCTAGTCATATCTGGACAAACTGGTGTGGAATTCGTATGCAATGGACCGAATAAATCACAGGAAAAATGGTTTTGGAGGAAAGGAAAGACTTTTCGTTAGGCAAGTGCATAAAATGTCATGTATACAAACAGAAATATCATTTTTGTTTGCCGCAGTTCCTCTAACTTTCTTCCTAGAATATACGAATGTGTAGAGCTGGTGTCTCCATGTGGAACCAATTAGTGCTTCCAAGCCCAAAATTAAATATTCTCTGATAAAAAAATTAAAAACAATAAAGTCCATCGATAATATCCAGAAAACACAAACCCAGAGGCTGTAGGAATTCTGGGATTGAGTTAGCCAAAACACCACCGGATATTCTGGTTTCATCCAGTTATATCCGGAAAAAGTGGTGTGGAATTCGTATGCAATGGACCGAGAAAATCACAGTAAAAATGGTTTTGGGAAAAGCAAAGTCTTTTCCTTTGGCAAGTGCATAAAATGTCACCTATATAAACAGAAATATCATGTTTGTTTGACATAGTACCTCTAGCTTTCTGCCTAAAAAATACGAATGCATACAGCTGGTGTCTCCATGTGGAACCAATTAGTGCTTCCAAGCACATAATTAAACGTTGTTTGAATAAGAACATTCAAAAAAGAAAAAAGTCCATCGATAATATCCAGAAAACACAAACACAGAGGCTGTCGCAATATCTGTGATTGGGTTAGCCAATACACAAACGATATTTCTGCTTTCAGCCAGACATATCTGGACAAAGTTGTGTGGAATTCGTATGCAATGGACAGAGAAAATCACAGTAAAGATGCTTTTGGAGGAATGCAAAGTCTTTTTGTTAGGCAAGTGCATAAAATGTCCTCTATACTAACAGAAATATCATGTTTGTTTGCCGCATTTCCTCTAGCTGTCTCACTAGAAAATACGATTGTGTAGAGCTGGTGTCTCCATGTGGAACCAATTAGTGTTTCCCAGCACAAAATTAAACGTTCTTTGAATAAGAACATTCAAAACAATAAAGTCCGTCGATAATATCCGGAAAACACAAACACAGTAGCTGTAGCAATATCGGGGATTGAGTTAGGCAAAACACAACCAGATATTTCTGGTTTCATCCAGTCATATCCGGACAAAGTGGTGTGGAATTCATATGCAATGGACCGAGAAAATCACAGTAAACATGGTTTTGGAGTAAAGCAAAGTATTTCCGTTGTCCAAGTGCATAAAATGTCATGTATACTAACAGAAATATGATGTTTTGCTCCGCAGTTCCTCTTGCTTTCTCCCTAGAAAATAAGTATGTGTAGAGCTGCTGTCTCCATGTGGAACCAATTAATGTTTCCAAGCACAAAAAATTAAATGTTCCCTGATAAAAAAACTTTCAAAAAAGAAAAAGGTCCATCAATAATATCCAGAAAACACAAACAGAAAGGCTGTCGCAATATGTGGGATTGAGTGAGCCAAAAAACAAGTGGATATTTCTGGTTTCATCCAGTCTTATCTGGACAAAGTGGTGTGGAATTCGTATACAATGGATACAGACAATCACAGTAACAATGGTTTTGGAGAAAAGCAATGTCTTTTCATTAGGCAAGTGCATAAAATCTCATCTATACAAACAGAAATAACATGTTTGTTTGCCGCAGTTCCTCTAGCTTTCTCCCTAGAAAATACGAAAGTGTAGAGCTGGTGTCTCCATGTGGTACCAATTAGTGTTTCCCAGTACAAAATTAAATGTCCCCTGATAAAAGCATTCAAAACAATATAGTCCATCGATAATATCCGGAAAAACTAACACAAATGATATTTCTACTTTCATCCAGTAATATCTGGAGAAAGCAGTGTGGAAATCGTATACAAAGCACACAGACAATCACAGTAAAAATGGTTTTGGAGAAAAGCAAAGTCTTTTCCTTAGGCAAGTGCATAAAATGTCACCTATATAAATAGAAATATCATGTTTGTTTGCCACAGTTCCTCTAGCTTTCTCCCTAGAAAATACGAATGTGTAGAACTGGTGTCTCCATGTGGAAAAACTTAATATTTCCAAGCAGAAAAAATTAAATGTTCCCTGATAAAATACATTCAAAACCAAAAGTCCATCGATAATATGCAGAAAACACAAACACAGAGGCTGTCGCACTATCTGGGATTGAGTTAGCCAAATACAACCAGATATTTCTGCTTTCATCCAGTCATATCCGGAAAAAAGGGTTTGCAATTTGTATGCAATGGAAACAGAAAATCACAGTAAAAATGGTTTTGGAGAAAAGCAAAGTATTTCTGTTGGGTAAGTGCATAAAATGTCATTTATACAAACAGAAATATGATGTTTGGTTGCCGCAGTTCCTCTTGCTTTCTCCATAGAAAACACCAATGTGTAGAGCTGGTGTCTCCATGTGGAGCCAATTAGTGTTTCCAAGCAAAAAATTAAATGTTCCCTTATAAAAAACTTTTAAAATAATAAAATATATTGATAATATCCAGAAAACACAAACACAGAGGCTTTCGCAATATCTGGGATTGATTTAGAAAAAACGTAACCTGTGTTTCTGGTTTCATCCAGTCATATCCGGACAAAGTGGTGTGGAATTCGTATGCAATAGACCAGGAACATCACAGTAAAAATAGTTTTGGAGAAAAGCAAAGTCTTTTCGTTAGGCCAGTGCATGAAATGTCAACTATATAAGCAGAAATATCATGTTTGTTTGCCACAGTTCCTCTAGCTTTCTCCCTACAAAATACGAATGTGTAGAGCTTGTGTCTCCATGTGGAATCCATTAGTGTTTCCAAGTACAAAATTAAATGTACCCTGTTAAAAACATTCAAAACAATAAAGTCCTTCGATAATATCCGAAAAAAACTAACACCGAGGCTGTCGCAATATCTGGGATTGAGTTAGCAAAACACAAAGGATACTTCTGGTTTCATCCAGTCATATTATGAGAAAGTGGTGTGGAATTAGTATACAAAGAAAACAGACAATCATAGTAAATATGGTTTTGGAGAAAAACAAATTGTTTCTGTTAGGCAAGTGCATAAAATATCACCTATAAAAACAGAAATATCATGTTTGTTTGTCACAGTTCCTCTAGCTTTCTCCCTATAAAATACCAATGTGTAGAGCTGGTGTCTCCAGGTGGAACCAACTAGTGTTTCCAAGCACAAAATTAAATTTTCCCTGATAAAAAAACATTCAAAACAATAAACTCCATCGATAATATCCAGAAAGCAGAAACACAGCGGCTGTCGGAATATGTGGAATTGGTTAGCCAAAACACAACCGGATGTTTCTGGTTTCATCCAGTCATATTCAGACAAAGTGGTGTGGAATTCGTATGTAATAGACCAGGAACATCACAGTAAAAATAGTTTTGGAGAAAAGCAAAGTCTTTTCGTTAGGCAAGTGCATAAAATGTCACCTATCTAAGCAGAAATATCATGTTTGTTTGCCGCAGTTCCTCTAGCTTTCTCCCTATAAAATACGAATGTGTAGAGCTGGTGTCTCCATGTTTAACCCATTAGTGTTTCCAAGCACAAAATTTAATGTTCCCTTATTAAAAACATTCAAAACAATAAAGTCCATTGATCATATCCAGAAAACACAAACACAAAGGCTGTGGCAATATGTGGGATTGAGTGAGCCAAAACACAAGCGGATACTTCTGGTTTCATCCAGTCTTATCTGGACAAAATGGTGTGGAATTCTTATACAATGGACACAGACAATCACAGTAAAAATGATTTTGGAGAAAAGCAATGTCTTTTCGTTAGGCAAGTGCATAAAATGTCATCTATACAACAAAAATATCATGTTTGTTTGCTGCAATTCCTCTAGTTTTCTCCCTAGAAAATACGAATGTGTAGAGCTGGTGTCTCCATGTGGAACCAATTAGTGTTTCCCAGTACAAAACTAAATGTCCCCTGATAAAAGCATTCAAAACAGTATAGTCCATCGATAATATCCGGGAAAAACAAACCCAGAGGCTGTCGCCATATCTGGGATTGAGTTAGACAAAACACAAATGATATCTGTGGTTTCATCCAGTAATATCCGGAGAAGGCGGTGTGGAAATCGTTTACAATGCACACAGACAATCACAGTAAAAATGGTTTTGGAGAAAAGCAAAGTCTTTTTGTTAGAAAAGTGCATAAAATGTCATCTATACAAACAGAATTATCGCCTTTGTTTTCCCCAGATCCTCTAGCTTTCTCCATAGAAAATACAAATGTGCAGAGCTTGTGTCTCAATGTGGAACCAACTATTGTTTCCCAGCACAAAACTATGGTCCCTGATAAAAAACCTTTAAATCAATAAAGTCCATCAATAATATCCAGAAAACACAAACACAGAGGCTGTTCGCAACATGTGGGATTGAGTTAGCCAAAACACCACTGGATATTTCTGGCTTCATGCAGTCATAACCGGACAAAGTGGTGTGTAATTCGTATGCAATGGATACAGACAATCACAGTAACAATGGTTTTGGAGAAAAGCAAAGTCTTTTCGTTAGGCAAGTGCATAAAATGTCATCTATACAAACAGAAATATCATGTTTGTTCACCACAATTCCTCTAGCTTTCTCCCTAGAATATATGAATGTGTAGAACTGGTGGCTCCATGTGGAACCTATTAGTGTTTCCAAGCACAAAATTAGACGTTCCCTGAAAAAAAAAAACATTCAAAACAATAATGTCCGTCGATAATATCCAGAAAACTCAAACAAAGAAGCTGTCACAATATCTGGGATTGAGTTAGCCAAAACAGAACCGGTTCTTTCTAGTTTCATGAAGACATATCCGGACAAAGTGTTTTGAAATTCGTATACAATGGACACAGACAATCACAGTAAAAATGGTTTTGGAGAAAAGCAAAGTATTTTCGTTAGGCAAGTGCATAAAATGTCACCTATACAAACAGAAATATCATGTTTGTTTGCCACAGTTCCTCTAGCATTCTCACTACAAAATACGAATGTGTAGATCTGGTGTCTCCATGTGGAACCCATTAGTGTTTCCAAGCACAAAATTAAATGTTCCCTGATAAAAAACATTCAAAACAACAAAGTCCAGCGATAATATCCTTAAAACACCAGCAGAGATGCTTTCAGAATATTTGGTATTCAGTTCACCAAAACACAACTGGATATTTAGGTTTCCTCCACTCATATCAGGATGAAGTGGTGTGGTATTCCTATGCAATGGACCGGGAACATCACAGTACAAATGGTTTTGGAGAAAAGCAAACTCTTTTCGTTAGGCAAGTGCATTAACTGTCACCCATAAAAACAGAAATATCATGTTTGTTTGCCGCAGTTCCTCTGATATCTCCGTAGAAAATACGAATGTGTAGAGCTACATTTCTCCATGTTGAACTAATTAGTGTTTCTACGGTACAAAATTAAATGTTCCCTGATAAAAACATTCAAAACAATAAAGTCCATCGATAATATCCAGAAAACACAAACACACAGGCTTTCACAATATTTCGCATTGATAGCCAAAACACAACCGGATATTTCTGGTTTCATCCAGTCATATACGGACAAACTGGTGTGGAATTCGTATGCAATGGACCAAGAAAAATAAGAGTAAAAATGGTTTTGGAGAAAAGTAAAGTCTTTTCCTTCGGCAAGTGCATAAAATGTCATCTATACAAACAGAAATGTCATGTTTGTTTGCCGCAATTCCTCTAGCTTTCTCCATAGAAAATACGATTGTGTAGAGCTGGTGTCTCCATGTGGAATCAACTAGTGTTTTCCAGCACAAAATTAAATTTTCCCTGATAAAAACATTCAAAACCCTAAAGTCCATTGATAATATTCGGAAAACACAAACACACAGGCTTTCACAATATTTCGGATTGAGTAAGCCAAAACACAACCGCATATATCTGGTTTCGCCCAGTCATATCCAGACAAACTGGTGTGTAATTCGTATGCAATGAACCAAAAAAATCACAGTAAAAATGGTTTTAGAGAAAAGCAAAGTCTTTTCCTTCAGCAAAAGCATAAAATGTCATCTATACAAATAGAAATATCATGTTTGTTTGCCGCAGTTCCTCTAGCTTTCTCCCTAGAAAATATGAATGTGTAGAGCTATTGTCTCCATGTGGAACCAATTGGTGTTTCTTTGGTAAAAAATTAAATGTTCCGTGATAAAAACATTGAAAACAATAAATTCCATCAAAAATATCCAGAAAACACAAACCCAGCGTCTTTCACAATATTTCGCATTGAGTTAGCCAAAACAGAAACGGATATTTCTGCTTCCATCCAGGCATATCCGGACAAGCTGGTGTGGAATTCGTATGCAATGGACCGAAAACATCACAGTAAAAATGGTTTTGGAGAAAAGCAAAGTCTTTTTGTTAGGCAAGTGCATAAAATGTCATCTATTCAAACAGAACTGTCATGTTTGTTTGCTGCAAGTTCCTCTAGATTTCTCCCTAGAAAATACGAATGTTTAGAGCTCGTGTCTCCATGTGGAATCAAAGAGTGCTTCCCAGCACATAATTAAATGTTCCCTGATAAAAAACAATCAAAACAATAAAGTCCATTGATAATATCCGGAAAACACAAACACAGAGGCTCTAGCAATATCTGGGATTGAGTTAGCCAAAACACAACAGGATATTTCTGTTTTCATCCAGGCATATCCGGTCAAATTCATGTGGAATTCGTTTGCAATGGACCGAGAAAATTAGAGTAAAAATGGTTTTGGTGAAAAGCAAAGTCTTTTCTTTAGGCAAGTGCATAAAATGCCACCGATACAAACAGAAATATCATGTTTGTTTGCTGCAGTTTCTCTAGACTTCTCCCTAGAAAATACGAATGTGTAGAGCTGGTGTCTCCATGTGCAACCAATTAGTGTTTCTGAGCAAAAAATAAAATGTTCCCTGATAAAAAATATTCAAAACAATAAAGTCCATTGATAATTTCCAGAAATCGCAAACACAGAGCCTGTAGCAATTTCTGGGATTGAGTTACCAAAAAAAAACCGGATATTTCTGGTTTCATCCAGTCATATCCTGACAAAGTGGTATAGAATTCATATGCAACGGACCGAGAAAATCACAGTAAAAATGGAGTTGGAGAAAAGCAAAGTCTTTTCATTGGGCAAGTGCATAAAAAATCATGTATACAAGCAGAAATATCATGTTTGTTTTCCACAGTTCCTCTAGCTTCCACCATAGAAAATATGAATATTTAGAGCTGGTGTCTCCCTGTGGAGTCAAGTAGTGATTCCCAGCACAAAATTAAATGTTCCCTGATAAAAAACATTCAAAACAATAAAGTCTGTCGATAATATCCGGAAAAAATTAACACAGAGCCTGTAGCAATATCTGGGATTCAGTTAGCCAAAACACAACAGCATATTTCTGGTTTCATTCCATCATACCCGGAAAAGTGGTGCGGAATTCATATGCAATGGACCGAGAAAAGCAGAGTAAAAATGGTTTTGGAGAAAAGCAAAGTCTTTTCATCAGGCAAGTGTATAAAATGTCATCTATTCAAACAGAAATATCAAGTTTGTTTGCCACAGTTCCTCTAGCTTTCTCCATAGAAAATAGGAATGTGTAGAGCTGGTGTCTCCATGTGGAACCAATTAGTGTTTTTAAGTTACAAAATTAAATATTCCCTGATGAAAACATTCAAAACAATAAAGTCCATCAATAATATCCAGAAAACACAAACACAGAGGCTGTAGAAATATCTAGGATTGAGTTAGCGAAAAAACAGCCGGATATTTCTGGTTTCATGCAGTCATGTCCGGACCAAGTGGTGTGGAATTCGTATGCAATGGACCGAGAAAATCACAGTACAAATGGTTTTGGAGAAAAGCAGTCTATTCTTTAGGCAAGTGCATACCACCTATACAAACAGAAATATCATGTTTGTTTGCTGCAGTTCCTCTAGATTTCTCCCTAGAAAATACGAATGTTTAGAGCTCGTGTCTCCATGTTGAACTAACTAGTGTTCTACGGTACAAAATTCAATGTTCCATGATAAAAAATTTCAAAACAATAGAGTCCATCAATAATATCCAGAAAACACAAACACAGAGGCTTTCACAATATTTCGATTGAGTTAGCCAAAACACAACCGGATATTTCTGGTTTCATCCAGTCATATCCAGACAAACTCGTGTGGAATTCGTATGCAATGGACCGAGAAAATCAGAACAAAAATAGTTTTGGAGAAAAGTAAAGTCTTTTCCTTAGGCAAGTGTATAAAATGTCAGCTATTCAAACAGAAACATAATGTTTGTTTCCCGCAGTCCCTCTAGCTTTCTCCCTAGGAATTGTGAATATGTAGATCTGGTGTCTCCATGTGGAACCAGTTAGTGTTTCCGAGCAAAAAATAAAATGTTCCCTGATAAAAAATATTGAAAACAATAAAGTCCATTGACAATTTCCAGAAATCACAAACACAGAGCCTGTAGCAATTACTGGGATTGAGTTAGCCAAAACACAACCGGATATTTCTGGTTTCATCCAGTCATATACGGACAAACTGGTATGGAATTCATACGCAATGGACGGAGAAAATCACAGTAAAAATGGTTTTGGAGAAAAGCAAAGTGTTTCGTTAAGCAAGTGCATAAAATGTCATCTATACAAACAGAAATATCATGTTTGTTTGCCACAGTTCCTCTAGCTTTCTCCCTAGAAAATACGAATGTGTAGAGCTGGTGTCTCCATGTCGAACCAATTAGTGTTTCTACGGTACAAAATTAAATGTTCCCTGATAAAAACATTGAAAATAATAAATTCCATCAGTAATATCCAGAAAACACAAACACAGAGGCTTTCACAATATTTCAGATTGAGTTAGCCATAACACAACCGGATATTTCTGCTTCCATCCAGGCATATCCAGACAAAGTCGTGTGGAATTCGTATGTAATGGACCGAAAACATCACAGTAAAATTGTTTTAGAGAAAATCAAAGTCTTTTTGTTAGGCAAGGGCATAAAATGTCATCTATACATACAGAAATATCATGTTTGTTTGCCGCAGTTCCTCTAGCTTTCTCCCTAGAAAATACGAATGTGTGGAGCTGGTGTCTCCATGTGGAACCAATTGGTGTTTTTTTGGTAAAAAATTAAATGTTCCGTGATAAAAACATTGAAAACAATAAATTCCATCAAAAATATCCAGAAAACACAAACCCAGTGTCTTTCACTATATTTCGCATTGAGTTAGCCAAAACAGAAACGGATATTTCTGCTTCCATCCAGGCATATCCGGACAAGCTGGTGTGGAATTCGTATGCAATGGACCGAAAACATCACAGTAAAAATGGTTTTGGAGAAAAGCAAAGTCTTTTTGTTAGGCAAGTGCATAAAATGTCATCTATTTAAACAGAACTGTCATGTTTGTTTGCTGCAAGTTCCTCTAGATTTCTCCCTAGAAAATGCGAATGTTTAGAGCTCATGTCTCCATGTGGAATCAAATAGTGCTTCCCAGCACATAATTAAATGTTCCCTAATAAAAAACAATCAAAACAATAAAGTCCATTGATAATATCCGGAAAACACAAACACAGAGGCTCTAGCAATATCTGGGATTGAGTTAGCCAAAACACAACAGGATATTTCTGTTTTCATCCAGGCATATCCCGTCAAATTCGTGTGGAATTCGTTTGTAATAGACCGAGAAAATCAGAGTAAAAATGGTTTTGGTGAAAAGCAAAGTCTTTTCTTTAGGCAAGTGCATAAAATGTCATCTATACAAACTGAAATATCATGTTTGTTTGCCAAAGTTCCTCTAGCTTCCTCCCTAGAAAATATGAATGTGTAGAGCTGGTGTCTCCCTGTGGAGTCAAGTAGTGATTCCCAGCTAAAATTAAATGTTCCCTGATAAAAAAAATTCAAAACAATAAAGTCTGTCGATAATATGCGGAAAACATTAACACAGAGTCTGTAGCAATATCTGTTATTCAGTTAGCCAAAAAACAACAGGATATTTCTGGTTTCATTCAATCATACCCGGACAAAGTGGAGTGGAATTCATATGCAATGGACCGAGAAAATCACAGTAAAAATGGTTTTGGAGAAAAGCAATGTCGTTTCTTTTGGCAAATGCGTAAAATGTCATCTATGCAAAGAGAAATATCATGTTTTCTTGATGCAGTTGCTCTGGCTTTCTGCGTAGAAAATACGAATGTGTAGAGCTGGTGTCTACATGTGGAACCAACTAGTGTTTCCAAGCACAAAATTAAATGTTCCCTGATTAAAAACATTTAAAACAATAAAGTCCGTTGATAATATCCGGAAAACAGAAACACTGGTGCTGTAGAAATATCTGGGATTGAGTTAGCCAAAACACAACCGGTTTTTCTGATTTCATCCAGTCATATGCAGAAAAAGTGTTGTGGTATTCGCATGCAATGGACTCAGAAAATCAGAGTACAAATGGTTTGGAGAAAAGCAAAGTTTTCTTTAGGCAAGTGCATAAAAGGTCATCTATAGAAACAGAAATATCATGTTTGTTTGCTGCAGGTCCTCTAGATTTCTCCCTAGAAAATACGAATGTATAGAGCTGGTTTTCTCCATGTTGAACTAATTAGTGTTTCTACGGTAGAAAATTAAATGTTCCCTGAAAAAAACAGTCAAAACAATAAAGTCCTTCGGTAATATCCAGAAAAAACAAACACAGAGCCTTTCACAATATTTCACATTGAGTTAGCCAAAACACAACCGGATATTTCTGTTTCCATCCATACATATCCAGACAAAGTTTTGTTGAATTCGTATGCAATGGACCGAGAAAATCACAGTAAAAATGGTTGTGGAGAAAAGCAAAGTCTTTTTGTTAGATAAGTGCATAAAATGTCATCTATAAAAACAGAAATATCATGTTGGTATGCCGCAGTTCCTCTAGCTTTCTCCCTAGAAAATACGAATGTGTAGAGCTGGTGTCTCCATGTGGAACCAATTAGAGTTTCTATGGTACAAAATTAAATATTCCCTGATAAATCAGTCAAAACAATAAAGTCCAAAGATAATATTCGGAAAACACAAACACAGATGCTGTAGCAATATCCGGGATTGAGTTAGCCAAAACACAACCGGTTTTTTTCTGGTTTCATCCATCATATCTGGACAATGTGGTGTGGTATTCGCATGCAATGGACTGAGAAAATCAGAGTCAAAATGGTTTTGGAGAAAAGCAAAGTATTTTCTTTGGAAAGTGCATAAAATGTCATCTATACAAACAGAAATATCAGGTTTGTTTGCCGCAGTTCCTCTAGCTTTCTCCCTAGAAAATATGAATGCGTAGAGCTGGTGTCTCCATGTTGAACGAATCAGTGTTTCTGCAGTAAATTAAATGTTCCCTGATAAAAAATTTCCAAACTATAAAGTCCATCGATAATATCCAGAAAAAAAAAAAAACACAGAGGTTTTCACAATATTTCGAATTGAGTTAGAGAAAACATAACCGCATATTTCTGTTTTCATCCAGGTATATCCGGTCAAAGTGGTGTGGAATTCGTACTCAATGGACTGAGAAAAATCGCATTAAAAATGGTTATGCAGAAAAGCATAGTCTTTTCGTTAGGCAAGTGCCTAAAATGTCATCTATACAAAGAGAAATATCGTGTTTGTTTGCCACAGTTCCTCTAGCTTTCTCCTTAGAAAATAGGAATATGTAGAGCTGGTGTCTCCATGTTGAACCAATTAATGTTTCCTAGCACGAAATTAAATGTTCCCTGATAAAAATATTCAAAATAATAAAGTCCGTTGATAATATCCGGAAAACACAAACACAGAGCCTGTAGCAATATCTGGGATTGAGTTAGCCAAAACACAACCGGATATTTCTGGTTTCATCCAGTCATGTCGGGACAAAGTGATGTGGAATTCGGATGCAATGGACTAAGAAAATCAGAGTAAAAATGGTTTTGGAGAAAAGCAAATTTTTTCATTGGGCAAGTGCATTAAATATCATCTATACAAACAGAAATATCATGTTTGTTTGCCGCAGTTCCTCTAGATTTCTCCCTAGAAAATATGAATGTGTAGAGCTTGTGTCTCCATGTTGAATGAATTAGTATTTCTAGGGTACAAAATTAAATCTTCCCTGATGAAATCATTCAAAACAATAAAGTCCATCGATAATATCCAGAAAAAACAAACACAGAGGCTTTCACAATATTTCGGATTGAGTTAGCCAAAACACCACCAGATATTTCCGGTTTCATCCAGTCATACCCCAACAAAATGGTGTGGAATTCCTATGAAATGGAATGAAAAAATCAGAGTAAAAATGGGTTTGGAGAAAAGCAAAGTCTTTTCCTTCGGCCAGTGCATAAAATGTCATCTATTCAAACAGAAATATCATATTTGTTTCCTGCAGTTCCTCAAGCTTTCTCCCTAGAAAATATGCATCTGAAGAGCTGGTGTCTCAAGTGGAATCAACTAGTGTTTTCCAGCACAAAATTAAATGTTCCCTGATAAACAACATTCAAAACAGTAAAGTCTGTTAATACTATCCGGAAAACACAAACACAGAAGCTGTATCAATACCTGGGATTGAGTTAGCCAAAATATAACTGGATATTTCTGGTTTCATCCAGCCATATCCGGACAAACTGGCGTGAAATTCATATGCAATGGACCGAGAAAATCACAGTAAACACGGGTTTGGAGAAAAGCAATGTCTTTTCCGTCGGCCAGTGCATAAAATGTCATCTATTCAAATAGAAATATCATCTTTGTTTGCCGCAGTTCTTCTTGCTTTCTCCCTAGAAAATACGAATGTGTAGAGCTGGAGTCTCCATGTGGAACCAATTAGTGTTTCCATGGTCCAAATTAAATGATCCCTGATAAAGCACATTCAAAACAATAAAGTCCATTGATAATATCCAGAAAACACAAACACAGGGTCAGTAGCAATATCTGGGATTTAGTTATCCAAAACACAACCGGATATTACTGGTTTCATCCAGTCATGTCCGGACAAACTGGTGTGGAATTCGTATGCACTGAACCAGGAAAATCACAGTAATATGCTTTTGGAGAAAAGCATTGTCTTCTCCTTCAGAAAGTGCATAAAATGTCATCTATACAAACAGAAATATCATGTTTGTTTGCTGCAGTTCCTCTAGCATTCTCCCTGCAAAATACGAATGTCTAGAGCTGGTGTCTCCATGTGGAACCAATTACTGTTTAAAGCACAAAATTAAATGTTCCCTGATAAAAACCATTCAAAACAGTAACTCCCTTGATAATATCCGGTAAACACAAACACAGAATCTATATCAATATCTGGGACTGAGTTAGCCAAAACACAACTGGATACTTCTGGATTCATCCATTCATATCCGGACAAAGTGGTGTGGAATTCGTATGCAATGGACCTAGATAATCACAGTAAAAATGGTTTTGGAGGAAAGGAATCTTTTCGTTAGGCAAGTGCATAAAATGTCATTTATACTAACAGAAATGTCATGTTGGTTTGCCACAGTTCCTCTAGCTTCCTCCCTAGAAAATAAGAATGTGTAGATCTGGTGTCTCCATGTGGAACCAATTAGTGTTTCCCAGCACGCAATTAAATGTTCCCTGATATAAAACATTCAAAACAATAAAGTCCGTTGATAATATCCGGAAAAAACAAACACAGAGGCTGTAGCAATGTCTGGGATTGAGTTATCGAAAACACAACCGGATATTTCTGGTTTCATCCAGTCATGTCCGGACAAAGTGGTGTGAAATTCGTATGCAATGGACTGAGAAAATGACAGTAAAAATGGTTGTGGAGAAAAGCAAAGTCTTTTTGTTAGATAAGTGCATAAAATGTCATCTATAAAAACAGAAATATCATCTTTGTTTGCCGCAGTTACTCTAGCTTTCTCCCTAGAAAATACGAATGTGTAGAGCTGGTGTCTCCATGTGGAATCAACTAGTATTTCCCAGCACAAAAATAAATGTTCCCTGATAAAAAACATTGAAAACAATAAAGTCCGTTGATAATATCCAGAAAACACAAACACATAGTCTTTCACAATATTTCGGATTGACATAGCCAAAGCACAATCGGATATTTCTAGTTTCATCCTGTCATGTCCGGACAAAGTGGTGTGAAATTCGTATGCAATGGACTGAGAAAATGACAGTAAAAATGGTTTGGGGGAAAAGCAAAGACTTTTCATTAGGCAAGTGCATAAAATGTCATCTATACAAACAGAAATATCATGTTTGTTTGCCAAGGTTTCTCTAGCTTTCTCCCTAAAAATTGCTAATGTCTAGAGCTGGTGTCTCCATGTTGAACGAATTAGTATTTCTACGGTACAAAATTAAATGTTCCCTGATAAAAACATTCAAAACAATAAAGTCCATCGATAATATCCAGAAAAAACAAACACAGAGACTTTCACAATATTTCGGATGCAGTTACCAAAACACAACCGGATATTTCTGGTTTCTTCCAGTCATATCCAGACAAAGTGATGTCAATTCGTATGCAATGGACTGAGAAAATCAGAGTAAAAAATGGTTTTGTTGAAAAGCAAATTCTTTTCGTTAAGGAAGTACATAAAATATCATCTATAAAAACAGAAATATCATGTTTGTTTGCTGCTGTTCCTCCAGCTTATTCCTAGAAAATACGAATGTGTAGAGCTGGTGTCTCCATGTTGAACTAATTAGTGTTCCTACGGTACAAAATTCAATGTTCCCTGATAAAAAATTTCAAAACAATAAAGTCCATCGATAATATCCAGAAAACACAAACACAGGCTGTAGCAATATCTGGGATTGAGTTAGCCAAAACACAATCGGATATTTCTGGTTTCATCCGGTCATATCCGCTCAAAGTGGTGTGGAATTCGTATGCAATGGACTGAGAATATCACAGTAAAAATGATTTTGGAGAAATGCAAAGTCTTTTCGTCAGGCCAGTGCATAAAATGTCATGCATACAAACAGAAATATCATGTTTGTTTGCCGCAGTTTCACTAGCTTTCTCCCTAGAAAATACGAATGTGTAGAGCAGGGGTCTCATAGTGGAACCAATTAGTGCTTCATAGCTCAAAATTAAGTGTTCCCTAATAAAAAACATTCAAAAGAATAAAGTCCATTGATAATATCCGGAAAACAGAAACACAGAGGCTGCAGCAATATCTGGGATTGAGTTAGCCAAAACAAACCGGATATTTCTGGTTTCATCCAGTCATATCCGGACAGAGTGGTGTGGAATTCGTATACAATGGACTGAGAAAATCACAGTAAAAATGGTTTTGGAGAAAAGCAAAGGCTTTTCGTTAGGCAAGTGCATAAAATGTCATGTATACAAACAGAAATATCATGTTTGTTTGCCGCAATTCTTCTAACTTTCTCCCTGGAAAATAAGAATCTGTAGAGCTGGTGTTTCCATGTGCAATCAACTAGTGTTTACTAGCACAGAATTAAATGTTCCCTGATAAAAAACATTCAAAAAAATAAAGTCCATCGAAAGTATCTGGAAAACACAAGCACAGAGCCTGTAGCAGTATGTGGGATTGAGTTAGCCAAAACACAACCGGATATGTCTGTTTTCATCCAGTCATATCCGGAAAAAGTCGTGTGGAATTCGTATGCAATGGACCAAAAAATCACAGTAAAAATGGTTTTGGAGAAAAGCAAAGTCTTTTCTTTAGGCAATTGCATAAAATGTCATCTATACAAACAGAAATATCATGTTTGTTTGCCACATTTCTTCCAGCTTTCTCCCTAGAAAATTGAATCTGTAGAGCTGGTGTCTCCAAGTGAAATCAACTAGTGATTCCCAGCACAAAATTAAGTGTTCCCTAATAAAAAACTTTCTAAAAAATAAAGTCCGTTGATAATATCTGGAAAACACAAACACAGAGGCTGTAGCAATATCTGGGATTGAGTTAGCCAAAACACAACCGGATATTTCTGGTTTCATCCAGTCATGTCGGGACAAAGTGATGTGGAATTCGGATGCAATGGACTAAGAAAATCAGAGTAAAAATGGTTTTGGAGAAAAGCAAATTTTTTCATTGGGCAAGTGCATTAAATATCATCTATACAAACAGAAATATCATGTTTGTTTGCCGCAGTTCCTCTAGATTTCTCCCTAGAAAATATGAATGTGTAGAGCTTGTGTCTCCATGTTGAATGAATTAGTATTTCTAGGGTACAAAATTAAATCTTCCCTGATGAAATCATTCAAAACAATAAAGTCCATCGATAATATCCAGAAAAAACAAACACAGAGGCTTTCACAATATTTCGGATTGAGTTAGCCAAAACACCACCAGATATTTCCGGTTTCATCCAGTCATACCCCAACAAAATGGTGTGGAATTCCTATGAAATGGAATGAAAAAATCAGAGTAAAAATGGGTTTGGAGAAAAGCAAAGTCTTTTCCTTCGGCCAGTGCATAAAATGTCATCTATTCAAACAGAAATATCATATTTGTTTCCTGCAGTTCCTCAAGCTTTCTCCCTAGAAAATATGCATCTGTAGAGCTGGTGTCTCAAGTGGAATCAACTAGTGTTTTCCAGCACAAAATTAAATGTTCCCTGATAAACAACATTCAAAACAGTAAAGTCTGTTAATACTATCCGGAAAACACAAACACAGAAGCTGTATCAATACCTGGGATTGAGTTAGCCAAAATATAACTGGATATTTCTGGTTTCATCCAGCCATATCCGGACAAACTGGCGTGAAATTCATATGCAATGGACCGAGAAAATCACAGTAAACACGGGTTTGGAGAAAAGCAATGTCTTTTCCGTCGGCCAGTGCATAAAATGTCATCTATTCAAATAGAAATATCATCTTTGTTTGCCGCAGTTCTTCTTGCTTTCTCCCTAGAAAATACGAATGTGTAGAGCTGGAGTCTCCATGTGGAACCAATTAGTGTTTCCATGGTCCAAATTAAATGATCCCTGATAAAGCACATTCAAAACAATAAAGTCCATTGATAATATCCAGAAAACACAAACACAGGGTCAGTAGCAATATCTGGGATTTAGTTATCCAAAACACAACCGGATATTACTGGTTTCATCCAGTCATGTCCGGACAAACTGGTGTGGAATTCGTATGCACTGAACCAGGAAAATCACAGTAATATGCTTTTGGAGAAAAGCATTGTCTTCTCCTTCAGAAAGTGCATAAAATGTCATCTATACAAACAGAAATATCATGTTTGTTTGCTGCAGTTCCTCTAGCATTCTCCCTGCAAAATACGAATGTCTAGAGCTGGTGTCTCCATGTGGAACCAATTACTGTTTAAAGCACAAAATTAAATGTTCCCTGATAAAAACCATTCAAAACAGTAACTCCCTTGATAATATCCGGTAAACACAAACACAGAATCTATATCAATATCTGGGACTGAGTTAGCCAAAACACAACTGGATACTTCTGGATTCATCCATTCATATCCGGACAAAGTGGTGTGGAATTCGTATGCAATGGACCTAGATAATCACAGTAAAAATGGTTTTGGAGGAAAGGAATCTTTTCGTTAGGCAAGTGCATAAAATGTCATTTATACTAACAGAAATGTCATGTTGGTTTGCCACAGTTCCTCTAGCTTCCTCCCTAGAAAATAAGAATGTGTAGATCTGGTGTCTCCATGTGGAACCAATTAGTGTTTCCCAGCACGCAATTAAATGTTCCCTGATATAAAACATTCAAAACAATAAAGTCCGTTGATAATATCCGGAAAAAACAAACACAGAGGCTGTAGCAATGTCTGGGATTGAGTTATCGAAAACACAACCGGATATTTCTGGTTTCATCCAGTCATGTCCGGACAAAGTGGTGTGAAATTCGTATGCAATGGACTGAGAAAATGACAGTAAAAATGGTTGTGGAGAAAAGCAAAGTCTTTTTGTTAGATAAGTGCATAAAATGTCATCTATAAAAACAGAAATATCATCTTTGTTTGCCGCAGTTACTCTAGCTTTCTCCCTAGAAAATACGAATGTGTAGAGCTGGTGTCTCCATGTGGAATCAACTAGTATTTCCCAGCACAAAAATAAATGTTCCCTGATAAAAAACATTGAAAACAATAAAGTCCGTTGATAATATCCAGAAAACACAAACACATAGTCTTTCACAATATTTCGGATTGACATAGCCAAAGCACAATCGGATATTTCTAGTTTCATCCTGTCATGTCCGGACAAAGTGGTGTGAAATTCGTATGCAATGGACTGAGAAAATGACAGTAAAAATGGTTTGGGGGAAAAGCAAAGACTTTTCATTAGGCAAGTGCATAAAATGTCATCTATACAAACAGAAATATCATGTTTGTTTGCCAAGGTTTCTCTAGCTTTCTCCCTAAAAATTGCTAATGTCTAGAGCTGGTGTCTCCATGTTGAACGAATTAGTATTTCTACGGTACAAAATTAAATGTTCCCTGATAAAAACATTCAAAACAATAAAGTCCATCGATAATATCCAGAAAAAACAAACACAGAGACTTTCACAATATTTCGGATGCAGTTACCAAAACACAACCGGATATTTCTGGTTTCTTCCAGTCATATCCAGACAAAGTGATGTCAATTCGTATGCAATGGACTGAGAAAATCAGAGTAAAAAATGGTTTTGTTGAAAAGCAAATTCTTTTCGTTAAGGAAGTACATAAAATATCATCTATAAAAACAGAAATATCATGTTTGTTTGCTGCTGTTCCTCCAGCTTATTCCTAGAAAATACGAATGTGTAGAGCTGGTGTCTCCATGTTGAACTAATTAGTGTTCCTACGGTACAAAATTCAATGTTCCCTGATAAAAAATTTCAAAACAATAAAGTCCATCGATAATATCCAGAAAACACAAACACAGGCTGTAGCAATATCTGGGATTGAGTTAGCCAAAACACAATCGGATATTTCTGGTTTCATCCGGTCATATCCGCTCAAAGTGGTGTGGAATTCGTATGCAATGGACTGAGAATATCACAGTAAAAATGATTTTGGAGAAATGCAAAGTCTTTTCGTCAGGCCAGTGCATAAAATGTCATGCATACAAACAGAAATATCATGTTTGTTTGCCGCAGTTTCACTAGCTTTCTCCCTAGAAAATACGAATGTGTAGAGCAGGGGTCTCATAGTGGAACCAATTAGTGCTTCATAGCTCAAAATTAAGTGTTCCCTAATAAAAAACATTCAAAAGAATAAAGTCCATTGATAATATCCGGAAAACAGAAACACAGAGGCTGCAGCAATATCTGGGATTGAGTTAGCCAAAACAAACCGGATATTTCTGGTTTCATCCAGTCATATCCGGACAGAGTGGTGTGGAATTCGTATACAATGGACTGAGAAAATCACAGTAAAAATGGTTTTGGAGAAAAGCAAAGGCTTTTCGTTAGGCAAGTGCATAAAATGTCATGTATACAAACAGAAATATCATGTTTGTTTGCCGCAATTCTTCTAACTTTCTCCCTGGAAAATAAGAATCTGTAGAGCTGGTGTTTCCATGTGCAATCAACTAGTGTTTACTAGCACAGAATTAAATGTTCCCTGATAAAAAACATTCAAAAAAATAAAGTCCATCGAAAGTATCTGGAAAACACAAGCACAGAGCCTGTAGCAGTATGTGGGATTGAGTTAGCCAAAACACAACCGGATATGTCTGTTTTCATCCAGTCATATCCGGAAAAAGTCGTGTGGAATTCGTATGCAATGGACCAAAAAATCACAGTAAAAATGGTTTTGGAGAAAAGCAAAGTCTTTTCTTTAGGCAATTGCATAAAATGTCATCTATACAAACAGAAATATCATGTTTGTTTGCCACATTTCTTCCAGCTTTCTCCCTAGAAAATTGAATCTGTAGAGCTGGTGTCTCCAAGTGAAATCAACTAGTGATTCCCAGCACAAAATTAAGTGTTCCCTAATAAAAAACTTTCTAAAAAATAAAGTCCGTTGATAATATCTGGAAAACACAAACACAGAGGCTGTAGCAATATCTGGGATTGAGTTAGCCAAAACACAACCGGATATTTCTGGTTTCATCCAGTCATGTCGGGACAAAGTGATGTGGAATTCGGATGCAATGGACTAAGAAAATCAGAGTAAAAATGGTTTTGGAGAAAAGCAAATTTTTTCATTGGGCAAGTGCATTAAATATCATCTATACAAACAGAAATATCATGTTTGTTTGCCGCAGTTCCTCTAGATTTCTCCCTAGAAAATATGAATGTGTAGAGCTTGTGTCTCCATGTTGAATGAATTAGTATTTCTAGGGTACAAAATTAAATCTTCCCTGATGAAATCATTCAAAACAATAAAGTCCATCGATAATATCCAGAAAAAACAAACACAGAGGCTTTCACAATATTTCGGATTGAGTTAGCCAAAACACCACCAGATATTTCCGGTTTCATCCAGTCATACCCCAACAAAATGGTGTGGAATTCCTATGAAATGGAATGAAAAAATCAGAGTAAAAATGGGTTTGGAGAAAAGCAAAGTCTTTTCCTTCGGCCAGTGCATAAAATGTCATCTATTCAAACAGAAATATCATATTTGTTTCCTGCAGTTCCTCAAGCTTTCTCCCTAGAAAATATGCATCTGTAGAGCTGGTGTCTCAAGTGGAATCAACTAGTGTTTTCCAGCACAAAATTAAATGTTCCCTGATAAACAACATTCAAAACAGTAAAGTCTGTTAATACTATCCGGAAAACACAAACACAGAAGCTGTATCAATACCTGGGATTGAGTTAGCCAAAATATAACTGGATATTTCTGGTTTCATCCAGCCATATCCGGACAAACTGGCGTGAAATTCATATGCAATGGACCGAGAAAATCACAGTAAACACGGGTTTGGAGAAAAGCAATGTCTTTTCCGTCGGCCAGTGCATAAAATGTCATCTATTCAAATAGAAATATCATCTTTGTTTGCCGCAGTTCTTCTTGCTTTCTCCCTAGAAAATACGAATGTGTAGAGCTGGAGTCTCCATGTGGAACCAATTAGTGTTTCCATGGTCCAAATTAAATGATCCCTGATAAAGCACATTCAAAACAATAAAATCCATTGATAATATCCAGAAAACACAAACACAGGGTCAGTAGCAATATCTGGGATTTAGTTATCCAAAACACAACCGGATATTACTGGTTTCATCCAGTCATGTCCGGACAAACTGGTGTGGAATTCGTATGCACTGAACCAGGAAAATCACAGTAATATGCTTTTGGAGAAAAGCATTGTCTTCTCCTTCAGAAAGTGCATAAAATGTCATCTATACAAACAGAAATATCATGTTTGTTTGCTGCAGTTCCTCTAGCATTCTCCCTGCAAAATACGAATGTCTAGAGCTGGTGTCTCCATGTGGAACCAATTACTGTTTAAAGCACAAAATTAAATGTTCCCTGATAAAAACCATTCAAAACAGTAACTCCCTTGATAATATCCGGTAAACACAAACACAGAATCTATATCAATATCTGGGACTGAGTTAGCCAAAACACAACTGGATACTTCTGGATTCATCCATTCATATCCGGACAAAGTGGTGTGGAATTCGTATGCAATGGACCTAGATAATCACAGTAAAAATGGTTTTGGAGGAAAGGAATCTTTTCGTTAGGCAAGTGCATAAAATGTCATTTATACTAACAGAAATGTCATGTTGGTTTGCCACAGTTCCTCTAGCTTCCTCCCTAGAAAATAAGAATGTGTAGATCTGGTGTCTCCATGTGGAACCAATTAGTGTTTCCCAGCACGCAATTAAATGTTCCCTGATATAAAACATTCAAAACAATAAAGTCCGTTGATAATATCCGGAAAAAACAAACACAGAGGCTGTAGCAATGTCTGGGATTGAGTTATCGAAAACACAACCGGATATTTCTGGTTTCATCCAGTCATGTCCGGACAAAGTGGTGTGAAATTCGTATGCAATGGACTGAGAAAATGACAGTAAAAATGGTTGTGGAGAAAAGCAAAGTCTTTTTGTTAGATAAGTGCATAAAATGTCATCTATAAAAACAGAAATATCATCTTTGTTTGCCGCAGTTACTCTAGCTTTCTCCCTAGAAAATACGAATGTGTAGAGCTGGTGTCTCCATGTGGAATCAACTAGTATTTCCCAGCACAAAAATAAATGTTCCCTGATAAAAAACATTGAAAACAATAAAGTCCGTTGATAATATCCAGAAAACACAAACACATAGTCTTTCACAATATTTCGGATTGACATAGCCAAAGCACAATCGGATATTTCTAGTTTCATCCTGTCATGTCCGGACAAAGTGGTGTGAAATTCGTATGCAATGGACTGAGAAAATGACAGTAAAAATGGTTTGGGGGAAAAGCAAAGACTTTTCATTAGGCAAGTGCATAAAATGTCATCTATACAAACAGAAATATCATGTTTGTTTGCCAAGGTTTCTCTAGCTTTCTCCCTAAAAATTGCTAATGTCTAGAGCTGGTGTCTCCATGTTGAACGAATTAGTATTTCTACGGTACAAAATTAAATGTTCCCTGATAAAAACATTCAAAACAATAAAGTCCATCGATAATATCCAGAAAAAACAAACACAGAGACTTTCACAATATTTCGGATGCAGTTACCAAAACACAACCGGATATTTCTGGTTTCTTCCAGTCATATCCAGACAAAGTGATGTCAATTCGTATGCAATGGACTGAGAAAATCAGAGTAAAAAATGGTTTTGTTGAAAAGCAAATTCTTTTCGTTAAGGAAGTACATAAAATATCATCTATAAAAACAGAAATATCATGTTTGTTTGCTGCTGTTCCTCCAGCTTATTCCTAGAAAATACGAATGTGTAGAGCTGGTGTCTCCATGTTGAACTAATTAGTGTTCCTACGGTACAAAATTCAATGTTCCCTGATAAAAAATTTCAAAACAATAAAGTCCATCGATAATATCCAGAAAACACAAACACAGGCTGTAGCAATATCTGGGATTGAGTTAGCCAAAACACAATCGGATATTTCTGGTTTCATCCGGTCATATCCGCTCAAAGTGGTGTGGAATTCGTATGCAATGGACTGAGAATATCACAGTAAAAATGATTTTGGAGAAATGCAAAGTCTTTTCGTCAGGCCAGTGCATAAAATGTCATGCATACAAACAGAAATATCATGTTTGTTTGCCGCAGTTTCACTAGCTTTCTCCCTAGAAAATACGAATGTGTAGAGCAGGGGTCTCATAGTGGAACCAATTAGTGCTTCATAGCTCAAAATTAAGTGTTCCCTAATAAAAAACATTCAAAAGAATAAAGTCCATTGATAATATCCGGAAAACAGAAACACAGAGGCTGCAGCAATATCTGGGATTGAGTTAGCCAAAACAAACCGGATATTTCTGGTTTCATCCAGTCATATCCGGACAGAGTGGTGTGGAATTCGTATACAATGGACTGAGAAAATCACAGTAAAAATGGTTTTGGAGAAAAGCAAAGGCTTTTCGTTAGGCAAGTGCATAAAATGTCATGTATACAAACAGAAATATCATGTTTGTTTGCCGCAATTCTTCTAACTTTCTCCCTGGAAAATAAGAATCTGTAGAGCTGGTGTTTCCATGTGCAATCAACTAGTGTTTACTAGCACAGAATTAAATGTTCCCTGATAAAAAACATTCAAAAAAATAAAGTCCATCGAAAGTATCTGGAAAACACAAGCACAGAGCCTGTAGCAGTATGTGGGATTGAGTTAGCCAAAACACAACCGGATATGTCTGTTTTCATCCAGTCATATCCGGAAAAAGTCGTGTGGAATTCGTATGCAATGGACCAAAAAATCACAGTAAAAATGGTTTTGGAGAAAAGCAAAGTCTTTTCTTTAGGCAATTGCATAAAATGGCATCTATACAAACAGAAATATCATGTTTGTTTGCCACATTTCTTCCAGCTTTCTCCCTAGAAAATTGAATCTGTAGAGCTGGTGTCTCCAAGTGAAATCAACTAGTGATTCCCAGCACAAAATTAAGTGTTCCCTAATAAAAAACTTTCTAAAAAATAAAGTCCGTTGATAATATCTGGAAAACACAAACACAGAGGCTGTAGCAATATCTGGGATTGAGTTAGCCAAAACACAAACGATATTTCTGCTTTCATTCAGGCATATCTGGAGGAAGTGGTGTGGAATTCATATGGAATGGACCGAGAAAATCACAGTAAAAATGATTTTGGAGAAAAGCAAAGTCTTTTCTTTAGGCAATTGCATAAAATGTCATCTATACAAACAGAAATATCATGTTTGTTTGCCGTAGTTTCTCTAGCTTTCTCCCTAGAAAATACGAATATGTAGAGCTGGTGTCTCCATGTGGAATCAATTAGTGTTTCCCAGCATAAAATTAAATGTTCCCTGATAAAAAAACATTCAAAACAATAAAGTCCATCGATAATATCCGGAAAACACAAACAGAGAGGCTGTCGCAATATCTGGGAATAAGTTAGCCAAAACACAACCGGATATTACTGGTTTCATCCAGTCATATCCGCACAAACTGGTGTGGAATTTGCATGCAATAGACCGAGAAAATCAGAGTAAAAAATGGTTTTGGAGAAAAGCAAAGTATTTTCCTTCGGCCAGTGCATAAAATGCCATCTATACAAACAGAAATATCATGTTTTTGCCACAGCTCTCCCTAGACAATACGAATGTGTAGAGCTGGTGTCTCCATGTGGAACCAATTAGTGTTTCTACGGTAGAAAATTAAATGTTCCCTGATAAAAATATTCAAAACAATAAAGTCCGTTGATAATATCTGGAAACACAAAGACAGAGGCTGTAGCAATATCTGGGATTGAGTTAACGAAAACACAACAGGATATTTCTGGTTTCATAACTCATATCCGGACAAAGTGGTGTGGAATTTGTGTAAAATGGACCAAGAAAATCACAGTAAAAATGGATTTGGAGAAAAGCAAAGTCTTTTCGTTGCGAAAGTGCATAAAATGTCATCTATACAAACAGAAATATCATGTTTGTTGGCCGCAGTTCCTCTAGCTTTCTCCCTAGAAAATACGAATGTGTAGAGCTGGTGTCTCCATGTGGAACCAATTAGTGTTACTACGGTAGAAAATTAAATGTTCCCTGATAAAAACATTCAAAACAATGAAGTCCGTTAATAATATCCGGAAACACAAAGACAGAGGCTGTAGCAATATCTGGGATTGAGTTAGCCAAAACACAACCGGATATTTCTGGTTTAATCCAGTCATATCTGGAAAGTGGTGTGGAATTTGTGTAAAATGGACCAAGAAAATCACAGTAAAAATGGATTTGGAGAAAAGCAAAGTCTTTTCGTTAGGCAAGGGCATAAAATGTCATCTATAGAAACAGAAATATCATGTTTGTTTGCCACAGTTCCTCTAGCTTTCTCCCTAGAATATACGAATGCGTAGAACTGGTGTCTCCATGTGGAACAAATAATTGTTTCCCAGCACAAAATTAAATGTTCCCTGATAAAAACATTCAAAACAATAAAGTCCATCGATAATATCCAGAAAACAGAATCACAGATAATTTCACAATATTTTGGATTGAGTTAGCCAAAACACAACCAGATATTTCTGTTTTGATTCAGGCATTCCGGACAAAGTGGTGTGGAATTTGTATGCAATGGACCGAGAAAATCACAGTAAAAATGGTTTTGGACAAAAGCTAAGTCTTTTCCTTCGGCCAGTGCATAAAATGTCATCTATACAAACAGAAATATCGTGTTTGTTTACCGCAGTTCCTCTTTCTTTCTCCATAGAAAATACGAATGTGTAGAACTGGTGTCTCCATGTGGAGTCAACTAGTGTTTACCAGCACAAAATTAAATGTTCCCTGATAAAAAACATTCAAAACAATAAGTCAGTTGATAATATCCGGAAAACACAAACACAGTGGATGTAGCAATATCTGTGATTGGGTTAGTCAAAACACAACCGGATATTTCTGGTTTCATCCAGTCATATCCGGACAAAGTGGTGTGGAATTCGTATGCAATGGACCGAGAAAATCACAGTAAACATGGTTTTGGAGAAAAGCAATGTCTTCTCCTTCAGCAAGTGCATAAAATGTCATCTATACAAACAGAAATATCATGTTTGTTTACTGCAGTTCCTCTAGCTTTCGCCCTAGAAAATACGAATGTGTAGAGCTGGTGTCTCCATGTGGAACCAATTAGTATTTTAATGGTACAAAATTAAATGTTCCCTGATAAAAAACATTCAAAACAATAAGTCCCTCGATAATATCCAGAAAACACAAACACAGAGGCGTTCACAATATTTCGGATTGAGTAAGCCAAAACACAACCGGATATTTCAGGTTTCATCCAGTCATATCCGGACAAAGTGGTGTGGAATTCGTATGCAATTGACTGAGAAAATCACAGTAAAAATGGTTTTGGACAAAAGCAAAGACTTTTCATTCAGCCAGTGCATAAAATGTCATCTATATAAACAGAAATATCATGTTTGTTTGCCGCAGTTCCTCTAGCTATCTCCATAGAAAATACGAATGTGTAGAGCTGGTGTCTCCATGTGGAACCGATTAGTCTTTCCCAGCACAAAATTAAATATTCCCTGATAAAAAACATTCAAAACAATAAAGTCGGTTGATGATATCCGGAAAACAGAAGCACAGAGGCTGTAGCAATATCTGGGATTGAGTTAGCCAAAACACAACCGGATATTTCTGGTTTCATCCAGTCATATACGGACAACGTCGTATGGATTTCGTATGCAATGGACCGAGAAAATCACAGTAAAAATGGTTTTGGACAAAAGCAAAGACTTTTCATTCAGCCAGTGCATAAAATGTCATCTATATAAACAGAAATATCATGTTTGTTTGCCGCAGGTCCTCTAGCTATCTCCATAGAAAATACGAATACACCATGTTAGATATTTAAGAGGTGTTTCCAAATACATGATTCTTAAAATTTATAGAAGGCATTGGACCTTCTGGTAAATGTTTTCTTAAGTTGTTATCTAATGGTTGAAACGGTTTGCTAAGTATTCATATGATATTGCTATTGTCAGCAAGCGATCTAGGACTTGCTCCCTCATTTCTCTATTTTAAGCCCAACTTGTTCTTTCATTTCTCTATTCTCTTCAAGGTAGGAAACTAATTCTATTATGAAGGAATCTGTAGGATGCACAATTTAATCTTTAGACCTTATAAAAGAGATGGCTAACATTTTTCTGTAATATAATAGCCAAAATAAGAACCTAAATAATAATCTCATAGCTAGATTCACTTCGCCATCAGCAAAGTATACAGTAAGTAGAAAAAACCTCCCTTTCAGAACAAAGGGAAAGAAAGTTTTAAAGTGAGAATATAATTTTCCTCATGGGCATTGTCTACCTTAGAAAAACTACTACAGAACATGCCTGTGACTATAGACTTGTAGTTCAGGCCACTGAAGTTTAGAGATGGGACTTGAGCACTCCCTTGACTTGCATCCTCTGGTCTGCTTTAACACAAACCAGGAGGAAAAGAAAGCTCGGCATCAGAAGCAATGGGTGGCAGGCCTATTAATGGCTGATCTGTACAGTGATCTGCCCTCAAGGAGACCCAACAGGCCAGTCCACTGCAGTGGCTTTCAATGTGGTAAGCCTGGGCTTCAGCAGAAGTCAGCTTGTGAAGAGCCCTGGCAGCTCTGCCAAGAGTTGGATCACTGGAAATGGAGCTGCCCTGGAGTCGAAGGATGCCCAGGTCAGAGCCACAGATCTTATTGGCTCTAAGCTGAAAAGCCCTTCACTCAGCCCAACTTCCAAAGTGACCACTGCAGCTGAGGGGATGGTCAAGTAGGGTCAGCAACATTGCAGGCAGAACTGTACATTTCTTGTTAGAGATGCCACCTGCCTTTACCTGGCCAGCTCTCCTCCCAAGCCAGCTAAATAATGAAAGTCAACAGAGTGCCTTCCCCTAGGAGGTTCACACCTCCCTTAGGATATACCCCATGTGAAGAGATAGATAGGTCTGGGCCTCTTAACTTACAAGGCCTAAAGCCCACCCGATTATTATCAAGCCCCTTCTGTCAGATTCTATTTGCCTCTCAATCAGAAAACTTAATTGTAGCTTAGACAGCACCTTGCTTAGCTCCTCTAATAATGACTCTGTCCTTTGTTCTAGACCCTGTCTAGCACACTTGGGCCTCATTCCTTTGTAATCATAACCTCTACTCTACCACCAATGGCTCTACTCCCAACCTGTGTGTACTGATGGTCCTCTTCCCCACTTAATGCTGTATAATTGTTCAAACCTGGTTAATGCCACTCTTAGGATCATTGGTTACTATCCTCACCCTGTCTTTTATGACCTTGTCTAAATATGATCAGAGTCGGCAAACTTGGAAGGCTTCCATAGCCTTGGCAACTCATGACGACAGCCTAGGGTGGTTACTGGCGCCATAAACTAGAGTGTCAATTTGTTGGGTCAACAACAGGAGCCACTGTGCACTTGCTCCTCATGTGGGATCTCTGTCCTTAATGTGCTGTACATTTTGATTTGATGCTATAACTAGTACTCAAACAGTATGTTTCACTTTGTGTGTCTATGTGAGTGCAAACTGTTGAAACCTTTATACTAAATTGATCTTCTGTATATAAAGAGAATTGAAAATGAATCTTGATGTGAATGGAAGGGGAGAGGGAACGGGAGAGGGGAGGTTTGCGGGCGGGAGGGAAGTTATGGGAGGGGGAAGACATTGTAATCCATAAGCTGTACACTGGAAATTTATATTCATTAAATAAAAGTTAAAAAAAATTTACATGAAAAAAAAAGAAAATACGAATATGTAGAGCTGGTGTCTCCATGTGGAACTGATTAGTCTTTCCCAGCACAAAATTAAATGTTCCCTGATAAAAAACATTCAAAACAATAAAGTCGGTTGATGATATCCGGAAAACACAAGCACAGAGGCTGTAGCAATATCTGGGATTGAGTTAGCCAAAACACAACCGGATATTTCTGGTTTCATCCAGTCATATCCGGACAACGTCGTATGGATTTCGTATGCAATGGACCGAGAAAATCACAGTAAAAATGGTTTTGGACAAAAGCTAAGTCTTTTCCTTCGGCAAGTGCATAAAATGTCATGTATACAAACAGAAATATCATGTTTGTTTGCCGCAGTTCCTCTAGCTTCCACCCTAGAAAATACGAAATTGTAGAGCTGGTGTCTCCATGTGGAATCAACTAGTGATTCCCAGCACAAAATTAAATGCTCCCTGATAAAAAACATTCAAAACAATAAAGTCCGTTGATAATATCCGGAAAACACAAACACAGAGCCTGTAGCAATATCTGGGATTGAGTTAGCCAAAACACAACCGGATATTTCTGGTTTCATCCAGTCATATCTGGACAAAGTGGTGTGGAATTCGTATGCAATGGAACGAGAAAATCACAGTAAAAATGGTTTTTCAGAAAAGTGGTTTTGGAGAAAAGCAAAGTCTTTTCCTTCAGCCAGTGCATTAAATGTCATCTACACAAACAGAAATATCATGTTTGTTTGCTGCAGTTCCTTTAGCTTTCGCCCTAGAAAATACGAATGTGCAGAGCTGGTGTCTCCATGTCGATCCAATTAGTGTTTTCAAGCACAAAATTAAATGTTCCCTTAGAATAAACATTTAAAACAACAAAGTCCATGGATAATATCCAGAAAACACAAACACAGAGGCTGTAGCAAAATCTGAGATTGAGGTAGCGAAAACACAACCGGATATTTCCGGTTTCATCCAGTCATATCCTGACAAAGCGGTGTGGAATTCATATTCAATGGAACGAGAAAATCACAGTAAAAATGGTTTTTCAGAAAAGCAAAGTCTTTTCGTTAGGCAAGTGCATAAAATGTCATCTATGCAACAGAAATATCATGTTTGTTTCCCACAGTTCCTCTAGCTTTCTCCTAGAAAATACGAATGTGTAGAGCTGGTGTCTCCATGTGGAACCAACTATTGTTTTCCAGCACAAAATTAAATGTTCCGTGATAAAAAAAATCAAAACGATAAAGACCATCGATAATATCCAGAATACACAAACACAGAGGCTGTCGCAATATCTGGGATTCAGTTAGCCAAAACACAACCGGATATTTCTGGTTTCATCCAGTAATTTCTGGACAAAGTGGTGAGGAATTCATATGCAATGGACCTGGAACATCACAGTAAAAATGGATTTTGAGAAAAGCAAAGTCTTTTTGTTAGGCAAGTGCATAAAATGTCACCTATACAAACAGAAATATCATGTTTGTTTGCTGCAATTACTCTAGCTTTCTCCCTATAATATATGAACGTGTAGAGCTGCTGTCTCCATGTCGAACCAACCATTTCTTCCCAGTACAACATTAAATGTTCCCTGATAAAAAATATTCAAAACAATAAATTCCATCGATAATATCCAGAAAACACAAACACAGAGGCTGTCGCAATACCTGGGATTGAGTTAGCCAAAACACAACCGGATATTTCTGGATTGATTCCATCATATCCTGAAAAAGTGGTGTTGCACTCGTATACAATAGACACAGACATTCACAGTAAAAATGGTTTTGGAGAAAAGCAAACTCTTTTCATTAGGCTAGTGCATAAAATGTCATGTATACAAACAGAAATATCATGTTTGTTTGCCGCAGTTCCTCTAGCTTTCTCCCTAGGAAATACGATTCTGCAGAGCTGGTGTCTCCATGTGGAACAAATAATTGTTTCCCAGCACAAAATTAAATGTTCCCTGATAAAAACATTCAAAACAATAAAGTCCATCGATAATATCCAGAAAACAGAATCACAGATAATTTCACAATATTTTGGATTGAGTTAGCCAAAACACAACCAGATATTTCTGTTTTGATTCAGGCATTCCGGGCAAAGTGGTGTGGAATTTGTATGCAATGGACCGAGAAAATCACAGTAAAAATGGTTTTGGACAAAAGCTAAGTCTTTTCCTTCGGCCAGTGCATAAAATGTCATCTATACAAACAGAAATATCGTGTTTGTTTACCGCAGTTCCTCTTTCTTTCTCCATAGAAAATACGAATGTGTAGAACTGGTGTCTCCATGTGGAGTCAACTAGTGTTTACCAGCACAAAATTAAATGTTCCCTGTTAAAAAGCATTCAAAACAATAATGTCCATATATAATATCAGGAAAACACAAACACAAACACAGAGGCTGTCGCAATATCTGGGATTGAGTTAGCCAAAACACAACCGATATTTTTGGATTCATCCAGTCATATCCGGACATAGTGGTGTGTAATTTATATACAATGGACCAGGAACATCACAATAAAAATGGTTTTGGAGAAAAACAAATTCTTTCATTAGTCAAGTGCATAAAATATCACCTATACAAACAGAAATATCATGTATGTTTGCCGCAGTTCCTCTAGCTTTCTCCCTAGGAAATACGATTCTGTAGAGCTGGTGTCTCCATGTGGAACCAATTAGTGTTTTCCAGCACAAAATTAAATGTTCTGTGATAAAAACATTCTAAACAATAAAGTCCATTGATAATATCAGGTAAACACAAACACAGAGGCTATCGCAATATTTGGGATTGAGTTAGCCAAAACACAACCGGATATTTCTGGTTTCATCCTGTCATATCCAGACAAAGTGGTGTGGAATTCGCATGCAATGGACCTGGAACATGACAACAAAAATGGTTTTCGAGAAAAACAAAGTCTTTTCGTTAAGAAAGTGCATAAAATGTCATTGATACAAACAGAAATATCATGTTTGTTTGCCGCAGTTCCTCTAGCTTTCTCCTTGGAAAATACGAATGTGTAGAGCTGGTGTCTCCATGTGGAACCAATTAGTGTTTCCCAGCACAAAAGAAATGTTCCCTGATACAAATATTCAAAATAATAAAGTCCATCGATAATATCCAGAAAACACAAACACAGAGGCAGTCGCAATATCTGGGAATGAGTTAGCAAAAACACAACTGGATATTTCTGCTTTCATCCAGTCATATCTGGAAAAAGTGTTTTGGAATTCGTATGCAATGGACCCAGTAAATAATAGTAAAAATGGTTTTGGAGAAAAGCAAAGCCTTACAGTTAGGCAAGTGCATAAAATGTCATCTATACAAACAGAAATATCATGTTTGTTTGCCTCAGTACCTCTAGCTTTTTCCCTAGTAAATAGGAATGTGTAGAGCTGGTGTCTCCATGTGGAACGAACTATTGTTTCCCAGCACAAAATTAAGTATTCCCTGACAAAAAACATTCAAAACAATAAAGTCCATCGATAATATCAGGAAAACACAAATACAGAGTCTGTCGCAATATCTGGGATTGAGTTAGCCAAAACACTACCGGATATTTCTGGTTTCATCCAGTCATATCCTGACAAAGTTTTGTGGAATTCGTATACAATAGACAAGTCTATCACAGTAAAAATGGTTTTGGATAAAAGCAAATTCTTTTATTAAGGCAATTGCCTAAAATGTCATCTATACAAACAGAAATATCATGTTTGCTGCAGTTCCTCTATTTTTCTCCCTAGAAAATACGAATGTGCAGAGCTGGTGTCTACCTGTGGAACCAATTAGTGTTTCCCAGCACAAAATTAAATGTTCCCTGATAAAAAGCATTCAAAACAATAAAGTTCATCGATAATAACCGGAAAACACAAACACAGAGGCTGTCGCAATATCTGCGATGGAGTTAGCCAAAACAGAGCCGGATATTTCTGGTTTCATCCAGTCATATCCGGACAAAGTGGTGTGGAATTCGTATGCAATGGACCGGGAAGATCATAGTCAAAATGGTTTTGGAGAAAAGCAAATTCTTTCATTAGGCAAGTGCATAAAATATCACCTATACAAATAGAAATATCATGTTTGTTTACTGCAGTTCCTCTAGCTTTTTCCCTATAAAATACGAATGTGTAGAGCTGGTGTCTCCATATGGAACCAACTATTGTTTCCAAAAACAAAATTAAATATTCCCTGATAAAAAACATTCAAAACAATGAAGTCCGTTGATAATATCAGGAAAACACAAACACAGATGCGGTCGCAATATCTGGGATTGAGTTAGCAGAGATTCAAGTCGATATTTCAGGTTTCATCCAGTCATATCCTGACAAAATTTTGTGGAATTCGTATACAATAGACAAAGACTATCACAGTTAAAATGGCTTTGGAGAAAAGCAAAGTCTTTTCGCTAAGCAAGTGCATAAAATGTCATCTATACAAACAGAAATATCAAGTTTGTTTGCTGCAGTTCCTCTAGCTTTCTCTCTAGAAAATACGAATGTGTAGAGCTGTTGTCTCCATGTGGAACCAATTAGTGTTTCCCAGCACAAACTTATACGTTCCGTGATAAAAACATTCAAAACAATAAAGTCCATCGATAATATCCGGAAAACACAAACACAGAGGCTGTCCCAATATCTGGGATTGAATTAGCGAAAACACAACTGGATATTTCTGGTTCCATCCTGTCATATCCTGACAAAGTGGTGTTAAATTCCTATACAATGGACACAGACAATGACAGTAAAAATGGTTTTGGAGAAAACCAAAGGCATTTTCTTAGACAAGTACATAAAATGTCATCTATACAAACACAAATATCATGTTTGTTTGATGCAATTGAACTAGCTTTCTCCCTAGAAAACACAAATGTGAAGAGTTTGTGTCTCCATGTGGAACCAACAAGTGTTTGACAGCACAAAACAAAATGTTCTCTGCTACAATTCATTGATAATATTCAGAATATACAAACACAGAGACTGTAGCAAGATCTGGGATTCAGTTGGCCACAACACAAGAGAATATTTCTGGTTTGATCTAGTAATATCTGGACAAAATGTTGGGGAATTTGCATTCAATGGACACAGCTGATCTCAGTTAAACTGGTTTTGGAGATAATCTTAGTCATTTTCCTTGGCAATTGGATAAAATATCATGTATACAAACATAAATATCATGTTTGCCATTTTTACTCTAGCTTTCTCACTAGGCAACTCGAGGGTGCACAGGTTTTGTCTGCATGTGGAACCAATTAGCATCTGCCAGCAGCAAACAATATGTTACAAGCTACAATTCATTGCAAACAAACACAGAGGCAGTAGCAAGATCTGGGATTGAGTGAGCCACAACACAACTGGATACTTCTGGTTTCATCCAGTCATATCTGGAGAAAATGTTGTGGAATTCGTATGCAAAGGACCCAGAAAATGATAAACTGGTAGAATGTCATCTATACAAACAAAACTATCATGTGTGTTTGGTGCAATAGCTTGAGATTTCTCCATAAAAAACACAAATGTGAAGAGTTTGTGTCTCCATGTGGAACCATCAAGTGTTTGCCAGCACTAAACAAAATGTTCTCTGCTAACGTTCATTGATAATATCCAGAATTTACAAACACAGATTCTGTAGCAAGATCTGGGATTCAGTGGGCCACAACACAAGAGGACATTTCTGGATTGATTTAGTCATGTCTGGACAAATTGTTGGGGAATTTGCATTCAATGGACACAGCTGATCTCAGTCAAACTGGTTTTGGAGAAAAGCACAGTCTTTTTATTAGGCAAGTGGATTCAACGGCATGTTTACAAACATAAATATCATGTTTGCAGCATTGGCTCTAGCTTCTTCCCAAGGAAACACGAATGGGAAAAGGTTTTTTCTCCATGTGGAATCAATTAGCATTTATAAGCACAAAACAAAATGTTCCCTGCTAAAATTGATTGTAAATCATAAAGTCCATTCATCATATGCAGAAAACACAAACAAACACAGAGGCTGTAGCAAGATTTGGGTTTGAGTGTGCCACAACTCAATCTGATACTTCTGGCTTCATCCAGTCATATCTGCACAAAATTTTGTGGAATTCATATGCAAAGACCCAGAAAATCACAATCAAACTGGTTTTGGAGAAAAGCACAGTCTTTTTCTTAGACAAGTACAAAACATGTCATCTATACAGACACAAATATCATGTTTGTTCGGTGCAATTGCTCTAACTTTCTCCCTAGAAAACACAAAGGTGAAGAGTTTGTGTCTCCATGTGGAACCAACAAGTGTTTGACAGCACAAAACAAAATGTTCTCCGCTAAAATTCCCTCCAAACCATTAAGTCCATTGAGAATCTCCAGAATATACAAACACAGAGACTGTAGCAAGATCTGGGATTCAGTGGGCCACAATACAAGAGGATATTTCTGGTTTGATCTAGTAATATCTGGACAAAATGTTGGGGAATTTGCATTCAATGGACACAGCTGATCTCAGTTAAACTGGTTTGGGAGATAATCTTAGTCATTTTCCTTGGCAATTGGATAAAATATCATGTATACAAACATAAATATCATGTTTGCCATGGTTACTCTAGCTTTCTCACTAGACCACACGAATTCAGAGGTTTTGTCTGCATGTGGAACCAATTAGCATCTGCCAGCAGGAAACAATATGTTACATGCTATAATTCATTGCAAAAAAACACAGAGGCAGTAGCAAGATCTGGGATTGAGTGAGCCACAAAACAACTGATACTTCTGGTTTCATCCAGTCATATCTGGAGAAAATGTTGTGGAATTCGTATGCAAAGGACCCAGAAAATCACAGTCAAACTGGATTTGGAGGAAAGCACAGTCTTTTTATTAGGCAAGTGGATTCAACGGCATGTTTACAAACATAAATATCATGTTTGCAGCATTGGCTCTAGCTTCTTCCCAAGACAACATGAATGGGAAAAGGTTTTTTCTCCATGTGGAATCAATTAGCATTTACAAGCACAAAACAAAATGTTCCCTGTTAAAATTCATTTAAACCGTAAAGTCCATTGATAATATCCAGAAAAAACAAACACAGGGGCTATAGCAAGATCTGGGATTGAGTTAGCCACAACACAAAAGGATATTTCTGGATTCATCCACTCAAATGCGGGCAAAGTGTTTTGGAATTTGTATGCAAATGACCCAGAAAATCATATCACAGTCAAACTGGTTTTGGAGAAAAGCACAGTCTTTTTATTAGGCAATAGGATTCAATGTCACGTTTACAAACATAAATATCATGTTTGCAGCAGTTGCTCTAGCTATTTCCAAAGAAAACACGAATGCGAAGAGGTTTTTTTTCTCCCTGTGGAACCAACAAGTGTTAGCCAGCACAAAACAAAATGTTCCCAGCTAAAATTCATTGTAAATCATAAAGTCCATTCATCATATCCAGCAAGCAGAAGCAAACACAGAAGCTGTAGCAAGATTTGGGTTTGAGTGTGCCACAACTCAATCTGATACTTCTGGCTTCATCCAGTCATATCTGCATAAAATTTTGTGGAATTTGTATGCAAAGACCCAGAAAATCACAACCAAACTGGTTTTGGAGAAAAGCAGTCTTTTTCTTAGGCAAGTACAAAACATGTCATCTATACAAACACAAATATCATGTTTGTTTGGTGCAATTGCTCTAGCTTTCTCCCTAGAAAACACAAATGTGAAGAGTTTGTGTCTCCATGTGGAACCAACAAGTGTTTGACAGCACAAAACAAAATGTTCTCTGCTAAAATTCCCTCCAAACCATTAAGTCCATTGAGAATCTCCAGAATATACAAACACAGAGACTGTAGCAAGATCTGGGATTCAGTTGACCACAACACAAGAGAACATTTCTGGTTTGATTTAGTCATATCTGGACAAATTTTGGGAATTTATATTCAATGGACACAGCTAATCACAGTTAAAGGGGTTTTGGAGATAATCTAGTCATTTGCTTGGGCAATTGGATAAAATATCATGTATACAAACATAAATATCATGTTTGCCATTTTTACTCTAGCTTTCTCACTAGGCAACTCGAGGGTGCACAGGTTTTGTCTGCATGTGGAACCAATTAGCATCTGCCAGCAGCAAACAATATGTTACATGCTACAATTCATTGCAAACAAACACAGAGGCTGTAGCAAGATCTGGGATTGAGTGAGCCACAACAAAACTAGATACTTCTGGTTTCATCCAGTCATATCTGGAGAAAATGTTGTGGAATTCGTATGCAAAGGACCCAGAAAATGATAAACTGGTAAAATGTCATTTATACAAACAAAAATATCATTTTTGTTTGTTGCAATTGCTTGAGCTTTCTCCATAGAAAACAGAAATGTGATGAGCTTGTGTCTCCATGTGGAACCATCAAGTGTTTGCCAGCACAAAACAAAATGTTCTCTGCTACAATTCATTGATAATATCCAGAATTTACAACCAAAGAGACTGTAGCAAGATCTGGGATTCAGTTGACCACAACACAAGAGAACATTTCTGGTTTGATTTAGTCATATCTGGACAAATTTTGGGAATTTATATTCAATGGACACAGCTAATCACAGTTAAACGGGTTTGGGAGATAATCTAGTCATTTGCTTGGGCAATTGGATAAAATATCATGTATACAAACATAAATATCATGTTTGCCATGGTTACTCTAGCTTTCTCACTAGACCACACGAATGTGCAGAGGTTTTGTCTGCATGTGGAACCAATTAGCATCTGCCAGCAGCAAACAATATGTTACATGCTACAATTCATTGCAAACAAACACAGAGGCTGTAGCAAGATCTGGGATTGAGTGAGCCACAACACAACTGGATACTTCTGGTTTCATCCAGTCATATCTGGAGAAAATGTTGTGGAATTCGTATGCAAAGGACCCAGAAAATTACAGTCAAACTGGTTTTGGAGGAAAGCAATGTCTTTTTATTAGGTAAGTGGATTCAATGTCATGTTTACAAACATAAATATCATGTTTGCAGCATTTGTTCTAGCTTTTTCCCAAGAAAACCCAAATGGGATAAGGTATTTTCTCCATGTGGAATCAATTATCATTTACAAGCACAAAACAAAATGTTCCCTGCTATACTTCATTCCAAACCGTGAAGTCCATTGATAATATCCAGAAAGCAGAAACAAACACAGAGGCTGTACCAAGATTTGGGTTTGAGTGTGCCACAACTCAATCTGATACTTCTGTTTTCATCCAGTTATATCTGCACAAAATTGTGTGGAATTCGTATGCAAAGGACCCCGAAAATCACAGTCAAACTGGTTTTGGAGACAAGCAAAGTCTCTTTCTTAGGCAAGTACATAAAATGTCATCTATACAAACACGAGTATCATGTTTGTTTGGTGCAATTGCTCTAGCTTTCTCCCTAGAAAACACAAATGTGAAGAGTTTGTGTCTCCATGTGGAACCAACAAGTGTTTGCCAGTACAAAACAAAATGTTCTCCGCTAAAATTCATTGATTATATCCAGAATATACAAACACGGAGACTGTAGCAAGATCTGGGATTCAGTGGGCCACAATACAAGAGGATATTTCTGGTTTGATCTAGTCATATCTGGACAAATTGTTGGGAATTTGTATTCAATGGACACAGCTAATCTCAGTTAAACTGGTTTTGGAGATATTCTTAGTCATTTTCCTTGGCAATTGGATAAAATATCATGTATACAAACATAAATATCATGTTTGCCATGGTTACTCTAGCTTTCTCACTAGACCACACGAATGTGCAGAGGTTTTGTCTGCATGTGGAACCAATTAGCATCTGCCAGCAGCAAACAATATGTTACATGCTACAAATCATTGCAAACAAACACAGAGGCTGTAGCAAGATCTGGGATTGAGTGAGCCACAAAACAACGATATATTTCTGGTATATTCCAGTCATACCCGTACCAAGCATTGTGGAATGCATATTCAATGGACTCAGAAAATCACAGTCAATCTGGATTTGGGGAAAAACAAAGTAGTTTTTGTGGGGCAATATGATAAAATGTCATGTTAGAAATCTAAATATTGTGTTTGTTTGCCACAGTTGCTCTTTCTTTTTCTTAAAAAACATGAATAGGTAGAGGTTTTTTTTTTTCCTATGGAACGAATTATCATTTGGCAGCACAACACAAAATGTTCCCTGCCATAAAGTCCATTGATAATATGTAGAAAATACAAATACAGAGGCAGTAGCAAGTTCTGGGATTGAGTTAGCCATAAGCCAAGTGGCTATTTCTGGTTTAATTCAGTCATATGCGGGCAAAGTGTTGTGGAATTCGTATGCAATGGACCCATGAAATCACAGTCAAACTGGTTTTGGAGAAGAGCAAAGTCTTTTTCTTGTGCAAGTGCCATATTTGGAAACATAAATATTATGTTTGTTTCTCATAATGGCTCTAGCTTTCTCCCTAGAAAACCTGAATGTGTAGAGGGTTTTTCTCCATGTGGAAACAATCAGCGATTCCCAGCACAAAACAAAATGTACCCTGCTAAAATTCATTCTGAACTATAAAGTCCATTGATAATATCCAGAAAACACACACACAGTGGCTTAGCAAGATCTGGGATTTAGTTAGCCACAACACAACCGGATATTTCTGGTTTCATCCTGTCATATCTGGAGAAAATCTTCTGGAATTCTTATGCAAAGGAGTGAGTCAAACTGCTTTTGGAGAAAAGCACAGTCTCTTTCCTGGGCAAGTGGATTCAATGTCATGTTTACTAACATAAATATCATATTTGCAGCATTTCCTCTAGCTTTTTTCCAAAAAAACACGAATGGGAAGAGGTTTTTTCTCCATGTGAAAACAATTAGTGTTTGCAAGCACCAAACAAAATGTTCCCTGCTAAAATTCATTGTCAACCATAAAGTCCACTGATCATATCCAGAAAACACAAACAAACACAGAGGCTGTAGCAAGATCTGTGATTGAGTTAGCCACAACACAACCGGTTATTTCTGGTTTCATTCAGTGAAATTGGAGAAAATGTTGCGGAATTCTTATGCAAAGGACCCAGAAATCACAATCAAACTGCATTTGGAGAAAAGCACAGTCTTTTTCCTGGGCAAGTAGATTCATGTCATGTTTACAAACATAAATGTCATGTTTGCAGCATTTGCATTAGCTTTTTCCCAAGAAAACTCGAATGGGAAGAGGTTTTTTCTCCATGTGAAAACAATTAGTGTTTGCAAGCACCAAACAAAATGTTCCCTGCTAAAATTCATTGTAAACCAAAAAGTCCATAGATCATATCCAAAAAACACAAACAAACACAGAGGCTGTAGCAGGATATGGGATTGAGTTAGCCACAACAGAACCAGTTATTTCTGGTTTCATCCAGTCATATTTGGAGAAATGTTGTGGAATTCATATGCAAATGTTTGCCAGCACAAAACAAAGTGTCCCCTGCTAAAATGTATTCAAAACTGTAAAGTAATAGAGAATATCCAGAAAACACAAACACGGAGGCTGTGGCAAGATCTGGGTTTCAGTTAGCCACAACACAACCGGATGTTTCTGGTTTCATCCAGGCATATCCGGACCAAGTATTGTGGAATTCATATGCAATGGACTCAGAAAATCACAGTCAATCTGGTTTTGGAGAAAAACAAAGTATTCTTTGGGGGTGGCAAGTGAATAAAATGTCATGTTAGAAATATAAATATCAGGTTTGTTTGCCATTGTTGCTCTAGCTTTTTCCTAGAAAACACGAATATGTAGAGGTTTTTCCTTCCTGTGGAACCAATTAACATTTGCTGCAACAAAACAAAATGTCCCCTGCTAAAAATCATTCCAAACCTTAAAATCCATGGATAATATCCAGAAAACACAAACACAGAGTCTGCAGCCTGGAAAAGTGGATTCAATGTCATGTTTGCAAACATAAATATCATGTTTGCAGCATTTGCAGCATTTGCTTTAGCTTTTTCCATAGAAAACACGAATGGGTAGAGTTTTTGTCTGCATAGGGAACATATTAGTGTTTGCCAGCATGAAACAAGATGTTATATGCTAACATACATTGAAAAATGATAAAGTCCACAGAGAATATCCAGAAAACACAAACAAACACAGAGCCTGTAGCGAGATCAGGAATTGATATACCTACAACACAACCGTATATTTCTGGTATGATGCAGACATATCCGGACCAAGTGTTGTGGAATTCATATGCAAGGGACTCAGAATAATCACAGTCAAGCTGGTTTTGGAGAATAGCAAATTAATTTTCTTGGGCAAGTGGGTAAAATGCCATGTTAACAAATGTAAATACCATGTTTCTTTGCCACAGTTGCTCTAGCTTTCTCCCTAGAAAACACAAATGTGTAGAGGTTTTCTCTGCATGTGGAACCAATTAGCATTTGCTAGCACAAAACAAAATGTCCCCGGCTAAAATTCATTTTAAACCATAAAGTCCATTGATAATATCTCGAAAACACAAACGCAGAGGCAGTGGCAAGATCAGGGATTCAGTTAGCCATAACACAAGAGGTTATTTCTGGTTTGATCCAGTCATATCCAGACAAAGTTTTGTGGAATTCCTACACAATGGAGCCTATAAAATCAGAGTTAAACAGCATTTGCAGAAAAGCAGAGTCTTTTTCCTGGGCAAGTGGATAAAATATCATGTATACATACAACCACAAATATCATGTTTATTTGCTGCAGTTGTTCTAGCTTGTCCCTAGAAACATGAATATGTAGAGTTTGTGTCTCCATGTGGAACCAATTATCATTTGCCAGCACAAAACAAAATGTCCCCTGCTATAATTCAATCTAAATCGTAAAGTCCATTGATCATATCTAGAAAATACAGAGGCAGTAGCAAGATCAGGGATTGTGTTAGCCATAAGGCAAGAGGCTATTTCTGGTTTGATCCAGTCATATCCAGACAAAGTTTTGTGGAATTCCTATGCAATGGAGCCTATAAAATCACAGTCAAACAGCATTTCCAGAAAAGCAGAGTCTTTTTCCTGGGCAAGTGGATAAAATATCATGTATACAACAACAAATATCATGTTTGTTTGCTGCAGTTGCTCTAGCTTCAAACTAGAAAACACAAATGTGTAGAGTTTGTGTCTCCATGTGGAACCAATTAGTGTTTGCCAGCACAAAACAAAATGTACCCTGCTAAAATTCATTCAAAACCGTAAAGTCCATTGATAATATCCAGAAAATTGAAACAGGAAAAGTGGATTCAATGTCACGTTTGCAAACATCAATATTATGTTTGCCGAATTTGCTCTAGCTTTTTGCATAGAAAAAACGAATGGCTAGAGGTTTTCTGCATATGGAACCAATTATTGTATGCCATCATGAAACAAGATCTTATATGCTAACATACATTGTAAACCATAAAGTCCATTGATCATATCGAGAAAACACAAACACACACAGAGGCTGTAGCAAGATTTGGGTTTGAGACTGCCACAACCCAGTCAGATACTTCTGGCTTCAGCCAGTCATATCTGCACAAAATTTTGTGGAATTCGTATGCAAAGGACCCCGAAAATCACAGTCAAACTGGTTTTGGAGAAAAGCACAGTCTTTTTCTTAGGCAAGTACATAAAAGGTCATCTATACAAACACAGATATCATGTTTGTTTGGTGCAATTGCTCTAGCTTTCTCCCTAGAAAACACAAATGTGAAGAGCTTCTGTCTCCTTGTGGAACCAACAAGTGTTTGCCAGCACAAAACAAAATGTTCTCCGCTAAAATTAATTGATAATATCAAGAATATACAAAGACAGAGCCTGTAGCAAAATGTGGGATTCTGTGGGCCACAACACAAGAGGATATTTCTGGTTTGATCTAGTCATATCTGGACAAATTGTTGGGAATTTGCATTCAATGGACACAGCTAATCACAGTTAAGCTGGTTTTGGAGATAATCTTAGTCATTCCCTTGGGCAATTGGATAAAATATCATGTATACAAACATAAATATCATGTTTGCCATGGTTACTCTAGCTTTCTCACTAGACCACACGAATGTGCAGAGCTTTTGTCTGCATGTGGAACCAATTTAGCATCTGCCAGCAGGAAACAATATGTTACATGCTACAATTCATTGCAAACAAACACAGAGGCAGTAGCAAGATCTGGGATTGAGTGAGCTACAACTAAAGAGGATATTTCTGGTTTCATCCAGTCATATGCAGGCAAAGTGTTTTGGAATTCCTATGCAAAGGACCCAGAAAATCAAATCAGAGTCAAACTGGCTTTGGAGAAAAGCATAGTCTTTTACCTTGGAAAGTAGATTCAATGTCATGTTTACAAACATAAATACCATGTTTGCAGCATTTGCTATAGCTTTTTCCTAAGAAACACGAATGCAAACAAGTTTTTTTCTCCATGTGAAAACAATTCGTGTTTGCAAGCACAAAACAAAATGTTCCTTGCTAAAATGTATTCAAAACTGTAAAGTACATAGAGAATATCCAGAAAACACAAACACCGAGGCTGTAGCAAGATCTGGATTTCAGTTAGCCACAACACAACCGGATGTTTCTGGTTTCATCCAGGCATATCCGGACCAAGTATTATGGAATTTGTATGCAATGGACTCAGAAAATCAGTCGATCTAGTATTGAAGAAAAACATAGTATTTTCTTGGGGGTCAAGTGGATAAAATGTTATGTTAGAAATATAAATATCAGGTTTGTCTGCCACAGTTGCTCTAGCTTTTTCCTAGAAAACACGAATATGTAGAGGTTTTTTCTTCCTGTGGAACCAATTATCATTTGCTAGCACAAAACAAAATGTCCCCTGCTAAAATTCATTCCAAACCTCAAAGTCCATTGATAATATCCAGAAAACATAAACTCAGAGTCTGTAGTCTGAAAAAGTGGATTCAATGTTTTGTTTACAAACATCAATGCCATGTTTGCAGCGTTTGTTCTATCTTTTTCCCAAGAAAACACGAATGGGAAAAGGTTTTTTCTCCATGTGCAATCTATTAGTGTTTACAAGCACAAAACAAAATGTTCCCTGCTAAAACTCATTGCAAACCATACTGTCCAATGATTATATCCAGAAAACACAAACAAAGAGGCTGTAGCAAGATCTGGGATTGAGTTAGCCACAACAAAAGAGGATATTTCTGGTTTCATCCAGTCATATGCAGGCAAAGTGTTTTGGAATTCGTATGCAAAGGACCCAGAAAATCAAATCACAGTCAAACTGGTTTGGGAAAATGCACAGTCTTTTCCTTGGAAAGTGGATTCAATGTCATGTTTACAAACATAAATATCAAATTTGCAGCATTTGCTCTAGCTTTTTCCCAAGATACACGAATGCAAAGAAGTTTTTTTTCTGCATGTGAAAACGATTAGTTTTTGCAAGCACAAAACAAAATGTTCCCTGCTAAAATTCATATTAAACCGCAAATTCCATTGATAATATCCAGAAAACACTAACGCAGATCTGTAGCCTGGAAAACTGGATTCAATGTCATGTTTACAAACATAAATACCATGTTTGCAGCATTTGCTATAGCTTTTTCCCTAGAAAACACGAATGGGTAGAGGTTTTCTCTGCATGTGGAACCAATTAGCGTTTTCCAGCACAAAACAAAATGTTCCCTGCTAAAATGTATTCAAAACTGTAAAGCACATAGAGAATATCCAGTAAACACAAACACAGAGGCTGTAGCAAGATCTGGATTTCAGTTAGCCACTACACAACCGGATGTTTCTGGTTTCATCCAGGCATATCCGGACCAAGTGTTGTGGAATTCGTATGCAATGGACACAGAAAATCACAGTCAATCTGGTTTTGGAGAAAAACAAAGTATTTTTTGGGGGGGGGGTAAGTGGATAAAATATCATGTTAGAAATATAAATATCAGATTTGTTTGCCACAGTTGCTTTAGCTTACTCCCTAGAAATTACAAATGTGTAGAGGTTTTCTCTGCATATGGAACCAATTAGCGTTTGCCAGCACAAAACAAAATGTTCCCTACTAAAATTCATTCCAAACCTTAAAGTCCATGGATAATATCCAGAAAACACAAACACAGAGTATGTAGCCTGGAAAGTGGACTCAATGTCATGTTTGCAAACATAAATATCATGTTTGCAGCATTTGCTCTAGCTTTTTCCATAGAAAACATGAATGGGTAGAGGTTTTCTCTGCATGTGGAACCAATTAGTGTTTGCCAGCAAGAAACAAGACGTTATAGGCTAACATACATTGAAAAACAATAAAGTCCACAGAGAATATCCAGAAAGCACAAACAAACACAAAGTCTGTAGCAAGATCTGGAATTGAGTTAGCCACAACACAACCATATATTTCTGGTATGATGCAGTCATATTCGGACCAAGTGTTGTGGAAATCGGATGCAAGGGACTCAGAAAATCACAGTCAAACTGGTTTTGGAGAATAGCAAATTCATTTTCTTGGGCAATTGGTTAAAAGGTCATGTTTACTAATATAAATATCATGTTTGTTTGCCACAGTTGCTCTAGCTTTCTCCCTAGAAAACACGAATGTGTAGAGGTTTTCTCTGCATGTGGAACCAATTAGTGTTTGCCAGCACAAAATAAAATGTCCCCTGCTAAAATTTATTGTAAACCATGAAGTCCATTGATAATATGTAGAAAACACAAACACAAAGGCAATAGCTAGATCTGGGATTGATTTAGGCATAAGGCAAGAGGCTATTTCTGGTTTCATCCAGTCATATCCAAAGTTTTGTGGAATTCCTATGCAATGGAGCCTATAAAATCTCAGTCACACATGATTTGAAGAAAATCAGAGTCTTTTTCCTGGATTGTGTATAGAACCACAAATATCATGTTTGTTTCCTGCAGATGCTCTAGTTTCTCCCTAGAAAACACGAATGTGTAGAGTTTGTGTCTCTATGTAGAGCCAATTAGCGTTTGGCAGCACAAAACAAAATGTCCCCTGCTCACATGTATTCAATACTATAAAGTCCATAGAGAGTATCCAGAAAACACAAACACAGAGGCTGTAGCAAGATCTGGATTTCAATTAGCCACAACACAACTGGATGTTTCTCATTTCATCCAGGCATATCCGGACCAAGTATTGTGGAGTTCGTATGAATGGACTCAGAATTCACAGTCAATCTGATTTTGGACATAAACAAAGTAGTTTTTTGGGGGGCAAGTGGATGAAATGTCATGTTAGAAATATAAATATCAGGTTTGTTTCCCACAGTTGCTCTAGCTTTTTCCTAGAAAAAACAAATATGTAGAGGTATTTTTCTTCTTATGGAACCAATTATCATTTGCTACAACAAAACAAAATGTCCCCTGCTAAAATTCATTCCAAACCTTAAAGTCCATTGATAATATCCAGAAAACACAAACACAGAGTATGTAGCCTGGAAAGTGGATTCAATGTCATGTTTGCAAACATAAATATTATGTTTGCAGCATTTGCTCTAGCTTTTTCCATAGAAAACACGAATGGGTAGAGTTTTTTCTGCATATGGAACATATTAGTGTTTGCCAGCACGAAACAAGATGTTATATACTAACATACATTGAAAAACGATAAAGTCCACAGAGAATATCCAGAAAACACAAACAAACACAGAGGCTGTAGCGAGATCTGGATTTTAGTTAGCTACAACACAACCCTAAATTTCTGGTGTGATGCAGTCATACCCGGACCATGTGTTGTGGAATTTGTATGCAAGGGACTCAGAAAATCTCAGGCAAAATCGTTTTGGAGAATAGCAATTTCATGTTATTTGGCAAGTGGGTACAATGTCATATTTACAAATGTAAATATCATGTTTATTTGCCACAGTTGCTCTAGCTTTCTCCTTAGAAAACACGAATGTGTAGAGGTTTCTCTGCATGTGGAACCAATTTGCGTTTGCCAGCACAAAACAAAAGGTTCCCTGCTAAAATTCATTCTAAACCGTAAAGTATATTGATAATAACTAGAAAACATATACACAGAGGCAGTAGCAAGATCTGGAAAAGAGTTAGCCATAACTCAAGAGGCTATTTCTAGTTTGATCCATTCATATCCAGACAAAGTTTTGTGGAATTCCTACGCAATGGAGCCTATAAAATCAGTCAAACAGGATTTGCAGAAAAGCAGAGTCATTTTCCTGGGCAAGTGGGTAAATGTCATGTTTACAAAAATAAAGATCATGTATGTTTGCCACAGTTGCTCAAGCTTACTCCCTAGAAATCACAAATGTGTAGAGGTTTTCTCTACATGTGGAACCAATTAGCGTTTGCCAGCACAAAACCAAATATCCCCTGCTATAATTCAATCTAAACCATAAAGTCCATTGATAATATCTAGAAAAAACAAACACAGAGACAGTGGCAAGATCTGGAAAAGAATTGGCCATAACACAAGACGCTATTTCTGGTTTGATCATGTCATATCCAGACAAAGTTTTGTGGAATTCCTTTGCAATGGAGCCTATGAAATCACAGTCAAACAGCATTTGCAGAAAAGCAGACTCTTTTTCCTGGGCAGTGGATAAAATATCATGTATACAACCACAAATATCATGTTGTTTGCTGCAGTTGCTTTAGCTTCTCCCTAGAACACACGAATGTGTAGAGTTTGTGTCTCCATGTGGAGCCAATTAGTGTTTGCCAGCACAAAACAAAATTTTCCTTGCTAAAATGAATTCAAAACTGTAAAGTCCATAGAGAATATCCAGAAATCACAATCACGGCAGCTGTAGCAAGATCTACATTTCAGTTAGCCACAACACAACTGGATGTTTCTGGTTTCATCCAGGCATGTCCGGACCAAGTATTTTGGAATTCATATGCAATGGACTCAGAAAATCATAGTCAATCAGGTTTTGGAAAAAAACAAAGTATTTTCTTGGGGGGGCAAGTGGATAAAATATCTTGTTAGAAATCTAAATATTAGGTTTGTTTGCCACAGTTTCTCTAACTTTTTCCTAGAAAGCACGAATATGTGGAGGTTTTTTCTTCCTGTGGAACCAATTATCATTTGCTAGCACAAAAGAAAATGTCCCCTGCTAAAATGCATGCCAAACCTTAAAGTCCATTGATAATATCCAGAAAACACAAACACAGAGTCTGTAGCCTGGAAAAGTGGATTCAATGTCATGTTTGCAAACAAATATCATGTTTGTGGCATTTACTCTAGCTTTTACCATAGAAAATACAAATGGGTAGAGGTTTTCTCTGCATGTGGAACCAATTAGTGTTTGCCAGCACGAAACAAGATGTTATATGCTAACATACATTGAAAAACGATAAAGTCCACAGAAAATATCCAGAAAACACAAACAAACACATAGGCTGTAGCGAAATCTGGAATTGAGTTAGCCACAACACAACCGTATATTTCTGGTATATTGCAGTCATATCTGGACCAAGTGTTGTGGAATTCGTATGCAAGGGACTCAGAAAATCACAGTCAAACTGGTTTTGGAGAGTTAGCAAAGTCTTCTTCTTAGGAAAGTACATAAAATATCTTCTATACAAACATATATATCATGTTTGTTTGGTGCAATTGCTCTAGCTTTCTCCCTAGAAAACACAAATGTGAAGAGTTTGTTTCTCCATGTGGAACCAACAAGTGTTGGCTAGCACAAAACAAAATGTTCTCTGCTAAAATTCACTCAAAACCATTAAGTCCATTGACAAAATCCAGAATATACAACACAGAGACTGTAGCAAAATCTGGGATTCAGTTGGACACAACACAAGAGGATATTTCTGGTTTGATCTAGTCATATCCAGACACATTGTTGGGGAATTTTCATTCAGTGGACACAGAAAATCACAGTTAAACTTGTTTTGCAGATAATCTTAGTCATTTTCTTGGGCAATTGGATCAAACATCATGTATGCAAACATAAATATCATGTTTGCCATGGTTACTCTAGTTTTCTCACTAGACAAAATGAATGTGCAGGGGTTTTGACTGCATGTGGAACCAATTAGTATCTGCCAGCAGGAAACAATATGTTACATGCTAAAATCCATTGCAAACATACACAGGGGCTGTAGCATAGTCTGGTATTGAGTGATCCACAACACAACTGGATACTTCTGGTTTCATCCAGTCATATCTAGAGAAAATGTTGTGGAATTTCTTTACAAAGGACTCAGAAATTCACAGTAAAACTGGTTTTGGAGAAAGGCAACATCTTTTTATTAGGCAAGCAGATTAAATGTCATGTTTACAAACATAAATATCATGTTTGCAGCATTTGCTGTAGCTTTTTCCCAAGAAAACACGAATGGGAAAAGGTTTTTTCTCCATGTGGAATCAATTAGTGTTTACAAGCACAAAACAAAATGTTCCCTGCTAAAACAAATTGCAAACCGTACTGTGCAATGATACTATCCAGAAAACAGAAACACAGAGGCTGTAGCAAGATCTGGGATTGAATTAGCCATGACACAAGAGGATATTTCTGGTTTCATCCAGTCATATGTGGGCATAGTGTTGTGGAATTCGTATGCAAAGGATGCAGAAAATCACAGTCAAACTGGTTTTGGAGAAAAGCAAAGTCTTTTTCCTGGTCAAGTGGATTCAATGTCAGGTTTATAAACATAAATATCCTGTTTTCAACATTTTCTCTTGCTTTTTCCATAGAAAATATGAATGGGTAGAGGTTTGTTCCCATGTGGCACCAATTAGTGTTTTCCATCAAAAAACAAAATGTTCCCTGCTAAAACTCATTCAAAACCATAAATTCCATAGAAAATATCCAGAGAACACACAGACAGTGGCTTAGCAAGATCTGGGATTGAGTTAGCCACAAAAAAACCGGATATTTCTGGTTTCCGGTTTTGGAATTCGTAGGGAAAAAAACCGAAAAATCAAATCGCAGTCAAACTGGTTTTGGGGAAAAGCACAGTCTATTCCTGGGCAAGTGGATTCAATGTCATGTTTACAAGCATAAATATCATGTTTGCAGCATTTGCTCTAGCTTTTTCCCAAGAACACACGAATGGGAACAGGTTTTTTCTCCATGTGAAAACAATTGTGTCTGCAAGCACAAAACAAAATGTTCCCTGCTAAGATTCATTGTAAACCATAAACTCCATGATCATATCCATAAAACAGAAACAAACAAAGAGGCTGTAGCAAGATTTGGGATTGAGTGTGCCACAACTCAATCAGATACTTCTGGCTTCATCCAGTCATATCTGGAGAAAATGTTGTGGAATTCGTATGCAAAGGACCCAGAAAATCACAGTCAAACTGGTTATGGAGGAAAGCACAGTCGTTTTGTTAGGCAAGTGGATTTAATGTCATGTTTACAAACATAAATATCATGTTTGCAGCACTTGTTCTAGCTTTTTACCAATAAAACAAGAATGGGAAAAGGTTTTTTCTCCATGTGGAATCAATTAGCTAATACAAGCAAAAAACAAAATGTTCCCCGCTAAAATCCTTCCATTGATAATACCCAGAAAAAACAAACAAACACAGAGGCTGTAGCAATATTTGGGTTTGAGTGTACCACAAATCAATCAGATACTTCTGGCTTCCTCCAGTCATACCTGGAGAAAATGTTTTGGAATTCGTCTGCAAAGGACCCAGAAAATCACAGTGAAACTGGTTTTGAAGAAAAGCACAGTCTTTTTCTTAAGCAAGTATATAAAATGTCATCTATACAAACACAAATATCATGTTTGTTTGGTGCAATTGCTCTAGCTTTCTCCCTAGAAAACACAAAAGTGAAGAGTTTGTGTCTCCATGTGGAACCAACAGTGTGTGCCAGCACAAAAGAAAATGTTCTCTGCTACAATTCATTGATAATATCCAGAATACACAAACACAGAGTCTGTAGCAAGATCTGGGATTCATTGGGCCACAACACAAGAGGATAGTTCTGGTTTGATCTAGTCATATCCGGACAAATTGTTGGGAATTTGTATTCAATGGACACAGCTAATCACAGTAAAACTGGTTATGCAGATAATCTTAGTCATTTTCTTGGGCAATTGGATAAAATATCATGTGTACAAACATAAATATGGTGTTTGCCATGGTTACTCTAGCTTTCTCACTAGACCACACGAATGTGCAGAGGTTTTGTCTGCATGTGGAACCAATTAGCATCTGCCAGCAGGAAACAAAATGTTGCATGCTACAATTCATTGCAAACAAACACAGAGGCAGTAGCAGGGTCTAGGATTGAGTGCGCCACAAAACAACTGGATACTTCTGGTTTCATCCAGTCATATCTGGAGAAAATGTTGTGGAATTCGTGTGCAAAGGACCCAGAAAATCACAGTCAAACTGGATTTGGAGAAAAGCAGAGTCTTTTTCTTAGGCAAGTGGATTCAATGTCATGTTTACAAACATAAATATCATGTTTGCAGCATTTGCTCTAGCTTTTTACCAAGAAAACACGAATGGGAAAAGTTTTTTTTCTCCATGTGGAATCTATTAGCGATTACAAGCACAAAACAAAATGTTCCCTGCTAAAATTGATTGTAAACCATAAAGTCCATTGATCATATCCAGAAAACACAAACACACACAGAGGCTGTAGCAAGATTTGGGATTGAGTGTGCCACAACTCAATCAGATACTTCTGGCTTCATCCAGTCATATCTGCACAAAATTGTGTGGAATTCGTATGCAAAGGACCCCGAAAATCACAGTCAAACTGGTTTTGGAGAAAAGCACAGTCTTTTTCTTAGGCAAGTACATAAAGGGTCATCTATACAAACACAAATATCATGTTTGTTTGATGCAATTGATCTAGCTTTCTCCCTAGAAAACACAAAAGTGAAGAGTTTGTGTCTCCATGTGGAACCAACAAGTGTTTGCCAGCACAAAACAAAATGTTCTCTGCTACAATTCATTGATTATATCAAGAATATACAAAGAGCCTGTAGCAAGATGTGGGATTCGGGGGGCCACAACACAAGAGGATAGTTCTGGTTTGATCTAGTCATATCTGGACAAATTGTTAGGAATTTGCATTCAATGGACACAGCTAATCTCAGTTAAACTGGTTTTGGAGATAATCTTAGTCATTTTCTTGGCCGATTGGATAAAATATCATGTGTACAAACATAAATATGGTGTTTGCCATGGTTACTCTAGCTTTCTCACTAGACCACACGAATGTGCAGAGGTTTTGTCTGTATGTGGAACCAATTAGCATCTGCCAGCAGGAAACGCTATGTTACATGCTACAATTCATTGCAAACAAACACAGAGGCAGTAGCAAGATCTGGGATTGAGTTAGCCACAACACAACTAGATACTTCTGCTTTCATCCAGTCATATCTGGAGAAAATGCTTTGGAAATCGTATGCAAAGGACCCAGAAAATCACAATCAAACTTGTTTTGGAGAAAAAAAACAGTCTTTTTATTAGGCAAGTACATAAAATGTCATGAATAAAAACGCAAATATCATGTTTGCAGCATTTGCTCTATCTTTTTCCCAAGAAAACCCGAATGGGATAAGGTTTTTTTCTCCATGTGGAATCAATTACCGTTTACAAGCACAAAACAAAATGTTCCCTGCTAAAATTCATTCTAAACCATAAAGTCCATTGATAATTTCCAGAAAGACAAACACAGAGGCTGTAGCCAGATCTGAGATTGAGTTAGCCACAACACAAGAGGATATTTCTGGTTTCATTCAATCATATGCAGGCAAAGTGTTGTGGAATTCATATGCAATTGACCCATAAACTCACAGTCAAACTGGTTTTGGAGAAAATCTTAGTCATTTCCTTGGGCAATTGGATAAAATATCATGTATACAAACATAAATATCATGTTTGCCATGGTTACTCTAGCTTTCTCACTAGACCACACGAATGTGCAGAGGTTTTGTCTGATTGTGGAACCAATTAGCATCTGCCAGCAGGAAACGCTATGTTACATGCTACAATTCATTGCAAACAAACACAGAGGCTGTAGCAACATCTGGGATGAGTGAGCAGCAACATAACTGGATACTTCTGGTTTCATCCAGTCATATCTGGAGAAAATGTTGTAGAATTCATATGCAAAAGACCCAGAAAATCACAGTAAAAATGGTTTTGGAGTAAAGCAAAGTCTTTTTATTAGACATTTCAATTCAATGTCATGTTTACAATCATCAATAGCATGTTTGCAGCATTTGCTCTAGCTTTTTCCTAAGAAAAAACGAATGGGAAGAGGTTTTTTTCTCCATGTGAAAACAATTAGTGTTTGCAAGCACCAAACAAAATGTCCCCTGATAAAATTAATTGTCAACCATAAAGTCCATTGATCATATCCAGAAAACAATAACAAACAGAGGTTGTAGCAAGATCTGGGATTGAGTGAGCCACAACACAGCTGGATACTTCTGGTTTCATCCAGTCATATCTGGAGAAAATGTTGTGGAACTCGTAAGCAAAGGACTCAGAAAATCACACTCAAACTGGTTATGGAGAAATGCAAAGTCTTTTTATTAGGCAAGTGGATTCAATGTCATGTTTACAAACATAACTATCATGCTTGCAGCTTTTCCTGTAGCTATTTACCAAGAAAACCCGAATGGGATAAGGTTTTTTCTCCATGTGGAATCAATTAGCATTTACAAGCACAAAACAAAATGCTCCCTGCTAAAATTCATTCCAAACCGTAAAGTCCATTGAGACTATCCTAAAACACAAACACAGAGGCTGTAGCAAGATCTGGGATTGAGTTAGCTGCAACACAATGTGATATTTCTAGTTTCATGCAATCAGATGCAGGCAAAGTGTTCTGGAATTCATATGCAAAGGACCCAAAAATCAAATCACAGTCAAACTGGTTTTGGAGAAAAGCAGTCTTTTCATTAGACAAGTGGATTCAATTTCATGTTTACAAACATAAATATGATGTTTGCAACATTTGCTCAGGTTTTTCACAAGAAAACATGAATGGGAAAAGGTTTTTTCTCCATATGGAATCAATTAGCGTTTACAAGCACAAACAAAATGTTCCCTGCTAAAATTCACTGCAAACCATAAAGTCCATTGATCATATCCAGAAAACACAAACACACACAGAGGCTGTAGCAAGATTTGGGTTTGAGTGTGCCACAACTCAATCACATACTTCTGGCTTCATCCAGTCATATCTGCACTACATTTTGTGGAAATCGTATGCAAAGGACCCCGAAAATCACAGTCAAACTGGTTTTGGAGTAAAGCACAGATTTTTCTTAGGCAAGTACATAAAATGTCATCTATACCAAAATATCATGTTTGTTTGGTGCAATTGCTCCAGGTTTCTCCCTAGAAAACACAAAAGTGAAGAGTTTGTGTCTCCATGTGGAACCAACAAGTGTTTGCCAGCACAAAACAAAATGTTCTCTGCTACAATTCATTGATAATATCCAGAATTTACAAACACAGAGACTGTAGCAAATCTGGGATTCAGTTGGACACAACACAAGAGGATATTTCTGGTTTGATCTTTTCATACCCGGACAAATTGTTAGGAATTTGCATTCAATGGACACAGCTAATCTCAGTTAAACTGGTTTTGGAGATAATCTTAGTCATTTTCTTGGGCAATTGGATAAAATATCATGTATACAAACATAAATATCATGTTTGCCATGGTTACTCTAGCTTTCTCACTAGACCACACGAATGTGCAGAGGTTTTGTCTGTATGTGGAACTAATGAGCATCTGCCATCAGGAAACGCTATGTTACATGCTACAATTCATTGCAAACAAACACAGAGGCAGTCGCAGAGTCTAGGATTTAGTGAGCCACAACACAACTAGATACTTCTGCTTTCATCCAGTCATCACTGGAGAAAATTTTGTGGGATTCCTAGGCTTAGGACCCAAAAATCAGAATCAAACTGGTTTTGGAGAAAATTAAAGTCTTTTTCTTAGGCAAGTGCATTCAATGTCATGTTTACAAATATAAATATCATGTTTACAGCACTTGCTCTAGCTTTTTCCGAAGAAAACATGAATGGGAAAAGGTTTTTTCTCCATGTGGAATCTTTTAACGATTACAAGCACAAAAGAAAATACTCTCTGCTAAAATTCATTGTAAAATATAAAGTCCATTGATCATATCCAGAAAACACAAACACAGAGGCTGTAGCAAGATCTGGATTTCAGTTAGCCACAACACAACCGGATGTTTCTGGTTTTATCCAGGCATATCCGCACCAAGTATTGTGGTATTCGTATGTAATGGACCCAGAAAATCACAGGCAATCTGGTTTTGGAGAAAAACAAAGTATTTTAGGGGGGGGCAAGTGGATAAAATGTCATGTTAGAAATATAAATATCAGATTTGTTTGCAACAGTTGCTCTAGCTTTTTCCTTAGAAAACACGAATATGTAGAGTTGGTGTCTCCATGTGGAGACATGTTTGCCAGCACAAAAGAAAGTGTTCCGTGCTCAAATGTATTCAAAACTGTAAAGTCCATAGAGAATATCCAGAAAACACAAACACAGAGGCTGTAGCAAGATCTGGATTTCAGTTAGCGACAACTCAACCGGATATTTCTGGTTTCATCCAGGCATATCCGGATCAAGTGTTGTGGAATTTGTATGCAACGGACTCAGAAACTCACAGTCAATCTTGTTTTGGAGAAAAACAAAGTATTTTTTGGGGGGCAAGTGGATAAAATGTCATGTTATAAATATAAATATCAGGTTTGTTTGCCACAGTTGCTCTAGCTTTTTCATAGAAATCACGAATATGTAGATGTTTTTTCTTCCTGTGGAACCAATTATCATTTGCTAGCAAAAAACAAAATGTCCCCTGCTAAAATTCATTCCAAACCTTAAAGTGCATTAATAATATCCAGAGAACACAAACACAGAGTCTGTAGCCTGGAAAGTGGATTCAATATCATGTTTGCAAACATAAATATCATGTTTGCAGCATTTGCTCTTGCTTTTTGTATAGAAAACACAAAAGGCTTGAGGTTTTCTCTGCATGTGGAACCAATTAGCGTTTGCCAGAACAAAACAAAAGGTTCCCTGCTAAAATTCATGCTAAACCGTACAGTCCATTGATAATATCTAGAAAACACAAGCTCAAAGGCAGTAGCAAGATCTGGAATTGAGTTAGCCATAAGGCAAGAGGCTATTTCTGGTTTGATGCAGTCATATCTGGACAAAGTTTTGTGGAATTCTTATGCAATGGAGCCCATAAAATCACAGTCAAACAGGATTTGCAGAAAAGCAGAGTCTTGAGGGCAGAGCCAAGATGGCGGATAGTGAGGACGTGCGCCTTAGTTTGGGAAAATAAAGTTTCATAAAAGTGGAATTACTGTAGCCTCAGGAAAAGACTCAAGAAAAAAACTGCAGAGGAAACGCTTCCGGATCTAGTGGATGTGACACAGAGGATTACTGGGAGCCCACCGCGTGGAAAACCAACAGAGACGAGACGAGCAGCGGGAGATGAGACAGAGCCACAGAATCTCGCCAGCGCGGGAACCAACGGAGGAGGGTAAGACAAAGACCTCAGAAACCGGAGACATTGGGGGTGGGGGGGAACAGAGGCCTCTCCCTTCACTCACCAAGGAAAACAAAGAGCACCGCGATTTTACATATGTAAAGCGCAGCCAAACTCAGTAACTTTAGCAAAACTCCAGAACACATAGAGGGCTGCATAAACTCTTTGTGTGGTCCCAGGGGTAGATCAAACAAATACTCACAGAGGCCAGATTTCAACTACCCTCAACTCCACTCCCAACTGAGTCAAAAGAGAGAGAGAGAGAGAGAGAGAGAGAGAGAGAGAGAGAGCCAGCAACGAGCAAGGGAGTGAGCAATCTGGGAGAGTCGCTCTTTGCACAGCCTTAAATCTGAAGAATCAAGCATAGCTCTCTGGCCACACCCATCACAGCCCCTAAGGATCCAACAAAGCAGACAGCTCACTTAGAGACATAGTATAACAAGAAAAAAAAACACCACAGCAAAAAAAAAAACCATAAATTTTCTCCAACATGCCAAACAACAAACGTAGAAGCCGAGGTAACAAGAGCAAGGAAGACACTATGACGCCCCCAAGTGAACAAGACACGCCAATGCAAGATTATGAAGATGAAGAGATAGAGGAAATGCAAGAAGCAGATCTCAAAAAATTGATAAGAACATTAAGAAGTTCTCAAAAACAAATTCTTGAACTACAGAAATCCTTAATGGACAAGATAGAAAATCTCTCTCGTGAAAATGAAATATTAAGGAGGAATCAAAATGAAATGAAACAACTAGTAGAACAGGAAATTGAGACAGTGACAAAAAACCACAATGAAATGAAGAACTCAATAGATCAAATGGCAAACACATTAGAGAGCCTTAAAAACAGAATGAGTGAAGCAGAAGAGAGAATATCAGAATTAGAAGACAGAGAACAGGAAAGGAAACAGTCAAATCAAAGAAAAGAAGAAGAAATCAGAAATCTAAAAAATACTGTCAGGAATCTACAGGATACTATTAAAAAACCAAACATTCGGGTTCTAGGAGTTCCTGAAGGCATGGAAAGGGAGAAAGGATTAGAAGGCCTTTTTAGTGTATTTGTCACTTGATTAGGTAAACTTAAAATTATTAATAGTAATATTACTATACAGCTTTTATATAAAATTCCAGATTTGTTAGAGAAATTAACTATTCTTAGTTATGCTGTCATCCTTAATTTACAAAATATATCATTCATAAAACTTTGGACTTTAAAAGATAATTATAAAATCATATTTTTTGCTTATTGCGGGGTTGAAGAAGAGACATTTTCTTATTTCTCTTCATTGTTCAATTGCAGGTCTTATGACTATGTTTCAGTGATATAAGATGATGAAAATTTTGTGATTAAAACAGATGTCATTATCTTCAATTTCTTCAATAAATAATTTAATGTGAAAAAAAGAAGGCCTTTTTAGTGAGATACTAGCAGAAAATTTCCCAGGTTTGGAGAAGGACAGAGACATCCTAGTACAGGAAGCTCATAGAACCCCTAATAAACATGATGAAAAGAGATCCTCACCATGACACGTTGTAATCAAACTCACCACAGTGAAACACAAAGAAAAGATCCTAAAATGTGCAAGAGAGAAACGCCAGATTACTCTCAGAGGATCTCCAATTAGACTCACAGCTGACTTCTCATCAGAAACCCTACAAGCCAGGAGAGAATGGTGAGATATAGCCCAGGTACTAAGAGAGAAAAACTGCCAGCCCAGAATATTATATCCTGCAAAGCTCTCATTTGTGAATGAAGGTGATATAAAGACCTTTCACAACAAACAGAAATTGAAAGAATTTGTCGCCACTCGTCCAGCCCTGCAAAAGATGCTTAAAGATGTGTTACATACAGAAACACAGAAACACGGTCACCAATATGAAAGAAGGTAAAGGAAGGAAACCTCACAGCAAAAGATCACAGGAATCTCAAACCAGATATTAGAAAATATCTTTGGCAAATGGCAGGGCAAAGTTACTCCTTCTCAATAGTCACATTGAATGTTAATGGCTTGAACTGTCCAGTTAAAAGGCACCGATTGGCTGATTGGGTTAAGGAACAAAACCCATCTTTTTGCTGCTTACAAGAAACTCATCTTTCCAACAATGATGCATACAGACTGAAAGTGAAAGGCTGGAAAAAGATATACCATGCCAACAGAAATGAAAAAAGAGCGGGCATAGCCATCTTAATATCGGACAACATAAACTTTACCACAAAAACTGTCAGGAGAGACAAAGAGGGGCATTATATAATGATTAAGGGATCCATTCAACAGGAAGATATAATGATTATCAATGTATATGCACCTAATCACAGGGCACCAGCTTATTTAAAAGACTTGTTAAGGGACTTAAAGGGAGACTTAGACCCCAATGCCATAGTACTGGGGGACTTCAATACTCCACTCTCAGAGATAGACAGATCAACAGGACAGAAGATCAACAAGGAGACAGCAGATTTAAACGACACTATAGCCCAAATGGATCTAACAGATATCTACAGAACATTTCATTCTACATCTAAGGACTTTACATTCTTCTCAGCAGTACATGGAACCTTCTCTAGGATTGACCAAATACTAGGCCATAAAGCAAGTCTCAGCAAATTCAAGAGAAATAGAATCATACCATGCAGCTTCTCAGACCACAAAGGAATGAAATTGGAAATTAGCAAATTGGGAATCCCCAGAGCATGTGCAAACACATGGAGATTGAACAACATGCTCCTGAATGAACAATGGGTCATAGAAGAAATTAAAAGAGAAATCAAAAATTTTCTGGAAGTAAATGAGGATAACAGCACAACATACCAAAACCTACGGGATACAACAAAAGCAGTGTTAAGAGGAAAATTTATATCTATAGGTGCCTACATCAAGAAATTGGAGAGGCACCAAATAGATGAGCTTTCAAGTCATCTCAAGGATCTAGAAAATCTGCAGCAAACCAAACCCAAACCCAGTAGAAGAAGGGAAATAATTAAAATCAAAGAAGAAATCAACAGGATTGAATCCAAAAAAACATTACCAAAAATCAGCCAAACGAGGAGCTGGTTTTTTGAAAAAATAAACAAAATTGACACCCCATTGGCCCAACTAACTAAAAAAAGAAGAGAAAAGACCCAAATCAATAGGATCAGAGATGAAAAAGGAAACATAACAACAGACACCACAGAAATAAAAAAGAATCATCAGAAATTACTACAAGGACTTGTATGCCAGCAAACAGGGAAATCTATCAGAAATGGACAGATTCTTGGACACATACAACCTCCCTACATTGAGTCAGGAAGACATAGAAAACCTAAACAGACCAATAACTGACACAGAAATTGAAACAGTAATAAAGGCCCTCCCAACAAAGAAAAGCCCAGGGCCAGATGGATTCACTGCTGAGTTCTACCAGACATTTAGAGAAGAACTAACTCCAATTCTTCTCAAACTATTCAGAACAATCGAAAAAGAGGGAATCCTCCCAAATTCTTTCTACGAAGCCAGCATCACCTTAATTCCTAAGCCGGAAAAAGATGCAGCATTGAAAGAGAATTACAGACCAATATCCCTGATGAACACAGATGCAAAAATGCTCAATAAAATTCTGGCCAATAGAATGCAACAACACATCAGAAAGATCATCCACCCAGACCAAGTGGGATTTATCCCTGGTATGCAAGGATGGTTCAATGTCCGCAAAACAATCAATGTAATACACTACATTAACAGACTGCAGAAGAAAAACCATATGATTCTCTCAATAGACGCAGAGAAAGCATTTGATAAAATACAACACCCTTTCATGATGAAAACTCTAAGCAAACTGGGTATGGAAGGAACATTCCTCAATACAATCAAAGCAATATATGAAAAACCCACGGCCAACATCCTATTGAATGGGGAAAAGTTGGAAGCATTTCTGCTGAGATCTGGTACCAGATAGGGATGCCCACTCTCACCACTGCTATTCAATATAGTTCTGGAAGTTTTAGCCAGAGCTATTAGGCAAGAAAAAGAAATTAAACGGATACAAATTGGGAAGGACGAACTCAAACTATCCCTCTTTGCAGATGATATGATTCTTTATTTAGGGGACCCAAAGAACTCTACTAAGAGACTGTTGGAACTCATCGAAGAGTTTGGCAAAGTAGCAGGATATAAAATCAATGCACAAAAATCAACAGCCTTTGTATACACAGGCAATGCCACGGCTGAGGAAGAACTTCTAAGTTCAATCCCATTCACAATAGCTACAAAAACAATCAAATACCTTGGAATAAACTTAACCAAGGACGTTAAAGATCTCTACGACGAAAACTACAAAACCTTAAAGAAAGAAATAGAAGAGGATACCAAAAAATGGAGAAATCTTCCATGCTCATGGATTGGAAGAATCAATATCATCAAAATGTCTATTCTCCCAAAAGCAATTTATACATTCAATGCAATACCAATCAAGATACCGAAGACATTCTTCTCAGATCTGGAAAAAAATAATGCTGAAATTCATATGGAGACACAGAAGACCTTGAATAGCCAAAGCAATCTTGTACAACAAAAACAAAGCCGGAGGCATCACAATTCCAGATTTCAGGGCATACTACAGGGCAGTTGTTATCAAAACAGCATGGTACTGGTACAGAAACAGATGGATAGACCAATGGAACAGAATAGAAACACCAGAAATCAATCCAAACATCTACAGCCAACTTATATTTGATCAAAGATCCAAAACTAATCCCTGGAATAAGGACAGCCTATTCAATAAATGGTGCTGGGAAAATTGGATTTCCATGTGCAGAAGCTTGAAGCAAGACCCATACCTTTCACCTTACACAAAAATTCACTCAACGTGGATTAAAGACTTAAATCTATGACGCGAAACCATCAAATTGTTAGAGAGCATTGGAGAAACCCTGAAAGATATATGTACAGGCAAAGACTTCTTGGAAAAGACCCCAGGAGCACAGGCAGTCAAAACCAAAATTAACATTTGGGATTGCATCAAATTGAGAAGTTTCTGTACTTCAAAAGAAACAGTCAGGAAAGTGAAGAGGCAACCGACAGAATGGGAAAAAATATTTGCAAACTATGCTACAGATAATGGTTTGATAACCAGAATCTACAAAGAAATCAAGAAAATCCACAACAACAGAACAAACAACCCACTGAAGAGATGGGCCAAGGACCTCAATAGACATTTTTCAAAAGAGGAAATCCAAATGGCCAACAGACACATGAAAAAATGTTCAAGATCACTAGCAATCAGAGAAATGCAAATCAAAACCACAATGAGGTTTCACCTCACCCCGGTGAGAATGGCTCACATCCAGAAATCTACCAACAATAGATGCTGGAGAGGATGTGGGGAAAAAGGGACACTAACCCACTGCTGGTGGGAATGCAAACTGGTTAAGCCACGATGGAAGTCAGTCTGGAGATTCCTCAGAAACCTGAATATAACCCTACCATACAACCCAGCCATCCCACTCCTTGGAATTTACCCAAAGGAAATTAATCTGGCTAATAAAAAAGCCATCTGCACATTAATGTTTATTGCAGCTCAATTCACAATAGCTAAGACCTGGAACCAACCCAAATGCCCATCAACAGTAGACTGGATAAAGAAATTATGGGACATGTACTCCATAGAATACTATACAGCGGTAAAAAACAATGAAACCCAGTCATTTGCAACAAGATGGAGGGATCTGGAAAGCATCATGCTGAGGGAATTAAGCCAGTCCCAAAGAGGCAAATATCATTTGTTTTCCCTGATCGGCGACAACTGAGCACCAAAGGGGAAACCTGTTGAAGTGAAATGGACACTATAAGAAACAATGACCTGATCAGCTTTTGTCCTGACTCTAGATGTACAATGTAATACTTTATCCTTTTTAGTATCTGTTGTTGTTGTTGTTGTTCTAGTACTAGTGGTTGAGCTCTGTAATTAACACACAATTATTCTTAGGTGTTTAAATTTTAACTGAAAAGTGATCCCTGTTAAATCTAAGAGTGGAAAAAGAGAGGGAGGAGATGCACAATTTGGGACATGCACAATCAGTCTTGCCCCAAATGATGGAGTTAGAAATGTGCCAGGGTATTTCAATACAATCCCATCAAGGTGGCATGTACCAATGCCATCTCACTAGTCCAAGTGATCAATTTCAGTTCACATTCGATGGCTTGGATAGGTCTAATAGTCAAAGGGATCACACAAACAAGACAAGTGTCTGCTAATACTAACTGATAGAATCAAAAAGGGAGAGAAAGATCCAGCATGGGAAGTGGGATACACAGCAGACTCATAGAATGGCAGATGTCCTAAACAACACTCTGGCCTCAGAATCAGCCCTTAAGGCATTCAGATCTGGCTGAAGAGCCCATGAGAGTATTGTAGGCATGGAAAGCCAAGATACCATGGAAAAGAAAAAAAGAAGAAGACCTAAATGAAAGATCTCTGTGAGTGAGATCCCAGTGGAAAGAACGGGGCCATCAAAGAAGGAGGTACCTTTCTCTGAAGGGAGGAGAGAACTTCCACTTTGACTGTGACCCTATCGGAATCAGATCAAAGTCAGCGAACCCTAAAGGCTTCCATAGCCCTGGCAACTCATGACTAGAGCCTAGGGAGATTACTGACGCCATGAACAGGAGTGCCAAATTGTTAAGTCAGCAACAGGAGTCACTGTGTACTTACATCCCATGTGGGATCTGTCCTTAATGTGTTGTCTAATGTGCAGTGATGCTATAACTAGTACTGAAACAGTATTTTTACACTTTGTGTTTCTGCATGGGTACAAACTGATGAGATCTTTACTAATTATATACAGAATCGATCTTCTGTGTATAAAGATAATTGGAAATGAAAAAAAAAACTGGTGTTAAATTGGAAATGGCATAGAAAATTAATTAATTTTAAAAAAATATTATGTAGGATCTCTGCCTTTAATGTGCTCTACACTCTTATTTAATGCTATAACTAGTACTCCAACAGTATTTTTTTTTCACGTTGTGTTGCTATATAGGGGCAAACTGTTGAAATCGTTACCTAATATATACTAAACTGATCTTTTGTATATAAAGAGAATTGAAAATGAATCATGATGTGATTGGAAGGGGAGAGGGAGCAGGAAAGGGGAGGGTTGTGGGTGGGAGGGAAGTTTTGGGAGGGGGAAGCCATTGTAACCCATAAGCTGTACTTTGGAAATTTATATTCATTAAATAAAAGTTTAATAAAAAAAAGCAGAGTCTTTTTCCTGGGCAAGTGGATAAAATATCATGTATACAACCAGAAATATCATGTAGTTTGCTGCAGTTGCTCTAGCTTCTCCCTAGAAAACAGGAATGTGTAGTGTTGGTGTCTCCATGCAGAACCAATTAGTGTTTGCCAGCACAAAACAAAGTGTTCTGTGCTCAAATGTATTCAAAACTGTAAAGTCCATAGAGAATATCCAGAAAACACAAACACGGAGGCTGTAGCAAGATCTGGATTTCAGTTAGCCACAACACAACCGGATATTTCTGGTATGATGCAGTCATATCCGGATCAAGTGTTATGAAATTCATAAGCAAGTGATTCAGAAAATCAAGGTCAATAGGGTTTGGGGAAAAACAAAGTATTTTTTGTGTTGCATGTGGATAAATATGATCGTAGAAATCTAAATATCAGGTTTGTTTGCCACAGTTGCTCTAGCTTTTTCCTAGAAAACATGAATATGTAGAGGTTTTTTCTTCCTGTAGAACCAATTATCATTTGCCAGCAAAACACAAAATGTTCCCTCCTAAAATGCATTCTCAACCATAAAGTCCATCGATAATATCTAGAAAATACAAACACAGAGGCAGTAGCATGTTCTGGGATTGAGTTAGCCATAAGGCAAGAGGCTATTTCTGGTTTCATTCAGTCATATGCAGGCAAGGTGTTGTGGAATTCGTATGCAATGGACCCATGAAATCACAGTTTTACTCCTTTTGGAGAAAAGCAAAGTCTTTTTCTTGTGCAAGTGGATAAAATGCCATGTTTGGAAACATAAATATCATGTTTGTTTCCCTCAATGGCTATAGCTTTCTCCCTAGAAAACATGAATGTGTAGAGGATTTTTCTCCATGTGGAAACAATTAGCGATTCCCAGCACAAAACAAAATGTACCCTGCTAAAATTCATTCTGAACTATAAAGTGCATTGATAATATCCAGAAAACACAAACACAGACACTGCAGCAAGATCTAGGATTGAGTTAGCCACAGCGCAACCGGATATTTCTGGAATCAATTAGTCATATCTGGAAAAAGAGTTGCAGAATTCGTATGCAAAGGACACAGAATATCACAGTCAAACTGGACTTGGAGAAAAGCACAGTCTTTTTCCTGGGCAAGTGGATTCAATTTCAGGTTTACAAATATAAGTAATATGTTTGCAGCATTTTCTCTAGCTTTTTCCATAGAAAACACGAAAGGGTAGAGGATTGTCCTCCATGTGGAACCAATTAGTATTTGCCATCAAAAGCAAATGTTCCCTGCTAAAATTCATTCAAAACAATAAATTCCATAGAGAATATCCAGAAAACACACACACAGTGGCTTAGAAATATCTGGGATTGAGTTAGCCACAACACAACCGGTTATTTCTGGTTTCATCCAGTCATATCTGCAGAAAATGTTGTGGAACTCGTATGCAAAGGACTCAGAAAATCACAGTCAAACTAGTTTTGGAGAAAAGCAAAGTCTTTTTCTTAGGCAAGTGGATTCAATGTCATGTTTACAAACAAAAATATCATGTTTGTAGCATTTGCTCTAGCTATTTCCCAAGAAAACCCAAATGGGATAATGTTTTTCTTCATGTGAAAACAATTAGCATTCACAAGCACAAAACAAAATGTTCCCAGCTAAAATTCATTCCAAACCGTCAAATCCTTTGATACCATCCAGAAAACACAAACAAAGAGGCTGTAGCAATATCTGGGATTCAGTTAGCCACAACAAAAGAGGATATTTCCGGTTTCATCCAGTCATATGCGGACAAAGTGTTGTGGAATTCGTATCCAATGGACCCATAAAATCACAGTCAAATTGGTTTTGGAGAAAAGCAAAGTCTTTTTCTTGTGAAAGTGGATAAAACGCCATGTTTAGAAAAATAAATATCATTTTGTTTCCGCAATGTCTCTAGCTTTCATCCTAGAAAACTCGAATGTGTAGAGGATTTTTCTCCATGTTGAAATAATTAAGCGATAAGCGATTCCCAGCACAAAACAAAATGTCCCATGCTAAAACTCATTCTAAAGTATAAAGTCCATTGATAATATCCAGAAAAGACAAACACAGAGTCTGTCGCAAGATCTGGGATTGAGTTAGCCAAACACAACCGGATATTTCTGGTATCATTTAGTCATATCTGGACAAAGTGTTGTGGAATTCATATGCAAAGGACGCAGAATATCACAGTCAAACCAGAGTTGGAGAAAAACACAGTATTTTAACTGGAGAAGCAGTTTCATGTCATGTTTACAAACATAAATATCATGTTTGCAGCATTTTCTCTAGCTTTTTCCTTGGAATACATGAGTGGGTAGAGGTTTGTTCTCCATGTGGAACAAATTAGTGTTTGCCATCAAAAAAACAAAAGGTTCCCTGCTAAAATTCATTCAAAACCATAAATTCCATAGAGAATACCCACAAAAACCAAATACATTGGCTTAGCAAGATCTGCGATTCAGTTAGCCACAACACAAATGGATACTTCTGGTTTCATTTAGTCATATCGGGAGAAAATGGTGTGGAATTCGTATACAAAGGACCCAGAAAATCACAATCAAACTGTTTTTGGAGAAAAACACAGTCTTTTTATTAGGCAAGTGGATTCAATGTTATGTTTACAAACATAAATATCATGTTTGCAGCATTTGCTCTAGCTTTTTCCCAAGAAAACATGAATGGGAACAGGATTTTTCTCCATGTGAAAACAATTAGCGTTTGCAAGCAAAAAAAAAAATGTTCCCTGCTAAAATTCATTGTAAACCATAAAGTCCATTGATCATACCCAGAAAACACAAACAAAAACAGAGACTGCAGCAAGTTTTGGGTTTGAGTGTGCCACAATTCAATCAGATACTTCTGGCTGCATCCAGTCATATCAGCACAAAATTTTGTTTAATTCGTATGCAAAAGACCCTGAAAATCACAGTCAAACTGGTTTTGGAGAAAAGCACAGTCTTTTTCTTAAGAAACTACATAAAATATCATCTATACAAACACAAATATCATGATTGGTGCAACTGCTCTAGCTTTCTCCCTAGCAAACACAAATGTGAAGAGTTTGTATCTCCATGTGGAACCAACAAGTGTTTGCCAGCAGAAAACAAAATGCACTCTGGTAAAATTCATTTAAAACTAGTAAGTCTATTGATAATATCCAGAATATACAAACACAGAGACTGTAGCAAGAGCTGGGATTCAGTTGGCCACAACACAAGAGGATATTTCTGGTTTGATCTAGTCATTTCTGGACAAATTGTTGGGGAATTTGCATTCAATGGACACAGCTAATCTCAGCTAAACTGGTTTTGGAGATAATCTTAGTCATTTTCTTTGGCAATTGGATAAAATATCGTGTATACAACCATAAATATCATGTTTGCCATGGTTACTCTAGCTTTCTCACTAGACCACACGAATGCAGAGGTTTTGTCTGCATGTGGAACCAATTAGCATCTGCCAGCTTGAAACAATATCTTACATGCTACAATTCATTACAAACAAACACAGAGGCATTCTAAACTTTAAAGTCCATTGAAAATATCCAGAAAAGACAAACACAGAGTCTGTAGCCTGGAAAATGGATTCAATGTAATATTTGCAAAAATTGATATCACGTTTGTAGCATTTGCTCTTTTTCCATAGACAACACGAATGGGTATAGGTTTTGTCTGCATATGAAACCAATTAGTGTTTGCCAGCACGAAACAAGATGTTATATGCTAACATACATTGAAAAATGATGAAGTCCACAGAGAATATCCAGAAAACACAAATAAACACAAAGGCTGTAGCAAGATCTGGAATTGAGTTAGCCACAACACCACCGTATATTTCTGGTATGATGCAGTCATATCCAGACCATGTGTTGTGGAATTCGTATGCACGGGACTCAGAAAATCACAGTCAAACTGGCTTTGGAGAACACCAATTTCAATTACTTGGGGAAGTGGGTGAAATTACATGTTGACAAATATAAATATCATGTTTGTTTGCCACAGTCGCTCTAGCTTTCTCCCTAGAAAACACGAATGTGTAGATGGTTTGTCTGCATGTGGAATCAATTAGCGTTCACAAGTACAAAACAAAATATTCCCTGCTAAAATTCCTTGTAAATCATAAAGTCTATTGATCATATCCAGAAAACACAAACACAGAGGATGTAGCAAGATCTGGGATTGAGTTAGCCACAACACAACCGGTTATTTCTGGTTTCATCCAGTTGTAAGACCCCTGAGCAGGTGTCTCACAATTCGACCGACCCCAGATGCACGAACTCCACACCAATCGATGCAAAGAGCAAGAGGAAGTTTATTGCATTTGCAAATGGGCCGTCTCACAGCACAACAGCACCCTCTGGTGCAGTGCACAAAGAGAGGCCCCGATCATCAATCACACAGAGTATTTAAGGCTTAAAACCACAACATTATCATATTTCCACAGTATTACAAAAGATCACAGGATAAAGGGTTTTTCCAGGGTAAAAGGGAACCATCAAGGGGGTTTCCAAGGTAAAAGGGAAGTAGTTATGTGCTGTACGTGCCTTGGGATTTTCCATTTTAACTTGAGCAAGCAAGGACAGGGGGTCAATGTGGTGTAACAGGACATAGGTTGGGTACATTTTCGGTTAACTTCTGCCTTTATAGTTCCTAAAAACGATTACATACTGCAAGTTCAGCTAAAATTCAGCTATCTTATGAAAGCATTTTGCAAGCCCAGCCATTTTGCACAGAAGCAGAACAGTATGCAGTTAGCTCAAGCAACTCCATTTTAAACTTAACCTGCCTAATTCTTTCATTCCCCCCTTTTCTTTTTGTCAAATTTTAATCTTAAAATTTAAGGAATCCTGTAATAATGAAAATTAGGGTTGTTAGCCTATCAGCCAAAGCATCACAGCCGCTAATATTAGGCCCAAGAGGCAGTCCCCTGCGCCCAGCCTCGCCCCTGCCCCTATCGTCAGAGAAGGTGGAGAGGTCCCTGCCCCTATCGTCAGAGAAGGTGGAGAGGTCGAGGGCCGGCCCTGGGATCCTGGGGATATAACCCTAGACACAGGCCTCGGTCCCCGATCCGCCAACCCCGGCAACACTAGATTGGGGCCTACAGACCGGGGAAGAGCTTCCTCTCTAAGTTGGATTTTAAACAGAAACCCGGGATCGCTGCCAGTAAGATAAAACCTTAACCCCCAAGTCCTCCCCCATTTCCAGTCGGCGATGCTGGCCTTTTTTTCCCTTCTCTGCAAAGGTAATGTTTAGGGGCACACAGAGTGGTTGACTGGAACAGGGCTTTGTTTTTAGGTCTACGCAATTTTCCCCTGTGGGGGTGAAGTTACGGCCCACAGAGATCCAACGATCTCGGGATGACGGCCTCCAGTAGGCTGCTCCAGTGGTTTCGCATCCCCACGCCTTACAGTAGAAGGATTCTGCCCCCCTGCACCGCCACTCATCTTCCGCAGACCTACCACCCTCAGGGCACACATAAAACTCAGATTGTTGAAGATAGCATCTAAATTGTGGGCTCCTGCACCCGGGGTTGTCTGCATTGGTCAAGGACACGCCCTGGCTCTTGCTCCACAGGGTTATCTTATCATGAGACATGTCAGGGATGTCCCACGTGTCTAGTCCTGCAACCAATTGACAAACATCTGGGTGTAAGGAGGGCCACCACGTCCCAGTAGGGGCCACGCTGGTAACGGACCACACGACCTTGTTAGTTCCAGATCTTACCTCCCACGTGAGCCTCTTTGGGAAATGCGGGCTGCCCATAATAGGGGTAAGAAAAATTAAAAGTATTACAAATACTAAACAGTTTATATTAGCCACTATGCAGGTGGGGCGGCGCTGGTTCAGCCTGAGGATCAGCTGCTGCCGCTCCTGCTCCAGCTCCCTGATCTGCATCTTCAGTTCCGCGTTTCTGAGCTCCAGCCGCTCGGACACCCGCTGCAGGGACTCTTTGCGCTCCTTTATCCGGGCCCACGCCGCTTTGTTCTTTTCCGAGCGCCTTTTTTTCCGCTCCTCTTCTTTTTCATCGGCCGCGTCGGGCATGCCCAGTTTCGCCTCCAGGAAGTGCAAGGGCACGATTGTGGTCCCGGAGCTTCTGACTGGAGAGGCGGTCAGAAGGCGGTCGAAGCCTGTGAGAGAGTCCCTGGACCTGGAACGAGTGTGGGAGCACGAAACCCCTGTCCGTTGTTGTTGTGTTGGAACTTTTTTTTTTTGAAGGTCTGAAACAAAGGAGGGGAGCAGAGTGTTTCTCTTTAGGCCTGCCACATACCCACAAGCTCATAACTAACTTTTTGCCTAACATTTTTCCTCAAGAGGAATACCCAAAATTTTTGGGATTATGGGTGAAGTTTCGTCTTCTGTAACTTCTTCAAAGCTGGCATGTGGGCGTCGAGGGAGATTTTGGGTATTTCCTCTTGCTATCTGTTTTATGGTATGTGACAGTAGCCCTAGAAACACTGTGCTGCTCGGTCCAGTGGGATGGGTTGGAAGCTCTATCTAACGACAATTTGAAATTTAACAGCTCTTAGTCTGCTAGAAACAAAGCGAGCGAAGGCATTAAAAACACACAATCCAAGGAGAAGCAGCAAAATTACAAAAATTAGCCAGGATTTCCATAACTAAATGCTAGGCCAGAAATTATTCAGAAAAAGCACAAAGTTGGGTTTATACCTGTCAGTTGAGATACCCCCTGGAGCAGCAGTTAGTAGGTTTAAAACCTTTTTTTGTCTTATAACTTTTTATGACTTTCACACACCCTCTTTAACTTACTTTAACATTTTATCATTTTTATTCCAGTCTAGAGTAAACTAGCCATCAGGATTTACAAACCATGTCCTTTTCTTATTTAAAAAGTTTCTTTCTTTTTAGCCCTTCTTATTAACAACACTCTTTACCGAGTACACACTTTTATACTTGATGTTTTCCATAGAGCCTAATTGGCTCTTCTTACCTCACCAGAAGACTAACACAGCCAGATCAATCAGGACTACTGCAACACTCAGTCAATTAAAACAGATAGTTAACTTTGGCTCCTTTCCAGACTTAGTCCTCGGACAATTAAAGTCTAGCAACAGCAATATTACAAGCCCTAAACAAAGCCATCGGCAGCAACTTAACCCAGTCTCCCGCGCCAGTCTCCACTATTAATTTAGTTAATGTCTCTCTAATTGTTTTATTTATACGTTCTTCCTGACCCAAACTCTGGGGTCTATCTGCACAATGTAATTTTTAGCCGAGAATGGCCTCTGTCTTAGGTTGTCCTCAGTCATCACTGCCCTTACCCGTCATCGGTAACTCTGGCAGCTTGGCCTAGAGCCCTGTCTTAGGTTGGTGCAGGATGCTGAGTGACTTACCCGTCTTTGAGAACCATTCCAGTCCACATCAGGTAAAAAGAAATTAGCCAAATATTATTTATTTTAAAACATACCTTAGCCGAATTAATAGGGCGTCTTCCTGCCCTTTTAGAACCTGTTAGTCAAAGTCTGGCAATAGAGACGGAGTCGTTTCCTACCGGCTGTCATTTTTATCTGGACAATCTTTATGCCAATGTCCTCTTTTTCTGCAGGATGCACATTGATCTCGATCCAGCCGTGATTTTTTATTGTTCCCCGAGACGCTCTCCTGAGCCTCCGAAAAAAGAATCTGTAAAAGCTTTTCTTCCATATTTATAAGGGCCTGAAAAAGCTGCCAATAATCATCCCAGGTCAATTGACGGGTTAAAAGTATGGATTCAATTAACTCTATCGCACATAGGGGCGAAGTGGACTTGGGGCCCCACCCCGCCGCCGTGGTGGCCGTTGGCGGCTCAGGGCTGGGCTTCAATTTTGGGGCGGTGACGGGAGTGGCAAAATCGCGCTCCACCATTACCCTGTTAGTTACCCGTTTTGGGGAACTTTTCACCTGATTCCGCGCCTCCTGTTTTATTTTGGGGAAAAGAAAGTAAATCATGACCATGACACAGAACATAACTCCAGAACACACAAAACACACAAGCATACTACACACAACAATAAAACAAAACAAAACTGACACAAAGACACTGCGCGCAACAACAGACCAAGACAAAACCAAAACCAAAACTTCCGACGGGAGCAGCTGCCTAACCAGCCCTCTCCCGGGGAAGGAGGAAGTCCTTTCCTTCTTCCCTACCAGGTGGGAGAGCGGCCCTCCGCCAGCCTCTCCCCAGAACACCGCTGGAGCGTCCTCCAGGGCTTGAGCCAGGAGGGCTCGGCACGTCTGCCCTTCCTACTACTGGCTCACCAGGTACAGGTCCCGCGGGCACAATTCCAGAAGGCGCCTACAAGAAAACAATTAACAGACAGTTTTACAGAACCACAGAAAAGAAAGAACTTACCTCCGATTGGAGAATGGAGCGTGGGTCTGGGGTCTCGAATCCCGGACGAGCCCCCAAAATGTAAGACCCATGAGCAGGTGTCTCACAATTCGACCGACCCCAGATGCACGAACTCCACACCAATCGATGCAAAGAGCAAGAGGAAGTTTATTGCATTTGCAAATGGGCCGTCTCACAGCACAACAGCACCCTCTGGTGCAGTGCACAAAGAGAGGCCCCGATCATCAATCACACAGAGTATTTAAGGCTTAAAACCACAACATTATCATATTTCCACAGTATTACAAAAGATCACAGGATAAAGGGTTTTTCCAGGGTAAAAGGGAACCATCAAGGGGGTTTCCAAGGTAAAAGGGAAGTAGTTATGTGCTGTACGTGCCTTGGGATTTTCCATTTTAACTTGAGCAAGCAAGGACAGGGGGTCAATGTGGTGTAACAGGACATAGGTTGGGTACATTTTCGGTTAACTTCTGCCTTTATAGTTCCTAAAAACGATTACATACTGCAAGTTCAGCTAAAATTCAGCTATCTTATGAAAGCATTTTGCAAGCCCAGCCATTTTGCACAGAAGCAGAACAGTATGCAGTTAGCTCAAGCAACTCCATTTTAAACTTAACCTGCCTAATTCTTTCACAGTCATATCTGGAGAAAATGTTGTGGAATTCGTATGCAAAGGACCCAGAAAATCAGAGTCAAACTGCTTTTGGAGAAAAGCACAGTCTTTTTCCTGGGCAAGTGGATTCAATGTCATGTTTGCAAACATAAATATCATGTTGGCAGCATTTGCTCAAGCTTTTTCCCAAGAAAACATGAATGGGAAGAGGTTATTACTCCATGTGAAAACAATTAGTGTTTGCAAGCACAAAACAAAATGTTCCCTGCTCAAATTCATTGTAAACCATAAAGTCCATTGATAATATCCAGAAAACACAAACACAGAGGCTTTTGCAAGATCTCTGATTCAGTTAGCTATTACACAAGAGGATATTTCTGGTTTCATCCAGTCATATGCGGGCAAACTGGGAATTTGTATGCAATGGACCAATAAAATCACAGTCAAACTGGTTTTGGAGAAAAGCAAAGTCTTTTTCTTGTGCAAATGGTTAAAATGCCATGTTTGAAAACATAAATATCATGTTTATTTTCTGCAATGGCTCTAACTTACTCCCTAGAAAACACGAATGTGTAGAGGATTTTTCTCCATGTGGAAACAATTAGCATTTCCCAGCACAAAACAAAATATTCCCTTCTAAAATTCATTCTGAGCTATAAAGTCCATTGATAATATCCAGAAAGCAGAAACACAGAAGCTGTAGCAAGATCTGGGATTGAGTTAGCCACAACACAACTGGATATTTCTGGTTTCATTTAGTCATATCTGCACAATTTGTTGTGGAATTCATATGCAAAGGTTCGCAGAATATCACAGACAAACTGGATTGGAGAAAAGCACAGTCTTTTTCCTGGGCAAGTAGATTCAATGTCATGTTTACAAACATAAATATCATGTTTGCAGCATTTTCTCTAGCTTTTTCCCAAGAACACACGAATGGCAAGAGGAGTTTTCTCCATGTGAAAGCAATTAGCGTTTGCAAGCACAAAACAACATGTTCCCTGCTAAAATTCATTCCAAACCATAATGTCCATTGATAATATCCAGAAAACACAAACACAGAGTCTGTAGCCTGGAAAAGTGGATTCAACGTCATGTTTGCAAACATAACTATCATATTTGCAGCATTTGCTCTAGCTTTTCCATAGAAAACATGAATGGGTAGAGGTTTTGTCTGCATATGGAACCAATTAGTGTTTGCCAGCATGAAACAAGAGGTTATATGTTAACATACATTGAAAAATGATAATGTCCACAGAGAATATCCAGAAAACGCAAACAAACACAGAGGCTGTAGCAAGATCTGGAATTGAGTTAGCTACAACACAACCAAATATTTCTGCTATGTCCAGACATATCCGGACCAAGTGTTGTGGAATTCATATGCAAGGGACTCAGAAAAATCAGTCAAGCTGGTTTTGGAGAATAGCAAATTCATTTTCTTGGTCAAGTGGGTAAAATGTCATGTTTACAAATATAAATATCATGTTTCTTTGCCACAGTTGTTCTAGCTTTCTCCCTAGAAAACACGAATGTGTAGAGGTTTTCTTTTCATGTGGATCCAATTAGCATTTGCCAGCAAAAAACAAAATGTTCCCAGCTAAAATTCATTCTCAACCATAAAGTCCATTGATAATATCTAGAAAACACAAATACAGAGGCACTATCCTAGAAAAGAAGATTCAATGTCATGTTTGCAAACATAAATATGATGTTTCAGCATTTGGTCTAGCTTTTTCCCAAGAAAACACGAATGGGAAAAGATTTTTTTCTCCATGTGGAATCCAATATTGTTTGCCAGCACAAAACAAAATGTTCCCTGCTAAAATTCATTCTCAAGCATAAAGTCCATTGATAATATCTAGAAAACACAAATACAGAGGCAGTAGCAAGATCAGGGATTGAGTTAGCCATAACACAAGAGGCTATTTCTGGTTTGATACAGTCATTTCCACACAAAGTTTTATGTAAATCCTACGCAATGGAGGCTATAAAATCACAGTCAAATGGTGTTTGCAGAAAAGCGGAGTCTTTTTCCTAGGTAAGTGGATAAAATATCTTGTATACAACCTCAAATATCATGTTTGTTTGCTCCAGTTGCTATAGCTTCTCCCTAGAACACACGAATGTGTAGAGTTTGTGTCTTCATGTGGAACCAATTAGTGTTTGCCAGCACAAAACAAAATGTTCCCTGCTAAAATGTATTCAAAACTGTAAAGTCCATAGAGAATATGCAGAAAACAAACACAGAGGCTGTAGCAAGATCTGGATTTCAGTTAGCCACAACACAACTGGATGTTTCTGGTTTCATCCAGGTATATCTGGACCAAGTTTTGTGGAATTCGTATGCAATGAACTCAGAAAATCTCAGTCAATCTGGTTTTGGAGAAAAACAAAGTATTTGGAGGGGGGCAATTGGATACAGTGTCATGTTAGAAATATAAATATCAGGTTTGTTTGCCACAGTTGCTCTAGCTTTTTCATAGAAATCACGAATATGTAGATGTTTTTGCTTCCTGTGGAACCAATTATCATTTGCTAGCACAAAACAAAATGTCCCCTGTAAAATTCATTCCAAACCTTAAAGTCCATTGATAATATCCAGAAAACACAAACACACAGTCTGTAGCCTGGAAAAGTGGATTAAACGTCATGTTTGCAAACATAAATATCATGTTTGCAGCATTTGCTCTAGCTTTTTCCATAGAAAACACGAATGGGTAGAGGTTTTGTTTGCATATAGAACCTATTAGTGTTTGCCAGCACGGAACTAGATGTTATATGCTAAAATACATTGAAAAATGATAAAGTCCACAGACACTATCCATAAAACACAAACAAACACAGAGGCTGTAGCAAGATCTGTAATTGAGTTAGACACAACACAACCATATATTTAGGGTATGTTCCAGTACTACCCGAAGCAAGTGTTATGGAATTCGTATGCAATGGACTCAGAAAATCACTGTCTAACTGGTTTTGGAAATAGTAAATTCATGTTCCTGGGCAAGTGCATAAAATAAACAAACAAAATTCATTGTAAACCATAAAGTCCATTAATCATATCCAGAAAAAACAAAGAAACACAGAGGCTGATGGAAGATTTGGGTTTGAGTGCGCCACAACTCAATCTGATACTTCCGGCTTCATCCAGTCATCTCTGCACAAAATTTTGTGGAATTCGTATGCAAAGGACACAGGAAATCACAGTAAAACTGGTTTTGGAGAAAAGCACAGTCTCTTTCTTAGGCAAGTACATAAAATGTCATCTATACAAACACAAATATCATGTTTGTTTGGTGCAATTGCTCTAGCTTTCTCCCTAGCAAACACAAATGTGTAGAGTTTGTGTCTCCATGAAGACCCAACAAGTGTTTGCCAGCACAAAACAAAATATTCTCTGCTCAAATTCATTCAAAAACATTAAGTCCATTGATAATATCTAAATATACAAACACAGAGATAGTAGCAAAATCTGGGATTCAGGGGGCCACAACACAAAAGGATATTTCTTGTTTGATCTGGTCATATCCGGACAAATTGTTGGGAATTTGTATTCAATGGACACAGCTAATCTCAGCTAAACTGGTTTTGGAGATAATCTTAGTCATTTTCTTGGGCAATTGGATAAAACATCATGTATACAAACATGTATATCTTGTTTGCCATGGTTACTCTAGCTTTCTCACAAGACTACACGAATGTGCAGAGGTTTTGTCTGCATGTGGAACCAATTAGCATCTGCCAGCAGGAAAAGATATGTTACATGCTACAATTCATTGCAAACAACATAGATGCAGTAACAAGATCTGGGTTTGAGTGAGCCACAACACAACTAGATACTTCTGGTTTCATCCAGTCATATCTGGAGAAAATGTTGTGGAACTCGTACGCAAAGCACCCAGAAAATCACAGTCAAACTGGTTTTGGAGAAAAGCACAGTCTTTTTATTAGGCAAGTGGTTTCAATGCCATGTTTACAAACATATATATCATGTTTGCAGCATTTGCTCTAGCTTTTTCCGAAGAAAACACGAATGGGCAAAGGTTTTATCTCCATGTGGAATCTATTATCATGTACCCGCACAAAACAAAATGTTCCCTGCTCAAATTCATTGTAAACCATAAAGTCCATTGATCATATCCAGAAAACACAAACAAACACAGAGGCTGTAGCAAGTTCTGCGTTTGAGTGTGCCACAAATTAATCTGATACTTCTGGCTTCATCCAGTCAGATCTGCACAAAATTTTGTGGAATTCGTATGCAAAGGACACAGAAAATCACAGTCAAACTGGTTTTGGAGAAAAGCACAGTCTCTTTCTTAGGCAAGTACATAAAATGTCATCTATACAAACACAAATATCATGTTTGGTGCAATTGCTCTAGCTTTCTCCCTAGCAAACACAAATGTGAAGAGTTTGTGTCTTCATGTGGAACCAACAAGTGTTTGCCAGCACAAAAGAAAATATTCTCCGCTAAAGTTCATTGATAACATCCAGAATATACAAACACAGAGACAGTAGCAAGAGCTGGGATTCAATTTGGCAAAACACAAGAGGATATTTCTGGTTTGATCTAGTCATTTCTTGATAAATTGGTGGGAATTTGTATTCAATGGACACAACGAATCACAGTTAAACTGGTTTTGGTGATAATCTTAATCATTTTCTTGGGCAATTGGATAAAATGCCAAGTATACAACCATAAATATCATGTTTGCCATGGTTACTCTAGCTTTCTCACTAGAGCACACAAATGTGCAGAGGTTTTGTCTGCATGTTGAACCAATTAGCACCTGCCAGCAGGAAACGATAAGTTACCTGCTGAAATTGATTGCAAACAAACACAGAGACAGTAACAAGATCTGGGACTGAATGAGCCACAACACAACTAGATACTTCAGGTTTCATCCAGTCATGTCTGGAGAAAATGGTGTGGAATTCGTATTCAAAGGACTCAGAAAATCACAGTCAAATTGGTTTTGGAGAAAAGCACAGTCTTTTTATTGGGCAAGTGGATTCAATATCATCTTTATGAACATAAATATCATGTTTGCAACATTTGCTCTAGTTTTTTCCAAAGAAAACTTGAATGGGACAAGGTATTTGCTCCATGTGGAATCAATTATCATTTACAAGAAAAAAAGAAAATGTTCCCTGGTAAAATTCATTGTAAACCATAAAGTCCATTGATCATATCCAGAAAACACAAACAAACACAGAGGCTGTAGCAATATTTGGGTTTGAGTGTACCACAAATCAATCAGATACTTCTGGCTTCATCCAGTCAGATCTGCACAAAATTTGTGGAACTCATATAAAGGACCCAGAAAAGCACAGTCAAACTGGTTTTGGAGAAAAGTACAGTCATTTTCTTAGGCAAGTACATAAAATGTCATCTATACAAACACAAATATCATGTTTGTTTGGTGCAATTGCTCTAGCATTCTCCCTAGAAAACACAAATGTGAAGAGTTTGTGTCTCCATGTGGAACCAACAAGTGTTTGCCAGCACAATACAAAATGTTGCCTGCTCAAATTCATTGACAATATCCAGAATATACAAACACAGAGACTGTAGCAAGAGCTGGGATTCAGTTGGCCACAACACAAGAGGATATTTCTGGTTTGATCTTTTCATACCTGGACAAATTGTTGGGAATTTGTATTCAATGGACACAGTTAATCACAGTTAAACTGGTTTTGGAGATAACCTTAGTCATTTTCTTGGGCAATTAGATAAAATATCATATACAAACATAAATATCATGTTTGCCATGGTTACTCTAGCTTTCTCAAAGACCAAAGGAATGTCAAGAGGTTTTGTCTGCATGTGGAACAAATTAGCATCTGCCAGCAGGAAATAATATGTTACCTGCTGAAATTGATTGCAAACAAAAACAGAGGCTGTAGCAAGATCTGGGATTGACTGAGTCACAACACAACTAGATACTTCTGGTTTCATCCAGTCATATCTGGAGAAAATGTTGTTAAATTCGGAGTCAAAGGACCCAGAAAATCACAGTCAAACTGGTTTTGGATAAAAGCACAGTCTTTTTATTGGGCAAGGGTATTCAATGTCATGTTTACAAACATAAATAACATGTTTGCAGCATTTGCTCTAGCATTTCCCAAAGCAAACACGAATAAGAAAAGGTATTTTCTCCATGTGGAATCAATTATCATTTACAAGCACAAAAGAAATTATTCGCTGCTCAAATTCATTGTAAACCATAAAGTCCATTGATCATATCCAGAAAACACAAACAAACACAGAGGCTGTAGCAAGATTAGGGTTTGAGTGTGCCACAACTCAATCAGATACTTCTGGCTTCATCCAGTCAGATCTGCACAAAATTTTGTGGAATTCGTATGCAAAGAACACAGAAAATCACAGTCAAACCGGTTTTGGAGTAATGCAAAGTCTTTTTCTAAGGCAAGTGGATTCAATGTCATGTTTACGAACATAAGTATAATGTTTGCAGCATTTGCTCTAACTTTTTCCATAGAAAACATGGATGGGAAGAGTTTGTGTCTCCATGTGGAACCAACAAGTGTTTGCCAGCACGAAACAAAATATTCTCTGCTCAAATTCATTGATAATATCCAGAATATACAAACACAGAGACTGTAGCAAGATCTGGGATTCAGTTGGCCACAACAGAAGAGGATATTTCTGTTTTGATCTAGTCATATCTAGACAAATTGTGGGAATTTGTATTCAATAGACACAGCTAATAACAACTAAACTGGATTGGAGATAATCTTAGTCATTTTCTTTGGCAATTGGATAAAATATCATGTATACAAACATAAATATCATGTTTGCCAGGGTTACTCTAGCTTTCTCACTCGACCACACAAATGTGCAGAGGTTTTGTCTGCATGTGGAACCAATTAGCATCTGCCAGCAGGAAACGCTATGCTACATGCTACAATTCATTGCAAACAAACACAGAGGCTGTAGCAAGATCTGGGATCGAGTGAGCCACAACACAACTGGATACTTCTGGTTTCATCCAGTCATATCTGGAGAAAATGCTGTGGAATTCGGAGGCAAAGGACCCAGAAAAATCACAGTCAAACTGGTTTTGGAGAAAAGCACAGTCTTTTTATTGGGCAAGTGGATTCAATATCATCTTTACGAACATAAATATCATGTTTGCAGCATTTGCTCTAGCTTTTTCCCAAGATAAAAGGAATGGGATAAGGTATTTGCTCCATGTGGAATCAATTAACGTTTACAAGCACAAAAGAAATTACTCCCTGCTCAAATTCATTGTAAACCATGAAGTCCATTGATCATATCCAGAAAACACAAACAAACACAGAGGCTGCAGTAAGATTTGTGTTTGAGTGTGCCACAACTCAATCAGATACTTCTGGCTTCATCCAGTCAGATCTGCACAAAATTGTGTGGAACTCGTATGCAAAGGACACAGAAAATGATAGTCAAACTGGTTTTGGAGAAAAGCACCGTCTCTTTCTTAGGCAAATACATACAATGTCATCTATACAAACACAAATATCATGTTTGTTTGGTGCAATTACTCTAGCTTTCTCCCTAGAAAACACAAATGTGAAGAGTTTGTGTCTCCATGTGGAACCAACAAGTATTTGCCAGCACAAAACCAAATGTTCTGTGCTAAAATTCATTAAAAATCATTAAGTCCATTGATAGTATCCAGAATATACAAACACAGAGACTGTATCAGGATCTGAGATTCAGTTGGGCACAGCACAAGAGGATATTTCTGGTTTGATCTAGTCATATCTGGACAAATTTGTGGAAATTTGTACTCAATGGACAGAGCTAATCACAATTAAACTGGTTTTGGAGATAATCTTAGTCATTTTCTTGGGCAATTGGATAAAATATCATGTATAAAAACATAAATATCATGTTTGCCAGGGTTACTCTAGCTTTCTCACAAGACCACATAATGTGAAGAGGTTTTGTCTGCATGTGGAACCAATTTAGCATCTGCCAGCAGGAAATAATATGTTACATGCTACAATTCATTGCAAACAAACAGAGAGGCAGTAACAACATCTGGGATTGAGTGAGCCACAACACAACTAGATACTTCTGGTTTCATCCAGTCATATCTGGAGAAAATGTTGTGGAATTCATATGCAAAGGACCCAGAAAATCACAGTCAAACTTGTTTTGCAGAAAAGCAAAGTCTTTTTATGAGGGAAGTAGATTCAATGTCATGTTTACATACATCAATAGCATGTTTGCAGCATTTGCTCTAGCTTTTTCCCAAGAAAACACGAATGGGAAGAGGTATTTTCTCTAAGTGGAATCAACTATCGTTTACAAGCACAAAAGAAATTATTCCCTCCTCAAATTCATTGTAAACCATACAGTCCACTGATGATATCCAAAAAACACAAACACACACAGAGGCTGTAGCAAGATTTCAGTTTGAGTGTGCCACAACTCAATCAGATACTTCTGGCTTCATCCAGTCATATCTGCACAAAATTTTGTGGAATTCGTAAGCAAAGGACCCAGAAAATCACAGTCAAACTGGTTTTGGAGAAAAGCACAGTCTGTTTCTTAGGCAAGTACATAACATGTCATGTATACAAACACAAATATCATGTTTGCTTTGTGCAATTGCTCTAGCTTTCTCCCTAGAAAACACAAATGTGAAGAGTTTGTTTCTTCATGTGGAACCAAGTGTTTGCCAGCACAAAGCAAAATGTTCTCTGCTGAAATTCATTGATAATATCCAGAATATACAAACACAGAGACTGTAGCAAGATCTGGGATTCAGTTGGCCACAACACAAGAGGATATTTCTGGTTTGATCTAGTCATATCTGGACAAATTGGTGGGAATTTGTATTCAATGGACACAGCTAATCACAGTAAAACTGGTTATGCAGATAATCTTAGTCATTTTCTTGGGCAATTGGATAAAATATCATGTATACAAACATATATATCATGTTTGCCATGGTTACTCTAGCTTTCTCACAAGACCACACAAACGTGCAGAGGTTTTGTCTGCATGTACACCCAATTAGCATCTGCCAGCAGGAAGCAATATGTTACATGCTAAAATTCATTGCAAACAAACAGAGAGGCAGTAACAAGATCTGGGATTGAGTGAGCCACAACACAACTGGATACTTCTGGTTTCATCCAGTCATATCTGGAGAAAATGCTGTGGAATTCGTATGCAAAGGACCCAGAAAATCACAGTCAAACTGGTTTTGAAGAAAAGCTCAGTCTTTTTATGAGGCAAGAGGATTCAATGTCATGTTTACAAACATAAATATCATGTTTGCAGCATTTGCTCTAGCTTTTTCCCAAGAAAACACGAATGCAAAGAGGTTTTTTCTCTATGTGGAATCAATTATCGTTTACAAGCACAAAAGAAATTGTTCCCTGCTAAAATTCATTGTAAACCATAAAGTCCATTGATCATATCCAGAAAACACAAACAAACACAGAGGCTGCAGTAAGATTTGTGTTTGAGTGTGCCACAACTCAATCAGATACTTCTGGCTTCATCCAGTCAGATCTGCACAAAATTTTGTGGAATTCGTATGCAAAGGACACAGAAAATCACAGTCAAACTGGTTTTGGAGAAAAGCACAGTCTCTTTCTTAGGCAAGTACATAAAATGTCATCTATTCAAACACAAATATCATGTTTGTTTGGTGCAATTGCTCTAGCTTTCTCCCTAGAAAACACAAATTTGTAGAGTTTGTGTCTCCATGTGGAACCAACAAGTGTTTGCCAGCACAAAACAAAATGTTGTCTGCTCAAATTCATTGATAATATCCAGAATATACAAACACAGAGACTGTAGCAAGATCTGGGATTCAGTGGGCCACAACACAAGAGGATATTTCAGGTTTTATCTAGTCATATCTGGACAAATGTGGGGAATTTGTATTCAATAGACACAGCTAATAACAACTAAACTGGATTTGGAGATAATCTTAGTCATTTTCTTGGCCGATTGGATAAAATGTCATGTATACAACCATAAATATCATGTTTGCCATGGTTACTCTAGCTTTCTCACTAGAGCACATGAATGTGCAGAGGTTTTGTCTGCATGTGGAACCAATTAGCATCTTCCAGCAGGAAACGATATGTTACTGAAGGACCCTGAGCCCCGCTGGGTCCTTTAGATTGCAACCCCTGACTCAAAAATCCGCAGACCAGATGATGCAAATGCAAGAGATGGCTTTATTTCACGAGCGCTCGTGGACGCCGTCTCCAGACCCGATGCAGCAGGAGACAGGAGAGAGGCGTGCGTAATAGTGTCTGGGGGGCACTTATATACCTGGGGGATTGCAAAAGCTGGAGTACAGAAGCAGAAGAGCATGGTTACAGGGTTTCAATAAGACAATGGGGTGGGGGCATGCAGGAAATACTTTGCATACTTTTGCCATCTGCCCGGACCCACAGATAAGGGGCGGTTGGTTACTTTCCGTGCCTGTTCCTGTTTTTTGGGCGCCATTAGCTGCCTGCCCATGACTTATGGTTTCGGCCCAAATTTCAGGAAATGCCAAATTCCAGGAAAAAGATGGCGCTGGGGTAGTTAAAATGGTGTGACCATTGTCAGGGTTGTTCATTCCCCCCTTTGGTCTTGTACATTAGGAAAATCCTTTCCTAAGGGCAATCCTGATCCTCCGAGCATTTTAAGGCCTGGTATTGCTGGGTCAGGACCATGGCCTGAACGCGTGATAGTCCATCCCTGACAAACTGTGTCAATCGGTTAAAAAGGCAGGGGCCAAGTGTCAGGATCAATATTTGCAGAAAGATGGGGCCTATAAGAGAGGAGAATAGGATCGTGAGCCAGGGGGAACGTTTCCAGATACTCTCGTACCAGCCCTGCTGTGACTCAAATTCCCGTTGCCTTCTGTCCAGTCTTTCTCTAAGTTTATCCAGGGTCTCAGTTACTACCCCAGTTTGATCGGCATAGAAGCAGCACTCTTCCCTCAGTGCTGCACAGAGCCCTCCTTCCTTAAGGAGCACAAGGTCCAACCCCCTTCGGTTCTGCAGGACTACTTCCGAGAGGGAGGTCAGGGACTCCTTTAATGCCCTAACTGATTGTTCAAGGGCGCGTAGGTCGTCATTCATGGCCTGATGCAGGGACAAGTACTGGTCTGTACGTATTACAGCGGTAGTGCCTGTTGCTATTCCAGCTGTGATGCCGCCCAGACCCAGGAGCATGGCCAGTGTCAGAGAGACAGACTCCCACTTGGCCCGATGTAGGGGCAACTCAAAGAACTGAAGAACTGACTTGTCAGAATGGTACGTTATGTGGGGCCAGACTTGTACTAGTACACAGTAGTCTCGAGTTTGATTAAAAACCCCAGTATGCACACATGGGGTTAGTCCAGTACTACAAGCCCAGTAAGTTCCATTAGGTGCCAGCAAATAGTAATCTCCTGGAAAAATCGACACAGAGTTATTACATAGCTGGAAGTTGGGAGGCATTGTCCCTATACAGAGGCCTTGTCCCTGAACCTGAGTCAGAGTCAGCCGGTGGTCGTTTCCTTGACAGAGGGCTGGGGGTGAAGAGACATTTTTTATATTTGAGAGGTTATAAGGTAGTGCAATGCCTTCATAATAAGGAGGGCGAGGATTGAGGCACAGCCAGCAGCTCTAGACCCTGGAAGGGTCCGTATGATTAAGGGCCTGGTAGGCCCCTCTTATTAGGTTTAAGGGGCGGTCTCCTGTGCCCGGCAACTGAGCAGGAGATGGGTTAGGACTCACAGTTGCCCTCGGCCTCAGGGAGGGTGGAGAGGTCGGGGGTTGGTTCTGGGACCTCGGGGGTGTAATCCTAGACACAGGCCTCTGATCCACCAACACTGGGTTGGGGCCTATAGACTGAGAGAGAGATTCCTCTCTAAGTTGGATTTTAAATAGGAACCCAGGATCGCTGCCAGAAATATAAAACCTCAACCCCCACATCCTTCCCAGTTGCCAGTCGGTGATGCTGGCCTTCTTCCCCTGTTCTGTGAAGGCAATGTTTAAGGGCATACAGAGTGGTTGGGAACAGGGTCCCCAGTCTGGGGCTACACATTCTTTTCCTGTGTGGGTGAAATTACGACCTACTGAGATCCAACTGTCTCGGGAAAACGGCCTCCAATAGTTTGCTCCAGTGGTTTCGCATCCACAGGCCTTACAGTAGAAGGACTCTGGCCCCCCACACCGCCACTTATCTGCCGCAGACCTGTCATCCTTAGGGCACTTGTAAAACTCAGATTGTCGGAGTGCGCATCTAAGTCGTGGACTGATGCACCCGGGGTTCCATGCATTCCCGCCCCTGCCCGATCCCGTGTTCCACGGGGCTAGCTGGTCATGGGATATATCAGGGATGTCCCAGGTGTCCAGTCCTGCTACCAATTGACAGACATCTGGGTGCAAGGAGGGCCACCATGTTCCAGAAGGGGCCACGTGGGTAACGGACCACACGACATCAGTGGTGGCAGATTTCACCTGCCACGTGAGCCTTTTTGGGGAGTGAGGACTGGCCACAATCGGGGTAAGAAAAATTAAAAGTATTACAAATACTAAACAGTCTTTAAGAGTCTTATCTTGAGTGGGTTTTGAGTGCATTGTGCCTTCCATACTGTCCGGTCAGTGGGGCAGTCGTCCTGAGTTTTGTCCTCCTCCGGTAGGGCTCGCTTCACATGGGATGCGTGGACCCAGGTGGAGATTCCGTCGACTTTTACCGCGGTGGGGGTTGTCAGCAGAACGGTGTAAGGGCCCTTCCAACACGGCTCGAGGGCTTTGGACTGATGTCTGCGGATGTAGACGGAGTCTCCAATCTGGAACGGGTGAGGCACCACCGGACACTTGGACTGATATACTGCAGCCAGAGGCTTCCAGACTTGTCTCTGGATCAGCTGCAGGGCTTTCAGTCGGGTCTGCAGGCTGGGGGAAGTGGCATAAGAGTCAATACTATGTCCTAGTAAATCGGCAATTGGGGGAGGCCCTCCATAGAGTATTTCATATGGAGTTAACCCGAAGACAGAAGGGGTGTTACGAGCCCTAAACAAGGCCATTGGTAGTAACTCTACCCAATCTCTAGTGCCAGTCTCCATTATTAATTTAGTTAAGGTCTCTTATGGTTCGGTTCATACGTTCTACCTGTCCTGAACTCTGGGGTCTATATGCACAATGTAATTTCCAATCAATCCCCAGTACCTTGGCCACCAACTGACTTACCCGGGAGACAAAAGCTAGCCCATTGTCGGACCCCAATACCTTGGGAAGGCCAAACTGCGGGAAGATTTCTTCAAAAATTTTCTTGACGACCACCTGTGCCGTCTCCTTCTTTACCGGGAAAGCTTCAGTTCAGCCAGATAAGGTGTCTACAAACACTAATAGATATTTAATCCCATACCTGCTGGGAGGAATCTCAGTGAAATCAATTTCCCAGTTTGTTCCGGGCCTGGTCCCGCGCACTCTCGCCCCTTCCGGCATCTTAAGGCGTTTTGGATTTACCTTTGCGCACGGGACACAAGATTCTGTTACCTGTTTGACCAATGTGTCCAATCCTATTATGAAGTGGGTCTGCTCCTCTCTTGTTAACAAGGTTTTTAGCTTTTTGTATCCTAAATGAGTCCATCGGTGAAGGTCACTCACTATGTCTCTGGCCACTTTCTTCGGCAGGACTATCTTGTTCTGAATTCTCCAAGCCTTCTCCTGTTCGTCATACCTTCCCCCTAACCTTAGGATGGCGTTTACGTCTCCATCCGAATATGTCCACCTGCCTTGGTCAGGAGAGGTAAGGGAAGTCTTGGAAGAATGTACTGTTAGTATTGGTTCTTTTAGGGCAACTGTCTTGGCCACCTCATCCGCCATCCGGTTGCCTTTTGCTACTGGGTCCTCGCCTTTCTGATGGCCTGGGCAGTGGATGATGCTCAGCCTCTTCGGGAGGTGGAGGGCTTGTAGGAGGTCGAGGATCTCCTGTTTGTTTTTAATGTCTTTTCCTCCTGAAGTCAGTAACCCCCTTCTACGATATATCTCCCCGTGGATATGGGCCGTGGCAAACGCGTAGCGGCTGTCGGTGTAGATATTTACCTTCTTTCCCTCGGCTGCCCGGAGAGCCTGGGTTAGTGCCACGAGTTCGGCCCTTTGAGCTGAAGTCCCTGATGTTAGGGCCGAGGCCCAGATAACAGTCTTTCCATCCACCACCGCTGCCCCCGCCCTTCTCTCACCTTGGTGTAGGAAGCTGCTCCCATCAGTGTACCAGGTATGCTCCGCGTCTGGCATGGGCAGGTCTGTTAAATCTTCTCGGGTTCCATGCACTTCAGCCAGCACTTGGTGACAGTCATGACTGACCTGCGACTCAGTTCCGGGCTTCGGGAGCAGGGTGGCAGGATTGAGCAAGACAGGAGTCCCAAAATGAATCTTCTCAGGGTTGAGTAGCATGGTTTCATAATGGGTAATTCTGGCGTTTGATAACCACCTGTCCGGGGGCTGACGGATGATTGTCTCTATGGCATGGGGCGCCACTATGGTGAGGGGCTGGCCCAAAGTTAACTTGTCCGAGTCTCTTACCAGAACAGCCACTGCCGCAATCATGCGGAGACAGGGTGGACATCCTGTAGCAACATTGTCCAGTTTTTTTGAAAAATATGCTACAGGTCTCCTCCAGGTTCCCAGCCTCTGGGTTAGGACTCCTTTCGCTATGCCCCCATTTTCATCCACGTACAAGGTGAACGGTTTGACCGGGTCGGGAAGGCTCAGCGCTGGGGCTTCCAGTAGGACCCGTTTGATCTTATCAAATGCTAACTGCTGTTCCTGGCCCCATATAAAAGGGGAATTTGTTCTCTTGAGGGGGTAAAGAGAGGTCGCCATTTCAGCAAATCCCGGTATCCAGAGGCGGCAGAAGCCGGCACTACCCAGGAACTCCCTGAGTTGGCGGGCGTTCTTAGGTGGTGGGATGAGTGCCACAGCTTGCTTACACCCTTCTGTAAGCCACCTCCGGCCTCCCTCCAGTACATATCCCAGGTAGGTTACACGTCAGGTGCAGAGTTGAGCCTTCTTTGCAGAGGCCCTATATTCCAACTCACCCAGTTTTTGGAGCAGAGCCTCGGTCCCTTTGATGCAGCTCTGTTCTGTCTCTGCTGCCAGCAGTAGGTCGTCCACATACTGTAATAAGATCAGCTCTGGATGGCTTACCCGAAAGTCCGCCAAGTCCTGGTGGAGTGCCTCATCAAACAGCATGGGAGAATTTTTGAATCCTTGGGGTAGCCTGGCCCAAGTCAATTGTCCCGAAAATCCGGTTTCGGTGTCCTTCCATTCGAAGGTGAAGATGGGCTGACTCTGTGGGCTCAGCCTCAGGCAGAAGAAGGCATCCTTTAAATCAAGAACTGAGTACCAGGCATGGCTTGGAGGCAAGGTACTGAGTAGATTATAAGGGTTAGGGACCGTGGGGTGAATGTCCTCAGCCCTACGATTTACTTCCCTCAGATCTTGTACAGGCCTGTAATCATTAGAGCCGGGCTTTTTGACCGGTAGCAGGGGAGTGTTCCAAGGTGACTGGCAAGGCTTTAATATGCCCAACTGTAGCAATCTTTGTATGTGGGGCCGGATCTCGTCCTTAGCTTCCTTAGCCATGGGGTATTGGCGGATAGACATGGGAGTAGCCACGGGCTTCAGAGTCACTATCAGCGGGGGCCGCCTAACAGCCAGTCCTACCCCTGCTGTTTCTGCCCAGGCTGTGGGAAATTTAGCAAGCCACTCGGGACTATTCCGGGGTGTTGGAGGGCTTTCGTGGAGGCGGTGCTCGTCCTCCAGCCGGAGAGTCAGCATGTGGAGGGGTTGGCCTGTAGGGCCGATCACCGTAGCCCCTTTGTCTTGAAAGTGGATCTGCGCCCCGACCTTTGAGAGGAGGTCCCTCCCCAACAAGGGATAGGGGCAATCCAGCACCAGCAAAAAGGACCTTACGCTCCGTTGTCCACCGATATAATTTTCCTCCAGTGGCTCCCTGTACCCAAGATGTCTTGGAACTTAACGGCCCCTCAGCGCTGGTAAGAACTGAATATTGGCCCCCAGTGTCGACCAGGAACATGACCGGTCGGCCTCCCACTTTAAGGGTTACCAAGGGCTCAGGGGGAGGCTCCTGGCCCTGACTCCCCTAAGCTTCATCCTCGAGTGACAGTACCGGGACGGGTCTTCTTTGGCCCCCCCGTTGTTTCTTGTTGGGACAATCTTTTGCCCAATGTCCCTTCTCCTTGCAGTAGGCGCATGGGTCACGCTCCACTCGCAGTCTACGCCGGTCTCCGGGGTCCCTTCCTTGTCTAGGCCTGGCCTGCTCTGGCCCTGTAACTACAGTGGCCAAGATTTTACTTAATTCCTTATTTCGTTTCCTGTCCCTCTGGTCTTGTCTGCTCTCCTGTTCTCTGCGTATTCTTTCTTCCCTCTCCTCCTGCGTTTCTCTTTTATTGAAAATTTTCTCTGCCTCTTTTACCAAATCCGGCAGGGTGTAGCCCTGTAATCCCTCCAGCCTCTGTAGTTTAACTCGAATGTCCAGTGCCGATTGTCCAATGAAGGACATTATTACCTCAGCTTGCCGGTCAGGGGCCTGAGGGTCGAAGGGTGTGTACATTCGATATCCTTCCATTAATCTTTCTAAAAACCCTGCCGGGGTCTCCTCACTTCCCTGCATAATAGCACGTACCTTAGCCAAATTAGTGGGGCGCCTCCCAGGCCCTCTGAGACCTTTCAGGAGAATCTGGTGATAGAGACGGAGATGTTCCCTACCAGCCTCTGTGCTGAAATCCCAGTCCGGGCGAGTTAGTGGGAATGCCGCATCGATTTCGTTGGGCAACAGAGTGGGCCAGCCATCGTTTCCTGGCACATTTTTTGCGGGCCTCCAGGAAGACTCGCTGCCTCTCCTTGGTGGTAAGAAGCATCTGTAAAAGCTGCTGACAGTCATCCCAAGTGGGCTGATGGGTTAGTAAGATAGATTCAATTAGCCCCGTCAGGGCCTGGGGGTCTTGGGAAAACGGGGGGTTATGAGTTTTCCAGTTATACAAGTCAGAGGCTGAGAAGGGCCAATACTGGATTTGGCCGGCCACCGAACGGAGGGGCAGGGCATGAGACGACCAGGTGTCCTCCATCCCTCTGCCTCGCTTGCGGCACAGCTGCAAGCGGTGACTCAATGTCGGTGAAGATGGTTCTGTGGGAGGCAGAACCTCCTCTTCTTGTATGGTCGAATCAGGGGACAGGGCAGAAGGAGCTGGCCCCCCCTCAGGAGCGGGGCGAGCATATGGGGGTGGGGGTTCTAATAACAACAGATCCTCCTGTCCTCCCTGTAGGACAGAGGGGTTTTTGGATTTTGCTTTTGAAAGTTCCTCCAATGGGTAAAGTGAGGATACCGGGGAAGGGTCCTCCGGCTTAGCAGGCACGGGGAGGGCAGCGGGCAGGTGGGAAGGAAGGGGGATCAAGGGTGTCATCGGGGGAGGAGGGGGAGGCTTAGGTTGAGATTTCCCCTCCGCAGACGGAGTCGGTGAGAGGAAGGGCTTAACCCACACAGGAGGGTTCCGAACCAAGTCCTCCCAGATGGTGATATAGGGTATCTGGTCAGGGAGCCCCTGTGGTCCGGTTCGACAAACACGATCTTTCACCTGCGAGATAACATTTGGGTTAAAGGTTCCATCCTCTGGCCACCCGGCCCCGTGAGTCGGCCACTCTGTGGAACTGAGAGTGACCCATTTTTTCTTCTTGATTCCCACCGAAAGACTGCGTGCACGCTCCTGGACCTCTTTCCAATGACCTAGAGTGAGGCTCAACGGAGTGGTTAATTGCTGCCCCATGGCTGGGGAAGGATGGAAGAAAATGAAATAAAGACCAAGAAACACAGATACACACAAGACGAACAATACAAGTCGCGCGACTACAGACCGGTGTAAAAGTGAAACTAATAATTCAGATGGGAGCGGCCAGCTGGCCAGGCTCTCCCCGGGAAGGAGAAAGACGTGGTCTCTCTCCTTTCCCCAAACCACCGCTGGAGCATCCTCCAGGGTAAAACCAGGGGTCTCAGGACACGTCTGTCTCCCTCACTGGTCCAATACAGATACAGGTCCTGTACAGGCACAATCTCAGAAGGCGCCGCTAATCGAGACAAACACACATCACGACACTTACACAGAGAGGGGGATTACCTTAATTCCGGCTGGCCTTTTGAGGGCTTGAGTCATGGGTCGTTTAATCTGGGTGGGACCTCCAAATGAAGGACCCTGAGCCCCGCTGGGTCCTTTAGATCGCGACCCCTGACTCAAAAATCCTCAGACCAGACGATGCAAATGCAAGAGGCGGCTTTATTTCACGAGCGCTCGTGGACGCCGTCTCCAGACCCGACGCAGCAGGAGACAGGAGAGAGGCGTGCATAGTAGTGTCTGGGGGGCACTTATATACCTGGGGGATTGCAAAAGCTGGAGTACAGAAGCAGAAGAGCATGGTTACAGGGTTTCAATAAGACAATGGGGTGGGGGCATGCAGGAAATACTTTGCATACTTTTGCCATCTGCCTGGACCCACAGATAAGGGGCGGCTGGGTACTTTCCAAGCCTGTTCCTGTTTATCAGGCGCCATTAGCTGCCTGCCCATGACTTATGGTTTCAGCCCAAATTCCAGGAAATGCTTTACTAGAGTTGCCTAAGATGGTGCTGGGGTAGTTAAAATGGCATGACCATTGTCAGGGTTGTTCATTACACACTACAATTCATTGCAAACAGAGAGGCAGTAACGAGATCTGGGATTGAGTGAGCCACAACACAACTGGATACTTCTGGTTTCGTCCAGTCATATCTGGAGAAAATGTTGTGGAATTCGTATGCAAAGGACCCAGAAAATCACAGTCAAACTGCTTTTGGAGAAAAGCACAGTCTTTTTATTGGGCAAGTGGATTCAATGTCATGTTTACGAACATAAATATCATGTTTGCAGCATTTGCTCTAGCTTTTTCCCAAGAAAACACGAATGGGAAAAGGTATTTTCTCCATGTGGAATCAATTATCGTTTACAAGCACAAAAGAAATTATTCCCTCCTCAAATTCATTGTAAACCATGAAGTCCATTGATCATATCCAGAAAACACAAACAAACACAGAGGCTGTAGCAAGATTTGTGTTTGAGTGTGCCACAACTCAATCAGATACTTCTGGCTTCATCCAGTCATATCTGCACAAAATTTTGTGGAATTCGTATGCAAAGGACCCAGAAAATCACAGTCAAACTGCCTTTGGAGACAAGCAAAGTCTCTTTCTTAGGCAAGTACATAAAATGTCATCTATACAAACACAAATATCATGTTTGTTTGGTGCAATTGCTCTAGCTTTCTCCCTAGAAAACACAAATGTGAAGAGTTTGTGTCTCCATGTGGACCCAACAAGTGTTTGCCAGCACAAAACCAAATGTTCTGTGCTAAAATTCATTAAAAATCATTAAGTCCATTGATAATATCGAGAATACACAAACACAGAGACTGTAGCAAGAGCTGGGATTCAGTTGGCCACAACACAAGAGGGTATTTCTGGTTTGATATAATCATATCTGGACAAATTGTTGGGAATTTGTACTCAATGGACACAGCAAATCACAGTTAAACTGGATTTGGAGATAATCTTAGTCATTTTCTTGGGCAATTGGATAAAATATCATGTATACAAACATAAATATCATGTTTGCCAGGGTTACTCTAGCTTTTTCACAAGACCACACGAATGTGCAGAGGTTTTGTCTGCATGTGGAACCAATTAGCATCTGCCAGCAGGAAGCAATATGTTACATGCTACAAATCATTGCAAACAAACACAGAGGCTGTAGCAAGATCTGGGATTGAGTGAGCCACAACACAGCTAGATACTTCTGGTTTCATCCAGTCATATCTGGAGAAAATGGTGTGGAATTCGTATTCAAAGGACCCAAAAATGACAGTCAAATTAGTTTTGGAGAAAGGCACAGTCTTTTTATGAGGCAAGTGGATTCAATGTCATGTTTACAGACATAAATATCATGTTGGCAGCATTTGCTCTAGCTTTTCCTCAAGAAAACACGAATGGGATAAGGTTTTTTTTTCTCCATGTGGAATCAATTATTGTTTACAAGCACAAAAGAAAGTATTCCCTGCTCAAATTCATTGTAAACCATAAAGTCCATTGATCATATCCAAAAAACACAAACAAACACAGAGGCTGTAAAAGTTTTGCGTTTGAGTGTGCCACAAATTAATCTGATACTTCTCGCTTCCTCCAGTCATATCAGCACAAAATTTTGTGGAATTCATATGCAAAGGACACAGAAAATCACAATCAAACTGGTTTTGGAGAAAAGCACAGTCTCTTTCTTAGGCAAGTACATAAAATGTCATCTATACAAACACAAATATCATGTTTGTTTTGTGCAATTGCTCTAGCATTCTCCCTAGAAAACACAAATGTGAAGAGTTTGTGTCTCCATGTGGAACCAACAAGTGTTTGCCAGCAAAAAAAAAATGTTCTCTGCTCAAATTCATTGATAATATCCAGAATATACAAACACAGAGACTGTAGCAAGATCTGGGATTCAGTTGGGCACAACACAAGAGGATATTTCTGGTTTGATCTAGTCATATCTGGACAAATTGGTGGGAATTTGTATTCAATGGACACAGCTAATCACAGGTAAACTGGTTTTGGAGATAATCTTCGTCATTTGCTTCAGCCATTGGATAAAATATCATGTATACAACCATAAATATCATGTTTGCCATGGTTACTCTAGCTTTCTCACTAGATAACACAAATGTGCAGAGGTTTTGTCTGCATGTGGAACCAATTGGCATCTGCCAGCAGGAAAGGCTATGGTACATGCTACAATTCATTGCAAACAAACACAGAGGCAGTAACAAGAGCTGGCATTGAGTTAGCCACTCCACGAATGGAAACTTCTGGTTTCATCAAGTCATATCTGGAGAAAATGTTGTGGAATTCCTACGCAAGGGCCCAGAAAATCACAGTCAAACTGGTTTTGGAGAAAGCAAAGTCATTTTCTTAGTCAAGTAAATAAAATGTCATCAACAAACACAAATATCATGTTGGCAGCATTTGCTCTAGCTTTTTCCCAAGAAAACCCAGATGGGATACGGTATTTTCTCCATGTGGAATCAATTAGCATTTACAAGAACAAAACAAAATGTTCCCAGCTAAAATTCATTCCAAACCATAAAGTTCATTGATAATATCCAGAAAACACAAACACAGGGGCTGTAGCAATTCTGGGATTGAGTTAACCACAACACTAGAGGATATTTCTTGTTTCATCCAGTCATATGCGGGCAAAGTGTTTGGAATTCGTATGCAAAGGACCCAGAAAATCAAATCATAGTCAAACAGGCACAGTCTTTTTATTAGGCAAGTTGATTCAATGTCATGTTTACAAACATAAATATCATGTTTGCAGCATTTGCTCTAGCTTTTCCCCTAGAAAACACGAATGGGATAAGGTTTTTTATCCATGTGGAATCAATTAGCATTTACAAGCACAAAAGAAAATGTTCCCTGCTAAAATTCATTGTAAACCATAAATTCCATTTATCATATCCAGAAATCACAAACAAACACAGAGGCTGTTGCAAGTTTTGTGTTTTAGTGTGCCAAAACTCAATCAGATACTTCTGGCTACATCCAGTCATATCTGCAAAAAAATTTGTGGAACTCGTATGCAAAGGACACAGAAAATCACAGTCAAACTGGTTTTGGAGAAAAGCACAGTCTCTTTCCTAGGCAAGTACATAAAATGTCATCTATACAAACACAAATATCATGTTTGTTTGGTGCAATTGCTCTAGCTTTCTCCCTAGAAAACACAAATGTGAAGAATTTGTGTCTCCCTGTGGAACCAACAAGTGTTGGCCAGCATAAAACAAAATGTTCTCAGCTGCATTTCATTCAAAACCATTACGTCCATTGATGATACGCAGAGTATACAAATACAGAGACTGTAGCAAGATCTGGGATACAGTGGGCCACAACACAAGAGGATATTTCTGGTTTGATCTAGTCATATCTGGACAAATTGTTGGGAATTTGTATTCAATGGACACAGCTAATCACAGGTAAACTGGTTTTGGAGATAATCTTAGTCATTTTCTTGGGCAATTGGATAAAATATCATGTATACAAACATAAATATCATGTTTGCCATGGTTACTCTAGCTTTTTCACTAGACAGCTAGCTTTTTCCCAAGAAAACACTAAAGTGAAGAGGTTTTTTTTCTTTTTAGAATTTTTCTTTTTTTTAAGTTAAACTTTTATTTAATGAATATAAATTTGAAAGTACAGCTTATGGGTTACAATGGCTTCCCCTCCCAAATCTTCTCTCCCACCCGCAACCCTCGCATTTCCCACTCCCTCTCCCCTTCCAATAACATCATGATTCAATTTCAACTCTCCTTTATATACAGAAGATCAGTTTAGTATATATTAAGTAACGATTTCAACAGTTTGCCCACATATAGCAACACAAAGTGTAAAAAAAATACTGTTGGAGTTCTAATTATAGCATTAAATAAGAGTGTACAGCACATTAAACACAGATATCCTACATAATATTTTTTTAAAAAAATTAATTAATTTTCTATGACATTTCCAATTTAACACCAGGTTTGTTTTTTTTATTTTAAATTATCTTTATATAGAGAAGAGGTTTTTTTCTCCATGTGGAACCAACAAGTGTTTGCCAGCACAAAACCAAATGTTCTGTGCTAAAATTCATTGATAATATCCAGAATATACAAACACAGAGAGTGCAGCAAGATCTGGGATTCAGTTGGCCACAACACAAGAGGATATTTCTGGTTTGATCTAGTGATATCTGGACAAATTGTTGGGAATTTGTACTCAATGGACACAGCTAATCACAGTTAAACTGGTTTTGGAGATAATCTTAGTCATTTTCTTGGGCAATTGGATAAAATATCATGTACACAAACATAAATATCATGTTTGCCATGGTTACTCTAGCTTTCTCACTAGACAACATGAATGTGCAGAGGTTTTGTCTGCATGTGGAACCAATTAGCATCTGCCAGCAGGAAACGATATGTTACATGCTACAATTCATTGCAAACAAACACAGAGGCAGTAGCAACTTCTGGGATTGAGTGAGCCACAATACAACTAGATACTTCTGGTTTCATCCAGTCATATCTGGAGAAAATGGTGTGGAATTCGTATGCAAAGGACCCAGAAAATCACAGTCAAACTGGTTTTGCAGAAAAGCAGTCTTTTTATGAGGGAAGTAGATTCAATGTCATGTTTACATACATCAATAGCATGTTTGCAGCATTTGCTCTAGCTTTTTCCCAAGAAAACAGGAATGGGATAAGGTATTTTCTCCATGTGGAATCAATTAGCGTTTACAAGCACAAACAAATTTTTCTCTGCTAAAATTCATTGCAAACCGTACGGTCCATTGAACTGGGATTGAGTTAGCCACAACACAACCATATATTTCTGATATGTTCCAGTCATATCCGGACCAAGTGTTGTGGAATTCACATGCATTGAACTCAGAAAATCACAGTTAAAATGGTTTTGGAGAATAGCAAATTCATTTTCTTGGGCAAGTGGGTAAAATGTCATGTTTACAAATATAAATATCATGTTTGTTTGCCACAGTTGCTCTAGCTTTCTCCCTAGAAAACACAAATGTGTAGAGGTTTTCTCTGCATGTGGAACCAATTAGCGTTTGCCAGCACAAAACAAAATGTCCCCTGCTAAAATTCATTCTAAACCATAAAGTCCATTGAAAATATCTAGAAAACACAAACACAGAGGCAGTAGCAAGTTCTGGGATTGAGTTAGCCATGACAGAAGAGGCTATTTCTGGTTTGATCCAGTCGTATCCACACAAAGTTTTGTGGAATTCCTATGCAGTGGAGCCTATAAAATCACATTCCAACAGCATTTACAGAAAAGCAGAGTCTTTTTCCTGGGCAAGTGGATAAAATATCATGTATACAACCTCAAAATTCATGTTTGTTTGCTGCAGTTGCTCTAGCTTCTCCCTAGAACACACGAATGTGTAGACTTTGTGTCTCCATGTGGAACCAATTAGTGTTTGCCAGCACAAAACAAAATGTCCCCTGCTAAAATGTATTCAAAACTGTAATGTCCATAGAGAATATGCAGAAAACACAAACAAACACAGAGGCTGTAGCAAGATCTGGATTTCAGTTAGCCACAACACAACCGGATGTTTCTGGTTTCATCCAGACATATCCGGACCAAGTATTATGGAATTTGTATGCAATGGACTCAGAAAATCACAGTCAATCTGGTTTTGGAGAAAAACAAAGTATTTGGAGGGGGGCAATTGGATACAGTGTCATGTTAGAAATATAAGTATCAGGTTTGTTTGCCACAGTTGCTCTAGCTTTTTGCTAGAAATCACGAATATGTAGAGGTTTTTTCTTCCTGTGGAACCAATTATCATTTGCTAGCACAAAACAAAATGCCCCCTGCTAAAATTCATTCCAAACCTTAAATTCCATTTATAATATCCAGAAAACACAAACACAGAGTCTGTAGACTGGAAAATTTTATTCAATGTCATATTTGCTAACATAAATATGTTTGCCGCATTTGCTCTAGCTTTTTCCATAGAAAACACGAATGGGTAGAGGTTTTGTCTGTATATGGAACCAATTATCATTTGCTAGCACAAAACAAAATGTCCCCTGCTAAAATTCATGCCAAACCTTAAAGTCCATTGAAAATATCCAGAAAACACAAACACAGAGTCTGTAGCCTGGAAAAGTGGATTCAACGTCATGTTTGCAAACATAAATATCATGTTTGCAGCATTTGCTCTAGCTTTTTCCAAAGAATACATGAATGCGAAGAGGTTTTGTTTGCATATGGATCCAATTAGTGTTTGCCAGCACGAAACAAGATGTTATATGCTAACATACATTGAAAAACGATAAAGTCCACAGAGAATATCCAGAAAACACAAACAAACACAGAGGCTGTAGCAAGATCTGGAATTGAGTTAGCAACAGCACAACCATATATTTCTGGTATGATGCAGTCATATCTGGACAAAGTGTTGTGGAATTAATATGCAGTGGGCTCAGAAAATCACAGTTAAAATGGTTTTGGAGAATAGCAAACTGATTTTCTTGGGCAAGTGGTTAAAATGTCATGTTTGCAAATTTAAATATCATGTTTGTTTGCCACAGTTGCTCTAGCTTTCTCCCTAGAAAACACGAATGTGTAGAGGTTTTCTCTGCATGTGGAACCAATTAGCGTTTGCCAGCACAAAACAAAATGTCCCCTGCTAAAATGTATTCAGAACTGTAAAGTCCATAGAGAATATCCTGAAAACACAAACACGGAGGCTGTAGCAAGATCTGGAATTGAGTTAGACAAAAGGCAAGAGGCTATTTCTGGTTTGATCCAGTCATATCCAGACAATTTTTTGGAATTCCTACGCAGTGGAGCCTATAAAATCACATTCAAACAGCATTTGCAGAAAAGCAGAGTCTTTTTCCTGGGCAAGTGGATAAAATATCATGTATACAACCACAAATATCATGTTTGTTTGCTGCGGTTGCTCTAGCTTCTCCCTAGGAAACACAAATGTGTAGAGTTTGTGTCTCCATGTGTAACCAATTAGTGTTTGCCAGGACAAAACAAATTGTTCCCTGCTAAAATGTATTCAAAACTGTAAAGTCCATAGAGAATATCCAGAAAACACAAACACGGAGGCTGTAGCAAGATCTGGATTTCAGTTAGCCACAACACCACCGTATATGTCTGGTATGTTCCAATCATATCCGGCCCAAGTGTTCTGGGATTTGTATGCAAGGGACTCAGAAAATCACACTCAAACTGTTTTTCTAGAAGAGCAAATTCATGTTCTCGGGCAAGTGGGTAAATCTCATGTTCACAAATATAAATATAATGTTTGTTTGCCACAGTTGCTCTAGCTTTCTCCCTAGAAAACACGAATGTGTAGAGGTTTTCTCTGCATGTGGAACCAATTAGCATTTGCCAGCACAAAACAAAATGTCCCCTGCTAAAATTCATTCTAAACCATGAAGTCCGTTGATAATATCTAGAAAACACAAACACAGACGCAGTAGCAAGATCAGGGGTTGAGTTAGCCATAAGGCAAGAGGCTATTTCTGGTTTGATCCAGTCATTTCCACACAGAGTTTTGTGGAACTCCTACACAATGGAGCCTATAACATTACAGTCAAACAGCATTTGCAGAAAAGCAGAGTCTTTTTCCTGGGCAAGTTGATAAAATATCATGTATACAACGACAAATATCATGTTTGTTTGCTGCAGTTACTCTAGCTTCTCCCTAGAACACACGAATGTGTAGACTTTGTGTCTCCATGTGGAACCAATTAGTGTTTGCCAGTACAAAAAAATGTTCCCTGCTAAAATGTAATCAAAAGTGTTAAGTCCATAGAGAATATCCAGAAAACACAAACACGGAGGCTGTAGAAAGATCTGCATTTCAGTTAGCCACAACTCAACCGCATGTTTCTGGTTTCATCCAGGCATATCCGCACCAAGTATTGTGGAATTCGTATGCAATGGACTCAGAAAATCACAGTCAATCTGGTTTTAGAGAAAAAAAAAGTATTTTTTTCGGGGGAAGTGGATAAAATATCATGTTAGAAATATAAATATCAGGTTTGTCTGCCACAGTTGCTCTAGCTTTTTCCTAGAAAGCACGAATATGTAGAGGTTTTTTCTTCCTGTGGAATCAATTATCATTTGCTAGCACAAAACAAAATGTGCCCTGCTAAAATTCAGTCCAAACCTTAAAGTCCATTGATAATATCCAGAAAACACAAACACAGAGTCTGTAGCCTGGAGAGTGGATTCAATGTCATGTTTGCAAACATAAATATCATGTTTGCAGCATTTACTCTAGCTTTTTCCATAGAAAACACGAATGGGTAGAGGTTTTGTCTGCATATGGAACCAATTAGTGTTTGCCAACACGAAACAAGATGTTATATGCTAACATACATTGAAAAATGATAAAGTCTACAGAGAATATCCAGAAAACACAAACAAACACAGAGGCTGTAGCAAGATCTTGAATTGAGTTAGCCACAACTCCACCATATTTTTCCGGTATGATGCAGTCATCTCCAGACCAAGTGCTGTGGAATTCGGATACAGTGGACTTAGAAAATCACAGCCAAACTGGTTTTGGAGAATAGCAAATTGATTTTCTTGGGCAAGAGGGTAAAATCTCATGTTTACAAATATAAATACCATGTTTGTTTGCCACAGTTGCTCTAGCTTTCTCCCTAGAAAACATGAATGTGTAGAGGTTTTCTCTGCATGTGGAACTAATCAGCGTTTGACAGCAAAAAACAAAAAACAAAATGTTCCCTGCTAAAATTCATTCTAAACCATAAAGTCCATTTCTAAAATCTAAAAAAAAACAAACACAGAGGCTGTAGCAAGATCAGGGATTGAGTTAGCCATCACGGAAGAGGCTATTGCTTGTTTGATCCAGTCACATCCAGACAAAGTTTTGTGAAATTCATCCAGGCATATCCGTACCAAGTATTGTGGAATTCGTAATCAATGGATTCAGAAAATGACTATCAATAGATTCAGAAAATCACAGTCAATCTGGTTTCATCCAGGCATATCCGGACCAAGTATTGTGGAATTCATATGCAATGGACTCAGAAAATAACAGTCAAACTAGTTTTGGAGAAAAACAAAGTATTGGGAGGGGCAAGTGTTAGAAAGATAAATATCAGGTTTGTCTGCCACAGTTGCTCTAGGTTTTTCCTTAGAAAACACGAATATGTAGAAGTTTTTTCTTCCTGTGGAACCAATTATCACTTGCTAGCACAAAACAAAATGTGCCCTGCTAAAATTCATTCCAAACCTTAAAGTCCATTGACTATATCCAGAAAACACAAACACAGAGTCTGTAGCCTGGAAAATTGGATTCTACATCGTGTTTCCAAACATAAATATCATGTTTGCAGCATTTGCTCTAGTTTTTTCCATAGAAAACACTAATGGGTAGAGGATTTTTCTGCATATGGAACCAATTAGTGTTTGCCAGAATGAAACAAGATGTTATATGCTAACATACATTGAAAAACAATAAAGTCCACAGAGAATATCCAGAAAACACAAACACAGAGGCTGTAGCAAGATCTGAAATTGAGTTAGCCACAACACCACCGGATATTACTGATATGTTCCAGTCATATCCGGACCAAGTGTTGTGGAATTCGTATGCAAGGGACTCAGAAAATCACAGTCAAAGTGGTTTTGGAGAAGAGCAAATTCATTTTCTTGAGCAAGTGGGTAAAATGCCATGTTAACAAATATAAATACCATGTTTGTTTGCTTCAGTTGCTCCAGCTTTCTCCCTAGAAAACACGAATGTGTAGTATTTTTTGGGGGGCAAGTGGATAAAATGTGATGTTAGAAATAAAAATATCAGGTTTGTCTGCCACAGTTGCTCTAGCTTTTTCCTAGAAAACACGAATATGTAGAGGTTTTCTCTTCCTCTGGAACCAATTATCATTTGCTAGCACAAAACAAAATGCCCCCTGCTAAAATTCAGTCCAAACCTTAAAGGCCATTGATAATATCCAGAAAACACAAACACAAAGTCTGTAGCCTGGAAAAGTATATTCAATGCCATGTTTGCAAACATAAATATCATGTTTGCAGCATTTACTCTAGCTTTTTCCATAGAAAACACGAATGGGTAGAGGTTTTGTGTGCATATGGAACCAATTAAGTTTGCCAGCACGAAACAAGATGTTATATGCTAACATACATCGTAAACCATAAAGTCCATTGATCATATACAGAAAACACAAACAAACACAGAGGCTGTAGCAAGATTTAGGTCTGAGTGTGCCAGAACTCAATCAGATATCTGACTTCATCCGGACCAAGAGTTGAGGAATTTGTATGCAAGGGACCCAGAAAATCACAGTCAAACTGCCTTTGGAGACAAGCAAAGTCTTTTTCTTAGGCAAGTACATACAATGTCATCTATAGAAACACAAATATCATGTTTGTTTGGAGCAATGGCTCTAGCTTTCTCCCTAGAAAACACAAATGTGAAGAGTCTGTGTCTCCATGTGGAAGAAACAAGTGTTTGCCAGTACAAAACAAAATGTTCTCTGCTCAAATTCATTGATAATATCCAGAATATACAAACACAGAGACTGTAGCAAGATCTGGGATTCAGTTGGGCACAACACAAGAGGATATTTCTGGTTTGATCTAGTCATATCTGGACAAATTGTTGGGGAATTTGTACTCAATGGACACAGCAAATCACAGGTAAACTGGTTTTGGAGATAATCTTCGTCATTTGCTTCAGCCATTGGATAAAATATCATGTATACACACATAAACATCATGTTTGCCATGGTTACTCTAGCTTTCTCTCTAGACAACATGAATGTGCTGAGGTTTTGTCTGCATGTGGAACCAATTAGCATCTGCCAGCAGGAAACAATATATTCCACGCTACAATTGATTGCAAACAAACACAGAGGCTGTAGCAAGATCTGGGATTGAGTTAGCCACAACACAACTGGATACTTCTGGTTCCATCCAGTCATATCTGCACAAAATTTTCTGGAATTCATATGCAAAGGATCCAGAAAATCACAGTGAATCTGATTTTGGAGAAAAGCAAAGTCAGCGTTCAAAAGCACAAAACAAAATGTTCCTTGCAAAAATTCTTTCCAAACCGTAAAGTCCATTAATAATATCTAGAAAACACGAGCACAGAGTCTGTAGCAAGATCTGGGATTGAGTGAGCCACAACACTGGAGGATATTTGTGGTTTCATCCAGTCGTATGCGAGCTACGTGTTGTGGAATTCGTATGCAATGGACCCATAAAATCACAATCAAACTGGTTTTGGAGAAAAGCAAAGTCTTTTTCTTGTGCAAGTGGATAAAATGCCATGTTTGGAAACACAAATATCATGTTTGTTTCCCTCAATGGCTATAGCTTTCTCCCTAGAAAACCGAATGTGTAGAAGATTTTTCTCCATGTGTAAACAATTAGCTTTTTCCACACAAAACAAAATGTTCCTGCTAAAATTCATTCTGAACTATAAAGTCCATTGATAATATCCAGAAATCACAAACGAAGAGTCTGTACTAAAATCTGAGATTGAGTTAGCCACAAAACAACCGGATATGTCTGCTTTCATCAAGTCATATGCAGGCAAAGTGTTGTGGAATTCATATGCAAAGGACGCAGAATATCACAGTCAATCTGGATTTGGAGAAAAGCACAGTATTTTTCCTGGGCAAGTGGATTCAATGCCATTTTTACAAACATTAATATCATGTTTACAGCACTTGCTCTAGCTTTTGCCCAAGAAAACACGAATGGGAAGAGGTTTTTTTTTTCTCCATGTGTAAACAATTAGTGTTTGCAAGCACAAAAGAAAATGTTCGCTGCTATAATTCATTGTCAACCATAAAGTCCATTAATCATATCCAGAAAACACAAACAAACACAGAGGCTGTAGTTAGATCTGGAATTGAGTTACCCACAACTCAACCATATATTTCTGGTATGTTCCAGTCATATCCGGAACAAGTGTTGTGGAATTCGTATGCAAGGGACTCAGAAAATCATAGTCAAACTGGTTTTGGAGAAAATCTAAGTATTTTTGAGGGGGCAAGTTGACAAAATGTCATGTTAGAAATATAAATATAAGGTTTTTTTGCCACAGTTGCTCTAGCTTTTTCCTTAGAAAACACGAATATATGGAGCTTTTTTTCTTCCTGTGGAACCAATTATCATTTGCTAGCACAAAACAAAATGCCCCCTGCTAAAATTCATTCCAAACCTTAAAGGCCATTGATAATATCCAGAAAACACAAGCACAGTGTCTGTAGCCTGGAAAATGGATTCAATGTCATGTTTGCCATCATAAATATCATGTTTGCAGCATTTGCTCTAGCTTTTTCCAAAGAATACACGAATGCGAAGAGGTTTTGTTTGCATATGGATCCAATTAGTGTTTGCCAGCACAAAACAAAGTATTTTTTGCGGGGCAAGTGGACAAAATGTCATGTTAGAAATCTAAATATAAGGTTTTTTTGCCACAGTTGCTCTAGCTTTTTCCTTAGAAAACACGAATATGTGGAGGTTTTTTCTTCCTGTGGAACCAATTATCATTTGCTAGCACAAAACAAAATGTCCCCTGCTAAAATTCATTCCAAACCTTAAAGGCCATTGATAATATCCAGAAAACACAAACACAAAGTCTGTAGCCTGGTTATTGGATTCAACGTCATGTTTGCAAACATAAATATCATGTTTGCAGCATTTGCTCTAGCTTTTTCCAAAGAAAACACGAATGGGAAGAGGTTTTGTCTGCATATGGAACCAATTAGTGTTTGCCAGCATGAAACAAGATGTTATATGCTAACATACATTGAAAAATGATAAAGTCCACAGAAAATATCCAGAAAACACAAACAAACACAGAGGCTGTAGGAAGATCTGAAATTGGGGGGGGGGGGTGGAGCCATAATGGCAGATAGTGAGGACGTGCACCGTAGTTTGGGAAAATAAAGTTTCATAAAAGTGGAATTACTGTAGCCTCAGGAAAAGACTCAAGAAAAAAACTGCAGAGGAAATGCTTCAGGATCTAGTGGATGTGACACAGAGTACCTACAGGGAGCCCACCACGTGGAAACCCAACCACAGAAGACGAGCCGCCTAATCTCGCCAGTGCGGGAATGAACAGAAGGTAAGACAAAGACGTCAGAAACCTGAGAGATTGGGGGGCAACAGAGGCCTCTCTCTTCACTCACTGAGCAAAACAAAGAGCAGGCACCATTTTACATACATAAAGCACCACCAACGAGTTCACAAACTCAGTAACTTTGGAACTTTCGTGAAACTTGAGAACACATCGAGGGCTGCATAAACTCTTTGTGTAGTCCCAGGGGTAGATGAAACGAATACTCACAGAGGCCAGATTTCAACTACCCTCAATTCCACTCTCCTGTGCTGAATTACTTCCCAACTGAGTCAAAAAAAAAAGAGAGAGAGACAGCGATCCAGCAAGGTGCAAGGGAGAAAACAATCTGGGTGAGTCACTTTTTGCACAGCCTTAAACCTGAAAAATCAAGCAGAGCTCTCTGGCCACACCCATCACTGCTTCGAAGGATCCATCAAAGCAGACAGCCCACTTAGAGGCATAGTATAACGAGAAAAAAACACCACAACCAAAAAAAAAAAAAACCATAAATTTTCTCCAACATGCCAAACAACAAACATAGAAACCGAGGTAACAAGAGCAAGGAAGACACTATGACACCCCCAAAAGAACAAGATAACCCAATCCAAGATTATGAAGATGAAGAGATAGAGGAAATACAAGAAGCGGATCTCAAAAAATTGATAAGAACATTAAGAAGTTCTCAAAAACAAATTCTTGAACTACAGAAATCCTTAATGGACAAGATAGAAAATCTCTCTCGTGAAAATGAAATATTAAGGAGGAATCAAATTAAAATAAACAACTAGTAGCACATGAAACTGTGATACTCACAAAAAACCACAATGAAATGAAGAATTCAATAGATCAAATGACAAACACATTAGAGAGCCTTAAAAACAGAATGGGTGAAGCTGAAGAGAGAATATCGGAATTAGAAGACAGAGAACAGGAAAGGAAACAGGCAAACCTAAGAAAAGAAGAAGAAATCAAAAATCTAAAAAATACTGTCAGGAATCTACAGGATACTCTTAATAAACCCAACATTCGGGTTCTAGGAGTTCCTGAAGGCATGGAGAGGGAGAAAGGATTAGAAGGCCTTTTTAGTGAGATACTAGCAGAAAATTTCCCAGGTTTGGAGAAGGACAGAGATATCCTAGTACAGGAAGCTCATAGAACCCCTAATAAACATGATGAAAAGAGATCCTCACCACGACACATCGTAATCAAACTCACCACAGTGAAACACAAAGAAAAGATCCTAAAATGTGCAAGAGAGAAACGCCAGATTACTCTCAGAGGATCTCCAATTAGACTCACAGCTGACTTCTCATCAGAAACCCTACAAGCTAGGAGAGAATGGCAAGATATAGCCCAGGTGCTAAGAGAGAAAAACTGCCAGCCCAGATTATTATATCCTGCAAAGCTCTCATTTGTGAATGAAGGTGATATAAAGACCTTTCACAGCAAACAGAAATTGAAAGAATTTGTCACCACTCGTCCAGCCCTGCAAAAGATGCTTAAAGATGCGTTACATACAGAAACACAGAAACACGGTCACCAATATGAAAGAAGGTAAAGGAAGGAAACCTCACAGCAAAAGATCACCGGAGTCTGAAACCATATATTAGAAAATATCTTTGGCAAATGACAGGGCAAAGTTTCTCCTTCTCAATAGTCACATTGAATGTTAATGGCCTGAACTGTCCAGTTAAAACACACCGATTGGCTGATTGGGTTAAGGAACAAAACTCATCTTTTTGCTGCTTACAAGAAACTCATCTTTCCAACAATGATGCATACAGACTGAAAGTGAAAGGCTGGAAAAAGATATACCATGCCAACAGAAATTAAAAAAGAGCGGGCGTAGCTATCTTAATATCGGACATCATAAACTTTATCACAAAAACTGTTAGGAGAGACAAAGAGGGGCACTATTTAATGATTTAGGGATTCATTCAGCAGGAAGATATAGCGATTATCAATGTATATGCACCTAATTACAGGGCACCAGCTTATTTAAAAGACTTGTTAAGGGACCTAAAGGGAGACTTAGACCCCAATACAATAGTACTGGGGGACTTCAATACTCCACTCTCAGAGATAGACAGATCAACAGGACAGAAGATCAACAAGGAGACAGCAGATTTAAATGACACTATAGCCCAAATGGATCTAACAGATATCTACAGAACATTTCCCCCTACATCTAAGGACTTTACATTCTTCTCAGCAGTACATGGAACCTTCTCTAGGATTGACCACATACTAGGCCATAAAGCAAGTCTCAGCAAATTCGAAAGACTTAGAATCATACCATGCATCTTCTCAGACCACAAAGGAATGAAATTGGAAATTAGCAACTCGGGAATCCCTAGAGCACGTGCAAACACATGGAGATTGAACAACATGCTCCTGAATGAACAATGGGTCATAGAAGAAATTAAAAGAGAAATCAAAAATTTTCTGGAAGTAAATGAGGATAACAGCACAACATACCAAAACCTATGGGATACAACAAAAGCAGTGTTAAGAGGAAAGTTTATATCAATAGGTGCCTTCTGTATATAAAGAGAATTGAAAATGAAAAAAAAAAACAACCTGGTGTTAAATTGGAAATGGCATAGAAAATTAATTAATTTAAAAAAAAATATTATGCAGCATCTCTGTCTTTAATGTGCTGTACATTGTTATTTAATGCTATAATTAGTACTCCAATGGTAGTTTTTTCACTTTGTGTTGCTATATGGGGCAAACTATTGAAATCTTTACCTAATATATACTAAACTGATCTTCTGTATATAAAGACAATTGAAAATGAATCTTTATGTGAATGGAAGGGGAGAGGGAGCAGGAAAGGGGAGGGTTGCGGGCAGGAGGGAAGTTATGGGAGGGGGGAAGCCATTGTAACCCATAAGCTGTACTTAGGAAATTTATATTCATTAAATAAAAGTTTAAAAAAAATAGGTGCCTACATCAAGAAATTGGAGAGGCACCAAATAGATGAGCTTTCAAGTCATCTCAAGGATCTAGAAAATCTGCAGCAAACCAAACCCAAACCCAGTAGGAGAAGAGAAATAATTAAAATCAAAGAAGAAATCAACAGGATTGAATCAAAAAAAAACATTACAAAAAATCAGCCAAACAAAGAGCTGGTTTTTTCAAAAAATAAACAAAATTGACACCCCATTGGCCCAACTAACTAAAAAAAAGAAGAGAAAAGACCCAAATCAATAGGATCAGAGATGAAAATGGAAACATAACAACAGACACCACAGAAATAAAAAAGAATCATCAGAAATTACTACAAGGACTTGTATGCCAGCAAACAGGGAAATCTATCAGAAATGGACAGATTCTTGGACACATACAACCTCCCTACATTGAGCCAGGAAGACATAGAAAACCTAAACAGACACATAACTGACACAGAAATTGAAACAGTAATAAAGGCCCTCCCAACAAAGAAAAGCCCAGGACCAGATGGATTCACTGCTGAGTTCTACCAGACATTTAGAGAAGAACTAACTCCAATTCTTCTCAAACTATTCAGAGCAATCGAAAAAGAGGGAATCCTCCCAAATTCTTTCTATGAAGCCACCATCACCTTAATTCCTAAGCCAGAAAGAGATGCAGCATTGAAAGAGAATTACAGACCAATATCCCTGATGAACACAGATGCAAAAATACTCAATAAAATTCTGGCCAATAGAATGCAACAACACATCAGAAAGATCATCCACCCAGACCAAGTGGGATTCATCCCTGGTATGCAGGGATGATTCAACGTTCGCAAAACAATCAATGTAATACACTACATTAACAGACTGCAGAAGAAAAACCATATGATTCTCTCAATAGATGCAGAGAAAGCTTTTGATAAAATACAACACCCTTTCATGATGAAAACTCTAAGCAAACTGGGTATGGAAGGAACATTCCTCAATACAATCAAAGTAATATATGAAAAACCCACGGCCAACATCCTATTGAATGGGAAAAGTTGGAAGCATTTCCGCTGAGATCTGGTACCAGACAGGGATGCCCACTCTCACCACTGCTATTCAATATAGTTCTGGAAGTTTTAGCCAGAGCTATTAGGCAAGAAAAAGAAATTAAACGGATACAAATTGGGAAGGACGAACTCAAACTATCCCTCTTTGCAGATGATATGATTCTTTATTTAGGGGACCCAAAGAACTCTACTAAGAGACTACTGGAACTCATCGAAGAGTTTGGCAAAGTAGCAGGATATAAAATCAATGCACAAAAATCAACAGCCTTTGTATACACAGGCAATGCCACGGCTGAGGAAGAACTTCTAAAATCAATCCCATTCACAATAGCTACAAAAACAATCAAATACCTTGGAATAAACTTAACCAAAGACGTTAATGATCTCTACAATGAAAACTACAAAACCTTACAGAAAGAAATAGAAGAGGATACCAAAAAATGGAGAAATCTTCCATGCTCATGGATTGGAAGAATCAATATCATCAAAATGTCTATTCTCCCAAAAGCAATTTATACATTCAATGCAATACCAATCAAGATACCAAAGACCTTCTTCTCAGATCTGAAAAAAATGATGCTGAAATTCATATGGAGACACAGAAGACCTCGAATAGCCAAAGCAATCCTGTACAACAAAAACAAAGCCGGAGGCATCACAATACCTGATTTTAGGACATACTACAGGGCAGTTGTTATCAAAACAGCATGGTACTGGTACAGAAACAGAAGGATAGACCAATGAAACAGAATAGAAACAACAGAAATTAATTCAAACATCTACAGCCAACTTATATTTGATCAAAGATTAAAAACTAATCCCCGGAATAAGGACAGCCTATTCAACAAATGGTGCTGGGAAAATTGAATTTCCAGGTGCAGAAGCTTGAAGCAAGACCCATACCTTTCACCTTACACAAAAATTCACTCAACATGGATTAAAGACTTAAATCTACGACCCGAAACCATCCAATTATTAGAGAGCATTGGAGAAACCCTGCAAGATATAGGTACAGGCAAAGACTTCTTGGAAAAGACCCCAGGAGCACAGGCAGTCAAAACCAAAATTAACATTTGGGATTGCATCAAATTGAGAAGTTTCTGTACTTCAAAAGAAACAGTCAGGAGGGAGAGCGGCAAGATGGCGGAATAGGAAGGGAGCACACTATTAGTCCGGGGGAAAGACAGGTTAATAAAAGTGGAGATACTGCAGGGTCAAGAAAGAGTAGGGGAAGAAACAGCAGAGGAAACTCTTCTGGAACTAGTGATTCACAGTGGACCTGCGTGGAGAGCATGGGAGCCCAAGTTCGGGACACCAGCGGCAGACTCAACACACCAGCGCTGGAACGCGAGTTGAGCCGAACCTCAATAGCCCAAGACACCAGCGGGCAAGTGGAAAGAGGAGACTAGAGGGAACGAGGCTTGAAACTCCATGGGGAAAAGTTCACTAGGCTAACTAGAAGAGAGAGAGGAAAAAAAAGTGACCAATATGGACACGAGTTTCTCTCTCTCCGCTCACCCCTCAAAGGTGAGCAAGACAAAGAGCAGGCGCCATTTTGGACATACGTCATAAGCAGGGCGACCTCAGGTCTGCACCAGCCCTGAGCCTAGCAGAAAAACCTGACTCTGGGGGGAGGGGTGAAATAACAGGAGATTAGCATCTAACTTGGCAACCCAGTGGGAGACTGCAGGAGAATTGGAGCCCACACTGAGGGCAGCACAGATTCCCTGTGTGGTCCTTGGGAAAGAGCTTCTGATCTCTGGCTCCTGTGGGTATATCATTTGCCTAACTACCTCCAATTACGTTCAGCTGTGCAGAATTACTTCCCTTTTGAATCAAAAAAAAAAGAAAGAGAGATTTACCACGCCTAACCTGCTAGTGTCATCTTTGACACACCCTCAAACTGAGGAACCAAACACAGCTCTCAGGCCACACTTATCTCAAGCCTCTAAGGCTCCACCGAAAGCAGACAGTCCACTTAATATAGAGCCATAGTGTAACAAGAAAAAACACCACAGTGAAGAAACCAAATATCTCCAACATGCCATACAACAAACGCAAAAACCGAGGTAACAAGAACAAGGAAGACACCATGACGGCCCCAAATGAAAAAGACACCCCAATTCAAGATTATGAAGATGATGAGATAGAAGAAATGCAAGAAGCAGACCTCAAAAAATTGATAAGAACATTAAGAAGTTCTCAAAAACAAATTCTTGAACTACAGAAATCCTTAATGGACAAGATAGAAAATCTCTCTCGTGAAAATGAAATATTAAGGAGGAATCAAAATGAAATGAAACAACTAGTAGAACAAGAAACTGTGATAGTGACAAAAAACCACAATGAAATGAAGAACTCAATAGATCAAATGACAAACACATTAGAGAGCCTTAAAAACAGAATGGGTGAAGCAGAAGAGAGAATATCAGACTTAGAAGACAGAGAACAGGAAAGGAAACAGGCAAACCTAAGAAAAGAAGAAGAAATTAGAAATCTAAAAAATATTGTTGGGAATCTACAAGATACTATTAAAAAACCCAACATTCGGGTTCTAGGAGTTCCTGAAGGCATGGAGAGGGAGAAAGGATTAGAAGGCATTTTCAGTGAGATACTAGCAGAAAATTTCCCAGGTTTGGAGAAGGACAGAGGCATCTTAGTACAGGAAGCTTATAGAACCCCTAATAAACATGACCAAAAGAGATCCTCACCACGACACGTTGTAATCAAACTCACCACAGTGAAACATAAAGAAAAGATCCTAAAATGTGCAAGAGAGAAACGACAGATTACTCTTAGAGGATCTCCAATTAGACTCACAGCAGACTTCTCATCAGAAATCCTACAAGCTAGAAGGGAATGGTGAGACATAGCCCAGGTACTAAGAGAGAAAAACTGCCAGCCCAGAATATTATATCCTGCAAAGCTCTCATTTGTGAATGAAGGTGAAATTAAGACTTTTCATAGCAAACAGAAACTGAAAGAATTTGTTGCCACTCATCCTGCCCTGCAAAAGATGCTTAGAGATGTGTTACACACAGAAACACAGAAACATGGTCACCAATATGAAAGAAGGTAAAGGAAGGAAACCTCACAGCAAAAGATCACAGGAAGCTCAATTTCTCTTTGACATAGAATTAAACTCTGATGCTCTCTTAAATCAATGTGTTAAAGTAATCTACTATGTTCTCTTGATGTCTGTTAAATTCTAATTGTTCAAAAACAGCTGAATTTTTATTAAGAGCTATGGGTTATTTAAATATGGGCTTATTTTCAAAGATTTGAATAATCACCTTGTAACAATGATCAAATTTGGTCTATATTATGTCATGATTTTAAGGAATCTTATTTCAACCAGATATTTTGGATTTTGAGCCTTCCTGGCATTCTTGACAGGCATTCAAAAAATCAAAGTTTCAAACAATCTGGTCTCTAAAATTTCCAGTAAATCCTGGACTTTGGTTTGTCCAGTTTGGGCCCAACTGAAAAAATTGAAGGACCTATGTCTCTCATCTTATAGAGACACCAACTAAGCAGGCTATTTGGATTATATTAGAAGTACTGTCAAGATGTGATGTGGTACAAGACTTTAAGTTTCTATAACGGAAAATGCTATTAATACAAATGTTTGAGAATTAAAAAGTCTAATGATCTTGTGTTACTAGACATGATAGTTATTTTAATGAGAAAGCCCCAGAGGCCTAAAGGGTTAAATAATTATAAAATCCTACAGGTGCTTTCAAAAATACTGTGAAGTAAGCAAGTGCCTCTTGTTGGTTGATGAGTTTATAATTTTAAACATGGCGACTTAAAGTCTTTTGTCATCCACAGTTATATATGATTTGCTGCTCATAAAACTAAAGCGTTGTTGGTTCTGTGTTTAGCTGTCCTCCTATAGGTTCCTATGGACTTTTTCCAGCCACTTCTATTGTATTCAGTACTTTGGGATGGCTCTGTAAACAGATGAAGCCAATAATGTATGAACAGTACCAACTGAGAGAAAGTATGGTTAACTGAGGTTACTAAAAACAAAAAGCAATTCAAATCAATTGGCAATCTACAAAAAGAGATAAAGATTTTAAAAGCTATTATTAAAATTGCTATATTGGTCTACTATGCTATGTTATATGTGTGTACATATTGTATGTCCACATGGGGAAATTTTATTAAGAGTTTTATTTTAAATGGCTTATAGATAAGATTGTCCATAAATTTAAGCTGCTAAAATCAATCAAAGATACATTTTAATTTGTGTGACCTGAATCTGTGTATCATATGTTTTAGACTTGTTGGTAGAAAGAAACTAAAAACATTTTATATGGGTGTGCTTAAGTTTACTGGTTCAACAAACTACACCATGTTAGATATTTAAGAGGTGTTTTCAAATACATGATTCTTAAAATTTATAGAAGGCATTGGACCTTCTGGTAAATGTTTTCTTAAGTTGTTATCTAATGGTTGAAACGGTTTGCTAAGTATTCATGTGATATTGCTATTGTCAGCAAGCGATCTAGGACTTGCTCCCTCATTTCTCTATTCTAAGCCCAACTTGTTCTTTCACTTCTCTATTCTCTTCAAGGTAGGAAACTAATTCTATTATGAAGGAATCTGTAGGATGCAAAATTTAATCTTTAGACCTTATAAAAGAGACGGCTAACATTTTTCTGTAATAACATAGCCAAAATAAGAACTTAAATAATAATCTCATAGCTAGATTCACTTCGCCATCAGCGAAGTATACAGTAAGTAGAAAAAAACTCCCTTTCAGAACAAAGGGAAAGAAAGTTTTAAAGTGAGAATATAATTTTCCTCATGGGCATTGTCTACCTTAGAAAAACTACTACAGAACATGCCTGTGACTATAGACCTGTAGTTCAGGCCACCGAAGATTAGAGATGGGACTTGGGCACTCCCTTGACTTGCATCCTCTGGTCTGCTTTAACACAAACCAGGAGGAAAAGAAAGCTAGGCATTAGAAGCAATGGGTGGCAGGCCTATTAATGGCTGATCTGTACAGTGATATGCCCTCCAGGAGACCCAACAGGCCAGTCCACTGCAGTGGCTTTCAAAGTGGTAAGCCTGGGCTTCAGCAGAAGTCAGCTTGTGAAGAGCCCTGGCAGCTCTGCCAAGAGTTGGATCACAGGAAATGGACCTGCCCTGGAGTCGAAGGATGCCCAGGTCAGAGCCACAGATCTTATTGGCTCTAAGCTGAAAAGCCCTTCACTCAGCCCAACTTCCAAAGTGACAACTGCAGCTGAGGGGATGGTCAAGTAGGGTCAGCAACATTGCAGGCAGAACTGTAAATTTCTTGTTAGAGATGCCCCCTGCCTTTACCTGGCCAGCTCTCCTCCCAGGCCAGCCAAGTAATGAAAGTCAACAGAGTGCCTTCCCCTAGGAGGTTCACACCTCCCTTAGGATATACCCCATGTGAAGAGATAGATAGGTCTGGGCCTCTTAACTTATAAGGCCTAAAGCCCAACAGATTAATATCAAGCCCCTACTATCAGGTTCTATTTGCCTCTCAATCAGAAAAATTACTTGTAGCTTAGACAGCACCTTTCTTAGCTCCTCTAATAATGACTCTGTCCTTTGTTCTAGACCCTGTCTAGTGCACTTGGGCCTCATTCCTTTGTAATCATAACCTCTACTCTACCACCAATGGCTCTACTCCCAACCTGTGTGTACTGATGGTCCTCTTCCCCACTTAATGCTGTATAATTGTTCAAACCTGGTAAATGCCACTCTTAGGATCATTGGTTACTATCCTCACTCTGTCTTTTCTGACCTTGTCTAAATATGATCAGAGTCGGCAAACTTGGAAGGCTTCCATAGCCTGGCGCCGTAAACTAGAGTGTCAATTTGTTGGGTCAACAACAGGAGCCACTGTGCACTTGCTCCTCATGTGGGATCTCTGTCCTTAATGTGCTGTACATTTTGTTTTAATGCTATAACTAGTACTCAAACAGTATGTTTCACTTTGTGTTTCTATGTGGGTGCAAACCATTGAAATCTTTATACTAAATTGATCTTCTGTATATAAAGAGAATTGAAAATGAATCTTGATGCAAATGGAAGGGGAGATGGAGCGGGAGAGGGGAGGGTTGCAGGTGGGAGGGAAGTTATGGGAGGGGGAAGTCATTGTAATCCAAAAGCTGTACACTGGAAATTTATATTCATTAAATAAAACTTAAAAAAAAAAGAAACAGGAAAGTGAAGAGGCAACCGACAGAATGGGAAAAAATATTTGCAAACTATACTACAGATAAAGGGTTGATAACCAGAATCTACAAAGAAATCACGAAAATCCACAACAACAGAACAAACAACCCACTTACGAGATGGGCCAAGGACCTCAATAGACGTTTTTCGAAAGAGGAAATCCAAATGGCCAACAGACACATGAAAAAATGTTCAAGATCACTAGCAATCAGAGAAATGCAAATCAAAACCACAATGAGGTTTCACCTCACCCCGGTGAGAATGGCTCACATCCAGAAATCTACCAACAATAGATTCTGGAGAGGATGTGGGGGAAAAGGGACACTAACCCACTGTTGGTGGGAATGCAAACAGGTTAAGCCATTATGGAAGTCAGTCTGGAGATTCCTCAGAAACCTGAACATAACCCTACCATACAACCCAGCCATCCCACTCCTTGGAATTTACCCAAAGGAAATTAATGTGGCTAATAAAAAAGCCATCTACACATTAATGTTTATTGCAGCTCAATTCACAACAGCTAAGACCTGGAACCAACCCAAATGCCCATCAACAGTGGACTGGATAAAGAAATTATGGGACATGTACTCCATAGAATACTATGAAACAATGAAACCCAGTCATTTGCAACAAGATGGAGGAATCTAGAAAACATCATGCTGAGGGAATTAAGCCAGTCCCAAAGAGGCAAATATCATTTGTTTTCCCTGATCGGCGACAACTGAGCACCAAAGGGGAAACCTGTTGAAGTGAAATGGACACTATAAGAAACAGTGACCTGATCAGCTCTTGTCCTGACTCTAGGTGTACAATGTAATACTTTATCCTTTTTAGTATTTGTTGTTGTTGTTCTAGTACTAGTGGTTGAACTCTGTAATTAACACACAATTATTCTTAGGTGTTTAAATTTTAACTAAAAAGTGATCCCTGTTAAATTTAAGAGTGGAAAAAGAGAGGGAGGAGATGTATAATTTGGGACATGCACAATCAGACTCGCCCCAAATGATGGAGTTAGAATTGTGCCAGGGGATTCCAATACAATCCCATCAAGGTGGCATGTACCAATGCCATCTCACTAGTCCAAGTGATCAATTTCAGTTCACATTCGATGGCTTGGATAGGTCTAAGAGTCAAAGGGATCACACAAACAAGACAAGTGTCTGCTAATACTAACTGATAGAATCAAAAAGGGAGAGAAAGATCCAACATGGGAAGTGGGACACACAGCAGACTCATAGAATTGCAGACGTCCTAAACAACACTCTGGCCTCAGAATCAGCCCTTAAGGCATTCGGATCTGGCTGAAGAGCCCATGAGAGTATTGTAGGCATGGAAAGCCAAGATACCATGGGAAAAAAAAGAAGAAGACCTAAATGAAAGATCTCTGTGAGTGAGATCCCAGTGGAAAGAACGGGGCCATCAAAGAAGGAGGTAACTTTCTCTGAAGGGAGGAGAGAACTTCCACTTTGACTATGACCCTGTCGGAATAAGATCAAAGTCAGCGAACTCTAAAAGCTTCCATAGACCTGGCAACTCATGACTAGAGCCTAGGGAGATTACGGACGCCATGAACAGGAGTGCCAAATTGTTAAGTAAGCAACAGAAGTCACTGTGTACTTACATCCCATGTGGGATCTGTCTTTAAGGTGTTGTCTATAGTGCAGTGATGCTATAGCTAGTACTGAAACAGTACTCTTACACTTTGTGTTTCTTCGTCGGTACAAACTGATGAGATCTTTACTAATTATATACTGAATCTATCTTCTGTATATAAAGATAATTGGAAATGAATAAAAAAACCTGGTATTAAATTGGAAATGGCATAGAAAATTAATTAATTTTTTTTAAAAATATTATGTAGGATCACTGTCTTTAATGTGCTGTACAATCTTATTTAATGCTATAACTAGTACTCCAACAGTATTTTTTTTCACGTTGTGTTGCTATATGGGGGCAAACTGTTGAAATCATTACCTAATATATACTAAACTGATCTTCTGTATATAAAGAGAATTGAAAATGAATCATGATGTGATTGGAAGGGGATAGGGAGCAGGAAAGGGGAGGGTTGTGGGTGGGAGGGAAGATTTGGGAGGGGGAAGCCATTGTAACCCATAAGCTGTGCTTTGGAAATTTACATTCATTAAATAAAAGTTTAATAAAAAAAAAGATCTGTATTTGAGTTAGCCACAACACAACCATATATTTCTGGTATGATGCAGTCTTATCCCAACCAAGTGTTGTGGAATCTGTATGCAAGGGACTCAGAAAATCACAGTCAAACTGGTTTTGGAGAATAGCAAATTCATTTTCTTGGGCAAGTGGGTAAAATCTCATGTATACACATATAAATATCATGTTTGTTTGCTTCAGTTGCTCTAGCTTTCTCCCTAGAAAACACAAATGTGTAGAGGTTTTCTCTGCATGTGGAACCAGTTAGCATTTGCCAGCACAATCAAAGTGTTTCCTACTGAAATTCATTCTAAACGGTAAAGTCCATTGATCATATCTAGAAAACACAAACACAGAGGCAGTAGCAAGATCTGGGAGTGAGTTAGACAAAAGGCAAGAGGCTATTTCTGGTTTGATCCAGTCATATCCAGACAAAGATTTGTGGAATTCCTATGCAATGGAGCCTGGAAAATCACAGTCAAATAGGATTTTCAAAAAAGCAGAGTCTTTTACCTGGGCAAGTGGATAAAATATCATGTATACAAACACCAATATCATGTTTGTTTGCTGCAGTTGCTCTAGCTTCTCCCTAGAAAACACGAATGTGTAGAGTTTGTGTCTCCATGTAGAGACAATTAGTGTTTGCCAGCACAAAACAAAATGTCCCCTGCTAAAATGTATTCAAAACTGTAAAGTCCATAGAGAATATCCAGAAAACACAAACACAGAGGCTGTAGCAAGATCTGGATTTCAGTTACCCACAACACAGCCAGATGTTTCTGGTTTCATCCAGGCATATCCGGACCATGTATTGTGGAGTTCATATGCATTGGACTCAGAAAATCACAGTCAATCTGGTTTTGGAGAAAAACAAAGTATTTGGGTGGGGGGGGCAAGTGGACAACATGTCATGTTAGAAATATAAATATCAGGTTTGTTTGCCACAGTTGCTCTAGTTTTTTCCTAGAAAACACAAATATGTAGAGGTTTTTTCTTCCTGTGGAACCAATTATCATTTGCTAGCACAAAACAAAATGTCCCCTGCTAAAATTCAGTCCAAACCTTAAAGGCCATTGATAATATCCAGAAAACACAAACACAGAGTCTGTAGCCTGGAAAATGGATTCAATGTCATGTTTGCAAACATAAATATCATGTTTGCAGCATTTGCTCTAGCATTTTCCATAGAAAACATGAATGGATAGAGGTTTTCTCTGCATATGGAAGCAATTACTGTTTGCCAGCATGAAACAAGATGTTATATGCTAACATATATTGAAAAAGGATAAAGTCCACAGAGAATATCCAGAAAACACAAACAAACACAGAGGCTGTAGCAAGATCTCGAATTGAGTTAGCCACAACAACACCATATATTTCTGGTATGATGCAGTCATATCCTTACCAAGTGTTGTGGAATCCGTATGCAATGGACGCAGAAAATCACAGTCAGTTTGGTTTTGGAGAAAAACAAAGTAGTTTTTGGGGGGCAAGTGGATAAAATGTCATGTTAGAAATATAAATATCAGGTTTGTTTGCCACAGTTGATATTTATGCTTGTAAAGATGACATTGAATCCACTTGCCTAACAAAAAGACTGTGCTTTTCTCCAAAACCAGTTTGACTGTGATTATCTGGGTCCTTTGCATACGAATTCCACAACATTTTGTGCAGATATGACTGGATGTATCCAGAAGTATCTGATTCAGTAGTGGCACACTCAAACCCAAAACTATTACAGCCTCTGTGTTTGTGTTTTCTGGATATGATCAATGGACTTTATTACAATGAATTTTAGCAGGGAACATTTTGTTTTTTGTGCTTGGAAACGCTAATTGTTTTCACACGGAGAAAAAACCTGTTCCCATTCATTTTTTTCTTGCGAAAAATCTAGAGCAAATGCTGCAAACATGATATTTATGTTTGTAAACATGACATTGAATCCATTTGCCCAGGATAAAGACTCTGCTTTCCTCAAAAAACAGTTTGACTCTGATTTTCTGGGTCCTTTGCATACGAGTTCCACAACATTTTCTCCAGATATGACTGGATGAAACCAGAAGTATCTAGTTGTGTTGTGGCTAACTCAATCCCAGATCTTGCTACAGCCTCTGTGTTTGTTTGCAATGAATTGTAGCATGTAACATATTGTTTCCTGCTGGCAGATGCTAATTGGTTCCACATGCAGACAAAACCTTTGCACATTCGTGTGGTTGAGTGAGAAAGCTAGAGTAACCATGGCAAACATGATATTTATGTTGGTTTACATGATATTTTATCCAATTGCCCAAGAAAATGACGAACATTATCTCCAAAACCAGTTTATATGTGATTTGTTGTGTCCATTGAATACAAATTCCCAAACAATTTTTCCGGATATGACTAGATCAAACCAGAAATACCCTCTTGTATTGTGGCCAACTGAATCCCAGATGTTACTACAGTCTCTGTGTTTGTATATTCTGGATATTCTCAATGGATGTACTGGTTTTGAATGAATTTGAGCAGAGCACATTTTATTTGTGCTGGCAAATACTTGTTTGATTCACATGGAGACACAAACACTTCACATTTGTGTTTTCTAGGGAGAAAGCTAGAGCCATTGCACCAAACAAACATGATATTTGTGTTTGTGTAGAATACATGTTATGTACATGCCTAAGACATTCCTTTTCTCCAAAAGCAGTTTGACTGTGATTTTCTGTGACCTTTGGATACGAATTCCGCAACATTTTCTCCAGATATTACTGGATGAAGCCAGAAGTATCTGACTGAGTTGTGACACATTCAAACCCAAATCTTGCTACAGCCTCTGTGTTTGTTTGTGTTTTCTGGATATGATCAATGGACTTTATCGTTTACAATGAATTTGAGCAGGGAACATGTTGTTTTGTGCTTGCAAACACTAATTGTTTTCACATGGAGAATAAACCTCTTCCCTTTCCTGTTTTCTTGGGAAAAAGCTAGAGCAAATGCTGTAAACATGATATTAATGTTTGTAAACATGACATTGAATCCATTTGCCCTGGGAAAAGACTGTACTTTTCTCCAAAAGCAGTTTGACTGTGATTTTCTATGTCCTTTGCATACGAATTCCACAACATTTTCTCCGGATATGACTGGAAGAAACCAGAAATATCCGGTTGTGTTGTGGCTAACACAATCCCAGATCTTGCTAAGCCACTGTGTGTGTGTTTTCTGGAAATTCTCTATGAAATATGGTTTTGAATGAATTTTATTAGGGAACATTTTGTTTTTTGATGGCAAACACTACTTGGTTCCACATGGAGAACAAATGTCTACACATTCATATTTTCTATGGAAAAAGCTAGAGCAAATGCTGAAAACATGACATGTATGTTTGTAAACATGACACTGAATCCATTTGCTCACGAAAAACACTGTGCTTTCCTCGAAATCTTGTTTTACTGTGGTATTCTGTGTCCTTTGCATACGATTCCACAAGCCTTTGTCCAAATATGACTAAATCAAACAAGAAATATCCGGTTGTGTTGTGGCTAACTCATTCCCAGATCTTGCTACAGCCTCTGTGTTTGTACTTTCTGGATATTCTCAATGGACTTTACAGTTTACAATGATTTTTAGCAGAGAACATTTTGGTTTCCGCTGGGAAATGCTTCCACATGGAGAAATGTTTCCACATGGAGAAAAATCCTCTACACATTCAGATTTTCTAGGTAGAAAGCTAGAGCCAATGCGGGAAACAAACAGCAGACAGAAAACCTGCATATAGCAAATGCCTAATTCCAGGCTACAGAAATCGAGTAAACAGCTTCCCCTACACCCTGATACAGAACTTCGATAAACTGTGTCTCTCTAATTCTAGGTTACAGAACTCCCATAAGCTGCGTCTGTTGTACTCAGCCAACAGGAATACCATATAGAGCGTATGCCTACTCTCAGAGTACAGAATATTAGAAACAGCTTCTCTCTACATTCAACATACAAAACTCTTGGAAATTTCATCTATCTAGACCAAAGTTACAGAAGTCCCGTAAGCTACGTCTCCTACACACAGCAGACAGAAAACACGCAAATAGCGAATGCCTAATTCCAGGCCACAGAACTCTTGGAAACAGCTTCTCTCTACATTCAACATACAAATTTCTTGGAAACTGCATCTCTCTAGACCAATGTTTTGAACTCCCATAAGCTGTGTCTCCTACACACACCATACGGAAAACCTGCATATAGCAAATAACTATGCCCAGGCTACCAAAATCATAGAAACAGCTTCTATCTACATTCAACATACGGAATTCCTGGATACTGTATGTCTCTACACTTAGGTTGTGCAACTCCCGTAAGCTGCGTCTCCTACACACAGCAGACGGAAAACCCGCATATAGCGAATAACTATGCCCAGGCTACCAAAATCTTAGAAACAGCTTCTCTCTACATTCAACATATGGAACTCCTGGATACTGTAAGTCTCTACACTTAGGTTACGGAACTCCCATAAGCTGCATCTCCTAAACACAGCATACAGAAAACACGCAAATAGCGCATGCCTAATTCCAGGCCACAGAACTCTCGGAAACAGCTTCTCTCTACATTCAACATACACAACTCTTGGAAACTGCATCTCTCTAGAACAATGTTACAGAACTCCCATAAGCTGCGTCTCCTACACACAGCATACGGAAAACGGGCATATAGCGAATAACTATTTCCAGGCTACCAAAATCTTAGAAACAGCTTCTCTCTACATTCAACATATGGAACTCCTGGATACTGTATGTCTCTACACTTGGGTTGTGCAACTCCCGTAAGCTGCATCTCCTACACACAGCAGACAGAAAACCTGCAAATAGCGAATACCAAACTCCAGGCTACAGAAATCCAGTAAACAGCTCCTCTCTACAAGGATAGAGAACTCCGGTAAACGGCTTCTCCCTACATCCAGGTAGCAGAGCTCCCATAACCAGCGTCTCCTTCACACAGAATACAGAAAACCCAGTTACTGTGTATGCCTTTTGCCAGGCTACAGAACTCTTGGAAACAGCTTATCTCTACACGCACATACAGAACTCTGGTAAACTGTGTCTCACTACATGCACGATAGAGAACTCCCATAAGCTGCGTCTGATACACTCAGCATACAGAAGACCCGCGTATAGTGAGTACCTGCTCATAGGCTCCAGTACTCTTGGAAACAGCTTCTCTCTACATTCAACATACAAAACTTGTTACTTGCATCTCTCTAGAGCAATGTTACAGAACTCCCATAAGCTGCGTCTCCTACACACAGCATACAAAAATCCCGCATATAGCGAATAACTATGCCTAGGCTACCAAAATCTTAGAAACAGCTTCTCTCTACATTCAACATATGGAACTCCTGGATACTGTATGTCTCTACACTTAGGTTATGGAACTCCCGTAAGCTGCGTGTCCTACACACAGCATACAGAAAACACGCAAATAGCGAATGAGTAATTCCAGGTCACAGAAATCTTGGAAACAACTTCTCTCTACATTCAACATACAAAACTCTTGGAAACCGCATCTCTCTAGACCTACATTACAGAACTCCCGAAGCTGCGTCTCCTACACAGAGCAGACAGAAAACCCGCCTATAGCAAATGTCTTATTCCAGCCTCAGAAATCCAATAAACACCTTCTCCTTACATCCTGATACAGAACTTCAATAAAATTGGTTTCTCTAATTCTAGGTTACAGAACTCCCGTAAACTGCGTCGGCTTCACTCAGGCTACAGGAATCCCATATACAGCGTATTCCTACTCTCAGACTACAGACCTCGTGGAAACAGCTTCTCTCTACATTCAACATACAGAACTATTGGAAACTGCATCTGTATACACAAAGGTTACAGAAATCACGAAAGCTGCATCGGCTACACGGCATACAGAATATCCGCAAATAGTGCATGCCTAATTCCAGGCCACAGAACTCTTGGAAACAGCTTCTCTCTACATTCAATATACAAAACTCTTGGAAACTGCATCTCTCTAGACCAATGTTACAGAACTCCCATAAGCTGCGTCTCCTACACACAGCAGACAGAAAACCCGCATATAGCGAATGCCTAATTCCAGTCTACAGAAATCCAGTAAACAGCTTCTTCCTACACGCTGATACAGAACTTCGGTAAACTGTCTCTCTCTAATTCTAGGTTACAGAACTCCCATAAGCTTCGTCAGCTGCACTCAGGCTACATAAATCCCATATACAGCGTATGCCTACTCTCAGAGTACAGAACTCTTAGAATCAGCTTCTCTCTACATTCAACATACAAAACTCTTGGAAACTGCATCTTTCTAGACCAATGTTACAGAACTCCCGTAAGATGCGTCTCCTGAGTAGGCGGAGTCAAGATGGCGGATAGTGAGGACGTGCGCCATTATTCTGCGAAAATAAAGTTTCATAAAAGTGGAATTACTATAGCCTTAGGAAAAGACTCAAGAAAAAAACTGCAGAGGAAACGCTTCCGGATCTAGTGGATGTGACACAGAGGATCTACAGAGAGCCCACTGCATGGAAACCCAACCGCGGGAACCGAGCCACAGAGTCTCGCCAGCGCGGGAACCAGAGGTAAGACAAAAGCCTCAGAAACTCTCCTCCTCCTGCCTCCGCCTGCAGCTCTGCCGCGGCGGCAGCCGCGGCAGCGGCGGCGGCGTCCCGAGTGCCTCTTTCCGTGGTCCCAGTCCCGGGGAGCGTGCGCAGGTACTAAGGCGGCGGCGGCGACAGTGGCGTCTCGAGCGCCTCTCTCCGCGGTCCCAGTCCCGGGGAGCGCGCGCAGGCACTACAGCGGCGGCGGCAGCGGCGATCGTGTGGCCCGGCTGTCCCTAGGCGACAGCGCCTAGAAAGGAAGATCACGGGAGAAGCGCCAGGTGGAGCCTTGGATCACCAGCTGAGACAAGGCCTCAGGAAAAGATTCAAGAAAAAAACTGCAGAAGAAATGCTTCCAGATTTAGTGGATGTGAAACAGAGGACCTACAAGGAGCCCACCGCGTGGAAAACCAACTGCGGGATACGAGCCGCAAAATCTACCCAGCGCAGGAACCAACGGGAGCCATTCGGAATTACTTCCCAACTGAGTCAAAAAAAAAAAAACAGAGAGAGAGAGAGAGAGAGAGAGAAGAGAGAGAGATCCAGCAAGGAGCAAGGAGAGTCACTTTTGCAAAGCCTCAAACCTGAAGAATCAAGCAGAGCTCACTGGCCACACCCACCACAGCCCCTAAGGATCCATCAAAGCAGACAGCCCACCTAGAGGCATAGTATAACGAGAAAAAAAAACCACAGCAAAAAAAAAAAACATAAATTATCTCCAACATGCCAAACAACAAACGTAGAAGCAGGTTAACAAGAGCAAGGAAGACACTATGATGCCCCCAAATGAACAAGACCCCCCAGTCCAAGATTATGAAGATGAAGAGATAGAGGAAATGCAAGAAGCGGATCTCAAAAAACTGATAAGAACATTAAGAAGTTCTCAAAAACAAATTCTTGAACTACAGAAATCCTTAATGGACAAGATAGAAAATCTCTCTCATGAAAATGAAATATTAAGGAGGAATCAAAATGAAATGAAACAACTAGTAGAACATGAAACTGTGATAGTGACAAGAAACCATAATGAAATGAAGAACTGAATAGATCAAATGACAAACATATGAGAAAGCCTCAAAAACAGAATGGGTGAAGCAGAAGAGAGAATATCGGAATTAGAAGACAGAGAACAGGAAAGGAAACAATCAAATCAAAGAAAAGAAGAAGAAATCAGAAATCTAAAAAATACTGTCAGGAATCTACAGGATACTCTTAAAAAACCCAACATTTGGGTTCTAGGAGTTCCTGAAGGCATGGAGAGGGAGAAAGGATTAGAAGGCCTTTTTAGTGAGATACTAGCAGAAAATTTCCCAGGTTTGGAGAAAGACAGAGACATCCTAATACAGGAAGCTCATAGAACCCCTAATAAACATGATGAAAAGAGATCCTCACCACGACACATCATAATCAAACTCACCACAGTGAAACACAAAGAAAAGATCCTAAAATGTGCAAGAGAGAAACGCCAGATTACTCTCAGAGGATCTCCAATTAGACTCACAGCTGACTTCTCTTCAGAAACCCTACAAGCTAGGAGAGAATGGCGAGACATAGCCCAGGTGCTAAGAGAGAAAAACTGCCAGCCCAGATTATTATATCCTGCAAAGCTCTCATTTGTGAATGAAGGTGAAATAAAGACCTTTCACAGCAAACAGACATTGAAAGAATTTGTCACCACTCGTCCAGCCCTGCAAAAGATGCTTAAAGATGTGTTACATACAGAAACACAGAAACACGGTCACCAATATGAAAGAAGGTAAAGGTAGGAAACCTCACACCAAAAGAAAACCGGAGTCTCAAACCATATATTAGAAAGTATCTTTGGCTAATGGCAGGGCAAAGTTCCTCCTTCTCAATAGTCACATTGAATGTTAATGGCTTAAACTGTACAGTTAAAACACACCGATTGGCTGATTGGGTTAAGGAACAAAACCCATCCTTTTGTTGCTTACAAAAAACCCATCTATCCAACAATGATCCATACAGGCTGAGAGTGAAAGGCTGGAAAAAGATATACCATGCCAACATAAATGAAAAAAGAGTGGGCATAGCCATCTTAATATCGGACAACATAAACTTTACCACAAAAACTGTTAGGAGAGACAAAGAGGGGCACTATTTAATGATTAAGGGATCCATTCAACAGAAAGATATAACGATTATCAATGTATATGCACCTAATTACAGGGCACCAGCTTATTTAAAAGACTTGTTAAGGGACCTAAAGGGAGACTTAGACCCCAATACAATAGTACTGGGGGACTTCAATACTCCACTCTCAGAGATAGACAGATCAACAGGACAGAAGATCAACAAGGAGACAGTAGATTTAAATGACAGTATAGCCCAAATGGATCTAACAGATATCTACAGAACATTTATCCTACATCTAAGGACTTTACATTCTTCTCAGAAGTACATGGAACCTTCTCTAGGATTGACCACATACTAGGCCATAAAGCAAGTCTCAGCAAATTCAAAAGAATTAGAATCATACCATGCAGCTTCTCAGACCACAAAGGAATGAAGTTGCAAATTGGCAACTCAGGAATCCCTAGAGCACGTGCAAACACATGGAGATTGAACAACATGCTCCTGAATGAACAATGGGTCATAGAAGAAATTAAAAGAGAAATCAAAAATTTTCTGGAAGTAAATGAGGATAACAGCACAACATACCAAAACCTATGGGATACAACAAAAGCAGTGTTAAGAGGAAAGTTTATATCAATAAGTGCCTACATCAAGAATTTGGAAAGGCACCAAATAGATGAGCTTTCAAGTCGTCTCAAGGATCTAGAAAATCTGCAGCAAACCAAACCCAAACCCAGTAGGAGAAGAGAAATAATTAAAATCAGAGAAGAAATCAACAGGATTGAATCCAAAAAAAATTACAAAAAATCAGCCAAACGAGGAGCTGGTTTTTTCAAAAAATAAACAAAATTGACACCCCATTGGCCCAACTAACTAAAAAAAGAAGAGAAAAGACCCAAATCAATAGGATCAGAGATGAAATGGGAAACGTAACAACAGACGCCACAGAAATAAAAAAGAATCATCAGAAATTACTACAAGGACTTGTATGCTAGCAAACAGGGAAATCTATCAGAAATGGACAGATTCTTGGACACATACAACCTACATAAATTGAGCCAGGAAGACATAGAAAACCTAAACAGACCAATAACTGACACAGAAATTGAAACAGTAATAAAGGCCCTCCCAACAAAGAAAAGCCCAGGGCCAGATGGATTCACTGCTAAGTTCTACCAGACATTTAGAGAAGAACTAACTCCAATTCTTCTCAAACTATTCAGAGCAATCAAAAAAGAGGGAATCCTCCCAAATTCTTTCTTTGAAGCCAGCATCACCTTAATTCCTAAGCCAGAAAGAGATGCAACATTGAAAGAGAATTACAGACCAATATCCCTGATGAACATAGATGCAAAAATACTCAATAAAATTCTGGCCAATAGAATGCAACAACACATCAGAAAGATCATCCACCCAGACCAAGTGGGATTCATCCCTGGTATGCAGGGATGGTTCAACATTCGCAAAACAATCAATGTAATACACTACATTAACAGACTGCAGAAGAAAAACCATATGATTCTCTCAATAGACGCAGAGAAAGCATTTGATAAAATACAACACCCTTTCATGATGAAAACTCTAAGCAAACTGGGTATGGAAGGAACATTCCTCAATACAATCAAAGCAATATATGAAAAACCCACGGCCAACATCCTATTGAATGGGAAAAGTTGGAAGCATTTCCACTGAAATCTGGTACCAGACAGGGATGCCCTCTCTCACCACTGCTATTCAATATAGTTCTGGAAGTTTTAGCCAGAGCTATTAGGCAAGAAAAAGAAATTAAACGGATACAAATCGGGAAGGAAGAACTCAAACTACCCCTCTTTGCAGATGATATGATTCTTTATTTAGGGGACCCAAAGAACTCTACTAAGAGACTGTTGGAACTCATCGAAGAGTTTGGCAAAGTAACAGGATATAAAATCAATGCACAAAAATCAACAGCCTTTGTATACACAGGCAATGCCACGGCTGAGGAAGAACTTCTAAAATCAATCCCATTCACAATAGCTACAAAAACAATCAAATACCTTGGAATAAACTTAACCAAAGACGTTAAAGATCTCTACGATGAAAACTACAAAACCTTACAGAAAGAAATAGAAGAGGATACCAAAAAATGGAGAAATCTTCCATGCTCATGGATTGGAAGAATCAATATCATCAAAATGTCTATTCTCCCAAAAGCAATTTATACATTCAATGCAATACCAATCAAGATCCCGAAGACTTTCTTCTCAGATCTGGAAAAAATGATGCTGAAATTCATATGGAGACACAGAAGACCTCGAATAGCCAAAGCAATCTTGTACAACAAAAACAAAGCCGGAGGCATCACAATTCCAGATTTCAGGGCATACTACAGGGCAGTTGTTATCAAAACAGCATGGTACTGGTACAGAAACAGATGGATAGACCAATGGAACAGAATAGAAATACCAGAAATCAATCCAAACATCTACAGCCAACTTATATTTGACCAAAGATCCAAATCTAATCCCTGGAATAAGGACAGTCTATTCAATAAATGGTGCTGGGAAAATTGGATTTCCACGTGCAGAAGCTTGAAGCAAGACCCCTACCTTTCACCTTACACAAAAATTCACTCAACGTGGATTAAAGACTTAAATCTACGACCCGAAACCATCCAATTATTAGAGAGCATTGGAGAAAACCTGCAAGATATAGGCACAGGAAAAGACTTCCTGGAAAATACTCCAACAGCACAGGCAGTCAAAACCAAAATTAACATTTGGGATTGCATCAAATTGAGAAGTTTCTGTACTTCAAAAGAAACAGTCAGGAAAGTGAAGAGGCAACCAACAGAATGGGAAAAAATAGTCGCAAACTATACTATAGATAAAGGATTGATAACCAGAATCTACAAAGAAATCAAGAAAATCCACAACAACAAAACAAACAACCCACTTACGAGATGGGCCAAGGACCTCAATAGACATTTTTCAAAAGAGGAAATCCAAATGGCCAACAGACACATGAAAAAATGTTCAAGATCACTAGCAATCAGAGAAATGCAAATCAAAACCACAATGAGGTTTCACCTCACCCCGGTGAGAATGGCTCACATCCAGAAATCTACCAACAACAGATGCTGGAGAGGATGTGGGGGAAAAGGGACACTAACCCACTGTTGGTGGGAATGCAAACTGGTTAAGCCATTATGGAAGTCAGTCTGGAGATTCCTCAGAAACCTGAATATAACCCTACCATACAACCCAGCCATCCCACTCCTTGGAATTTACCCAAAGGAAATTAATCTGGCTAATAAAAAAGCCATCTGCACATTAATGTTTATTGCAGCTCAATTCACAATAGCTAAGACCTGGAACCAACCCAAATGCCCATCAACAGTAGACTGGATAAAGAAATTATGGGACATGTACTCCATAGAATACTATACAGCAGTAAGGAACAATGAAACCCAGTCATTTGAAACAAGATGGAGGGATCTGGAAAACATCATGATGAGTGAATTAAGCCAGTCCCAAAGAGACAAATATCATTTGTTTTCCCTGATCGGCGACAACTGAGCACCAAAGGGGAAACCTGTTGAAGTGAAATGGACACTATAAGAAACAATGACCTGATCAGCTTTTGTCCTGACTCTAGATGTACAATGTAATACTTTATCCTTTTTAGTATTTGTTGTTGTTGTTGTGGTTCTAGTACTATTGGTTGAACTCAGAAATTAACACACAATTATTCTTAGGTGTTTAAATTTTAACTGAAAAGTGATCTCTGTTAAATCTAAGAGTGGAAAAAGAGAGGGAGGAGATGAACAATTTGGAACATACTCAATCGGATTGGCCGCAAATGGTGGAGTTAGAAATGTGCCAGGGGATTCCAACACAATCCCAACAAGATGGCATGTACCAATGCCATCGCACTAGTCCAAGTGATCAATTTCAGCTCACAATTGATAGCTCTGATAGGTCTAAGAGTCAAAGGGATCACACAAACAAGACAAGTATCTGCTAATACTAACTGATAGAATCAAAAAGGGAGAGAAAGATCCAACATGGGAAGTGGGATACACAGCAGACTCATAGAATGGCAGATGTCCTAAACAACACTCTGGCCTCAGAATCAGCCCTTAAGGCATTCGGATCTGGCGGAAGAGCCCATGATAGTATAGCAGGCATGGAAAGCCAAGATATCATGGAAAAGAAAAAAAAAAGACCTAAATGAATGATCTCTGTGAGTGAGATCCCGGTGGAAAGAACGGGGCCATCAAAGAAGGAGGTACCCTTCTCCAAAGGGAGGAGAGAACTTCCACTTTGACTATGACCCTATCGGAATAAGATCAAAGTCAGCGAACTCTAAAGGCTTCCATAGCCCTGGCAACTCATGACTAGAGCCTAGGGAGATTACTGACGCCATGAACAGGAGTGTCAAATTGTTAAATCAACAACAGGAGTCACTGTGTACTTACACCGCATGTGGGATCTGTCCCTAATGTGTCGTCTAAAGCGAAGTGATGCTATAACTAGTACTGAAACAGTATTTTTATACTTTGTGTTTCTGTGTGGGCACAAACTGATGAGGTCTTTACTAATTATATACTGAATTGATTTTCTGTTTATAAACAGAATTGGAAATGAAAAAAAACAACCTGGTGTTAAAATGGAAACGGCATAGAAAATTAATTAATTTGAAAAAAAAATTATGTAGGATCTCTATCTTTAATGTGCTGTACATTGCTATTTAATGCTATAATTAGTAATCCAATGGTAGTTTTTTTCACTTTACGTTGCTATATGGGCAAAATGCTGAAATCTTTACCTAATATATACTAAACTGATCTTCTGTATATAAAGAGAATTGAAAATGAATCTTTACATGAATGGAAGGGGAAAGGGAGCGGGAAAGGGAAGGGAGGGTTGAGGGCGGGAGGGAAGTTATGGCAGGGGGGAAGCCATTGTAACCCATAAGCTATACTTTGGAAATTTACATTCATTAAATAAAAGTTTAATAAATGAAAAAAAATGCATCTCCTACACACAGCAGACAGAAAACTTACATATAGCAAATGTCTTATTACAGCCTCAGAAATCTAATAAACACCTTTTCCCTACATCCTGATACACAACTTCAATAAACTGTGTCTCTCTAATTCTAGGATACAGAACTCCCATAAGCAGCGTCTCATACACAAAGCATACAGAAAATGCGCAAATAGCGCATGCCTAATTCCAGGCCACACAATTCTTGGAAACAGCTTCTCTCTACATTCAACATACAAAACTCTTGGAAACTGCATCTCTCTAGACCAATGTTACAGAACTCCCATAAGCTGCGTCTCCTACACACAGCAGACAGAAAACCCGCATATAGCGAATGCCTAATTCCATGCTACAGAAATCAAGTAAACAGCTTCTCCCTACACCCTGCTACAGAACTTCGTTAAACTGTGTCTCTCTAATTCTAGGATACTGAACTCCCATAAGCTGCGTCGCCTGCACCCAGGCTACAGGAATTCCATATACAGCGTATGCCTATGCTCAGACTACAGAACTCTTGGACACAGGTTCTCTCTACATTCAACATACAGAACTACGGGAAACTGCATCTCTCTAGACCAATGTTACAGAACTCCCATAAGCTGTGTCTCCTACACACAGCAGACAGAAAACCTGCATATAGCAAATGTCTTATTCAAACCTCAGAAATCCAATAAACACCTTTTCCCTACATCCTGATACACAACTTCGATAAACTGTGTCTCTCTAATTCTAGGATACAGAACTCCCATAAGCTGCGTCTCCTACACAGAGCAGACAGAAAACCCACCTATAGCAAATTTCTTATTCCAACCTCAGAAATACAAAAAACACCTTCTCCCTACATCCTGATACAGAACTTCGATAAAATGTGTCTCTCTAATTCTAGGTTACAGAACTCTCATAAACTGCGTCGGCTACACTCAGGCTACAGGAATCCCATATACAGTGTATGCCTACTCTCAGACTACAGAACTCGTGGAAACAGCTTCTCTCAACATTCAACATACAGAACTACTGGAAACTGCATCTGTATACACAAAGGTAACAGAACTCCAATAAGCTGCATATGCTAGACAGCATACAGAATATCCGCAAATAGCAAATGCCTAATTCCAGGCCACAGAACTCTTGGAAACAGCTTCTCTCTACATTCAACATACAAAACTCTTGGGAACTGCATCTTTCTAGACCAATGTTACAGAACTCCCATAAGCTGCATCTCCTACACACAGCAGACAGAAAACCCGCATATAGCGAATGCCTAATTCCAGTCTACAGAAATCAGTAAACAGCTTCTCCCTCCACCCTGATACAGAACTTCGGTAAACTGTGTCTCTCTAATTCTAGGTTACAGAACTCCCATAAGCTGCGTCAGCTGCACTCAGGCTACAGGAATTCCATATACAGCGTATGCCTACGCTCAGACTACAGAACTCTTGGACACAGCTTCTCTCTACATTCAACATACAGAACTACTGGAAACTGCATCTCTCTACACTTAGGTTACAGAACTCCCGAAAGCTGCATCTGCTACACTCAGCATACAGAATACCCTCATAGAGCCTATACCTAATTCCAGGATATGGAACTCCTCTAAACAGCTCCTCACCACACAAAGGATAGAGAACTCTTGGAAACTGCTTCTCTCTACATCCACGTAGCAGAGCTCCTGTAAGCTGCATCTCCTACACTCAGGAAACAGAAATCCCATACATTCCGTATGCCTATTGCCAGGCTACAGAACTCTTGGAAAAAGCTTCAGCCTACACAGTGATGCAAAACTTCAGTAAACTGTGTCTCTCTAATTCTAGGCTACAGAACACCCATAAGCTGCGTCTATTGCACTCAGCCTACAGGAATCCACTATAGACCGTATGCCACGCTCAGAGTACAGAACTCTTGGAAACAGCTTCTCTCTACATTCAACATACACAACTCTTGGAAACTGCATCTCTCTAGACCAATGTTACAGAACTCCCATAACCTGCGTCTCCTACACACAGCAGACAGAAAACCTGCATAGAGCAAATTTCTGATTCCAGCCTCAGAAATCCAATAAACACCTTTTCCCTACATTCTGATACACAACTTCGATAAACTGTGTCTCTCTAATTCTAGGATACAGAATTCCCATAAGCTACGTCTCCTACACAGAGCAGACAGAAAACCCACCTATAGCAAATGTCTTATTCCAGCCTCAGAAATCCAATAAACACCTTCTCCCTACATCCTCATACAGAACTTCGATAAAATGTGTCTCTCTAATTCTAGGTTACAGAACTCCCATAAACTGCGTCGGCTACACTCAGGCTACAGGAATCCATATACAGCGTAAGCCTACTCTCAGACTACAGAACCTGTGGAAAGAGCTTCTCTCAACATTCAACATACAGAACTACTGGAAACTGCATCTGTATACACAAAGGTTACAGAACTCCAATAAGCTGCATATGCTACACAGCATACAGAATATCCGCAAATAGCGAATGCCTAATTCCAGGCCACAGAACTCTTGGAAACAGCTTCTCTCTACATTCAACATACAAAACTCTTGGAAACTGCATCTCTCTATACCATTGTTACAGAACTCCCATAAGCTGTGTCTCCTACACACAGCAGACAGAAAACCTGCATATAGCAAATAATTTATTCCAGCCTCAGAAATCCAATAAACACCGATTCCCTACATCCTGATACACAACTTCGATAAACTGTGTCTCTCTAATTCTAGGATACAGAACTCCCATAAGCTGCGTCTCCTACACACAGAATACAGAAAACACGCAAATAGCCCATGCCTAATTCCAGGCCATAGAACTCTTGGAAACAGCTTCTCTCTACATTCAACATACAAAACTCTTGGAAACTGCATCTCTCTAGACCAATGTTACAGAACTCCCATAACCTGCGTCTCCTACACACAGCAGAAAGAAAACCCGCATATAGCGAATGCCTAATTCCAGGCTACATAAATCCAGTAAACAGCTTCTCCCTACACCCTGTTACAGAACTTTGGTAAACTGTTTCTCTCTAATTCTAGGTTACAGAACTCCCATAAGCTGTGTCAGCTACACTCAGGCTATAGGAATTCCATATACAACGTATGCCTATGCTCAGACTACAGAACACTTGGACACAGCTTCTCTCTACATACAACATACAGAACTACTGGAAACTGCATCTCTCTAGACCAATGTTACAGAACTCCCATAAGCTGCGTCTCCTACACACAGCAGACAGAAAACCTGCATATAGCAAATGTCTTATTCCAGCCTCAGAAATCCAATAAACACCTTTCCCTACATCCTGATACACAACTTCGATAAACTGTGTCTCTCTAATTCTAGGATACAGAACTCCCATAAGCTGCATCTCCTACACTCAGGAAACAGAAATCCCATACATTGTGTATGCCTATTGCCAGGTTACAGAACTCTTGGAAACAGCTTCTCCCTACACAGTGATGCAAAACTTCAGTAAACTGTGTCTCTCTAATTCTAGGCTACAGAACTCCCATAAGCTGCGTCTATTGCACTCAGCCTACAGGAATCCCACATAGAGCGTATGCCTACTCTAAGACTACAGAACTCTTGGAAACAGCTTCTCTCTATATCCAACATACACAACTCTTTGAAACTGCATCTTTCTCGACCAATGTTACAGAACTCCCATAAGCTGTGTCTCATACACACAGCATATGGAAAACCGGCATATGCCCAGGCTACCAAAATCTTAGAAACAGCTACTCTCTACATTCAACATATGGAACTCCTGGATACTGTATATCTCTACACTTAGGTTCTGGAACTCCTGTAAGCTGCGTCTCCTACATACTGCATACAGAAAACCCGCAAATAGAGATTGCTTAATTCCAGGCCACAGAACTCTTGGAAACAGCTTCTCTCTACATTCAACATACACAACTCTTGGAAACTGCATCTCTCTAGACAAATGTTGCAGAACTCCCATAAGCTGTGTCTCCTACACACAGCATATGGAAAACCTGCATATACCGAATAACTATGCTCAGGCTACCAAAATCGAAGAAAAAGCTTCTCTCTACATTCAACATATGGAATTCCTGGATACTGTATGTCTCTACACTTAGGTTGTGCAACTCCTGTAAGCTGTGTCTCCTACACACAACATACATAAAACCCGCAAATAGCGAATGCTTAATTCCAGGCTACCAAAATCTTAGAAACAGCTTCTCTCTACATTCAACATACAAAACTATTGGAAACTGCATCTCTCTAGACCAATGTTACAGAACTCCCATAAGCTGCATCTCCTATACAACATAAGAAAAAAACGCATATAGCGAATAACTATGCGAGGCTACCAAAATCGCAGAAACAGCTTCTCTCTACATTCAACATACGGAACTCCTGTATACTGTATGTCTCTACACTTGGGTTGTGCAACTCCCGTAAGCTGTGTCTCCTACACACAGCATACAGAAAACCCGCAAATAGTAAATGCCTAATTCCATGCCACAGAACACTTCGAAACTGCTTCACTCTGCATTCAGCATACAAATCCCTTGAAACTGCATCTCTCTAGACCAATGTTACAGAACTCCCGTAAGCTGCATCTCCTACATAGTGCAGACAGAAAACACGACTATAGCAAATGTCTTATTCCAGCCTCAGAAATCCAATAAACACCTTCTGCCTTCATCCTCATACAGAACTTCGATAAAATGTGTCTCACTAATTCTAGGTTACAGAAATCCCATAAACTGCATCGGCTACACTCAGGCTACAGGAATCCCATATACAGCGTATGCCTACTCTCAGAATACAGAACTCGTGGAAACAGCTTCTCTCAACATTCAACATACAGAACTACTGGAAACTGCATCTATACACAAAGGTTACAGAACTCCAATAAGCTGCATCTGCTACACAGCACACAGAATATCCGCAAATAGCGAATGCCTAATTCCAGGCCACAGAACTCTTGGAAACAGCTTCTCTCTACATTCAACATACAGAACTACTGCAAACTGCATCTCTCTAGACCAATGATACAGAACTCCCATAAGCTGTGTCTGCTACACACAGCAGAGAGAAAACCTGCATATAGCAAATATTTTATTCCAGCCTCAGAAATCCAATAAACACCTTTTCCCTACATCCTGATACACAACTTCAATGAACTGTGTCTCTCTAATTCTAGGATACAGAACTCCCAAAGCTGTGTCTCCTACACAAAGCAGACAGATAACCTGCATATAGCAAATGTCTTATTCCAGCCTCAGAAATCCAATAAACACCTTTCCCTACATCCTGATACACAACTTCGATAAACTGTGTCTCTCTAATTCTAGGATACAGAACTCCCATAAGCTGCGTCTCCTACACACAGCACACAGACAACCCGCAAATATCGCATGCCTAATTCCAGGCCACAGAACTCTCGGAAACAGCTTCTCTCTACATTCAACATACAAAACTCTTGGAAACTGCATCTCTCTAGACCAATGTTACAGAACTCCCATAAGCTGCGTCTCCTACACACAGCAGAAAGAAAACCCGCATATAGCGCATGCCTAATTCCAGGCCACAGAACTCTTGGAAACACCTTCTCTCTACATTCAACATACAAAACTCTTGGAAACTGCATCTCTCTAGACCAGTGTTACAGAACTCCCATAAGCTGCGTCTCCTACACACAGTAGAAAGAAAACCCGCATATAGCGAATGCCTAATTCCAGGCTACAGAAATCCAGTAAACAGCTTCTACCTACACCCTGATACAGAACTTCGGTAAATTGTGTCTCTCTATTTCTAGGTAACAGAAATCCCATAAGCTTCATCTATTGTACCCAGGTTACAGCAATTCCATTTACAGCGTATCTACAGAAATCAGGGACACAGCTTCTCTCTACATTCAAAATACAGAACTGGGAAGTGGCAAGATGGCGGAATAGGCAGAGAGCAAACTATTAGTCCGGAGAGAGAGACAGGTGAATATAAGTGGAGATACTGCAGGGTCAAGGAAGAGTAGGGGATGAAACAGCAGAGGAAACTCTTCCGGAACTAGTAATTCACAGTGTACCTGCGTGGAGAGCGTGGGAGCCCAAGTTCGGGACACCAGCAGCAGACTCAACGCACCAGCGCTGGAACGCGAGGTGAGCCGAACCACAATAGCCCGAGAAACCAGCGGGCAAGCGGAAAGAGGAGGCTAGAGGGAACGAGGCTTGAAACTCCGTGGGGAAAAGTTCACCAGGCTAACTAGAAGAGAGAGATGAAAAAAATAAAAAAAGCGACCGATACGGACACAAGTTTCTCTCTCTCCGCTCACCTCTCAAAGGCGAGCGAGACAGAGCAGGCGCCATTTTGGACATACGTCATAAGCAGGGCGACCTCAGGTCTGCACCAGCCCTGAGCCTAGCAGAAAAACCTGACTCTGGGGGGAGGGGTGAAATAACAGGAGATTAGCATCTAACTCGGCAACCCAGTGGGAGATTTCAGGAGAATTGGAGCCCACACTGAGGGCAGCAGAGATTGCCTGTGTGGTCCGTGGGAAAGAGCTTCCGATCTCTGGCTCCTGTGGGTATATCATTTGCCTGCTAACTACCTCCAATTACGTTCAGCTGTGCGGAATTACTTCCCTTTTGAATCAAAAAAGAGAGAGATTTACCACACCTAACCTGGGAGTGTCATCTTTGACACACCCTCAGCCCTGAGGAACCAAACACAGCTCTCAGTCCACGCTCATCTCAAGCCTCTAAGGCACCACTGAAAGCAGACAGTCCACTTAATATAGAGCCATAGTGTAACAAGAAAAAACACCACAGTGAAGAAACCAAATATCTCCAACATGCCAAACAACAAACGCAAAAACCAAGCTAACAAGAACAAGGAAGACACTATGACACCCCCAAATGAAAAAGACACCCCAATTCAAGATTATGAAGATGAGGAGATTGAAGAAATACAAGAAGCAGATCTCAAAAAATTGATAAGAACATTAAGAAGTTCTCAAAAACAAATCCTTGAACTACAGAAATCCTTCATGGACAAGATAGAAAATCTCTCTCGTGAAAATGAAATATTAAGGAGGAATCAAAATGAATTGAAACAACTAGTGGAACAAGAAATGGTGATAGTGACGAGAAATCTTAATGAAATGAAGAATTCAATAGATCAAATGACAAACACATTAGAGAGTCTTAAAAACAGAATGGGCGAAGCAGAAGAGACAATATCAGACTTAGAAGACAGAGAACAGGAAACGAAACAGGCAAATCAAAGAAAAGAAGAAGAAATCAGAAATCTAAAAAATACTGTCAGGAATCTACAGGATACTCTTAAAAAACCCAACATTCGAGTTCTAGGAGTACCTGAAGGCATGGAGAGAGAGAAAGGATTAGAAGGCCTTTTTAGTGAGATACTAGCAGAAAATTTCCCAGGTTTGGAGAAAGACAGAGACATCCTAATACAGGAAGCTCATAGAACCCCTAATAAACATGACCAAAAGAGATCCTCACCACGACACGTCGTAATCAAACTCACCACAGTGAAACACAAAGAAAAGATCCTAAAATGTGCAAGAGAGAAACGCCAGATTACTCTCAGAGGATCTCCAATTAGACTCACAGCTGACTTCTCTTCAGAAACCCTACAAGCTAGGAGAGAATGGCGAGACATAGCCCAGGTGCTAAGAGAGAAAAACTGCCAGCCCAGATTATTATATCCTGCAAAGCTCTCATTTATGAATGAAGGTGAAATAAAGACCTTTCACAGCAAACAGACATTGAAAGAATTTGTCGCCACTCGTCCAGCCCTGCAAAACATGCTTAAAGATGTGTTACATACAGAAACACAGAAACACGGTCACCAATATGAAAGAAGGTAAAGGTAGGAAACCTCACACCAAAAGATCACAGGAATCTCAAACCATATATTAGAAAGTATCTTTGGCTAATGGCAGGGCAAAGTTACTCCTTCTCAATAGTCACATTGAATGTTAATGGCTTGAACTGTCCAGTTAAAAGACACCGATTGGCTGATTGGGTTAAGGAACAAAACCCATCCTTTTGCTGCTTACAAGAAACCCATCTATCCAACAATGATCCATACAGGCTGAGAGTGAAAGGCTGGAAAAAGATATACCACGCCAACAGAAATGAAAAGAGAGCGGGCGTAGCCATCTTAATATCGGACAACATAAACTTTACCACAAAATCTGTTAGGAGAGACAAAGAGGGGCACTATTTAATGATTAAGGGATCCATTCAACAGGAAGATATAACGATTATCAACGTATATGCACCTAATTACAGGGCACCAGCTTATTTAAAAGACTTGTTAAGGGACTTAAAGGGAGACTTAGACCCCAATACAATAGTACTGGGGGACTTCAATACTCCACTCTCAGAGATAGACAGATCAACAGGACAGAAGATCAACAAGGAGACAGTAGATTTAAACGACACTATAGCCCAAATGGATCTAACAGATATCTACAGAACATTTCATCCTATATCTAAGGACTTTACATTCTTCTCAGCAGTACATGGAACCCTCTCTAGGATTGACCACATACTAGGCCATAAAGCAAGTCTCAGCAAATTCAAAAGAATTAGAATCATACCATGCAGCTTCTCAGACCACAAAGGAATGAAATTGGAAATTGGCAACTCAGGAATCCCTAGAGCACGTGCAAACACATGGAGATTGAACAACATGCTCCTGAATGAACAATGGGTCATAGAAGAAATTAAAAGAGAAATCAAAAATTTTCTGGAAGTAAATGAGGATAACAGCACAACATACCAAAACCTATGGGATACAACAAAAGCAGTGTTAAGAGGAAAGTTTATATCAATAGGTGCCTACATCAAGAAATTGGAGAGGCACCAAATAGATGAGCTTTCAAGTCATCTCAAGGATCTAGAAAATCTGCAGCAAACCAAACCCAAACCCAGTAGGAGAAGAGAAATAATTAAAATCAGAGAAGAAATCAACAGGATTGAATCCAAAAAAACATTAGAAAAAATCAGCCAACCGAGGAGCTGGTTTTTTGAAAAAATAAACAAAATTGACACCCCATTGGCCCAACTAACTAAAAAAAGAAGAGAAAAGACCCAAATCAATAGGATCAGAGATGAAATGGGAAACGTAACAACAGACGCCACAGAAATAAAAAGAATCATCAGAAATTACTACAAGGACTTGTATGCCAGCAAACAGGGAAATCTATCAGAAATGGACAGATTCTTGGACACATACAACCTCCCTAAATTGAGCCAGGAAGACATAGAAAACCTAAACAGACCAATAACTGACACAGAAATTGAAACAGTAATAAAGGCCCTCCCAACAAAGAAAAGCCCAGGGCCAGATGGATTCACTGCTGAGTTCTACCAGACATTTAGAGAAGAACTAACTCCAATTCTTCTCAAACTATTCAGAGCAATCGAAAAAGAGGGAATCCTCCCAAATTCTTTCTATGAAGCCACCATCACCTTAATTCCTAAGCCAGAAAGAGATGCAACATTGAAAGAGAATTACAGACCAATATCCCTGATGAACATAGATGCAAAAATACTCAATAAAATTCTGGCCAATAGAATGCAACAACACATCAGAAAGATCATCCACCCAGACCAAGTGGGATTCATCCCCGGTATGCAGGGATGGTTCAACATTCGCAAAACAATCAACGTAATACACTACATTAACAGACTGCAGAAGAAAAACCATATGATTCTCTCAATAGATGCAGAGAAAGCTTTTGATAAAATACAACACCCTTTCATGATGAAAACTCTAAGCAAACTGGGTATGGAAGGAACATTCCTTAATACAATCAAAGCAATATATGAAAAACCCACGGCCAACATCCTATTGAATGGGGAAAAGTTGGAAGCATTTCCACTGAAATCTGGTACCAGACAGGGATGCCCTCTCTCACCACTGCTATTCAATATAGTTCTGGAAGTTTTGGCCAGAGCTATTAGGCAAGAAAAAGAAATTAAAGGGATACAAATTGGGAAGGACGAACTCAAACTATCCCTCTTTGCAGATGATATGATTCTTTATTTAGGGGACCCAAAGAACTCTACTAAGAGACTGCTGGAACTCATCGAAGAGTTTGGCAAAGTAGCAGGATATAAAATCAATGCACAAAAATCAACAGCCTTTGTATACACAGGCAATGCCACGGCTGAGGAAGAACTTCTAAAATCAATCCCATTCACAATAGCTACAAAAACAATCAAATACCTTGGAATAAACTTAACCAAAGACGTTAAAGATCTCTACGATGAAAACTACAAAACCTTACAGAAAGAAATAGAAGAGGATACCAAAAAATGGAGAAATCTTCCATGCTCATGGATTGGAAGAATCAATATCATCAAAATGTCTATTCTCCCAAAAGCAATTTATACATTCAATGCAATACCCATCAAGATCCCGAAGACCTTCTTCTCAGATCTGGAAAAAATGATGCTGAAATTCATATGGAGACACAGAAGACCTCGAATAGCCAAAGCAATCCTGTACAACAAAAACAAAGCCGGAGGCATCACAATACCTGATTTTAGGACATACTACAGGGCAGTTGTTATCAAAACAGCATGGTACTGGTACAGAAACAGATGGATAGACCAATGGAACAGAATAGAAACACCAGAAATCAATCCAAACATCTACAGCCAACTTATATTTGACCAAAGATCCAAATCTAATCCCTGGAATAAGGACAGTCTATTCAATAAATGGTGCTGGGAAAATTGGATTTCCATGTGCAGAAGCTTGAAGCAAGACCCATACCTATCACCTTACACAAAAATTCACTCAACATGGATTAAAGACTTAAATCTACGACCCGAAACCATCAAATTATTAGAGAGCATTGGAGAAACCCTGCAAGATATAGGCACAGGCAAAGACTTCCTGGAAAATACTCCAACAGCACAGGCAGTCAAAACCAAAATTAACATTTGGGATTGTATCAAATTGAGAAGTTTCTGTACTTCAAAAGAAACAGTCAGGAAAGTGAAGAGGCAACCAACAGAATGGGAAAAAATAGTCGCAAACTATACTACAGATAAAGGATTGATAACCAGAATCTACAAAGAAATCAAGAAAATCCACAACAACAAAACAAACAACCCACTTACGAGATGGGCCAAGGACCTCAATAGACATTTTTCGAAAGAGGAAATCCAAATGGCCAACAGACACATGAAAAAATGTTCAATCAGAGAAATGCAAATCAAAACTACAATGAGGTTCCATCTCACCCCGGTGAGAATGGCTCACATTCAGAAATCTACCAACAACAGATGCTGGAGAGGATGTGGGGAAAAAGGGACACTAACTCACTGTTGGTGGGAATGCAAACTGGTTAAGCCACTATGGAAGTCAGTCTGGAGATTCCTCAGAAACCTGAACATAACCCTACCATACAACCCAGCCATCCCACTCCTTGGAATTTACCCAAAGGAAATTAATTTGGCAAATAAAAAAGCCATCTGCACATTAATGTTTATTGCAGCTCAATTCACAATAGCTAAGACCTGGAACCAACCCAAATGCCCATCAACAGTAGACTGGATAAAGAAATTATGGGACATGTACTCCATAGAATACTATACAGCAGTAAGAAACAACGAAACCCAGTCATTTGCAACAAGATGGAGCAATCTGGAAAACATCATGCTGAGTGAATTAAGCCAGTCCCAAAGAGAAAAATATCATTTGTTTTCCCTGATCGGTGACAACTGAGCGCCAAAGGGGAAACCTGTTAAGTGAAATGGACACTATAAGCAAAAATGAACTGATCAGCTCCTGTCCTGACTTTAGATGTACAATGTAATACTTTATCCTTTTTAGTATTTGTTGTTGTTGTTGTGGTTCTAGTACTATTGGTTGAACTCAGTAATTAACACACAATTATTCTTAGGTGTTTAAATTTTAACTGAAAAGTGATCTCTGTTAAATCTAAGAGTGGAAAAAGAGAGGGAGGAGATGAAGAGCTATGGGTTATTTAACTATGTGCTTATTTTCAAAGACTTGAATAATCACCTTGTAACAATGATCAGATTTGGGCTATGTTATGTCATGATTTTAAGGAATCTTATTTCAACCAGATATTTTGGATTTTGATATTGGTCTATTATGCTATGTTATATGTGTGTACATATTGTATGTCCACATGGGGAAATTTTATTAAGAGTTTTATTTTAAATGGCTTATCGATAAGATTGTCCATAAATTTAAGCTGCTAAAATCAATCAAAGATACATTTTAATTTGTATGACCTGAATCTGTGTATCATATGTTTTAAACTTGTTGGTAGAAAGAAACTAAAAACATTTTATATGGTTGTGCTTAAGTTTACTGGTTAAACAAACTACACCATGTTAGATATTTAAGAGGTGTTTTCAAATACATGATTCTTAAAATTTATAGAAGGCATTGGACCTTCCGGTAAATGTTTTCTTAAGTTGTTATCTAATGGTTGAAACGGTTTGCTAAGTATTCATGTAATATTGCTATTGTCAGCAACTGATCTAGGACTTGCTCCCTCATTTCTCTATTCTAAGCCCAACTTGTTCTTTCACTTCTCTATTCTCTTCAAGGTAGGGAACTAATTCTATTATGAAGGAATCTGTGGGACGCACAATTTAATCTTTAGACCTTATAAGAGATGGCTGACATTTTTCTGTAATAGCATAGCCAAAATAAGAACTTAACTAATAATCACATAGCTAGATTCACATCGCCATCAGCGAAGTATACAGTAAGTAGAAAAAAGAAACCTCCCTTTCAGACCAAAGGGAAAGAAAGTTTTAAAGTGAGAATATAATTTTCCTCATGGGCATTGTCTACCTTAGAAAAACTACTACAGAACATGCCTGTGACTATAGACTTGTAGTTCAGGCCACCGAAGATTAAAGATGGGACACGGGCACTCCCTTGACTTGCATCCTCTGGTCTGCTTTAACACAAACCAGGAGGAAAAGAAAGCTAGGCATCAGAAGCAATGGGTGGCAGGCCTATTAATGGCTGATCTGTGCAGTGATCTGCCCTCAAGGAGACCCAACAGGCCAGTCCACTGCAGTGGCTTTCAATGTGGCAAGCCTGGGCTTTAGCAGAAGTCAGCTTGTGAAGAGCCCTGGCAGCTCTGCCAAGAGTTGGATCACTGGAAATGGACATGCCCTGGAATCGAAGGATGCCCAGGTCAGAGCCACAGATCTTATTGGCTCCAAGCTGAAAAGCCCTTCACTCAGCCCAACTTCCAAAGTGACCACTGCAGCTGAGGGGATGGTCAAGTAGGGTCAGCAACATTGCAGGCAGAACTGTAAATTTCTTGTTAGAGATGCCACCTGCCTTTACCTGGCCAGCTCTCCTCCCAGGCCAGCCAAGTAATGAAAGTCAACAGAGTGCCTTCCCCTAGGAGGTTCACACCTCCCTTAGGATATACCCCATGTGAAGAGATAGGTAGGTCTGGGCCTCTTAACTTACAAGGCCTAAAACCCAACAGATTATTATCAAGCCCCTTCTATCAGGTTCTATTTGCCTCTCAATCAGAAAAATTACTTGTAGCTTAGACAGCACCTTTCTTAGCTCCTCTAATAATGACTCTGTCCTTTGTTCTAGACCCTGTCTAGTGCACTTGAGCCTCATTCCTTTGTAATCATAACCTCTACTCTACCACCAATGGCTCTACTCCCAACCTGTGTGTACTGATGGTCCTCTTCCCCACTTAATGCTGTATAATTGTTCAGACCTGGTTAAGGCCACTCTTAGGATCATTGGTTACTATCCTCACCCTGTCTTTTATGACCTTGTCTAAATATGATCAGAGTTGGGGAACTTGGAAGGCTTCCATAGCCTTGGCAACTCATGATGAGAGCCTAGGGTGGTTACTGGCGCCATAAACTAGAGTGTCAATTTGTTGGGTCAACAACAGGAGCCACTGTGCGCTTGCTCCTGATGTGGGATCTCTGTCCTTGATGTACTGTACATTTTGATTTAATGCTATAACTAGTACTCAAACAGTATGTTTCACTTTGTGTTTCTATGTGGGTGCAAACTGTTGAAGTATTTTATACTAAATTGATCTTCTGTATATAAATAGAATTGAAAATGAATCTTGATGTGAATGGAAGGGGAGAGGGAGTGGGAGAGGGGAGGGTTGCGGGTGGGAGGGAAGTTATGGGAGGGGGAAGCCATTGTAATCCATAAGCTATATACTGGAAATTTATATTCATTAAATAAAAGTTAAAAAAAAATACAGAACTACTGGAAACTGCATCTCTCTAGACCAATGTTACAGAACTCCCAAAAGCTGCGCCTCCTACACAGAGCAGACAGAAAACCCGCCTATAGCAAATGTCTTATTCTACCCTCAGAAATCCAATAAACACCTTCTCCCTACATTCTGGTACAGAACTTTGATAAAATGTGTCTCTCTAATTCTAGGTTACAGAACTCCCATCAACTGAGTCGGCTACACTCCGGCTACAGAAATCCCATATACAGTGTATGCCTACACTCAGAATACAGAACTCGTGGAAACAGCTTCTCTCAACATTCAACATACAGAACTACTGGAAACTGCATCTGTATACACAAAGGTTACAGAACTCATGAAAGCTGCATCTGCTACACAGCATACAGAATATCTGCAAATAGAGAATGCCTAATTCCAGGCCACAGAACACTTGGAAACATCTTCTCTCTACATACAAATCTCTTGGAAACTGCATCTCTCTAGACCAATGTTAGAGAACTCCCGTAAGTTGCATCTCTTACTCACAGCATACAGACTCTGCATAAAGCAAATGTCTTATTCCAGCGTCAGAAATCCAATAAACACCTTCTCCCTACATCCTGATACAGAACTTCGATATAATGTGTCTCTCTAATTCTAGGTTACAGAACTCCCATAAACTGCATCGGCTACACTCCGGCTACAGAAATCACATATAGAGCGTATGCCTACTCTCAGAAAAGAGAACTCTTGGAAACAGCTTCTGTCAACATTCAACACACAGTACTACTGGAAACTACATCTCTCTAGACGAATGTTACAGAACTCCCATAAGCTGGGTCTCCTACACACATTGACAGAAAACCTGCATATAGCAAATGTCTTATTCCAGCCTCAGAAATCCAATAAACACCTTTTCCCTACATCCTGAAACAACTTCAATACACTGTGTCTCTCTAATTCTAGGATACAGAACTCCCATAAGCTGCGTCTGATACACTCAGCATACCGAAAACACGCAAATAGCGCAAGCCTAATTCCAGGACACAGAATTCTTGGAAACAGCTTCTCTCTACATTCAACATACAAATCACTTGGAAACTGCATCTCTCTAGACCAATGTTACAAACTCCCATAAGCTGCGTCTCCTACACACAGCAGAAAGAAAACCCACACATAGTGAATACCTAATTCCAGGCTACAGAAATCCAGTAAACAGCTCTTTCTACAAGGATAGAGAACTCCAGTAAACTGCTTCTCCCTACATCCAGGTAGCAGAGCTCCCATGACCAGCTTCTCCTTCACACAGAATACAGAAATCCCAATTACTGTGTATGCCACTTGCCAGGCTACAGAACTCTTGGAAACAGCTTATCTCTACACGCACATACAGAACTCTGGTAAACTGTGTCTCACTACATGCACGATAGAGAACTCCCATAAGCTGCGTCTGATACACTCAGCATACAGAAAACCCGCGTACAGCGAATACCTGCTCATAGGCTCCAGAACTCTTGGAAACAGCTTCTCTCTACATTCAACATACAAAACTTGGAAACTGCATCTCTTTAGACCAATGTTACAGAATTGCGGCAAGCTGCGTCTTTTACACACAGCATACAGTAAACCCACATATAGCGAATAACTATGCCCAGGCTACCGAAATCTTAGAAACAGCTTCTCTCTACATTGCATACGGAACTCCTGGATACCGTATGTCACTACACTTAGGTTATGGAACTCCCGTAAGCTGTGTCTCCTACACACAGCAGACAGAAAGCCCGCATATAGCGAATGCCTAATTCCAGGCTACAGAAATGCAGTAAACAGCTTCTCCCTACACCCTGATAAGAACTTCGGTAAACTGTGTCTCTCTAATTCTAGGTTACAGAACTCCCATAAGCTGCGTCTGCTGCACCCAGGCTACAGGAATTCCATATACAGTGTATGCCTACGCTCAGACTACAGAACTCTTGGACACAGCTTCTCTCTACATTCAACATACAGAACTACTGGAAACTGCATCTCTCTAGACCAATGATACAGAACTCCCATAAGCTGTGTCTCCTACACACAGCAGACAGAAAACCTGCATATAGCAAATGTCTTACTCCAGCATCAGAAATCCAATAAACACCTTCTCCCTATATCCTGGTACACAACTTCGATAAACTGTGTCTCTCTAATTCTAGGATACAGAACTCCCATAAGCTGTGTCCCCTACACAGAGCAGACAGAAAACCCGCCTATAGCAAATGTCTTATTCCAGCCTCAGAAATCCAGTAAACAGCTCCTCTCTACAAGGATAGAGAACTCCGGTAAACTGCCTCTCCCTACATCCAGGTAGCAGAGCTCCCATAACCAGGTTCTCCTACACTCAGAATACAGAAATCCCAATTACTGTGTATGCCTCTTGCCAGGCTACAGAACTCTTGGAAACAGCTTATCTCTACACGCACATACAGAACTCTGGTAAACTGTGTCTCACTACATGCACGATACAGAACTCCCATAAGCTGCGTCTGATACAATCAGCATACAGAAAACCCGCGTACAGCGAATACCTGCTCATAGGATACAGAACTCTTGGAAACAGCTTCTCTCTACATTCAACATAAAAAACTTGGAAACTGCATCTCTTTAGACCAATGTTACAGAATTGCGGCAAGCTGCGTCTTTTACACACAGCATAGAGTAAACCCACATATAGCGAATAACTATGCCCAGGCTACCGAAATCTTAGAAACAGCTTCTCTCTACATTGCATACGGAACTCCTGGATACCGTATGTCACTACACTTAGGTTATGGAACTCCCGTAAGCTGCGTCTCCTACACACAGCAGACAGAAAGCCCGCATATAGCGAATGCCTAATTCCAGGCTACAGAAATGCAGTAAACAGCTTCTCCCTACACCCTGATAAGAACTTCGGTAAACTGTGTCTCTCTAATTCTAGGTTACAGAACTCCCATAAGCTGCGTCTGCTGCACCCAGGCTACAGGAATTCCATATACAGTGTATGCCTACGCTCAGACTACAGAATTCTTGGACACAGCTTCTCTCTACATTCAACATACAGAACTACTGGAAACTGCATCTCTCTAGACCAATGTTACAGAACTCCCATAAGCTGTGTCTCCTACACACAGCAGACAGAAAACCTGCATATAGCAAATGTCTTACTCCAGCATCAGAAGTCCAATAAACACCTTCTCCCTACATCCTGGTACACAACTTCAATAAACTGTGTCTCTCTAATTCTAGGATACAGAACTCCCATAAGCTGTGTCTCCTACACAGAGCAGACAGAAAACCCGCCTATAGCAAATGTTTTATTCCAGCCTCAGAAATCCAGTAAACAGCTCCTCTCTACAAGGATAGAGAACTCCGGTAAACGGCTTCTCCCTACATCCAGGTAGCAGAGCTCCCATAACCAGCTTCTCCTACACTCAGAATACAGAAATCCCAATTACTGTGTATGCCTCTTGCCAGGCTACAGAACTCTTGGAAACAGCTTATCTCTACACGCACATACAGAACTCTGGTAAGCTGTGTCTCACTACATGCACGATAGAGAACTCCCATAAGCTGCGTCTGATACACTCAGCATACAGAAAACCCGCGTATAGCGAATACCTGCTCATAGGCTCCAGAACTCTTGGAAACAGCTTCTCTCTACACTCAACATACAAAACTTGGAAACTGCTTCAGAACTGCGGTAAGCTGCGTCTTCTACACACAGCATACAGTAAACCCACATATAGCGAATAACTATGCCCAGGCTACCGAAATCTTAGAAACAGCTTCACTCTACACTGCATACGGAACTCCTGGATACCATATGTCACTACATTAGGTTATGGAACTCGCGTAAGCTGCGTCTCCTACACACAGCAGACAGAAAGCCCACATATAGCGAATGCCTAATTCCAGGCTACAGAAATCCAGTAAAGAGCTTCTCCCTACACCCTGATACAGAACTTCAGTAAACTGTGTCTCTCTAATTCTAGGTTACAGAACTCCCATAAGCTGCGTCTGCTGCACCCAGACTACAGGAATTCCATATACAGCGTATGCCTAGGCTCAGACTACAAAACTCTTGGACACAGCTTCTCTCTACATTCAACATACAGAACTACTGGAAACTGCATCTCTCTAGACCAATGTTACAGAACTCCCATAAGCTGTGTCTCCTACACACAGCAGACAGAAAACCTGCATATAGCAAATGTCTTATTCCAGCCTCAGAAATCCAATAAACACATTTCCCTACATCCTGATACACAACTTCGATAAACTGTGTCTCTCTAATTCTAGGATACAGAACTCCCATAAGCTGCGTCTCCTACACTCAGCATAGAGAAAACACGCAAATCGCGCATGCCTAATTCCAGGCCACAGAACCCTTGGAAACAGCTTCTCTCTACAATCAACATACAAAACTCTTGGAAACTGCATCTCTCTAGACCAATGTTACAGAACTCCCATAAGCTGCGTCTCCTACACACAGCAGAAAGAAAACTCGCATATAGCGAATGCCTAATTCCAGGCTACAGAGATCCCGTAAACAGCTTCTCCCTACACCCTTATAAGAACTTCGGTAAACTGTGTCTCTCTAATTCTAGGTTACAGAACTCCCATAAGCTGCGTCTGCTGCACCCAGGCTACAGCAATTCCATATACAGCGTATGCCTAGGCTCAGACTACAGAACTCTTGGACACAGCTTCTCTCTACATTCAACATACAGAACTACTGGAAACTGCATCTCTCTAGACCAATGTTACAGAACTCCCATAAGCTGTGTCTCCTACACACAGCAGACAGAAAACCTGCATATACAAATGCCTAATTCAAGGCTACAGAAATCCAGTAAACAGCTTCTCCCTACACCCTGATACAGAACTTCGGTAAACTGTGTCTCTCTAATTCTAGGTTACAGAACTCCCATAAGCTGCATCTGCTGCACCCAGGCTACAGCAATTCCATATACAGTGTATGCCTACACTCAGACTACAGAACTCTTGGACACAGCTTCATTCTACATTCAACATACAGAACTACTGGAAACTGCATCTCTCTAGACCAATGTTACAGAACTCCCATAAGCTGTGTCTCCTACACACAGCAGACAGAAAACCTGCATATACAAATGCCTAATTCAAGGCTACAGAAATCCAGTAAACAGCTTCTCCCTACACCCTGATACAGAACTTCGGTAAACTGTGTCTCTCTAATTCTAGGTTACAGAACTCCCATAAGCTGCATCTGCTGCACCCAGGCTACAGCAATTCCATATACAGTGTATGCCTACACTCAGACTACAGAACTCTTGGACACAGCTTCTCTCTACATTCAACATACAGAACTACTGGAAAAGGCATCACTCTAACCAATGTTACAGAACTCCCATAAGCTGTGTCTCCTACACACAGCAGACAGAAAACCCGCCTATAGCAAATGTCTTATTCCAACCTCAGAAATCCAGTAAACAGCTTCTCCCTACACCCTGATACAGAACTTCAATAAAATGTGTCTCTCTAATTCTAGGTTACAGAACTCCCATAAGCTGCGTCTGCTGCACCCAGGCTACAGGAATTCCATATACAGCGTATGCCTAGGCTCAGACTACAGAACTCTTGGACACAGCATCTCCCTACATTCAACATACAGAAGTACTGGAAACTGCATCTCTCTAGACCAATGATACAGAACTCCCATAAGCTCTGTCTCCTACACACAGCAGACAGAAAACCTGCATATAGCAAATGTCTTATTCCAGCCTCAGAAATCCAATAAACACCTTCTCGCTACATCCTGATACACAACTTTGATAAACTGTGTCTCTCTAATTCTAGGATACAGAACTCCCATAAGCTGCGTCTCCTACACACAGCAGACAGAAAACCCGCCTATAGCAAATGTCTTATTCCAGCCTCAGAAATCCAGTAAACAGCTCCTCTCTACAAGGATAGAGAACTCCGGTAAACGGCTTCTCCCTACATCCAGGTAGCAGAGCTCCCATAACCAGCTTCTCCTACACTCAGAATACAGAAATCCCAATTACTGTGTATGCCTCTTGCCAGGCTACAGAACTCTTGGAAACAGCTTATCTCTACACGCACATACAGAACTCTGGTAAGCTGTGTCTCACTACATGCACGATAGAGAACTCCCATAAGCTGCGTCTGATACACTCAGCATACAGAAAACCCGCGTATAGCGAATACCTGCTCATAGGCTCCAGAACTCTTGGAAACAGCTTCTCTCTACACTCAACATACAAAACTTGGAAACTGCTTCAGAACTGTGGTAAGCTGCGTCTTCTACACACAGCATACAGTAAACCCACATATAGCGAATAACTATGCCCAGGCTACCGAAATCTTAGAAACAGCTTCACTCTACACTGCATACGGAACACCTGGATACCGTATGTCACTACACTTAGGTTATGGAACTCCCGTAAGCTGTGTCTCCTACACACAGCAGACAGAAAGCCCGCATATAGCGAATGCCTAATTCCAGGCTACAGAAATGCAGTAAACAGCTTCTCCCTACACCCTGATAAGAACTTCGGTAAACTGTGTCTCTCTAATTCTAGGTTACAGAACTCCCATAAGCTGCGTCTGCTGCACCCAGGCTACAGGAATTCCATATACAGTGTATGCCTACGCTCAGACTACAGAACTCTTGGACACAGCTTCTCTCTACATTCAACATACAGAACTACTGGAAACTGCATCTCTCTAGACCAATGATACAGAACTCCCATAAGCTGTGTCTCCTACACACAGCAGACAGAAAACCTGCATATAGCAAATGTCTTACTCCAGCATCAGAAATCCAATAAACACCTTCTCCCTACATCCTGATACACAACTTCGATAAACTGTGTCTCTCTAATTCTAGGATACAGAACTCCCATAAGCTGTGTCCCCTACACAGAGCAGACAGAAAACCCGCCTATAGCAAATGTCTTATTCCAGCCTCAGAAATCCAGTAAACAGCTCCTCTCTACAAGGATAGAGAACTCCGGTAAACTGCCTCTCCCTACATCCAGGTAGCAGAGCTCCCATAACCAGGTTCTCCTACACTCAGAATACAGAAATCCCAATTACTGTGTATGCCTCTTGCCAGGCTACAGAACTCTTGGAAACAGCTTATCTCTACACGCACATACAGAACTCTGGTAAACTGTGTCTCACTACATGCACGATACAGAACTCCCATAAGCTGCGTCTGATACAATCAGCATACAGAAAACCCGCGTACAGCGAATACCTGCTCATAGGATACAGAACTCTTGGAAACAGCTTCTCTCTACATTCAACATAAAAAACTTGGAAACTGCATCTCTTTAGACCAATGTTACAGAATTGCGGCAAGCTGCGTCTTTTACACACAGCATAGAGTAAACCCACATATAGCGAATAACTATGCCCAGGCTACCGAAATCTTAGAAACAGCTTCTCTCTACATTGCATACGGAACTCCTGGATACCGTATGTCACTACACTTAGGTTATGGAACTCCCGTAAGCTGCGTCTCCTACACACAGCAGACAGAAAGCCCGCATATAGCGAATGCCTAATTCCAGGCTACAGAAATGCAGTAAACAGCTTCTCCCTACACCCTGATAAGAACTTCGGTAAACTGTGTCTCTCTAATTCTAGGTTACAGAACTCCCATAAGCTGCGTCTGCTGCACCCAGGCTACAGGAATTCCATATACAGTGTATGCCTACGCTCAGACTACAGAACTCTTGGACACAGCTTCTCTCTACATTCAACATACAGAACTAGTGGAAACTGCATCTCTCTAGACCAATGTTACAGAACTCCCATAAGCTGTGTCTCCTACACACAGCAGACAGAAAACCTGCATATAGCAAATGTCTTACTCCAGCATCAGAAGTCCAATAAACACCTTCTCCCTACATCCTGGTACACAACTTCAATAAACTGTGTCTCTCTAATTCTAGGATACAGAACTCCCATAAGCTGTGTCTCCTACACAGAGCAGACAGAAAACCCGCCTATAGCAAATGTTTTATTCCAGCCTCAGAAATCCAGTAAACAGCTCCTCTCTACAAGGATAGAGAACTCCGGTAAACGGCTTCTCCCTACATCCAGGTAGCAGAGCTCCCATAACCAGCTTCTCCTACACTCAGAATACAGAAATCCCAATTACTGTGTATGCCTCTTGCCAGGCTACAGAACTCTTGGAAACAGCTTATCTCTACACGCACATACAGAACTCTGGTAAGCTGTGTCTCACTACATGCACGATAGAGAACTCCCATAAGCTGCGTCTGATACACTCAGCATACAGAAAACCCGCGTATAGCGAATACCTGCTCATAGGCTCCAGAACTCTTGGAAACAGCTTCTCTCTACACTCAACATACAAAACTTGGAAACTGCTTCAGAACTGCGGTAAGCTGCGTCTTCTACACACAGCATACAGTAAACCCACATATAGCGAATAACTATGCCCAGGCTACCGAAATCTTAGAAACAGCTTCACTCTACACTGCATACGGAACTCCTGGATACCATATGTCACTACACTTAGGTTATGGAACTCGCGTAAGCTGCGTCTCCTACACACAGCAGACAGAAAGCCCACATATAGCGAATGCCTAATTCCAGGCTACAGAAATCCAGTAAAGAGCTTCTCCCTACACCCTGATACAGAACTTCGGTAAACTGTGTCTCTCTAATTCTAGGTTACAGAACTCCCATAAGCTGCGTCTGCTGCACCCAGACTACAGGAATTCCATATACAGCGTATGCCTAGGCTCAGACTACAGAACTCTTGGACACAGCTTCTCTCTACATTCAACATACAGAACTACTGGAAACTGCATCTCTCTAGACCAATGTTACAGAACTCCCATAAGCTGTGTCTCCTACACACAGCAGACAGAAAACCTGCATATAGCAAATGTCTTATTCCAGCCTCAGAAATCCAATAAACACATTTCCCTACATCCTGATACACAACTTCGATAAACTGTGTCTCTCTAATTCTAGGATACAGAACTCCCATAAGCTGCGTCTCCTACACTCAGCATAGAGAAAACACGCAAATCGCGCATGCCTAATTCCAGGCCACAGAACCCTTGGAAACAGCTTCTCTCTACAATCAACATACAAAACTCTTGGAAACTGCATCTCTCTAGACCAATGTTACAGAACTCCCATAAGCTGCGTCTCCTACACACAGCAGAAAGAAAACTCGCATATAGCGAATGCCTAATTCCAGGCTACAGAGATCCCGTAAACAGCTTCTCCCTACACCCTTATAAGAACTTCGGTAAACTGTGTCTCTCTAATTCTAGGTTACAGAACTCCCATAAGCTGCGTCTGCTGCACCCAGGCTACAGCAATTCCATATACAGCGTATGCCTAGGCTCAGACTACAGAACTCTTGGACACAGCTTCTCTCTACATTCAACATACAGAACTACTGGAAACTGCATCTCTCTAGACCAATGTTACAGAACTCCCATAAGCTGTGTCTCCTACACACAGCAGACAGAAAACCTGCATATACAAATGCCTAATTCAAGGCTACAGAAATCCAGTAAACAGCTTCTCCCTACACCCTGATACAGAACTTCGGTAAACTGTGTCTCTCTAATTCTAGGTTACAGAACTCCCATAAGCTGCATCTGCTGCACCCAGGCTACAGCAATTCCATATACAGTGTATGCCTACACTCAGACTACAGAACTCTTGGACACAGCTTCATTCTACATTCAACATACAGAACTACTGGAAACTGCATCTCTCTAGACCAATGTTACAGAACTCCCATAAGCTGTGTCTCCTACACACAGCAGACAGAAAACCTGCATATACAAATGCCTAATTCAAGGCTACAGAAATCCAGTAAACAGCTTCTCCCTACACCCTGATACAGAACTTCGGTAAACTGTGTCTCTCTAATTCTAGGTTACAGAACTCCCATAAGCTGCATCTGCTGCACCCAGGCTACAGCAATTCCATATACAGTGTATGCCTACACTCAGACTACAGAACTCTTGGACACAGCTTCTCTCTACATTCAACATACAGAACTACTGGAAAAGGCATCACTCTAACCAATGTTACAGAACTCCCATAAGCTGTGTCTCCTACACACAGCAGACAGAAAACCCGCCTATAGCAAATGTCTTATTCCAACCTCAGAAATCCAGTAAACAGCTTCTCCCTACACCCTGATACAGAACTTCAATAAAATGTGTCTCTCTAATTCTAGGTTACAGAACTCCCATAAGCTGCGTCTGCTGCACCCAGGCTACAGGAATTCCATATACAGCGTATGCCTAGGCTCAGACTACAGAACTCTTGGACACAGCATCTCCCTACATTCAACATACAGAAGTACTGGAAACTGCATCTCTCTAGACCAATGATACAGAACTCCCATAAGCTCTGTCTCCTACACACAGCAGACAGAAAACCTGCATATAGCAAATGTCTTATTCCAGCCTCAGAAATCCAATAAACACCTTCTCGCTACATCCTGATACACAACTTCGATAAACTGTGTCTCTCTAATTCTAGGATACAGAACTCCCATAAGCTGCGTCTCCTACACACAGCAGACAGAAAACCCGCCTATAGCAAATGTCTTATTCCAGCCTCAGAAATCCAGTAAACAGCTCCTCTCTACAAGGATAGAGAACTCCGGTAAACGGCTTCTCCCTACATCCAGGTAGCAGAGCTCCCATAACCAGCTTCTCCTACACTCAGAATACAGAAATCCCAATTACTGTGTATGCCTCTTGCCAGGCTACAGAACTCTTGGAAACAGCTTATCTCTACACGCACATACAGAACTCTGGTAAGCTGTGTCTCACTACATGCACGATAGAGAACTCCCATAAGCTGCGTCTGATACACTCAGCATACAGAAAACCCGCGTATAGCGAATACCTGCTCATAGGCTCCAGAACTCTTGGAAACAGCTTCTCTCTACACTCAACATACAAAACTTGGAAACTGCTTCAGAACTGCGGTAAGCTGCGTCTTCTACACACAGCATACAGTAAACCCACATATAGCGAATAACTATGCCCAGGCTACCGAAATCTTAGAAACAGCTTCACTCTACACTGCATACGGAACACCTGGATACCATATGTCACTACACTTAGGTTATGGAACTCGCGTAAGCTGCGTCTCCTACACACAGCAGACAGAAAGCCCACATATAGCGAATGCCTAATTCCAGGCAACAGAAATCCAGTAAAGAGCTTCTCCCTACACCCTGATACAGAACTTCGGTAAACTGTGTCTCTCTAATTCTAGGTTACAGAACTCCCATAAGCTGCGTCTGCTGCACCCAGACTACAGGAATTCCATATACAGCGTATGCCTAGGCTCAGACTACAGAACTCTTGGACACAGCTTCTCTCTACATTCAACATACAGAACTACTGGAAACTGCATCTCTCTAACCAATGTTACAGAACTCCCATAAGCTGTGTCTCCTACACACATTGACAGAAAACCCGCCTATAGCAAATGTCTTACTCCAACCTCAGAAACCCAATAAACACCTTCTCCCTACATCCTAATACAGAACTTCAATAAAATGTGTCTCAATAATTCTAGGTTACAGAGCTCCCATATGCTGCGTCTGCTGCACTCTGGCTACAGGAATTCCATATACAGCGTATGCCTAGGCTCAGACTACAGAACTCTTGGACACAGCTTCTCTCTACATTCAACATACAGAACTACTGGAAACTGCATCTCTCTAGACCAATGTTACAGAACTCCCATAAGCTGTGTCTCCTACACACAGCAGACAGAAAACCTGCATATACAAATGCCTAATTCAAGGCTACAGAAATCCAGTAAACAGCTTCTCCCTACACCCTGATACAGAACTTCGGTAAACTGTGTCTCTCTAATTCTAGGTTACAGAACTCCCATAAGCTGCATCTGCTGCACCCAGGCTACAGCAATTCCATATACAGTGTATGCCTACACTCAGACTACAGAACTCTTGGACACAGCTTCATTCTACATTCAACATACAGAACTACTGGAAACTGCATCTCTCTAGACCAATGTTACAGAACTCCCATAAGCTGTGTCTCCTACACACAGCAGACAGAAAACCTGCATATACAAATGCCTAATTCAAGGCTACAGAAATCCAGTAAACAGCTTCTCCCTACACCCTGATACAGAACTTCGGTAAACTGTGTCTCTCTAATTCTAGGTTACAGAACTCCCATAAGCTGCATCTGCTGCACCCAGGCTACAGCAATTCCATATACAGTGTATGCCTACACTCAGACTACAGAACTCTTGGACACAGCTTCTCTCTACATTCAACATACAGAACTACTGGAAAAGGCATCACTCTAACCAATGTTACAGAACTCCCATAAGCTGTGTCTCCTACACACATTGACAGAAAACCCGCCTATAGCAAATGTCTTATTCCAACCTCAGAAATCCAGTAAACAGCTTCTCCCTACACCCTGATACAGAACTTCAATAAAATGTGTCTCTCTAATTCTAGGTTACAGAACTCCCATAAGCTGCGTCTGCTGCACCCAGGCTACAGGAATTCCATATACAGCGTATGCCTAGGCTCAGACTACAGAACTCTTGGACACAGCATCTCCCTACATTCAACATACAGAAGTACTGGAAACTGCATCTCTCTAGACCAATGATACAGAACTCCCATAAGCTCTGTCTCCTACACACAGCAGACAGAAAACCTGCATATAGCAAATGTCTTATTCCAGCCTCAGAAATCCAATAAACACCTTCTCGCTACATCCTGATACACAACTTCGATAAACTGTGTCTCTCTAATTCTAGGATACAGAACTCCCATAAGCTGCGTCTCCTACACACAGCAGACAGAAAACCCGCCTATAGCAAATGTCTTATTCCAGCCTCAGAAATCCAGTAAACAGCTCCTCTCTACAAGGATAGAGAACTCCGGTAAACGGCTTCTCCCTACATCCAGGTAGCAGAGCTCCCATAACCAGCTTCTCCTACACTCAGAATACAGAAATCCCAATTACTGTGTATGCCTCTTGCCAGGCTACAGAACTCTTGGAAACAGCTTATCTCTACACGCACATACAGAACTCTGGTAAGCTGTGTCTCACTACATGCACGATAGAGAACTCCCATAAGCTGCGTCTGATACACTCAGCATACAGAAAACCCGCGTATAGCGAATACCTGCTCATAGGCTCCAGAACTCTTGGAAACAGCTTCTCTCTACACTCAACATACAAAACTTGGAAACTGCTTCAGAACTGCGGTAAGCTGCGTCTTCTACACACAGCATACAGTAAACCCACATATAGCGAATAACTATGCCCAGGCTACCGAAATCTTAGAAACAGCTTCACTCTACACTGCATACGGAACACCTGGATACCATATGTCACTACACTTAGGTTATGGAACTCGCGTAAGCTGCGTCTCCTACACACAGCAGACAGAAAGCCCACATATAGCGAATGCCTAATTCCAGGCTACAGAAATCCAGTAAAGAGCTTCTCCCTACACCCTGATACAGAACTTCGGTAAACTGTGTCTCTCTAATTCTAGGTTACAGAACTCCCATAAGCTGCGTCTGCTGCACCCAGACTACAGGAATTCCATATACAGCGTATGCCTAGGCTCAGACTACAGAACTCTTGGACACAGCTTCTCTCTACATTCAACATACAGAACTACTGGAAACTGCATCTCTCTAGACCAATGTTACAGAACTCCCATAAGCTGTGTCTCCTACACACAGCAGACAGAAAACCTGCATATAGCAAATGTCTTATTCCAGCCTCAGAAATCCAATAAACACATTTCCCTACATCCTGATACACAACTTCGATAAACTGTGTCTCTCTAATTCTAGGATACAGAACTCCCATAAGCTGCGTCTCCTACACTCAGCATAGAGAAAACACGCAAATCGCGCATGCCTAATTCCAGGCCACAGAACCCTTGGAAACAGCTTCTCTCTACAATCAACATACAAAACTCTTGGAAACTGCATCTCTCTAGACCAATGTTACAGAACTCCCATAAGCTGCGTCTCCTACACACAGCAGAAAGAAAACTCGCATATAGCGAATGCCTAATTCCAGGCTACAGAGATCCCGTAAACAGCTTCTCCCTACACCCTGATACAGAACTTCGGTAAACTGTGTCTCTCTAATTCTAGGTTACAGAACTCCCATAAGCTGCATCTGCTGCACCCAGGCTACAGCAATTCCATATACAGTGTATGCCTACACTCAGACTACAGAACTCTTGGACACAGCTTCATTCTACATTCAACATACAGAACTACTGGAAACTGCATCTCTCTAGACCAATGTTACAGAACTCCCATAAGCTGTGTCTCCTACACACAGCAGACAGAAAACCTGCATATACAAATGCCTAATTCAAGGCTACAGAAATCCAGTAAACAGCTTCTCCCTACACCCTGATACAGAACTTCAATAAAATGTGTCTCTCTAATTCTAGGTTACAGAACTCCCATAAGCTGCGTCTGCTGCACCCAGGCTACAGGAATTCCATATACAGCGTATGCCTGCACTCAGACTACAGAACTCTTGGACACAGCTTCATTCTACATTCAACATACAGAACTACTGGAAACTGCATCTCTCTAGACCAATGTTACAGAACTCCCATAAGCTGTGTCTCCTACACACAGCAGACAGAAAACCTGCATATACAAATGCCTAATTCAAGGCTACAGAAATCCAGTAAACAGCTTCTCCCTACACCCTGATACACAACTTCAATAAAATGTGTCTCTCTAATTCTAGGTTACAGAACTCCCATAAGCTGCGTCTGCTGCACCCAGGCTACAGGAATTCCATATACAGCGTATGCCTTGGCTCAGACTACAGAACTATTGGACACAGCTTCATTCTACATTCAACATACAGAAGTACTGGAAACTGCATCTCTCTAGACCAATGATACAGAACTCCCATAAGCTCTGTCTCCTACACACAGCAGACAGAAAACCTGCATATAGCAAATGTCTTATTCCAGCCTCAGAAATCCAATAAACACCTTCTCGCTACATCCTGATACACAACTTCGATAAACTGTGTCTCTCTAATTCTAGCATACAGAACTCCCATAAGCTGCGTCTCCTACACACAGCAGACAGAAAACCCGCCTATAGCAAATGTCTTATTCCAGCCTCAGAAATCCAGTAAACAGCTCCTCTCTACAAGGATAGAGAACTCCGGTAAACGGCTTCTCCCTACATCCAGGTAGCAGAGCTCCCATAACCAGCTTCTCCTACACTCAGAATACAGAAATCCCAATTACTGTGTATGCCTCTTGCCAGGCTACAGAACTCTTGGAAACAGCTTATCTCTACACGCACATACAGAACTCTGGTAAACTGTGTCTCACTACATGCACGATAGAGAACTCCCATAAGCTGCGTCTGATACACTCAGCATACAGAAAACCCGCGTATAGCGAATACCTGCTCATAGGCTCCAGAACTCTTGGAAACAGCTTCTCTCTACACTCAACATACAAAACTTGGAAACTGCTTCAGAACTGCGGTAAGCTGCGTCTTCTACACACAGCATACAGTAAACCCACATATAGCGAATAACTATGCCCAGGCTACCGAAATCTTAGAAACAGCTTCACTCTACACTGCATACGGAACTCCTGGATACCATATGTCACTACACGTAGGTTATGGAACTCGCGTAAGCTGCGTCTCCTACACACAGCAGACAGAAAGCCCACATATAGCGAATGCCTAATTCCAGGCTACAGAAATCCAGTAAAGAGCTTCTCCCTACACCCTGATACAGAACTTCGGTAAACTGTGTCTCTCTAATTCTAGGTTACAGAACTCCCATAAGCTGCGTCTGCTGCACCCAGACTACAGGAATTCCATATACAGCGTATGCCTAGGCTCAGACTACAGAACTCTTGGACACAGCATCTCTCTACATTCAACATACAGAACTACTGGAAACTGCATCTCTCTAGACCAATGTTACAGAACTCCCATAAGCTGTGTCTCCTACACACAGCAGACAGAAAACCTGCATATAGCAAATGTCTTATTCCAGCCTCAGAAATCCAATAAACACATTTCCCTACATCCTGATACACAACTTCGATAAACTGTGTCTCTCTAATTCTAGGATACAGAACTCCCATAATCTGCGTCTCCTACACTCAGCATAGAGAAAACACGCAAATCGCGCATGCCTAATTCCAGGCCACAGAACCCTTGGAAACAGCTTCTCTCTACACTCAACATACAAAACTCTTGGAAACTGCATCTCTCTAGACCAATGTTACAGAACTCCCATAAGCTGCGTCTCCTACACACAGCAGAAAGAAAACTCGCATATAGCGAATGCCTAATTCCAGGCTACAGAGATCCCGTAAACAGCTTCTCCCTACACCCTTATAAGAACTTCGGTAAACTGTGTCTCTCTAATTCTAGGTTACAGAACTCCCATAAGCTGCGTCTGCTGCACCCAGGCTACAGCAATTCCATATACAGCGTATGCCTAGGCTCAGACTACAGAACTCTTGGACACAGCTTCTCTCTACATTCAACATACAGAACTACTGGAAACTGCATCTCTCTAGACCAATGTTACAGAACTCCCATAAGCTGTGTCTCCTACACACAGCAGACAGAAAACCTGCATATACAAATGCCTAATTCAAGGCTACAGAAATCCAGTAAACAGCTTCTCCCTACACCCTGATACAGAACTTCGGTAAACTGTGTCTCTCTAATTCTAGGTTACAGAACTCCCATAAGCTGCATCTGCTGCACCCAGGCTACAGCAATTCCATATACAGTGTATGCCTACACTCAGACTACAGAACTCTTGGACACAGCTTCATTCTACATTCAACATACAGAACTACTGGAAACTGCATCTCTCTAGACCAATGTTACAGAACTCCCATAAGCTGTGTCTCCTACACACAGCAGACAGAAAACCTGCATATACAAATGCCTAATTCAAGGCTACAGAAATCCAGTAAACAGCTTCTCCCTACACCCTGATACAGAACTTCAATAAAATGTGTCTCTCTAATTCTAGGTTACAGAACTCCCATAAGCTGCGTCTGCTGCACCCAGGCTACAGGACTTCCATATACAGCGTATGCCTAGGCTCAGACTACAGAACTCTTGGACACAGCATCTCCCTACATTCAACATACAGAAGTACTGGAAACTGCATCTCTCTAGACCAATGATACAGAACTCCCATAAGCTCTGTCTCCTACACACAGCAGACAGAAAACCTGCATATAGCAAATGTCTTATTCCAGCCTCAGAAATCCAATAAACACCTTCTCGCTACATCCTGATACACAACTTCGATAAACTGTGTCTCTCTAATTCTAGGATACAGAACTCCCATAAGCTGCGTCTCCTACACACAGCAGACAGAAAACCCGCCTATAGCAAATGTCTTATTCCAGCCTCAGAAATCCAGTAAACAGCTCCTCTCTACAAGGATAGAGAACTCCGGTAAACGGCTTCTCCCTACATCCAGGTAGCAGAGCTCCCATAACCAGCTTCTCCTACACTCAGAATACAGAAATCCCAATTACTGTGTATGCCTCTTGCCAGGCTACAGAACTCTTGGAAACAGCTTATCTCTACACGCACATACAGAACTCTGGTAAGCTGTGTCTCACTACATGCACGATAGAGAACTCCCATAAGCTGCGTCTGATACACTCAGCATACAGAAAACCCGCGTATAGCGAATACCTGCTCATAGGCTCCAGAACTCTTGGAAACAGCTTCTCTCTACACTCAACATACAAAACTTGGAAACTGCTTCAGAACTGCGGTAAGCTGCGTCTTCTACACACAGCATACAGTAAACCCACATATAGCGAATAACTATGCCCAGGCTACCGAAATCTTAGAAACAGCTTCACTCTACACTGCATACGGAACTCCTGGATACCATATGTCACTACACGTAGGTTATGGAACTCGCGTAAGCTGCGTCTCCTACACACAGCAGACAGAAAGCCCACATATAGCGAATGCCTAATTCCAGGCTACAGAAATCCAGTAAAGAGCTTCTCCCTACACCCTGATACAGAACTTCAGTAAACTGTGTCTCTCTAATTCTAGGTTACAGAACTCCCATAAGCTGCGTCTGCTGCACCCAGACTACAGGAATTCCATATACAGCGTATGCCTAGGCTCAGACTACAGAACTCTTGGACACAGCATCTCTCTACATTCAACATACAGAACTACTGGAAACTGCATCTCTCTAGACCAATGTTACAGAACTCCCATAAGCTGTGTCTCCTACACACAGCAGACAGAAAACCTGCATATAGCAAATGTCTTATTCCAGCCTCAGAAATCCAATAAACACATTTCCCTACATCCTGATACACAACTTCGATAAACTGTGTCTCTCTAATTCTAGGATACAGAACTCCCATAATCTGCGTCTCCTACACTCAGCATAGAGAAAACACGCAAATCGCGCATGCCTAATTCCAGGCCACAGAACCCTTGGAAACAGCTTCTCTCTACACTCAACATACAAAACTCTTGGAAACTGCATCTCTCTAGACCAATGTTACAGAACTCCCATAAGCTGCGTCTCCTACACACAGCAGAAAGAAAACTCGCATATAGCGAATGCCTAATTCCAGGCTACAGAGATCCCGTAAACAGCTTCTCCCTACACCCTTATAAGAACTTCGGTAAACTGTGTCTCTCTAATTCTAGGTTACAGAACTCCCATAAGCTGCGTCTGCTGCACCCAGGCTACAGCAATTCCATATACAGCGTATGCCTAGGCTCAGACTACAGAACTCTTGGACACAGCTTCTCTCTACATTCAACATACAGAACTACTGGAAACTGCATCTCTCTAGACCAATGTTACAGAACTCCCATAAGCTGTGTCTCCTACACACAGCAGACAGAAAACCTGCATATACAAATGCCTAATTCAAGGCTACAGAAATCCAGTAAACAGCTTCTCCCTACACCCTGATACAGAACTTCGGTAAACTGTGTCTCTCTAATTCTAGGTTACAGAACTCCCATAAGCTGCATCTGCTGCACCCAGGCTACAGCAATTCCATATACAGTGTATGCCTACACTCAGACTACAGAACTCTTGGACACAGCTTCTCTCTACATTCAACATACAGAACTACTGGAAACTGCATCTCTCTAGACCAATGTTACAGAACTCCCATAAGCTGTGTCTCCTACACACAGCAGACAGAAAACCTGCATATACAAATGCCTAATTCAAGGCTACAGAAATCCAGTAAACAGCTTCTCCCTACACCCTGATACAGAACTTCAATAAAATGTGTCTCTCTAATTCTAGGTTACAGAACTCCCATAAGCTGCGTCTGCTGCACCCAGGCTACAGGACTTCCATATACAGCGTATGCCTAGGCTCAGACTACAGAACTCTTGGACACAGCATCTCCCTACATTCAACATACAGAAGTACTGGAAACTGCATCTCTCTAGACCAATGATACAGAACTCCCATAAGCTCTGTCTCCTACACACAGCAGACAGAAAACCTGCATATAGCAAATGTCTTATTCCAGCCTCAGAAATCCAATAAACACCTTCTCGCTACATCCTGATACACAACTTCGATAAACTGTGTCTCTCTAATTCTAGGATACAGAACTCCCATAAGCTGCGTCTCCTACACACAGCAGACAGAAAACCCGCCTATAGCAAATGTCTTATTCCAGCCTCAGAAATCCAGTAAACAGCTCCTCTCTACAAGGATAGAGAACTCCGGTAAACGGCTTCTCCCTACATCCAGGTAGCAGAGCTCCCATAACCAGCTTCTCCTACACTCAGAATACAGAAATCCCAATTACTGTGTATGCCTCTTGCCAGGCTACAGAACTCTTGGAAACAGCTTATCTCTACACGCACATACAGAACTCTGGTAAGCTGTGTCTCACTACATGCACGATAGAGAACTCCCATAAGCTGCGTCTGATACACTCAGCATACAGAAAACCCGCGTATAGCGAATACCTGCTCATAGGCTCCAGAACTCTTGGAAACAGCTTCTCTCTACACTCAACATACAAAACTTGGAAACTGCTTCAGAACTGCGGTAAGCTGCGTCTTCTACACACAGCATACAGTAAACCCACATATAGCGAATAACTATGCCCAGGCTACCGAAATCTTAGAAACAGCTTCACTCTACACTGCATACGGAACTCCTGGATACCATATGTCACTACACGTAGGTTATGGAACTCGCGTAAGCTGCGTCTCCTACACACAGCAGACAGAAAGCCCACATATAGCGAATGCCTAATTCCAGGCTACAGAAATCCAGTAAAGAGCTTCTCCCTACACCCTGATACAGAACTTCGGTAAACTGTGTCTCTCTAATTCTAGGTTACAGAACTCCCATAAGCTGCGTCTGCTGCACCCAGACTACAGGAATTCCATATACAGCGTATGCCTAGGCTCAGACTACAGAACTCTTGGACACAGCATCTCTCTACATTCAACATACAGAACTACTGGAAACTGCATCTCTCTAGACCAATGTTACAGAACTCCCATAAGCTGTGTCTCCTACACACAGCAGACAGAAAACCTGCATATAGCAAATGTCTTATTCCAGCCTCAGAAATCCAATAAACACATTTCCCTACATCCTGATACACAACTTCGATAAACTGTGTCTCTCTAATTCTAGGATACAGAACTCCCATAAGCTGCGTCTCCTACACTCAGCATAGAGAAAACACGCAAATCGCGCATGCCTAATTCCAGGCCACAGAACCCTTGGAAACAGCTTCTCTCTACACTCAACATACAAAACTCTTGGAAACTGCATCTCTCTAGACCAATGTTACAGAACTCCCATAAGCTGCGTCTCCTACACACAGCAGAAAGAAAACTCGCATATAGCGAATGCCTAATTCCAGGCTACAGAGATCCCGTAAACAGCTTCTCCCTACACCCTTATAAGAACTTCGGTAAACTGTGTCTCTCTAATTCTAGGTTACAGAACTCCCATAAGCTGCGTCTGCTGCACCCAGGCTACAGCAATTCCATATACAGCGTATGCCTAGGCTCAGACTACAGAACTCTTGGACACAGCTTCTCTCTACATTCAACATACAGAACTACTGGAAACTGCATCTCTCTAGACCAATGTTACAGAACTCCCATAAGCTGTGTCTCCTACACACAGCAGACAGAAAACCTGCATATACAAATGCCTAATTCAAGGCTACAGAAATCCAGTAAACAGCTTCTCCCTACACCCTGATACAGAACTTCGGTAAACTGTGTCTCTCTAATTCTAGGTTACAGAACTCCCATAAGCTGCATCTGCTGCACCCAGGCTACAGCAATTCCATATACAGTGTATGCCTACACTCAGACTACAGAACTCTTGGACACAGCTTCATTCTACATTCAACATACAGAACTACTGGAAACTGCATCTCTCTAGACCAATGTTACAGAACTCCCATAAGCTGTGTCTCCTACACACAGCAGACAGAAAACCTGCATATACAAATGCCTAATTCAAGGCTACAGAAATCCAGTAAACAGCTTCTCCCTACACCCTGATACAGAACTTCAATAAAATGTGTCTCTCTAATTCTAGGTTACAGAACTCCCATAAGCTGCGTCTGCTGCACCCAGGCTACAGGACTTCCATATACAGCGTATGCCTAGGCTCAGACTACAGAACTCTTGGACACAGCATCTCCCTACATTCAACATACAGAAGTACTGGAAACTGCATCTCTCTAGACCAATGATACAGAACTCCCATAAGCTCTGTCTCCTACACACAGCAGACAGAAAACCTGCATATAGCAAATGTCTTATTCCAGCCTCAGAAATCCAATAAACACCTTCTCGCTACATCCTGATACACAACTTCGATAAACTGTGTCTCTCTAATTCTAGGATACAGAACTCCCATAAGCTGCGTCTCCTACACACAGCAGACAGAAAACCCGCCTATAGCAAATGTCTTATTCCAGCCTCAGAAATCCAGTAAACAGCTCCTCTCTACAAGGATAGAGAACTCCGGTAAACGGCTTCTCCCTACATCCAGGTAGCAGAGCTCCCATAACCAGCTTCTCCTACACTCAGAATACAGAAATCCCAATTACTGTGTATGCCTCTTGCCAGGCTACAGAACTCTTGGAAACAGCTTATCTCTACACGCACATACAGAACTCTGGTAAGCTGTGTCTCACTACATGCACGATAGAGAACTCCCATAAGCTGCGTCTGATACACTCAGCATACAGAAAACCCGCGTATAGCGAATACCTGCTCATAGGCTCCAGAACTCTTGGAAACAGCTTCTCTCTACACTCAACATACAAAACTTGGAAACTGCTTCAGAACTGCGGTAAGCTGCGTCTTCTACACACAGCATACAGTAAACCCACATATAGCGAATCACTATGCCCAGGCTACCGAAATCTTAGAAACAGCTTCACTCTACACTGCATACGGAACTCCTGGATACCATATGTCACTACACGTAGGTTATGGAACTCGCGTAAGCTGGGTCTCCTACACACAGCAGACAGAAAGCCCACATATAGCGAATGCCTAATTCCAGGCTACAGAAATCCAGTAAAGAGCTTCTCCCTACACCCTGATACAGAACTTCGGTAAACTGTGTCTCTCTAATTCTAGGTTACAGAACTCCCATAAGCTGCGTCTGCTGCACCCAGACTACAGGAATTCCATATACAGCGTATGCCTAGGCTCAGACTACAGAACTCTTGGACACAGCATCTCTCTACATTCAACATACAGAACTACTGGAAACTGCATCTCTCTAGACCAATGTTACAGAACTCCCATAAGCTGTGTCTCCTACACACAGCAGACAGAAAACCTGCATATAGCAAATGTCTTATTCCAGCCTCAGAAATCCAATAAACACATTTCCCTACATCCTGATACACAACTTCGATAAACTGTGTCTCTCTAATTCTAGGATACAGAACTCCCATAAGCTGCGTCTCCTACACTCAGCATAGAGAAAACACGCAAATCGCGCATGCCTAATTCCAGGCCACAGAACCCTTGGAAACAGCTTCTCTCTACACTCAACATACAAAACTCTTGGAAACTGCATCTCTCTAGACCAATGTTACAGAACTCCCATAAGCTGCGTCTCCTACACACAGCAGAAAGAAAACTCGCATATAGCGAATGCCTAATTCCAGGCTACAGAGATCCCGTAAACAGCTTCTCCCTACACCCTTATAAGAACTTCGGTAAACTGTGTCTCTCTAATTCTAGGTTACAGAACTCCCATAAGCTGCGTCTGCTGCACCCAGGCTACAGCAATTCCATATACAGCGTATGCCTAGGCTCAGACTACAGAACTCTTGGACACAGCTTCTCTCTACATTCAACATACAGAACTACTGGAAACTGCATCTCTCTAGACCAATGTTACAGAACTCCCATAAGCTGTGTCTCCTACACACAGCAGACAGAAAACCTGCATATACAAATGCCTAATTCAAGGCTACAGAAATCCAGTAAACAGCTTCTCCCTACACCCTGATACAGAACTTCGGTAAACTGTGTCTCTCTAATTCTAGGTTACAGAACTCCCATAAGCTGCATCTGCTGCACCCAGGCTACAGCAATTCCATATACAGTGTATGCCTACACTCAGACTACAGAACTCTTGGACACAGCTTCATTCTACATTCAACATACAGAACTACTGGAAACTGCATCTCTCTAGACCAATGTTACAGAACTCCCATAAGCTGTGTCTCCTACACACAGCAGACAGAAAACCTGCATATACAAATGCCTAATTCAAGGCTACAGAAATCCAGTAAACAGCTTCTCCCTACACCCTGATACAGAACTTCAATAAAATGTGTCTCTCTAATTCTAGGTTACAGAACTCCCATAAGCTGCGTCTGCTGCACCCAGGCTACAGGACTTCCATATACAGCGTATGCCTAGGCTCAGACTACAGAACTCTTGGACACAGCATCTCCCTACATTCAACATACAGAAGTACTGGAAACTGCATCTCTCTAGACCAATGATACAGAACTCCCATAAACTCTGTCTCCTACACACAGCAGACAGAAAACCTGCATATAGCAAATGTCTTATTCCAGCCTCAGAAATCCAATAAACACCTTCTCGCTACATCCTGATACACAACTTCGATAAACTGTGTCTCTCTAATTCTAGGATACAGAACTCCCATAAGCTGCGTCTCCTACACACAGCAGACAGAAAACCCGCCTATAGCAAATGTCTTATTCCAGCCTCAGAAATCCAGTAAACAGCTCCTCTCTACAAGGATAGAGAACTCCGGTAAACGGCTTCTCCCTACATCCAGGTAGCAGAGCTCCCATAACCAGCTTCTCCTACACTCAGAATACAGAAATCCCAATTACTGTGTATGCCTCTTGCCAGGCTACAGAACTCTTGGAAACAGCTTATCTCTACACGCACATACAGAACTCTGGTAAGCTGTGTCTCACTACATGCACGATAGAGAACTCCCATAAGCTGCGTCTGATACACTCAGCATACAGAAAACCCGCGTATAGCGAATACCTGCTCATAGGCTCCAGAACTCTTGGAAACAGCTTCTCTCTACACTCAACATACAAAACTTGGAAACTGCTTCAGAACTGCGGTAAGCTGCGTCTTCTACACACAGCATACAGTAAACCCACATATAGCGAATAACTATGCCCAGGCTACCGAAATCTTAGAAACAGCTTCACTCTACACTGCATACGGAACTCCTGGATACCATATGTCACTACATTAGGTTATGGAACTCGCGTAAGCTGCGTCTCCTACACACAGCAGACAGAAAGCCCACATATAGCGAATGCCTAATTCCAGGCAACAGAAATCCAGTAAAGAGCTTCTCCCTACACCCTGATACAGAACTTCGGTAAACTGTGTCTCTCTAATTCTAGGTTACAGAACTCCCATAAGCTGCGTCTGCTGCACCCAGACTACAGGAATTCCATATACAGCGTATGCCTAGGCTCAGACTACAGAACTCTTGGACACAGCATCTCTCTACATTCAACATACAGAACTACTGGAAACTGCATCTCTCTAGACCAATGTTACAGAACTCCCATAAGCTGTGTCTCCTACACACAGCAGACAGAAAACCTGCATATAGCAAATGTCTTATTCCAGCCTCAGAAATCCAATAAACACATTTCCCTACATCCTGATACACAACTTCGATAAACTGTGTCTCTCTAATTCTAGGATACAGAACTCCCATAAGCTGCGTCTCCTACACTCAGCATAGAGAAAACACGCAAATCGCGCATGCCTAATTCCAGGCCACAGAACCCTTGGAAACAGCTTCTCTCTACACTCAACATACAAAACTCTTGGAAACTGCATCTCTCTAGACCAATGTTACAGAACTCCCATAAGCTGCGTCTCCTACACACAGCAGAAAGAAAACTCGCATATAGCGAATGCCTAATTCCAGGCTACAGAGATCCCGTAAACAGCTTCTCCCTACACCCTTATAAGAACTTCGGTAAACTGTGTCTCTCTAATTCTAGGTTACAGAACTCCCATAAGCTGCGTCTGCTGCACCCAGGCTACAGCAATTCCATATACAGCGTATGCCTAGGCTCAGACTACAGAACTCTTGGACACAGCTTCTCTCTACATTCAACATACAGAACTACTGGAAACTGCATCTCTCTAGACCAATGTTACAGAACTCCCATAAGCTGTGTCTCCTACACACAGCAGACAGAAAACCTGCATATACAAATGCCTAATTCAAGGCTACAGAAATCCAGTAAACAGCTTCTCCCTACACCCTGATACAGAACTTCGGTAAACTGTGTCTCTCTAATTCTAGGTTACAGAACTCCCATAAGCTGCATCTGCTGCACCCAGGCTACAGCAATTCCATATACAGTGTATGCCTACACTCAGACTACAGAACTCTTGGACACAGCTTCATTCTACATTCAACATACAGAACTACTGGAAACTGCATCTCTCTAGACCAATGTTACAGAACTCCCATAAGCTGTGTCTCCTACACACAGCAGACAGAAAACCTGCATATACAAATGCCTAATTCAAGGCTACAGAAATCCAGTAAACAGCTTCTCCCTACACCCTGATACAGAACTTCAATAAAATGTGTCTCTCTAATTCTAGGTTACAGAACTCCCATAAGCTGCGTCTGCTGCACCCAGGCTACAGGACTTCCATATACAGCGTATGCCTAGGCTCAGACTACAGAACTCTTGGACACAGCATCTCCCTACATTCAACATACAGAAGTACTGGAAACTGCATCTCTCTAGACCAATGATACAGAACTCCCATAAGCTCTGTCTCCTACACACAGCAGACAGAAAACCTGCATATAGCAAATGTCTTATTCCAGCCTCAGAAATCCAATAAACACCTTCTCGCTACATCCTGATACACAACTTCGATAAACTCTGTCTCTCTAATTCTAGGATACAGAACTCCCATAAGCTGCGTCTCCTACACACAGCAGACAGAAAACCCGCCTATAGCAAATGTCTTATTCCAGCCTCAGAAATCCAGTAAACAGCTCCTCTCTACAAGGATAGAGAACTCCGGTAAACGGCTTCTCCCTACATCCAGGTAGCAGAGCTCCCATAACCAGCTTCTCCTACACTCAGAATACAGAAATCCCAATTACTGTGTATGCCTCTTGCCAGGCTACAGAACTCTTGGAAACAGCTTATCTCTACACGCACATACAGAACTCTGGTAAGCTGTGTCTCACTACATGCACGATAGAGAACTCCCATAAGCTGCGTCTGATACACTCAGCATACAGAAAACCCGCGTATAGCGAATACCTGCTCATAGGCTCCAGAACTCTTGGAAACAGCTTCTCTCTACACTCAACATACAAAACTTGGAAACTGCTTCAGAACTGCGGTAAGCTGCGTCTTCTACACACAGCATACAGTAAACCCACATATAGCGAATAACTATGCCCAGGCTACCGAAATCTTAGAAACAGCTTCACTCTACACTGCATACGGAACTCCTGGATACCATATGTCACTACATTAGGTTATGGAACTCGCGTAAGCTGCGTCTCCTACACACAGCAGACAGAAAGCCCACATATAGCGAATGCCTAATTCCAGGCAACAGAAATCCAGTAAAGAGCTTCTCCCTACACCCTGATACAGAACTTCGGTAAACTGTGTCTCTCTAATTCTAGGTTACAGAACTCCCATAAGCTGCGTCTGCTGCACCCAGACTACAGGAATTCCATATACAGCGTATGCCTAGGCTCAGACTACAGAACTCTTGGACACAGCATCTCTCTACATTCAACATACAGAACTACTGGAAACTGCATCTCTCTAGACCAATGTTACAGAACTCCCATAAGCTGTGTCTCCTACACACAGCAGACAGAAAACCTGCATATAGCAAATGTCTTATTCCAGCCTCAGAAATCCAATAAACACATTTCCCTACATCCTGATACACAACTTCGATAAACTGTGTCTCTCTAATTCTAGGATACAGAACTCCCATAAGCTGCGTCTCCTACACTCAGCATAGAGAAAACACGCAAATCGCGCATGCCTAATTCCAGGCCACAGAACCCTTGGAAACAGCTTCTCTCTACACTCAACATACAAAACTCTTGGAAACTGCATCTCTCTAGACCAATGTTACAGAACTCCCATAAGCTGCGTCTCCTACACACAGCAGAAAGAAAACTCGCATATAGCGAATGCCTAATTCCAGGCTACAGAGATCCCGTAAACAGCTTCTCCCTACACCCTTATAAGAACTTCGGTAAACTGTGTCTCTCTAATTCTAGGTTACAGAACTCCCATAAGCTGCGTCTGCTGCACCCAGGCTACAGCAATTCCATATACAGCGTATGCCTAGGCTCAGACTACAGAACTCTTGGACACAGCTTCTCTCTACATTCAACATACAGAACTACTGGAAACTGCATCTCTCTAGACCAATGTTACAGAACTCCCATAAGCTGTGTCTCCTACACACAGCAGACAGAAAACCTGCATATACAAATGCCTAATTCAAGGCTACAGAAATCCAGTAAACAGCTTCTCCCTACACCCTGATACAGAACTTCGGTAAACTGTGTCTCTCTAATTCTAGGTTACAGAACTCCCATAAGCTGCATCTGCTGCACCCAGGCTACAGCAATTCCATATACAGTGTATGCCTACACTCAGACTACAGAACTCTTGGACACAGCTTCATTCTACATTCAACATACAGAACTACTGGAAACTGCATCTCTCTAGACCAATGTTACAGAACTCCCATAAGCTGTGTCTCCTACACACAGCAGACAGAAAACCTGCATATACAAATGCCTAATTCAAGGCTACAGAAATCCAGTAAACAGCTTCTCCCTACACCCTGATACAGAACTTCAATAAAATGTGTCTCTCTAATTCTAGGTTACAGAACTCCCATAAGCTGCGTCTGCTGCACCCAGGCTACAGGACTTCCATATACAGCGTATGCCTAGGCTCAGACTACAGAACTCTTGGACACAGCATCTCCCTACATTCAACATACAGAAGTACTGGAAACTGCATCTCTCTAGACCAATGATACAGAACTCCCATAAGCTCTGTCTCCTACACACAGCAGACAGAAAACCTGCATATAGCAAATGTCTTATTCCAGCCTCAGAAATCCAATAAACACCTTCTCGCTACATCCTGATACACAACTTCGATAAACTGTGTCTCTCTAATTCTAGGATACAGAACTCCCATAAGCTGCGTCTCCTACACACAGCAGACAGAAAACCCGCCTATAGCAAATGTCTTATTCCAGCCTCAGAAATCCAGTAAACAGCTCCTCTCTACAAGGATAGAGAACTCCGGTAAACGGCTTCTCCCTACATCCAGGTAGCAGAGCTCCCATAACCAGCTTCTCCTACACTCAGAATACAGAAATCCCAATTACTGTGTATGCCTCTTGCCAGGCTACAGAACTCTTGGAAACAGCTTATCTCTACACGCACATACAGAACTCTGGTAAGCTGTGTCTCACTACATGCACGATAGAGAACTCCCATAAGCTGCGTCTGATACACTCAGCATACAGAAAACCCGCGTATAGCGAATACCTGCTCATAGGCTCCAGAACTCTTGGAAACAGCTTCTCTCTACACTCAACATACAAAACTTGGAAACTGCTTCAGAACTGCGGTAAGCTGCGTCTTCTACACACAGCATACAGTAAACCCACATATAGCGAATAACTATGCCCAGGCTACCGAAATCTTAGAAACAGCTTCACTCTACACTGCATACGGAACTCCTGGATACCATATGTCACTACATTAGGTTATGGAACTCGCGTAAGCTGCGTCTCCTACACACAGCAGACAGAAAGCCCACATATAGCGAATGCCTAATTCCAGGCAACAGAAATCCAGTAAAGAGCTTCTCCCTACACCCTGATACAGAACTTCGGTAAACTGTGTCTCTCTAATTCTAGGTTACAGAACTCCCATAAGCTGCGTCTGCTGCACCCAGACTACAGGAATTCCATATACAGCGTATGCCTAGGCTCAGACTACAGAACTCTTGGACACAGCATCTCTCTACATTCAACATACAGAACTACTGGAAACTGCATCTCTCTAGACCAATGTTACAGAACTCCCATAAGCTGTGTCTCCTACACACAGCAGACAGAAAACCTGCATATAGCAAATGTCTTATTCCAGCCTCAGAAATCCAATAAACACATTTCCCTACATCCTGATACACAACTTCGATAAACTGTGTCTCTCTAATTCTAGGATACAGAACTCCCATAAGCTGCGTCTCCTACACTCAGCATAGAGAAAACACGCAAATCGCGCATGCCTAATTCCAGGCCACAGAACCCTTGGAAACAGCTTCTCTCTACACTCAACATACAAAACTCTTGGAAACTGCATCTCTCTAGACCAATGTTACAGAACTCCCATAAGCTGCGTCTCCTACACACAGCAGAAAGAAAACTCGCATATAGCGAATGCCTAATTCCAGGCTACAGAGATCCCGTAAACAGCTTCTCCCTACACCCTTATAAGAACTTCGGTAAACTGTGTCTCTCTAATTCTAGGTTACAGAACTCCCATAAGCTGCGTCTGCTGCACCCAGGCTACAGCAATTCCATATGCAGCGTATGCCTAGGCTCAGACTACAGAACTCTTGGACACAGCTTCTCTCTACATTCAACATACAGAACTACTGGAAACTGCATCTCTCTAGACCAATGTTACAGAACTCCCATAAGCTGTGTCTCCTACACACAGCAGACAGAAAACCTGCATATACAAATGCCTAATTCAAGGCTACAGAAATCCAGTAAACAGCTTCTCCCTACACCCTGATACAGAACTTCGGTAAACTGTGTCTCTCTAATTCTAGGTTACAGAACTCCCATAAGCTGCATCTGCTGCACCCAGGCTACAGCAATTCCATATACAGTGTATGCCTACACTCAGACTACAGAACTCTTGGACACAGCTTCATTCTACATTCAACATACAGAACTACTGGAAACTGCATCTCTCTAGACCAATGTTACAGAACTCCCATAAGCTGTGTCTCCTACACACAGCAGACAGAAAACCTGCATATACAAATGCCTAATTCAAGGCTACAGAAATCCAGTAAACAGCTTCTCCCTACACCCTGATACAGAACTTCAATAAAATGTGTCTCTCTAATTCTAGGTTACAGAACTCCCATAAGCTGCGTCTGCTGCACCCAGGCTACAGGAATTCCATATACAGCGTATGCCTAGGCTCAGACTACAGAACTCTTGGACACAGCATCTCCCTACATTCAACATACAGAAGTACTGGAAACTGCATCTCTCTAGACCAATGATACAGAACTCCCATAAGCTCTGTCTCCTACACACAGCAGACAGAAAACCTGCATATAGCAAATGTCTTATTCCAGCCTCAGAAATCCAATAAACACCTTCTCGCTACATCCTGATACACAACTTCGATAAACTGTGTCTCTCTAATTCTAGGATACAGAACTCCCATAAGCTGCGTCTCCTACACACAGCAGACAGAAAACCCGCCTATAGCAAATGTCTTATTCCAGCCTCAGAAATCCAGTAAACAGCTCCTCTCTACAAGGATAGAGAACTCCGGTAAACGGCTTCTCCCTACATCCAGGTAGCAGAGCTCCCATAACCAGCTTCTCCTACACTCAGAATACAGAAATCCCAATTACTGTGTATGCCTCTTGCCAGGCTACAGAACTCTTGGAAACAGCTTATCTCTACACGCACATACAGAACTCTGGTAAGCTGTGTCTCACTACATGCACGATAGAGAACTCCCATAAGCTGCGTCTGATACACTCAGCATACAGAAAACCCGCGTATAGCGAATACCTGCTCATAGGCTCCAGAACTCTTGGAAACAGCTTCTCTCTACACTCAACATACAAAACTTGGAAACTGCTTCAGAACTGCGGTAAGCTGCGTCTTCTACACACAGCATACAGTAAACCCACATATAGCGAATAACTATGCCCAGGCTACCGAAATCTTAGAAACAGCTTCACTCTACACTGCATACGGAACTCCTGGATACCATATGTCACTACATTAGGTTATGGAACTCGCGTAAGCTGCGTCTCCTACACACAGCAGACAGAAAGCCCACATATAGCGAATGCCTAATTCCAGGCTACAGAAATCCAGTAAAGAGCTTCTCCCTACACCCTGATACAGAACTTCGGTAAACTGTGTCTCTCTAATTCTAGGTTACAGAACTCCCATAAGCTGCGTCTGCTGCACCCAGACTACAGGAATTCCATATACAGCGTATGCCTAGGCTCAGACTACAGAACTCTTGGACACAGCATCTCTCTACATTCAACATACAGAACTACTGGAAACTGCATCTCTCTAGACCAATGTTACAGAACTCCCATAAGCTGTGTCTCCTACACACAGCAGACAGAAAACCTGCATATAGCAAATGTCTTATTCCAGCCTCAGAAATCCAATAAACACATTTCCCTACATCCTGATACACAACTTCGATAAACTGCGTCTCTCTAATTCTAGGATACAGAACTCCCATAAGCTGCGTCTCCTACACTCAGCATAGAGAAAACACGCAAATCGCGCATGCCTAATTCCAGGCCACAGAACCCTTGGAAACAGCTTCTCTCTACAATCAACATACAAAACTCTTGGAAACTGCATCTCTCTAGACCAATGTTACAGAACTCCCATAAGCTGCGTCTCCTACACACAGCAGAAAGAAAACTCGCATATAGCGAATGCCTAATTCCAGGCTACAGAGATCCCATAAACAGCTTCTCCCTACACCCTTATAAGAACTTCGGTAAACTGTGTCTCTCTAATTCTAGGTTACAGAACTCCCATAAGCTGCGTCTGCTGCACCCAGGCTACAGCAATTCCATATACAGCGTATGCCTAGGCTCAGACTACAGAACTCTTGGACACAGCTTCTCTCTACATTCAACATACAGAACTACTGGAAACTGCATCTCTCTAGACCAGTGTTACAGAACTCCCATAAGCTGTGTCTCCTACACACAGCAGACAGAAAACCTGCATATACAAATGCCTAATTCAAGGCTACAGAAATCCAGTAAACAGCTTCTCCCTACACCCTGATACAGAACTTCGGTAAACTGTGTCTCTCTAATTCTAGGTTACAGAACTCCCATAAGCTGCATCTGCTGCACTCTGGCTACAGGAATTCCATATACAGCGTATGCCTAGGCTCAGACTACAGAACTCTTGGACACAGCTTCTCTCTACATTCAACATACAGAACTACTGGAAACTGCATCTCTCTAGACCAATGTTACAGAACTCCCATAAGCTGTGTCTCCTTCACACAGCAGACAGAAAACCTGCATATACAAATGCCTAATTCAAGGCTACAGAAATCCAGTAAACAGCTTCTCCCTACACCCTGATACAGAACTTCGGTAAACTGTGTCTCTCTAATTCTAGGTTACAGAACTCCCATAAGCTGCATCTGCTGTACCCAGGCTACAGCAATTCCATATACAGTGTATGCCTACACTCAGACTACAGAACTCTTGGACACAGCTTCATTCTACATTCAACATACAGAACTACTGGAAACTGCATCTCTCTAGACCAATGTTACAGAACTCCCATAAGCTGTGTCTCCTACACACATTGACAGAAAACCCGCCTATATTAAATGTCTTATTCCAACCTCAGAAATCCAATAAACACCTTCTCCCTACATCCTGTACAGAACTTCAATAAAATGTGTCTCTCTAATTCTAGGTTACAGAACTCCCATAAGCTGCGTCTGCTGCACCCAGGCTACAGGACTTCCATATACAGCGTATGCCTAGGCTCAGACTACAGAACTCTTGGACACAGCATCTCCCTACATTCAACATACAGAAGTACTGGAAACTGCATCTCTCTAGACCAATGATACAGAACTCCCATAAGCTCTGTCTCCTACACACAGCAGACAGAAAACCTGCATATAGCAAATGTCTTATTCCAGCCTCAGAAATCCAATAAACACCTTCTCGCTACATCCTGATACACAACTTCGATAAACTCTGTCTCTCTAATTCTAGGATACAGAACTCCCATAAGCTGCGTCTCCTACACACAGCAGACAGAAAACCCGCCTATAGCAAATGTCTTATTCCAGCCTCAGAAATCCAGTAAACAGCTCCTCTCTACAAGGATAGAGAACTCCGGTAAACGGCTTCTCCCTACATCCAGGTAGCAGAGCTCCCATAACCAGCTTCTCCTACACTCAGAATACAGAAATCCCAATTACTGTGTATGCCTCTTGCCAGGCTACAGAACTCTTGGAAACAGCTTAACTCTACACGCACATACAGAACTCTGGTAAGCTGTGTCTCACTACATGCACGATAGAGAACTCCCATAAGCTGCGTCTGATACACTCAGCATACAGAAAACCCACGTATAGCGAATACCTGCTCATAGGCTCCAGAACTCTTGGAAACAGCTTCTCTCTACACTCAACATACAAAACTTGGAAACTGCTTCAGAACTGCGGTAAGCTGCGTCTTCTACACACAGCATACAGTAAACCCACATATAGCGAATAACTATGCCCAGGCTACCGAAATCTTAGAAACAGCTTCACTCTACACTGCATACGGAACTCCTGGATACCATATGTCACTACATTAGGTTATGGAACTCGCGTAAGCTGCGTCTCCTACACACAGCAGAAAGAAAGCCCACATATAGCGAATGCCTAATTCCAGGCTACAGAAATCCAGTAAAGAGCTTCTCCCTACACCCTGATACAGAACTTCGGTAAACTGTGTCTCTCTAATTCTAGGTTACAGAACTCCCATGAGCTGCGTCTGCTGCACCCAGACTACAGGAATTCCATATACAGCGTATGCCTAGGCTCAGACTACAGAACTCTTGGACACAGCATCTCTCTACATTCAACATACAGAACTACTGGAAACTGCATCTCTCTAGACCAATGTTACAGAACTCCCATAAGCTGTGTCTCCTACACACAGCAGACAGAAAACCTGCATATAGCAAATGTCTTATTCCAGCCTCAGAAATCCAATAAACACATTTCCCTACATCCTGATACAGAACTTCGATAAACTGTGTCTCTCTAATTCTAGGATACAGAACTCCCATAAGCTGCGTCTCCTACACTCAGCATAGAGAAAACACGCAAATCGCGCATGCCTAATTCCAGGCCACAGAACCCTTGGAAACAGCTTCTCTCTACACTCAACATACAAAACTCTTGGAAACTGCATCTCTCTAGACCAATGTTACAGAACTCCCATAAGCTGCGTCTCCTACACACAGCAGAAAGAAAACTCGCATATAGCGAATGCCTAATTCCAGGCTACAGAGATCCCGTAAACAGCTTCTCCCTACACCCTTATAAGAACTTCGGTAAACTGTGTCTCTCTAATTCTAGGTTACAGAACTCCCATAAGCTGCGTCTGCTGCACCCAGGCTACAGCAATTCCATATACAGTGTATGCCTACACTCAGACTACAGAACTCTTGGACACAGCTTCATTCTACATTCAACATACAGAACTACTGGAAACTGCATCTCTCTAGACCAATGTTACAGAACTCCCATAAGCTGTGTCTCCTACACACAGCAGACAGAAAACCTGCATATACAAATGCCTAATTCAAGGCTACAGAAATCCAGTAAACAGCTTCTCCCTACACCCTGATACAGAACTTCAATAAAATGTGTCTCTCTAATTCTAGGTTACAGAACTCCCATAAGCTGCGTCTGCTGCACCCAGGCTACAGGAATTCCATATACAGCGTATGCCTAGGCTCAGACTACAGAACTCTTGGACACAGCATCTCCCTACATTCAACATACAGAAGTACTGGAAACTGCATCTCTCTAGACCAATGATACAGAACTCCCATAAGCTCTGTCTCCTACACACAGCAGACAGAAAACCTGCATATAGCAAATGTCTTATTCCAGCCTCAGAAATCCAATAAACACCTTCTCGCTACATCCTGATACACAACTTCGATAAACTGTGTCTCTCTAATTCTAGGATACAGAACTCCCATAAGCTGCGTCTCCTACACACAGCAGACAGAAAACCCGCCTATAGCAAATGTCTTATTCCAGCCTCAGAAATCCAGTAAACAGCTCCTCTCTACAAGGATAGAGAACTCCGGTAAACGGCTTCTCCCTACATCCAGGTAGCAGAGCTCCCATAACCAGCTTCTCCTACACTCAGAATACAGAAATCCCAATTACTGTGTATGCCTCTTGCCAGGCTACAGAACTCTTGGAAACAGCTTATCTCTACACGCACATACAGAACTCTGGTAAGCTGTGTCTCACTACATGCACGATAGAGAACTCCCATAAGCTGCGTCTGATACACTCAGCATACAGAAAACCCGCGTATAGCGAATACCTGCTCATAGGCTCCAGAACTCTTGGAAACAGCTTCTCTCTACACTCAACATACAAAACTTGGAAACTGCTTCAGAACTGCGGTAAGCTGCGTCTTCTACACACAGCATACAGTAAACCCACATATAGCGAATAACTATGCCCAGGCTACCGAAATCTTAGAAACAGCTTCACTCTACACTGCATACGGAACTCCTGGATACCATATGTCACTACATTAGGTTATGGAACTCGCGTAAGCTGCGTCTCCTACACACAGCAGACAGAAAGCCCACATATAGCGAATGCCTAATTCCAGGCTACAGAAATCCAGTAAAGAGCTTCTCCCTACACCCTGATACAGAACTTCGGTAAACTGTGTCTCTCTAATTCTAGGTTACAGAACTCCCATAAGCTGCGTCTGCTGCACCCAGACTACAGGAATTCCATATACAGCGTATGCCTAGGCTCAGACTACAGAACTCTTGGACACAGCATCTCTCTACATTCAACATACAGAACTACTGGAAACTGCATCTCTCTAGACCAATGTTACAGAACTCCCATAAGCTGTGTCTCCTACACACAGCAGACAGAAAACCTGCATATAGCAAATGTCTTATTCCAGCCTCAGAAATCCAATAAACACATTTCCCTACATCCTGATACACAACTTCGATAAACTGTGTCTCTCTAATTCTAGGATACAGAACTCCCATAAGCTGCGTCTCCTACACTCAGCATAGAGAAAACACGTAAATCGCGCATGCCTAATTCCAGGCCACAGAACCCTTGGAAACAGCTTCTCTCTACAATCAACATACAAAACTCTTGGAAACTGCATCTCTCTAGACCAGTGTTACAGAACTCCCATAAGCTGCGTCTCCTACACACAGCAGAAAGAAAACTCGCATATAGCGAATGCCTAATTCCAGGCTACAGAGATCCCGTAAACAGCTTCTCCCTACACCCTTATAAGAACTTCGGTAAACTGTGTCTCTCTAATTCTAGGTTACAGAACTCCCATAAGCTGCATCTGCTGCACCCAGGCTACAGCAATTCCATATACAGCGTATGCCTAGGCTCAGACTACAGAACTCTTGGACACAGCTTCTCTCTACATTCAACATACCGAACTACTGGAAACTGCATCTCTCTAGACCAATGTTACAGAACTCCCATAAGCTGTGTCTCCTACACACAGCAGACAGAAAACCTGCATATACAAATGCCTAATTCAAGGCTACAGAAATCCAGTAAACAGCTTCTCCCTACACCCTGATACAGAACTTCGGTAAACTGTGTCTCTCTAATTCTAGGTTACAGAACTCCCATAAGCTGCATCTGCTGCACCCAGGCTACAGCAATTCCATATACAGTGTATGCCTACACTCAGACTACAGAACTCTTGGACACAGCTTCATTCTACATTCAACATACAGAACTACTGGAAACTGCATCTCTCTAGACCAATGTTACAGAACTCCCATAAGCTGTGTCTCCTACACACAGCAGACAGAAAACCTGCATATACAAATGCCTAATTCAAGGCTACAGAAATCCAGTAAACAGCTTCTCCCTACACCCTGATACAGAACTTCAATAAAATGTGTCTCTCTAATTCTAGGTTACAGAACTCCCATAAGCTGCGTCTGCTGCACCCAGGCTACAGGAATTCCATATACAGCGTATGCCTAGGCTCAGACTACAGAACTCTTGGACACAGCATCTCCCTACATTCAACATACAGAAGTACTGGAAACTGCATCTCTCTAGACCAATGATACAGAACTCCCATAAGCTCTGTCTCCTACACACAGCAGACAGAAAACCTGCATATAGCAAATGTCTTATTCCAGCCTCAGAAATCCAATAAACACCTCCTCGCTACATCCTGATACACAACTTCGATAAACTGTGTCTCTCTAATTCTAGCATACAGAACTCCCATAAGCTGCGTCTCCTACACACAGCAGACAGAAAACCCGCCTATAGCAAATGTCTTATTCCAGCCTCAGAAATCCAGTAAACAGCTCCTCTCTACAAGGATAGAGAACTCCGGTAAACGGCTTCTCCCTACATCCAGGTAGCAGAGCTCCCATAACCAGCTTCTCCTACACTCAGAATACAGAAATCCCAATTACTGTGTATGCCTCTTGCCAGGCTACAGAACTCTTGGAAACAGCTTATCTCTACACGCACATACAGAACTCTGGTAAACTGTGTCTCACTACATGCACGATAGAGAACTCCCATAAGCTGCGTCTGATACACTCAGCATACAGAAAACCCGCGTATAGCGAATACCTGCTCATAGGCTCCAGAACTCTTGGAAACAGCTTCTCTCTACACTCAACATACAAAACTTGGAAACTGCTTCAGAACTGCGGTAAGCTGCGTCTTCTACACACAGCATACAGTAAACCCACATATAGCGAATAACTATGCCCAGGCTACCGAAATCTTAGAAACAGCTTCACTCTACACTGCATACGGAACTCCTGGATACCATATGTCACTACATTAGGTTATGGAACTCGCGTAAGCTGCGTCTCCTACACACAGCAGATAGAAAGCCCACATATAGCGAATGCCTAATTCCAGGCTACAGAAATCCAGTAAAGAGCTTCTCCCTACACCCTGATACAGAACTTCGGTAAACTGTGTCTCTCTAATTCTAGGTTACAGAACTCCCATGAGCTGCGTCTGCTGCACCCAGACTACAGGAATTCCATATACAGCGTATGCCTAGGCTCAGACTACAGAACTCTTGGACACAGCATCTCTCTACATTCAACATACAGAACTACTGGAAACTGCATCTCTCTAGACCAATGTTACAGAACTCCCATAAGCTGTGTCTCCTACACACAGCAGACAGAAAACCTGCATATAGCAAATGTCTTATTCCAGCCTCAGAAATCCAATAAACACATTTCCCTACATCCTGATACACAACTTCGATAAACTGTGTCTCTCTAATTCTAGGATACAGAACTCCCATAAGCTGCGTCTCCTACACTCAGCATAGAGAAAACACGCAAATCGCGCATGCCTAATTCCAGGCCACAGAACCCTTGGAAACAGCTTCTCTCTACAATCAACATACAAAACTCTTGGAAACTGCATCTCTATAGACCAATGTTACAGAACTCCCATAAGCTGCGTCTCCTACACACAGCAGAAAGAAAACTCGCATATAGCGAATGCCTAATTCCAGGCTACAGAGATCCCATAAACAGCTTCTCCCTACACCCTTATAAGAACTTCGGTAAACTGTGTCTCTCTAATTCTAGGTTACAGAACTCCCATAAGCTGCGTCTGCTGCACCCAGGCTACAGCAATTCCATATACAGCGTATGCCTAGGCTCAGACTACAGAACTCTTGGACACAGCTTCTCTCTACATTCAACATACAGAACTACTGGAAACTGCATCTCTCTAGACCAGTGTTACAGAACTCCCATAAGCTGTGTCTCCTACACACAGCAGACAGAAAACCTGCATATACAAATGCCTAATTCAAGGCTACAGAAATCCAGTAAACAGCTTCTCCCTACACCCTGATACAGAACTTCGGTAAACTGTGTCTCTCTAATTCTAGGTTACAGAACTCCCATAAGCTGCATCTGCTGCACTCTGGCTACAGGAATTCCATATACAGCGTATGCCTAGGCTCAGACTACAGAACTCTTGGACACAGCTTCATTCTACATTCAACATACAGAACTACTGGAAACTGCATCTCTCTAGACCAATGTTACAGAACTCCCATAAGCTGTGTCTCCTTCACACAGCAGACAGAAAACCTGCATATACAAATGCCTAATTCAAGGCTACAGAAATCCAGTAAACAGCTTCTCCCTACACCCTGATACAGAACTTCGGTAAACTGTGTCTCTCTAATTCTAGGTTACAGAACTCCCATAAGCTGCATCTGCTGTACCCAGGCTACAGCAATTCCATATACAGTGTATGCCTACACTCAGACTACAGAACTCTTGGACACAGCTTCATTCTACATTCAACATACAGAACTACTGGAAACTGCATCTCTCTAGACCAATGTTACAGAACTCCCATAAGCTGTGTCTCCTACACACATTGACAGAAAACCCGCCTATAGCAAATGTCTTATTCCAACCTCAGAAATCCAATAAACACCTTCTCCCTACATCCTGTACAGAACTTCAATAAAATGTGTCTCTCTAATTCTAGGTTACAGAACTCCCATAAGCTGCGTCTGCTGCACCCAGGCTACAGGACTTCCATATACAGCGTATGCCTAGGCTCAGACTACAGAACTCTTGGACACAGCATCTCCCTACATTCAACATACAGAAGTACTGGAAACTGCATCTCTCTAGACCAATGATACAGAACTCCCATAAGCTCTGTCTCCTACACACAGCAGACAGAAAACCTGCATATAGCAAATGTCTTATTCCAGCCTCAGAAATCCAATAAACACCTTCTCGCTACATCCTGATACACAACTTCGATAAACTCTGTCTCTCTAATTCTAGGATACAGAACTCCCATAAGCTGCGTCTCCTACACACAGCAGACAGAAAACCCGCCTATAGCAAATGTCTTATTCCAGCCTCAGAAATCCAGTAAACAGCTCCTCTCTACAAGGATAGAGAACTCCGGTAAACGGCTTCTCCCTACATCCAGGTAGCAGAGCTCCCATAACCAGCTTCTCCTACACTCAGAATACAGAAATCCCAATTACTGTGTATGCCTCTTGCCAGGCTACAGAACTCTTGGAAACAGCTTAACTCTACACGCACATACAGAACTCTGGTAAACTGTGTCTCACTACATGCACGATAGAGAACTCCCATAAGCTGCGTCTGATACACTCAGCATACAGAAAACCCACGTATAGCGAATACCTGCTCATAGGCTCCAGAACTCTTGGAAACAGCTTCTCTCTACACTCAACATACAAAACTTGGAAACTGCTTCAGAACTGCGGTAAGCTGCGTCTTCTACACACAGCATACAGTAAACCCACATATAGCGAATAACTATGCCCAGGCTACCGAAATCTTAGAAACAGCTTCACTCTACACTGCATACGGAACTCCTGGATACCATATGTCACTACATTAGGTTATGGAACTCGCGTAAGCTGCGTCTCCTACACACAGCAGAAAGAAAGCCCACATATAGCGAATGCCTAATTCCAGGCTACAGAAATCCAGTAAAGAGCTTCTCCCTACACCCTGATACAGAACTTCGGTAAACTGTGTCTCTCTAATTCTAGGTTACAGAACTCCCATGAGCTGCGTCTGCTGCACCCATTCTACAGGAATTCCATATACAGCGTATGCCTAGGCTCAGACTACAGAACTCTTGGACACAGCATCTCTCTACATTCAACATACAGAACTACTGGAAACTGCATCTCTCTAGACCAATGTTACAGAACTCCCATAAGCTGTGTCTCCTACACACAGCAGACAGAAAACCTGCATATAGCAAATGTCTTATTCCAGCCTCAGAAATCCAATAAACACATTTCCCTACATCCTGATACAGAACTTCGGTAAACTGTGTCTCTCTAATTCTAGGATACAGAACTCCCATAAGCTGCATCTCCTACACTCAGCATAGAGAAAACACGCAAATCGCGCATGCCTAATTCCAGGCCACAGAACCCTTGGAAACAGCTTCTCTCTACAATCAACATACAAAACTCTTGGAAACTGCATCTCTCTAGACCAATGTTACAGAACTCCCATAAGCTGCGTCTCCTACACACAGCAGAAAGAAAACTCGCATATAGCGAATGCCTAATTCCAGGCTACAGAGATCCCGTAAACAGCTTCTCCCTACACCCTTATAAGAACTTCGGTAAACTGTGTCTCTCTAATTCTAGGTTACAGAACTCCCATAAGCTGCGTCTGCTGCACCCAGGCTACAGCAATTCCATATACAGAATATGCCTACGCTCAGACTACAGAACTCTTGGACACAGCTTCTCTCTACATTCAACATACAGAACTACTGGAACCTGCATCTCTCTAACCAATGTTACAGAACTCCCATAAGCTGTGTCTCCTACACACATTGACAGAAAACCTGCCTATAGCAAATGTCTTACTCCAACCTCAGAAACTCAATAAACCCCTTCTCCCTACATCCTGATACAGAACTTCAATAAAATGTGTCTCAATAATTCTAGGTTACAGAACTCCCATATGCTGCGTCTGCTGCACTCTGGCTACAGGAATTCCATATACAGCGTATGCCTAGGCTCAGACTACAGAACTCTTGGACACAGCTTCTCTCTACATTCAACATACAGAAGTACTGGAAACTGCATCTCTCTAGACCAATGTTACAGAACTCCCATAAGCTGTGTCTCCTACACACAGCAGACAGAAAACCTGCATATACAAATGCCTAATTCAAGGCTACAGAAATCCAGTAAACAGCTTCTCCCTACACCCTGATACAGAACTTCGGTAAACTGTGTCTCTCTAATTCTAGGTTACAGAACTCCCATAAGCTGCATCTGCTGCACCCAGGCTACAGCAATTCCATATACAGTGTATGCCTACACTCAGACTACAGAACTCTTGGACACAGCTTCATTCTACATTCAACATACAGAACTACTGGAAACTGCATCTCTCTAGACCAATGTTACAGAACTCCCATAAGCTGTGTCTCCTACACACATTGACAGAAAACCCGCCTATAGCAAATGTCTTATTCCAACCTCAGAAATCCAATAAACACCTTCTCCCTACATCCTGTACAGAACTTCAATAAAATGTGTCTCTCTAATTCTAGGTTACAGAACTCCCATAAGCTGCGTCTGCTGCACCCAGGCTACAGGACTTCCATATACAGCGTATGCCTAGGCTCAGACTACAGAACTCTTGGACACAGCATCTCCCTACATTCAACATACAGAAGTACTGGAAACTGCATCTCTCTAGACCAATGATACAGAACTCCCATAAGCTCTGTCTCCTACACACAGCAGACAGAAAACCTGCATATAGCAAATGTCTTATTCCAGCCTCAGAAATCCAATAAACACCTTCTCGCTACATCCTGATACACAACTTCGATAAACTGTGTCTCTCTAATTCTAGGATACAGAACTCCCATAAGCTGCGTCTCCTACACACAGCAGACAGAAAACCCGCCTATAGCAAATGTCTTATTCCAGCCTCAGAAATCCAGTAAACAGCTCCTCTCTACAAGGATAGAGAACTCCGGTAAACGGCTTCTCCCTACATCCAGGTAGCAGAGCTCCCATAACCAGCTTCTCCTACACTCAGAATACAGAAATCCCAATTACTGTGTATGCCTCTTGCCAGGCTACAGAACTCTTGGAAACAGCTTATCTCTACACGCACATACAGAACTCTGGTAAACTGTGTCTCACTACATGCACGATAGAGAACTCCCATAAGCTGCGTCTGATACACTCAGCATACAGAAAACCCGCGTATAGCGAATACCTGCTCATAGGCTCCAGAACTCTTGGAAACAGCTTCTCTCTACACTCAACATACAAAACTTGGAAACTGCTTCAGAACTGCGGTAAGCTGCGTCTTCTACACACAGCATACAGTAAACCCACATATAGCGAATAACTATGCCCAGGCTACCGAAATCTTAGAAACAGCTTCACTCTACACTGCATACGGAACTCCTGGATACCATATGTCACTACATTAGGTTATGGAACTCGCGTAAGCTGCGTCTCCTACACACAGCAGACAGAAAGCCCACATATAGCGAATGCCTAATTCCAGGCTACAGAAATCCAGTAAAGAGCTTCTCCCTACACCCTGATACAGAACTTCGGTAAACTGTGTCTCTCTAATTCTAGGTTACAGAACTCCCATAAGCTGCGTCTGCTGCACCCAGACTACAGGAATTCCATATACAGCGTATGCCTAGGCTCAGACTACAGAACTCTTGGACACAGCATCTCTCTACATTCAACATACAGAACTACTGGAAACTGCATCTCTCTAGACCAATGTTACAGAACTCCCATAAGCTGTGTCTCCTACACACAGCAGACAGAAAACCTGCATATAGCAAATGTCTTATTCCAGCCTCAGAAATCCAATAAACACATTTCCCTACATCCTGATAACAGAACTTCGGTAAACTGTGTCTCTCTAATTCTAGGATACAGAACTCCCATAAGCTGCATCTCCTACACTCAGCATAGAGAAAACACGCAAATCGCGCATGCCTAATTCCAGGCCACAGAACCCTTGGAAACAGCTTCTCTCTACACTCAACATACAAAACTCTTGGAAACTGCATCTCTCTAGACCAATGTTACAGAACTCCCATAAGCTGCGTCTCCTACACACAGCAGAAAGAAAACTCGCATATAGCGAATGCCTAATTCCAGGCTACAGAGATCCCGTAAACAGCTTCTCCCTACACCCTTATAAGAACTTCGGTAAACTGTGTCTCTCTAATTCTAGGTTACAGAACTCCCATAAGCTGCGTCTGCTGCACCCAGGCTGCAGCAATTCCATATACAGAATATGCCTACGCTCAGACTACAGAACACTTGGACACAGCTTCTCTCTACATTCAACATACAGAACTACTGGAACCTGCATCTCTCTAACCAATGTTACAGAACTCCCATAAGCTGTGTCTCCTACACACATTGACAGAAAACCCGCCTATAGCAAATGTCTTACTCCAACCTCAGAAACCCAATAAACCCCTTCTCCCTACATCCTGATACAGAACTTCAATAAAATGTGTCTCAATAATTCTAGGTTACAGAACTCCCATATGCTGCGTCTGCTGCACTCTGGCTACAGGAATTCCATATACAGCGTATGCCTAGGCTCAGACTACAGAACTCTTGGACACAGCTTCTCTCTACATTCAACATACAGAACTACTGGAAACTGCATCTCTCTAGACCAATGTTACAGAACTCCCATAAGCTGTTTCTCCTACACACAGCAGACAGAAAACCTGCATATACAAATGCCTAATTCAAGGCTACAGAAATCCAGTAAACAGCTTCTCCCTACACCCTGATACAGAACTTCGGTAAACTGTGTCTCTCTAATTCTAGGTTACAGAACTCCCATAAGCTGCATCTGCTGCACCCAGGCTACAGCAATTCCATATACAGTGTATGCCTACACTCAGACTACAGAACTCTTGGACACAGCTTCATTCTACATTCAACATACAGAACTACTGGAAACTGCATCTCTCTAGACCAATGTTACAGAACTCCCATAAGCTGTGTCTCCTACACACATTGACAGAAAACCCGCCTATAGCAAATGTCTTATTCCAACCTCAGAAATCCAATAAACACCTTCTCCCTACATCCTGTACAGAACTTCAATAAAATGTGTCTCTCTAATTCTAGGTTACAGAACTCCCATAAGCTGCGTCTGCTGCACCCAGGCTACAGGACTTCCATATACAGCGTATGCCTAGGCTCAGACTACAGAACTCTTGGACACAGCATCTCCCTACATTCAACATACAGAAGTACTGGAAACTGCATCTCTCTAGACCAATGATACAGAACTCCCATAAGCTCTGTCTCCTACACACAGCAGACAGAAAACCTGCATATAGCAAATGTCTTATTCCAGCCTCAGAAATCCAATAAACACCTTCTCGCTACATCCTGATACACAACTTCGATAAACTGTGTCTCTCTAATTCTAGGATACAGAACTCCCATAAGCTGCGTCTCCTACACACAGCAGACAGAAAACCCGCCTATAGCAAATGTCTTATTCCAGCCTCAGAAATCCAGTAAACAGCTCCTCTCTACAAGGATAGAGAACTCCGGTAAACGGCTTCTCCCTACATCCAGGTAGCAGAGCTCCCATAACCAGCTTCTCCTACACTCAGAATACAGAAATCCCAATTACTGTGTATGCCTCTTGCCAGGCTACAGAACTCTTGGAAACAGCTTATCTCTACACGCACATACAGAACTCTGGTAAACTGTGTCTCACTACATGCACGATAGAGAACTCCCATAAGCTGCGTCTGATACACTCAGCATACAGAAAACCCGCGTATAGCGAATACCTGCTCATAGGCTCCAGAACTCTTGGAAACAGCTTCTCTCTACACTCAACATACAAAACTTGGAAACTGCTTCAGAACTGCGGTAAGCTGCGTCTTCTACACACAGCATACAGTAAACCCACATATAGCGAATAACTATGCCCAGGCTACCGAAATCTTAGAAACAGCTTCACTCTACACTGCATACGGAACTCCTGGATACCATATGTCACTACATTAGGTTATGGAACTCGCGTAAGCTGCGTCTCCTACACACAGCAGACAGAAAGCCCACATATAGCGAATGCCTAATTCCAGGCTACAGAAATCCAGTAAAGAGCTTCTCCCTACACCCTGATACAGAACTTCGGTAAACTGTGTCTCTCTAATTCTAGGTTACAGAACTCCCATAAGCTGCGTCTGCTGCACCCAGACTACAGGAATTCCATATACAGCGTATGCCTACACTCAGACTACAGAACTCTTGGACACAGCATCTCTCTACATTCAACATACAGAACTACTGGAAACTGCATCTCTCTAGACCAATGTTACAGAACTCCCATAAGCTGTGTCTCCTACACACAGCAGACAGAAAACCTGCATATAGCAAATGTCTTATTCCAGCCTCAGAAATCCAATAAACACATTTCCCTACATCCTGATAACAGAACTTCGGTAAACTGTGTCTCTCTAATTCTAGGATACAGAACTCCCATAAGCTGCATCTCCTACACTCAGCATAGAGAAAACACGCAAATTGCGCATGCCTAATTCCAGGCCACAGAACCCTTGGAAACAGCTTCTCTCTACAATCAACATACAAAACTCTTGGAAACTGCATCTCTCTAGACCAATGTTACAGAACTCCCATAAGCTGCGTCTCCTACACACAGCAGAAAGAAAACTCGCATATAGCGAATGCCTAATTCCAGGCTACAGAGATCCCGTAAACAGCTTCTCCCTACACCCTTATAAGAACTTCGGTAAACTGTGTCTCTCTAATTCTAGGTTACAGAACTCCCATAAGCTGCGTCTGCTGCACCCAGGCTGCAGCAATTCCATATACAGAATATGCCTACGCTCAGACTACAGAACACTTGGACACAGCTTCTCTCTACATTCAACATACAGAACTACTGGAACCTGCATCTCTCTAACCAATGTTACAGAACTCCCATAAGCTGTGTCTCCTACACACATTGACAGAAAACCCGCCTATAGCAAATGTCTTACTCCAACCTCAGAAACCCAATAAACCCCTTCTCCCTACATCCTGATACAGAACTTCAATAAAATGTGTCTCAATAATTCTAGGTTACAGAACTCCCATATGCTGCGTCTGCTGCACTCTGGCTACAGGAATTCCATATACAGCGTATGCCTAGGCTCAGACTACAGAACTCTTGGACACAGCTTCTCTCTACATTCAACATACAGAACTACTGGAAACTGCATCTCTCTAGACCAATGTTACAGAACTCCCATAAGCTGTGTCTCCTACACACAGCAGACAGAAAACCTGCATATACAAATGCCTAATTCAAGGCTACAGAAATCCAGTAAACAGCTTCTCCCTACACCCTGATACAGAACTTCGGTAAACTGTGTCTCTCTAATTCTAGGTTACAGAACTCCCATAAGCTGCATCTGCTGTACCCAGGCTACAGCAATTCCATATACAGTGTATGCCTACACTCAGACTACAGAACTCTTGGACACAGCTTCATTCTACATTCAACATACAGAACTACTGGAAACTGCATCTCTCTAGACCAATGTTACAGAACTCCCATAAGCTCTGTCTCCTACACACATTGACAGAAAACCCGCCTATAGCAAATGTCTTATTCCAACCTCAGAAATCCAATAAACACCTTCTCCCTACATCCTGTACAGAACTTCAATAAAATGTGTCTCTCTAATTCTAGGTTACAGAACTCCCATAAGCTGCGTCTGCTGCACCCAGGCTACAGGAATTCCATATACAGCGTATGCCTAGGCTCAGACTACAGAACTCTTGGACACAGCATCTCCCTACATTCAACATACAGAAGTACTGGAAACTGCATCTCTCTAGACCAATGATACAGAACTCCCATAAGCTGTGTCTCCTACACACAGCAGACAGAAAACCTGCATATAGCAAATGTCTTATTCCAGCCTCAGAAATCCAATAAACACCTTCTCGCTACATCCTGATACACAACTTCGATAAACTGTGTCTCTCTAATTCTAGGATACAGAACTCCCATAAGCTGCGTCTCCTACACACAGCAGACAGAAAACCCGCCTATAGCAAATGTCTTATTCCAGCCTCAGAAATCCAGTATACAGCTCCTCTCTACAAGGATAGAGAACTCCGGTAAACGGCTTCTCCCTACATCCAGGTAGCAGAGCTCCCATAACCAGCTTCTCCTACACTCAGAATACAGAAATCCCAATTACTGTGTATGCCTCTTGCCAGGCTACAGAACTCTTGGAAACAGCTTATCTCTACACGCACATACAGAACTCTGGTAAACTGTGTCTCACTACATGCACGATAGAGAACTCCCATAAGCTGCGTCTGATACACTCAGCATACAGAAAACCCGTGTATAGCGAATACCTGCTCATAGGCTCCAGAACTCTTGGAAACAGCTTCTCTCTACACTCAACATACAAAACTTGGAAACTGCTTCAGAACTGCGGTAAGCTGCGTCTTCTACACACAGCATACAGTAAACCCACATATAGCGAATAACTATGCCCAGGCTACCGAAATCTTAGAAACAGCTTCACTCTACACTGCATACGGAACTCCTGGATACCATATGTCACTACATTAGGTTATGGAACTCGCGTAAGCTGCGTCTCCTACACACAGCAGAAAGAAAGCCCACATATAGCGAATGCCTAATTCCAGGCTACAGAAATCCAGTAAAGAGCTTCTCCCTACACCCTGATACAGAACTTCGGTAAACTGTGTCTCTCTAATTCTAGGTTACAGAACTCCCATGAGCTGCGTCTGCTGCACCCAGACTACAGGAATTCCATATACAGCGTATGCCTAGGCTCAGACTACAGAACTCTTGGACACAGCATCTCTCTACATTCAACATACAGAACTACTGGAAACTGCATCTCTCTAGACCAATGTTACAGAACTCCCATAAGCTGTGTCTCCTACACACAGCAGACAGAAAACCTGCATATAGCAAATGTCTTATTCCAGCCTCAGAAATCCAATAAACACATTTCCCTACATCCTGATACAGAACTTCGGTAAACTGTGTCTCTCTAATTCTAGGATACAGAACTCCCATAAGCTGCATCTCCTACACTCAGCATAGAGAAAACACGCAAATTGCGCATGCCTAATTCCAGGCCACAGAACCCTTGGAAACAGCTTCTCTCTACAATCAACATACAAAACTCTTGGAAACTGCATCTCTCTAGACCAATGTTACAGAACTCCCATAAGCTGCGTCTCCTACACACAGCAGAAAGAAAACTCGCATATAGCGAATGCCTAATTCCAGGCTACAGAGATCCCGTAAACAGCTTCTCCCTACACCCTTATAAGAACTTCGGTAAACTGTGTCTCTCTAATTCTACATTACAGAACTCCCATAAGCTGTGTCTGCTGCACCCAGGCTACAGCAATTCCATATACAGAATATGCCTACGCTCAGACTACAGAACACTTGCACAGCTTCTCTCTACATTCAACATACAGAACTACTGGAACCTGCATCTCTCTAACCAATGTTACAGAACTCCCATAAGCTGTGTCTCCTACACACATTGACAGAAAACCCGCCTATAGCAAATGTCTTACTCCAACCTCAGAAACCCAATAAACCCCTTCTCCCTACATCCTGATACAGAACTTCAATAAAATGTGTCTCAATAATTCTAGGTTACAGAACTCCCATATGCTGCGTCTGCTGCACTCTGGCTACAGGAATTCCATATACAGCGTATGCCTAGGCTCAGACTACAGAACTCTTGGACACAGCTTCTCTCTACATTCAACATACAGAACTACTGGAAACTGCATCTCTCTAGACCAATGTTACAGAACTCCCATAAGCTGTGTCTCCTACACACAGCAGACAGAAAACCTGCATATACAAATGCCTAATTCAAGGCTACAGAAATCCAGTAAACAGCTTCTCCCTACACCCTGATACAGAACTTCGGTAAACTGTGTCTCTCTAATTCTAGGTTACAGAACTCCCATAAGCTGCATCTGCTGCACCCAGGCTACAGCAATTCCATATACAGTGTATGCCTACACTCAGACTACAGAACTCTTGGACACAGCTTCATTCTACATTCAACATACAGAACTACTGGAAACTGCATCTCTCTAGACCAATGTTACAGAACTCCCATAAGCTGTGTCTCCTACACACAGCAGACAGAAAACCCGCCTATAGCAAATGTCTTATTCCAACCTCAGAAATCCAATAAACACCTTCTCCCTACATCCTGTACAGAACTTCAATAAAATGTGTCTCTCTAATTCTAGGTTACAGAACTCCCATAAGCTGCGTCTGCTGCACCCAGGCTACAGGACTTCCATATACAGCGTATGCCTAGGCTCAGACTACAGAACTCTTGGACACAGCATCTCCCTACATTCAACATACAGAAGTACTGGAAACTGCATCTCTCTAGACCAATGATACAGAACTCCCATAAGCTCTGTCTCCTACACACAGCAGACAGAAAACCTGCATATAGCAAATGTCTTATTCCAGCCTCAGAAATCCAATAAACACCTTCTCGCTACATCCTGATACACAACTTCGATAAACTGTGTCTCTCTAATTCTAGGATACAGAACTCCCATAAGCTGCGTCTCCTACACACAGCAGACAGAAAACCCGCCTATAGCAAATGTCTTATTCCAGCCTCAGAAATCCAGTAAACAGCTCCTCTCTACAAGGATAGAGAACTCCGGTAAACGGCTTCTCCCTACATCCAGGTAGCAGAGCTCCCATAACCAGCTTCTCCTACACTCAGAATACAGAAATCCCAATTACTGTGTATGCCTCTTGCCAGGCTACAGAACTCTTGGAAACAGCTTATCTCTACACGCACATACAGAACTCTGGTAAGCTGTGTCTCACTACATGCACGATAGAGAACTCCCATAAGCTGCGTCTGATACACTCAGCATACAGAAAACCCGCGTATAGCGAATACCTGCTCATAGGCTCCAGAACTCTTGGAAACAGCTTCTCTCTACACTCAACATACAAAACTTGGAAACTGCTTCAGAACTGCGGTAAGCTGCGTCTTCTACACACAGCATACAGTAAACCCACATATAGCGAATAACTATGCCCAGGCTACCGAAATCTTAGAAACAGCTTCACTCTACACTGCATACGGAACTCCTGGATACCATATGTCACTACATTAGGTTATGGAACTCGCGTAAGCTGCGTCTCCTACACACAGCAGACAGAAAGCCCACATATAGCGAATGCCTAATTCCAGGCTACAGAAATCCAGTAAAGAGCTTCTCCCTACACCCTGATACAGAACTTCGGTAAACTGTGTCTCTCTAATTCTAGGTTACAGAACTCCCATAAGCTGCGTCTGCTGCACCCAGACTACAGGAATTCCATATACAGCGTATGCCTAGGCTCAGACTACAGAACTCTTGGACACAGCATCTCTCTACATTCAACATACAGAACTACTGGAAACTGCATCTCTCTAGACCAATGTTACAGAACTCCCATAAGCTGTGTCTCCTACACACAGCAGACAGAAAACCTGCATATAGCAAATGTCTTATTCCAGCCTCAGAAATCCAATAAACACATTTCCCTACATCCTGATAACAGAACTTCGGTAAACTGTGTCTCTCTAATTCTAGGATACAGAACTCCCATAAGCTGCATCTCCTACACTCAGCATAGAGAAAACACGCAAATCGCGCATGCCTAATTCCAGGCCACAGAACCCTTGGAAACAGCTTCTCTCTACAATCAACATACAAAACTCTTGGAAACTGCATCTCTCTAGACCAATGTTACAGAACTCCCATAAGCTGCGTCTCCTACACACAGCAGAAAGAAAACTCGCATATAGCGAATGCCTAATTCCAGGCTACAGAGATCCCGTAAACAGCTTCTCCCTACACCCTTATAAGAACTTCGGTAAACTGTGTCTCTCTAATTCTAGGTTACAGAACTCCCATAAGCTGCGTCTGCTGCACCCAGGCTGCAGCAATTCCATATACAGAATATGCCTACGCTCAGACTACAGAACACTTGGACACAGCTTCTCTCTACATTCAACATACAGAACTACTGGAACCTGCATCTCTCTAACCAATGTTACAGAACTCCCATAAGCTGTGTCTCCTACACACATTGACAGAAAACCCGCCTATAGCAAATGTCTTACTCCAACCTCAGAAACCCAATAAACCCCTTCTCCCTACATCCTGATACAGAACTTCAATAAAATGTGTCTCAATAATTCTAGGTTACAGAACTCCCATATGCTGCGTCTGCTGCACTCTGGCTACAGGAATTCCATATACAGCGTATGCCTAGGCTCAGACTACAGAACTCTTGGACACAGCTTCTCTCTACATTCAACATACAGAACTACTGGAAACTGCATCTCTCTAGACCAATGTTACAGAACTCCCATAAGCTGTGTCTCCTACACACAGCAGACAGAAAACCTGCATATACAAATGCCTAATTCAAGGCTACAGAAATCCAGTAAACAGCTTCTCCCTACACCCTGATACAGAACTTCGGTAAACTGTGTCTCTCTAATTCTAGGTTACAGAACTCCCATAAGCTGCATCTGCTGTACCCAGGCTACAGCAATTCCATATACAGTGTATGCCTACACTCAGACTACAGAACTCTTGGACACAGCTTCATTCTACATTCAACATACAGAACTACTGGAAACTGCATCTCTCTAGACCAATGTTACAGAACTCCCATAAGCTCTGTCTCCTACACACATTGACAGAAAACCCGCCTATAGCAAATGTCTTATTCCAACCTCAGAAATCCAATAAACACCTTCTCCCTACATCCTGTACAGAACTTCAATAAAATGTGTCTCTCTAATTCTAGGTTACAGAACTCCCATAAGCTGCGTCTGCTGCACCCAGGCTACAGGAATTCCATATACAGCGTATGCCTAGGCTCAGACTACAGAACTCTTGGACACAGCATCTCCCTACATTCAACATACAGAAGTACTGGAAACTGCATCTCTCTAGACCAATGATACAGAACTCCCATAAGCTGTGTCTCCTACACACAGCAGACAGAAAACCTGCATATAGCAAATGTCTTATTCCAGCCTCAGAAATCCAATAAACACCTTCTCGCTACATCCTGATACACAACTTCGATAAACTGTGTCTCTCTAATTCTAGCATACAGAACTCCCATAAGCTGCGTCTCCTACACACAGCAGACAGAAAACCCGCCTATAGCAAATGTCTTATTCCAGCCTCAGAAATCCAGTATACAGCTCCTCTCTACAAGGATAGAGAACTCCGGTAAACGGCTTCTCCCTACATCCAGGTAGCAGAGCTCCCATAACCAGCTTCTCCTACACTCAGAATACAGAAATCCCAATTACTGTGTATGCCTCTTGCCAGGCTACAGAACTCTTGGAAACAGCTTATCTCTACACGCACATACAGAACTCTGGTAAACTGTGTCTCACTACATGCACGATAGAGAACTCCCATAAGCTGCGTCTGATACACTCAGCATACAGAAAACCCGTGTATAGCGAATACCTGCTCATAGGCTCCAGAACTCTTGGAAACAGCTTCTCTCTACACTCAACATACAAAACTTGGAAACTGCTTCAGAACTGCGGTAAGCTGCGTCTTCTACACACAGCATACAGTAAACCCACATATAGCGAATAACTATGCCCAGGCTACCGAAATCTTAGAAACAGCTTCACTCTACACTGCATACGGAACTCCTGGATACCATATGTCACTACATTAGGTTATGGAACTCGCGTAAGCTGCGTCTCCTACACACAGCAGAAAGAAAGCCCACATATAGCGAATGCCTAATTCCAGGCTACAGAAATCCAGTAAAGAGCTTCTCCCTACACCCTGATACAGAACTTCGGTAAACTGTGTCTCTCTAATTCTAGGTTACAGAACTCCCATGAGCTGCGTCTGCTGCACCCAGACTACAGGAATTCCATATACAGCGTATGCCTAGGCTCAGACTACAGAACTCTTGGACACAGCATCTCTCTACATTCAACATACAGAACTACTGGAAACTGCATCTCTCTAGACCAATGTTACAGAACTCCCATAAGCTGTGTCTCCTACACACAGCAGACAGAAAACCTGCATATAGCAAATGTCTTATTCCAGCCTCAGAAATCCAATAAACACATTTCCCTACATCCTGATACAGAACTTCGGTAAACTGTGTCTCTCTAATTCTAGGATACAGAACTCCCATAAGCTGCATCTCCTACACTCAGCATAGAGAAAACACGCAAATTGCGCATGCCTAATTCCAGGCCACAGAACCCTTGGAAACAGCTTCTCTCTACAATCAACATACAAAACTCTTGGAAACTGCATCTCTCTAGACCAATGTTACAGAACTCCCATAAGCTGCGTCTCCTACACACAGCAGAAAGAAAACTCGCATATAGCGAATGCCTAATTCCAGGCTACAGAGATCCCGTAAACAGCTTCTCCCTACACCCTTATAAGAACTTCGGTAAACTGTGTCTCTCTAATTCTACATTACAGAACTCCCATAAGCTGTGTCTGCTGCACCCAGGCTACAGCAATTCCATATACAGAATATGCCTACGCTCAGACTACAGAACACTTGCACAGCTTCTCTCTACATTCAACATACAGAACTACTGGAACCTGCATCTCTCTAACCAATGTTACAGAACTCCCATAAGCTGTGTCTCCTACACACATTGACAGAAAACCCGCCTATAGCAAATGTCTTACTCCAACCTCAGACCCAATAAACCCCTTCTCCCTACATCCTGATACAGAACTTCAATAAAATGTGTCTCAATAATTCTAGGTTACAGAACTCCCATATGCTGCGTCTCCTGCACTCTGGCTACAGGAATTCCATATACAGCGTATGCCTAGGCTCAGACTACAGAACTCTTGGACACAGCTTCTCTCTACATTCAACATACAGAACTACTGGAAACTGCATCTCTCTAGACCAATGTTACAGAACTCCCATAAGCTGTGTCTCCTACACACAGCAGACAGAAAACCTGCATATACAAATGCCTAATTCAAGGCTACAGAAATCCAGTTAACAGCTTCTCCCTACACCCTGATACAGAACTTCGGTAAACTGTGTCTCTCTAATTCTAGGTTACAGAACTCCCATAAGCTGCATCTGCTGCACCCAGGCTACAGCAATTCCATATACAGTGTATGCCTACACTCAGACGACAGAACTCCTGGACACAGCTTCATTCTACATTCAACATACAGAACTACTGGAAACTGCATCTCTCTAGACCAATGTTACAGAACTCCCATAAGCTGTGTCTCCTACACACATTGACAGAAAACCCGCCTATAGCAAATGTCTTATTCCAACCTCAGAAATCCAATAAACACCTTCTCCCTACATCCTGTACAGAACTTCAATAAAATGTGTCTCTCTAATTCTAGGTTACAGAACTCCCATAAGCTGCGTCTGCTGCACCCAGGCTACAGGAATTCCATATACAGCGTATGCCTAGGCTCAGACTACAGAACTCTTGGACACAGCATCTCCCTACATTCAACATACAGAAGTACTGGAAACTGCATCTCTCTAGACCAATGATACAGAACTCCCATAAGCTCTGTCTCCTACACACAGCAGACAGAAAACCTGCATATAGCAAATGTCTTATTCCAGCCTCAGAAATCCAATAAACACCTTCTCGCTACATCCTGATACACAACTTCGATAAACTGTGTCTCTCTAATTCTAGGATACAGAACTCCCATAAGCTGCGTCTCCTACACACAGCAGACAGAAAACCCGCCTATAGCAAATGTCTTATTCCAGCCTCAGAAATCCAGTAAACAGCTCCTCTCTACAAGGATAGAGAACTCCGGTAAACGGCTTCTCCCTACATCCAGGTAGCAGAGCTCCCATAACCAGCTTCTCCTACACTCAGAATACAGAAATCCCAATTACTGTGTATGCCTCTTGCCAGGCTACAGAACTCTTGGAAACAGCTTATCTCTACACGCACATACAGAACTCTGGTAAACTGTGTCTCACTACATGCACGATAGAGAACTCCCATAAGCTGCGTCTGATACACTCAGCATACAGAAAACCCGCGTATAGCGAATACCTGCTCATAGGCTCCAGAACTCTTGGAAACAGCTTCTCTCTACACTCAACATACAAAACTTGGAAACTGCTTCAGAACTGCGGTAAGCTGCGTCTTCTACACACAGCATACAGTAAACCCACATATAGCGAATAACTATGCCCAGGCTACCGAAATCTTAGAAACAGCTTCACTCTACACTGCATACGGAACTCCTGGATACCATATGTCACTACATTAGGTTATGGAACTCGCGTAAGCTGCGTCTCCTACACACAGCAGACAGAAAGCCCACATATAGCGAATGCCTAATTCCAGGCTACAGAAATCCAGTAAAGAGCTTCTCCCTACACCCTGATACAGAACTTCGGTAAACTGTGTCTCTCTAATTCTAGGTTACAGAACTCCCATAAGCTGCGTCTGCTGCACCCAGACTACAGGAATTCCATATACAGCGTATGCCTAGGCTCAGACTACAGAACTCTTGGACACAGCATCTCTCTACATTCAACATACAGAACTACTGGAAACTGCATCTCTCTAGACCAATGTTACAGAACTCCCATAAGCTGTGTCTCCTACACACAGCAGACAGAAAACCTGCATATAGCAAATGTCTTATTCCAGCCTCAGAAATCCAATAAACACATTTCCCTACATCCTGATACAGAACTTCGGTAAACTGTGTCTCTCTAATTCTAGGATACAGAACTCCCATAAGCTGCATCTCCTACACTCAGCATAGAGAAAACACGCAAATCGCGCATGCCTAATTCCAGGCCACAGAACCCTTGGAAACAGCTTCTCTCTACAATCAACATACAAAACTCTTGGAAACTGCATCTCTCTAGACCAATGTTACAGAACTCCCATAAGCTGCGTCTCCTACACACAGCAGAAAGAAAACTCGCATATAGCGAATGCCTAATTCCAGGCTACAGAGATCCCGTAAACAGCTTCTCCCTACACCCTTATAAGAACTTCGGTAAACTGTGTCTCTCTAATTCTAGGTTACAGAACTCCCATAAGCTGCGTCTGCTGCACCCAGGCTGCAGCAATTCCATATACAGAATATGCCTACGCTCAGACTACAGAACTCTTGGACACAGCTTCTCTCTACATTCAACATACAGAACTACTGGAACCTGCATCTCTCTAACCAATGTTACAGAACTCCCATAAGCTGTGTCTCCTACACACATTGACAGAAAACCCGCCTATAGCAAATGTCTTACTCCAACCTCAGAAACCCAATAAACCCCTTCTCCCTACATCCTGATACAGAACTTCAATAAAATGTGTCTCAATAATTCTAGGTTACAGAACTCCCATATGCTGCGTCTACTGCACTCTGGCTACAGGAATTCCATATACAGCGTATGCCTAGGCTCAGACTACAGAACTCTTGGACACAGCTTCTCTCTACATTCAACATACAGAACTACTGGAAACTGCATCTCTCTAGACCAATGTTACAGAACTCCCATAATCTGTGTCTCCTACACACAGCAGACAGAAAACCTGCATATACAAATGCCTAATTCAAGGCTACAGAAATCCAGTAAACAGCTTCTCCCTACACCCTGATACAGAACTTCGGTAAACTGTGTCTCTCTAATTCTAGGTTACAGAACTCCCATAAGCTGCATCTGCTGTACCCAAGCTACAGCAATTCCATATACAGTGTATGCCTACACTCAGACTACAGAACTCTTGGACACAGCTTCATTCTACATTCAACATACAGAACTACTGGAAACTGCATCTCTCTAGACCAATGTTACAGAACTCCCATAAGCTGTGTCTCCTACACACATTGACAGAAAACCCGCCTATAGCAAATGTCTTATTCCAACCTCAGAAATCCAATAAACACCTTCTCCCTACATCCTGTACAGAACTTCAATAAAATGTGTCTCTCTAATTCTAGGTTACAGAACTCCCATAAGCTGCGTCTGCTGCACCCAGGCTACAGGACTTCCATATACAGCGTATGCCTAGGCTCAGACTACAGAACTCTTGGACACAGCATCTCCCTACATTCAACATACAGAAGTACTGGAAACTGCATCTCTCTAGACCAATGATACAGAACTCCCATAAGCTCTGTCTCCTACACACAGCAGACAGAAAACCTGCATATAGCAAATGTCTTATTCCAGCCTCAGAAATCCAATAAACACCTTCTCGCTACATCCTGATACACAACTTCGATAAACTGTGTCTCTCTAATTCTAGGATACAGAACTCCCATAAGCTGCGTCTCCTACACACAGCAGACAGAAAACCCGCCTATAGCAAATGTCTTATTCCAGCCTCAGAAATCCAGTAAACAGCTCCTCTCTACAAGGATAGAGAACTCCGGTAAACGGCTTCTCCCTACATCCAGGTAGCAGAGCTCCCATAACCAGCTTCTCCTACACTCAGAATACAGAAATCCCAATTACTGTGTATGCCTCTTGCCAGGCTACAGAACTCTTGGAAACAGCTTATCTCTACACGCACATACAGAACTCTGGTAAACTGTGTCTCACTACATGCACGATAGAGAACTCCCATAAGCTGCGTCTGATACACTCAGCATACAGAAAACCCGCGTATAGCGAATACCTGCTCATAGGCTCCAGAACTCTTGGAAACAGCTTCTCTCTACACTCAACATACAAAACTTGGAAACTGCTTCAGAACTGCGGTAAGCTGCGTCTTCTACACACAGCATACAGTAAACCCACATATAGCGAATAACTATGCCCAGGCTACCGAAATCTTAGAAACAGCTTCACTCTACACTGCATACGGAACTCCTGGATACCATATGTCACTACATTAGGTTATGGAACTCGCGTAAGCTGCGTCTCCTACACACAGCAGACAGAAAGCCCACATATAGCGAATGCCTAATTCCAGGCTACAGAAATCCAGTAAAGAGCTTCTCCCTACACCCTGATACAGAACTTCGGTAAACTGTGTCTCTCTAATTCTAGGTTACAGAACTCCCATAAGCTGCGTCTGCTGCACCCAGACTACAGGAATTCCATATACAGCGTATGCCTAGGCTCAGACTACAGAACTCTTGGACACAGCATCTCTCTACATTCAACATACAGAACTACTGGAAACTGCATCTCTCTAGACCAATGTTACAGAACTCCCATAAGCTGTGTCTCCTACACACAGCAGACAGAAAACCTGCATATAGCAAATGTCTTATTCCAGCCTCAGAAATCCAATAAACACATTTCCCTACATCCTGATACAGAATTTCGGTAAACTGTGTCTCTCTAATTCTAGGATACAGAACTCCCATAAGCTGCATCTCCTACACTCAGCATAGAGAAAACACGCAAATCGCGCATGCCTAATTCCAGGCCACAGAACCCTTGGAAACAGCTTCTCTCTACAATCAACATACAAAACTCTTGGAAACTGCATCTCTCTAGACCAATGTTACAGAACTCCCATAAGCTGCGTCTCCTACACACAGCAGAAAGAAAACTCGCATATAGCGAATGCCTAATTCCAGGCTACAGAGATCCCGTAAACAGCTTCTCCCTACACCCTTATAAGAACTTCGGTAAACTGTGTCTCTCTAATTCTAGGTTACAGAACTCCCATAAGCTGCGTCTGCTGCACCCAGGCTACAGCAATTCCATATACAGAATATGCCTACGCTCAGACTACAGAACTCTTGGACACAGCTTCTCTCTACATTCAACATACAGAACTACTGGAACCTGCATCTCTCTAACCAATGTTACAGAACTCCCATAAGCTGTGTCTCCTACACACATTGACAGAAAACCCGCCTATAGCAAATGTCTTACTCCAACCTCAGAAACCCAATAAACCCCTTCTCCCTACATCCTGATACAGAACTTCAATAAAATGTGTCTCAATAATTCTAGGTTACAGAACTCCCATATGCTGCGTCTGCTGCACTCTGGCTACAGGAATTCCATATACAGCGTATGCCTAGGCTCAGACTACAGAACTCTTGGACACAGCTTCTCTCTACATTCAACATACAGAACTACTGGAAACTGCATCTCTCTAGACCAATGTTACAGAACTCCCATAAGCTGTGTCTCCTACACACAGCAGACAGAAAACCTGCATATACAAATGCCTAATTCAAGGCTACAGAAATCCAGTAAACAGCTTCTCCCTACACCCTGATACAGAACTTCGGTAAACTGTGTCTCTCTAATTCTAGGTTACAGAACTCCCATAAGCTGCATCTGCTGTACCCAGGCTACAGCAATTCCATATACAGTGTATGCCTACACTCAGACTACAGAACTCTTGGACACAGCTTCATTCTACATTCAACATACAGAACTACTGGAAACTGCATCTCTCTTGACCAATGTTACAGAACTCCCATAAGCTGTGTCTCCTACACACATTGACAGAAACCCCGCCTATAGCAAATGTCTTATTCCAACCTCAGAAATCCAATAAACACCTTCTCCCTACATCCTGTACAGAACTTCAATAAAATGTGTCTCTCTAATTCTAGGTTACAGAACTCCCATAAGCTGCGTCTGCTGCACCCAGGCTACAGGACTTCCATATACAGCGTATGCCTAGGCTCAGACTACAGAACTCTTGGACACAGCATCTCCCTACATTCAACATACAGAAGTACTGGAAACTGCATCTCTCTAGACCAATGATACAGAACTCCCATAAGCTCTGTCTCCTACACACAGCAGACAGAAAACCTGCATATAGCAAATGTCTTATTCCAGCCTCAGAAATCCAATAAACACCTTCTCGCTACATCCTGATACACAACTTCGATAAACTGTGTCTCTCTAATTCTAGGATACAGAACTCCCATAAGCTGCGTCTCCTACACACAGCAGACAGAAAACCCGCCTATAGCAAATGTCTTATTCCAGCCTCAGAAATCCAGTAAACAGCTCCTCTCTACAAGGATAGAGAACTCCGGTAAACTGCTTCTCCCTACATCCAGGTAGCAGAGCTCCCATAACCAGCTTCTCCTACACTCAGAATACAGAAATCCCAATTACTGTGTATGCCTCTTGCCAGGCTACAGAACTCTTGGAAGCAGCTTATCTCTACACGCACATACAGAACTCTGGTAAACTGTGTCTCACTACATGCACGATAGAGAACTCCCATAAGCTGCGTCTGATACACTCAGCATACAGAAAACCCGCGTATAGCGAATACCTGCTCATAGGCTCCAGAACTCTTGGAAACAGCTTCTCTCTACACTCAACATACAAAACTTGGAAACTGCTTCAGAACTGCGGTAAGCTGCGTCTTCTACACACAGCATACAGTAAACCCACATATAGCGAATAACTATGCCCAGGCTACCGAAATCTTAGAAACAGCTTCACTCTACACTGCATACGGAACTCCTGGATACCATATGTCACTACATTAGGTTATGGAACTCGCGTAAGCTGCGTCTCCTACACACAGCAGACAGAAAGCCCACATATAGCGAATGCCTAATTCCAGGCTACAGAAATCCAGTAAAGAGCTTCTCCCTACACCCTGATACAGAACTTCGGTAAACTGTGTCTCTCTAATTCTAGGTTACAGAACTCCCATAAGCTGCGTCTGCTGCACCCAGACTACAGGAATTCCATATACAGCGTATGCCTAGGCTCAGACTACAGAACTCTTGGACACAGCATCTCTCTACATTCAACATACAGAACTACTGGAAACTGCATCTCTCTAGACCAATGTTACAGAACTCCCATAAGCTGTGTCTCCTACACACAGCAGACAGAAAACCTGCATATAGCAAATGTCTTATTCCAGCCTCAGAAATCCAATAAACACATTTCCCTACATCCTGATACAGAACTTCGGTAAACTGTGTCTCTCTAATTCTAGGATACAGAACTCCCATAAGCTGCATCTCCTACACTCAGCATAGAGAAAACACGCAAATCGCGCATGCCTAATTCCAGGCCACAGAACCCTTGGAAACAGCTTCTCTCTACAATCAACATACAAAACTCTTGGAAACTGCATCTCTCTAGACCAATGTTACAGAACTCCCATAAGCTGCGTCTCCTACACACAGCAGAAAGAAAACTCGCATATAGCGAATGCCTAATTCCAGGCTACAGAGATCCCGTAAACAGCTTCTCCCTACACCCTTATAAGAACTTCGGTAAACTGTGTCTCTCTAATTCTAGGTTACAGAACTCCCATAAGCTGCGTCTGCTGCACCCAGGCTGCAGCAATTCCATATACAGAATATGCCTACGCTCAGACTACAGAACTCTTGGACACAGCTTCTCTCTACATTCAACATACAGAACTACTGGAACCTGCATCTCTCTAACCAATGTTACAGAACTCCCATAAGCTGTGTCTCCTACACACATTGACAGAAAACCCGCCTATAGCAAATGTCTTACTCCAACCTCAGAAACCCAATAAACACCTTCTCCCTACATCCTGATACAGAACTTCAATAAAATGTGTCTCAATAATTCTAGGTTACAGAACTCCCATATGCTGCGTCTGCTGCACTCTGGCTACAGGAATTCCATATACAGCGTATGCCTAGGCTCAGACTACAGAACTCTTGGACACAGCTTCTCTCTACATTCAACATACAGAACTACTGGAAACTGCATCTCTCTAGACCAATGTTACAGAACTCCCATAAGCTGTGTCTCCTACACACAGCAGACAGAAAACCTGCATATACAAATGCCTAATTCAAGGCTACAGAAATCCAGTAAACAGCTTCTCCCTACACCCTGATACAGAACTTCGGTAAACTGTGTCTCTCTAATTCTAGGTTACAGAACTCCCATAAGCTGCATCTGCTGTACCCAAGCTACAGCAATTCCATATACAGTGTATGCCTACACTCAGACTACAGAACTCTTGGACACAGCTTCATTCTACATTCAACATACAGAACTACTGGAAACTGCATCTCTCTAGACCAATGTTACAGAACTCCCATAAGCTGTGTCTCCTACACACATTGACAGAAAACCCGCCTATAGCAAATGTCTTATTCCAACCTCAGAAATCCAATAAACACCTTCTCCCTACATCCTGTACAGAACTTCAATAAAATGTGTCTCTCTAATTCTAGGTTACAGAACTCCCATAAGCTGTGTCTGCTGCACCCAGGCTACAGGACTTCCATATACAGCGTATGCCTAGGCTCAGACTACAGAACTCTTGGACACAGCATCTCCCTACATTCAACATACAGAAGTACTGGAAACTGCATCTCTCTAGACCAATGATACAGAACTCCCATAAGCTCTGTCTCCTACACAGCAGACAGAAAACCTGCATATAGCAAATGTCTTATTCCAGCCTCAGAAATCCAATAAAAACCTTCTCGCTACATCCTGATACACAACTTCGATAAACTGTGTCTCTCTAATTCTAGGATACAGAACTCCCATAAGCTGCGTCTCCTACACACAGCAGACAGAAAACCCGCCTATAGCAAATGTCTTATTCCAGCCTCAGAAATCCAGTAAACAGCTCCTCTCTACAAGGATAGAGAACTCCGGTAAACGGCTTCTCCCTACATCCAGGTAGCAGAGCTCCCATAACCAGCTTCTCCTACACTCAGAATACAGAAATCCCAATTACTGTGTATGCCTCTTGCCAGGCTACAGAACTCTTGGAAACAGCTTATCTCTACACGCACATACAGAACTCTGGTAAACTGTGTCTCACTACATGCACGATAGAGAACTCCCATAAGCTGCGTCTGATACACTCAGCATACAGAAAACCCGCGTATAGCGAATACCTGCTCATAGGCTCCAGAACTCTTGGAAACAGCTTCTCTCTACACTCAACATACAAAACTTGGAAACTGCTTCAGAACTGCGGTAAGCTGCGTCTTCTACACACAGCATACAGTAAACCCACATATAGCGAATAACTATGCCCAGGCTACCGAAATCTTAGAAACAGCTTCACTCTACACTGCATACGGAACTCCTGGATACCATATGTCACTACATTAGGTTATGGAACTCGCGTAAGCTGCGTCTCCTACACACAGCAGACAGAAAGCCCACATATAGCGAATGCCTAATTCCAGGCTACAGAAATCCAGTAAAGAGCTTCTCCCTACACCCTGATACAGAACTTCGGTAAACTGTGTCTCTCTAATTCTAGGTTACAGAACTCCCATAAGCTGCGTCTGCTGCACCCAGACTACAGGAATTCCATATACAGCGTATGCCTAGGCTCAGACTACAGAACTCTTGGACACAGCATCTCTCTACATTCAACATACAGAACTACTGGAAACTGCATCTCTCTAGACCAATGTTACAGAACTCCCATAAGCTGTGTCTCCTACACACAGCAGACAGAAAACCTGCATATAGCAAATGTCTTATTCCAGCCTCAGAAATCCAATAAACACATTTCCCTACATCCTGATACAGAATTTCGGTAAACTGTGTCTCTCTAATTCTAGGATACAGAACTCCCATAAGCTGCATCTCCTACACTCAGCATAGAGAAAACACGCAAATCGCGCATGCCTAATTCCAGGCCACAGAACCCTTGGAAACAGCTTCTCTCTACAATCAACATACAAAACTCTTGGAAACTGCATCTCTCTAGACCAATGTTACAGAACTCCCATAAGCTGCGTCTCCTACACACAGCAGAAAGAAAACTCGCATATAGCGAATGCCTAATTCCAGGCTACAGAGATCCCGTAAACAGCTTCTCCCTACACCCTTATAAGAACTTCGGTAAACTGTGTCTCTCTAATTCTAGGTTACAGAACTCCCATAAGCTGCGTCTGCTGCACCCAGGCTACAGCAATTCCATATACAGAATATGCCTACGCTCAGACTACAGAACTCTTGGACACAGCTTCTCTCTACATTCAACATACAGAACTACTGGAACCTGCATCTCTCTAACCAATGTTACAGAACTCCCATAAGCTGTGTCTCCTACACACATTGACAGAAAACCCGCCTATAGCAAATGTCTTACTCCAACCTCAGAAACCCAATAAACCTCTTCTCCCTACATCCTGATACAGAACTTCAATAAAATGTGTCTCAATAATTCTAGGTTACAGAACTCCCATATGCTGCGTCTGCTGCACTCTGGCTACAGGAATTCCATATACAGCGTATGCCTAGGCTCAGACTACAGAACTCTTGGACACAGCTTCTCTCTACATTCAACATACAGAACTACTGGAAACTGCATCTCTCTAGACCAATGTTACAGAACTCCCATAAGCTGTGTCTCCTACACACAGCAGACAGAAAACCTGCATATACAAATGCCTAATTCAAGGCTACAGAAATCCAGTAAACAGCTTCTCCCTACACCCTGATACAGAACTTCGGTAAACTGTGTCTCTCTAATTCTAGGTTACAGAACTCCCATAAGCTGCATCTGCTGTACCCAGGCTACAGCAATTCCATATACAGTGTATGCCTACACTCAGACTACAGAACTCTTGGACACAGATTCATTCTACATTCAACATACAGAACTACTGGAAACTGCATCTCTCTTGACCAATGTTACAGAACTCCCATAAGCTGTGTCTCCTACACACATTGACAGAAAACCCGCCTATAGCAAATGTCTTATTCCAACCTCAGAAATCCAATAAACACCTTCTCCCTACATCCTGTACAGAACTTCAATAAAATGTGTCTCTCTAATTCTAGGTTACAGAACTCCCATAAGCTGCGTCTGCTGCACCCAGGCTACAGGAATTCCATATACAGCGTATGCCTAGGCTCAGACTACAGAACTCTTGGACACAGCATCTCCCTACATTCAACATACAGAAGTACTGGAAACTGCATCTCTCTAGACCAATGATACAGAACTCCCATAAGCTCTGTCTCCTACACACAGCAGACAGAAAACCTGCATATAGCAAATGTCTTATTCCAGCCTCAGAAATCCAATAAACACCTTCTCGCTACATCCTGATACACAACTTCGATAAACTGTGTCTCTCTAATTCTAGGATACAGAACTCCCATAAGCTGCGTCTCCTACACACAGCAGACAGAAAACCCGCCTATAGCAAATGTCTTATTCCAGCCTCAGAAATCCAGTAAACAGCTCCTCTCTACAAGGATAGAGAACTCCGGTAAACGGCTTCTCCCTACATCCAGGTAGCAGAGCTCCCATAACCAGCTTCTCCTACACTCAGAATACAGAAATCCCAATTACTGTGTATGCCTCTTGCCAGGCTACAGAACTCTTGGAAACAGCTTATCTCTACACGCACATACAGAACTCTGGTAAACTGTGTCTCACTACATGCACGATAGAGAACTCCCATAAGCTGCGTCTGATACACTCAGCATACAGAAAACCCGCGTATAGCGAATACCTGCTCATAGGCTCCAGAACTCTTGGAAACAGCTTCTCTCTACACTCAACATACAAAACTTGGAAACTGCTTCAGAACTGCGGTAAGCTGCGTCTTCTACACACAGCATACAGTAAACCCACATATAGCGAATAACTATGCCCAGGCTACCGAAATCTTAGAAACAGCTTCACTCTACACTGCATACGGAACTCCTGGATACCATATGTCACTACATTAGGTTATGGAACTCGCGTAAGCTGCGTCTCCTACACACAGCAGACAGAAAGCCCACATATAGCGAATGCCTAATTCCAGGCTACAGAAATCCAGTAAAGAGCTTCTCCCTACACCCTGATACAGAACTTCGGTAAACTGTGTCTCTCTAATTCTAGGTTACAGAACTCCCATAAGCTGCGTCTGCTGCACCCAGACTACAGGAATTCCATATACAGCGTATGCCTAGGCTCAGACTACAGAACTCTTGGACACAGCATCTCTCTACATTCAACATACAGAACTACTGGAAACTGCATCTCTCTAGACCAATGTTACAGAACTCCCATAAGCTGTGTCTCCTACACACAGCAGACAGAAAACCTGCATATAGCAAATGTCTTATTCCAGCCTCAGAAATCCAATAAACACATTTCCCTACATCCTGATACAGAATTTCGGTAAACTGTGTCTCTCTAATTCTAGGATACAGAACTCCCATAAGCTGCATCTCCTACACTCAGCATAGAGAAAACACGCAAATCGCGCATGCCTAATTCCAGGCCACAGAACCCTTGGAAACAGCTTCTCTCTACAATCAACATACAAAACTCTTGGAAACTGCATCTCTCTAGACCAATGTTACAGAACTCCCATAAGCTGCGTCTCCTACACACAGCAGAAAGAAAACTCGCATATAGCGAATGCCTAATTCCAGGCTACAGAGATCCCGTAAACAGCTTCTCCCTACACCCTTATAAGAACTTCGGTAAACTGTGTCTCTCTAATTCTAGGTTACAGAACTCCCATAAGCTGCGTCTGCTGCACCCAGGCTGCAGCAATTCCATATACAGAATATGCCTACGCTCAGACTACAGAACTCTTGGACACAGCTTCTCTCTACATTCAACATACAGAACTACTGGAACCTGCATCTCTCTAACCAATGTTAAAGAACTCCCATAAGCTGTGTCTCCTACACACATTGACAGAAAACCCGCCTATAGCAAATGTCTTACTCCAACCTCAGAAACCCAATAAACACCTTCTCCCTACATCCTGATACAGAACTTCAATAAAATGTGTCTCAATAATTCTAAGTTACAGAGCTCCCATATGCTGCGTCTGTTGCACTCTGGCTACAGGAATTCCATATACAGCGTATGCCTAGGCTCAGACTACAGAACTCTTGGACACAGCCTCTCTCTACATTCAACATACAGAACTACTGGAAACTGCATCTCTCTAGACCAATGTTACAAAACTCCCATAAGCTGTGTCTCCTACACACAGCAGACAGAAAACCTGCATATACAAATGCCTAATTCAAGGCTACAGAAATCCAGTAAACAGCTTCTCCCTACACCCTGATACAGAACTTCGGTAAACTGTGTCTCTCTAATTCTAGGTTACAGAACTCCCATAAGCTGCATCTGCTGTACCCAGGCTACAGCAATTCCATATACAGTGTATGCCTACACTCAGACTACAGAACTCTTGGACACAGCTTCATTCTACATTCAACATACAGAACTACTGGAAACTGCATCTCTCTAGACCAATGTTACAGAACTCCCATAAGCTGTGTCTCCTACACACATTGACAGAAAACCCGCCTATAGCAAATGTCTTATTCCAACCTCAGAAATCCAATAAACACCTTCTCCCTACATCCTGTACAGAACTTCAATAAAATGTGTCTCTCTAATTCTAGGTTACAGAACTCCCATAAGCTGCGTCTGCTGCACCCAGGCTACAGGAATTCCATATACAGCGTATGCCTAGGCTCAGACTACAGAACTCTTGGACACAGCATCTCTCTACATTCAACATACAGAAGTACTGGAAACTGCATATCTCTAGACCAATGATACAGAACTCCCATAAGCTCTGTCTCCTACACACAGCAGACAGAAAACCTGCATATAGCAAATGTCTTATTCCAGCCTCAGAAATCCAATAAACACATTTCCCTACATCCTGATACAGAACTTCGGTAAACTGTGTCTCTCTAATTCTAGGATACAGAACTCCCATAAGCTGCATCTCCTACACTCAGCATAGAGAAAACACGCAAATCGCGCATGCCTAATTCCAGGCCACAGAACCCTTGGAAACAGCTTCTCTCTACAATCAACATACAAAACTCTTGGAAACTGCATCTCTCTAGACCAATGTTACAGAACTCCCATAAGCTGCGTCTCCTACACACAGCAGAAAGAAAACTCGCATATAGCGAATGCCTAATTCCAGGCTACAGAGATCCCGTAAACAGCTTCTCCCTACACCCTTATAAGAACTTCGGTAAACTGTGTCTCTCTAATTCTAGGTTACAGAACTCCGATAAGCTGCGTCTGCTGCACCCAGGCTACAGCAATTCCATATACAGAATATGCCTACACTCAGACTACAGAACTCTTGGACACAGCTTCTCTCTACATTCAACAAACAGAACTACTGGAACCTGCATCTCTCTAACCAATGTTACAGAACTCCCATAAGCTGTGTCTCCTACACACATTGACAGAAAACCCGCCTATAGCAAATGTCTTACTCCAACCTCAGAAACCCAATAAACACCTTCTCCCTACATCCTGATACAGAACTTCAATAAAATGTGTCTCAATAATTCTAGGTTACAGAACTCCCATATGCTGCGTCTGCTGCACTCTGGCTACAGGAATTCCATATACAGCGTATGCCTAGGCTCAGACTACAGAACTCTTGGACACAGCTTCTCTCTACATTCAACATACAGAACTACTGGAAACTGCATTTCTCTAGACCAATGTTACAGAACTCCCATAAGCTGTGTCTCCTACACACAGCAGACAGAAAACCTGCATATACAAATGCCTAATTCAAGGCTACAGAAATCCAGTAAACAGCTTCTCCCTACACCCTGATACAGAACTTCGGTAAACTGTGTCTCTCTAATTCTAGGTTACAGAACTCCCATAAGCTGCATCTGCTGTACCCAGGCTACAGCAATTCCATATACAGTGTATGCCTACACTCAGACTACAGAACTCTTGGACACAGCTTCATTCTACATTCAACATACAGAACTACTGGAAACTGCATCTCTCTAGACCAATGTTACGGAACTCCCATAAGCTGTGTCTCCTACACACATTGACAGAAAACCCGCCTATAGCAAATGTCTTATTCCAACCTCAGAAATCCAATAAACACCTTCTCCCTACATCCTGTACAGAACTTCAATAAAATGTGTCTCTCTAATTCTAGGTTACAGAACTCCCATAAGCTGCATCTGCTGCACCCAGGCTACAGGACTTCCATATACAGCGTATGCCTAGGCTCAGACTACAGAACTCTTGGACACAGCATCTCCCTACATTCAACATACAGAAGTACTGGAAACTGCATCTCTCTAGACCAATGATACAGAACTCCCATAAGCTCTGTCTCCTACACACAGCAGACAGAAAACCTGCATATAGCAAATGTCTTATTCCAGCCTCAGAAATCCAATAAAAACCTTCTCGCTACATCCTGATACACAACTTCGATAAACTGTGTCTCTCTAATTCTAGGATACAGAACTCCCATAAGCTGCGTCTCCTACACACAGCAGACAGAAAACCCACCTATAGCAAATGTCTTATTCCAGCCTCAGAAATCCAGTAAACAGCTCCTCTCTACAAGGATAGAGAACTCCGGTAAACGGCTTCTCCCTACATCCAGGTAGCAGAGCTCCCATAACCAGCTTCTCCTACACTCAGAATACAGAAATCCCAATTACTGTGTATGCCTCTTGCCAGGCTACAGAACTCTTGGAAACAGCTTATCTCTACACGCACATACAGAACTCTGGTAAACTGTGTCTCACTACATGCATGATAGAGAACTCCCATAAGCTGCGTCTGATACACTCAGCATACAGAAAACCCGCGTATAGCGAATACCTGCTCATAGGCTCCAGAACTCTTGGAAACAGCTTCTCTCTACACTCAACATACAAAACTTGGAAACTGCTTCAGAACTGCGGTAAGCTGCGTCTTCTACACACAGCATACAGTAAACCCACATATAGCGAATAACTATGCCCAGGCTACCGAAATCTTAGAAACAGCTTCACTCTACACTGCATACGGAACTCCTGGATACCATATGTCACTACATTAGGTTATGGAACTCGCGTAAGCTGCGTCTCCTACACACAGCAGACAGAAAGCCCACATATAGCGAATGCCTAATTCCAGGCTACAGAAATCCAGTAAAGAGCTTCTCCCTACACCCTGATACAGAACTTCGGTAAACTGTGTCTCTCTAATTCTAGGTTACAGAACTCCCATAAGCTGCGTCTGCTGCACCCAGACTACAGGAATTCCATATACAGCGTATGCCTAGGCTCAGACTACAGAATTCTTGGACACAGCATCTCTCTACATTCAACATACAGAACTACTGGAAACTGCATCTCTCTAGACCAATGTTACAGAACTCCCATAAGCTGTGTCTCCTACACACAGCAGACAGAAAACCTGCATATAGCAAATGTCTTATTCCAGCCTCAGAAATTCAATAAACACATTTCCCTATATCCTGATACAGAACTTCGGTAAACTGTGTCTCTCTAATTCTAGGATACAGAACTCCCATAAGCTGCATCTCCTACACTCAGCATAGAGAAAACACGCAAATCGTGCATGCCTAATTCCAGGCCACAGAACCCTTGGAAACAGCTTCTCTCTACAATCAACATACAAAACTCTTGGAAACTGCATCTCTCTAGACCAATGTTACAGAACTCCCATAAGCTGCGTCTCCTACACACAGCAGAAAGAAAACTCGCATATAGCGAATGCCTAATTCCAGGCTACAGAGATCCCGTAAACAGCTTCTCCCTACACCCTTATAAGAACTCCCTACATCCTGATACAGAACTTCAATAAAATGTGTCTCAATAATTCTAGGTTACAGAACTCCCATATGCTGCGTCTGCTGCACTCTGGCTACAGGAATTCCATATACAGCGTATGCCTAGGCTCAGACTACAGAACTCTTGGACACAGCTTCTCTCTACATTCAACATACAGAACTACTGGAAACTGCATCTCTCTAGACCAATGTTACAGAACTCCCATAAGCTGCGTCTCCTACACACAGCAGACAGAAAACCTGCATATACAAATGCCTAATTCAAGGCTACAGAAATCCAGTAAACAGCTTCTCCCTACACCCTGATACAGAACTTCGGTAAACTGTGTCTCTCTAATTCTAGGTTACAGAACTCCCATAAGCTGCGTGTGCTGCACCCAGGCTACAGCAATTCCATATACAGAATATGCCTACGCTCAGACTACAGAACTCTTGGACACAGCTTCTCTCTACATTCAACATACAGAACTACTGGAACCTGCATCTCTCTAACCAATGTTACAGAACTCCCATAAGCTGTGTCTCCTACACACATTGACAGAAAACCCGCCTATAGCAAATGTCTTACTCCAACCTCAGAAACCCAATAAACACCTTCTCCCTACATCCTGATACAGAACTTCAATAAAATGTGTCTCAATAATTCTAGGTTACAGAACTCCCATATGCTGCGTCTGCTGCACTCTGGCTACAGGAATTCCATATACAGCGTATGCCTAGGCTCAGACTACAGAACTCTTGGACACAGCTTCTCTCTACATTCAACATACAGAACTACTGGAAACTGCATCTCTCTAGACCAATGTTACAGAACTCCCATAAGCTGTGTCTACTACACACAGCAGACAGAAAACCTGCATATACAAATGCCTAATTCAAGGCTACAGAAATCCAGTAAACAGCTTCTCCCTACACCCTGATACAGAACTTCGGTAAACTCTGTCTCTCTAATTCTAGGTTACAGAACTCCCATAAGCTGCATCTGCTGTACCCAGGCTACAGCAATTCCATATACAGTGTATGCCTACACTCAGACTACAGAACTCTTGGACACAGCTTCATTCTACATTCAACATACAGAACTACTGGAAACTGCATCTCTCTAGACCAATGTTACAGAACTCCCATAAGCTGTGTCTCCTACACACATTGACAGAAAACCCGCCTATAGCAAATGTCTTATTCCAACCTCAGAAATCCAATAAACACCTTCTCCCTACATCCTGTACAGAACTTCAATAAAATGTGTCTCTCTAATTCTAGGTTACAGAACTCCCATAAGCTGCGTCTGCTGCACCCAGGCTACAGGACTTCCATATACAGCGTATGCCTAGGCTCAGACTACAGAACTCTTGGACACAGCATCTCCCTACATTCAACATACAGAAGTACTGGAAACTGCATCTCTCTAGACCAATGATACAGAACTCCCATAAGCTCTGTCTCCTACACACAGCAGACAGAAAACCTGCATATAGCAAATGTCTTATTCCAGCCTCAGAAATCCAATAAACACCTTCTCGCTACATCCTGATACACAACTTCGATAAACTGTGTCTCTCTAATTCTAGGATACAGAACTCCCATAAGCTGCGTCTCCTACACACAGCAGACAGAAAACCCGCCTATAGCAAATGTCTTATTCCAGCCTCAGAAATCCAGTAAACAGCTCCTCTCTACAAGGATAGAGAACTCCGGTAAACGGCTTCTCCCTACATCCAGGTAGCAGAGCTCCCATAACCAGCTTCTCCTACACTCAGAATACAGAAATCCCAATTACTGTGTATGCCTCTTGCCAGGCTACAGAACTCTTGGAAACAGCTTATCTCTACACGCACATACAGAACTCTGGTAAACTGTGTCTCACTACATGCACGATAGAGAACTCCCATAAGCTGCGTCTGATACACTCAGCATACAGAAAACCCGCGTATAGCGAATACCTGCTCATAGGCTCCAGAACTCTTGGAAACAGCTTCTCTCTACACTCAACATACAAAACTTGGAAACTGCTTCAGAACTGCGGTAAGCTGCGTCTTCTACACACAGCATACAGTAAACCCACATATAGCGAATAACTATGCCCAGGCTACCGAAATCTTAGAAACAGCTTCACTCTACACTGCATACGGAACTCCTGGATACCATATGTCACTACATTAGGTTATGGAACTCGCGTAAGCTGCGTCTCCTACACACAGCAGACAGAAAGCCCACATATAGCGAATGCCTAATTCCAGGCTACAGAAATCCAGTAAAGAGCTTCTCCCTACACCCTGATACAGAACTTCGGTAAACTGTGTCTCTCTAATTCTAGGTTACAGAACTCCCATAAGCTGCGTCTGCTGCACCCAGACTACAGGAATTCCATATACAGCGTATGCCTAGGCTCAGACTACAGAACTCTTGGACACAGCATCTCTCTACATTCAACATACAGAACTACTGGAAACTGCATCTCTCTAGACCAATGTTACAGAACTCCCATAAGCTGTGTCTCCTACACACAGCAGACAGAAAACCTGCATATAGCAAATGTCTTATTCCAGCCTCAGAAATCCAATAAACACATTTCCCTACATCCTGATACAGAACTTCGGTAAACTGTGTCTCTCTAATTCTAGGATACAGAACTCCCATAAGCTGCATCTCCTACACTCAGCATAGAGAAAACACGCAAATCGCGCATGCCTAATTCCAGGCCACAGAACCCTTGGAAACAGCTTCTCTCTACAATCAACATACAAAACTCTTGGAAACTGCATCTCTCTAGACCAATGTTACAGAACTCCCATAAGCTGCGTCTCCTACACACAGCAGAAAGAAAACTCGCATATAGCGAATGCCTAATTCCAGGCTACAGAGATCCCGTAAACAGCTTCTCCCTACACCCTTATAAGAACTTCGGTAAACTGTGTCTCTCTAATTCTAGGTTACAGAACTCCCATAAGCTGCGTCTGCTGCACCCAGGCTACAGCAATTCCATATACAGAATATGCCTACGCTCAGACTACAGAACTCTTGGACACAGCTTCTCTCTACATTCAACATACAGAACTACTGGAACCTGCATCTCTCTAACCAATGTTACAGAACTCCCATAAGCTGTGTCTCCTACACACATTGACAGAAAACCCGCCTATAGCAAATGTCTTACTCCAACCTCAGAAACCCAATAAACACCTTCTCCCTACATCCTGATACAGAACTTCAATAAAATGTGTCTCAATAATTCTAGGTTACAGAGCTCCCATATGCTGCGTCTGCTGCACTCTGGCTACAGGAATTCCATATACAGCGTATGCCTAGGCTCAGACTACAGAACTCTTGGACACAGCTTCTCTCTACATTCAACATACAGAACTACTGGAAACTGCATCTCTCTAGACCAATGTTACAGAACTCCCATAAGCTGTGTCTCCTACACACAGCAGACAGAAAACCTGCATATACAAATGCCTAATTCAAGGCTACAGAAATCCAATAAACAGCTTCTCCCTACACCCTGATACAGAACTTCGGTAAACTCTGTCTCTCTAATTCTAGGTTACAGAACTCCCATAAGCTGCATCTGCTGCACCCAGGCTACAGCAATTCCATATACAGTGTATGCCTACACTCAGACTACAGAACTCTTGGACACAGCTTCATTCTACATTCAACATACAGAACTACTGGAAACTGCATCTCTCTAGACCAATGTTACAGAACTCCCATAAGCTGTGTCTCCTACACACATTGACAGAAAACCCGCCTATAGCAAATGTCTTATTCCAACCTCAGAAATCCAATAAACACCTTCTCCCTACATCCTGTACAGAACTTCAATAAAATGTGTCTCTCTAATTCTAGGTTACAGAACTCCCATAAGCTGCGTCTGCTGCACCCAGGCTACAGGACTTCCATATACAGCGTATGCCTAGGCTCAGACTACAGAACTCTTGGACACAGCATCTCCCTACATTCAACATACAGAAGTACTGGAAACTGCATCTCTCTAGACCAATGATACAGAACTCCCATAAGCTCTGTCTCCTACACACAGCAGACAGAAAACCTGCATATAGCAAATGTCTTATTCCAGCCTCAGAAATCCAATAAACACCTTCTCGCTACATCCTGATACACAACTTCGATAAACTGTGTCTCTCTAATTCTAGGATACAGAACTCCCATAAGCTGCGTCTCCTACACACAGCAGACAGAAAACCCGCCTATAGCAAATGTCTTATTCCAGCCTCAGAAATCCAGTAAACAGCTCCTCTCTACAAGGATAGAGAACTCCGGTAAACGGCTTCTCCCTACATCCAGGTAGCAGAGCTCCCATAACCAGCTTCTCCTACACTCAGAATACAGAAATCCCAATTACTGTGTATGCCTCTTGCCAGGCTACAGAACTCTTGGAAACAGCTTATCTCTACACGCACATACAGAACTCTGGTAAACTGTGTCTCACTACATGCACGATAGAGAACTCCCATAAGCTGCGTCTGATACACTCAGCATACAGAAAACCCGCGTATAGCGAATACCTGCTCATAGGCTCCAGAACTCTTGGAAACAGCTTCTCTCTACACTCAACATACAAAACTTGGAAACTGCTTCAGAACTGCGGTAAGCTGCGTCTTCTACACACAGCATACAGTAAACCCACATATAGCGAATAACTATGCCCAGGCTACCGAAATCTTAGAAACAGCTTCACTCTACACTGCATACGGAACTCCTGGATACCATATGTCACTACATTAGGTTATGGAACTCGCGTAAGCTGCGTCTCCTACACACAGCAGACAGAAAGCCCACATATAGCGAATGCCTAATTCCAGGCTACAGAAATCCAGTAAAGAGCTTCTCCCTACACCCTGATACAGAACTTCGGTAAACTGTGTCTCTCTAATTCTAGGTTACAGAACTCCCATAAGCTGCGTCTGCTGCACCCAGACTACAGGAATTCCATATACAGCGTATGCCTAGGCTCAGACTACAGAACTCTTGGACACAGCATCTCTCTACATTCAACATACAGAACTACTGGAAACTGCATCTCTCTAGACCAATGTTACAGAACTCCCATAAGCTGTGTCTCCTACACACAGCAGACAGAAAACCTGCATATAGCAAATGTCTTATTCCAGCCTCAGAAATCCAATAAACACATTTCCCTACATCCTGATACAGAACTTCGGTAAACTGTGTCTCTCTAATTCTAGGATACAGAACTCCCATAAGCTGCATCTCCTACACTCAGCATAGAGAAAACACGCAAATCGCGCATGCCTAATTCCAGGCCACAGAACCCTTGGAAACAGCTTCTCTCTACAATCAACATACAAAACTCTTGGAAACTGCATCTCTCTAGACCAATGTTACAGAACTCCCATAAGCTGCGTCTCCTACACACAGCAGAAAGAAAACTCGCATATAGCGAATGCCTAATTCCAGGCTACAGAGATCCCGTAAACAGCTTCTCCCTACACCCTTATAAGAACTTCGGTAAACTGTGTCTCTCTAATTCTAGGTTACAGGACTCCCATAAGCTGCGTCTGCTGCACCCAGGCTACAGCAATTCCATATACAGAATATGCCTACGCTCAGACTACAGAACTCTTGGACACAGCTTCTCTCTACATTCAACATACAGAACTACTGGAACCTGCATCTCTCTAACCAATGTTACAGAACTCCCATAAGCTGTGTCTCCTACACACATTGACAGAAAACCCGCCTATAGCAAATGTCTTACTCCAACCTCAGAAACCCAATAAACACCTTCTCCCTACATCCTGATACAGAACTTCAATAAAATGTGTCTCAATAATTCTAGGTTACAGAACTCCCATATGCTGCGTCTGCTGCACTCTGGCTACAGGAATTCCATATACAGCGTATGCCTAGGCTCAGACTACAGAACTCTTGGACACAGCTTCTCTCTACATTCAACATACAGAACTACTGGAAACTGCATCTCTCTAGACCAATGTTACAGAACTCCCATAAGCTGTGTCTCCTACACACAGCAGACAGAAAACCTGCATATACAAATGCCTAATTCAAGGCTACAGAAATCCAGTAAACAGCTTCTCCCTACACCCTGATACAGAACTTCGGTAAACTGTGTCTCTCTAATTCTAGGTTACAGAACTCCCATAAGCTGCGTGTGCTGCACCCAGGCTACAGCAATTCCATATACAGAATATGCCTACGCTCAGACTACAGAACTCTTGGACACAGCTTCTCTCTACATTCAACATACAGAACTACTGGAACCTGCATCTCTCTAACCAATGTTACAGAACTCCCATAAGCTGTGTCTCCTACACACATTGACAGAAAACCCGCCTATAGCAAATGTCTTACTCCAACCTCAGAAACCCAATAAACACCTTTTCCCTACATCCTGATACAGAACTTCAATAAAATGTGTCTCAATAATTCTAGGTTACAGAACTCCCATATGCTGCGTCTGCTGCACTCTGGCTACAGGAATTCCATATACAGCGTATGCCTAGGCTCAGACTACAGAACTCTTGGACACAGCTTCTCTCTACATTCAACATACAGAACTACTGGAAACTGCATCTCTCTAGACCAATGTTACAGAACTCCCATAAGCTGTGTCTCCTACACACAGCAGACAGAAAACCTGCATATACAAATGCCTAATTCAAGGCTACAGAAATCCAGTAAACAGCTTCTCCCTACACCCTGATACAGAACTTCGGTAAACTGTGTCTCTCTAATTCTAGGTTACAGAACTCCCATAAGCTGCATCTGCTGTACCCAGGCTACAGCAATTCCATATACAGTGTATGCCTACACTCAGACTACAGAACTCTTGGACACAGCTTCATTCTACATTCAACATACAGAACTACTGGAAACTGCATCTCTCTAGACCAATGTTACAGAACTCCCATAAGCTGTGTCTCCTACACACATTGACAGAAAACCCGCCTATAGCAAATGTCTTATTCCAACCTCAGAAATCCAATAAACACCTTCTCCCTACATCCTGTACAGAACTTCAATAAAATGTGTCTCTCTAATTCTAGGTTACAGAACTCCCATAAGCTGCGTCTGCTGCACCCAGGCTACAGGACTTCCATATACAGCGTATGCCTAGGCTCAGACTACAGAACTCTTGGACACAGCATCTCCCTACATTCAACATACAGAAGTACTGGAAACTGCATCTCTCTAGACCAATGATACAGAACTCCCATAAGCTCTGTCTCCTACACACAGCAGACAGAAAACCTGCATATAGCAAATGTCTTATTCCAGCCTCAGAAATCCAATAAACACCTTCTCGCTACATCCTGATACACAACTTCGATAAACTGTGTCTCTCTAATTCTAGGATACAGAACTCCCATAAGCTGCGTCTCCTACACACAGCAGACAGAAAACCCGCCTATAGCAAATGTCTTATTCCAGCCTCAGAAATCCAGTAAACAGCTCCTCTCTACAAGGATAGAGAACTCCGGTAAACGGCTTCTCCCTACATCCAGGTAGCAGAGCTCCCATAACCAGCTTCTCCTACACTCAGAATACAGAAATCCCAATTACTGTGTATGCCTCTTGCCAGGCTACAGAACTCTTGGAAACAGCTTATCTCTACACGCACATACAGAACTCTGGTAAACTGTGTCTCACTACATGCACGATAGAGAACTCCCATAAGCTGCGTCTGATACACTCAGCATACAGAAAACCCGCGTATAGCGAATACCTGCTCATAGGCTCCAGAACTCTTGGAAACAGCTTCTCTCTACACTCAACATACAAAACTTGGAAACTGCTTCAGAACTGCGGTAAGCTGCGTCTTCTACACACAGCATACAGTAAACCCACATATAGCGAATAACTATGCCCAGGCTACCGAAATCTTAGAAACAGCTTCACTCTACACTGCATACGGAACTCCTGGATACCATATGTCACTACATTAGGTTATGGAACTCGCGTAAGCTGCGTCTCCTACACACAGCAGACAGAAAGCCCACATATAGCGAATGCCTAATTCCAGGCTACAGAAATCCAGTAAAGAGCTTCTCCCTACACCCTGATACAGAACTTCGGTAAACTGTGTCTCTCTAATTCTAGGTTACAGAACTCCCATAAGCTGCGTCTGCTGCACCCAGACTACCGGAATTCCATATACAGCGTATGCCTAGGCTCAGACTACAGAACTCTTGGACACAGCATCTCTCTACATTCAACATACAGAACTACTGGAAACTGCATCTCTCTAGACCAATGTTACAGAACTCCCATAAGCTGTGTCTCCTACACACAGCAGACAGAAAACCTGCATATAGCAAATGTCTTATTCCAGCCTCAGAAATCCAATAAACACATTTCCCTACATCCTGATACAGAACTTCGGTAAACTGTGTCTCTCTAATTCTAGGATACAGAACTCCCATAAGCTGCATCTCCTACACTCAGCATAGAGAAAACACGCAAATCGCGCATGCCTAATTCCAGGCCACAGAACCCTTGGAAACAGCTTCTCTCTACAATCAACATACAAAACTCTTGGAAACTGCATCTCTCTAGACCAATGTTACAGAACTCCCATAAGCTGCGTCTCCTACACACAGCAGAAAGAAAACTCGCATATAGCGAATGCCTAATTCCAGGCTACAGAGATCCCGTAAACAGCTTCTCCCTACACCCTTATAAGAACTTCGGTAAACTGTGTCTCTCTAATTCTAGGTTACAGAACTCCCATAAGCTGCGTGTGCTGCACCCAGGCTACAGCAATTCCATATACAGAATATGCCTACGCTCAGACTACAGAACTCTTGGACACAGCTTCTCTCTACATTCAACATACAGAACTACTGGAACCTGCATCTCTCTAACCAATGTTACAGAACTCCCATAAGCTGTGTCTCCTACACACATTGACAGAAAACCCGCCTATAGCAAATGTCTTACTCCAACCTCAGAAACCCAATAAACACCTTCTCCCTACATCCTGATACAGAACTTCAATAAAATGTGTCTCAATAATTCTAGGTTACAGAACTCCCATATGCTGTGTCTGCTGCACTCTGGCTACAGGAATTCCATATACAGCGTATGCCTAGGCTCAGACTACAGAACTCTTGGACACAGCTTCTCTCTACATTTAACATACAGAACTACTGGAAACTGCATCTCTCTAGACCAATGTTACAGAACTCCCATAAACTGTGTATCCTACACACAGCAGACAGAAAACCTGCATATACAAATGCCTAATTCAAGGCTACAGAAATCCAGTAAACAGCTTCTCCCTACACCCTGATACAGAACTTCGGTAAACTCTGTCTCTCTAATTCTAGGTTACAGAACTCCCATAAGCTGCATCTGCTGTACCCAGGCTACAGCAATTCCATATACAGTGTATGCCTACACTCAGACTACAGAACTCTTGGACACAGCTTCATTCTACATTCAACATACAGAACTACTGGAAACTGCATCTCTCTAGACCAATGTTACAGAACTCCCATAAGCTGTGTCTCCTACACACATTGACAGAAAACCCGCCTATAGCAAATGTCTTATTCCAACCTCAGAAATCCAATAAACACCTTCTCCCTACATCCTGTACAGAACTTCAATAAAATGTGTCTCTCTAATTCTAGGTTACAGAACTCCCATAAGCTGCGTCTGCTGCACCCAGGCTACAGGACTTCCATATACAGCGTATGCCTAGGCTCAGACTACAGAACTCTTGGACACAGCATCTCCCTACATTCAACATACAGAAGTACTGGAAACTGCATCTCTCTAGACCAATGATACAGAACTCCCATAAGCTCTGTCTCCTACACACAGCAGACAGAAAACCTGCATATAGCAAATGTCTTATTCCAGCCTCAGAAATCCAATAAACACCTTCTCGCTACATCCTGATACACAACTTCGATAAACTGTGTCTCTCTAATTCTAGCATACAGAACTCCCATAAGCTGCGTCTCCTACGCACAGCAGACAGAAAACCCGCCTATAGCAAATGTCTTATTCCAGCCTCAGAAATCCAGTAAACAGCTCCTCTCTACAAGGATAGAGAACTCCGGTAATCTGCTTCTCCCTACATCCAGGTAGCAGAGCTCCCATAACCAGCTTCTCCTACACTCAGAATACAGAAATCCCAATTACTGTGTATGCCTCTTGCCAGGCTACAGAACTCTTGGAAACAGCTTATCTCTACACGCACATACAGAACTCTGGTAAACTGTGTCTCACTACATGCACGATAGAGAACTCCCATAAGCTGCGTCTGATACACTCAGCATACAGAAAACCCGCGTATAGCGAATACCTGCTCATAGGCTCCAGAACTCTTGGAAACAGCTTCTCTCTACACTCAACATACAAAACTTGGAAACTGCTTCAGAACTGCGGTAAGCTGCGTCTTCTACACACAGCATACAGTAAACCCACATATAGCGAATAACTATGCCCAGGCTACCGAAATCTTAGAAACAGCTTCACTCTACACTGCATACGGAACTCCTGGATACCATATGTCACTACATTAGGTTATGGAACTCGCGTAAGCTGCGTCTCCTACACACAGCAGACAGAAAGCCCACATATAGCGAATGCCTAATTCCAGGCTACAGAAATCCAGTAAAGAGCTTCTCCCTACACCCTGATACAGAACTTCGGTAAACTGTGTCTCTCTAATTCTAGGTTACAGAACTCCCATAAGCTGCGTCTGCTGCACCCAGACTACAGGAATTCCATATACAGCGTATGCCTAGGCTCAGACTACAGAACTCTTGGACACAGCATCTCTCTACATTCAACATACAGAACTACTGGAAACTGCATCTCTCTAGACCAATGTTACAGAACTCCCATAAGCTGTGTCTCCTACACACAGCAGACAGAAAACCTGCATATAGCAAATGTCTTATTCCAGCCTCAGAAATCCAATAAACACATTTCCCTACATCCTGATACAGAACTTCGGTAAACTGTGTCTCTCTAATTCTAGGATACAGAACTCCCATAAGCTGCATCTCCTACACTCAGCATAGAGAAAACACGCAAATCGCGCATGCCTAATTCCAGGCCACAGAACCCTTGGAAACAGCTTCTCTCTACAATCAACATACAAAACTCTTGGAAACTGCATCTCTCTAGACCAATGTTACAGAACTCCCATAAGCTGCGTCTCCTACACACAGCAGAAAGAAAACTCGCATATAGCGAATGCCTAATTCCAGGCTACAGAGATCCTGTAAACAGCTTCTCCCTACACCCTTATAAGAACTTCGGTAAACTGTGTCTCTCTAATTCTAGGTTACAGAACTCCCATAAGCTGCGTCTGCTGCACCCAGGCTACAGCAATTCCATATACAGAATATGCCTACGCTCAGACTACAGAACTCTTGGACACAGCTTCTCTCTACATTCAACATACAGAACTACTGGAACCTGCATCTCTCTAACCAATGTTACAGAACTCCCATAAGCTGTGTCTCCTACACACATTGACAGAAAACCCGCCTATAGCAAATGTCTTACTCCAACCTCAGAAACCCAATAAACCCCTTCTCCCTACATCCTGATACAGAACTTCAATAAAATGTGTCTCAATAATTCTAGGTTACAGAACTCCCATATGCTGCGTCTGCTGCACTCTGGCTACAGGAATTCCATATACAGCGTATGCCTAGGCTCAGACTACAGAACTCTTGGACACAGCATCTCTCTACATTCAACATACAGAACTACTGGAAACTGCATCTCTCTAGACCAATGTTACAGAACTCCCATAAGCTGTGTCTCCTACACACAGCAGACAGAAAACCTGCATATAGCAAATGTCTTATTCCAGCCTCAGAAATCCAATAAACACATTTCCCTACATCCTGATACAGAACTTCGGTAAACTGTGTCTCTCTAATTCTAGGATACAGAACTCCCATAAGCTGCATCTCCTACACTCAGCATAGAGAAAACACGCAAATCGCGCATGCCTAATTCCAGGCCACAGAACCCTTGGAAACAGCTTCTCTCTACAATCAACATACAAAACTCTTGGAAACTGCATCTCTCTAGACCAATGTTACAGAACTCCCATAAGCTGCGTCTCCTACACACAGCAGAAAGAAAACTCACATATAGCGAATGCCTAATTCCAGGCTACAGAGATCCCGTAAACAGCTTCTCCCTACACCCTTATAAGAACTTCGGTAAACTGTGTCTCTCTAATTCTAGGTTACAGAACTCCCATAAGCTGCGTCTGCTGCACCCAGGCTACAGCAATTCCATATACAGAATATGCCTACGCTCAGACTACAGAACTCTTGGACACAGCTTCTCTCTACATTCAACATACAGAACTACTGGAACCTGCATCTCTCTAACCAATGTTACAGAACTCCCATAAGCTGTGTCTCCTACACACATTGACAGAAAACCCGCCTATAGCAAATGTCTTACTCCAACCTCAGAAACCCAATAAACACCTTCTCCCTACATCCTGATACAGAACTTCAATAAAATGTGTCTCAATAATTCTAGGTTACAGAACTCCCATATGCTGCGTCTGCTGCACTCTGGCTACAGGAATTCCATATACAGCGTATGCCTAGGCTCAGACTACAGAACTCTTGGACACAGCTTCTCTCTACATTCAACATACAGAACTACTGGAAACTGCATCTCTCTAGACCAATGTTACAGAACTCCCATAAGCTGCGTCTCCTACACACAGCAGAAAGAAAACTCGCATATAGCGAATGCCTAATTCCAGGCTACAGAGATCCCGTAAACAGCTTCTCCCTACACCCTTATAAGAACTTCGGTACACTGTGTCTCTCTAATTCTAGGTTACAGAACTCCCATAAGCTGCGTCTGCTGCACCCAGGCTACAGGAATTCCATATACAGAATATGCCTACGCTCAGACTACAGAACTCTTGGACACAGCATCTCCCTACATTCAACATACAGAAGTACTGGAAACTGCATCTCTCTAGACCAATGATACAGAACTCCCATAAGCTCTGTCTCCTACACACAGCAGACAGAAAACCTGCATATAGCAAATGTCTTATTCCAGCCTCAGAAATCCAATAAACACCTTCTCGCTACATCCTGATACACAACTTCGATAAACTGTGTCTCTCTAATTCTAGGATACAGAACTCCCATAAGCTGCGTCTCCTACACACAGCAGACAGAAAACCCGCCTATAGCAAATGTCTTATTCCAGCCTCAGAAATCCAGTAAACAGCTCCTCTCTACAAGGATAGAGAACTCCGGTAAACGGCTTCTCCCTACATCCAGGTAGCAGAGCTCCCATAACCAGCTTCTCCTACACTCAGAATACAGAAATCCCAATTACTGTGTATGCCTCTTGCCAGGCTACAGAACTCTTGGAAACAGCTTATCTCTACACGCACATACAGAACTCTGGTAAACTGTGTCTCACTACATGCACGATAGAGAACTCCCATAAGCTGCGTCTGATACACTCAGCATACAGAAAACCCGCGTATAGCGAATACCTGCTCATAGGCTCCAGAACTCTTGGAAACAGCTTCTCTCTACACTCAACATACAAAACTTGGAAACTGCTTCAGAACTGCGGTAAGCTGCGTCTTCTACACACAGCATACAGTAAACCCACATATAGCGAATAACTATGCCCAGGCTACCGAAATCTTAGCAACAGCTTCACTCTACACTGCATACGGAACTCCTGGATACCATATGTCACTACATTAGGTTATGGAACTCGCGTAAGCTGCGTCTCCTACACACAGCAGACAGAAAGCCCACATATAGCGAATGCCTAATTCCAGGCTACAGAAATCCAGTAAAGAGCTTCTCCCTACACCCTGATACAGAACTTCGGTAAACTGTGTCTCTCTAATTCTAGGTTACAGAACTCCCATGAGCTGCGTCTGCTGCACCCAGACTACAGGAATTCCATATACAGCGTATGCCTAGGCTCAGACTACAGAACTCTTGGACACAGCATCTCTCTACATTCAACATACAGAACTACTGGAAACTGCATCTCTCTAGACCAATGTTACAGAACTCCCATAAGCTGTGTCTCCTACACACAGCAGACAGAAAACCTGCATATAGCAAATGTCTTATTCCAGCCTCAGAAATCCAATAAACACATTTCCCTACATCCTGATACAGAACTTCGGTAAACTGTGTCTCTCTAATTCTAGGATACAGAACTCCCATAAACTGCATCTCCTACACTCAGCATAGAGAAAACACGCAAATCGCGCATGCCTAATTCCAGGCCACAGAACCCTTGGAAACAGCTTCTCTCTACAATCAACATACAAAACTCTTGGAAACTGCATCTCTCTAGACCAATGTTACAGAACTCCCATAAGCTGCGTCTCCTACACACAGCAGAAAGAAAACTCACATATAGCGAATGCCTAATTCCAGGCTACAGAGATCCCGTAAACAGCTTCTCCCTACACCCTTATAAGAACTTCGGTAAACTGTGTCTCTCTAATTCTAGGTTACAGAACTCCCATAAGCTGCGTCTGCTGCACCCAGGCTACAGCAATTCCATATACAGAATATGCCTACGCTCAGACTACAGAACTCTTGGACACAGCTTCTCTCTACATTCAACATACAGAACTACTGGAACCTGCATCTCTCTAACCAATGTTACAGAACTCCCATAAGCTGTGTCTCCTACACACATTGACAGAAAACCCGCCTATAGCAAATGTCTTACTCCAACCTCAGAAACCCAATAAACACCTTCTCCCTACATCCTGATACAGAACTTCAATAAAATGTGTCTCAATAATTCTAGGTTACAGAACTCCCATATGCTGCGTCTGCTGCACTCTGGCTACAGGAATTCCATATACAGCGTATGCCTAGGCTCAGACTACAGAACTCTTGGACACAGCTTCTCTCTACATTCAACATACAGAACTACTGGAAACTGCATCTCTCTAGACCAATGTTACAGAACTCCCATAAGCTGCGTCTCCTACACACAGCAGAAAGAAAACTCGCATATAGCGAATGCCTAATTCCAGGCTACAGAGATCCCGTAAACAGCTTCTCCCTACACCCTTATAAGAACTTCGGTACACTGTGTCTCTCTAATTCTAGGTTACAGAACTCCCATAAGCTGCGTCTGCTGCACCCAGGCTACAGCAATTCCATATACAGAATATGCCTACGCTCAGACTACAGAACTCTTGGACACAGCATCTCCCTACATTCAACATACAGAAGTACTGGAAACTGCATCTCTCTAGACCAATGATACAGAACTCCCATAAGCTCTGTCTCCTACACACAGCAGACAGAAAACCTGCATATAGCAAATGTCTTATTCCAGCCTCAGAAATCCAATAAACACCTTCTCGCTACATCCTGATACACAACTTCGATAAACTGTGTCTCTCTAATTCTAGGATACAGAACTCCCATAAGCTGCGTCTCCTACACACAGCAGACAGAAAACCCGCCTATAGCAAATGTCTTATTCCAGCCTCAGAAATCCAGTAAACAGCTCCTCTCTACAAGGATAGAGAACTCCGGTAAACTGCTTCTCCCTACATCCAGGTAGCAGAGCTCCCATAACCAGCTTCTCCTACACTCAGAATACAGAAATCCCAATTACTGTGTATGCCTCTTGCCAGGCTACAGAACTCTTGGAAACAGCTTATCTCTACACGCACATACAGAACTCTGGTAAACTGTGTCTCACTACATGCACGATAGAGAACTCCCATAAGCTGCGTCTGATACACTCAGCATACAGAAAACCCGCGTATAGCGAATACCTGCTCATAGGCTCCAGAACTCTTGGAAACAGCTTCTCTCTACACTCAACATACAAAACTTGGAAACTGCTTCAGAACTGCGGTAAGCTGCGTCTTCTACACAAAGCATACAGTAAACCCACATATAGCGAATAACTATGCCCAGGCTACCGAAATCTTAGAAACAGCTTCACTCTACACTGCATACGGAACTCCTGGATACCATATGTCACTACATTAGGTTATGGAACTCGCGTAAGCTGCGTCTCCTACACACAGCAGACAGAAAGCCCACATATAGCGAATGCCTAATTCCAGGCTACAGAAATCCAGTAAAGAGCTTCTCCCTACACCCTGATACAGAACTTCGGTAAACTGTGTCTCTCTAATTCTAGGTTACAGAACTCCCATAAGCTGCGTCTGCTGCACCCAGACTACAGGAATTCCATATACAGCGTATGCCTAGGCTCAGACTACAGAACTCTTGGACACAGCATCTCTCTACATTCAACATACAGAACTACTGGAAACTGCATCTCTCTAGACCAATGTTACAGAACTCCCATAAGCTGTGTCTCCTACACACAGCAGACAGAAAACCTGCATATAGCAAATGTCTTATTCCAGCCTCAGAAATCCAATAAACACATTTCCCTACATCCGGATACAGAACTTCGGTAAACTGTGTCTCTCTAATTCTAGGATACAGAACTCCCATAAGCTGCATCTCCTACACTCAGCATAGAGAAAACACGCAAATCGCGCATGCCTAATTCCAGGCCACAGAACCCTTGGAAACAGCTTCTCTCTACAATCAACATACAAAACTCTTGGAAACTGCATCTCTCTAGACCAATGTTACAGAACTCCCATAAGCTGCGTCTCCTACACACAGCAGAAAGAAAACTCGCATATAGCGAATGCCTAATTCCAGGCTACAGAGATCCCGTAAACAGCTTCTCCCTACACCCTTATAAGAACTTCGGTAAACTGTGTCTCTCTAATTCTAGGTTACAGAACTCCCATAAGCTGCGTCTGCTGCACCCAGGCTACAGCAATTCCATATACAGAATATGCCTACGCTCAGACTACAGAACTCTTGGACACAGCTTCTCTCTACATTCAACATACAGAACTACTGGAACCTGCATCTCTCTAACCAATGTTACAGAACTCCCATAAGCTGTGTCTCCTACACACAGCAGACAGAAAACCTGCATATACAAATGCCTAATTCAAGGCTACAGAAATCCAGTAAACAGCTTCTCCCTACACCCTGATACAGAACTTCGGTAAACTGTGTCTCTCTAATTCTAGGTTACAGAACTCCCATAAGCTGCGTCTGCTGCACCCAGGCTACAGGACTTCCATATACAGCGTATGCCTAGGCTCAGACTACAGAACTCTTGGACACAGCATCTCCCTACATTCAACATACAGAAGTACTGGAAACTGCATCTCTCTAGACCAATGATATAGAACTCCCATAAGCTCTGTCTCCTACACACAGCAGACAGAAAACCTGCATATAGCAAATGTCTTATTCCAGCCTCAGAAATCCAATAAAAACCTTCTCGCTACATCCTGATACACAACTTCGATAAACTGTGTCTCTCTAATTCTAGCATACAGAACTCCCATAAGCTGCGTCTCCTACACACAGCAGACAGAAAACCCGCCTATAGCAAATGTCTTATTCCAGCCTCAGAAATCCAGTATACAGCTCCTCTCTACAAGGATAGAGAACTCCGGTAAACTGCTTCTCCCTACATCCAGGTAGCAGAGCTCCCATAACCAGCTTCTCCTACACTCAGAATACAGAAATCCCAATTACTGTGTATGCCTCTTGCCAGGCTACAGAACTCTTGGAAACAGCTTATCTCTACACGCACATACAGAACTCTGGTAAACTGTGTCTCACTACATGCACGATAGAGAACTCCCATAAGCTGCGTCTGATACACTCAGCATACAGAAAACCCGCGTATAGCGAATACCTGCTCATAGGCTCCAGAACTCTTGGAAACAGCTTCTCTCTACACTCAACATACAAAACTTGGAAACTGCTTCAGAACTGCGGTAAGCTGCGTCTTCTACACACAGCATACAGTAAACCCACATATTGCGAATAACTATGCCCAGGCTACCGAAATCTTAGAAACAGCTTCACTCTACACTGCATACGGAACTCCTGGATACCATATGTCACTACATTAGGTTATGGAACTCGCGTAAGCTGCGTCTCCTACACACAGCAGACAGAAAGCCCACATATAGCGAATGCCTAATTCCAGGCTACAGAAATCCAGTAAAGAGCTTCTCCCTACACCCTGATACAGAACTTCGGTAAACTGTGTCTCTCTAATTCTAGGTTACAGAACTCCCATAAGCTGCGTCTGCTGCACCCAGACTACAGGAATTCCATATACAGCGTATGCCTAGGCTCAGACTACAGAACTCTTGGACACAGCATCTCTCTACATTCAACATACAGAACTACTGGAAACTGCATCTCTCTAGACCAATGTTACAGAACTCCCATAAGCTGTGTCTCCTACACACAGCAGACAGAAAACCTGCATATAGCAAATGTCTTATTCCAGCCTCAGAAATCCAATAAACACATTTCCCTACATCCTGATACAGAACTTCGGTAAACTGTGTCTCTCTAATTCTAGGATACAGAACTCCCATAAGCTGCATCTCCTACACTCAGCATAGAGAAAACACGCAAATCGCGCATGCCTAATTCCAGGCCACAGAACCCTTGGAAACAGCTTCTCTCTACAATCAACATACAAAACTCTTGGAAACTGCATCTCTCTAGACCAGTGTTACAGAACTCCCATAAGCTGCGTCTCCTACACACAGCAGAAAGAAAACTCGCATATAGCGAATGCCTAATTCCAGGCTACAGAGATCCCGTAAACAGCTTCTCCCTACACCCTTATAAGAACTTCGGTAAACTGTGTCTCTCTAATTCTAGGTTACAGAACTCCCATAAGCTGCGTCTGCTGCACCCAGGCTACAGCAATTCCATATACAGAATATGCCTACGCTCAGACTACAGAACTCTTGGACACAGCTTCTCTCTACATTCAACATACAGAACTACTGGAACCTGCATCTCTCTAACCAATGTTACAGAACTCCCATAAGCTGTGTCTCCTACACACATTGACAGAAAACCCGCCTATAGCAAATGTCTTACTCCAACCTCAGAAACCCAATAAACACCTTCTCCCTACATCCTGATACAGAACTTCAATAAAATGTGTCTCAATAATTCTAGGTTACAGAACTCCCATATGCTGCGTCTGCTGCACTCTGGCTACAGGAATTCCATATACAGCGTATGCCTAGGCTCAGACTACAGAACTCTTGGACACAGCTTCTCTCTACATTCAACATACAGAACTACTGGAAACTGCATCTCTCTAGACCAATGTTACAGAACTCCCATAAGCTGTGTCTCCTACACACAGCAGAAAGAAAACTCGCATATAGCGAATGCCTAATTCCAGGCTACAGAGATCCCGTAAACAGCTTCTCCCTACACCCTTATAAGAACTTCGGTAAACTGTGTCTCTCTAATTCTAGGTTACAGAACTCCCATAAGCTGCGTCTGCTGCACCCAGGCTACAGCAATTCCATATACAGAATATGCCTACGCTCAGACTACAGAACTCTTGGACACAGCTTCTCTCTACATTCAACATACAGAACTACTGGAACCTGCATCTCTCTAACCAATGTTACAGGACTCCCATAAGCTGTGTCTCCTACACACATTGACAGAAAACCCGCCTATAGCAAATGTCTTATTCCAACCTCAGAAATCCAATAAACACCTTCTCCCTACATCCTGTACAGAACTTCAATAAAATGTGTCTCTCTAATTCTAGGTTACAGAACTCCCATAAGCTGCGTCTGCTGCACCCAGACTACAGGACTTCCATATACAGCGTATGCCTAGGCTCAGACTACAGAACTCTTGGACACAGCATCTCCCTACATTCAACATACAGAAGTACTGGAAACTGCATCTCTCTAGACCAATGATACAGAACTCCCATAAGCTCTGTCTCCTACACACAGCAGACAGAAAACCTGCATATAGCAAATGTCTTATTCCAGCCTCAGAAATCCAATAAACACCTTCTCGCTACATCCTGATACACAACTTCGATAAACTGTGTCTCTCTAATTCTAGGATACAGAACTCCCATAAGCTGCGTCTCCTACACACAGCAGACAGAAAACCCGCCTATAGCAAATGTCTTATTCCAGCCTCAGAAATCCAGTAAACAGCTCCTCTCTACAAGGATAGAGAACTCCGGTAAACGGCTTCTCCCTACATCCAGGTAGCAGAGCTCCCATAACCAGCTTCTCCTACACTCAGAATACAGAAATCCCAATTACTGTGTATGCCTCTTGCCAGGCTACAGAACTCTTGGAAACAGCTTATCTCTACACGCACATACAGAACTCTGGTAAACTGTGTCTCACTACATGCACGATAGAGAACTCCCATAAGCTGCGTCTGATACACTCAGCATACAGAAAACCCGCGTATAGCGAATACCTGCTCATAGGCTCCAGAACTCTTGGAAACAGCTTCTCTCTACACTCAACATACAAAACTTGGAAACTGCTTCAGAACTGCGGTAAGCTGCGTCTTCTACACACAGCATACAGTAAACCCACATATAGCGAATAACTATGCCCAGGCTACCGAAATCTTAGAAACAGCTTCACTCTACACTGCATACGGAACTCCTGGATACCATATGTCACTACATTAGGTTATGGAACTCGCGTAAGCTGCGTCTCCTACACACAGCAGACAGAAAGCCCACATATAGCGAATGCCTAATTCCAGGCTACAGAAATCCAGTAAAGAGCTTCTCCCTACACCCTGATACAGAACTTCGGTAAACTGTGTCTCTCTAATTCTAGGTTACAGAACTCCCATAAGCTGCGTCTGCTGCACCCAGACTACAGGAATTCCATATACAGCGTATGCCTAGGCTCAGACTACAGAACTCTTGGACACAGCATCTCTCTACATTCAACATACAGAACTACTGGAAACTGCATCTCTCTAGACCAATGTTACAGAACTCCCATAAGCTGTGTCTCCTACACACAGCAGACAGAAAACCTGCATATAGCAAATGTCTTATTCCAGCCTCAGAAATCCAATAAACACATTTCCCTACATCCTGATACAGAACTTCGGTAAACTGTGTCTCTCTAATTCTAGGATACAGAACTCCCATAAGCTGCATCTCCTACACTCAGCATAGAGAAAACACGCAAATCGCGCATGCCTAATTCCAGGCCACAGAACCCTTGGAAACAGCTTCTCTCTACAATCAACATACAAAACTCTTGGAAACTGCATCTCTCTAGACCAATGTTACAGAACTCCCATAAGCTGCGTCTCCTACACACAGCAGAAAGAAAACTCGCATATAGCGAATGCCTAATTCCAGGCTACAGAGATCCCGTAAACAGCTTCTCCCTACACCCTTATAAGAACTTCGGTAAACTGTGTCTCTCTAATTCTAGGTTACAGAACTCCCATAAGCTGCGTCTGCTGCACCCAGGCTACAGCAATTCCATATACAGAATATGCCTACGCTCAGACTACAGAACTCTTGGACACAGCTTCTCTCTACATTCAACATACAGAACTACTGGAACCTGCATCTCTCTAACCAATGTTACAGAACTCCCATAAGCTGTGTCTCCTACACACATTGACAGAAAACCCGCCTATAGCAAATGTCTTACTCCAACCTCAGAAACCCAATAAACCCCTTCTCCCTACATCCTGATACAGAACTTCAATAAAATGTGTCTCTCTAATTCTAGGTTACAGAACTCCCATATGCTGCGTCTGCTGCACTCTGGCTACAGGAATTCCATATACAGCGTATGCCTAGGCTCAGACTACAGAACTCTTGGACACAGCTTCTCTCTACATTCAACATACAGAACTACTGGAAACTGCATCTCTCTAGACCAATGTTACAGAACTCCCATAAGCTGTGTCTCCTACACACAGCAGACAGAAAACCTGCATATACAAATGCCTAATTCAAGGCTACAGAAATCCAGTAAACAGCTTCTCCCTACACCCTGATACAGAACTTCGGTAAACTGTGTCTCTCTAATTCTAGGTTACAGAACTCCCATAAGCTGCATCTGCTGTACCCAAGCTACAGCAATTCCATATACAGTGTATGCCTACACTCAGACTACAGAACTCTTGGACACAGCTTCATTCTACATTCAACATACAGAACTACTGGAAACTGCATCTCTCTAGACCAATGTTACAGAACTCCCATAAGCTGTGTCTCCTACACACATTGACAGAAAACCCGCCTATAGCAAATGTCTTATTCCAACCTCAGAAATCCAATAAACACCTTCTCCCTACATCCTGTACAGAACTTCAATAAAATGTGTCTCTCTAATTCTAGGTTACAGAACTCCCATAAGCTGCGTCTGCTGCACCCAGGCTACAGGACTTCCATATACAGCGTATGCCTAGGCTCAGACTACAGAACTCTTGGACACAGCATCTCCCTACATTCAACATACAGAAGTACTGGAAACTGCATCTCTCTAGACCAATGATACAGAACTCCCATAAGCTCTGTCTCCTACACACAGCAGACAGAAAACCTGCATATAGCAAATGTCTTATTCCAGCCTCAGAAATCCAATAAACACCTTCTCGCTACATCCTGATACACAACTTCGATAAACTGTGTCTCTCTAATTCTAGCATACAGAACTCCCATAAGCTGCGTCTCCTACACACAGCAGACAGAAAACCCGCCTATAGCAAATGTCTTATTCCAGCCTCAGAAATCCAGTATACAGCTCCTCTCTACAAGGATAGAGAACTCCGGTAAACTGCTTCTCCCTACATCCAGGTAGCAGAGCTCCCATAACCAGCTTCTCCTACACTCAGAATACAGAAATCCCAATTACTGTGTATGCCTCTTGCCAGGCTACAGAACTCTTGGAAACAGCTTATCTCTACACGCACATACAGAACTCTGGTAAACTGTGTCTCACTACATGCACGATAGAGAACTCCCATAAGCTGCGTCTGATACACTCAGCATACAGAAAACCCGCGTATAGCGAATACCTGCTCATAGGCTCCAGAACTCTTGGAAACAGCTTCTCTCTACACTCAACATACAAAACTTGGAAACTGCTTCAGAACTGCGGTAAGCTGCGTCTTCTACACACAGCATACAGTAAACCCACATATAGCGAATAACTATGCCCAGGCTACCGAAATCTTAGAAACAGCTTCACTCTACACTGCATACGGAACTCCTGGATACCATATGTCACTACATTAGGTTATGGAACTCGCGTAAGCTGCGTCTCCTACACACAGCAGACAGAAAGCCCACATATAGCGAATGCCTAATTCCAGGCTACAGAAATCCAGTAAAGAGCTTCTCCCTACACCCTGATACAGAACTTCGGTAAACTGTGTCTCTCTAATTCTAGGTTACAGAACTCCCATAAGCTGCGTCTGCTGCACCCAGACTACAGGAATTCCATATACAGCGTATGCCTAGGCTCAGACTACAGAACTCTTGGACACAGCATCTCTCTACATTCAACATACAGAACTACTGGAAACTGCATCTCTCTAGACCAATGTTACAGAACTCCCATAAGCTGTGTCTCCTACACACAGCAGACAGAAAACCTGCATATAGCAAATGTCTTATTCCAGCCTCAGAAATCCAATAAACACATTTCCCTACATCCTGATACAGAACTTCGGTAAACTGTGTCTCTCTAATTCTAGGATACAGAACTCCCATAAGCTGCATCTCCTACACTCAGCATAGAGAAAACACGCAAATCGCGCATGCCTAATTCCAGGCCACAGAACCCTTGGAAACAGCTTCTCTCTACAATCAACATACAAAACTCTTGGAAACTGCATCTCTCTAGAGCAATGTTACAGAACTCCCATAAGCTGCGTCTCCTACACACAGCAGAAAGAAAACTCGCATATAGCGAATGCCTAATTCCAGGCTACAGAGATCCCGTAAACAGCTTCTCCCTACACCCTTATAAGAACTTCGGTAAACTGTGTCTCTCTAATTCTAGGTTACAGAACTCCCATAAGCTGCGTCTGCTGCACCCAGGCTACAGCAATTCCATATACAGAATATGCCTACGCTCAGACTACAGAACTCTTGGACACAGCTTCTCTCTACATTCAACATACAGAACTACTGGAACCTGCATCTCTCTAACCAATGTTACAGAACTCCCATAAGCTGTGTCTCCTACACACAGCAGACAGAAAACCTGCATATACAAATGCCTAATTCAAGGCTACAGAAATCCAGTAAACAGCTTCTCCCTACACCCTGATACAGAACTTCGGTAAACTGTGTCTCTCTAATTCTAGGTTACAGAACTCCCATAAGCTGCATCTGCTGTACCCAGGCTACAGCAATTCCATATACAGTGTATGCCTACACTCAGACTACAGAACTCTTGGACACAGCTTCATTCTACATTCAACATACAGAACTACTGGAAACTGCATCTCTCTAGACCAATGTTACAGAACTCCCATAAGCTGTGTCTCCTACACACATTGACAGAAAACCCGCCTATAGCAAATGTCTTATTCCAACCTCAGAAATCCAATAAACACCTTCTCCCTACATCCTGTACATTACTTCAATAAAATGTGTCTCTCTAATTCTAGGTTACAGAACTCCCATAAGCTGCGTCTGCTGCACCCAGGCTACAGGACTTCCATATACAGCGTATGCCTAGGCTCAGACTACAGAACTCTTGGACACAGCATCTCCCTACATTCAACATACAGAAGTACTGGAAACTGCATCTCTCTAGACCAATGATACAGAACTCCCATAAGCTCTGTCTCCTACACACAGCAGACAGAAAACCTGCATATAGCAAATGTCTTATTCCAGCCTCAGAAATCCAATAAACACCTTCTCGCTACATCCTGATACACAACTTCGATAAACTGTGTCTCTCTAATTCTAGGATACAGAACTCCCATAAGCTGCGTCTCCTACACACAGCAGACAGAAAACCCGCCTATAGCAAATGTCTTATTCCAGCCTCAGAAATCCAGTAAACAGCTCCTCTCTACAAGGATAGAGAACTCCGGTAAACGGCTTCTCCCTACATCCAGGTAGCAGAGCTCCCATAACCAGCTTCTCCTACACTCAGAATACAGAAATCCCAATTACTGTGTATGCCTCTTGCCAGGCTACAGAACTCTTGGAAACAGCTTATCTCTACACGCACATACAGAACTCTGGTAAACTGTGTCTCACTACATGCACGATAGAGAACTCCCATAAGCTGCGTCTGATACACTCAGCATACAGAAAACCCGCGTATAGCGAATACCTGCTCATAGGCTCCAGAACTCTTGGAAACAGCTTCTCTCTACACTCAACATACAAAACTTGGAAACTGCTTCAGAACTGCGGTAAGCTGCGTCTTCTACACACAGCATACAGTAAACCCACATATAGCGAATAACTATGCCCAGGCTACCGAAATCTTAGAAACAGCTTCACTCTACACTGCATACGGAACTCCTGGATACCATATGTCACTACATTAGGTTATGGAACTCGCGTAAGCTGCGTCTCCTACACACAGCAGACAGAAAGCCCACATATAGCGAATGCCTAATTCCAGGCTACAGAAATCCAGTAAAGAGCTTCTCCCTACACCCTGATACAGAACTTCGGTAAACTGTGTCTCTCTAATTCTAGGTTACAGAACTCCCATAAGCTGCGTCTGCTGCACCCAGACTACAGGAATTCCATATACAGCGTATGCCTAGGCTCAGACTACAGAACTCTTGGACACAGCATCTCTCTACATTCAACATACAGAACTACTGGAAACTGCATCTCTCTAGACCAATGTTACAGAACTCCCATAAGCTGTGTCTCCTACACACAGCAGACAGAAAACCTGCATATAGCAAATGTCTTATTCCAGCCTCAGAAATCCAATAAACACATTTCCCTACATCCTGATACAGAACTTCGGTAAACTGTGTCTCTCTAATTCTAGGATACAGAACTCCCATAAGCTGCATCTCCTACACTCAGCATAGAGAAAACACGCAAATCGCGCATGCCTAATTCCAGGCCACAGAACCCTTGGAAACAGCTTCTCTCTACAATCAACATACAAAACTCTTGGAAACTGCATCTCTCTAGAGCAATGTTACAGAACTCCCATAAGCTGCGTCTCCTACACACAGCAGAAAGAAAACTCGCATATAGCGAATGCCTAATTCCAGGCTACAGAGATCCCGTAAACAGCTTCTCCCTACACCCTTATAAGAACTTCGGTAAACTGTGTCTCTCTAATTCTAGGTTACAGAACTCCCATAAGCTGCGTCTGCTGCACCCAGGCTACAGCAATTCCATATACAGAATATGCCTACGTTCAGACTACAGAACTCTTGGACACAGCTTCTCTCTACATTCAACATACAGAACTACTGGAACCTGCATCTCTCTAACCAATGTTACAGAACTCCCATAAGCTGTGTCTCCTACACACATTGACAGAAAACCCGCCTATAGCAAATGTCTTACTCCAACCTCAGAAACCCAATAAACCCCTTCTCCCTACATCCTGATACAGAACTTCAATAAAATGTGTCTCAATAATTCTAGGTTACAGAACTCCCATATGCTGCGTCTGCTGCACTCTGGCTACAGGAATTCCATATACAGCGTATGCCTAGGCTCAGACTACAGAACTCTTGGACACAGCTTCTCTCTACATTCAACATACAGAACTACTGGAAACTGCATCTCTCTAGACCAATGTTACAGAACTCCCATAAGCTGTGTCTCCTACACACAGCAGACAGAAAACCTGCATATACAAATGCCTAATTCAAGGCTACAGAAATCCAGTAAACAGCTTCTCCCTACACCCTGATACAGAACTTCGGTAAACTGTGTCTCTCTAATTCTAGGTTACAGAACTCCCATAAGCTGCGTCTGCTGCACCCAGGCTACAGCAATTCCATATACAGAATATGCCTACGCTCAGACTACAGAACTCTTGAACACAGCTTCTCTCTACATTCAACATACAGAACTACTGGAACCTGCATCTCTCTAACCAATGTTACAGGACTCCCATAAGCTGTGTCTCCTACACACATTGACAGAAAACCCGCCTATAGCAAATGTCTTATTCCAACCTCAGAAATCCAATAAACACCTTCTCCCTACATCCTGTACAGAACTTCAATAAAATGTGTCTCTCTAATTCTAGGTTACAGAACTCCCATAAGCTGCGTCTGCTGCACCCAGACTACAGGACTTCCATATACAGCGTATGCCTAGGCTCAGACTACAGAACTCTTGGACACAGCATCTCCCTACATTCAACATACAGAAGTACTGGAAACTGCATCTCTCTAGACCAATGATACAGAACTCCCATAAGCTCTGTCTCCTACACACAGCAGACAGAAAACCTGCATATAGCAAATGTCTTATTCCAGCCTCAGAAATCCAATAAACACCTTCTCGCTACATCCTGATACACAACTTCGATAAACTGTGTCTCTCTAATTCTAGGATACAGAACTCCCATAAGCTGCGTCTCCTACACACAGCAGACAGAAAACCCGCCTATAGCAAATGTGTTATTCCAGCCTCAGAAATCCAGTAAACAGCTCCTCTCTACAAGGATAGAGAACTCCGGTAAACGGCTTCTCCCTACATCCAGGTAGCAGAGCTCCCATAACCAGCTTCTCCTACACTCAGAATACAGAAATCCCAATTACTGTGTATGCCTCTTGCCAGGCTACAGAACTCTTGGAAACAGCTTATCTCTACACGCACATACAGAACTCTGGTAAACTGTGTCTCACTACATGCACGATAGAGAACTCCCATAAGCTGCGTCTGATACACTCAGCATACAGAAAACCCGCGTATAGCGAATACCTGCTCATAGGCTCCAGAACTCTTGGAAACAGCTTCTCTCTACACTCAACATACAAAACTTGGAAACTGCTTCAGAACTGCGGTAAGCTGCGTCTTCTACACACAGCATACAGTAAACCCACATATAGCGAATAACTATGCCCAGGCTACCGAAATCTTAGAAACAGCTTCACTCTACACTGCATACGGAACTCCTGGATACCATATGTCACTACATTAGGTTATGGAACTCGCGTAAGCTGCGTCTCCTACACACAGCAGACAGAAAGCCCACATATAGCGAATGCCTAATTCCAGGCTACAGAAATCCAGTAAAGAGCTTCTCCCTACACCCTGATACAGAACTTCGGTAAACTGTGTCTCTCTAATTCTAGGTTACAGAACTCCCATAAGCTGCGTCTGCTGCACCCAGACTACAGGAATTCCATATACAGCGTATGCCTAGGCTCAGACTACAGAACTCTTGGACACAGCATCTCTCTACATTCAACATACAGAACTACTGGAAACTGCATCTCTCTAGACCAATGTTACAGAACTCCCATAAGCTGTGTCTCCTACACACAGCAGACAGAAAACCTGCATATAGCAAATGTCTTATTCCAGCCTCAGAAATCCAATAAACACATTTCCCTACATCCTGATACAGAACTTCGGTAAACTGTGTCTCTCTAATTCTAGGATACAGAACTCCCATAAGCTGCATCTCCTACACTCAGCATAGAGAAAACACGCAAATCGCGCATGCCTAATTCCAGGCCACAGAACCCTTGGAAACAGCTTCTCTCTACAATCAACATACAAAACTCTTGGAAACTGCATCTCTCTAGACCAATGTTACAGAACTCCCATAAGCTGCGTCTCCTACACACAGCAGAAAGAAAACACGCATATAGCGAATGCCTAATTCCAGGCTACAGAGATCCCGTAAACAGCTTCTCCCTACACCCTTATAAGAACTTCGGTAAACTGTGTCTCTCTAATTCTAGGTTACAGAACTCCCATAAGCTGCGTCTGCTGCACCCAGGCTACAGCAATTCCATATACAGAATATGCCTACGCTCAGACTACAGAACTCTTGGACACAGCTTCTCTCTACATTCAACATACAGAACTACTGGAACCTGCATCTCTCTAACCAATGTTACAGAACTCCCATAAGCTGTGTCTCCTACACACATTGACAGAAAACCCGCCTATAGCAAATGTCTTACTCCAACCTCAGAAACCCAATAAACCCCTTCTCCCTACATCCTGATACAGAACTTCAATAAAATGTGTCTCTCTAATTCTAGGTTACAGAACTCCCATATGCTGCGTCTGCTGCACTCTGGCTACAGGAATTCCAAATACAGCGTATGCCTAGGCTCAGACTACAGAACTCTTGGACACAGCTTCTCTCTACATTCAACATACAGAACTACTGGAAACTGCATCTCTCTAGACCAATGTTACAGAACTCCCATAAGCTGTGTCTCCTACACACAGCAGACAGAAAACCTGCATATACAAATGCCTAATTCAAGGCTACAGAAATCCAGTAAACAGCTTCTCCCTACACCCTGATACAGAACTTCGGTAAACTGTGTCTCTCTAATTCTAGGTTACAGAACTCCCATAAGCTGCATCTGCTGTACCCAAGCTACAGCAATTCCATATACAGTGTATGCCTACACTCAGACTACAGAACTCTTGGACACAGCTTCATTCTACATTCAACATACAGAACTACTGGAAACTGCATCTCTCTAGACCAATGTTACAGAACTCCCATAAGCTGTGTCTCCTACACACATTGACAGAAAACCCGCCTATAGCAAATGTCTTATTCCAACCTCAGAAATCCAATAAACACCTTCTCCCTACATCCTGTACAGAACTTCAATAAAATGTGTCTCTCTAATTCTAGGTTACAGAACTCCCATAAGCTGCGTCTGCTGCACCCAGGCTACAGGACTTCCATATACAGCGTATGCCTAGGCTCAGACTACAGAACTCTTGGACACAGCATCTCCCTACATTCAACATACAGAAGTACTGGAAACTGCATCTCTCTAGACCAATGATACAGAACTCCCATAAGCTGTGTCTCCTACACACAGCAGACAGAAAACCTGCATATAGCAAATGTCTTATTCCAGCCTCAGAAATCCAATAAAAACCTTCTCGCTACATCCTGATACACAACTTCGATAAACTGTGTCTCTCTAATTCTAGCATACAGAACTCCCATAAGCTGCGTCTCCTACACACAGCAGACAGAAAACCCGCCTATAGCAAATGTCTTATTCCAGCCTCAGAAATCCAGTATACAGCTCCTCTCTACAAGGATAGAGAACTCCGGTAAACTGCTTCTCCCTACATCCAGGTAGCAGAGCTCCCATAACCAGCTTCTCCTACACTCAGAATACAGAAATCCCAATTACTGTGTATGCCTCTTGCCAGGCTACAGAACTCTTGGAAACAGCTTATCTCTACACGCACATACAGAACTCTGGTAAACTGTGTCTCACTACATGCACGATAGAGAACTCCCATAAGCTGCGTCTGATACACTCAGCATACAGAAAACCCGCGTATAGCGAATACCTGCTCATAGGCTCCAGAACTCTTGGAAACAGCTTCTCTCTACACTCAACATACAAAACTTGGAAACTGCTTCAGAACTGCGGTAAGCTGCGTCTTCTACACACAGCATACAGTAAACCCACATATAGCGAATAACTATGCCCAGGCTACCGAAATCTTAGAAACAGCTTCACTCTACACTGCATACGGAACTCCTGGATACCATATGTCACTACATTAGGTTATGGAACTCGCGTAAGCTGCGTCTCCTACACACAGCAGACAGAAAGCCCACATATAGCGAATGCCTAATTCCAGGCTACAGAAATCCAGTAAAGAGCTTCTCCCTACACCCTGATACAGAACTTCGGTAAACTGTGTCTCTCTAATTCTAGGTTACAGAACTCCCATAAGCTGCGTCTGCTGCACCCAGACTACAGGAATTCCATATACAGCGTATGCCTAGGCTCAGACTACAGAACTCTTGGACACAGCATCTCTCTACATTCAACATACAGAACTACTGGAAACTGCATCTCTCTAGACCAATGTTACAGAACTCCCATAAGCTGTGTCTCCTACACACAGCAGACAGAAAACCTGCATATAGCAAATGTCTTATTCCAGCCTCAGAAATCCAATAAACACATTTCCCTACATCCTGATACAGAACTTCGGTAAACTGTGTCTCTCTAATTCTAGGATACAGAACTCCCATAAGCTGCATCTCCTACACTCAGCATAGAGAAAACACGCAAATCGCGCATGCCTAATTCCAGGCCACAGAACCCTTGGAAACAGCTTCTCTCTACAATCAACATACAAAACTCTTGGAAACTGCATCTCTCTAGACCAATGTTACAGAACTCCCATAAGCTGCGTCTCCTACACACAGCAGAAAGAAAACTCGCATATAGCGAATGCCTAATTCCAGGCTACAGAGATCCCGTAAACAGCTTCTCCCTACACCCTTATAAGAACTTCGGTAAACTGTGTCTCTCTAATTCTAGGTTACAGAACTCCCATAAGCTGCGTCTGCTGCACCCAGGCTACAGCAATTCCATATACAGAATATGCCTACGCTCAGACTACAGAACTCTTGGACACAGCTTCTCTCTACATTCAACATACAGAACTACTGGAACCTGCATCTCTCTAACCAATGTTACAGAACTCCCATAAGCTGTGTCTCCTACACACAGCAGACAGAAAACCTGCATATACAAATGCCTAATTCAAGGCTACAGAAATCCAGTAAACAGCTTCTCCCTACACCCTGATACAGAACTTCGGTAAACTGTGTCTCTCTAATTCTAGCTTACAGAACTCCCATAAGCTGCATCTGCTGTACCCAGGCTACAGCAATTCCATATACAGTGTATGCCTACACTCAGACTACAGAACTCTTGGACACAGCTTCATTCTACATTCAACATACAGAACTACTGGAAACTGCATCTCTCTAGACCAATGTTACAGAACTCCCATAAGCTGTGTCTCCTACACACATTGACAGAAAACCCGCCTATAGCAAATGTCTTATTCCAACCTCAGAAATCCAATAAACACCTTCTCCCTACATCCTGTACAGAACTTCAATAAAATGTGTCTCTCTAATTCTAGGTTACAGAACTCCCATAAGCTGCATCTGCTGCACCCAGGCTACAGGACTTCCATATACAGCGTATGCCTAGGCTCAGACTACAGAACTCTTGGACACAGCATCTCCCTACATTCAACATACAGAAGTACTGGAAACTGCATCTCTCTAGACCAATGATACAGAACTCCCATAAGCTCTGTCTCCTACACACAGCAGACAGAAAACCTGCATATAGCAAATGTCTTATTCCAGCCTCAGAAATCCAATAAAAACCTTCTCGCTACATCCTGATACACAACTTCGATAAACTGTGTCTCTCTAATTCTAGCATACAGAACTCCCATAAGCTGCGTCTCCTACACACAGCAGACAGAAAACCCGCCTATAGCAAATGTCTTATTCCAGCCTCAGAAATCCAGTAAACAGCTCCTCTCTACAAGGATAGAGAACTCCGGTAAATGGCTTCTCCCTACATCCAGGTAGCAGAGCTCCCATAACCAGCTTCTCCTACACTCAGAATACAGAAATCCCAATTACTGTGTATGCCTCTTGCCAGGCTACAGAACTCTTGGAAACAGCTTATCTCTACACGCACATACAGAACTCTGGTAAACTGTGTCTCACTACATGCACGATAGAGAACTCCCATAAGCTGCGTCTGATACACTCAGCGTACAGAAAACCCGCGTATAGCGAATACCTGCTCATAGGCTCCAGAACTCTTGGAAACAGCTTCTCTCTACACTCAACATACAAAACTTGGAAACTGCTTCAGAACTGCGGTAAGCTGCGTCTTCTACACACAGCATACAGTAAACCCACATATAGCGAATAACTATGCCCAGGCTACCGAAATCTTAGAAACAGCTTCACTCTACACTGCATACGGAACTCCTGGATACCATATGTCACTACATTAGGTTATGGAACTCGCGTAAGCTGCGTCTCCTACACACAGCAGACAGAAAGCCCACATATAGCGAATGCCTAATTCCAGGCTACAGAAATCCAGTAAAGAGCTTCTCCCTACACCCTGATACAGAACTTCGGTAAACTGTGTCTCTCTAATTCTAGGTTACAGAACTCCCATAAGCTGCGTCTGCTGCACCCAGACTACAGGAATTCCATATACAGCGTATGCCTAGGCTCAGACTACAGAACTCTTGGACACAGCATCTCTCTACATTCAACATACAGAACTACTGGAAACTGCATCTCTCTAGACCAATGTTACAGAACTCCCATAAGCTGTGTCTCCTACACACAGCAGACAGAAAACCTGCATATAGCAAATGTCTTATTCCAGCCTCAGAAATCCAATAAACACATTTCCCTACATCCTGATACAGAACTTCGGTAAACTGTGTCTCTCTAATTCTAGGATACAGAACTCCCATAAGCTGCATCTCCTACACTCAGCATAGAGAAAACACGCAAATCGCGCATGCCTAATTCCAGGCCACAGAACCCTTGGAAACAGCTTCTCTCTACAATCAACATACAAAACTCTTGGAAACTGCATCTCTCTAGACCAATGTTACAGAACTCCCATAAGCTGCGTCTCCTACACACAGCAGAAAGAAAACTCGCATATAGCGAATGCCTAATTCCAGGCTACAGAGATCCCGTAAACAGCTTCTCCCTACACCCTTATAAGAACTTCGGTAAACTGTGTCTCTCTAATTCTAGGTTACAGAACTCCCATAAGCTGCGTCTGCTGCACCCAGGCTACAGCAATTCCATATACAGAATATGCCTACGCTCAGACTACAGAACTCTTAGACACAGCTTCTCTCTACATTCAACATACAGAACTACTGGAACCTGCATCTCTCTAACCAATGTTACAGAACTCCCATAAGCTGTGTCTCCTACACACAGCAGACAGAAAACCTGCATATACAAATGCCTAATTCAAGGCTACAGAAATCCAGTAAACAGCTTCTCCCTACACCCTGATACAGAACTTCGGTAAACTGTGTCTCTCTAATTCTAGGTTACAGAACTCCCATAAGCTGCATCTGCTGTACCCAGGCTACAGCAATTCCATATACAGTGTATGCCTACACTCAGACTACAGAACTCTTGGACACAGCTTCATTCTACATTCAACATACAGAACTACTGGAAACTGCATCTCTCTAGACCAATGTTACAGAACTCCCATAAGCTGTGTCTCCTACACACATTGACAGAAAACCCGCCTATAGCAAATGTCTTATTCCAACCTCAGAAATCCAATAAACACCTTCTCCCTACATCCTGTACAGAACTTCAATAAAATGTGTCTCTCTAATTCTAGGTTACAGAACTCCCATAAGCTGCATCTGCTGCACCCAGGCTACAGGACTTCCATATACAGCGTATGCCTAGGCTCAGACTACAGAACTCTTGGACACAGCATCTCCCTACATTCAACATACAGAAGTACTGGAAACTGCATCTCTCTAGACCAATGATACAGAACTCCCATAAGCTCTGTCTCCTACACACAGCAGACAGAAAACCTGCATATAGCAAATGTCTTATTCCAGCCTCAGAAATCCAATAAAAACCTTCTCGCTACATCCTGATACACAACTTCGATAAACTGTGTCTCTCTAATTCTAGCATACAGAACTCCCATAAGCTGCGTCTCCTACACACAGCAGACAGAAAACCCGCCTATAGCAAATGTCTTATTCCAGCCTCAGAAATCCAGTAAACAGCTCCTCTCTACAAGGATAGAGAACTCCGGTAAACTGCTTCTCCCTACATCCAGGTAGCAGAGCTCCCATAACCAGCTTCTCCTACACTCAGAATACAGAAATCCCAATTACTGTGTATGCCTCTTGCCAGGCTACAGAACTCTTGGAAACAGCTTATCTCTACACGCACATACAGAACTCTGGTAAACTGTGTCTCACTACATGCACGATAGAGAACTCCCATAAGCTGCGTCTGATACACTCAGCGTACAGAAAACCCGCGTATAGCGAATACCTGCTCATAGGCTCCAGAACTCTTGGAAACAGCTTCTCTCTACACTCAACATACAAAACTTGGAAACTGCTTCAGAACTGCGGTAAGCTGCGTCTTCTACACACAGCATACAGTAAACCCACATATAGCGAATAACTATGCCCAGGCTACCGAAATCTTAGAAACAGCTTCACTCTACACTGCATACGGAACTCCTGGATACCATATGTCACTACATTAGGTTATGGAACTCGCGTAAGCTGCGTCTCCTACACACAGCAGACAGAAAGCCCACATATAGCGAATGCCTAATTCCAGGCTACAGAAATCCAGTAAAGAGCTTCTCCCTACACCCTGATACAGAACTTCGGTAAACTGTGTCTCTCTAATTCTAGGTTACAGAACTCCCATAAGCTGCGTCTGCTGCACCCAGACTACAGGAATTCCATATACAGCGTATGCCTAGGCTCAGACTACAGAACTCTTGGACACAGCATCTCTCTACATTCAACATACAGAACTACTGGAAACTGCATCTCTCTAGACCAATGTTACAGAACTCCCATAAGCTGTGTCTCCTACACACAGCAGACAGAAAACCTGCATATAGCAAATGTCTTATTCCAGCCTCAGAAATCCAATAAACACATTTCCCTACATCCTGATACAGAACTTCGGTAAACTGTGTCTCTCTAATTCTAGGATACAGAACTCCCATAAGCTGCATCTCCTACACTCAGCATAGAGAAAACACGCAAATCGCGCATGCCTAATTCCAGGCCACAGAACCCTTGGAAACAGCTTCTCTCTACAATCAACATACAAAACTCTTGGAAACTGCATCTCTCTAGACCAATGTTACAGAACTCCCATAAGCTGCGTCTCCTACACACAGCAGAAAGAAAACTCGCATATAGCGAATGCCTAATTCCAGGCTACAGAGATCCCGTAAACAGCTTCTCCCTACACCCTTATAAGAACTTCGGTAAACTGTGTCTCTCTAATTCTAGGTTACAGAACTCCCATAAGCTGCGTCTGCTGCACCCAGGCTGCAGCAATTCCATATACAGAATATGCCTACGCTCAGACTACAGAACTCTTGGACACAGCTTCTCTCTACATTCAACATACAGAACTACTGGAACCTGCATCTCTCTAACCAATGTTACAGAACTCCCATAAGCTGTGTCTCCTACACACAGCAGACAGAAAACCTGCATATACAAATGCCTAATTCAAGGCTACAGAAATCCAGTAAACAGCTTCTCCCTACACCCTGATACAGAACTTCGGTAAACTGTGTCTCTCTAATTCTAGGTTACAGAACTCCCATAAGCTGCATCTGCTGTACCCAGGCTACAGCAATTCCATATACAGTGTATGCCTACACTCAGACTACAGAACTCTTGGACACAGCTTCATTCTACATTCAACATACAGAACTACTGGAAACTGCATCTCTCTAGACCAATGTTACAGAACTCCCATAAGCTGTGTCTCCTACACACATTGACAGAAAACCCGCCTATAGCAAATGTCTTATTCCAACCTCAGAAATCCAATAAACACCTTCTCCCTACATCCTGTACAGAACTTCAATAAAATGTGTCTCTCTAATTCTAGGTTACAGAACTCCCATAAGCTGCGTCTGCTGCACCCAGGCTACAGGACTTCCATATACAGCGTATGCCTAGGCTCAGACTACAGAACTCTTGGACACAGCATCTCCCTACATTCAACATACAGAAGTACTGGAAACTGCATCTCTCTAGACCAATGATACAGAACTCCCATAAGCTCTGTCTCCTACACACAGCAGACAGAAAACCTGCATATAGCAAATGTCTTATTCCAGCCTCAGAAATCCAATAAAAACCTTCTCGCTACATCCTGATACACAACTTCGATAAACTGTGTCTCTCTAATTCTAGCATACAGAACTCCCATAAGCTGCGTCTCCTACACACAGCAGACAGAAAACCCGCCTATAGCAAATGTCTTATTCCAGCCTCAGAAATCCAGTAAACAGCTCCTCTCTACAAGGATAGAGAACTCCGGTAAACGGCTTCTTCCTACATCCAGGTAGCAGAGCTCCCATAACCAGCTTCTCCTACACTCAGAATACAGAAATCCCAATTACTGTGTATGCCTCTTGCCAGGCTACAGAACTCTTGGAAACAGCTTATCTCTACACGCACATACAGAACTCTGGTAAACTGTGTCTCACTACATGCACGATAGAGAACTCCCATAAGCTGTGTCTGATACACTCAGCGTACAGAAAACCCGCGTATAGCGAATACCTGCTCATAGGCTCCAGAACTCTTGGAAACAGCTTCTCTCTACACTCAACATACAAAACTTGGAAACTGCTTCAGAACTGCGGTAAGCTGCGTCTTCTACACACAGCATACAGTAAACCCACATATAGCGAATAACTATGCCCAGGCTACCGAAATCTTAGAAACAGCTTCACTCTACACTGCATACGGAACTCCTGGATACCATATGTCACTACATTAGGTTATGGAACTCGCGTAAGCTGCGTCTCCTACACACAGCAGACAGAAAGCCCACATATAGCGAATGCCTAATTCCAGGCTACAGAAATCCAGTAAACAGCTTCTCCCTACACCCTGATACAGAACTTCGGTAAACTGTGTCTCTCTAATTCTAGGTTACAGAACTCCCATAAGCTGCGTCTGCTGCACCCAGACTACAGGAATTCCATATACAGCGTATGCCTAGGCTCAGACTACAGAACTCTTGGACACAGCATCTCTCTACATTCAACATACAGAACTACTGGAAACTGCATCTCTCTAGACCAATGTTACAGAACTCCCATAAGCTGTGTCTCCTACACACAGCAGACAGAAAACCTGCATATAGCAAATGTCTTATTCCAGCCTCAGAAATCCAATAAACACATTTCCCTACATCCTGATACAGAACTTCGGTAAACTGTGTCTCTCTAATTCTAGGATACAGAACTCCCATAAGCTGCATCTCCTACACTCAGCATAGAGAAAACACGCAAATCGCGCATGCCTAATTCCAGGCCACAGAACCCTTGGAAACAGCTTCTCTCTACAATCAACATACAAAACTCTTGGAAACTGCATCTCTCTAGACCAATGTTACAGAACTCCCATAAGCTGCGTCTCCTACACACAGCAGAAAGAAAACTCGCATATAGCGAATGCCTAATTCCAGGCTACAGAGATCCCGTAAACAGCTTCTCCCTACACCCTTATAAGAACTTCGGTAAACTGTGTCTCTCTAATTCTAGGTTACAGAACTCCCATAAGCTGCGTCTGCTGCACCCAGGCTACAGCAATTCCATATACAGAATATGCCTACGCTCAGACTACAGAACTCTTGGACACAGCTTCTCTCTACATTCAACATACAGAACTACTGGAACCTGCATCTCTCTAACCAATGTTACAGAACTCCCATAAGCTGTGTCTCCTACACACAGCAGACAGAAAACCTGCATATACAAATGCCTAATTCAAGGCTACAGAAATCCAGTAAACAGCTTCTCCCTACACCCTGATACAGAACTTCGGTAAACTGTGTCTCTCTAATTCTAGGTTACAGAACTCCCATAAGCTGCATCTGCTGTACCCAGGCTACAGCAATTCCATATACAGTGTATGCCTACACTCAGACTACAGAACTCTTGGACACAGCTTCATTCTACATTCAACATACAGAACTACTGGAAACTGCATCTCTCTAGACCAATGTTACAGAACTCCCATAAGCTGTGTCTCCTACACACATTGACAGAAAACCCGCCTATAGCAAATGTCTTATTCCAACCTCAGAAATCCAATAAACACCTTCTCCCTACATCCTGTACAGAACTTCAATAAAATGTGTCTCTCTAATTCTAGGTTACAGAACTCCCATAAGCTGCGTCTGCTGCACCCAGGCTACAGGACTTCCATATACAGCGTATGCCTAGGCTCAGACTACAGAACTCTTGGACACAGCATCTCCCTACATTCAACATACAGAAGTACTGGAAACTGCATCTCTCTAGACCAATGATACAGAACTCCCATAAGCTGTGTCTCCTACACACAGCAGACAGAAAACCTGCATATAGCAAATGTCTTATTCCAGCCTCAGAAACCCAATAAAAAACTTCTCGCTACATCCTGATACACAACTTCGATAAACTGTGTCTCTCTAATTCTAGGATACAGAACTCCCATAAGCTGCGTCTCCTACACACAGCAGACAGAAAACCCGCCTATAGCAAATGTCTTATTCCAGCCTCAGAAATCCAGTAAACAGCTCCTCTCTACAAGGATAGAGAACTCCGGTAAACTGCTTCTCCCTACATCCAGGTAGCAGAGCTCCCATAACCAGCTTCTCCTACACTCAGAATACAGAAATCCCAATTACTGTGTATGCCTCTTGCCAGGCTACAGAACTCTTGGAAACAGCTTATCTCTACACGCACATACAGAACTCTGGTAAACTGTGTCTCACTACATGCACGATAGAGAACTCCCATAAGCTGCGTCTGATACACTCAGCATACAGAAAACCCGCGTATAGCGAATACCTGCTCATAGGCTCCAGAACTCTTGGAAACAGCTTCTCTCTACACTCAACATACAAAACATGGAAACTGCTTCAGAACTGCGGTAAGCTGCGTCTTCTACACACAGCATACAGTAAACCCACATATAGCGAATAACTATGACCAGGCTACCGAAATCTTAGAAACAGCTTCACTCTACACTGCATACGGAACTCCTGGATACCATATGTCACTACATTAGGTTATGGAACTCGCGTAAGCTGCGTCTCCTACACACAGCAGACAGAAAGCCCACATATAGCGAATGCCTAATTCCAGGCTACAGAAATCCAGTAAAGAGCTTCTCCCTACACCCTGATACAGAACTTCGGTAAACTGTGTCTCTCTAATTCTAGGTTACAGAACTCCCATAAGCTGCGTCTGCTGCACCCAGACTACAGGAATTCCATATACAGCGTATGCCTAGGCTCAGACTACAGAACTCTTGGACACAGCATCTCTCTACATTCAACATACAGAACTACTGGAAACTGCATCTCTCTAGACCAATGTTACAGAACTCCCATAAGCTGTGTCTCCTACACACAGCAGACAGAAAACCTGCATATAGCAAATGTCTTATTCCAGCCTCAGAAATCCAATAAACACATTTCCCTACATCCTGATACAGAACTTCGGTAAACTGTGTCTCTCTAATTCTAGGATACAGAACTCCCATAAGCTGCATCTCCTACACTCAGCATAGAGAAAACACGCAAATCGCGCATGCCTAATTCCAGGCCACAGAACCCTTGGAAACAGCTTCTCTCTACAATCAACATACAAAACTCTTGGAAACTGCATCTCTCTAGACCAATGTTACAGAACTCCCATAAGCTGCGTCTCCTACACACAGCAGAAAGAAAACTCGCATATAGCGAATGCCTAATTCCAGGCTACAGAGATCCCGTAAACAGCTTCTCCCTACACCCTTATAAGAACTTCGGTAAACTGTGTCTCTCTAATTCTAGGTTACAGAACTCCCATAAGCTGCGTCTGCTGCACCCAGGCTACAGCAATTCCATATACAGAATATGCCTACGCTCAGACTACAGAACTCTTGGACACAGCTTCTCTCTACATTCAACATACAGAACTACTGGAACCTGCATCTCTCTAACCAATGTTACAGAACTCCCATAAGCTGTGTCTCCTACACACAGCAGACAGAAAACCTGCATATACAAATGCCTAATTCAAGGCTACAGAAATCCAGTAAACAGCTTCTCCCTACACCCTGATACAGAACTTCGGTAAACTGTGTCTCTCTAATTCTAGGTTACAGAACTCCCATAAGCTGCATCTGCTGTACCCAGGCTACAGCAATTCCATATACAGTGTATGCCTACACTCAGACTACAGAACTCTTGGACACAGCTTCATTCTACATTCAACATACAGAACTACTGGAAACTGCATCTCTCTAGACCAATGTTACAGAACTCCCATAAGCTGTGTCTCCTACACACATTGACAGAAAACCCGCCTATAGCAAATGTCTTATTCCAACCTCAGAAATCCAATAAACACCTTCTCCCTACATCCTGTACAGAACTTCAATAAAATGTGTCTCTCTAATTCTAGGTTACAGAACTCCCATAAGCTGCGTCTGCTGCACCCAGGCTACAGGACTTCCATATACAGCGTATGCCTAGGCTCAGACTACAGAACTCTTGGACACAGCATCTCCCTACATTCAACATACAGAAGTACTGGAAACTGCATCTCTCTAGACCAATGATACAGAACTCCCATAAGCTGTGTCTCCTACACACAGCAGACAGAAAACCTGCATATAGCAAATGTCTTATTCCAGCCTCAGAAATCCAATAAACACCTTCTCGCTACATCCTGATACACAACTTCGATAAACTGTGTCTCTCTAATTCTAGGATACAGAACTCCCATAAGCTGTGTCTCCTACACACAGCAGACAGAAAACCCGCCTATAGCAAATGTCTTATTCCAGCCTCAGAAATCCAGTATACAGCTCCTCTCTACAAGGATAGAGAACTCCGGTAAACTGCTTCTCCCTACATCCAGGTAGCAGAGCTCCCATAACCAGCTTCTCCTACACTCAGAATACAGAAATCCCAATTACTGTGTATGCCTCTTGCCAGGCTACAGAACTCTTGGAAACAGCTTATCTCTACACGCACATACAGAACTCTGGTAAACTGTGTCTCACTACATGCACGATAGAGAACTCCCATAAGCTGCGTCTGATACACTCAGCATACAGAAAACCCGCGTATAGCGAATACCTGCTCATAGGCTCCAGAACTCTTGGAAACAGCTTCTCTCTACACTCAACATACAAAACATGGAAACTGCTTCAGAACTGCGGTAAGCTGCGTCTTCTACACACAGCATACAGTAAACCCACATATAGCGAATAACTATGCCCAGGCTACCGAAATCTTAGAAACAGCTTCACTCTACACTGCATACGGAACTCCTGGATACCATATGTCACTACATTAGGTTATGGAACTCGCGTAAGCTGCGTCTCCTACACACAGCAGACAGAAAGCCCACATATAGCGAATGCCTAATTCCAGGCTACAGAAATCCAGTAAAGAGCTTCTCCCTACACCCTGATACAGAACTTCGGTAAACTGTGTCTCTCTAATTCTAGGTTACAGAACTCCCATAAGCTGCGTCTGCTGCACCCAGACTACAGGAATTCCATATACAGCGTATGCCTAGGCTCAGACTACAGAACTCTTGGACACAGCATCTCTCTACATTCAACATACAGAACTACTGGAAACTGCATCTCTCTAGACCAATGTTACAGAACTCCCATAAGCTGTGTCTCCTACACACAGCAGACAGAAAACCTGCATATAGCAAATGTCTTATTCCAGCCTCAGAAATCCAATAAACACATTTCCCTGCATCCTGATACAGAACTTCGGTAAACTGTGTCTCTCTAATTCTAGGATACAGAACTCCCATAAGCTGCATCTCCTACACTCAGCATAGAGAAAACACGCAAATCGCGCATGCCTAATTCCAGGCCACAGAACCCTTGGAAACAGCTTCTCTCTACAATCAACATACAAAACTCTTGGAAACTGCATCTCTCTAGACCAGTGTTACAGAACTCCCATAAGCTGCGTCTCCTACACACAGCAGAAAGAAAACTCGCATATAGCGAATGCCTAATTCCAGGCTACAGAGATCCCGTAAACAGCTTCTCCCTACACCCTTATAAGAACTTCGGTAAACTGTGTCTCTCTAATTCTAGGTTACAGAACTCCCATAAGCTGCGTCTGCTGCACCCAGGCTACAGCAATTCCATATACAGAATATGCCTACGCTCAGACTACAGAACTCTTGGACACAGCTTCTCTCTACATTCAACATACAGAACTACTGGAACCTGCATCTCTCTAACCAATGTTACAGAACTCCCATAAGCTGTGTCTCCTACACACAGCAGACAGAAAACCTGCATATACAAATGCCTAATTCAAGGCTACAGAAATCCAGTAAACAGCTTCTCCCTACACCCTGATACAGAACTTCGGTAAACTCTGTCTCTCTAATTCTAGGTTACAGTACTCCCATAAGCTGCATCTGCTGTACCCAGGCTACAGCAATTCCATATACAGTGTATGCCTACACTCAGACTACAGAACTCTTGGACACAGCTTCATTCTACATTCAACATACAGAACTACTGGAAACTGCATCTCTCTAGACCAATGTTACAGAACTCCCATAAGCTGTGTCTCCTACACACATTGACAGAAAACCCGCCTATAGCAAATGTCTTATTCCAACCTCAGAAATCCAATAAACACCTTCTCCCTACATCCTGTACAGAACTTCAATAAAATGTGTCTCTCTAATTCTAGGTTACAGAACTCCCATAAGCTGCGTCTGCTGCACCCAGGCTACAGGACTTCCATATACAGCGTATGCCTAGGCTCAGACTACAGAACTCTTGGACACAGCATCTCCCTACATTCAACATACAGAAGTACTGGAAACTGCATCTCTCTAGACCAATGATACAGAACTCCCATAAGCTCTGTCTCCTACACACAGCAGACAGAAAACCTGCATATAGCAAATGTCTTATTCCAGCCTCAGAAATCCAATAAACACCTTCTCGCTACATCCTGATACACAACTTCGATAAACTGTGTCTCTCTAATTCTAGGATACAGAACTCCCATAAGCTGCGTCTCCTACACACAGCAGACAGAAAACCCGCCTATAGCAAATGTCTTATTCCAGCCTCAGAAATCCAGTAAACAGCTCCTCTCTACAAGGATAGAGAACTCCGGTAAACTGCTTCTCCCTACATCCAGGTAGCAGAGCTCCCATAACCAGCTTCTCCTACACTCAGAATACAGAAATCCCAATTACTGTGTATGCCTCTTGCCAGGCTACAGAACTCTTGGAAACAGCTTATCTCTACACGCACATACAGAACTCTGGTAAACTGTGTCTCACTACATGCACGATAGAGAACTCCCATAAGCTGCGTCTGATACACTCAGCATACAGAAAACCCGCGTATAGCGAATACCTGCTCATAGGCTCCAGAACTCTTGGAAACAGCTTCTCTCTACACTCAACATACAAAACATGGAAACTGCTTCAGAACTGCGGTAAGCTGCGTCTTCTACACACAGCATACAGTAAACCCACATATAGCGAATAACTATGCCCAGGCTACCGAAATCTTAGAAACAGCTTCACTCTACACTGCATACGGAACTCCTGGATACCATATGTCACTACATTAGGTTATGGAACTCGCGTAAGCTGCGTCTCCTACACACAGCAGACAGAAAGCCCACATATAGCGAATGCCTAATTCCAGGCTACAGAAATCCAGTAAAGAGCTTCTCCCTACACCCTGATACAGAACTTCGGTAAACTGTGTCTCTCTAATTCTAGGTTACAGAACTCCCATAAGCTGCGTCTGCTGCACCCAGACTACAGGAATTCCATATACAGCGTATGCCTAGGCTCAGACTACAGAACTCTTGGACACAGCATCTCTCTACATTCAACATACAGAACTACTGGAAACTGCATCTCTCTAGACCAATGTTACAGAACTCCCATAAGCTGTGTCTCCTACACACAGCAGACAGAAAACCTGCATATAGCAAATGTCTTATTCCAGCCTCAGAAATCCAATAAACACATTTCCCTACATCCGGATACAGAACTTCGGTAAACTGTGTCTCTCTAATTCTAGGATACAGAACTCCCATAAGCTGCATCTCCTACACTCAGCATAGAGAAAACACGCAAATCGCGCATGCCTAATTCCAGGCCACAGAACCCTTGGAAACAGCTTCTCTCTACAATCAACATACAAAACTCTTGGAAACTGCATCTCTCTAGACCAATGTTACAGAACTCCCATAAGCTGCGTCTCCTACACACAGCAGAAAGAAAACTCGCATATAGCGAATGCCTAATTCCAGGCTACAGAGATCCCGTAAACAGCTTCTCCCTACACCCTTATAAGAACTTCGGTAAACTGTGTCTCTCTAATTCTAGGTTACAGAACTCCCATAAGCTGCGTCTGCTGCACCCAGGCTACAGCAATTCCATATACAGAATATGCCTACGCTCAGACTACAGAACTCTTGGACACAGCTTCTCTCTACATTCAACATACAGAACTACTGGAACCTGCATCTCTCTAACCAATGTTACAGAACTCCCATAAGCTGTGTCTCCTACACACATTGACAGAAAACCCGCTTATAGCAAATGTCTTACTCCAACCTCAGAAACCCAATAAACACCTTCTCCCTGCATCCTGATACAGAACTTCAATAAAATGTGTCTCAATAATTCTAGGTTACAAAACTCCCATATGCTGCGTCTGCTGCACTCTGGCTACAGGAATTCCATATACAGCGTATGCCTAGGCTCAGACTACAGAACTCTTGGACACAGCTTCTCTCTACATTCAACATACAGAACTACTGGAAACTGCATCTCTCTAGACCAATGTTACAGAACTCCCATAAGCTGTGTCTCCTACACACAGCAGACAGAAAACCTGCATATACAAATGCCTAATTCAAGGCTACAGAAATCCAGTAAACAGCTTCTCCCTACACCCTGATACAGAACTTCGGTAAACTGTGTCTCTCTAATTCTAGGTTACAGAACTCCCATAAGCTGCATCTGCTGTACCCAGGCTACAGCAATTCCATATACAGTGTATGCCTACACTCAGACTACAGAACTCTTGGACACAGCTTCATTCTACATTCAACATACAGAAGTACTGGAAACTGCATCTCTCTAGACCAATGTTACAGAACTCCCATAAGCTGTGTCTCCTACACACATTGACAGAAAACCCGCCTATAGCAAATGTCTTATTCCAACCTCAGAAATCCAATAAACACCTTCTCCCTACATCCTGTACAGAACTTCAATAAAATGTGTCTCTCTAATTCTAGGTTACAGAACTCCCATAAGCTGCGTCTGCTGCACCCAGGCTACAGGACTTCCATATACAGCGTATGCCTAGGCTCAGACTACAGAACTCTTGGACACAGCATCTCCCTACATTCAACATACAGAAGTACTGGAAACTGCATCTCTCTAGACCAATGATACAGAACTCCCATAAGCTCTGTCTCCTACACACAGCAGACAGAAAACCTGCATATAGCAAATGTCTTATTCCAGCCTCAGAAACCCAATAAAAACCTTCTCGCTACATCCTGATACACAACTTCGATAAACTGTGTCTCTCTAATTCTAGGATACAGAACTCCCATAAGCTGCGTCTCCTACACACAGCAGACAGAAAGCCCGCCTATAGCAAATGTCTTATTCCAGCCTCAGAAATCCAGTAAACAGCTCCTCTCTACAAGGATAGAGAACTCCGGTAAACTGCTTCTCCCTACATCCAGGTAGCAGAGCTCCCATAACCAGCTTCTCCTACACTCAGAATACAGAAATCCCAATTACTGTGTATGCCTCTTGCCAGGCTACAGAACTCTTGGAAACAGCTTATCTCTACACGCACATACAGAACTCTGGTAAACTGTGTCTCACTACATGCACGATAGAGAACTCCCATAAGCTGCGTCTGATACACTCAGCATACAGAAAACCCGCGTATAGCGAATACCTGCTCATAGGCTCCAGAACTCTTGGAAACAGCTTCTCTCTACACTCAACATACAAAACATGGAAACTGCTTCAGAACTGCGGTAAGCTGCGTCTTCTACACACAGCATACAGTAAACCCACATATAGCGAATAACTATGCCCAGGCTACCGAAATCTTAGAAACAGCTTCACTCTACACTGCATACGGAACTCCTGGATACCATATGTCACTACATTAGGTTATGGAACTCGCGTAAGCTGCGTCTCCTACACACAGCAGACAGAAAGCCCACATATAGCGAATGCCTAATTCCAGGCTACAGAAATCCAGTAAAGAGCTTCTCCCTACACCCTGATACAGAACTTCGGTAAACTGTGTCTCTCTAATTCTAGGTTACAGAACTCCCATAAGCTGCGTCTGCTGCACCCAGACTACAGGAATTCCATATACAGCGTATGCCTAGGCTCAGACTACAGAACTCTTGGACACAGCATCTCTCTACATTCAACATACAGAACTACTGGAAACTGCATCTCTCTAGACCAATGTTACAGAACTCCCATAAGCTGTGTCTCCTACACACAGCAGACAGAAAACCTGCATATAGCAAATGTCTTATTCCAGCCTCAGAAATCCAATAAACACATTTCCCTACATCCTGATACAGAACTTCGGTAAACTGTGTCTCTCTAATTCTAGGATACAGAACTCCCATAAGCTGCATCTCCTACACTCAGCATAGAGAAAACACGCAAATCACGCATGCCTAATTCCAGGCCACAGAACCCTTGGAAACAGCTTCTCTCTACAATCAACATACAAAACTCTTGGAAACTGCATCTCTCTAGACCAATGTTACAGAACTCCCATAAGCTGCGTCTCCTACACACAGCAGAAAGAAAACTCGCATATAGCGAATGCCTAATTCCAGGCTACAGAGATCCCGTAAACAGCTTCTCCCTACACACTTATAAGAACTTCGGTAAACTGTGTCTCTCTAATTCTAGGTTACAGAACTCCCATAAGCTGCGTCTGCTGCACCCAGGCTGCAGCAATTCCATATACAGAATATGCCTACGCTCAGACTACAGAACTCTTGGACACAGCATCTCTCTGCATTCAACATACAGAACTACTGGAAACTGCATCTCTCTAACCAATGTTACAGAACTCCCATAAGCTGTGTCTCCTACACACAGCAGACAGAAAACCCGCCTATAGCAAATGTCTTATTCCAACCTCAGAAATCCAATAAACACCTTCTCCCTACATCCTGTACAGAACTTCAATAAAATGTGTCTCTCTAATTCTAGGTTACAGAACTCCCATAAGCTGCGTCTGCTGCACCCAGGCTACAGGACTTCCATATACAGCGTATGCCTAGGCTCAGACTACAGAACTCTTGGACACAGCATCTCCCTACATTCAACATACAGAAGTACTGGAAACTGCATCTCTCTAGACCAATGATACAGAACTCCCATAAGCTCTGTCTCCTACACACAGCAGACAGAAAACCTGCATATAGCAAATGTCTTATTCCAGCCTCAGAAATCCAATAAAAACCTTCTCGCTACATCCTGATACACAACTTCGATAAACTGTGTCTCTCTAATTCTAGCATACAGAACTCCCATAAGCTGCGTCTCCTACACACAGCAGACAGAAAACCCGCCTATAGCAAATGTCTTATTCCAGCCTCAGAAATCCAGTATACAGCTCCTCTCTACAAGGATAGAGAACTCCGGTAAACTGCTTCTCCCTACATCCAGGTAGCAGAGCTCCCATAACCAGCTTCTCCTACACTCAGAATACAGAAATCCCAATTACTGTGTATGCCTCTTGCCAGGCTACAGAACTCTTGGAAACAGCTTATCTCTACACGCACATACAGAACTCTGGTAAACTGTGTCTCACTACATGCACGATAGAGAACTCCCATAAGCTGCGTCTGATACACTCAGCATACAGAAAACCCGCGTATAGCGAATACCTGCTCATAGGCTCCAGAACTCTTGGAAACAGCTTCTCTCTACACTCAACATAAAAAACTTGGAAACTGCTTCAGAACTGCGGTAAGCTGCGTCTTCTACACACAGCATACAGTAAACCCACATATAGCGAATAACTATGCCCAGGCTACCGACATCTTAGAAACAGCTTCACTCTACACTGCATACGGAACTCCTGGATACCATATGTCACTACATTAGGTTATGGAACTCGCGTAAGCTGCGTCTCCTACACACAGCAGACAGAAAGCCCACATATAGCGAATGCCTAATTCCAGGCTACAGAAATCCAGTAAAGAGCTTCTCCCTACACCCTGATACAGAACTTCGGTAAACTGTGTCTCTCTAATTCTAGGTTACAGAACTCCCATAAGCTGCGTCCGCTGCACCCAGACTACAGGAATTCCATATACAGCGTATGCCTAGGCTCAGACTACAGAACTCTTGGACACAGCATCTCTCTACATTCAACATACAGAACTACTGGAAACTGCATCTCTCTAGACCAATGTTACAGAACTCCCATAAGCTGTGTCTCCTACACACATTGACAGAAAACCCGCCTATAGCAAATGTCTTATTCCAACCTCAGAAATCCAATAAACACCTTCTCCCTACATCCTGTACAGAACTTCAATAAAATGTGTCTCTCTAATTCTAGGTTACAGAACTCCCATAAGCTGCGTCTGCTGCACCCAGGCTGCAGGACTTCCATATACAGCGTATGCCTAGGCTCAGACTACAGAACTCTTGGACACAGCATCTCCCTACATTCAACATACAGAAGTACTGGAAACTGCATCTCTCTAGACCAATGATACAGAACTCCCATAAGCTCTGTCTCCTACACACAGCAGACAGAAAACCTGCATATAGCAAATGTCTTATTCCAGCCTCAGAAACCCAATAAAAACCTTCTCGCTACATCCTGATACACAACTTCGATAAACTGTGTCTCTCTAATTCTAGGATACAGAACTCCCATAAGCTGCGTCTCCTACACACAGCAGACAGAAAGCCCGCCTATAGCAAATGTCTTATTCCAGCCTCAGAAATCCAGTAAACAGCTCCTCTCTACAAGGATAGAGAACTCCGGTAAACTGCTTCTCCCTACATCCAGGTAGCAGAGCTCCCATAACCAGCTTCTCCTACACTCAGAATACAGAAATCCCAATTACTGTGTATGCCTCTTGCCAGGCTACAGAACTCTTGGAAACAGCTTATCTCTACACGCACATACAGAACTCTGGTAAACTGTGTCTCACTACATGCACGATAGAGAACTCCCATAAGCTGCGTCTGATACACTCAGCATACAGAAAACCCGCGTATAGCGAATACCTGCTCATAGGCTCCAGAACTCTTGGAAACAGCTTCTCTCTACACTCAACATACAAAACATGGAAACTGCTTCAGAACTGCGGTAAGCTGCGTCTTCTACACACAGCATACAGTAAACCCACATATAGCGAATAACTATGCCCAGGCTACCGACATCTTAGAAACAGCTTCACTCTACACTGCATACGGAACTCCTGGATACCATATGTCACTACATTAGGTTATGGAACTCGCGTAAGCTGCGTCTCCTACACACAGCAGACAGAAAGCCCACATATAGCGAATGCCTAATTCCAGGCTACAGAAATCCAGTAAAGAGCTTCTCCCTACACCCTGATACAGAACTTCGGTAAACTGTGTCTCTCTAATTCTAGGTTACAGAACTCCCATAAGCTGCGTCTGCTGCACCCAGACTACAGGAATTCCATATACAGCGTATGCCTAGGCTCAGACTACAGAACTCTTGGACACAGCATCTCTCTACATTCAACATACAGAACTACTGGAAACTGCATCTCTCTAGACCAATGTTACAGAACTCCCATAAGCTGTGTCTCCTACACACAGCAGACAGAAAACCTGCATATAGCAAATGTCTTATTCCAGCCTCAGAAATCCAATAAACACATTTCCCTACATCCTGATACAGAACTTCGGTAAACTGTGTCTCTCTAATTCTAGGATACAGAACTCCCATAAGCTGCATCTCCTACACTCAGCATAGAGAAAACACGCAAATCACGCATGCCTAATTCCAGGCCACAGAACCCTTGGAAACAGCTTCTCTCTACAATCAACATACAAAACTCTTGGAAACTGCATCTCTCTAGACCAATGTTACAGAACTCCCATAAGCTGCGTCTCCTACACACAGCAGAAAGAAAACTCGCATATAGCGAATGCCTAATTCCAGGCTACAGAGATCCCGTAAACAGCTTCTCCCTACACCCTTATAAGAACTTCGGTAAACTGTGTCTCTCTAATTCTAGGTTACAGAACTCCCATAAGCTGCGTCTGCTGCACCCAGGCTGCAGCAATTCCATATACAGAATATGCCTACGCTCAGACTACAGAACTCTTGGACACAGCATCTCTCTGCATTCAACATACAGAACTACTGGAAACTGCATCTCTCTAACCAATGTTACAGAACTCCCATAAGCTGTGTCTCCTACACACAGCAGACAGAAAACCCGCCTATAGCAAATGTCTTATTCCAACCTCAGAAATCCAATAAACACCTTCTCCCTACATCCTGTACAGAACTTCAATAAAATGTGTCTCTCTAATTCTAGGTTACAGAACTCCCATAAGCTGCGTCTGCTGCACCCAGGCTACAGGACTTCCATATACAGCGTATGCCTAGGCTCAGACTACAGAACTCTTGGACACAGCATCTCCCTACATTCAACATACAGAAGTACTGGAAACTGCATCTCTCTAGACCAATGATACAGAACTCCCATAAGCTCTGTCTCCTACACACAGCAGACAGAAAACCTGCATATAGCAAATGTCTTATTCCAGCCTCAGAAATCCAATAAACACCTTCTCGCTACATCCTGATACACAACTTCGATAAACTGTGTCTCTCTAATTCTAGGATACAGAACTCCCATAAGCTGCGTCTCCTACACACAGCAGACAGAAAGCCCGCCTATAGCAAATGTCTTATTCCAGCCTCAGAAATCCAGTAAACAGCTCCTCTCTACAAGGATAGAGAACTCCGGTAAACTGCTTCTCCCTACATCCAGGTAGCAGAGCTCCCATAACCAGCTTCTCCTACACTCAGAATACAGAAATCCCAATTACTGTGTATGCCTCTTGCCAGGCTACAGAACTCTTGGAAACAGCTTATCTCTACACGCACATACAGAACTCTGGTAAACTGTGTCTCACTACATGCACGATAGAGAACTCCCATAAGCTGCGTCTGATACACTCAGCATACAGAAAACCCGCGTATAGCGAATACCTGCTCATAGGCTCCAGAACTCTTGGAAACAGCTTCTCTCTACACTCAACATACAAAACATGGAAACTGCTTCAGAACTGCGGCAAGCTGCGTCTTCTACACACAGCATACAGTAAACCCACATATAGCGAATAACTATGCCCAGGCTACCTAAATCTTAGAAACAGCTTCACTCTACACTGCATACGGAACTCCTGGATACCATATGTCACTACATTAGGTTATGGAACTCGCGTAAGCTGCGTCTCCTACACACAGCAGACAGAAAGCCCACATATAGCGAATGCCTAATTCCAGGCTACAGAAATCCAGTAAAGAGCTTCTCCCTACACCCTGATACAGAACTTCGGTAAACTGTGTCTCTCTAATTCTAGGTTACAGAACTCCCATAAGCTGCGTCCGCTGCACCCAGACTACAGGAATTCCATATACAGCGTATGCCTAGGCTCAGACTACAGAACTCTTGGACACAGCATCTCTCTACATTCAACATACAGAACTACTGGAAACTGCATCTCTCTAGACCAATGTTACAGAACTCCCATAAGCTGTGTCTCCTACACACAGCAGACAGAAAACCTGCATATAGCAAATGTCTTATTCCAGCCTCAGAAATCCAATAAACACATTTCCCTACATCCTGATACAGAACTTCGGTAAACTGTGTCTCTCTAATTCTAGGATACAGAACTCCCATAAGCTGCATCTCCTACACTCAGCATAGAGAAAACACGCAAATCGCGCATGCCTAATTCCAGGCCACAGAACCCTTGGAAACAGCTTCTCTCTACAATCAACATACAAAACTCTTGGAAACTGCATCTCTCTAGACCAATGTTACAGAACTCCCATAAGCTGCGTCTCCTACACACAGCAGAAAGAAAACTCGCATATAGCGAATGCCTAATTCCAGGCTACAGAGATCCCGTAAACAGCTTCTCCCTACACCCTTATAAGAACTTCGGTAAACTGTGTCTCTCTAATTCTAGGTTACAGAACTCCCATAAGCTGCGTCTGCTGCACCCAGGCTGCAGCAATTCCATATACAGAATATGCCTACGCTCAGACTACAGAACTCTTGGACACAGCTTCTCTCTACATTCAACATACAGAACTACTGGAAACTGCATCTCTCTAACCAATGTTACAGAACTCCCATAAGCTGTGTCTCCTACACACAGCAGACAGAAAACCTGCATATACAAATGCCTAATTCAAGGCTACAGAAATCCAGTAAAGAGCTTCTCCCTACACCCTGATACAGAACTTCGGTAAACTGTGTCTCTCTAATTCTAGGTTACAGAACTCCCATAAGCTGCATCTGCTGTACCCAGGCTACAGCAATTCCATATACAGTGTATGCCTACACTCAGACTACAGAACTCTTGGACACAGCTTCATTCTACATTCAACATACAGAACTACTGGAAACTGCATCTCTCTAGACCAATGTTACAGAACTCCCATAAGCTGTGTCTCCTACACACATTGACAGTAAACCCGCCTATAGCAAATGTCTTATTCCAACCTCAGAAATCCAATAAACACCTTCTCCCTACATCCTGTACAGAACTTCAATAAAATGTGTCTCTCTAATTCTAGGTTACAGAACTCCCATAATCTGCGTCTGCTGCACCCAGGCTACAGGACTTCCATATACAGCGTATGCCTAGGCTCAGACTACAGAACTCTTGGACACAGCATCTCCCTACATTCAACATACAGAAGTACTGGAAACTGCATCTCTCTAGACCAATGATACAGAACTCCCATAAGCTCTGTCTCCTACACACAGCAGACAGAAAACCTGCATATAGCAAATGTCTTATTCCAGCCTCAGAAATCCAATAAACACCTTCTCGCTACATCCTGATACACAACTTCGATAAACTGTGTCTCTCTAATTCTAGGATACAGAACTCCCATAAGCTGCGTCTCCTACACACAGCAGACAGAAAACCCGCCTATAGCAAATGTCTTATTCCAACCTCAGAAATCCAGTATACAGCTCCTCTCTACAAGGATAGAGAACTCCGGTAAACTGCTTCTCCCTACATCCAGGTAGCAGAGCTCCCATAACCAGCTTCTCCTACACTCAGAATACAGAAATCCCAATTACTGTGTATGCCTCTTGCCAGGCTACAGAACTCTTGGAAACAGCTTATCTCTACACGCACATACAGAACTCTGGTAAACTGTGTCTCACTACATGCACGATAGAGAACTCCCATAAGCTGCGTCTGATACACTCAGCATACAGAAAACCCGCGTATAGCGAATACCTGCTCATAGGCTCCAGAACTCTTGGAAACAGCTTCTCTCTACACTCAACATACAAAACTTGGAAACTGCTTCAGAACTGCGGTAAGCTGCGTCTTCTACACACAGCATACAGTAAACCCACATATAGCGAATAACTATGCCCAGGCTACCGAAATCTTAGAAACAGCTTCACTCTACACTGCATACGGAACTCCTGGATACCATATGTCACTACATTAGGTTATGGAACTCGCGTAAGCTGCGTCTCCTACACACAGCAGACAGAAAGCCCACATATAGCGAATGCCTAATTCCAGGCTACAGAAATCCAGTAAAGAGCTTCTCCCTACACCCTGATACAGAACTTCGGTAAACTGTGTCTCTCTAATTCTAGGTTACAGAACTCCCATAAGCTGCGTCTGCTGCACCCAGACTACAGGAATTCCATATACAGCGTATGCCTAGGCTCAGACTACAGAACTCTTGGACACAGCATCTCTCTACATTCAACATACAGAACTACTGGAAACTGCATCTCTCTAGACCAATGTTACAGAACTCCCATAAGCTGTGTCTCCTACACACAGCAGACAGAAAACCTGCATATAGCAAATGTCTTATTCCAGCCTCAGAAATCCAATAAACACATTTCCCTACATCCTGATACAGAACTTCGGTAAACTGTGTCTCTCTAATTCTAGGATACAGAACTCCCATAAGCTGCATCTCCTACACTCAGCATAGAGAAAACACGCAAATCGCGCATGCCTAATTCCAGGCCACAGAACCCTTGGAAACAGCTTCTCTCTACAATCAACATACAAAACTCTTGGAAACTGCATCTCTCTAGACCAATGTTACAGAACTCCCATAAGCTGCGTCTCCTACACACAGCAGAAAGAAAACTCGCATATAGCGAATGCCTAATTCCAGGCTACAGAGATCCCGTAAACAGCTTCTCCCTACACCCTTATAAGAACTTCGGTAAACTGTGTCTCTCTAATTCTAGGTTACAGAACTCCCATAAGCTCCGTCTGCTGCACCCAGGCTGCAGCAATTCCATATACAGAATATGCCTACGCTCAGACTACAGAACTCTTGGACACAGCTTCTCTCTACATTCAACATACAGAACTACTGGAACCTGCATCTCTCTAACCAATGTTACAGAACTCCCATAAGCTGTGTCTCCTACACACATTGACGAAAACCCGCCTATAGCAAATGTCTTACTCCAACCTCAGAAACCCAATAAACCCCTTCTCCCTACATCCTGATACAGAACTTCAATAAAATGTGTCTCTCTAATTCTAGGTTACAGAACTCCCATATGCTGCATCTGCTGCACTCTGGCTACAGGAATTCCATATACAGCGTATGCCTAGGCTCAGACTACAGAACTCTTGGACACAGCTTCTCTCTACATTCAACATACAGAACTACTGGAAACTGCATCTCTCTAGACCAATGTTACAGAACTCCCATAAGCTGTGTCTCCTACACACAGCAGACAGAAAACCTGCATATACAAATGCCTAATTCAAGGCTACAGAAATCCAGTAAACAGCTTCTCCCTACACCCTGATACAGAACTTCGGTAAACTGTGTCTCTCTAATTCTAGGTTACAGAACTCCCATAAGCTGCATCTGCTGTACCCAGGCTACAGCAATTCCATATACAGTGTATGCCTACACTCAGACTACAGAACTCTTGGACACAGCTTCATTCTACATTCAACATACAGAACTACTGGAAACTGCATCTCTCTAGACCAATGTTACAGAACTCCCATAAGCTGTGTCTCCTACACACAGCAGACAGAAAACCCGCCTATAGCAAATGTCTTATTCCAACCTCAGAAATCCAATAAACACCTTCTCCCTACATCCTGTACAGAACTTCAATAAAATGTGTCTCTCTAATTCTAGGTTACAGAACTCCCATAAGCTGCGTCTGCTGCACCCAGGCTACAGGACTTCCATATACAGCGTATGCCTAGGGTCAGACTACAGAACTCTTGGACACAGCATCTCCCTACATTCAACATACAGAAGTACTGGAAACTGCATCTCTCTAGACCAATGATACAGAACTCCCATAAGCTGTGTCTCCTACACACAGCAGACAGAAAACCTGCATATAGCAAATGTCTTATTCCAGCCTCAGAAACCCAATAAAAAACTTCTCGCTACATCCTGATACACAACTTCGATAAACTGTGTCTCTCTAATTCTAGGATACAGAACTCCCATAAGCTGCGTCTCCTACACACAGCAGACAGAAAACCCGCCTATAGCAAATGTCTTATTCCAGCCTCAGAAATCCAGTATACAGCTCCTCTCTACAAGGATAGAGAACTCCGGTAAACTGCTTCTCCCTACATCCAGGTAGCAGAGCTCCCATAACCAGCTTCTCCTACACTCAGAATACAGAAATCCCAATTACTGTGTATGCCTCTTGCCAGGCTACAGAACTCTTGGAAACAGCTTATCTCTACACGCACATACAGAACTCTGGTAAACTGTGTCTCACTACATGCACGATAGAGAACTCCCATAAGCTGCGTCTGATACACTCAGCATACAGAAAACCCGCGTATAGCGAATACCTGCTCATAGGCTCCAGAACTCTTGGAAACAGCTTCTCTCTACACTCAACATACAAAACTTGGAAACTGCTTCAGAACTGCGGTAAGCTGCGTCTTCTACACACAGCATACAGTAAACCCACATATAGCGAATAACTATGCCCAGGCTACCGAAATCTTAGAAACAGCTTCACTCTACACTGCATACGGAACTCCTGGATACCATATGTCACTACATTAGGTTATGGAACTCGCGTAAGCTGCGTCTCCTACACACAGCAGACAGAAAGCCCACATATAGCGAATGCCTAATTCCAGGCTACAGAAATCCAGTAAAGAGCTTCTCCCTACACCCTGATACAGAACTTCGGTAAACTGTGTCTCTCTAATTCTAGGTTACAGAACTCCCATAAGCTGCGTCTGCTGCACCCAGACTACAGGAATTCCATATACAGCGTATGCCTAGGCTCAGACTACAGAACTCTTGGACACAGCATCTCTCTACATTCAACATACAGAACTACTGGAAACTGCATCTCTCTAGACCAATGTTACAGAACTCCCATAAGCTGTGTCTCCTACACACAGCAGACAGAAAACCTGCATATAGCAAATGTCTTATTCCAGCCTCAGAAATCCAATAAACACATTTCCCTACATCCTGATACAGAACTTCGGTAAACTGTGTCTCTCTAATTCTAGGATACAGAACTCCCATAAGCTGCATCTCCTACACTCAGCATAGAGAAAACACGCAAATCGCGCATGCCTAATTCCAGGCCACAGAACCCTTGGAAACAGCTTCTCTCTACAATCAACATACAAAACTCTTGGAAACTGCATCTCTCTAGACCAATGTTACAGAACTCCCATAAGCTGCGTCTCCTACACACAGCAGAAAGAAAACTCGCATATAGCGAATGCCTAATTCCAGGCTACAGAGATCCCGTAAACAGCTTCTCCCTACACCCTTATAAGAACTTCGGTAAACTGTGTCTCTCTAATTCTAGGTTACAGAACTCCCATAAGCTGCGTCTGCTGCACCCAGGCTACAGCAATTCCATATACAGAATATGCCTACGCTCAGACTACAGAACTCTTGGACACAGCTTCTCTCTACATTCAACATACAGAACTACTGGAACCTGCATCTCTCTAACCAATGTTACAGAACTCCCATAAGCTGTGTCTCCTACACACATTGACAGAAAACCCGCCTATAGCAAATGTCTTACTCCAACCTCAGAAACCCAATAAACACCTTCTCCCTACATCCTGATACAGAACTTCAATAAAATGTGTCTCAATAATTCTAGGTTACAGAACTCCCATATGCTGCGTCTGCTGCACTCTGGCTACAGGAATTCCATATACAGCGTATGCCTAGGCTCAGACTACAGAACTCTTGGACACAGCTTCTCTCTACATTCAACATACAGAACTACTGGAAACTGCATCTCTCTTGACCAATATTATAGAACTCCCATAAGCTGTGTCTCCCACACACAGCAGACAGAAAACCTGCATATACAAATGCCTAATTCAAGGCTACAGAAATCCAGTAAACAGCTTCTCCCTACACCCTGATACAGAACTTCGGTAAACTGTGTCTCTCTAATTCTAGGTTACAGAACTCCCATAAGCTGCATCTGCTGTACCCAGGCTACAGCAATTCCATATACAGTGTATGCCTACACTCACACTACAGAACTCTTGGACACAGCTTCATTCTACATTCAACATACAGAACTACTGGAAACTGCATCTCTCTAGACCAATGTTACAGAACTCCCATAAGCTGTGTCTCCTACACACATTGACAGAAAACCCGCCTATAGCAAATGTCTTATTCCAACCTCAGAAATCCAATAAACACCTTCTCCCTACATCCTGTACAGAACTTCAATAAAATGTGTCTCTCTAATTCTAGGTTACAGAACTCCCATAAGCTGCGTCTGCTGCACCCAGGCTACAGGACTTCCATATACAGCGTATGCCTAGGCTCAGACTACAGAACTCTTGGACACAGCATCTCCCTACATTCAACATACAGAAGTACTGGAAACTGCATCTCTCTAGACCAATGATACAGAACTCCCATAAGCTCTGTCTCCTACACACAGCAGACAGAAAACCTGCATATAGCAAATGTCTTATTCCAGCCTCAGAAATCCAATAAACACCTTCTCGCTACATCCTGATACACAACTTCGATAAACTGTGTCTCTCTAATTCTAGGATACAGAACTCCCATAAGCTGCGTCTCCTACACACAGCAGACAGAAAACCCGCCTATAGCAAATGTCTTATTCCAGCCTCAGAAATCCAGTAAACAGCTCCTCTCTACAAGGATAGAGAACTCCGGTAAACTGCTTCTCCCTACATCCAGGTAGCAGAGCTCCCATAACCAGCTTCTCCTACACTCAGAATACAGAAATCCCAATTACTGTGTATGCCTCTTGCCAGGCTACAGAACTCTTGGAAACAGCTTATCTCTACACGCACATACAGAACTCTGGTAAACTGTGTCTCACTACATGCACGATAGAGAACTCCCATAAGCTGCGTCTGATACACTCAGCATACAGAAAACCCGCGTATAGCGAATACCTGCTCATAGGCTCCAGAACTCTTGGAAACAGCTTCTCTCTACACTCAACATACAAAACTTGGAAACTGCTTCAGAACTGCGGTAAGCTGCGTCTTCTACACACAGCATACAGTAAACCCACATATAGCGAATAACTATGCCCAGGCTACCGACATCTTAGAAACAGCTTCACTCTACACTGCATACGGAACTCCTGGATACCATATGTCACTACATTAGGTTATGGAACTCGCGTAAGCTGCGTCTCCTACACACAGCAGACAGAAAGCCCACATATAGCGAATGCCTAATTCCAGGCTACAGAAATCCAGTAAAGAGCTTCTCCCTACACCCTGATACAGAACTTCGGTAAACTGTGTCTCTCTAATTCTAGGTTACAGAACTCCCATAAGCTGCGTCTGCTGCACCCAGACTACAGGAATTCCATATACAGCGTATGCCTAGGCTCAGACCACAGAACTCTTGGACACAGCATCTCTCTACATTCAACATACAGAACTACTGGAAACTGCATCTCTCTAGACCAATGTTACAGAACTCCCATAAGCTGTGTCTCCTACACACAGCAGACAGAAAACCTGCATATAGCAAATGTCTTATTCCAGCCTCAGAAATCCAATAAACACATTTCCCTACATCCTGATACAGAACTTCGGTAAACTGTGTCTCTCTAATTCTAGGATACAGAACTCCCATAAGCTGCATCTCCTACACTCAGCATAGAGAAAACACGCAAATCGCGCATGCCTAATTCCAGGCCACAGAACCCTTGGAAACAGCTTCTCTCTACAATCAACATACAAAACTCTTGGAAACTGCATCTCTCTAGACCAATGTTACAGAACTCCCATAAGCTGCGTCTCCTACACACAGCAGAAAGAAAACTCGCATATAGCGAATGCCTAATTCCAGGCTACAGAGATCCCGTAAACAGCTTCTCCCTACACCCTTATAAGAACTTCGGTAAACTGTGTCTCTCTAATTCTAGGTTACAGAACTCCCATAAGCTGCGTCTGCTGCACCCAGGCTACAGCAATTCCATATACAGAATATGCCTACGCTCAGACTACAGAACTCTTGGACACAGCTTCTCTCTACATTCAACATACAGAACTACTGGAACCTGCATCTCTCTAACCAATGTTACAGAACTCCCATAAGCTGTGTCTCCTACACACATTGACAGAAAACCCGCCTATAGCAAATGTCTTACTCCAACCTCAGAAACCCAATAAACAACTTCTCCCTACATCCTGATACAGAACTTCAATAAAATGTGTCTCAATAATTCTAGGTTACAGAACTCCCATATGCTGCGTCTGCTGCACTCTGGCTACAGGAATTCCATATACAGCGTATGCCTAGGCTCAGACTACAGAACTCTTGGACACAGCCTCTCTCTACATTCAACATACAGAACTACTGGAAACTGCATCTCTCTAGACCAATGTTACAGAACTCCCATAAGCTGTGTCTCCTACACACAGCAGACAGAAAACCTGCATATACAAATGCCTAATTCAAGGCTACAGAAATCCAGTAAACAGCTTCTCCCTACACCCTGATACAGAACTTCGGTAAACTGTGTCTCTCTAATTCTAGGTTACAGAACTCCCATAAGCTGCATCTGCTGTACCCAGGCTACAGCAATTCCATATACAGTGTATGCCTACACTCAGACTACAGAACTCTTGGACACAGCTTCATTCTACATTCAACATACAGAACTACTGGAAACTGCATCTCTCTAGACCAATGTTACAGAACTCCCATAAGCTGTGTCTCCTACACACATTGACAGAAAACCCGCCTATAGCAAATGTCTTATTCCAACCTCAGAAATCCAATAAACACCTTCTCCCTACACCCTGATACAGAACTTCAATAAAATGTGTCTCTCTAATTCTAGGTTACAGAACTCCCATAAGCTGCGTCTGCTGCACCCAGGCTACAGGACTTCCATATACAGCGTATGCCTAGGCTCAGACTACAGAACTCTTGGACACAGCATCTCCCTACATTCAACATACAGAAGTACTGGAAACTGCATCTCTCTAGACCAATGATACAGAACTCCCATAAGCTCTGTCTCCTACACACAGCAGACAGAAAACCTGCATATAGCAAATGTCTTATTCCAGCCTCAGAAATCCAATAAACACCTTCTCGCTACATCCTGATACACAACTTCGATAAACTGTGTCTCTCTAATTCTAGGATACAGAACTCCCATAAGCTGCGTCTCCTACACACAGCAGACAGAAAACCCGCCTATAGCAAATGTCTTATTCCAGCCTCAGAAATCCAGTAAACAGCTCCTCTCTACAAGGATAGAGAACTCCGGTAAACTGCTTCTCCCTACATCCAGGTAGCAGAGCTCCCATAACCAGCTTCTCCTACACTCAGAATACAGAAATCCCAATTACTGTGTATGCCTCTTGCCAGGCTACAGAACTCTTGGAAACAGCTTATCTCTACATGCACATACAGAACTCTGGTAAACTGTGTCTCACTACATGCACGATAGAGAACTCCCATAAGCTGCGTCTGATACACTCAGCATACAGAAAACCCGCGTATAGCGAATACCTGCTCATAGGCTCCAGAACTCTTGGAAACAGCTTCTCTCTACACTCAACATACAAAACTTGGAAACTGCTTCAGAACTGCGGTAAGCTGCGTCTTCTACACACAGCATACAGTAAACCCACATATAGCGAATAACTATGCCCAGGCTACCGACATCTTAGAAACAGCTTCACTCTACACTGCATACGGAACTCCTGGATACCATATGTCACTACATTAGGTTATGGAACTCGCGTAAGCTGCGTCTCCTACACACAGCAGACAGAAAGCCCACATATAGCGAATGCCTAATTCCAGGCTACAGAAATCCAGTAAAGAGCTTCTCCCTACACCCTGATACAGAACTTCGGTAAACTGTGTCTCTCTAATTCTAGGTTACAGAACTCCCATAAGCTGCGTCTGCTGCACCCAGACTACAGGAATTCCATATACAGCGTATGCCTAGGCTCAGACTACAGAACTCTTGGACACAGCATCTCTCTACATTCAACATACAGAACTACTGGAAACTGCATCTCTCTAGACCAATGTTACAGAACTCCCATAAGCTGTGTCTCCTACACACAGCAGACAGAAAACCTGCATATAGCAAATGTCTTATTCCAGCCTCAGAAATCCAATAAACACATTTCCCTACATCCTGATACAGAACTTCGGTAAACTGTGTCTCTCTAATTCTAGGATACAGAACTCCCATAAGCTGCATCTCCTACACTCAGCATAGAGAAAACACGCAAATCGCGCATGCCTAATTCCAGGCCACAGAACCCTTGGAAACAGCTTCTCTCTACAATCAACATACAAAACTCTTGGAAACTGCATCTCTCTAGACCAATGTTACAGAACTCCCATAAGCTGCGTCTCCTACACACAGCAGAAAGAAAACTCGCATATAGCGAATGCCTAATTCCAGGCTACAGAGATCCCGTAAACAGCTTCTCCCTACACCCTTATAAGAACTTCGGTAAACTGTGTCTCTCTAATTCTAGGTTACAGAACTCCCATAAGCTGCGTCTGCTGCACCCAGGCTGCAGCAATTCCATATACAGAATATGCCTACGCTCAGACTACAGAACTCTTGGACACAGCTTCTCTCTACATTCAACATACAGAACTACTGGAACCTGCATCTCTCTAACCAATGTTACAGAACTCCCATAAGCTGTGTCTCCTACACACATTGACAGAAAACCCGCCTATAGCAAATGTCTTACTCCAACCTCAGAAACCCAATAAACACCTTCTCCCTACATCCTGATACAGAACTTCAATAAAATGTGTCTCAATAATTCTAAGTTACAGAGCTCCCATATGCTGCGTCTGCTGCACTCTGGCTACAGGAATTCCATATACAGCGTATGCCTAGGCTCAGACTACAGAACTCTTGGACACAGCCTCTCTCTACATTCAACATACAGAACTACTGGAAACTGCATCTCTCTAGACCAATGTTACAAAACTCCCATAAGCTGTGTCTCCTACACACAGCAGACAGAAAACCTGCATATACAAATGCCTAATTCAAGGCTACAGAAATCCAGTAAACAGCTTCTCCCTACACCCTGATACAGAACTTCGGTAAACTGTGTCTCTCTAATTCTAGGTTACAGAACTCCCATAAGCTGCATCTGCTGTACCCAGGCTACAGCAATTCCATATACAGTGTATGCCTACACTCAGACTACAGAACTCTTGGACACAGCTTCATTCTACATTCAACATACAGAACTACTGGAAACTGCATCTCTCTAGACCAATGTTACAGAACTCCCATAAGCTGTGTCTCCTACACACATTGACAGAAAACCCGCCTATAGCAAATGTCTTATTCCAACCTCAGAAATCCAATAAACACCTTCTCCCTACATCCTGTACAGAACTTCAATAAAATGTGTCTCTCTAATTCTAGGTTACAGAACTCCCATAAGCTGCGTCTGCTGCACCCAGGCTACAGGAATTCCATATACAGCGTATGCCTAGGCTCAGACTACAGAACTCTTGGACACAGCATCTCCCTACATTCAACATACAGAAGTACTGGAAACTGCATCTCTCTAGACCAATGATACAGAACTCCCATAAGCTCTGTCTCCTACACACAGCAGACAGAAAACCTGCATATAGCAAATGTCTTATTCCAGCCTCAGAAATCCAATAAACACCTTCTCGCTACATCCTGATACACAACTTCGATAAACTGTGTCTCTCTAATTCTAGGATACAGAACTCCCATAAGCTGCGTCTCCTACACACAGCAGACAGAAAACCCGCCTATAGCAAATGTCTTATTCCAGCCTCAGAAATCCAGTAAACAGCTCCTCTCTACAAGGATAGAGAACTCCGGTAAACTGCTTCTCCCTACATCCAGGTAGCAGAGCTCCCATAACCAGCTTCTCCTACACACAGAATACAGAAATCCCAATTACTGTGTATGCCTCTTGCCAGGCTACAGAACTCTTGGAAACAGCTTATCTCTACACGCACATACAGAACTCTGGTAAACTGTGTCTCACTACATGCACGATAGAGAACTCCCATAAGCTGCGTCTGATACACTCAGCATACAGAAAACCCGCGTATAGCGAATACCTGCTCATAGGCTCCAGAACTCTTGGAAACAGCTTCTCTCTACACTCAACATACAAAACTTGGAAACTGCTTCAGAACTGCGGTAAGCTGCGTCTTCTACACACAGCATACAGTAAACCCACATATAGCGAATAACTATGCCCAGGCTACCGAAATCTTAGAAACAGCTTCACTCTACACTGCATACGGAACTCCTGGATACCATATGTCACTACATTAGGTTATGGAACTCGCGTAAGCTGCGTCTCCTACACACAGCAGACAGAAAGCCCACATATAGCGAATGCCTAATTCCAGGCTACAGAAATCCAGTAAAGAGCTTCTCCCTACACCCTGATACAGAACTTCGGTAAACTGTGTCTCTCTAATTCTAGGTTACAGAACTCCCATAAGCTGCGTCTGCTGCACCCAGACTACAGGAATTCCATATACAGCGTATGCCTAGGCTCAGACTACAGAACTCTTGGACACAGCATCTCTCTACATTCAACATACAGAACTACTGGAAACTGCATCTCTCTAGACCAATGTTACAGAACTCCCATAAGCTGTGTCTCCTACACACAGCAGACAGAAAACCTGCATATAGCAAATGTCTTATTCCAGCCTCAGAAATCCAATAAACACATTTCCCTACATCCTGATACAGAACTTCGGTAAACTGTGTCTCTCTAATTCTAGGTTACAGAACTCCCATAAGCTGCGTCTGCTGCACCCAGGCTGCTGCAATTCCATATACAGAATATGCCTACGCTCAGACTACAGAACTCTTGGAAACAGCTTCTCTCTACATTCAACATACAGAACTACTGGAACCTGCATCTCTCTAACCAATGTTACAGAACTCCCATAAGCTGTGTCTCCTACACACATTGACAGAAAACCCGCCTATAGCAAATGTCTTACTCCAACCTCAGAAACCCAATAAACCCCTTCTCCCTACATCCTGATACAGAACTTCAATAAAATGTGTCTCAATAATTCTAGGTTACAGAACTCCCATATGCTGCGTCTGCTGCACTCTGGCTACAGGAATTCCATATACAGCGTATGCCTAGGCTCAGACTACAGAACTCTTGGACACAGCTTCTCTCTACATTCAACATACAGAACTACTGGAAACTGCATCTCTCTAGACCAATGTTACAGAACTCCCATAAGCTGTGTCTCCTACACACAGCAGACAGAAAACCTGCATATACAAATGCCTAATTCAAGGCTACAGAAATCCAGTAAACAGCTTCTCCCTACACCCTGATACAGAACTTCGGTAAACTGTGTCTCTCTAATTCTAGGTTACAGAACTCCCATAAGCTGCATCTGCTGTACCCAGGCTACAGCAATTCCATATACAGTGTATGCCTACACTCAGACTACAGAACTCTTGGACACAGCTTCATTCTACATTCAACATACAGAACTACTGGAAACTGCATCTCTCTAGACCAATGTTACAGAACTCCCATAAGCTGTGTCTCCTACACACATTGACAGAAAACCCGCCTATAGCAAATGTCTTATTCCAACCTCAGAAATCCAATAAACACCTTCTCCCTACATCCTGTACAGAACTTCAATAAAATGTGTCTCTCTAATTCTAGGTTACAGAACTCCCATAAGCTGCGTCTGCTGCACCCAGGCTACAGGACTTCCATATACAGCGTATGCCTAGGCTCAGACTACAGAACTCTTGGACACAGCATCTCCCTACATTCAACATACAGAAGTACTGGAAACTGCATCTCTCTAGACCAATGATACAGAACTCCCATAAGCTCTGTCTCCTACACTCAGCAGACAGAAAACCTGCATATAGCAAATGTCTTATTCCAGCCTCAGAAATCCAATAAAAACCTTCTAGCTACATCCTGATACACAACTTCGATAAACTGTGTCTCTCTAATTCTAGCATACAGAACTCCCATAAGCTGCGTCTCCTACACACAGCAGACAGAAAACCCGCCTATAGCAAATGTCTTATTCCAGCCTCAGAAATCCAGTAAACAGCTCCTCTCTACAAGGATAGAGAACTCCGGTAAACTGCTTCTCCCTACATCCAGGTAGCAGAGCTCCCATAACCAGCTTCTCCTACACTCAGAATACAGAAATCCCAATTACTGTGTATGCCTCTTGCCAGGCTACAGAACTCTTGGAAACAGCTTATCTCTACACGCACATACAGAACTCTGGTAAACTGTGTCTCACTACATGCACGATAGAGAACTCCCATAAGCTGCGTCTGATACACTCAGCATACAGAAAACCCGCGTATAGCGAATACCTGCTCATAGGCTCCAGAACTCTTGGAAACAGCTTCTCTCTACACTCAACATACAAAACTTGGAAACTGCTTCAGAACTGCGGTAAGCTGCGTCTTCTACACACAGCATACAGTAAACCCACATATAGCGAATAACTATGCCCAGGCTACCGACATCTTAGAAACAGCTTCACTCTACACTGCATACGGAACTCCTGGATACCATATGTCACTACATTAGGTTATGGAACTCGCGTAAGCTGCGTCTCCTACACACAGCAGACAGAAAGCCCACATATAGCGAATGCCTAATTCCAGGCTACAGAAATCCAGTAAAGAGCTTCTCCCTACACCCTGATACAGAACTTCGGTAAACTGTGTCTCTCTAATTCTAGGTTACAGAACTCCCATAAGCTGCGTCTGCTGCACCCAGACTACAGGAATTCCATATACAGCGTATGCCTAGGCTCAGACTACAGAACTCTTGGAAACAGCTTCTCTCTACATTCAACATACAGAACTACTGGAAACTGCATCTCTCTAGACCAATGTTACAGAACTCCCATAAGCTGTGTCTCCTACACACAGCAGACAGAAAACCTGCATATACAAATGCCTAATTCAAGGCTACAGAAATCCAGTAAACAGCTTCTCCCTACACCCTGATACAGAACTTCGGTAAACTGTGTCTCTCTAATTCTAGGTTACAGAACTCCCATAAGCTGCATCTGCTGTACCCAGGCTACAGCAATTCCATATACAGTGTATGCCTACACTCAGACTACAGAACTCTTGGACACAGCTTCATTCTACATTCAACATACAGAACTACTGGAAACTGCATCTCTCTAGACCAATGTTACAGAACTCCCATAAGCTGTGTCTCCTACACACATTGACAGAAAACCCGCCTATAGCAAATGTCTTATTCCAACCTCAGAAATCCAATAAACACCTTCTCCCTACATCCTGTACAGAACTTCAATAAAATGTGTCTCTCTAATTCTAGGTTACAGAACTCCCATAAGCTGCGTCTGCTGCACCCAGGCTACAGGAATTCCATATACAGCGTATGCCTAGGCTCAGACTACAGAACTCTTGGACACAGCATCTCCCTACATTCAACATACAGAAGTACTGGAAACTGCATCTCTCTAGACCAATGATACAGAACTCCCATAAGCTCTGTCTCCTACACACAGCAGACAGAAAACCTGCATATAGCAAATGTCTTATTCCAGCCTCAGAAATCCAATAAACACCTTCTCGCTACATCCTGATACACAACTTCGATAAACTGTGTCTCTCTAATTCTAGGATACAGAACTCCCATAAGCTGCGTCTCCTACACACAGCAGACAGAAAACCTGCCTATAGCAAATGTCTTATTCCAGCCTCAGAAATCCAGTAAACAGCTCCTCTCTACAAGGATAGAGAACTCCGGTAAACTGCTTCTCCCTACATCCAGGTAGCAGAGCTCCCATAACCAGCTTCTCCTACACACAGAATACAGAAATCCCAATTACTGTGTATGCCTCTTGCCAGGCTACAGAACTCTTGGAAACAGCTTATCTCTACACGCACATACAGAACTCTGGTAAACTGTGTCTCACTACATGCACGATAGAGAACTCCCATAAGCTGCGTCTGATACACTCAGCATACAGAAAACCCGCGTATAGCGAATACCTGCTCATAGGCTCCAGAACTCTTGGAAACAGCTTCTCTCTACACTCAACATACAAAACTTGGAAACTGCTTCAGAACTGCGGTAAGCTGCGTCTTCTACACACAGCATACAGTAAACCCACATATAGCGAATAACTATGCCCAGGCTACCGAAATCTTAGAAACAGCTTCACTCTACACTGCATACGGAACTCCTGGATACCATATGTCACTACATTAGGTTATGGAACTCGCGTAAGCTGCATCTCCTACACACAGCAGACAGAAAGCCCACATATAGCGAATGCCTAATTCCAGGCTACAGAAATCCAGTAAAGAGCTTCACCCTACACCCTGATACAGAACTTCGGTAAACTGTGTCTCTCTAATTCTAGGTTACAGAACTCCCATAAGCTGCGTCTGCTGCACCCAGACTACAGGAATTCCATATACAGCGTATGCCTAGGCTCAGACTACAGAACTCTTGGACACAGCATCTCTCTACATTCAACATACAGAACTACTGGAAACTGCATCTCTCTAGACCAATGTTACAGAACTCCCATAAGCTGTGTCTCCTACACACAGCAGACAGAAAACCTGCATATAGCAAATGTCTTATTCCAGCCTCAGAAATCCAATAAACACATTTCCCTACATCCTGATACAGAACTTCGGTAAACTGTGTCTCTCTAATTCTAGGTTACAGAACTCCCATAAGCTGCGTCTGCTGCACCCAGGCTGCAGCAATTCCATATACAGAATATGCCTACGCTCAGACTACAGAACTCTTGGACACAGCTTCTCTCTACATTCAACATACAGAACTACTGGAACCTGCATCTCTCTAACCAATGTTACAGAACTCCCATAAGCTGTGTCTCCTACACACATTGACAGAAAACCCGCCTATAGCAAATGTCTTACTCCAACCTCAGAAACCCAATAAACCCCTTCTCCCTACATCCTGATACAGAACTTCAATAAAATGTGTCTCAATAATTCTAGGTTACAGAACTCCCATATGCTGCGTCTGCTGCACTCTGGCTACAGGAATTCCATATACAGCGTATGCCTAGGCTCAGACTACAGAACTCTTGGACACAGCTTCTCTCTACATTCAACATACAGAACTACTGGAAACTGCATCTCTCTAGACCAATGTTACAGAACTCCCATAAGCTGTGTCTCCTACACACAGCAGAAAGAAAACCTGCATATACAAATGCCTAATTCAAGGCTACAGAAATCCAGTAAACAGCTTCTCCCTACACCCTGATACAGAACTTCGGTAAACTGTGTCTCTCTAATTCTAGGTTACAGAACTCCCATAAGCTGCATCTGCTGTACCCAGGCTACAGCAATTCCATATACAGTGTATGCCTACACTCAGACTACAGAACTCTTGGACACAGCTTCATTCTACATTCAACATACAGAACTACTGGAAACTGCATCTCTCTAGACCAATGTTACAGAACTCCCATAAGCTGTGTCTCCTACACACATTGACAGAAAACCCGCCTATAGCAAATGTCTTATTCCAACCTCAGAAATCCAATAAACACCTTCTCCCTACATCCTGTACAGAACTTCAATAAAATGTGTCTCTCTAATTCTAGGTTACAGAACTCCCATAAGCTGCGTCTGCTGCACCCAGGCTACAGGACTTCCATATACAGCGTATGCCTAGGCTCAGACTACAGAACTCTTGGACACAGCATCTCCCTACATTCAACATACAGAAGTACTGGAAACTGCATCTCTCTAGACCAATGATACAGAACTCCCATAAGCTCTGTCTCCTACACTCAGCAGACAGAAAACCTGCATATAGCAAATGTCTTATTCCAGCCTCAGAAATCCAATAAACACCTTCTCGCTACATCCTGATACACAACTTCGATAAACTGTGTCTCTCTAATTCTAGGATACAGAACTCCCATAAGCTGCGTCTCCTACACACAGCAGACAGAAAACCCGCCTATAGCAAATGTCTTATTCCAGCCTCAGAAATCCAGTAAACAGCTCCTCTCTACAAGGATAGAGAACTCCGGTAAACTGCTTCTCCCTACATCCAGGTAGCAGAGCTCCCATAACCAGCTTCTCCTACACTCAGAATACAGAAATCCCAATTACTGTGTATGCCTCTTGCCAGGCTACAGAACTCTTGGAAACAGCTTATCTCTACACGCACATACAGAACTCTGGTAAACTGTGTCTCACTACATGCACGATAGAGAACTCCCATAAGCTGCGTCTGATACACTCAGCATACAGAAAACCCGCGTATAGCGAATACCTGCTCATAGGCTCCAGAACTCTTGGAAACAGCTTCTCTCTACACTCAACATACAAAACTTGGAAACTGCTTCAGAACTGCGGTAAGCTGCGTCTTCTACACACAGCATACAGTAAACCCACATATAGCGAATAACTATGCCCAGGCTACCGACATCTTAGAAACAGCTTCACTCTACACTGCATACGGAACTCCTGGATACCATATGTCACTACATTAGGTTATGGAACTCGCGTAAGCTGCGTCTCCTACACACAGCAGACAGAAAGCCCACATATAGCGAATGCCTAATTCCAGGCTACAGAAATCCAGTAAAGAGCTTCTCCCTACACCCTGATACAGAACTTCGGTAAACTGTGTCTCTCTAATTCTAGGTTACAGAACTCCCATAAGCTGCGTCTGCTGCACCCAGACTACAGGAATTCCATATACAGCGTATGCCTAGGCTCAGACTACAGAACTCTTGGACACAGCATCTCTCTACATTCAACATACAGAACTACTGGAAACTGCATCTCTCTAGACCAATGTTACAGAACTCCCATAAGCTGTGTCTCCTACACACAGCAGACAGAAAACCTGCATATAGCAAATGTCTTATTCCAGCCTCAGAAATCCAATAAACACATTTCCCTGCATCCTGATACAGAACTTCGGTAAACTGTGTCTCTCTAATTCTAGGATACAGAACTCCCATAAGCTGCATCTCCTACACTCAGCATAGAGAAAACACGCAAATCGCGCATGCCTAATTCCAGGCCACAGAACCCTTGGAAACAGCTTCTCTCTACAATCAACATACAAAACTCTTGGAAACTGCATCTCTCTAGACCAATGTTACAGAACTCCCATAAGCTGCGTCTCCTACACACAGCAGAAAGAAAACTCACATATAGCGAATGCCTAATTCCAGGCTACAGAGATCCCGTAAACAGCTTCTCCCTACACCCTTATAAGAACTTCGGTAAACTGTGTCTCTCTAATTCTAGGTTACAGAACTCCCATAAGCTGCGTCTGCTGCACCCAGGCTACAGCAATTCCATATACAGAATATGCCTACGCTCAGACTACAGAACTCTTGGACACAGCTTCTCTCTACATTCAACATACAGAACTACTGGAACCTGCATCTCTCTAACCAATGTTACAGAACTCCCATAACCTGTGTCTCCTACACACATTGACAGAAAACCCGCCTATAGCAAATGTCTTACTCCAACCTCAGAAACCCAATAAACACCTTCTCCCTACATCCTGATACAGAACTTCAATAAAATGTGTCTCAATAATTCTAAGTTACAGAGCTCCCATATGCTGCGTCTTCTGCACTCTGGCTACAGGAATTCCATATACAGCGTATGCCTAGGCTCAGACTACAGAACTCTTGGACACAGCCTCTCTCTACATTCAACATACAGAACTACTGGAAACTGCATCTCTCTAGACCAATGTTACAAAACTCCCATAAGCTGTGTCTCCTACACACAGCAGACAGAAAACCTGCATATACAAATGCCTAATTCAAGGCTACAGAAATCCAGTAAACAGCTTCTCCCTACACCCTGATACAGAACTTCGGTAAACTGTGTCTCTCTAATTCTAGGTTACAGAACTCCCATAAGCTACATCTGCTGTACCCAGGCTACAGCAATTCCATATACAGTGTATGCCTACACTCAGACTACAGAACTCTTGGACACAGCTTCATTCTACATTCAACATACAGAACTACTGGAAACTGCATCTCTCTAGACCAATGTTACAGAACTCCCATAAGCTGTGTCTCCTACACACATTGACAGAAAACCCGCCTATAGCAAATGTCTTATTCCAACCTCAGAAATCCAATAAACACCTTCTCCCTACATCCTGTACAGAACTTCAATAAAATGTGTCTCTCTAATTCTAGGTTACAGAACTCCCATAAGCTGCGTCTGCTGCACCCAGGCTACAGGAATTCCATATACAGCGTATGCCTAGGCTCAGACTACAGAACTCTTGGACACAGCATCTCCCTACATTCAACATACAGAAGTACTGGAAACTGCATCTCTCTAGACCAATGATACAGAACTCCCATAAGCTCTGTCTCCTACACACAGCAGACAGAAAACCTGCATATAGCAAATGTCTTATTCCAGCCTCAGAAATCCAATAAACACATTTCCCTACATCCTGATACAGAACTTCGGTAAACTGTGTCTCTCTAATTCTAGGTTACAGAACTCCCATAAGCTGCGTCTGCTGCACCCAGGCTGCAGCAATTCCATATACAGAATATGCCTACGCTCAGATTACAGAACTCTTGGACACAGCTTCTCTCTACATTCAACATACAGAACTACTGGAACCTGCATCTCTCTAACCAATGTTAGAGAACTCCCATAAGCTGTGTCTCCTACACACATTGACAGAAAACCCGCCTATAGCAAATGTCTTACTCCAACCTCAGAAACCCAATTAACCCCTTCTCCCTACATCCTGATACAGAACTTCAATAAAATGTGTCTCAATAATTCTAGGTTACAGAACTCCCATATGCTGCGTCTGCTGCACTCTGGCTACAGGAATTCCATATACAGCGTATGCCTAGGCTCAGACTACAGAACTCTTGGACACAGCTTCTCTCTGCATTAAACATACAGAACTACTGGAAACTGCATCTCTCTAGACCAATGTTACAGAACTCCCATAAGCTGTGTCTCCTACACACAGCAGACAGAAAACCTGCATATACAAATGCCTAATTCAAGTCTACAGAAATCCAGTAAACAGCTTCTCCCTACACCCTGATACAGAACTTCGGTAAACTGTGTCTCTCTAATTCTAGGTTACAGAACTCCCATAAGCTGCATCTGCTGTACCCAGGCTACAGCAATTCCATATACAGTGTATGCCTACACTCAGACTACAGAACTCTTGGACACAGCTTCATTCTACATTCAACATACAGAACTACTGGAAACTGCATCTCTCTAGACCAATGTTACAGAACTCCCATAAGCTGTGTCTCCTACACACATTGACAGAAAACCCGCCTATAGCAAATGTCTTATTCCAACCTCAGAAATCCAATAAACACCTTCTCCCTACATCCTGTACAGAACTTCAATAAAATGTGTCTCTCTAATTCTAGGTTACAGAACTCCCATAAGCTGCGTCTGCTGCACCCAGGCTACAGGACTTCCATATACAGCGTATGCCTAGGCTCAGACTACAGAACTCTTGGACACAGCATCTCCCTACATTCAACATACAGAAGTACTGGAAACTGCATCTCTCTAGACCAATGATACAGAACTCCCATAAGCTCTGTCTCCTACACTCAGCAGACAGAAAACCTGCATATAGCAAATGTCTTATTCCAGCCTCAGAAATCCAATAAACACCTTCTCGCTACATCCTGATACACAACTTCGATAAACTGTGTCTCTCTAATTCTAGGATACAGAACTCCCATAAGCTGCGTCTCCTACACACAGCAGACAGAAATCCCGCCTATAGCAAATGTCTTATTCCAGCCTCAGAAATCCAGTAAACAGCTCCTCTCTACAAGGATAGAGAACTCCGGTAAACTGCTTCTCCCTACATCCAGGTAGCAGAGCTCCCATAACCAGCTTCTCCTACACTCAGAATACAGAAATCCCAATTACTGTGTATGCCTCTTGCCAGGCTACAGAACTCTTGGAAACAGCTTATCTCTACACGCACATACAGAACTCTGGTAAACTGTGTCTCACTACATGCACGATAGAGAACTCCCATAAGCTGCGTCTGATACACTCAGCATACAGAAAACCCGCGTATAGCGAATACCTGCTCATAGGCTCCAGAACTCTTGGAAACAGCTTCTCTCTACACTCAACATACAAAACTTGGAAACTGCTTCAGAACTGCGGTAAGCTGCGTCTTCTACACACAGCATACAGTAAACCCACATATAGCGAATAACTATGCCCAGGCTACCGAAATCTTAGAAACAGCTTCACTCTACACTGCATACGGAACTCCTGGATACCATATGTCACTACATTAGGTTATGGAACTCGCGTAAGCTGCGTCTCCTACACACAGCAGACAGAAAGCCCACATATAGCGAATGCCTAATTCCAGGCTACAGAAATCCAGTAAAGAGCTTCTCCCTACACCCTGATACAGAACTTCGGTAAACTGTGTCTCTCTAATTCTAGGTTACAGAACTCCCATAAGCTGCGTCTGCTGCACCCAGACTACAGGAATTCCATATACAGCGTATGCCTAGGCTCAGACTACAGAACTCTTGGACACAGCATCTCTCTACATTCAACATACAGAACTACTGGAAACTGCATCTCTCTAGACCAATGTTACAGAACTCCCATAAGCTGTGTCTCCTACACACAGCAGACAGAAAACCTGCATATAGCAAATGTCTTATTCCAGCCTCAGAAATCCAATAAACACATTTCCCTGCATCCTGATACAGAACTTCGGTAAACTGTGTCTCTCTAATTCTAGGATACAGAACTCCCATAAGCTGCATCTCCTACACTCAGCATAGAGAAAACACGCAAATCGCGCATGCCTAATTCCAGGCCACAGAACCCTTGGAAACAGCTTCTCTCTACAATCAACATACAAAACTCTTGGAAACTGCATCTCTCTAGACCAATGTTTCAGAACTCCCATAAGCTGCGTCTCCTACACACAGCAGAAAGAAAACTCGCATATAGCGAATGCCTAATTCCAGGCTACAGAGATCCCGTAAACAGCTTCTCCCTACACCCTTATAAGAACTTCGGTAAACTGTGTCTCTCTAATTCTAGGTTACAGAACTCCCATAAGCTGCGTCTGCTGCACCCAGGCTGCAGCAATTCCATATACAGAATATGCCTACGCTCAGACTACAGAACTCTTGGACACAGCTTCTCTCTACATTCAACATACAGAACTACTGGAACCTGCATCTCTCTAACCAATGTTACAGAACTCCCATAAGCTGTGTCTCCTACACACATTGACAGAAAACCCGCCTATAGCAAATGTCTTACTCCAACCTCAGAAACCCAATAAACCCCTTCTCCCTACATCCTGATACAGAACTTCAATAAAATGTGTCTCAATAATTCTAGGTTACAGCACTCCCATATGCTGTGTCTGCTGCACTCTGGCTACAGGAATTCCATATACAGCGTATGCCTAGGCTCAGACTACAGAACTCTTGGACACAGCTTCTCTCTACATTCAACATACAGAACTACTGGAAACTGCATCTCTCTAGACCAATGTTACAGAACTCCCATAAGCTGTGTCTCCTACACACAGCAGACAGAAAACCTGCATATACAAATGCCTAATTCAAGGCTACAGAAATCCAGTAAACAGCTTCTCCCTACACCCTGATACAGAACTTCGGTAAACTGTGTCTCTCTAATTCTAGGTTACAGAACTCCCATAAGCTGCATCTGCTGTACCCAGGCTACAGCAATTCCATATACAGTGTATGCCTACACTCAGACTACAGAACTCTTGGACACAGCTTCATTCTACATTCAACATACAGAACTACTGGAAACTGCATCTCTCTAGACCAATGTTACAGAACTCCCATAAGCTGTGTCTCCTACACACATTGACAGAAAACCCGCCTATAGCAAATGTCTTATTCCAACCTCAGAAATCCAATAAACACCTTCTCCCTACATCCTGTACAGAACTTCAATAAAATGTGTCTCTCTAATTCTAGGTTACAGAACTCCCATAAGCTGCGTCTGCTGCACCCAGGCTACAGGAATTCCATATACAGCGTATGCCTAGGCTCAGACTACAGAACTCTTGGACACAGCATCTCCCTACATTCAACATACAGAAGTACTGGAAACTGCATCTCTCTAGACCAATGATACAGAACTCCCATAAGCTGTGTCTCCTACACACAGCAGACAGAAAACCTGCATATAGCAAATGTCTTATTCCAGCCTCAGAAATCCAATAAACACCTTCTCGCTACATCCTGATACACAACTTCGATAAACTGTGTCTCTCTAATTCTAGGATACAGAACTCCCATAAGCTGCATCTCCTACACACAGCAGACAGAAAACCCGCCTATAGCAAATGTCTTATTCCAGCCTCAGAAATCCAGTAAACAGCTCCTCTCTACAAGGATAGAGAACTCCGGTAAACTGCTTCTCCCTACATCCAGGTAGCAGAGCTCCCATAACCAGCTTCTCCTACACTCAGAATACAGAAATCCCAATTACTGTGTATGCCTCTTGCCAGGCTACAGAACTCTTGGAAACAGCTTATCTCTACACGCACATACAGAACTCTGGTAAACTGTGTCTCACTACATGCACGATAGAGAACTCCCATAAGCTGCGTCTGATACACTCAGCATACAGAAAACCCGCGTATAGCGAATACCTGCTCATAGGCTCCAGAACTCTTGGAAACAGCTTCTCTCTACACTCAACATACAAAACTTGGAAACTGCTTCAGAACTGCGGTAAGCTGCGTCTTCTACACACAGCATACAGTAAACCCACATATAGCGAATAACTATGCCCAGGCTACCGAAATCTTAGAAACAGCTTCACTCTACACTGCATACGGAACTCCTGGATACCATATGTCACTACATTAGGTTATGGAACTCGCGTAAGCTGCGTCTCCTACACACAGCAGACAGAAAGCCCACATATAGCGAATGCCTAATTCCAGGCTACAGAAATCCAGTAAAGAGCTTCTCCCTACACCCTGATACAGAACTTCGGTAAACTGTGTCTCTCTAATTCTAGGTTACAGAACTCCCATAAGCTGCGTCTGCTGCACCCAGGCTGCAGCAATTCCATATACAGAATATGCCTACGCTCAGACTACAGAACTCTTGGACACAGCTTCTCTCTACATTCAACATACAGAACTACTGGAACCTGCATCTCTCTAACCAATGTTACAGAACTCCCATAAGCTGTGTCTCCTACACACATTGACAGAAAACCCGCCTATAGCAAATGTCTTACTCCAACCTCAGAAACCCAATAAACCCCTTCTCCCTACATCCTGATACAGAACTTCAATAAAATGTGTCTCAATAATTCTAGGTTACAGCACTCCCATATGCTGCGTCTGCTGCACTCTGGCTACAGGAATTCCATATACAGCGTATGCCTAGGCTCAGACTACAGAACTCTTGGACACAGCTTCTCTCTACATTCAACATACAGAACTACTGGAAACTGCATCTCTCTAGACCAATGTTACAGAACTCCCATAAGCTGTGTCTCCTACACACAGCAGACAGAAAACCTGCATATACAAATGCCTAATCAAGGCTACAGAAATCCAGTAAACAGCTTCTCCCTACACCCTGATACAGAACTTCGGTAAACTGTGTCTCTCTAATTCTAGGTTACAGAACTCCCATAAGCTACATCTGCTGTACCCAGGCTACAGCAATTCCATATACAGTGTATGCCTACACTCACACTACAGAACTCTTGGACACAGCTTCATTCTACATTCAACATACAGAACTACTGGAAACTGCATCTCTCTAGACCAATGTTACAGAACTCCCATAAGCTGTGTCTCCTACACACATTGACAGAAAACCCGCCTATAGCAAATGTCTTATTCCAACCTCAGAAATCCAATAAACACCTTCTCCCTACATCCTGTACAGAACTTCAATAAAATGTGTCTCTCTAATTCTAGGTTACAGAACTCCCATAAGCTGCGTCTGCTGCACCCAGGCTACAGGAATTCCATATACAGCGTATGCCTAGGCTCAGACTACAGAACTCTTGGACACAGCATCTCCCTACATTCAACATACAGAAGTACTGGAAACTGCATCTCTCTAGACCAATGATACAGAACTCCCATAAGCTCTGTCTCCTACACACAGCAGACAGAAAACCTGCATATAGCAAATGTCTTATTCCAGCCTCAGAAATCCAATAAACACCTTCTCGCTACATCCTGATACACAACTTCGATAAACTGTGTCTCTCTAATTCTAGGATACAGAACTCCCATAAGCTGCGTCTCCTACACACAGCAGACAGAAAACCCGCCTATAGCAAATGTCTTATTCCAGCCTCAGAAATCCTGTAAACAGCTCCTCTCTACAAGGATAGAGAACTCCGGTAAACTGCTTCTCCCTACATCCAGGTAGCAGAGCTCCCATAACCAGCTTCTCCTACACTCAGAATACAGAAATCCCAATTACTGTGTATGCCTCTTGCCAGGCTACAGAACTCTTGGAAACAGCTTATCTCTACACGCACATACAGAACTCTGGTAAACTGTGTCTCACTACATGCACGATAGAGAACTCCCATAAGCTGCGTCTGATACACTCAGCATACAGAAAACCCGCGTATAGCGAATACCTGCTCATAGGCTCCAGAACTCTTGGAAACAGCTTCTCTCTACACTCAACATACAAAACTTGGAAACTGCTTCAGAACTGCGGTAAGCTGCGTCTTCTACACACAGCATACAGTAAACCCACATATAGCGAATAACTATGCCCAGGCTACCGAAATCTTAGAAACAGCTTCACTCTACACTGCATACGGAACTCCTGGATACCATATGTCACTACATTAGGTTATGGAACTCGCGTAAGCTGCGTCTCCTACACACAGCAGACAGAAAGCCCACATATAGCGAATGCCTAATTCCAGGCTACAGAAATCCAGTAAAGAGCTTCTCCCTACACCCTGATACAGAACTTCGGTAAACTGTGTCTCTCTAATTCTAGGTTACAGAACTCCCATAAGCTGCGTCTGCTGCACCCAGACTACAGGAATTCCATATACAGCGTATGCCTAGGCTCAGACTACAGAACTCTTGGACACAGCATCTCTCTACATTCAACATACAGAACTACTGGAAACTGCATCTCTCTAGACCAATGTTACAGAACTCCCATAAGCTGTGTCTCCTACACACAGCAGACAGAAAACCTGCATATAGCAAATGTCTTATTCCAGCCTCAGAAATCCAATAAACACATTTCCCTACATCCTGATACAGAACTTCGGTAAACTGTGTCTCTCTAATTCTAGGATACAGAACTCCCATAAGCTGCATCTCCTACACTCAGCATAGAGAAAACACGCAAATCGCGCATGCCTAATTCCAGGCCACAGAACCCTTGGAAACAGCTTCTCTCTACAATCAACATACAAAACTCTTGGAAACTGCATCTCTCTAGAGCAATGTTACAGAACTCCCATAAGCTGCGTCTCCTACACACAGCAGAAAGAAAACTCGCATATAGCGAATGCCTAATTCCAGGCTACAGAGATCCCGTAAACAACTTCTCCCTACACCCTTATAAGAACTTCGGTAAACTGTGTCTCTCTAATTCTAGGTTACAGAACTCCCATAAGCTGCGTCTGCTGCACCCAGGCTGCAGCAATTCCATATACAGAATATGCCTACGCTCAGACTACAGAACTCTTGGACACAGCTTCTCTCTACATTCAACATACAGAACTACTGGAACCTGCATCTCTCTAACCAATGTTACAGAACTCCCATAAGCTGTGTCTCCTACACACATTGACAGAAAACCCGCCTATAGCAAATGTCTTACTCCATCCTCAGAAACCCAATAAACACCTTCTCCCTACATCCTGATACAGAACTTCAATAAAATGTGTCTCAATAATTCTAGGTTACAGAACTCCCATATGCTGCGTCTGCTGCACTCTGGCTACAGGAATTCCATATACAGCGTATGCCTAGGCTCAGACTACAGAACTCTTGGACACAGCTTCTCTCTACATTCAACATAAAGAACTACTGGAAACTGCATCTCTCTAGACCAATGTTACAGAACTCCCATAAGCTGTGTCTCCTACACACAGCAGACAGAAAACCTGCATATACAAATGCCTAATTCAAGGCTACAGAAATCCAGTAAACAGCTTCTCCCTACACCCTGATACAGAACTTCGGTAAACTGTGTCTCTCTAATTCTAGGTTACAGAACTCCCATAAGCTGCATCTGCTGTACCCAGGCTACAGCAATTCCATATACAGTGTATGCCTACACTCAGACTACAGAACTCTTGGACACAGCTTCATTCTACATTCAACATACAGAACTACTGGAAACTGCATCTCTCTAGACCAATGTTACAGAACTCCCATAAGCTGTGTCTCCTACACACATTGACAGAAAACCCGCCTATAGCAAATGTCTTATTCCAACCTCAGAAATCCAATAAACACCTTCTCCCTACATCCTGTACAGAACTTCAATAAAATGTGTCTCTCTAATTCTAGGTTACAGAACTCCCATAAGCTGCGTCTGCTGCACCCAGGCTACAGGACTTCCATATACAGCGTATGCCTAGGCTCAGACTACAGAACTCTTGGACACAGCATCTCCCTACATTCAACATACAGAAGTACTGGAAACTGCATCTCTCTAGACCAATGATACAGAACTCCCATAAGCTGTGTCTCCTACACACAGCAGACAGAAAACCTGCATATAGCAAATGTCTTATTCCAGCCTCAGAAATCCAATAAACACCTTCTCGCTACATCCTGATACACAACTTCGATAAACTGTGTCTCTCTAATTCTAGGATACAGAACTCCCATAAGCTGCGTCTCCTACACACAGCAGACAGAAAACCCGCCTATAGCAAATGTCTTATTCCAGCCTCAGAAATCCAGTAAACAGCTCCTCTCTACAAGGATAGAGAACTCCGGTAAACTGCTTCTCCCTACATCCAGGTAGCAGAGCTCCCATAACCAGCTTCTCCTACACTCAGAATACAGAAATCCCAATTACTGTGTATGCCTCTTGCCAGGCTACAGAACTCTTGGAAACAGCTTATCTCTACACGCACATACAGAACTCTGGTAAACTGTGTCTCACTACATGCACGATAGAGAACTCCCATAAGCTGCGTCTGATACACTCAGCATACAGAAAACCCGCGTATAGCGAATACCTGCTCATAGGCTCCAGAACTCTTGGAAACAGCTTCTCTCTACACTCAACATACAAAACTTGGAAACTGCTTCAGAACTGCGGTAAGCTGCGTCTTCTACACACAGCATACAGTAAACCCACATATAGCGAATAACTATGCCCAGGCTACCGAAATCTTAGAAACAGCTTCACTCTACACTGCATACGGAACTCCTGGATACCATATGTCACTACATTAGGTTATGGAACTCGCGTAAGCTGCGTCTCCTACACACAGCAGACAGAAAGCCCACATATAGCGAATGCCTAATTCCAGGCTACAGAAATCCAGTAAAGAGCTTCTCCCTACACCCTGATACAGAACTTCGGTAAACTGTGTCTCTCTAATTCTAGGTTACAGAACTCCCATAAGCTGCGTCTGCTGCACCCAGACTACAGGAATTCCATATACAGCGTATGCCTAGGCTCAGACTACAGAACTCTTGGACACAGCTTCTCTCTACATTCAACATACAGAACTACTGGAAACTGCATCTCTCTAGACCAATGTTACAGAACTCCCATAAGCTGTGTCTCCTACACACAGCAGACAGAAAACCTGCATATAGCAAATGTCTTATTCCAGCCTCAGAAATCCAATAAACACATTTCCCTACATCCTGATACAGAACTTCGGTAAACTGTGTCTCTCTAATTCTAGGATACAGAACTCCCATAAGCTGCATCTCCTACACTCAGCATAGAGAAAACACGCAAATCGCGCATGCCTAATTCCAGGCCACAGAACCCTTGGAAACAGCTTCTCTCTACAATCAACATACAAAACTCTTGGAAACTGCATCTCTCTAGACCAATGTCACAGAACTCCCATAAGCTGCGTCTCCTACACACAGCAGAAAGAAAACTCGCATATAGCGAATGCCTAATTCCAGGCTACAGAGATCCCGTAAACAGCTTCTCCCTACACCCTTATAAGAACTTCGGTAAACTGTGTCTCTCTAATTCTAGGTTACAGAACTCCCATAAGCTGCGTCTGCTGCACCCAGGCTGCAGCAATTCCATATACAGAATATGCCTACGCTCAGACTACAGAACTCTTGGACACAGCTTCTCTCTACATTCAACATACAGAACTACTGGAACCTGCATCTCTCTAACCAATGTTACAGAACTCCCATAAGCTGTGTCTCCTACACACATTGACAGAAAACCCGCCTACAGCAAATGTCTTACTCCAACCTCAGAAACCCAATAAACACCTTCTCCCTACATCCTGATACAGAACTTCAATAAAATGTGTCTCAATAATTCTAGGTTACAGAACTCCCATATGCTGCATCTGCTGCACTCTGGCTACAGGAATTCCATATACAGCGTATGCCTAGGCTCAGACTACAGAACTCTTGGACACAGCTTCTCTCTACATTCAACATACAGAACTACTGGAAACTGCATCTCTCTAGACCAATGTTACAGAACTCCCATAAGCTGTGTCTCCTACACACAGCAGACAGAAAACCTGCATATACAAATGCCTAATTCAAGGCTACAGAAATCCAGTAAACAGCTTCTCACTACACCCTGATACAGAACTTCGGTATACTGTGTCTCTCTAATTCTAGGTTACAGAACTCCCATAAGCTGCATCTGCTGTACCCAGGCTACAGCAATTCCATATACAGTGTATGCCTACACTCAGACTACAGAACTCTTGGACACAGCTTCATTCTACATTCAACATACAGAACTACTGGAAACTGCATCTCTCTAGACCAATGTTACAGAACTCCCATAAGCTGTGTCTCCTACACACATTGACAGAAAACCCGCCTATAGCAAATGTCTTATTCCAACCTCAGAAATCCAATAAACACCTTCTCCCTACATCCTGTACAGAACTTCAATAAAATGTGTCTCTCTAATTCTAGGTTACAGAACTCCCATAAGCTGCGTCTGCTGCACCCAGGCTACAGGAATTCCATATACAGCGTATGCCTAGGCTCAGACTACAGAACTCTTGGACACAGCATCTCCCTACATTCAACATACAGAAGTACTGGAAACTGCATCTCTCTAGACCAATGATACAGAACTCCCATAAGCTCTGTCTCCTACACACAGCAGACAGAAAACCTGCATATAGCAAATGTCTTATTCCAGCCTCAGAAATCCAATAAACACCTTCTCGCTACATCCTGATACACAACTTCGATAAACTGTGTCTCTCTAATTCTAGGATACAGAACTCCCATAAGCTGCGTCTCCTACACACAGCAGACAGAAAACCCGCCTATAGCAAATGTCTTATTCCAGCCTCAGAAATCCAGTAAACAGCTCCTCTCTACAAGGATAGAGAACTCCGGTAAACTGCTTCTCCCTACATCCAGGTAGCAGAGCTCCCATAACCAGCTTCTCCTACACTCAGAATACAGAAATCCCAATTACTGTGTATGCCTCTTGCCAGGCTACAGAACTCTTGGAAACAGCTTATCTCTACACGCACATACAGAACTCTGGTAAACTGTGTCTCACTACATGCACGATAGAGAACTCCCATAAGCTGCGTCTGATACACTCAGCATACAGAAAACCCGCGTATAGCGAATACCTGCTCATAGGCTCCAGAACTCTTGGAAACAGCTTCTCTCTACACTCAACATACAAAACTTGGAAACTGCTTCAGAACTGCGGTAAGCTGCGTCTTCTACACACAGCATACAGTAAACCCACATATAGCGAATAACTATGCCCAGGCTACCGAAATCTTAGAAACAGCTTCACTCTACACTGCATACGGAACTCCTGGATACCATATGTCACTACATTAGGTTATGGAACTCGCGTAAGCTGCGTCTCCTACACACAGCAGACAGAAAGCCCACATATAGCGAATGCCTAATTCCAGGCTACAGAAATCCAGTAAAGAGCTTCTCCCTACACCCTGATACAGAACTTCGGTAAACTGTGTCTCTCTAATTCTAGGTTACAGAACTCCCATAAGCTGCGTCTGCTGCACCCAGACTACAGGAATTCCATATACAGCGTATGCCTAGGCTCAGACTACAGAACTCTTGGACACAGCATCTCTCTACATTCAACATACAGAACTACTGGAAACTGCATCTCTCTAGACCAATGTTACAGAACTCCCATAAGCTGTGTCTCCTACACACAGCAGACAGAAAACCTGCATATAGCAAATGTCTTATTCCAGCCTCAGAAATCCAATAAACACATTTCCCTGCATCCTGATACAGAACTTCGGTAAACTGTGTCTCTCTAATTCTAGGATACAGAACTCCCATAAGCTGCATCTCCTACACTCAGCATAGAGAAAACACGCAAATCGCGCATGCCTAATTCCAGGCCACAGAACCCTTGGAAACAGCTTCTCTCTACAATCAACATACAAAACTCTTGGAAACTGCATCTCTCTAGACCAATGTTACAGAACTCCCATAAGCTGCGTCTCCTACACACAGCAGAAAGAAAACTCGCATATAGCGAATGCCTAATTCCAGGCTACAGAGATCCCGTAAACAGCTTCTCCCTACACCCTTATAAGAACTTCGGTAAACTGTGTCTCTCTAATTCTAGGTTACAGAACTCCCATAAGCTGCGTCTGCTGCACCCAGGCTGCAGCAATTCCATATACAGAATATGCCTACGCTCAGACTACAGAACTCTTGGACACAGCTTCTCTCTACATTCAACATACAGAACTACTGGAACCTGCATCTCTCTAACCAATGTTACAGAACTCCCATAAGCTGTGTCTCCTACACACATTGACAGAAAACCCGCCTATAGCAAATGTCTTACTCCAACCTCAGAAACCCAATAAACCCCTTCTCCCTACATCCTGATACAGAACTTCAATAAAATGTGTCTCAATAATTCTAGGTTACAGCACTCCCATATGCTGTGTCTGCTGCACTCTGGCTACAGGAATTCCATATACAGCATATGCCTAGGCTCAGACTACAGAACTCTTGGACACAGCTTCTCTCTACATTCAACATACAGAACTACTGGAAACTGCATCTCTCTAGACCAATGTTACAGAACTCCCATAAGCTATGTCTCCTACACACAGCAGACAGAAAACCTGCATATACAAATGCCTAATTCAAGGCTACAGAAATCCAGTAAACAGCTTCTCCCTACACCCTGATACAGAACTTCGGTAAACTGTGTCTCTCTAATTCTAGGTTACAGAACTCCCATAAGCTGCATCTGCTGTACCCAGGCTACAGCAATTCCATATACAGTGTATGCCTACACTCAGACTACAGAACTCTTGGACACAGCTTCATTCTACATTCAACATACAGAACTACTGGAAACTGCATCTCTCTAGACCAATGTTACAGAACTCCCATAAGCTGTGTCTCCTACACACATTGACAGAAAACCCGCCTATAGCAAATGTCTTATTCCAACCTCAGAAATCCAATAAACACCTTCTCCCTACATCCTGTACAGAACTTCAATAAAATGTGTCTCTCTAATTCTAGGTTACAGAACTCCCATAAGCTGCGTCTGCTGCACCCAGGCTACAGGAATTCCATATACAGCGTATGCCTAGGCTCAGACTACAGAACTCTTGGACACAGCATCTCCCTACATTCAACATACAGAAGTACTGGAAACTGCATCTCTCTAGACCAATGATACAGAACTCCCATAAGCTGTGTCTCCTACACACAGCAGACAGAAAACCTGCATATAGCAAATGTCTTATTCCAGCCTCAGAAATCCAATAAACACCTTCTCGCTACATCCTGATACACAACTTCGATAAACTGTGTCTCTCTAATTCTAGGATACAGAACTCCCATAAGCTGCATCTCCTACACACAGCAGACAGAAAACCCGCCTATAGCAAATGTCTTATTCCAGCCTCAGAAATCCAGTAAACAGCTCCTCTCTACAAGGATAGAGAACTCCGGTAAACTGCTTCTCCCTACATCCAGGTAGCAGAGCTCCCATAACCAGCTTCTCCTACACTCAGAATACAGAAATCCCAATTACTGTGTATGCCTCTTGCCAGGCTACAGAACTCTTGGAAACAGCTTATCTCTACACGCACATACAGAACTCTGGTAAACTGTGTCTCACTACATGCACGATAGAGAACTCCCATAAGCTGCGTCTGATACACTCAGCATACAGAAAACCCGCGTATAGCGAATACCTGCTCATAGGCTCCAGAACTCTTGGAAACAGCTTCTCTCTACACTCAACATACAAAACTTGGAAACTGCTTCAGAACTGCGGTAAGCTGCGTCTTCTACACACAGCATACAGTAAACCCACATATAGCGAATAACTATGCCCAGGCTACCGAAATCTTAGAAACAGCTTCACTCTACACTGCATACGGAACTCCTGGATACCATATGTCACTACATTAGGTTATGGAACTCACGTAAGCTGCGTCTCCTACACACAGCAGACAGAAAGCCCACATATAGCGAATGCCTAATTCCAGGCTACAGAAATCCAGTAAAGAGCTTCTCCCTACACCCTGATACAGAACTTCGGTAAACTGTGTCTCTCTAATTCTAGGTTACAGAACTCCCATAAGCTGCGTCTGCTGCACCCAGGCTGCAGCAATTCCATATACAGAATATGCCTACGCTCAGACTACAGAACTCTTGGACACAGCTTCTCTCTACATTCAACATACAGAACTACTGGAACCTGCATCTCTCTAACCAATGTTACAGAACTCCCATAAGCTGTGTCTCCTACACACATTGACAGAAAACCCGCCTATAGCAAATGTCTTACTCCAACCTCAGAAACCCAATAAACCCCTTCTCCCTACATCCTGATACAGAACTTCAATAAAATGTGTCTCAATAATTCTAGGTTACAGCACTCCCATATGCTGCGTCTGCTGCACTCTGGCTACAGGAATTCCATATACAGCGTATGCCTAGGCTCAGACTACAGAACTCTTGGACACAGCTTCTCTCTACATTCAACATACAGAACTACTGGAAACTGCATCTCTCTAGACCAATGTTACAGAACTCCCATAAGCTGTGTCTCCTACACACAGCAGACAGAAAACCTGCATATACAAATGCCTAATTCAAGTCTACAGAAATCCAGTAAACAGCTTCTCCCTACACCCTGATACAGAACTTCGGTAAACTGTGTCTCTCTAATTCTAGGTTACAGAACTCCCATAAGCTGCATCTGCTGTACCCAGGCTACAGCAATTCCATATACAGTGTATGCCTACACTCACACTACAGAACTCTTGGACACAGCTTCATTCTACATTCAACATACAGAACTACTGGAAACTGCATCTCTCTAGACCAATGTTACAGAACTCCCATAAGCTGTGTCTCCTACACACATTGACAGAAAACCCGCCTATAGCAAATGTCTTATTCCAACCTCAGAAATCCAATAAACACCTTCTCCCTACATCCTGTACAGAACTTCAATAAAATGTGTCTCTCTAATTCTAGGTTACAGAACTCCCATAAGCTGCGTCTGCTGCACCCAGGCTACAGGAATTCCATATACAGCGTATGCCTAGGCTCAGACTACAGAACTCTTGGACACAGCATCTCCCTACATTCAACATACAGAAGTACTGGAAACTGCATCTCTCTAGACCAATGATACAGAACTCCCATAAGCTGTGTCTCCTACACACAGCAGACAGAAAACCTGCATATAGCAAATGTCTTATTCCAGCCTCAGAAATCCAATAAACACCTTCTCGCTACATCCTGATACACAACTTCGATAAACTGTGTCTCTCTAATTCTAGGATACAGAACTCCCATAAGCTGCGTCTCCTACACACAGCAGACAGAAAACCCGCCTATAGCAAATGTCTTATTCCAGCCTCAGAAATCCAGTAAACAGCTCCTCTCTACAAGGATAGAGAACTCCGGTAAACTGCTTCTCCCTACATCCAGGTAGCAGAGCTCCCATAACCAGCTTCTCCTACACTCAGAATACAGAAATCCCAATTACTGTGTATGCCTCTTGCCAGGCTACAGAACTCTTGGAAACAGCTTATCTCTACACGCACATACAGAACTCTGGTAAACTGTGTCTCACTACATGCACGATACAGAACTCCCATAAGCTGCGTCTGATACACTCAGCATACAGAAAACCCGCGTATAGCGAATACCTGCTCATAGGCTCCAGAACTCTTGGAAACAGCTTCTCTCTACACTCAACATACAAAACTTGGAAACTGCTTCAGAACTGCGGTAAGCTGCGTCTTCTACACACAGCATACAGTAAACCCACATATAGCGAATAACTATGCCCAGGCTACCGAAATCTTAGAAACAGCTTCACTCTACACTGCATACGGAACTCCTGGATACCATATGTCACTACATTAGGTTATGGAACTCGCGTAAGCTGCGTCTCCTACACACAGCAGACAGAAAGCCCACATATAGCGAATGCCTAATTCCAGGCTACAGAAATCCAGTAAAGAGCTTCTCCCTACACCCTGATACAGAACTTCGGTAAACTGTGTCTCTCTAATTCTAGGTTACAGAACTCCCATAAGCTGCGTCTGCTGCACCCAGACTACAGGAATTCCATATACAGCGTATGCCTAGGCTCAGACTACAGAACTCTTGGACACAGCATCTCTCTACATTCAACATACAGAACTACTGGAAACTGCATCTCTCTAGACCAATGTTACAGAACTCCCATAAGCTGTGTCTCCTACACACAGCAGACAGAAAACCTGCATATAGCAAATGTCTTATTCCAGCCTCAGAAATCCAATAAACACATTTCCCTACATCCTGATACAGAACTTCGGTAAACTGTGTCTCTCTAATTCTAGGATACAGAACTCCCATAAGCTGCATCTCCTACACTCAGCATAGAGAAAACACGCAAATCGCGCATGCCTAATTCCAGGCCACAGAACCCTTGGAAACAGCTTCTCTCTACAATCAACATACAAAACTCTTGGAAACTGCATCTCTCTAGACCAATGTTACAGAACTCCCATAAGCTGCGTCTCCTACACACAGCAGAAAGAAAACTCGCATATAGCGAATGCCTAATTCCAGGCTACAGAGATCCCGTAAACAACTTCTCCCTACACCCTTATAAGAACTTCGGTAAACTGTGTCTCTCTAATTCTAGGTTACAGAACTCCCATAAGCTGCGTCTGCTGCACCCAGGCTGCAGCAATTCCATATACAGAATATGCCTACGCTCAGACTACAGAACTCTTGGACACAGCTTCTCTCTACATTCAACATACAGAACTACTGGAACCTGCATCTCTCTAACCAATGTTACAGAACTCCCATAAGCTGTGTCTCCTACACACATTGACAGAAAACCCGCCTATAGCAAATGTCTTACTCCATCCTCAGAAACCCAATAAACACCTTCTCCCTACATCCTGATACAGAACTTCAATAAAATGTGTCTCAATAATTCTAGGTTACAGAACTCCCATATGCTGCGTCTGCTGCACTCTGGCTACAGGAATTCCATATACAGCGTATGCCTAGGCTCAGACTACAGAACTCTTGGACACAGCTTCTCTCTACATTCAACATAAAGAACTACTGGAAACTGCATCTCTCTAGACCAATGTTACAGAACTCCCATAAGCTGTGTCTCCTACACACAGCAGACAGAAAACCTGCATATACAAATGCCTAATTCAAGGCTACAGAAATCCAGTAAACAGCTTCTCCCTACACCCTGATACAGAACTTCGGTAAACTGTGTCTCTCTAATTCTAGGTTACAGAACTCCCATAAGCTGCATCTGCTGTACCCAGGCTACAGCAATTCCATATACAGTGTATGCCTACACTCAGACTACAGAACTCTTGGACACAGCTTCATTCTACATTCAACATACAGAACTACTGGAAACTGCATCTCTCTAGACCAATGTTACAGAACTCCCATAAGCTGTGTCTCCTACACACATTGACAGAAAACCCGCCTATAGCAAATGTCTTATTCCAACCTCAGAAATCCAATAAACACCTTCTCCCTACATCCTGTACAGAACTTCAATAAAATGTGTCTCTCTAATTCTAGGTTACAGAACTCCCATAAGCTGCGTCTGCTGCACCCAGGCTACAGGAATTCCATATACAGCGTATGCCTAGGCTCAGACTACAGAACTCTTGGACACAGCATCTCCCTACATTCAACATACAGAAGTACTGGAAACTGCATCTCTCTAGACCAATGATACAGAACTCCCATAAGCTGTGTCTCCTACACACAGCAGACAGAAAACCTGCATATAGCAAATGTCTTATTCCAGCCTCAGAAATCCAATAAACACCTTCTCGCTACATCCTGATACACAACTTCGATAAACTGTGTCTCTCTAATTCTAGGATACAGAACTCCCATAAGCTGCGTCTCCTACACACAGCAGACAGAAAACCCGCCTATAGCAAATGTCTTATTCCAGCCTCAGAAATCCAGTAAACAGCTCCTCTCTACAAGGATAGAGAACTCCGGTAAACTGCTTCTCCCTACATCCAGGTAGCAGAGCTCCCATAACCAGCTTCTCCTACACTCAGAATACAGAAATCCCAATTACTGTGTATGCCTCTTGCCAGGCTACAGAACTCTTGGAAACAGCTTATCTCTACACGCACATACAGAACTCTGGTAAACTGTGTCTCACTACATGCACGATACAGAACTCCCATAAGCTGCGTCTGATACACTCAGCATACAGAAAACCCGCGTATAGCGAATACCTGCTCATAGGCTCCAGAACTCTTGGAAACAGCTTCTCTCTACACTCAACATACAAAACTTGGAAACTGCTTCAGAACTGCGGTAAGCTGCGTCTTCTACACACAGCATACAGTAAACCCACATATAGCGAATAACTATGCCCAGGCTACCGAAATCTTAGAAACAGCTTCACTCTACACTGCATACGGAACTCCTGGATACCATATGTCACTACATTAGGTTATGGAACTCGCGTAAGCTGCGTCTCCTACACACAGCAGACAGAAAGCCCACATATAGCGAATGCCTAATTCCAGGCTACAGAAATCCAGTAAAGAGCTTCTCCCTACACCCTGATACAGAACTTCGGTAAACTGTGTCTCTCTAATTCTAGGTTACAGAACTCCCATAAGCTGCGTCTGCTGCACCCAGACTACAGGAATTCCATATACAGCGTATGCCTAGGCTCAGACTACAGAACTCTTGGACACAGCTTCTCTCTACATTCAACATACAGAACTACTGGAAACTGCATCTCTCTAGACCAATGTTACAGAACTCCCATAAGCTGTGTCTCCTACACACAGCAGACAGAAAACCTGCATATAGCAAATGTCTTATTCCAGCCTCAGAAATCCAATAAACACATTTCCCTACATCCTGATACAGAACTTCGGTAAACTGTGTCTCTCTAATTCTAGGATACAGAACTCCCATAAGCTGCATCTCCTACACTCAGCATAGAGAAAACACGCAAATCGCGCATGCCTAATTCCAGGCCACAGAACCCTTGGAAACAGCTTCTCTCTACAATCAACATACAAAACTCTTGGAAACTGCATCTCTCTAGACCAATGTTACAGAACTCCCATAAGCTGCGTCTCCTACACACAGCAGAAAGAAAACTCGCATATAGCGAATGCCTAATTCCAGGCTACAGAGATCCCGTAAACAGCTTCTCCCTACACCCTTATAAGAACTTCGGTAAACTGTGTCTCTCTAATTCTAGGTTACAGAACTCCCATAAGCTGCGTCTGCTGCACCCAGGCTGCAGCAATTCCATATACAGAATATGCCTACGCTCAGACTACAGAACTCTTGGACACAGCTTCTCTCTACATTCAACATACAGAACTACTGGAACCTGCATCTCTCTAACCAATGTTACAGAACTCCCATAAGCTGTGTCTCCTACACACATTGACAGAAAACCCGCCTATAGCAAATGTCTTACTCCAACCTCAGAAACCCAATAAACACCTTCTCCCTACATCCTGATACAGAACTTCAATAAAATGTGTCTCAATAATTCTAGGTTACAGAACTCCCATATGCTGCATCTGCTGCACTCTGGCTACAGGAATTCCATATACAGCGTATGCCTAGGCTCAGACTACAGAACTCTTGGACACAGCTTCTCTCTACATTCAACATACAGAACTACTGGAAACTGCATCTCTCTAGACCAATGTTACAGAACTCCCATAAGCTGTGTCTCCTACACACAGCAGACAGAAAACCTGCATATACAAATGCCTAATTCAAGGCTACAGAAATCCAGTAAACAGCTTCTCCCTACACCCTGATACAGAACTTCGGTATACTGTGTCTCTCTAATTCTAGGTTACAGAACTCCCATAAGCTGCATCTGCTGTACCCAGGCTACAGCAATTCCATATACAGTGTATGCCTACACTCAGACTACAGAACTCTTGGACACAGCTTCATTCTACATTCAACATACAGAACTACTGGAAACTGCATCTCTCTAGACCAATGTTACAGAACTCCCATAAGCTGTGTCTCCTACACACATTGACAGAAAACCCGCCTATAGCAAATGTCTTATTCCAACCTCAGAAATCCAATAAACACCTTCTCCCTACATCCTGTAGAGAACTTCAATAAAATGTCTCTCTAATTCTAGGTTACAGAACTCCCATAAGCTGCGTCTGCTGCACCCAGGCTACAGGAATTCCATATACAGCGTATGCCTAGGCTCAGACTACAGAACTCTTGGACACAGCATCTCCCTACATTCAACATACAGAAGTACTGGAAACTGCATCTCTCTAGACCAATGATACAGAACTCCCATAAGCTCTGTCTCCTACACACAGCAGACAGAAAACCTGCATATAGCAAATGTCTTATTCCAGCCTCAGAAATCCAATAAACACCTTCTCGCTACATCCTGATACACAACTTCAATAAACTGTGTCTCTCTAATTCTAGGATACAGAACTCCCATAAGCTGCGTCTCCTACACACAGCAGACAGAAAACCCGCCTATAGCAAATGTCTTATTCCAGCCTCAGAAATCCAGTAAACAGCTCCTCTCTACAAGGATAGAGAACTCCGGTAAACTGCTTCTCCCTACATCCAGGTAGCAGAGCTCCCATAACCAGCTTCTCCTACACTCAGAATACAGAAATCCCAATTACTGTGTATGCCTCTTGCCAGGCTACAGAACTCTTGGAAACAGCTTATCTCTACACGCACATACAGAACTCTGGTAAACTGTGTCTCACTACATGCACGATAGAGAACTCCCATAAGCTGCGTCTGATACACTCAGCATACAGAAAACCCGCGTATAGCGAATACCTGCTCATAGGCTCCAGAACTCTTGGAAACAGCTTCTCTCTACACTCAACATACAAAACTTGGAAACTGCTTCAGAACTGCGGTAAGCTGCGTCTTCTACACACAGCATAGAGTAAACCCACATATAGCGAATAACTATGCCCAGGCTACCGAAATCTTAGAAACAGCTTCACTCTACACTGCATACGGAACTCCTGGATACCATATGTCACTACATTAGGTTATGGAACTCGCGTAAGCTGCGTCTCATACACACAGCAGACAGAAAGCCCACATATAGCGAATGCCTAATTCCAGGCTACAGAAATCCAGTAAAGAGCTTCTCCCTACACCCTGATACAGAACTTCGGTAAACTGTGTCTCTCTAATTCTAGGTTACAGAACTCCCATAAGCTGCGTCTGCTGCACCCAGACTACAGGAATTCCATATACAGCGTATGCCTAGGCTCAGACTACAGAACTCTTGGACACAGCATCTCTCTACATTCAACATACAGAACTACTGGAAACTGCATCTCTCTAGACCAATGTTACAGAACTCCCATAAGCTGTGTCTCCTACACACAGCAGACAGAAAACCTGCATATAGCAAATGTCTTATTCCAGCCTCAGAAATCCAATAAACACATTTCCCTACATCCTGATACAGAACTTCGGTAAACTGTGTCTCTCTAATTCTAGGATACAGAACTCCCATAAGCTGCATCTCCTACACACAGCAGGCAGAAAACCCGCCTATAGCAAATGTCTTATTCCAGCCTCAGAAATCCAATAAACACATTTCCCTACATCCTGATACACAACTTCGATAAACTGTGTCTCTCTAATTCTAGGATACAGAACTCCCATAAGCTGCGTCTCCTACACACAGCAGACAGAAAACCCGCCTATAGCAAATGTCTTATTCCAGCCTCAGAAATCCAGTAAACAGCTCCTCTCTACAAGGATAGAGAACTCCGGTAAACTGCTTCTCCCTACATCCAGGTAGCAGAGCTCCCATAACCAGCTTCTCCTACACTCAGAATACAGAAATCCCAATTACTGTGTATGCCTCTTGCCAGGCTACAGAACTCTTGGAAACAGCTTATCTCTACACGCACATACAGAACTCTGGTAAACTGTGTCTCACTACATGCACGATACAGAACTCCCATAAGCTGCGTCTGATACACTCAGCATACAGAAAACCCGCGTATAGCGAATACCTGCTCATAGGCTCCAGAACTCTTGGAAACAGCTTCTCTCTACACTCAACATACAAAACTTGGAAACTGCTTCAGAACTGCGGTAAGCTGCGTCTTCTACACACAGCATACAGTAAACCCACATATAGCGAATAACTATGCCCAGGCTACCGAAATCTTAGAAACAGCTTCACTCTACACTGCATACGGAACTCCTGGATACCATATGTCACTACATTAGGTTATGGAACTCGCGTAAGCTGCGTCTCCTACACACAGCAGACAGAAAGCCCACATATAGCGAATGCCTAATTCCAGGCTACAGAAATCCAGTAAAGAGCTTCTCCCTACACCCTGATACAGAACTTCGGTAAACTGTGTCTCTCTAATTCTAGGTTACAGAACTCCCATAAGCTGCGTCTGCTGCACCCAGACTACAGGAATTCCATATACAGCGTATGCCTAGGCTCAGACTACAGAACTCTTGGACACAGCATCTCTCTACATTCAACATACAGAACTACTGGAAACTGCATCTCTCTAGACCAATGTTACAGAACTCCCATAAGCTGTGTCTCCTACACACAGCAGACAGAAAACCTGCATATAGCAAATGTCTTATTCCAGCCTCAGAAATCCAATAAACACATTTCCCTACATCCTGATACAGAACTTCGGTAAACTGTGTCTCTCTAATTCTAGGATACAGAACTCCCATAAGCTGCATCTCCTACACTCAGCATAGAGAAAACACGCAAATCACGCATGCCTAATTCCAGGCCACAGAACCCTTGGAAACAGCTTCTCTCTACAATCAACATACAAAACTCTTGGAAACTGCATCTCTCTAGACCAATGTTACAGAACTCCCATAAGCTGCGTCTCCTACACACAGCAGAAAGAAAACTCGCATATAGCGAATGCCTAATTCCAGGCTACAGAGATCCCGTAAACAGCTTCTCCCTACACCCTTATAAGAACTTCGGTAAACTGTGTCTCTCTAATTCTAGGTTACAGAACTCCCATAAGCTGCGTCTGCTGCACCCAGGCTGCAGCAATTCCATATACAGAATATGCCTACGCTCAGACTACAGAACTCTTGGACACAGCTTCTCTCTACATTCAACATACAGAACTACTGGAACCTGCATCTCTCTAACCAATGTTACAGAACTCCCATAAGCTGTGTCTCCTACACACATTGACAGAAAACCCGCCTATAGCAAATGTCTTACTCCATCCTCAGAAACCCAATAAACACCTTCTCCCTACATCCTGATACAGAACTTCAATAAAATGTGTCTCAATAATTCTAGGTTACAGAACTCCCACATGCTGCGTCTGCTGCACTCTGGCTACAGGAATTCCATATACAGCGTATGCCTAGGCTCAGACTACAGAACTCTTGGACACAGCTTCTCTCTACATTCAACATACAGAACTACTGGAAACTGCATCTCTCTAGACCAATGTTACAGAACTCCCATAAGCTGTGTCTCCTACACACAGCAGACAGAAAACCTGCATATACAAATGCCTAATTCAAGGCTACAGAAATCCAGTAAACAGCTTCTCCCTACACCCTGATACAGAACTTCGGTATACTGTGTCTCTCTAATTCTAGGTTACAGAACTCCCATAAGCTGCATCTGCTGTACCCAGGCTACAGCAATTCCATATACAGTGTATGCCTACACTCAGACTACAGAACTCTTGGACACAGCTTCATTCTACATTCAACATACAGAACTACTGGAAACTGCATCTCTCTAGACCAATGTTACAGAACTCCCATAAGCTGTGTCTCCTACACACATTGACAGAAAACCCGCCTATAGCAAATGTCTTATTCCAACCTCAGAAATCCAATAAACACCTTCTCCCTACATCCTGTAGAGAACTTCAATAAAATGTCTCTCTAATTCTAGGTTACAGAACTCCCATAAGCTGCGTCTGCTGCACCCAGGCTACAGGAATTCCATATACAGCGTATGCCTAGACTCAGACTACAGAACTCTTGGACACAGCATCTCCCTACATTCAACATACAGAAGTACTGGAAACTGCATCTCTCTAGACCAATGATACAGAACTCCCATAAGCTGCGTCTCCTACACACAGCAGACAGAAAACCCGCCTATAGCAAATGTCTTATTCCAGCCTCAGAAATCCAATAAACACATTTCCCTACATCCTGATACACAACTTCGATAAACTGTGTCTCTCTAATTCTAGGATACAGAACTCCCATAAGCTGCGTCTCCTACACACAGCAGACAGAAAACCCGCCTATAGCAAATGTCTTATTCCAGCCTCAGAAATCCAGTAAACAGCTCCTCTCTACAAGGATAGAGAACTCCGGTAAACTGCTTCTCCCTACATCCAGGTAGCAGAGCTCCCATAACCAGCTTCTCCTACACTCAGAATACAGAAATCCCAATTACTGTGTATGCCTCTTGCCAGGCTACAGAACTCTTGGAAACAGCTTATCTCTACACGCACATACAGAACTCTGGTAAACTGTGTCTCACTACATGCACGATACAGAACTCCCATAAGCTGCGTCTGATACACTCAGCATACAGAAAACCCGCGTATAGCGAATACCTGCTCATAGGCTCCAGAACTCTTGGAAACAGCTTCTCTCTACACTCAACATACAAAACTTGGAAACTGCTTCAGAACTGCGGTAAGCTGCGTCTTCTACACACAGCATACAGTAAACCCACATATAGCGAATAACTATGCCCAGGCTACCGAAATCTTAGAAACAGCTTCACTCTACACTGCATACGGAACTCCTGGATACCATATGTCACTACATTAGGTTATGGAACTCGCGTAAGCTGCGTCTCCTACACACAGCAGACAGAAAGCCCACATATAGCGAATGCCTAATTCCAGGCTACAGAAATCCAGTAAAGAGCTTCTCCCTACACCCTGATACAGAACTTCGGTAAACTGTGTCTCTCTAATTCTAGGTTACAGAACTCCCATAAGCTGCGTCTGCTGCACCCAGACTACAGGAATTCCATATACAGCGTATGCCTAGGCTCAGACTACAGAACTCTTGGACACAGCATCTCTCTACATTCAACATACAGAACTACTGGAAACTGCATCTCTCTAGACCAATGTTACAGAACTCCCATAAGCTGTGTCTCCTACACACAGCAGACAGAAAACCTGCATATAGCAAATGTCTTATTCCAGCCTCAGAAATCCAATAAACACATTTCCCTACATCCTGATACAGAACTTCGGTAAACTGTGTCTCTCTAATTCTAGGATACAGAACTCCCATAAGCTGCGTCTCCTACACACAGCAGACAGAAAACCCGCCTATAGCAAATGTCTTATTCCAGCCTCAGAAATCCAATAAACACATTTCCCTACATCCTGATACACAACTTCGATAAACTGTGTCTCTCTAATTCTAGGATACAGAACTCCCATAAGCTGCGTCTCCTACACACAGCAGACAGAAAACCCGCCTATAGCAAATGTCTTATTCCAGCCTCAGAAATCCAGTAAACAGCTCCTCTCTACAAGGATAGAGAACTCCGGTAAACTGCTTCTCCCTACATCCAGGTAGCAGAGCTCCCATAACCAGCTTCTCCTACACTCAGAATACAGAAATCCCAATTACTGTGTATGCCTCTTGCCAGGCTACAGAACTCTTGGAAACAGCTTATCTCTACACGCACATACAGAACTCTGGTAAACTGTGTCTCACTACATGCACGATACAGAACTCCCATAAGCTGCGTCTGATACACTCAGCATACAGAAAACCCGCGTATAGCGAATACCTGCTCATAGGCTCCAGAACTCTTGGAAACAGCTTCTCTCTACACTCAACATACAAAACTTGGAAACTGCTTCAGAACTGCGGTAAGCTGCGTCTTCTACACACAGCATACAGTAAACCCACATATAGCGAATAACTATGCCCAGGCTACCGACATCTTAGAAACAGCTTCACTCTACACTGCATACGGAACTCCTGGATACCATATGTCACTACATTAGGTTATGGAACTCGCGTAAGCTGCGTCTCCTACACACAGCAGACAGAAAGCCCACATATAGCGAATGCCTAATTCCAGGCTACAGAAATCCAGTAAACAGCTTCTCCCTACACCCTGATACAGAACTTCGGTAAACTGTGTCTCTCTAATTCTAGGTTACAGAACTCCCATAAGCTGCGTCTGCTGCACCCAGACTACAGGAATTCCATATACAGCGTATGCCTAGGCTCAGACTACAGAACTCTTGGACACAGCATCTCTCTACATTCAACATACAGAACTACTGGAAACTGCATCTCTCTAGACCAATGTTACAGAACTCCCATAAGCTGTGTCTCCTACACACAGCAGACAGAAAACCTGCATATAGCAAATGTCTTATTCCAGCCTCAGAAATCCAATAAACACATTTCCCTACATCCTGATACAGAACTTCGGTAAACTGTGTCTCTCTAATTCTAGGATACAGAACTCCCATAAGCTGCATCTCCTACACTCAGCATAGAGAAAACACGCAAATCGCGCATGCCTAATTCCAGGCCACAGAACCCTTGGAAACAGCTTCTCTCTACAATCAACATACAAAACTCTTGGAAACTGCATCTCTCTAGACCAATGTTACAGAACTCCCATAAGCTGCGTCTCCTACACACAGCAGACAGAAAACCTGCATATAGCAAATGTCTTATTCCAGCCTCAGAAATCCAATAAACACCTTCTCGCTACATCCTGATACACAACTTCGATAAACTGTGTCTCTCTAATTCTAGGATACAGAACTCCCATAAGCTGCGTCTCCTACACACAGCAGACAGAAAACCCGCCTATAGCAAATGTCTTATTCCAGCCTCAGAAATCCAGTAAACAGCTCCTCTCTACAAGGATAGAGAACTCCGGTAAACTGCTTCTCCCTACATCCAGGTAGCAGAGCTCCCATAACCAGCTTCTCCTACACTCAGAATACAGAAATCCCAATTACTGTGTATGCCTCTTGCCAGGCTACAGAACTCTTGGAAACAGCTTATCTCTACACGCACATACAGAACTCTGGTAAACTGTGTCTCACTACATGCACGATAGAGAACTCCCATAAGCTGCGTCTGATACACTCAGCATACAGAAAACCCGCGTATAGCGAATACCTGCTCATAGGCTCCAGAACTCTTGGAAACAGCTTCTCTCTACACTCAACATACAAAACTTGGAAACTGCTTCAGAACTGCGGTAAGCTGCGTCTTCTACACACAGCATACAGTAAACCCACATATAGCGAATAACTATGCCCAGGCTACCGAAATCTTAGAAACAGCTTCACTCTACACTGCATACGGAACTCCTGGATACCATATGTCACTACATTAGGTTATGGAACTCGCGTAAGCTGCGTCTCCTACACACAGCAGACAGAAAGCCCACATATAGCGAATGCCTAATTCCAGGCTACAGAAATCCAGTAAAGAGCTTCTCCCTACACCCTGATACAGAACTTCGGTAAACTGTGTCTCTCTAATTCTAGGTTACAGAACTCCCATAAGCTGCGTCTGCTGCACCCAGACTACAGGAATTCCATATACAGCGTATGCCTAGGCTCAGACTACAGAACTCTTGGACACAGCATCTCTCTACATTCAACATACAGAACTACTGGAAACTGCATCTCTCTAGACCAATGTTACAGAACTCCCATAAGCTGTGTCTCCTACACACAGCAGACAGAAAACCTGCATATAGCAAATGTCTTATTCCAGCCTCAGAAATCCAATAAACACATTTCCCTACATCCTGATACAGAACTTCGGTAAACTGTGTCTCTCTAATTCTAGGATACAGAACTCCCATAAGCTGCATCTCCTACACTCAGCATAGAGAAAAGACGCAAATCGCGCATGCCTAATTCCAGGCCACAGAACCCTTGGAAACAGCTTCTCTCTACAATCAACATACAAAACTCTTGGAAACTGCATCTCTCTAGACCAATGTTACAGAACTCCCATAAGCTGCGTCTCCTACACACAGCAGAAAGAAAACTCGCATATAGCGAATGCCTAATTCCAGGCTACAGAGATCCCGTAAACAGCTTCTCCCTACACCCTTATAAGAACTTCGGTAAACTGTGTCTCTCTAATTCTAGGTTACAGAACTCCCATAAGCTGCGTCTGCTGCACCCAGGCTGCAGCAATTCCATATACAGAATATGCCTACGCTCAGACTACAGAACTCTTGGACACAGCTTCTCTCTACATTCAACATACAGAACTACTGGAATCTGCATCTCTCTAACCAATGTTACAGAACTCCCATAAGCTGTGTCTCCTACACACATTGACAGAAAACCCGCCTATAGCAAATGTCTTACTCCAACCTCAGAAACCCAATAAACCCCTTCTCCCTACATCCTGATACAGAACTTCAATAAAATGTGTCTCAATAATTCTAGGTTACAGCACTCCCATATGCTGCGTCTGCTGCACTCTGGCTACAGGAATTCCATATACAGCGTATGCCTAGGCTCAGACTACAGAACTCTTGGACACAGCTTCTCTCTACATTCAACATACAGAACTACTGGAAACTGCATCTCTCTAGACCAATGTTACAGAACTCCCATAAGCTGTGTCTCCTACACACAGCAGACAGAAAACCTGCATATACAAATGCCTAATTCAAGGCTACAGAAATCCAGTAAACAGCTTCTCCCTACACCCTGATACAGAACTTCGGTAAACTGTGTCTCTCTAATTCTAGGTTACAGAACTCCCATAAGCTGCATCTGCTGTACCCAGGCTACAGCAATTCCATATACAGTGTATGCCTACGCTCAGACTACAGAACTCTTGGACACAGCTTCATTCTACATTCAACATACAGAACTACTTAAAAATGCATCTCTCTAGACCAATGTTACAGAACTCCCATAAGTGTCTCCTACACACATTGACAGAAAACCCGCCTATAGCAAATGTCTTATTCCAGCCTCAGAAATCCAGTAAACAGCTCCTCTCTACAAGGATAGAGAACTCCGGTAAACTGCTTCTCCCTACATCCAGGTAGCAGAGCTCCCATAACCAGCGTCTCATACACTCAGAATACAGAAATCCCAGTTACTGTGTATGCCTCTTGCCAGGCTACAGAACTCTTGGAAACAGCTTATCTCTACATGCACATACAGAACTCTGGTAAACTGTGTCTCACTACATGCACGATACAGAACTCCGATAAGCTGCGTCTGATTCACTCAGCATACAGAAAACCCACGTATAGCGAATACCTGCTCATAGGCTCCAGAATTCTTGGAAACAGCTTCTCTCCAAATTCAACATACAAAACTTGGAAACTGCTTCAGAACTGTGGTAAGCTGCGTCTTCTACACACAGCATACAGTAAACCCACATATAGCGAATAACTATTCGAGGCTACCGAAATCTTAGAAACAGCTTCTCTCTACATTGCATACGGAACTCCTGGATACCATATGTCGCTACACTTAGGTTATGTAACTCCCGTAAGCTGTGTCTCCTACACACAGCAGACAGAAAGCCCGCATATAGCGAATGCCTAATTCCAGGCTACAGAAATCCAGTAAACAGCTTCTCCCTACATCCTGATACAGAACTTCGGTAAACTGTGTCTCTCTAATTCTAGGTTACAGAACTCCCATAAGCTGCGTCGGCTGCACTCAGGCTACAGGAATCCCATATACAGCGTATGCCTACTCTCAGACTACAGAACTCTTGGGCACAGCTTCTCTCTCCATTCAACATACAGAACTACTGGAAACTGCATCTCTCTACACTTAGGTTACAGAACTCCCGAAAGCTGCATCTGCTACACTCAGCATCCAGAATACCCTCATACAGCGAATACCTAATTCCAGGATACAGAACTCCTCTAAAAAGCTCCTCACCACACAAAGGATAGAGAACTCTTGGAAACTGCTTCTCTCTACATCCACGTAGCAGAGCTCCTGTAAGCTGCATCTCCTACACTCAGGATACAGAAATCCCATACATTGCGTATGCCTATTGCCAGGCTACAGAACTGTTGGAAACGGCTTCTCCCTACACCGTGATGCAAAACCTCAGTAAACTGTGTCTCTCTAATACTAGGTTACAGAACTCCCATAAGCTGCGTCTATTGCACTCAGCCTACAGGAATCCCACATAGAGCGAATGCCTACACTCAGACTAGAGAACTCTTGGAAACAGCTTCTCACTACATTCAACATACACAACTCTTGGAAACTGCATCTCTCTAAACCAACGTTACAGAACTCCCATAAATTGCGTCTCCTACACACAGCATACGGAAAACCAGCATTTAGCGAATCACTATGCTCAGGCTACCAAAATCTTAGAAACAGCTTCTCTCTACATTCAACATACGGAACTCCTGGATACTGTATGTCTCTACACTTAGGTTGTGCAACTCCCGTAAGCTGCGTCTCCTACACTCAGCATAGAGAAAACACGGAAATAGCGCATGCCTAATTCCAGGCTACAGAACTCTTGGACACAGCTTCTCTCTACATTCAACATACACAACTCTTGGAAACTGCATCTCTCTAACCAATGTTACAGAACTCCCATAAGCTGTGTCTCCTACACACATTGACAGAAAACCCGCCTATAGCAAATGTCTTACTCCAACCTCAGAAACCCAATTAACCCCTTCTCCCTACATCCTGATACAGAACTTCAATAAAATGTGTCTCAATAATTCTAGGTTACAGAACTCCCATATGCTGCGTCTGCTGCACTCTGGCTACAGGAATTCCATATACAGCGTATGCCTAGGCTCAGACTACAGAACTCTTGGACACAGCTTCTCTCTACATTCAACATACAGAACTACTGGAAACTGCATCTCTCTAGACCAATGATACAGAACTCCCATAAGCTCTGTCTCCTACACACAGCAGACAGAAACCCTGCATATAGCAAATGTCTTATTCCAGCCTCAGAAATCCAATAAACACCTTCTCGCTACATCCGGATACACAACTTCGATAAACTGTGTCTCTCTAACTCTAGGATACAGAACTCCCATAAGCTGCGTCTCCTACACTCAGCATAGAGAAAACACGCAAATCGCGCATGCCTAATTCCAGGCCACAGAACCCTTGGAAACAGCTTCTCTCTACAATCAACATACAAAACTCTTGGAAACTGCATCTCTCTAGAGCAATGTTACAGAACTCCCATAAGCTGCGTCTCCTACACACAGCAGACAGAAAACCCGCATATAGTGAATGCCTAATTCCAGGCTACAGAAATCCAGTAAACAGCTTCTCCCTACACCCTGATACAGAACTTCGGTAAACTGTGTCTCTCTAATTCTAGGTTACAGAACTCCCATAAGCTGCGTCGGCTGCACTCAGGCTACAGGAATCCCATATAGAGCGTATGCCTACTCTCAGACTACAGAACTCTTGGAAACAGCTTCTCTCTCCATTCAACATACACAACTCTTGGAAACTGCATCTCTCTAGAGCAATGTTACAGAACTCCCATAAGCTGCGTCTCCTACACACAGCAGACAGAAAACCCGCATATAGCGAATGCCTAATTCCAGGCTACAGAAATCCAGTAAACAGCTTCTCCCTACACCCTTATAAGAACTTCGGTAAACTGTGTCTCTCTAATTCTAGGTTACAGAACTCCCATAAGCTGCGTCTGCTGCACCCAGGCTGCAGCAATTCCATATACAGAATATGCCTACGCTCAGACTACAGAACTCTTGGACACAGCTTCTCTCTACATTCAACATACAGAACTACTGGAACCTGCATCTCTCTAACCAATGTTACAGAACTCCCATAAGCTGTGTCTCCTACACACATTGACAGAAAACCCGCCTATAGCAAATGTCTTACTCCAACCTCAGAAACCCAATAAACCCCTTCTCCCTACATCCTGATACAGAACTTCAATAAAATGTGTCTCAATAATTCTAGGTTACAGCACTCCCATATGCTGCGTCTGCTGCACTCTGGCTACAGGAATTCCATTTACAGCGTATGCCTAGGCTCAGACTACAGAACTCTTGGACACAGCTTCTCTCTACATTCAACATACAGAACTACTGGAAACTGCATCTCTCTAGACCAATGTTACAGAACTCCCATAAGCTGTGTCTCCTACACACAGCAGACAGAAAACCTGCATATACAAATGCCTAATTCAAGGCTACAGAAATCCAGTAAACAGCTTCTCCCTACACCCTGATACAGAACTTCGGTAAACTGTGTCTCTCTAATTCTAGGTTACAGAACTCCCATAAGCTGCATCTGCTGTACCCAGGCTACAGCAATTCCATATACAGTGTATGCCTACGCTCAGACTACAGAACTCTTGGACACAGCTTCATTCTACATTCAACATACAGAACTACTTAAAAATGCATCTCTCTAGACCAATGTTACAGAACTCCCATAAGCTGCGTCTCCTACACACAGCAGACAGAAAACCCGCCTATAGCAAATGTCTTATTCCAGCCTCAGAAATCCAGTAAACAGCTGCTCTCTACAAGGATAGAGAACTCCGGTAAACTGCTTCTCCCTACATCCAGGTAGCAGAGCTCCCATAACCAGCGTCTCATACACTCAGAATACAGAAATCCCAGTTACTGTGTATGCCTCTTGCCAGGCTACAGAACTCTTGGAAACAGCTTATCTCTACATGCACATACAGAACTCTGGTAAACTGTGTCTCACTACATGCACGATACAGAACTCCGATAAGCTGCGTCTGATACACTCAGCATACAGAAAACCCACGTATAGCGAATACCTGCTCATAGGCTCCAGAATTCTTGGAAACAGCTTCTCTCCAAATTCAACATACAAAACTTGGAAACTGCTTCAGAACTGTGGTAAGCTGCGTCTTCTACACACAGCATACAGTAAACCCACATATAGCGAATAACTATTCGAGGCTACCGAAATCTTAGAAACAGCTTCTCTCTACATTGCATACGGAACTCCTGGATACCATATGTCGCTACACTTAGGTTATGTAACTCCCGTAAGCTGTGTCTCCTACACACAGCAGACAGAAAGCCCGCATATAGCGAATGCCTAATTCCAGGCTACAGAAATCCAGTAAACAGCTTCTCCCTACATCCTGATACAGAACTTCGGTAAACTGTGTCTCTCTAATTCTAGGTTACAGAACTCCCATAAGCTGCGTCGGCTGCACTCAGGCTACAGGAATCCCATATACAGCGTATGCCTACTCTCAGACTACAGAACTCTTGGGCACAGCTTCTCTCTCCATTCAACATACAGAACTACTGGAAACTGCATCTCTCTACACTTAGGTTACAGAACTCCCGAAAGCTGCATCTGCTACACTCAGCATCCAGAATACCCTCATACAGCGAATACCTAATTCCAGGATACAGAACTCCTCTAAAAAGCTCCTCACCACACAAAGGATAGAGAACTCTTGGAAACTGCTTCTCTCTACATCCACGTAGCAGAGCTCCTGTAAGCTGCATCTCCTACACTCAGGATACAGAAATCCCATACATTGCGTATGCCTATTGCCAGGCTACAGAACTGTTGGAAACGGCTTCTCCCTACACCGTGATGCAAAACCTCAGTAAACTGTGTCTCTCTAATACTAGGTTACAGAACTCCCATAAGCTGCGTCTATTGCACTCAGCCTACAGGAATCCCACATAGAGCGAATGCCTACACTCAGACTAGAGAACTCTTGGAAACAGCTTCTCACTACATTCAACATACACAACTCTTGGAAACTGCATCTCTCTAGACCAACGTTACAGAACTCCCATAAATTGCGTCTCCTACACACAGCATACGGAAAACCAGCATTTAGCGAATCACTATGCTCAGGCTACCAAAATCTTAGAAACAGCTTCTCTCTACATTCAACATACGGAACTCCTGGATACTGTATGTCTCTACACTTAGGTTGTGCAACTCCCGTAAGCTGCGTCTCCTACACTCAGCATAGAGAAAACACGGAAATAGCGCATGCCTAATTCCAGGCTACAGAACTCTTGGACACAGCTTCTCTCTACATTCAACATACACAACTCTTGGAAACTGCATCTCTCTAACCAATGTTACAGAACTCCCATAAGCTGTGTCTCCTACACACATTGACAGAAAACCCGCCTATAGCAAATGTCTTACTCCAACCTCAGAAATCCAATAAACACCTTCTCCCTACATCCTGATACAGAACTTCAATAAAATGTGTCTCAAAAATTCTAGGTTACAGAATTCCCATATGCTGCGTCTGCTGCACTCTGGCTACAGGAATTCCATATACAGCGTATGCCTAGGCTCAGACTACAGAACTCTTGGACACAGCTTCTCTCTACATTCAACATACAGAACTACTGGAAACTGCATATCTCTAGACCAATGATACAGAACTCCCATAAGCTCTGTCTCCTACACACAGCAGACAGAAACCCTGCATATAGCAAATGTCTTATTCCAGCCTCAGAAATCCAATAAACACCTTCTCGCTACATCCTGATACACAACTTCGATAAACTGTGTCTCTCTAATTCTAGGATACAGAACTCCCATAAGCTGCGTCTCCTACACTCAGCATAGAGAAAACACGAAAATCGCGCATGCCTAATTCCAGGCCACAGAACCCTTGGAAACAGCTTCTCTCTACAATCAACATACAAAACTCTTGGAAACTGCATCTCTCTAGACCAATGTTACAGAACTCCCATAAGCTGCGTCTCCTACACACAGCAGACAGAAAACCCGCATATAGCGAATGCCTAATTCCAGGCTACAGAAATCCAGTAAACAGCTTCTCCCTACACCCTGATACAGAACTTCGGTAAACTGTGTCTCTCTAATTCTAGGTTACAGAACTCCCATAAGCTGCGTCGGCTGCACTCAGGCTACAGGAATCCCATATAGAGCGTATGCCTACTCTCAGACTACAGAACTCTTGGAAACAGCTTCTCTCTCCATTCAACATACACAACTCTTGGAAACTGCATCTCTCTAGAGCAATGTTACAGAACTCCCATAAGCTGCGTCTCCTACACACAGCAGACAGAAAACCCGCATATAGCGAATGCCTAATTCCAGGCTACAGAAATCCAGTAAACAGCTTCTCCCTACACCCTGATATAGAACTTCGGTAAACTGTGTCTCTCTAATTCTAGGTTACAGAACTCCCATAAGCTGCGTCGGCTGCACTCAGGCTACAGGAATCCCATATAGAGCGTATGCCTACTCTCAGACTACAGAACTCTTGGAAACAGCTTCTCTCTACATTCAACATACAGAACTACTGGAAACTGCATCTCTCTATACTTAGGTTACAGAACTCCCATAAGCTGCATCTGCTACACTCAGCATCCAGAATACCCTCATACAGCGAATACCTAATTCCAGGATACAGAACTCCTCTAAACAGCTCCTCACCACACAAAGGATAGAGAACTCTTGGAAACTGCTTCTCTCTACATCCACGTAGCAGAGCTCCTGTAAGCTGCATCTCCTACACTCAGGATACAGAAATCCCATACATTGCGTATGCCTATTGCCAGGCTACAGAACTCTTGAAAACAGCTTCTCCCTACACCGTGATGCAAAACCTCAGTAAACTGTGTCTCTCTAATACTAGGTTACAGAACTCCCATAAGCTGCGTCTATTGCACTCAGCCTACAGGAATCCCACATAGAGCGAATGCCTACACTCAGACTAGAGAACTCTTGGAAACAGCTTCTCATTACATTCAACATACACAACTCTTGGAAACTGCATCTCTCTAGACCAACGTTACAGAACTCCCATAAATTGCGTCTCCTACACACAGCATATGGAAAACCAGCATTTAGCGAATCACTATGCCCAGGCTACCAAAATCTTAGAAACAGCTTCTCTCTACATTCAACATACGGAACTCCTGGATACTGTATGTCTCTACACTTAGGTTGTGCAACTCCCTTAAGCTGCGTCTCCTACACAGGGCATACGGAAAACACGGAAATAGTGCATGCCTAATTCCAGGCCACAGAACTCTTGGAAACAGCTTCTCTCTACATTCAACATACACAACTCTTGGAAACTGCATCTCTCTAGAGCAATGTTACAGAACTCCCATAAGCTGCGTCTCCTACACACAGCAGACAGAAAACCCGCATATAGCGAATGCCTAATTCCAGGCTACAGAAATCCAGTAAACAGCTTCTCCCTACACCCTGATACAGAACTTCGGTAAACTGTGTCTCTCTAATTCTAGGTTACAGAACTCCCATAAGCTGCGTCGGCTGCACTCAGGCTACAGGAATCCCATATAGTGCGTATGCCTACTCTCAGACTACAGAACACTTGGGCACAGCTTCTCTCTCCATTCAACATACACAACTCTTGGAAACTGCATCTCTCTAGAGCAATGTTACAGAACTCCCATAAGCTGCATCTCCTACACACAGCAGACAGAAAACCCGCATATAGCGAATGCCTAATTCCAGGCTACAGAAATCCAGTAAACAGCTTCTCCCTACACCCTGATACAGAACTTCGGTAAACTGTGTCTCTCTAATTCTAGGTTACAGAACTCCCATATGCTGCGTCTGCTGCACTCTGGCTACAGGAATTCCATATACAGCGTATGCCTAGGCTCAGACTACAGAACTCTTGGACACAGCTTCTCTCTACATTCAACATACAGAACTACTGGAAACTGCATCTCTCTAGACCAATGTTACAGAACTCCCATAAGCTGTGTCTCCTACACACAGCAGACAGAAAACCTGCATATACAAATGCCTAATTCAAGGCTACAGAAATCCAGTAAACAGTTCCTCCCAACAACCTGATACAGAACTTCGGTAAACTGTGTCTCTCTAATTCTAGGTTACAGAACTCCCATAAGCTGCATCTGCTGTACCCAGGCTACAGCAATTCCATATACAGTGTATGCCTACACTCACACTACAGAACTCTTGGACACAGCTTCATTCTACATTCAACATACAGAACTACTGGAAACTGCATCTCTCTAGACCAATGTTACAGAACTCCCATAAGCTGTGTCACCTACACACAGCAGACAGAAAACCCGCCTATAGTTAATGTCTTATTCCAGCCTCAGAAATCCAGTAAACAGCTCCTCTCTACAAGGATAGAGAACTCCGGTAAACTGCTTCTCCCTACATCCAGGTAGCAGAGCTCCCATAACCAGCGTCTCATACACTCAGAATACAGAAATCCCAGTTACTGTGTATGCCTCTTGCCAGGCTACAGAACTCTTGGAAACAGCTTATCTCTACATGCACATACAGAACTCTGGTAAACTGTGTCTCACTACATGCACGATACAAAACTCCGATAAGCTGCGTCTGATACACTCAGCATACAGAAAACCCACGTATAGCGAATACCTGCTCATAGGCTCCAGAATTCTTGGAAACAGCTTCTCTCCACATTCAACATACAAAACTTGGAAACTGCTTCAGAACCGTGGTAAGCTGCGTCTTCTACACACAGCATACAGTAAACCCACATATAGCGAATAACTATTCGAGGCTACCGAAATCTTAGAAACAGCTTCTCTCTACATTGCATACGGAACTCCTGGATACCATATGTCGCTACACTTAGGTTATGTAACTCCCGTAAGCTGTGTCTCCTACACACAGCAGACAGAAAGCCCGCATATAGCGAATGCCTAATTCCAGGCTACAGAAATCCAGTAAACAGCCTCTCCCTACACCCTGATACAGAACTTCGGTAAACTGTGTCTCTCTAATTCTAGGTTACAGAACTCCCATAAGCTGCGTCGGCTGCACTCAGGCTACAGGAATCCCATATAGAGCGTATGCCCACTCTCAGACTACAGAACTCTTGGAAACAGCTTCTCTCTACATTCAACATACACAACTCTTGGAAACTGCATCTCTCTAGAGCAATGTTACAGAACTCCCATAAGCTGCGTCTCCTACACACAGCAGACAGAAAACCCGCATATAGCGAATGCCTAATTCCAGGCTACAGAAATCCAGTAAACAGCTTCTCCCTACACCCTGATACAGAACTTCGGTAAACTGTGTCTCTCTAATTCTAGGTTACAGAACTCCCATAAGTTGCGTCGGCTGCACTCAGGCTACAGGAATCCCATATAGAGCGTATGCCTACTCTCAGACTACAGAACTCTTGGAAACAGCTTCTCTCTACATTCAACATACACAACTCTTGGAAACTGCATCTCTCTAGAGCAATGTTACAGAACTCCCATAAGCTGCGTCTCCTACACACAGCAGACAGAAAACCCGCATATAGCGAATGCCTAATTCCAGGCTACAGAAATCCAGTAAACAGCTTCTCCCTACACCCTGATACAGAACTTCGGTAAACTGTGTCTCTCTAATTCTAGGTTACAGAACTCCCATAAGCTGCGTCGGCTGCACTCAGGCTACAGGAATCCCATATACAGCGTATGCCTACTCTCAGACTACAGAACTCTTGGAAACAGCTTCTCTCTCCATTCAACATACACAACTCTTGGAAACTGCATCTCTCTACACTTAGGTTACAGAACTCCCGAAAGCTGCATCTGCTACACTCAGCATCCAGAATACCCTCATACAGCGAATACCTAATTCCAGGATACAGAACTCCTCTAAACAGCTCCTCACCACACAAAGGATAGAGAACTCTTGGAAACTGCTTCTCTCTACATCCACGTAGCAGAGCTCCTGTAAGCTGCATCTCCTACACTCAGGATACAGAAATCCCATACATTGCGTATGCCTACTCTCAGACTACAGAACTCTTGGAAACAGCTTCTCCCTACACCGTGATGCAAAACCTCAGTAAACTGTGTCTCTCTAATACTAGGTTACAGAACTCCCATAAGCTGCGTCTATTGCACTCAGCCTACAGGAATCCCACATAGAGCGAATGCCTACACTCAGACTAGAGAACTCTTGGAAACAGCTTCTCTCTACATTCAACATACACAACTCTTGGAAACTGCATCTCTCTAGACCAACGTTACAGAACTCCCATAAATTGCGTCTCCTACACACAGCATACGGAAAACCAGCATTTAGCGAATCACTATGCCCAGGCTACCAAAATCTTAGAAACAGCTTCTCTCTACATTCAACATACGGAACTCCTGGATACTGTATGTCTCTACACTTAGGTTGTGCAACTCCCTTAAGCTGCGTCTCCTACACAGGGCATACGGAAAACACGGAAATAGCGCATGCCTAATTCCAGGCCACAGAACTCTTGGAAACAGCTTCTCTCTACATTCAACATACACAACTCTTGGAAACTGCATCTCTCTAGAGCAATGTTACAGAACTCCCATAAGCTGCGTCTCCTACACACAGCAGACAGAAAACCCGCATATAGCGAATGCCTAATTCCAGGCTACAGAAATCCAGTAAACAGCTTCTCCCTACACCCTGATACAGAACTTCGGTAAACTGTGTCTCTCTAATTCTAGGTTACAGAACTCCCATAAGCTGCGTCGGCTGCACTCAGGCTACAGGAATCCCATATAGAGCGTATGCCTACTCTCAGACTACAGAACTCTTGGAAACAGCTTCTCTCTCCATTCAACATACACAACTCTTGGAAACTGCATCTCTCTAGAGCAATGTTACAGAACTCCCATAAGCTGCGTCTCCTACACACAGCAGACAGAAAACCCGCATATAGCGAATGCCTAATTCCAGGCTACAGAAATCCAGTAAACAGCTTCTCCCTACACCCTGATACAGAACTTCGGTAAACTGTGTCTCTCTAATTCTAGGTTACAGAACTCCCATAAGCTGCGTCGGCTGCACTCAGGCTACAGGAATCCCATATAGTGCGTATGCCTACTCTCAGACTACAGAACTCTTGGGCACAGCTTCTCTCTCCATTCAACATACACAACTCTTGGAAACTGCATCTCTCTAGAGCAATGTTACAGAACTCCCATAAGCTGCATCTCCTACACACAGCAGACAGAAAACCCGCATATAGCGAATGCCTAATTCCAGGCTACAGAAATCCAGTAAACAGCTTCTCCCTACACCCTGATACAGAACTTCGGTAAATTGTGTCTCTCTAATTCTAGGTTACAGAACTCCCATATGCTGCGTCTGCTGCACTCTGGCTACAGGAATTCCATATACAGCGTATGCCTAGGCTCAGACTACAGAACTCTTGGACACAGCTTCTCTCTACATTCAACATACAGAACTACTGGAAACTGCATCTCTCTAGACCAATGTTACAGAACTCCCATAAGCTGTGTCTCCTACACACAGCAGACAGAAAACCTGCATATACAAATGCCTAATTCAAGGCTACAGAAATCCAGTAAACAGCTTCTCCCTACACCCTGATACAGAACTTCGGTAAACTGTGTCTCTCTAATTCTAGGTTACAGAACTCCCATAAGCTGCATCTGCTGTACCCAGGCTACAGCAATTCCATATACAGCGTATGCCTAGGCTCAGACTACAGAACTCTTGGACACAGCTTCTCTCTACATTCAACATACAGAACTACTGGAAACTGCATCTCTCTAGACCAATGTTACAGAACTCCCATAAGCTGTGTCTCCTACACACAGCAGACAGAAAACCCGCCTATAGCAAATGTCTTATTCCAGCCTCAGAAATCCAGTAAACAGCTGCTCTCTACAAGGATAGAGAACTCCGGTAAACTGCTTCTCCCTACATCCAGGTAGCAGAGCTCCCATAACCAGCGTCTCATACACTCAGAATACAGAAATCCCAGTTACTGTGTATGCCTCTTGCCAGGCTACAGAACTCTTGGAAACAGCTTATCTCTACATGCACATACAGAACTCTGGTAAACTGTGTCTCACTACATGCACGATACAGAACTCCAATAAGCTGCGTCTGATACACTCAGCATACAGAAAACCCACGTATAGCGAATACCTGCTCATAGGCTCCAGAATTCTTGGAAACAGCTTCTCTCCACATTCAACATACAAAACTTGGAAACTGCTTCAGAACTGTGGTAAGCTGCGTCTTCTACACACAGCATACAGTAAACCCACATATAGCGAATAACTATTCGAGGCTACCGAAATCTTAGAAACAGCTTCTCTCTACATTGCATACGGAACTCCTGGATACCATTTGTCGCTACACTTAGGTTATGTAACTCCCGTAAGCTGTGTCTCCTACACACAGCAGACAGAAAGCCCGCATATAGCGAATGCCTAATTCCAGGCTACAGAAATCCAGTAAACAGCTTCTCCCTACATCCTGATACAGAACTTCGGTAAACTGTGTCTCTCTAATTCTAGGTTACAGAACTCCCATAAGCTGCGTCGGCTGCACTCAGGCTACAGGAATCCCATATAGAGTGTATGCCTACTCTCAGACTACAGAACTCTTGGGCACAGCTTCTCTCTCCATTCAACATACAGAACTACTGGAAACTGCATCTCTCCTCACTTAGGTTACAGAACTCCCGAAAGCTGCATCTGCTACACTCAGCATCCAGAATACCCTCATACAGCGAATACCTAATTCCAGGATACAGAACACCTCTAAACAGCCCCTCACCACACAAAGGATAGAGAACTCTTGGAAACTGCTTCTCTCTACATCCACGTAGCAGAGCTCCTGTAAGCTGCATCTCCTACACTCAGGATACAGAAATCCCATACATTGCGTATGCCTATTGCCAGGCTACAGAACTCTTGGAAACAGCTTCTCCCTACACCGTGATGCAAAACCTCAGTAAACTGTGTCTCTCTAATACTAGGTTACAAAACTCCCATAAGCTGCATCTATTACACTCAGCCTACAGGAATCCCACATAGAGCGAATGCCTACACTCAGACTAGAGAACTCTTGGAAACAGCTTCTCTCTACATTCAACATACACAACTCTTGGAAACTGCATCTCTCTAGACCAACGTTACAGAACTCCCATAAATTGCGTCTCCTACACACAGCATACGGAAAACCAGCATTTAGCGAATCACTATGCCCAGGCTACCAAAATCTTAGAAACAGCTTCTCTCTACATTCAACATACGGAACTCCTGGATACTGTATGTCTCTACACTTAGGTTGTGCAACTCCCTTAAGCTGCGTCTCCTACACAGAGCATACGGAAAACACAGAAATAGCGCATGCCTAATTCCAGGCCACAGAACTCTTGGAAACAGCTTCTCTCTACATTCAACATACACAACTCTTGGAAACTGCATCTCTCTAGAGCAATGTTACAGAACTCCCATAAGCTGCGTCTCCTACACACAGCAGACAGAAAACCCGCATATAGCGAATGCCTAATTCCAGGCTACAGAAATCCAGTAAACAGCTTCTCCCTACACCCTGATACAGAACTTCGGTAAACTGTGTCTCTCTAATTCTAGGTTACAGAACTCCCATAAGCTGCGTCGGCTGCACTCAGGCTACAGGAATCCCATATAGAGCGTATGCCTAGGCTCAGACTACAGAACTCTTGGAAACAGCTTCTCTCTCCATTCAACATACACAACTCTTGGAAACTGCATCTCTCTAGAGCAATGTTACAGAACTCCCATAAGCTGCGTCTCCTACACACAGCAGACAGAAAACCCGCATATAGCGAATGCCTAATTCCAGGCTACAGAAATCCAGTAAACAGCTTCTCCCTACACCCTGATACAGAACTTCGGTAAACTGTGTCTCTCTAATTCTAGGTTACAGAACTCCCATAAGCTGCGTCGGCTGCACTCAGGCTACAGGAATCCCATATAGAGCGTATGCCTACTCTCAGACTACAGAACTCTTGGGCACAGCTTCTATCTCCATTCAACATACACAACTCTTGGAAACTGCATCTCTCTAGAGCAATGTTACAGAACTCCCATAAGCTGCGTCTCCTACACACAGCAGACAGAAAACCCGCATATAGCGAATGCCTAATTCCAGGCTACAGAAATCCAGTAAACAGCTTCTCCCTACACCCTGATACAGAACTTCGGTAAACTGTGTCTCTCTAATTCTAGGTTACAGAATCCCATATGCTGCATCTGCTGCACTCTGGCTACAGCAATTCCATATACAGCGTATGCCTAGGCTCAGACAACAGAACTCTTGGACACAGCTTCTCTCTACATTCAACATACAGAACTACTGGAAACTGCATCTCTCTAGACCAATGTTACAGAACTCCCATAAGCTGTGTCTCCTACACACAGCAGACAGAAAACCTGCATATACAAATGCCTAATTCAAGGCTACAGAAATCCAGTAAACAGCTTCTCCCTACACCCTGATACAGAACTTCGGTAAACTGTGTCTCTCTAATTCTAGGTTACAGAACTCCCATAAGCTGCATCTGCTGTACCCAGGCTACAGCAATTCCATATACAGCGTATGCCTAGGCTCAGACTACAGAACTCTTGGACACAGCTTCTCTCTACATTCAACATACAGAACTACTGGAAACTGCATCTCTCTAGACCAATGTTACAGAACTCCCATAAGCTGCGTCTCCTACACACAGCAGACAGAAAACCCGCCTATAGCAAATGTCTTATTCCAGCCTCAGAAATCCAGTAAACAGCTGCTCTCTACAAGGATAGAGAACTCCGGTAAACTGCTTCTCCCTACATCCAGGTAGCAGAGCTCCCATAACCAGCGTCTCATACACTCAGAATACAGAAATCCCAGTTACTGTGTATGCCTCTTGCCAGGCTACAGAACTCTTGGAAACAGCTTATCTCTACATGCACATACAGAACTCTGGTAAACTGTGTCTCACTACATGCACGATACAGAACTCCGATAAGCTGCGTCTGATACACTCAGCATACAGAAAACCCACGTATAGCGAATACCTGCTCATAGGCTCCAGAATTCTTGGAAACAGCTTCTCTCCACATTCAACATACAAAACTTGGAAACTGCTTCAGAACTGTGGTAAGCTGCGTCTTCTACACACAGCATACAGTAAACCCACATATAGCGAATAACTATTCGAGGCTACCGAAATCTTAGAAACAGCTTCTCTCTACATTGCATACGGAACTCCTGGATACCATATGTCGCTACACTTAGGTTATGTAACTCCCGTAAGCTGTGTCTCCTACACACAGCAGACAGAAAGCCCGCATATAGCGAATGCCTAATTCCAGGCTACAGAAATCCAGTAAACAGCTTCTCCCTACATCCTGATACAGAACTTCGGTAAACTGTGTCTCTCTAATTCTAGGTTACAGAACTCCCATAAGCTGCGTCGGCTGCACTCAGGCTACAGGAATCCCATATACAGCGTATGCCTACTCTCAGACTACAGAACTCTTGGGCACAGCTTCTCTCTCCATTCAACATACAGAACTACTGGAAACTGCATCTCTCTACACTTAGGTTACAGAACTCCCGAAAGCTGCATCTGCTACACTCAGCATCCAGAATACCCTCATACAGCGAATACCTAATTCCAGGATACAGAACACCTCTAAACAGCCCCTCACCACACAAAGGATAGAGAACTCTTGGAAACTGCTTCTCTCTACATCCACGTAGCAGAGCTCCTGTAAGCTGCATCTCCTACACTCAGGATACAGAAATCCCATACATTGCGTATGCCTATTGCCAGGCTACAGAACTCTTGGAAACAGCTTCTCCCTACACCGTGATGCAAAACCTCAGTAAACTGTGTCTCTCTAATACTAGGTTACAAAACTCCCATAAGCTGCATCTATTGCACTCAGCCTACAGGAATCCCACATAGAGCGAATGCCTACACTCAGACTAGAGAACTCTTGGAAACAGCTTCTCTCTACATTCAACATACACAACTCTTGGAAACTGCATCTCTCTAGACCAACGTTACAGAACTCCCATAAATTGCGTCTCCTACACACAGCATACGGAAAACCAGCATTTAGCGAATCACTATGCCCAGGCTACCAAAATCTTAGAAACAGCTTCTCTCTACATTCAACATACGGAACTCCTGGATACTGTATGTCTCTACACTTAGGTTGTGCAACTCCCTTAAGCTGCGTCTCCTACACAGAGCATACGGAAAACACGGAAATAGTGCATGCCTAATTCCAGGCCACAGAACTCTTGGAAACAGCTTCTCTCTACATTCAACATACACAACTCTTGGAAACTGCATCTCTCTAGAGCAATGTTACAGAACTCCCATAAGCTGCGTCTCCTACACACAGCAGACAGAAAACCCGCATATAGCGAATGCCTAATTCCAGGCTACAGAAATCCAGTAAACAGCTTCTCCCTACACCCTGATACAGAACTTCGGTAAACTGTGTCTCTCTAATTCTAGGTTACAGAACTCCCATAAGCTGCGTCGGCTGCACTCAGGCTACAGGAATCCCATATAGAGCGTATGCCTACTCTCAGACTACAGAACTCTTGGGCACAGCTTCTCTCTCCATTCAACATACACAACTCTTGGAAACTGCATCTCTCTAGAGCAATGTTACAGAACTCCCATAAGCTGCGTCTCCTACACACAGCAGACAGAAAACCCGCATATAGCGAATGCCTAATTCCAGGCTACAGAAATCCAGTAAACAGCTTCTCCCTACACCCTGATACAGAACTTCGGTAAACTGTGTCTCTCTAATTCTAGGTTACAGAATCCCATATGCTGCATCTGCTGCACTCTGGCTACAGCAATTCCATATACAGCGTATGCCTAGGCTCAGACTACAGAACTCTTGGACACAGCTTCTCTCTACATTCAACATACAGAACTACTGGAAACTACATCTCTCTAGACCAATGTTACAGAACTCCCATAAGCTGTGTCTCCTACACACAGCAGACAGAAAACCTGCATATACAAATGCCTAATTCAAGGCTACAGAAATCCAGGAAACAGCTTCTCCCTACACCCTGATACAGAACTTCGGTAAACTGTGTCTCTCTAATTCTAGGTTACAGAACTCCCATAAGCTGCATCTGCTGTACCCAGGCTACAGCAATTCCATATACAGCGTATGCCTAGGCTCAGACTACAGAACTCTTGGACACAGCTTCTCTCTACATTCAACATACAGAACTACTGGAAACTGCATCTCTCTAGACCAATGTTACAGAACTCCCATAAGCTGTGTCTCCTACACACAGCAGACAGAAAACCCGCCTATAGCAAATGTCTTATTCCAGCCTCAGAAATCCAGTAAACAGCTGCTCTCTACAAGGATAGAGAACTCCGGTAAACTGCTTCTCCCTACATCCAGGTAGCAGAGCTCCCATAACCAGCGTCTCATACACTCAGAATACAGAAATCCCAGTTACTGTGTATGCCTCTTGCCAGGCTACAGAACTCTTGGAAACAGCTTATCTCTACATGCACATACAGAACTCTGGTAAACTGTGTCTCACTACATGCACGATACAAAACTCCGATAAGCTGCGTCTGATACACTCAGCATACAGAAAACCCACGTATAGCGAATACCTGCTCATAGGCTCCAGAATTCTTGGAAACAGCTTCTCTCCACATTCAACATACAAAACTTGGAAACTGCTTCAGAACTGTGGTAAGCTGCGTCTTCTACACACAGCATACAGTAAACCCACATATAGCGAATAACTATTCGAGGCTACCGAAGTCTTAGAAACAGCTTCTCTCTACATTGCATACGGAACTCCTGGATACCATATGTCGCTACACTTAGGTTATGTAACTCCCGTAAGCTGTGTCTCCTACACACAGCAGACAGAAAGCCCGCATATAGCGAATGCCTAATTCCAGGCTACAGAAATCCAGTAAACAGCTTCTCCCTACATCCTGATACAGAACTTCGGTAAACTGTGTCTCTCTAATTCTAGGTTACAGAACTCCCATAAGCTGCGTCGGCTGCACTCAGGCTACAGGAATCCCATATAGAGCGTATGCCTACTCTCAGACTACAGAACTCTTGGGCCAGCTTCTCTCTCCATTCAACATACACAACTCTTGGAAACTGCATCTCTCTAGAGCAATGTTACAGAACTCCCATAAGCTGCGTCTCCTACACACAGCAGACAGAAAACCCGCATATAGCGAATGCCTAATTCCAGGCTACAGAAATCCAGTAAACAGCTTCTCCCTACACCCTGATACAGAACTTCGGTAAACTGTGTCTCTCTAATTCTAGGTTACAGAATCCCATATGCTGCATCTGCTGCACTCTGGCTACAGCAATTCCATATACAGCGTATGCCTAGGCTCAGACTACAGAACTCTTGGAAACAGCTTCTCTCTACATTCAACATACAGAACTACTGGAAACTGCATCTCTCTAGACCAATGTTACAGAACTCCCATAAGCTGTGTCTCCTACACACAGCAGACAGAAAACCTGCATATACAAATGCCTAATTCAAGGCTACAGAAATCCAGTAAACAGCTTCTCCCTACACCCTGATACAGAACTTCGGTAAACTGTGTCTCTCTAATTCTAGGTTACAGAACTCCCATAAGCTGCATCTGCTGTACCCAGGCTACAGCAATTCCATATACAGCGTATGCCTAGGCTCAGACTACAGAACTCTTGGACACAGCTTCTCTCTACATTCAACATACAGAACTACTGGAAACTGCATCTCTCTAGACCAATGTTACAGAACTCCCATAAGCTGTGTCTCCTACACACAGCAGACAGAAAACCCGCCTATAGCAAATGTCTTATTCCAGCCTCAGAAATCCAGTAAACAGCTGCTCTCTACAAGGATAGAGAACTCCGGTAAACTGCTTCTCCCTACATCCAGGTAGCAGAGCTCCCATAACCAGCGTCTCATACACTCAGAATACAGAAATCCCAGTTACTGTGTATGCCTCTTGCCAGGCTACAGAACTCTTGGAAACAGCTTATCTCTACATGCACATACAGAACTCTGGTAAACTGTGTCTCACTACATGCACGATACAGAACTCCGATAAGCTGCGTCTGATACACTCAGCATACAGAAAACCCACGTATAGCGAATACCTGCTCATAGGCTCCAGAATTCTTGGAAACAGCTTCTCTCCACATTCAACATACAAAACTTGGAAACTGCTTCAGAACTGTGGTAAGCTGCGTCTTCTACACACAGCATACAGTAAACCCACATATAGCGAATAACTATTCGAGGCTACCGAAATCTTAGAAACAGCTTCTCTCTACATTGCATACGGAACTCCTGGATACCATATGTCGCTACACTTAGGTTATGTAACTCCCGTAAGCTGTGTCTCCTACACACAGCAGACAGAAAGCCCGCATATAGCGAATGCCTAATTCCAGGCTACAGAAATCCAGTAAACAGCTTCTCCCTACATCCTGATACAGAACTTCGGTAAACTGTGTCTCTCTAATTCTAGGTTACAGAACTCCCATAAGCTGCGTCGGCTGCACTCAGGCTACAGGAATCCCATATACAGCGTATGCCTACTCTCAGACTACAGAACTCTTGGGCACAGCTTCTCTCTCCATTCAACATACAGAACTACTGGAAACTGCATCTCTCTACACTTAGGTTACAGAACTCCCGAAAGCTGCATCTGCTACACTCAGCATCCAGAATACCCTCATACAGCGAATACCTAATTCCAGGATACAGAACACCTCTAAACAGCCCCTCACCACACAAAGGATAGAGAACTCTTGGAAACTGCTTCTCTCTACATCCACGTAGCAGAGCTCCTGTAAGCTGCATCTCCTACACTCAGGATACAGAAATCCCATACATTGCGTATGCCTATTGCCAGGCTACAGAACTCTTGGAAACAGCTTCTCCCTACACCGTGATGCAAAACCTCAGTAAACTGTGTCTCTCTAATACTAGGTTACAAAACTCCCATAAGCTGCATCTATTGCACTCAGCCTACAGGAATCCCACATAGAGCGAATGCCTACACTCAGACTAGAGAACTCTTGGAAACAGCTTCTCTCTACATTCAACATACACAACTCTTGGAAACTGCATCTCTCTAGAGCAATGTTACAGAACTCCCATAAGCTGCGTCTCCTACACACAGCAGACAGAAAACCCGCATATAGCGAATGCCTAATTCCAGGCTACAGAAATCCAGTAAACAGCTTCTCCCTACACCCTGATACAGAACTTCGGTAAACTGTGTCTCTCTAATTCTAGGTTACAGAACTCCCATAAGCTGCGTCGGCTGCACTCTGGCTACAGGAATTCCATATACAGCGTATGCCTAGGCTCAGACTACAGAACTCTTGGACACAGCTTCTCTCTACATTCAACATACAGAACTACTGGAAACTGCATCTCTCTAGACCAATGTTACAGAACTCCCATAAGCTGTGTCTCCTACACACAGCAGACAGAAAACCCGCATATAGCGAATGCCTAATTCCAGGCTACAGAAATCCAGTAAACAGCTTCTCCCTACACCCTGATACAGAACTTCGGTAAACTGTGTCTCTCTAATTCTAGGTTACAGAACTCCCATAAGCTGCGTCGGCTGCACTCAGGCTACAGGAATCCCATATACAGCGTATGCCTACTCTCAGACTACAGAACTCTTGGGCACAGCTTCTCTCTCCATTCAACATACAGAACTACTGGAAACTGCATCTCTCTACACTTAGGTTACAGAACTCCCGAAAGCTGCATCTGCTACACTCAGCATCCAGAATACCCTCATACAGCGAATACCTAATTCCAGGATACAGAACACCTCTAAACAGCCCCTCACCACACAAAGGATAGAGAACTCTTGGAAACTGCTTCTCTCTACATCCACGTAGCAGAGCTCCTGTAAGCTGCATCTCCTACACTCAGGATACAGAAATCCCATACATTGCGTATGCCTATTGCCAGGCTACAGAACTCTTGGAAACAGCTTCTCCCTACACCGTGATGCAAAACCTCAGTAAACTGTGTCTCTCTAATACTAGGTTACAAAACTCCCATAAGCTGCATCTATTGCACTCAGCCTACAGGAATCCCACATAGAGCGAATGCCTACACTCAGACTAGAGAACTCTTGGAAACAGCTTCTCTCTACATTCAACATACACAACTCTTGGAAACTGCATCTCTCTAGACCAACGTTACAGAACTCCCATAAATTGCGTCTCCTACACACAGCATATGGAAAACCAGCATTTAGCGAATCACTATGCCCAGGCTACCAAAATCTTAGAAACAGCTTCTCTCTACATTCAACATACGGAACTCCTGGATACTGTATGTCTCTACACTTAGGTTGTGCAACTCCCTTAAGCTGCGTCTCCTACACAGAGCATACGGAAAACACGGAAATAGCGCATGCCTAATTCCAGGCCACAGAACTCTTGGAAACAGCTTCTCTCTACATTCAACATACACAACTCTTGGAAACTGCATCTCTCTAGAGCAATGTTACAGAACTCCCATAAGCTGCGTCTCCTACACACAGCAGACAGAAAACCCGCATATAGCGAATGCCTAATTCCAGGCTACAGAAATCCAGTAAACAGCTTCTCCCTACACCCTGATACAGAACTTCGGTAAACTGTGTCTCTCTAATTCTAGGTTACAGAACTCCCATAAGCTGCGTCGGCTGCACTCAGGCTACAGGAATCCCATATAGAGCGTATCCTACTCTCAGACTACAGAACTCTTGGAAACAGCTTCTCTCTACATTCAACATACACAACTCTTGGAAACTGCATCTCTCTAGAGCAATGTTACAGAACTCCCATAAGCTGCGTCTCCTACACACAGCAGACAGAAAACCCGCATATAGCGAATGCCTAATTCCAGGCTACAGAAATCCAGTAAACAGCTTCTCCCTACACCCTGATACAGAACTTCGGTAAACTGTGTCTCTCTAATTCTAGGTTACAGAACTCCCATAAGCTGCGTCTCCTACACTCAGGCTACAGGAATCCCATATAGAGCGTATGCCTACTCTCAGACTACAGAACTCTTGGGCACAGCTTCTCTCTCCATTCAACATACACAACTCTTGGAAACTGCATCTCTCTAGAGCAATGTTACAGAACTCCCGAAAGCTGCATCTGCTACACTCAGCATCCAGAATACCCTCATACAGCGAATACCTAATTCCAGGATACAGAACTCCTCTAAACAGCTCTTCACCACACAAAAGATAGAGAACTCTTGGAAACTGCTTCTCTCTACATCCACGTAGCAGAGCTCCTGTAAGCTGCATCTCCTACACTCAGGATACAGAAATCCCATACATTGCGTATGCCTATTGCCAGGCTACAGAACTCTTGGAAACAGCTTCTCCCTACACCGTGATGCAAAACCTCAGTAAACTGTGTCTCTCTAATACTAGGTTACAGAACTCCCATAAGCTGCGTCTATTGCACTCAGCCTACAGGAATCCCACATAGAGCGAATGCCTACACTCAGACTAGAGAACTCTTGGAAACAGCTTCTCTCTACATTCAACATACACAACTCTTGGAAACTGCATCTCTCTAGACCAACGTTACAGAACTCCCATAAATTGCGTCTCCTACACACAGCATACGGAAAACCAGCATTTAGCGAATCACTATGCCCAGGCTACCAAAATCTTAGAAACAGCTTCTCTCTACATTCAACATACGGAACTCCTGGATACTGTATGTCTCTACACTTAGGTTGTGCAACTCCCTTAAGCTGCGTCTCCTACACAGGGCATACGGAAAACACGGAAATAGCGCATGCCTAATTCCAGGCCACAGAACTCTTGGAAACAGCTTCTCTCTACATTCAACATACACAACTCTTGGAAACTGCATCTCTCTAGAGCAATGTTACAGAACTCCCATAAGCTGCGTCTCCTACACACAGCAGACAGAAAACCCGCATATAGCGAATGCCTAATTCCAGGCTACAGAAATCCAGTAAACAGCTTCTCCCTACACCCTGATACAGAACTTCGGTAAACTGTGTCTCTCTAATTCTAGGTTACAGAACTCCCATAAGCTGCGTCGGCTGCACTCAGGCTACAGGAATCCCATATAGAGCGTATGCCTACTCTCAGACTACAGAACTCTTGGAAACAGCTTCTCTCTCCATTCAACATACACAACTCTTGGAAACTGCATCTCTCTAGAGCAATGTTACAGAACTCCCATAAGCTGCGTCTCCTACACACAGCAGACAGAAAACCCGCATATAGCGAATGCCTAATTCCAGGCTACAGAAATCCAGTAAACAGCTTCTCCCTACACCCTGATACAGAACTTCGGTAAACTGTGTCTCTCTAATTCTAGGTTACAGAACTCCCATAAGCTGCGTCTCCTACACTCAGGCTACAGGAATCCCATATAGAGCGTATGCCTACTCTCAGACTACAGAACTCTTGGGCACAGCTTCTCTCTCCATTCAACATACACAACTCTTGGAAACTGCATCTCTCTAGAGCAATGTTACAGAACTCCCGAAAGCTGCATCTGCTACACTCAGCATCCAGAATACCCTCATACAGCGAATACCTAATTCCAGGATACAGAACTCCTCTAAACAGCTCTTCACCACACAAAGGATAGAGAACTCTTGGAAACTGCTTCTCTCTACATCCACGTAGCAGAGCTCCTGTAAGCTGCATCTCCTACACTCAGGATACAGAAATCCCATACATTGCGTATGCCTATTGCCAGGCTACAGAACTCTTGGAAACAGCTTCTCCCTACACCGTGATGCAAAACCTCAGTAAACTGTGTCTCTCTAATACTAGGTTACAGAACTCCCATAAGCTGCGTCTATTGCACTCAGCCTACAGGAATCCCACATAGAGCGAATGCCTACACTCAGACTAGAGAACTCTTGGAAACAGCTTCTCTCTACATTCAACATACACAACTCTTGGAAACTGCATCTCTCTAGACCAACGTTACAGAACTCCCATAAATTGCGTCTCCTACACACAGCATACGGAAAACCAGCATTTAGCGAATCACTATGCCCAGGCTACCAAAATCTTAGAAACAGCTTCTCTCTACATTCAACATACGGAACTCCTGGATACTGTATGTCTCTACACTTAGGTTGTGCAACTCCCTTAAGCTGCGTCTCCTACACAGGGCATACGGAAAACACGGAAATAGCGCATGCCTAATTCCAGGCCACAGAACTCTTGGAAACAGCTTCTCTCTACATTCAACATACACAACTCTTGGAAACTGCATCTCTCTAGAGCAATGTTACAGAACTCCCATAAGCTGCGTCTCCTACACACAGCAGACAGAAAACCCGCATATAGCGAATGCCTAATTCCAGGCTACAGAAATCCAGTAAACAGCTTCTCTCTACACCCTGATACAGAACTTCGGTAAACTGTGTCTCTCTAATTCTAGGTTACAGAACTCCCATAAGCTGCGTCGGCTGCACTCAGGCTACAGGAATCCCATATAGAGCGTATGCCTACTCTCAGACTACAGAACTCTTGGAAACAGCTTCTCTCTACATTCAACATACACAACTCTTGGAAACTGCATCTCTCTAGAGCAATGTTACAGAACTCCCATAAGCTGCGTCTCCTATACACAGCAGATAGAAAACCCGCATATAGCGAATGCCTAATTCCAGGCTACAGAAATCCAGTAAACAGCTTCTCCCTACACCCTGATACAGAACTTCGGTAAACTGTGTCTCTCTAATTCTAGGTTACAGAACTCCCATAAGCTGCGTCGGCTGCACTCAGGCTACAGGAATCCCATATAGTGCGTATGCCTACTCTCAGACTACAGAACTCTTGGGCACAGCTTCTCTCTCCATTCAACATACACAACTCTTGGAAACTGCATCTCTCTAGACCAATGTTACAGAACTCCCATAAGCTGCATCTCCTACACACAGCAGACAGAAAACCCGCATATAGCGAATGCCTAATTCCAGGCTACAGAAATCCAGTAAACAGCTTCTCCCTACACCCTGATACAGAACTTCGGTAAACTGTGTCTCTCTAATTCTAGGTTACAGAACTCCCATATGCTGCGTCTGCTGCACTCTGGCTACAGGAATTCCATATACAGCGTATGCCTAGGCTCAGACTACAGAACTCTTGGACACAGCTTCTCTCTACATTCAACATACAGAACTACTGGAAACTGCATATCTCTAGACCAATGTTACAGAACTCCCATAAGCTGTGTCTCCTACACACAGCAGACAGAAAACCTGCATATACAAATGCCTAATTCAAGGCTACAGAAATCCAGTAAACAGCTTCTCTCTACACCCTGATACAGAACTTCGGTAAACTGTGTCTCTCTAATTCTAGGTTACAGAACTCCCATAAGCTGCATCTGCTGTACCCAGGCTACAGCAATTCCATATACAGCGTATGCCTAGGCTCAGACTACAGAACTCTTGGACACAGCTTCTCTCTACATTCAACATACAGAACTACTGGAAACTGCATCTCTCTAGACCAATGTTACAGAACTCCCATAAGCTGTGTCTCCTACACACAGCAGACAGAAAACCCGCCTATAGCAAATGTCTTATTCCAGCCTCAGAAATCCAGTAAACAGCTGCTCTCTACAAGGATAGAGAACTCCGGTAAACTGCTTCTCCCTACATCCAGGTAGCAGAGCTCCCATAACCAGCGTCTCATACACTCAGAATACAGAAATCCCAGTTACTGTGTATGCCTCTTGCCAGGCTACAGAACTCTTGGAAACAGCTTATCTCTACATGCACATACAGAACTCTGGTAAACTGTGTCTCACTACATGCACGATACAGAACTCCGATAAGCTGCGTCTGATACACTCAGCATACAGAAAACCCACGTATAGCGAATACCTGCTCATAGGCTCCAGAATTCTTGGAAACAGCTTCTCTCCACATTCAACATACAAAACTTGGAAACTGCTTCAGAACTGTGGTAAGCTGCGTCTTCTACACACAGCATACAGTAAACCCACATATAGCGAATAACTATTCGAGGCTACCGAAATCTTAGAAACAGCTTCTCTCTACATTGCATACGGAACTCCTGGATACCATATGTCGCTACACTTAGGTTATGTAACTCCCGTAAGCTGTGTCTCCTACACACAGCAGACAGAAAGCCCGCATATAGCGAATGCCTAATTCCAGGCTACAGAAATCCAGTAAAGAGCTTCTCCCTACATCCTGATACAGAACTTCGGTAAACTGTGTCTCTCTAATTCTAGGTTACAGAACTCCCATAAGCTGCGTCGGCTGCACTCAGGCTACAGGAATCCCATATACAGCGTATGCCTACTCTCAGACTACAGAACTCTTGGGCACAGCTTCTCTCTCCATTCAACATACAGAACTACTGGAAACTGCATCTCTCTACACTTAGGTTACAGAACTCCCGAAAGCTGCATCTGCTACACTCAGCATCCAGAATACCCTCATACAGCGAATACCTAATTCCAGGATACAGAACACCTCTAAACAGCCCCTCACCACACAAAGGATAGAGAACTCTTGGAAACTGCTTCTCTCTACATCCACGTAGCAGAGCTCCTGTAAGCTGCATCTCCTACACTCAGGATACAGAAATCCCATACATTGCGTATGCCTATTGCCAGGCTACAGAACTCTTGGAAACAGCTTCTCCCTACACCGTGATGCAAAACCTCAGTAAACTGTGTCTCTAGTACTAGGTTACAAAACTCCCATAAGCTGCATCTATTGCACTCAGCCTACAGGAATCCCACATAGAGCGAATGCCTACACTCAGACTAGAGAACTCTTGGAAACAGCTTCTCTCTACATTCAACATACACAACTCTTGGAAACTGCATCTCTCTAGACCAACGTTACAGAACTCCCATAAATTGCGTCTCCTACACACAGCATACGGAAAACCAGCATTTAGCGAATCACTATGCCCAGGCTACCAAAATCTTAGAAACAGCTTCTCTCTACATTCAACATACGGAACTCCTGGATACTGTATGTCTCTACACTTAGGTTGTGCAACTCCCTTAAGCTGCGTCTCCTACACAGAGCATACGGAAAACACGGAAATAGTGCATGCCTAATTCCAGGCCACAGAACTCTTGGAAACAGCTTCTCTCTACATTCAACATACACAACTCTTGGAAACTGCATCTCTCTAGAGCAATGTTACAGAACTCCCATAAGCTGCGTCTCCTACACACAGCAGACAGAAAACCCGCATATAGCGAATGCCTAATTCCAGGCTACAGAAATCCAGTAAACAGCTTCTCCCTACACCCTGATACAGAACTTCGGTAAACTGTGTCTCTCTAATTCTAGGTTACAGAACTCCCATAAGCTGCGTCGGCTGCACTCAGGCTACAGGAATCCCATATAGAGCGTATGCCTACTCTCAGACTACAGAACTCTTGGGCACAGCTTCTCTCTCCATTCAACATACACAACTCTTGGAAACTGCATCTCTCTAGAGCAATGTTACAGAACTCCCATAAGCTGCGTCTCCTACACACAGCAGACAGAAAACCCGCATATAGCGAATGCCTAATTCCAGGCTACAGAAATCCAGTAAACAGCTTCTCCCTACACCCTGATACAGAACTTCGGTAAACTGTGTCTCTCTAATTCTAGGTTACAGAATCCCATATGCTGCATCTGCTGCACTCTGGCTACAGCAATTCCATATACAGCGTATGCCTAGGCTCAGACTACAGAACTCTTGGACACAGCTTCTCTCTACATTCAACATACAGAACTACTGGAAACTGCATCTCTCTAGACCAATGTTACAGAACTCCCATAAGCTGTGTCTCCTACACACAGCAGACAGAAAACCTGCATATACAAATGCCTAATTCAAGGCTACAGAAATCCAGGAAACAGCTTCTCCCTACACCCTGATACAGAACTTCGGTAAACTGTGTCTCTCTAATTCTAGGTTACAGAACTCCCATAAGCTGCATCTGCTGTACCCAGGCTACAGCAATTCCATATACAGCGTATGCCTAGGCTCAGACTACAGAACTCTTGGACACAGCTTCTCTCTACATTCAACATACAGAACTACTGGAAACTGCATCTCTCTAGACCAATGTTACAGAACTCCCATAAGCTGTGTCTCCTACACACAGCAGACAGAAAACCCGCCTATAGCAAATGTCTTATTCCAGCCTCAGAAATCCAGTAAACAGCTGCTCTCTACAAGGATAGAGAACTCCGGTAAACTGCTTCTCCCTACATCCAGGTAGCAGAGCTCCCATAACCAGCGTCTCATACACTCAGAATACAGAAATCCCAGTTACTGTGTATGCCTCTTGCCAGGCTACAGAACTCTTGGAAACAGCTTATCTCTACATGCACATACAGAACTCTGGTAAACTGTGTCTCACTACATGCACGATACAGAACTCCAATAAGCTGCGTCTGATACACTCAGCATACAGAAAACCCACGTATAGCGAATACCTGCTCATAGGCTCCAGAATTCTTGGAAACAGCTTCTCTCCACATTCAACATACAAAACTTGGAAACTGCTTCAGAACTGTGGTAAGCTGCGTCTTCTACACACAGCATACAGTAAACCCACATATAGCGAATAACTATTCGAGGCTACCGAAATCTTAGAAACAGCTTCTCTCTACATTGCATACGGAACTCCTGGATACCATATGTCGCTACACTTAGGTTATGTAACTCCCGTAAGCTGTGTCTCCTACACACAGCAGACAGAAAGCCCGCATATAGCGAATGCCTAATTCCAGGCTACAGAAATCCAGTAAACAGCTTCTCCCTACATCCTGATACAGAACTTCGGTAAACTGTGTCTCTCTAATTCTAGGTTACAGAACTCCCATAAGCTGCGTCGGCTGCACTCAGGCTACAGGAATCCCATATAGAGCGTATGCCTACTCTCAGACTACAGAACTCTTGGGCCAGCTTCTCTCTCCATTCAACATACACAACTCTTGGAAACTGCATCTCTCTAGAGCAATGTTACAGAACTCCCATAAGCTGCGTCTCCTACACACAGCAGACAGAAAACCCGCATATAGCGAATGCCTAATTCCAGGCTACAGAAATCCAGTAAACAGCTTCTCCCTACACCCTGATACAGAACTTCGGTAAACTGTGTCTCTCTAATTCTAGGTTACAGAATCCCATATGCTGCATCTGCTGCACTCTGGCTACAGCAATTCCATATACAGCGTATGCCTAGGCTCAGACTACAGAACTCTTGGAAACAGCTTCTCTCTACATTCAACATACAGAACTACTGGAAACTGCATCTCTCTAGACCAATGTTACAGAACTCCCATAAGCTGTGTCTCCTACACACAGCAGACAGAAAACCTGCATATACAAATGCCTAATTCAAGGCTACAGAAATCCAGTAAACAGCTTCTCCCTACACCCTGATACAGAACTTCGGTAAACTGTGTCTCTCTAATTCTAGGTTACAGAACTCCCATAAGCTGCATCTGCTGTACCCAGGCTACAGCAATTCCATATACAGCGTATGCCTAGGCTCAGACTACAGAACTCTTGGACACAGCTTCTCTCTACATTCAACATACAGAACTACTGGAAACTGCATCTCTCTAGACCAATGTTACAGAACTCCCATAAGCTGTGTCTCCTACACACAGCAGACAGAAAACCCGCCTATAGCAAATGTCTTATTCCAGCCTCAGAAATCCAGTAAACAGCTGCTCTCTACAAGGATAGAGAACTCCGGTAAACTGCTTCTCCCTACATCCAGGTAGCAGAGCTCCCATAACCAGCGTCTCATACACTCAGAATACAGAAATCCCAGTTACTGTGTATGCCTCTTGCCAGGCTACAGAACTCTTGGAAACAGCTTATCTCTACATGCACATACAGAACTCTGGTAAACTGTGTCTCACTACATGCACGATACAGAACTCCGATAAGCTGCGTCTGATACACTCAGCATACAGAAAACCCACGTATAGCGAATACCTGCTCATAGGCTCCAGAATTCTTGGAAACAGCTTCTCTCCACATTCAACATACAAAACTTGGAAACTGCTTCAGAACTGTGGTAAGCTGCGTCTTCTACACACAGCATACAGTAAACCCACATATAGCGAATAACTATTCGAGGCTACCGAAATCTTAGAAACAGCTTCTCTCTACATTGCATACGGAACTCCTGGATACCATATGTCGCTACACTTAGGTTATGTAACTCCCGTAAGCTGTGTCTCCTACACACAGCAGACAGAAAGCCCGCATATAGCGAATGCCTAATTCCAGGCTACAGAAATCCAGTAAACAGCTTCTCCCTACATCCTGATACAGAACTTCGGTAAACTGTGTCTCTCTAATTCTAGGTTACAGAACTCCCATAAGCTGCGTCGGCTGCACTCAGGCTACAGGAATCCCATATACAGCGTATGCCTACTCTCAGACTACAGAACTCTTGGGCACAGCTTCTCTCTCCATTCAACATACAGAACTACTGGAAACTGCATCTCTCTACACTTAGGTTACAGAACTCCCGAAAGCTGCATCTGCTACACTCAGCATCCAGAATACCCTCATACAGCGAATACCTAATTCCAGGATACAGAACACCTCTAAACAGCCCCTCACCACACAAAGGATAGAGAACTCTTGGAAACTGCTTCTCTCTACATCCACGTAGCAGAGCTCCTGTAAGCTGCATCTCCTACACTCAGGATACAGAAATCCCATACATTGCGTATGCCTATTGCCAGGCTACAGAACTCTTGGAAACAGCTTCTCCCTACACCGTGATGCAAAACCTCAGTAAACTGTGTCTCTCTAATACTAGGTTACAAAACTCCCATAAGCTGCATCTATTGCACTCAGCCTACAGGAATCCCACATAGAGCGAATGCCTACACTCAGACTAGAGAACTCTTGGAAACAGCTTCTCTCTACATTCAACATACACAACTCTTGGAAACTGCATCTCTCTAGACCAACGTTACAGAACTCCCATAAATTGCGTCTCCTACACACAGCATATGGAAAACCAGCATTTAGCGAATCACTATGCCCAGGCTACCAAAATCTTAGAAACAGCTTCTCTCTACATTCAACATACGGAACTCCTGGATACTGTATGTCTCTACACTTAGGTTGTGCAACTCCCTTAAGCTGCGTCTCCTACACAGAGCATACGGAAAACACGGAAATAGCGCATGCCTAATTCCAGGCCACAGAACTCTTGGAAACAGCTTCTCTCTACATTCAACATACACAACTCTTGGAAACTGCATCTCTCTAGAGCAATGTTACAGAACTCCCATAAGCTGCGTCTCCTACACACAGCAGACAGAAAACCCGCATATAGCGAATGCCTAATTCCAGGCTACAGAAATCCAGTAAACAGCTTCTCCCTACACCCTGATACAGAACTTCGGTAAACTGTGTCTCTCTAATTCTAGGTTACAGAACTCCCATAAGCTGCGTCGGCTGCACTCAGGCTACAGGAATCCCATATAGAGCGTATGCCTACTCTCAGACTACAGAACTCTTGGAAACAGCTTCTCTCTACATTCAACATACACAACTCTTGGAAACTGCATCTCTCTAGAGCAATGTTACAGAACTCCCATAAGCTGCGTCTCCTACACACAGCAGACAGAAAACCCGCATATAGCGAATGCCTAATTCCAGGCTACAGAAATCCAGTAAACAGCTTCTCCCTACACCCTGATACAGAACTTCGGTAAACTGTGTCTCTCTAATTCTAGGTTACAGAACTCCCATAAGCTGCGTCTCCTACACTCAGGCTACAGGAATCCCATATAGAGCGTATGCCTACTCTCAGACTACAGAACTCTTGGGCACAGCTTCTCTCTCCATTCAACATACACAACTCTTGGAAACTGCATCTCTCTAGAGCAATGTTACAGAACTCCCGAAAGCTGCATCTGCTACACTCAGCATCCAGAATACCCTCATACAGCGAATACCTAATTCCAGGATACAGAACTCCTCTAAACAGCTCTTCACCACACAAAAGATAGAGAACTCTTGGAAACTGCTTCTCTCTACATCCACGTAGCAGAGCTCCTGTAAGCTGCATCTCCTACACTCAGGATACAGAAATCCCATACATTGCGTATGCCTATTGCCAGGCTACAGAACTCTTGGAAACAGCTTCTCCCTACACCGTGATGCAAAACCTCAGTAAACTGTGTCTCTCTAATACTAGGTTACAGAACTCCCATAAGCTGCGTCTATTGCACTCAGCCTACAGGAATCCCACATAGAGCGAATGCCTACACTCAGACTAGAGAACTCTTGGAAACAGCTTCTCTCTACATTCAACATACACAACTCTTGGAAACTGCATCTCTCTAGACCAACGTTACAGAACTCCCATAAATTGCGTCTCCTACACACAGCATACGGAAAACCAGCATTTAGCGAATCACTATGCCCAGGCTACCAAAATCTTAGAAACAGCTTCTCTCTACATTCAACATACGGAACTCCTGGATACTGTATGTCTCTACACTTAGGTTGTGCAACTCCCTTAAGCTGCGTCTCCTACACAGGGCATACGGAAAACACGGAAATAGCGCATGCCTAATTCCAGGCCACAGAACTCTTGGAAACAGCTTCTCTCTACATTCAACATACACAACTCTTGGAAACTGCATCTCTCTAGAGCAATGTTACAGAACTCCCATAAGCTGCGTCTCCTACACACAGCAGACAGAAAACCCGCATATAGCGAATGCCTAATTCCAGGCTACAGAAATCCAGTAAACAGCTTCTCCCTACACCCTGATACAGAACTTCGGTAAACTGTGTCTCTCTAATTCTAGGTTACAGAACTCCCATAAGCTGCGTCGGCTGCACTCAGGCTACAGGAATCCCATATAGAGCGTATGCCTACTCTCAGACTACAGAACTCTTGGAAACAGCTTCTCTCTCCATTCAACATACACAACTCTTGGAAACTGCATCTCTCTAGAGCAATGTTACAGAACTCCCATAAGCTGCGTCTCCTACACACAGCAGACAGAAAACCCGCATATAGCGAATGCCTAATTCCAGGCTACAGAAATCCAGTAAACAGCTTCTCCCTACACCCTGATACAGAACTTCGGTAAACTGTGTCTCTCTAATTCTAGGTTACAGAACTCCCATAAGCTGCGTCTCCTACACTCAGGCTACAGGAATCCCATATAGAGCGTATGCCTACTCTCAGACTACAGAACTCTTGGGCACAGCTTCTCTCTCCATTCAACATACACAACTCTTGGAAACTGCATCTCTCTAGAGCAATGTTACAGAACTCCCGAAAGCTGCATCTGCTACACTCAGCATCCAGAATACCCTCATACAGCGAATACCTAATTCCAGGATACAGAACTCCTCTAAACAGCTCTTCACCACACAAAGGATAGAGAACTCTTGGAAACTGCTTCTCTCTACATCCACGTAGCAGAGCTCCTGTAAGCTGCATCTCCTACACTCAGGATACAGAAATCCCATACATTGCGTATGCCTATTGCCAGGCTACAGAACTCTTGGAAACAGCTTCTCCCTACACCGTGATGCAAAACCTCAGTAAACTGTGTCTCTCTAATACTAGGTTACAGAACTCCCATAAGCTGCGTCTATTGCACTCAGCCTACAGGAATCCCACATAGAGCGAATGCCTACACTCAGACTAGAGAACTCTTGGAAACAGCTTCTCTCTACATTCAACATACACAACTCTTGGAAACTGCATCTCTCTAGACCAACGTTACAGAACTCCCATAAATTGCGTCTCCTACACACAGCATACGGAAAACCAGCATTTAGCGAATCACTATGCCCAGGCTACCAAAATCTTAGAAACAGCTTCTCTCTACATTCAACATACGGAACTCCTGGATACTGTATGTCTCTACACTTAGGTTGTGCAACTCCCTTAAGCTGCGTCTCCTACACAGGGCATACGGAAAACACGGAAATAGCGCATGCCTAATTCCAGGCCACAGAACTCTTGGAAACAGCTTCTCTCTACATTCAACATACACAACTCTTGGAAACTGCATCTCTCTAGAGCAATGTTACAGAACTCCCATAAGCTGCGTCTCCTACACACAGCAGACAGAAAACCCGCATATAGCGAATGCCTAATTCCAGGCTACAGAAATCCAGTAAACAGCTTCTCTCTACACCCTGATACAGAACTTCGGTAAACTGTGTCTCTCTAATTCTAGGTTACAGAACTCCCATAAGCTGCGTCGGCTGCACTCAGGCTACAGGAATCCCATATAGAGCGTATGCCTACTCTCAGACTACAGAACTCTTGGAAACAGCTTCTCTCTACATTCAACATACACAACTCTTGGAAACTGCATCTCTCTAGAGCAATGTTACAGAACTCCCATAAGCTGCGTCTCCTACACACAGCAGATAGAAAACCCGCATATAGCGAATGCCTAATTCCAGGCTACAGAAATCCAGTAAACAGCTTCTCCCTACACCCTGATACAGAACTTCGGTAAACTGTGTCTCTCTAATTCTAGGTTACAGAACTCCCATAAGCTGCGTCGGCTGCACTCAGGCTACAGGAATCCCATATAGTGCGTATGCCTACTCTCAGACTACAGAACTCTTGGGCACAGCTTCTCTCTCCATTCAACATACACAACTCTTGGAAACTGCATCTCTCTAGACCAATGTTACAGAACTCCCATAAGCTGCATCTCCTACACACAGCAGACAGAAAACCCGCATATAGCGAATGCCTAATTCCAGGCTACAGAAATCCAGTAAACAGCTTCTCCCTACACCCTGATACAGAACTTCGGTAAACTGTGTCTCTCTAATTCTAGGTTACAGAACTCCCATATGCTGCGTCTGCTGCACTCTGGCTACAGGAATTCCATATACAGCGTATGCCTAGGCTCAGACTACAGAACTCTTGGACACAGCTTCTCTCTACATTCAACATACAGAACTACTGGAAACTGCATCTCTCTAGACCAATGTTACAGAACTCCCATAAGCTGTGTCTCCTACACACAGCAGACAGAAAACCTGCATATACAAATGCCTAATTCAAGGCTACAGAAATCCAGTAAACAGCTTCTCTCTACACCCTGATACAGAACTTCGGTAAACTGTGTCTCTCTAATTCTAGGTTACAGAACTCCCATAAGCTGCATCTGCTGTACCCAGGCTACAGCAATTCCATATACAGTGTATGCCTACACTCACACTACAGAACTCTTGGACACAGCTTCATTCTACATTCAACATACAGAACTACTGGAAACTGCATCTCTCTAGACCAATGTTACAGAACTCCCATAAGTGTCTCCTACACACAGCAGACAGAAAACCCGCCTATAGTAAATGTCTTATTCCAGCCTCAGAAATCCAGTAAACAGCTGCTCTCTACAAGGATAGAGAACTCCGGTAAACTGCTTCTCCCTACATCCAGGTAGCAGAGCTCCCATAACCAGCGTCTCATACACTCAGAATACAGAAATCCCAGTTACTGTGTATGCCTCTTGCCAGGCTACAGAACTCTTGGAAACAGCTTATCTCTACATGCACATACAGAACTCTGGTAAACTGTGTCTCACTACATGCACGATACAAAACTCCGATAAGCTGCGTCTGATACACTCAGCATACAGAAAACCCACGTATAGCGAATACCTGCTCATAGGCTCCAGAATTCTTGGAAACAGCTTCTCTCCACATTCAACATACAAAACTTGGAAACTGCTTCAGAACTGTGGTAAGCTGCGTCTTCTACACACAGCATACAGTAAACCCACATATAGCGAATAACTATTCGAGGCTACCGAAATCTTAGAAACAGCTTCTCTCTACATTGCATACGGAACTCCTGGATACCATATGTCGCTACACTTAGGTTATGTAACTCCCGTAAGCTGTGTCTCCTACACACAGCAGACAGAAAGCCCGCATATAGCGAATGCCTAATTCCAGGCTACAGAAATCCAGTAAACAGCTTCTCCCTACACCCTGATACAGAACTTCGGTAAACTGTGTCTCTCTAATTCTAGTTACAGAACTCCCATAAGCTGCGTCGGCTGCACTCAGGCTACAGGAATCCCATATAGAGCGTATGCCTACTCTCAGACTACAGAACTCTTGGAAACAGCTTCTCTCTACATTCAACATACACAACTCTTGGAAACTGCATCTCTCTAGAGCAATGTTACAGAACTCCCATAAGCTGCGTCTCCTACACACAGCAGACAGAAAACCCGCATATAGCGAATGCCTAATTCCAGGCTACAGAAATCCAGTAAACAGCTTCTCCCTACACCCTGATACAGAACTTCGGTAAACTGTGTCTCTCTAATTCTAGGTTACAGAACTCCCATAAGCTGCGTCGGCTGCACTCAGGCTACAGGAATCCCATATAGAGCGTATGCCTACTCTCAGACTACAGAACTCTTGGAAACAGCTTCTCTCTACATTCAACATACACAACTCTTGGAAACTGCATCTCTCTAGAGCAATGTTACAGAACTCCCATAAGCTGCGTCTCCTACACACAGCAGACAGAAAACCCGCATATAGCGAATGCCTAATTCCAGGCTACAGAAATCCAGTAAACAGCTTCTCCCTACACCCTGATACAGAACTTCGGTAAACTGTCTCTCTAATTCTAGGTTACAGAATCCCATATGCTGCATCTGCTGCACTCTGGCTACAGCAATTCCATATACAGCGTATGCCTACTCTCAGACTACAGAACTCTTGGAAACAGCTTCTCTCTACATTCAACATACACAACTCTTGGAAACTGCATCTCTCTAGAGCAATGTTACAGAACTCCCATAAGCTGCGTCTCCTACACACAGCAGACAGAAAACCCGCATATAGCGAATGCCTAATTCCAGGCTACAGAAATCCAGTAAACAGCTTCTCCCTACACCCTGATACAGAACTTCGGTAAACTGTGTCTCTCTAATTCTAGGTTACAGAATCCCATATGCTGCATCTGCTGCACTCTGGCTACAGCAATTCCATATACAGCGTATGCCTAGGCTCAGACTACAGAACTCTTGGACACAGCTTCTCTCTACATTCAACATACAGAACTACTGGAAACTGCATCTCTCTAGACCAATGTTACAGAACTCCCATAAGCTGTGTCTCCTACACACAGCAGACAGAAAACCTGCATATACAAATGCCTAATTCAAGGCTACAGAAATCCAGTAAACAGCTTCTCCCTACACCCTGATACAGAACTTCGGTAAACTGTGTCTCTCTAATTCTAGGTTACAGAACTCCCATAAGCTGCATCTGCTGTACCCAGGCTACAGCAATTCCATATACAGCGTATGCCTAGGCTCAGACTACAGAACTCTTGGGCACAGCTTCTCTCTCCATTCAACATACAGAACTACTGGAAACTGCATCTCTCTACACTTAGGTTACAGAACTCCCGAAAGCTGCATCTGCTACACTCAGCATCCAGAATACCCTCATACAGCAAATACCTAATTCCAGGATACAGAACACCTCTAAACAGCCCCTCACCACACAAAGGATAGAGAACTCTTGGAAACTGCTTCTCTCTACATCCACGTAGCAGAGCTCCTGTAAGCTGCATCTCCTACACTCAGGATACAGAAATCCCATACATTGCGTATGCCTATTGCCAGGCTACAGAACTCTTGGAAACAGCTTCTCCCTACACCGTGATGCAAAACCTCAGTAAACTGTGTCTCTCTAATACTAGGTTACAGAACTCCCATAAGCTGCATCTATTGCACTCAGCCTACAGGAATCCCACATAGAGCGAATGCCTACACTCAGACTAGAGAACTCTTGGAAACAGCTTCTCTCTACATTCAACATACACAACTCTTGGAAACAGCATCTCTCTAGACCAACGTTACAGAACTCCCATAAATTGCGTCTCCTACACACAGCATACGGAAAACCAGCATTTAGCGAATCACTATGCCCAGGCTAGCAAAATCTTAGAAACAGCTTCTCTCTACATTCAACATACGGAACTCCTGGATACTGTATGTCTCTACACTTAGGTTGTGCAACTCCCTTAAGCTGCGTCTCCTACACAGAGCATACGCAAAACACGGAAATAGCGCATGCCTAATTCCAGGCCACAGAACTCTTGGAAACAGCTTCTCTCTACATTCAACATACACAACTCTTGGAAACTGCATCTCTCTAGAGCAATGTTACAGAACTCCCATAAGCTGCGTCTCCTACACACAGCAGACAGAAAACCCGCATATAGCGAATGCCTAATTCCAGGCTACAGAAATCCAGTAAACAGCTTCTCCCTACACCCTGATACAGAACTTCGGTAAACTGTGTCTCTCTAATTCTAGGTTACAGAACTCCCATAAGCTGCGTCGGCTGCACTCAGGCTACAGCAATTCCATATACAGCGTATGCCTAGGCTCAGACTACAGAACTCTTGGACACAGCTTCTCTCTACATTCAACATACAGAACTACTGGAAACTGCATCTCTCTAGAGCAATGTTACAGAACTCCCGAAAGCTGCATCTGCTACACTCAGCATCCAGAATACCCTCATACAGCGAATACCTAATTCCAGGATACAGAACTCCTCTAAACAGCTCTTCACCACACAAAGGATAGAGAACTCTTGGAAACTGCTTCTCTCTACATCCACGTAGCAGAGCTCCTGTAAGCTGCATCTCCTACACTCAGGATACAGAAATCCCATACATTGCGTATGCCTATTGCCAGGCTACAGAACTCTTGGAAACAGCTTCTCCCTACACCGTGATGCAAAACCTCAGTAAACTGTGTCTCTCTAATACTAGGTTACAGAACTCCCATAAGCTGCGTCTATTGCACTCAGCCTACAGGAATCCCACATAGAGTGAATGCCTACACTCAGACTAGAGAACTCTTGGAAACAGCTTCTCTCTACATTCAACATACACAACTCTTGGAAACTGCATCTCTCTAGACCAACGTTACAGAACTCCCATAAATTGCGTCTCCTACACACAGCATACGGAAAACCAGCATTTAGCGAATCACTATGCCCAGGCTACCAAAATCTTAGAAACAGCTTCTCTCTACATTCAACATACGGAACTCCTGGATACTGTATGTCTCTACACTTAGGTTGTGCAACTCCCTTAAGCTGCGTCTCCTACACAGGGCATACGGAAAACACGGAAATAGCGCATGCCTAATTCCAGGCCACAGAACTCTTGGAAACAGCTTCTCTCTACATTCAACATACACAACTCTTGGAAACTGCATCTCTCTAGAGCAATGTTACAGAACTCCCATAAGCTGCGTCTCCTACACACAGCAGACAGAAAACCCGCATATAGCGAATGCCTAATTCCAGGCTACAGAAATCCAGTAAACAGCTTCTCCCTACACCCTGATACAGAACTTCGGTAAACTGTGTCTCTCTAATTCTAGGTTACAGAACTCCCATAAGCTGCGTCGGCTGCACTCAGGCTACAGGAATCCCATATAGAGCGTATGCCTACTCTCAGACTACAGAACTCTTGGAAACAGCTTCTCTCTACATTCAACATACACAACTCTTGGAAACTGCATCTCTCTAGAGCAATGTTACAGAACTCCCATAAGCTGCGTCTCCTACACACAGCAGACAGAAAACCCGCATATAGCGAATGCCTAATTCCAGGCTACAGAAATCCAGTAAACAGCTTCTCCCTACACCCTGATACAGAACTTCGGTAAACTGTGTCTCTCTAATTCTAGGTTACAGAACTCCCATAAGCTGCGTCGGCTGCACTCAGGCTACAGGAATCCCATATAGTGCGTATGCCTACTCTCAGACTACAGAACTCTTGGGCACAGCTTCTCTCTCCATTCAACATACACAACTCTTGGAAACTGCATCTCTCTAGAGCAATGTTACAGAACTCCCGAAAGCTGCATCTGCTACACTCAGCATCCAGAATACCCTCATACAGCGAATACCTAATTCCAGGATACAGAACTCCTCTAAACAGCTCTTCACCACACAAAGGATAGAGAACTCTTGGAAACTGCTTCTCTCTACATCCACGTAGCAGAGCTCCTGTAAGCTGCATCTCCTACACTCAGGATACAGAAATCCCATACATTGCGTATGCCTATTGCCAGGCTACAGAACTCTTGGAAACAGCTTCTCCCTACACCGTGATGCAAAACCTCAGTAAACTGTGTCTCTCTAATACTAGGTTACAGAACTCCCATAAGCTGCGTCTATTGCACTCAGCCTACAGGAATCCCACATAGAGCGAATGCCTACACTCAGACTAGAGAACTCTTGGAAACAGCTTCTCTCTACATTCAACATACACAACTCTTGGAAACTGCATCTCTCTAGACCAACGTTACAGAACTCCCATAAATTGCGTCTCCTACACACAGCATACGGAAAACCAGCATTTAGCGAATCACTATGCCCAGGCTACCAAAATCTTAGAAACAGCTTCTCTCTACATTCAACATACGGAACTCCTGGATACTGTATGTCTCTACACTTAGGTTGTGCAACTCCCTTAAGCTGCGTCTCCTACACAGGGCATACGGAAAACACGGAAATAGCGCATGCCTAATTCCAGGCCACAGAACTCTTGGAAACAGCTTCTCTCTACATTCAACATACACAACTCTTGGAAACTGCATCTCTCTAGAGCAATGTTACAGAACTCCCATAAGCTGCGTCTCCTACACACAGCAGACAGAAAACCCGCATATAGCGAATGCCTAATTCCAGGCTACAGAAATCCAGTAAACAGCTTCTCCCTACACCCTGATACAGAACTTCGGTAAACTGTGTCTCTCTAATTCTAGGTTACAGAACTCCCATAAGCTGCGTCGGCTGCACTCAGGCTACAGGAATCCCATATACAGCGTATGCCTACTCTCAGACTACAGAACTCTTGGGCACAGCTTCTCTCTCCATTCAACATACACAACTCTTGGAAACTGCATCTCTCTAGAGCAATGTTACAGAACTCCCGAAAGCTGCATCTGCTACACTCAGCATCCAGAATACCCTCATACAGCGAATACCTAATTCCAGGATACAGAACTCCTCTAAACAGCTCTTCACCACACAAAGGATAGAGAACTCTTGGAAACTGCTTCTCTCTACATCCACGTAGCAGAGCTCCTGTAAGCTGCATCTCCTACACTCAGGATACAGAAATCCCATACATTGCGTATGCCTATTGCCAGGCTACAGAACTCTTGGAAACAGCTTCTCCCTACACCGTGATGCAAAACCTCAGTAAACTGTGTCTCTCTAATACTAGGTTACAGAACTCCCATAAGCTGCGTCTATTGCACTCAGCCTACAGGAATCCCACATAGAGCGAATGCCTACACTCAGACTAGAGAACTCTTGGAAACAGCTTCTCTCTACATTCAACATACACAACTCTTGGAAACTGCATCTCTCTAGACCAACGTTACAGAACTCCCATAAATTGCGTCTCCTACACACAGCATACGGAAAACCAGCATTTAGCGAATCACTATGCCCAGGCTACCAAAATCTTAGAAACAGCTTCTCTCTACATTCAACATACGGAACTCCTGGATACTGTATGTCTCTACACTTAGGTTGTGCAACTCCCTTAAGCTGCGTCTCCTACACAGGGCATACGGAAAACACGGAAATAGCGCATGCCTAATTCCAGGCCACAGAACTCTTGGAAACAGCTTCTCTCTACATTCAACATACACAACTCTTGGAAACTGCATCTCTCTAGAGCAATGTTACAGAACTCCCATAAGCTGCGTCTCCTACACACAGCAGACAGAAAACCCGCATATAGCGAATGCCTAATTCCAGGCTACAGAAATCCAGTAAACAGCTTCTCCCTACACCCTGATACAGAACTTCGGTAAACTGTGTCTCTCTAATTCTAGGTTACAGAACTCCCATAAGCTGCGTCGGCTGCACTCAGGCTACAGGAATCCCATATAGAGCGTATGCCTACTCTCAGACTACAGAACTCTTGGAAACAGCTTCTCTCTCCATTCAACATACACAACTCTTGGAAACTGCATCTCTCTAGAGCAATGTTACAGAACTCCCATAAGCTGCGTCTCCTACACACAGCAGACAGAAAACCCGCATATAGCGAATGCCTAATTCCAGGCTACAGAAATCCAGTAAACAGCTTCTCCCTACACCCTGATACAGAACTTCGGTAAACTGTGTCTCTCTAATTCTAGGTTACAGAACTCCCATAAGCTGCGTCGGCTGCACTCAGGCTACAGGAATCCCATATAGTGCGTATGCCTACTCTCAGACTACAGAACTCTTGGGCACAGCTTCTCTCTCCATTCAACATACACAACTCTTGGAAACTGCATCTCTCTAGAGCAATGTTACAGAACTCCCGAAAGCTGCATCTGCTACACTCAGCATCCAGAATACCCTCATACAGCGAATACCTAATTCCAGGATACAGAACTCCTCTAAACAGCTCTTCACCACACAAAGGATAGAGAACTCTTGGAAACTGCTTCTCTCTACATCCACGTAGCAGAGCTCCTGTAAGCTGCATCTCCTACACTCAGGATACAGAAATCCCATACATTGCGTATGCCTATTGCCAGGCTACAGAACTCTTGGAAACAGCTTCTCCCTACACCGTGATGCAAAACCTCAGTAAACTGTGTCTCTCTAATACTAGGTTACAGAACTCCCATAAGCTGCGTCTATTGCACTCAGCCTACAGGAATCCCACATAGAGCGAATGCCTACACTCAGACTAGAGAACTCTTGGAAACAGCTTCTCTCTACATTCAACATACACAACTCTTGGAAACTGCATCTCTCTAGACCAACGTTACAGAACTCCCATAAATTGCGTCTCCTACACACAGCATACGGAAAACCAGCATTTAGCGAATCACTATGCCCAGGCTACCAAAATCTTAGAAACAGCTTCTCTCTACATTCAACATACGGAACTCCTGGATACTGTATGTCTCTACACTTAGGTTGTGCAACTCCCTTAAGCTGCGTCTCCTACACAGGGCATACGGAAAACACGGAAATAGCGCATGCCTAATTCCAGGCCACAGAACTCTTGGAAACAGCTTCTCTCTACATTCAACATACACAACTCTTGGAAACTGCATCTCTCTAGAGCAATGTTACAGAACTCCCATAAGCTGCGTCTCCTACACACAGCAGACAGAAAACCCGCATATAGCGAATGCCTAATTCCAGGCTACAGAAATCCAGTAAACAGCTTCTCCCTACACCCTGATACAGAACTTCGGTAAACTGTGTCTCTCTAATTCTAGGTTACAGAACTCCCATAAGCTGCGTCGGCTGCACTCAGGCTACAGGAATCCCATATAGAGCGTATGCCTACTCTCAGACTACAGAACACTTGGAAACAGCTTCTCTCTACATTCAACATACACAACTCTTGGAAACTGCATCTCTCTAGAGCAATGTTACAGAACTCCCATAAGCTGCGTCTCCTACACACAGCAGATAGAAAACCCGCATATAGCGAATGCCTAATTCCAGGCTACAGAAATCCAGTAAACAGCTTCTCCCTACACCCTGATACAGAACTTCGGTAAACTGTGTCTCTCTAATTCTAGGTTACAGAACTCCCATAAGCTGCGTCGGCTGCACTCAGGCTACAGGAATCCCATATAGTGCGTATGCCTACTCTCAGACTACAGAACTCTTTGGCACAGCTTCTCTCTCCATTCAACATACACAACTCTTGGAAACTGCATCTCTCTAGAGCAATGTTACAGAACTCCCATAAGCTGCATCTCCTACACACAGCAGACAGAAAACCCGCATATAGCGAATGCCTAATTCCAGGCTACAGAAATCCAGTAAACAGCTTCTCCCTACACCCTGATACAGAACTTCGGTAAACTGTGTCTCTCTAATTCTAGGTTACAGAACTCCCATATGCTGCGTCTGCTGCACTCTGGCTACAGGAATTCCATATACAGCGTATGCCTAGGCTCAGACTACAGAACTCTTGGACACAGCTTCTCTCTACATTCAACATACAGAACTACTGGAAACTGCATCTCTCTAGACCAATGTTACAGAACTCCCATAAGCTGTGTCTCCTACACACAGCAGACAGAAAACCTGCATATACAAATGCCTAATTCAAGGCTACAGAAATCCAGTAAACAGCTTCTCTCTACACCCTGATACAGAACTTCGGTAAACTGTGTCTCTCTAATTCTAGGTTACAGAACTCCCATAAGCTGCATCTGCTGTACCCAGGCTACAGCAATTCCATATACAGTGTATGCCTACACTCACACTACAGAACTCTTGGACACAGCTTCATTCTACATTCAACATACAGAACTACTGGAAACTGCATCTCTCTAGACCAATGTTACAGAACTCCCATAAGTGTCTCCTACACACAGCAGACAGAAAACCCGCCTATAGTAAATGTCTTATTCCAGCCTCAGAAATCCAGTAAACAGCTGCTCTCTACAAGGATAGAGAACTCCGGTAAACTGCTTCTCCCTACATCCAGGTAGCAGAGCTCCCATAACCAGCGTCTCATACACTCAGAATACAGAAATCCCAGTTACTGTGTATGCCTCTTGCCAGGCTACAGAACTCTTGGAAACAGCTTATCTCTACATGCACATACAGAACTCTGGTAAACTGTGTCTCACTACATGCATGATACAAAACTCCGATAAGCTGCGTCTGATACACTCAGCATACAGAAAACCCACGTATAGCGAATACCTGCTCATAGGCTCCAGAATTCTTGGAAACAGCTTCTCTCCACATTCAACATACAAAACTTGGAAACTGCTTCAGAACTGTGGTAAGCTGCGTCTTCTACACACAGCATACAGTAAACCCACATATAGCGAATAACTATTCGAGGCTACCGAAATCTTAGAAACAGCTTCTCTCTACATTGCATACGGAACTCCTGGATACCATATGTCGCTACACTTAGGTTATGTAACTCCCATAAGCTGCGTCTCCTACACACAGCAGACAGAAAGCCCGCATATAGCGAATGCCTAATTCCAGGCTACAGAAATCCAGTAAACAGCTTCTCCCTACACCCTGATACAGAACTTCGGTAAACTGTGTCTCTCTAATTCTAGTTACAGAACTCCCATAAGCTGCGTCGGCTGCACTCAGGCTACAGGAATCCCATATAGAGCGTATGCCTACTCTCAGACTACAGAACTCTTGGAAACAGCTTCTCTCTACATTCAACATACACAACTCTTGGAAACTGCATCTCTCTAGAGCAATGTTACAGAACTCCCATAAGCTGCGTCTCCTACACACAGCAGACAGAAAACCCGCATATAGCGAATGCCTAATTCCAGGCTACAGAAATCCAGTAAACAGCTTCTCCCTACACCCTGATACAGAACTTCGGTAAACTGTGTCTCTCTAATTCTAGGTTACAGAACTCCCATAAGCTGCGTCGGCTGCACTCAGGCTACAGGAATCCCATATAGAGCGTATGCCTACTCTCAGACTACAGAACTCTTGGAAACAGGTTCTCTCTCCATTCAACATACACAACTCTTGGAAACTGCATCTCTCTAGAGCAATGTTACAGAACTCCCATAAGCTGCGTCTCCTACACACAGCAGACAGAAAACCCGCATATAGCGAATGCCTAATTCCAGGCTACAGAAATCCAGTAAACAGCTTCTCCCTACACCCTGATACAGAACTTCGGTAAACTGTGTCTCTCTAATTCTAGGTTACAGAATCCCATATGCTGCATCTGCTGCACTCTGGCTACAGCAATTCCATATACAGCGTATGCCTAGGCTCAGACTACAGAACTCTTGGACACAGCTTCTCTCTACATTCAACATACAGAACTACTGGAAACTGCATCTCTCTAGACCAATGTTACAGAACTCCCATAAGCTGTGTCTCCTACACACAGCAGACAGAAAACCTGCATATACAAATGCCTAATTCAAGGCTACAGAAATCCAGTAAACAGCTTCTCCCTACACCCTGATACAGAACTTCGGTAAACTGTGTCTCTCTAATTCTAGGTTACAGAACTCCCATAAGCTGCATCTGCTGTACCCAGGCTACAGCAATTCCATATACAGCGTATGCCTAGGCTCAGACTACAGAACTCTTGGACACAGCTTCTCTCTACATTCAACATACAGAACTACTGGAAACTGCATCTCTCTAGACCAATGTTACAGAACTCCCATAAGCTGCGTCTCCTACACACAGCAGACAGAAAACCCGCCTATAGCAAATGTCTTATTCCAGCCTCAGAAATCCAGTAAACAGCTGCTCTCTACAAGGATAGAGAACTCCGGTAAACTGCTTCTCCCTACATCCAGGTAGCAGAGCTCCCATAACCAGCGTCTCATACACTCAGAATACAGAAATCCCAGTTACTGTGTATGCCTCTTGCCAGGCTACAGAACTCTTGGAAACAGCTTATCTCTACATGCACATACAGAACTCTGGTAAACTGTGTCTCACTACATGCACGATACAGAACTCCGATAAGCTGCGTCTGATACACTCAGCATACAGAAAACCCACGTATAGCGAATACCTGCTCATAGGCTCCAGAATTCTTGGAAACAGCTTCTCTCCACATTCAACATACAAAACTTGGAAACTGCTTCAGAACTGTGGTAAGCTGCGTCTTCTACACACAGCATACAGTAAACCCACATATAGCGAATAACTATTCGAGGCTACCGAAATCTTAGAAACAGCTTCTCTCTACATTGCATACGGAACTCCTGGATACCATATGTCGCTACACTTAGGTTATGTAACTCCCGTAAGCTGTGTCTCCTACACACAGCAGACAGAAAGCCCGCATATAGCGAATGCCTAATTCCAGGCTACAGAAATCCAGTAAACAGCTTCTCCCTACATCCTGATACAGAACTTCGGTAAACTGTGTCTCTCTAATTCTAGTTACAGAACTCCCATAAGCTGCGTCGGCTGCACTCAGGCTACAGGAATCCCATATAGAGCGTATGCCTAGGCTCAGACTACAGAACTCTTGGACACAGCTTCTCTCTCCATTCAACATACAGAACTACTGGAAACTGCATCTCTCTACACTTAGGTTACAGAACTCCCGAAAGCTGCATCTGCTACACTCAGCATCCAGAATACCCTCATACAGCGAATACCTAATTCCAGGATACAGAACTCCTCTAAACAGCTCTTCACCACACAAAGTATACAGAACTCTTGGAAACTGCTTCTCTCTACATCCACGTAGCAGAGCTCCTGTAAGCTGCATCTCCTACACTCAGGATACAGAAATCCCATACATTGCGTATGCCTATTGCCAGGCTACAGAACTCTTGGAAACAGCTTCTCCCTACACCGTGATGCAAAACCTCAGTAAACTGTGTCTCTCTAATACTAGGTTACAGAACTCCCATAAGCTGCGTCTATTGCACTCAGCCTACAGGAATCCCACATAGAGCGAATGCCTACACTCAGACTAGAGAACTCTTGGAAACAGCTTCTCTCTACATTCAACATACACAACTCTTGGAAACTGCATCTCTCTAGACCAACATTACAGAACTCCCATAAATTGCGTCTCCTACACACAGCATACGGAAAACCAGCATTTAGCGAATCACTATGCCCAGGCTACCAAAATCTTAGAAACAGCTTCTCTCTACATTCAACATACGGAACTCCTGGATACTGTATGTCTCTACACTTAGGTTGTGCAACTCCCTTAAGCTGCGTCTCCTACACAGGGCATACGGAAAACACGGAAATAGCGCATGCCTAATTCCAGGCCACAGAACTCTTGGAAACAGCTTCTCTCTACATTCAACATACACAACTCTTGGAAACTGCATCTCTCTAGAGCAATGTTACAGAACTCCCATAAGCTGCGTCTCCTACACACAGCAGACAGAAAACCCGCATATAGCGAATGCCTAATTCCAGGCTACAGAAATCCAGTAAACAGCTTCTCCCTACACCCTGATACAGAACTTCGGTAAACTGTGTCTCTCTAATTCTAGGTTACAGAACTCCCATAAGCTGCGTCGGCTGCACTCAGGCTACAGGAATCCCATATAGAGCGTATGCCTACTCTCAGACTACAGAACTCTTGGAAACAGCTTCTCTCTACATTCAACATACACAACTCTTGGAAACTGCATCTCTCTAGAGCAATGTTACAGAACTCCCATAAGCTGCGTCTCCTACACACAGCAGACAGAAAACCCGCATATAGCGAATGCCTAATTCCAGGCTACAGAAATCCAGTAAACAGCTTCTCCCTACACCCTGATACAGAACTTCGGTAAACTGTGTCTCTCTAATTCTAGGTTACAGAACTCCCATATGCTGCGTCTGCTGCACTCTGGCTACAGGAATTCCATATACAGCGTATGCCTAGGCTCAGACTACAGAACTCTTGGACACAGCTTCTCTCTACATTCAACATACAGAACTACTGGAAACTGCATCTCTCTAGACCAATGTTACAGAACTCCCATAAGCTGTGTCTCCTACACACAGCAGTCAGAAAACCTGCATATACAAATGCCTAATTCAAGGCTACAGAAATCCAGTAAACAGCTTCTCTCTACACCCTGATACAGAACTTCGGTAAACTGTGTCTCTCTAATTCTAGGTTACAGAACTCCCATAAGCTGCATCTGCTGTACCCAGGCTACAGCAATTCCATATACAGTGTATGCCTACACTCACACTACAGAACTCTTGGACACAGCTTCATTCTACATTCAACATACAGAACTACTGGAAACTGCATCTCTCTAGACCAATGTTACAGAACTCCCATAAGTGTCTCCTACACACAGCAGACAGAAAACCCGCCTATAGTAAATGTCTTATTCCAGCCTCAGAAATCCAGTAAACAGCTGCTCTCTACAAGGATAGAGAACTCCGGTAAACTGCTTCTCCCTACATCCAGGTAGCAGAGCTCCCATAACCAGCGTCTCATACACTCAGAATACAGAAATCCCAGTTACTGTGTATGCCTCTTGCCAGGCTACAGAACTCTTGGAAACAGCTTATCTCTACATGCACATACAGAACTCTGGTAAACTGTGTCTCACTACATGCACGATACAGAACTCCGATAAGCTGCGTCTGATACACTCAGCATACAGAAAACCGACGTATAGCGAATACCTGCTCATAGGCTCCAGAATTCTTGGAAACAGCTTCTCTCCACATTCAACATACAAAACTTGGAAACTGCTTCAGAACTGTGGTAAGCTGCGTCTTCTACACACAGCATACAGTAAACCCACATATAGCGAATAACTATTCGAGGCTACCGAAATCTTAGAAACAGCTTCTCTCTACATTGCATACGGAACTCCTGGATACCATATGTCGCTACACTTAGGTTATGTAACTCCCATAAGCTGCGTCTCCTACACACAGCAGACAGAAAGCCCGCATATAGCGAATGCCTAATTCCAGGCTACAGAAATCCAGTAAACAGCTTCTCCCTACACCCTGATACAGAACTTCGGTAAACTGTGTCTCTCTAATTCTAGTTACAGAACTCCCATAAGCTGCGTCGGCTGCACTCAGGCTACAGGAATCCCATATAGAGCGTATGCCTACTCTCAGACTACAGAATTCTTGGAAACAGCTTCTCTCTACATTCAACATACACAACTCTTGGAAACTGCATCTCTCTAGAGCAATGTTACAGAACTCCCATAAGCTGCGTCTCCTACACACAGCAGACAGAAAACCCGCATATAGCGAATGCCTAATTCCAGGCTACAGAAATCCAGTAAACAGCTTCTCCCTACACCCTGATACAGAACTTCGGTAAACTGTGTCTCTCTAATTTAGGTTACAGAACTCCCATAAGTTGCGTCGGCTGCACTCAGGCTACAGGAATCCCATATAGAGCGTATGCCTACTCTCAGACTACAGAACTCTTGGAAACAGCTTCTCTCTACATTCAACATACACAACTCTTGGAAACTGCATCTCTCTAGACCAATGTTACAGAACTACCATAAGCTGCGTCTCCTACACACAGCAGACAGAAAACCCGCATATAGCGAATGCCTAATTCCAGGCTACAGAAATCCAGTAAACAGCTTCTCCCTACACCCTGATACAGAACTTCGGTAAACTGTGTCTCTCTAATTCTAGGTTACAGAACTCCCATAAGCTGCGTCGGCTGCACTCAGGCTACAGGAATCCCATATACAGCGTATGCCTACTCTCAGACTACAGAACTCTTGGGCACAGCTTCTCTCTCCATTCAACATACACAACTCTTGGAAACTGCATCTCTCTAGAGCAATGTTACAGAACTCCCATAAGCTGCGTCTCCTACACACAGCATCCACATTACCCTCATACAGCGAATACCTAATTCCAGGATACAGAACTCCTCTAAACTGCTCCTCACCACACAAAGGATAGAGAACTCTTGGAAACTGCTTCTCTCTACATCCACGTAGCAGAGCTCCTGTAAGCTGCATCTCCTACACTCAGGATACAGAAATCCCATACATTGCGTATGCCTATTGCCAGGCTACAGAACTCTTGGAAACAGCTTCTCCCTACACCGTGATGCAAAACCTCAGTAAACTGTGTCTCTCTAATACTAGGTTACAGAACTCCCATAAGCTGCGTCTATTGCACTCAGCCTACAGGAATCCCACATAGAGCGAATGCCTACACTCAGACTAGAGAACTCTTGGAAACAGCTTCTCTCTACATTCAACATACACAACTCTTGGAAACTGCATCTCTCTAGACCAACGTTACAGAACTCCCATAAATTGCGTCTCCTACACACAGCATACGGAAAACCAGCATTTAGCGAATCACTATGCCCAGGCTACCAAAATCTTAGAAACAGCTTCTCTCTACATTCAACATACGGAACTCCTGGATACTGTATGTCTCTACACTTAGGTTGTGCAACTCCCTTAAGCTGCGTCTCCTACACAGAGCATACGCAAAACACGGAAATAGCGCATGCCTAATTCCAGGCCACAGAACTCTTGGAAACAGCTTCTCTCTACATTCAACATACACAACTCTTGGAAACTGCATCTCTCTAGACCAATGTTACAGAACTACCATAAGCTGCGTCTCCTACACACAGCAGACAGAAAACCCGCATATAGCGAATGCCTAATTCCAGGCTACAGAAATCCAGTAAACAGCTTCTCCCTACACCCTGATACAGAACTTCGGTAAACTGTGTCTCTCTAATTCTAGGTTACAGAACTCCCATAAGTTGCGTCGGCTGCACTCAGGCTACAGGAATCCCATATAGAGCGTATGCCTACTCTCAGACTACAGAACTCTTGGAAACAGCTTCTCTCTACATTCAACATACACAACTCTTGGAAACTGCATCTCTCTAGACCAATGTTACAGAACTACCATAAGCTGCGTCTCCTACACACAGCAGACAGAAAACCCGCATATAGCGAATGCCTAATTCCAGGCTACAGAAATCCAGTAAACAGCTTCTCCCTACACCCTGATACAGAACTTCGGTAAACTGTGTCTCTCTAATTCTAGGTTACAGAACTCCCATAAGCTGCATCGGCTGCACTCAGGCTACAGGAATCCCATATACAGCGTATGCCTACTCTCAGACTACAGAACTCTTGGGCACAGCTTCTCTCTCCATTCAACATACACAACTCTTGGAAACTGCATCTCTCTAGAGCAATGTTACAGAACTCCCATAAGCTGCGTCTCCTACACACAGCATCCACATTACCCTCATACAGCGAATACCTAATTCCAGGATACAGAACACCTCTAAACTGCTCCTCACCACACAAAGGATAGAGAACTCTTGGAAACTGCTTCTCTCTACATCCACGTAGCAGAGCTCCTGTAAGCTGCATCTCCTACACTCAGGATACAGAAATCCCATACATTGCGTATGCCTATTGCCAGGCTACAGAACTCTTGGAAACAGCTTCTCCCTACACCGTGATGCAAAACCTCAGTAAACTGTGTCTCTCTAATACTAGGTTACAGAACTCCCATAAGCTGCGTCTATTGCACTCAGCCTACAGGAATCCCACATAGAGCGAATGCCTACACTCAGACTAGAGAACTCTTGGAAACAGCTTCTCTCTACATTCAACATACACAACTCTTGGAAACTGCATCTCTCTAGACCAACGTTACAGAACTCCCATAAATTGCGTCTCCTACACACAGCATATGGAAAATCACCATTTAGCGAATCACTATGCCCAGGCTACCAAAATCTTAGAAACAGCTTCTCTCTACATTCAACATACGGAACTCCTGGATACTGTATGTCTCTACACTTAGGTTGTGCAACTCCCTTAAGCTGCGTCTCCTACACAGAGCATACGCAAAACACGGAAATAGCGCATGCCTAATGCCAGGCCACAGAACTCTTGGAAACAGCTTCTCTCTACATTCAACATACACAACTCTTGGAAACTGCATCTCTCTAGACCAATGTTACAGAACTACCATAAGCTGCGTCTCCTACACACAGCAGACAGAAAACCCGCATATAGCGAATGCCTAATTCCAGGCTACAGAAATCCAGTAAACAGCTTCTCCCTACACCCTGATACAGAACTTCGGTAAACTGTGTCTCTCTAATTCTAGGTTACAGAACTCCCATAAGCTGCGTCGGCTGCACTCAGGCTACAGGAATCCCATATAGAGCGTATGCCTACTCTCAGACTACAGAACTCTTGGAAACAGCTTCTCTCTACATTCAACATACACAACTCTTGGAAACTGCATCTCTCTAGAGCAATGTTACAGAACTCCCATAAGCTGCGTCTCCTACACACAGCAGACAGAAAACCCGCATATAGCGAATGCCTAATTCCAGGCTACAGAAATCCAGTAAACAGCTTCTCCCTACACCCTGATACAGAACTTCGGTAAACTGTGTCTCTCTAATTCTAGGTTACAGAACTCCCATAAGCTGCGTCGGCTGCACTCAGGCTACAGGAATCCCATATAGAGCGTATGCCTACTCTCAGACTACAGAACTCTTGGGCACAGCTTCTCTCTCCATTCAACATACAGAACTACTGGAAACTGCATCTCTCTACACTTAGGTTAGAGAACTCCCGAAAGCTGCATCTGCTACACTCAGCATCCAGAATACCCTCATACAGCGAATACCTAATTCCAGGATACAGAACTCCTCTAAACAGCTCCTCACCACACAAAGGATAGAGAACTCTTGGAAACTGCTTCTCTCTACATCCACGTAGCAGAGCTCCTGTAAGCTGCATCTCCTACACTCAGGATACAGAAATCCCATACATTGCGTATGCCTATTGCCAGGCTACAGAACTCTTGGAAACAGCTTCTCCCTACACCGTGATGCAAAACCTCAGTAAACTGTGTCTCTCTAATACTAGGTTACAGAACTCCCATAAGCTGCGTCTATTGCACTCAGCCTACAGGAATCCCACATAGAGCGAATGCCTACACTCAGACTAGAGAACTCTTGGAAACAGCTTCTCTCTACATTCAACATACACAACTCTTGGAAACTGCATCTCTCTAGACCAACGTTACAGAACTCCCATAAATTGCATCTCCTACACACAGCATATGGAAAACCAGCATTTAGTGAATCACTATGCCCAGGCTACCAAAATCTTAGAAACAGCTTCTCTCTACATTCAACATACGGAACTCCTGGATACTGTATGTCTCTACACTTAGGTTGTGCAACTCCCTTAAGCTGCGTCTCCTACACAGAGCATACGCAAAACACGGAAATAGCGCATGCCTAATTCCAGGCCACAGAACTCTTGGAAACAGCTTCTCTCTACATTCAACATACACAACTCTTGGAAACTGCATCTCTCTAAAGCAATGTTACAGAACTCCCATAAGCTGCGTCTCCTACACACAGCAGACAGAAAACCCGCATATAGCGAATGCCTAATTCCAGGCTACAGAAATCCAGTAAACAGCTTCTCCCTACACCCTGATACAGAACTTCGGTAAACTGTGTCTCTCTAATTCTAGGTTACAGAACTCCCATAAGCTGCGTCGGCTGCACTCAGGCTACAGGAATCCCATATAGAGCGTATGCCTACTCTCAGACTACAGAACTCTTGGAAACAGCTTCTCTCTACATTCAACATACACAACTCTTGGAAACTGCATCTCTCTAGAGCAATGTTACAGAACTCCCATAAGCTGCGTCTCCTACACACAGCAGACAGAAAACCCGCCTATAGCAAATGTCTTATTCCAGCCTCAGAAATCCAGTAAACAGCTGCTCTCTACAAGGATAGAGAACTCCGGTAAACTGCTTCTCCCTACATCCAGGTAGCAGAGCTCCCATAACCAGCGTCTCATACACTCAGAATACAGAAATCCCAGTTACTGTGTATGCCTCTTGCCAGGCTACAGAACTCTTGGAAACAGCTTATCTCTACATGCACATACAGAACTCTGGTAAACTGTGTCTCACTACATGCACGATACAGAACTCCGATAAGCTGCGTCTGATACACTCAGCATACAGAAAACCCACGTATAGCGAATACCTGCTCATAGGCTCCAGAATTCTTGGAAACAGCTTCTCTCCACATTCAACATACAAAACTTGGAAACTGCTTCAGAACTGTGGTAAGCTGCGTCTTCTACACACAGCATACAGTAAACCCACATATAGCGAATAACTATTCGAGGCTACCGAAATCTTAGAAACAGCTTCTCTCTACATTGCATACGGAACTCCTGGATACCATATGTCGCTACACTTAGGTTATGTAACTCCCGTAAGCTGTGTCTCCTACACACAGCAGACAGAAAGCCCGCATATAGCGAATGCCTAATTCCAGGCTACAGAAATCCAGTAAACAGCTTCTCCCTACATCCTGATACAGAACTTCGGTAAACTGTGTCTCTCTAATTCTAGTTACAGAACTCCCATAAGCTGCGTCGGCTGCACTCAGGCTACAGGAATCCCATATAGAGCGTATGCCTACTCTCAGACTACAGAACTCTTGGGCACAGCTTCTCTCTCCATTCAACATACAGAACTACTGGAAACTGCATCTCTCTACACTTAGGTTACAGAACTCCCGAAAGCTGCATCTGCTACACTCAGCATCCAGAATACCCTCATACAGCGAATACCTAATTCCAGGATACAGAACTCCTCTAAACAGCTCTTCACCACACAAAGTATACAGAACTCTTGGAAACTGCTTCTCTCTACATCCACGTAGCAGAGCTCCTGTAAGCTGCATCTCCTACACTCAGGATACAGAAATCCCATACATTGCGTATGCCTATTGCCAGGCTACAGAACTCTTGGAAACAGCTTCTCCCTACACCGTGATGCAAAACCTCAGTAAACTGTGTCTCTCTAATACTAGGTTACAGAACTCCCATAAGCTGCGTCTATTGCACTCAGCCTACAGGAATCCCACATAGAGCGAATGCCTACACTCAGACTAGAGAACTCTTGGAAACAGCTTCTCTCTACATTCAACATACACAACTCTTGGAAACTGCATCTCTCTAGACCAACATTACAGAACTCCCATAAATTGCGTCTCCTACACACAGCATACGGAAAACCAGCATTTAGCGAATCACTATGCCCAGGCTACCAAAATCTTAGAAACAGCTTCTCTCTACATTCAACATACGGAACTCCTGGATACTGTATGTCTCTACACTTAGGTTGTGCAACTCCCTTAAGCTGCGTCTCCTACACAGGGCATACGGAAAACACGGAAATAGCGCATGCCTAATTCCAGGCCACAGAACTCTTGGAAACAGCTTCTCTCTACATTCAACATACACAACTCTTGGAAACTGCATCTCTCTAGAGCAATGTTACAGAACTCCCATAAGCTGCGTCTCCTACACACAGCAGACAGAAAACCCGCATATAGCGAATGCCTAATTCCAGGCTACAGAAATCCAGTAAACAGCTTCTCCCTACACCCTGATACAGAACTTCGGTAAACTGTGTCTCTCTAATTCTAGGTTACAGAACTCCCATAAGCTGCGTCGGCTGCACTCAGGCTACAGGAATCCCATATAGAGCGTATGCCTACTCTCAGACTACAGAACTCTTGGAAACAGCTTCTCTCTACATTCAACATACACAACTCTTGGAAACTGCATCTCTCTAGAGCAATGTTACAGAACTCCCATAAGCTGCGTCTCCTACACACAGCAGACAGAAAACCCGCATATAGCGAATGCCTAATTCCAGGCTACAGAAATCCAGTAAACAGCTTCTCCCTACACCCTGATACAGAACTTCGGTAAACTGTGTCTCTCTAATTCTAGGTTACAGAACTCCCATATGCTGCGTCTGCTGCACTCTGGCTACAGGAATTCCATATACAGCGTATGCCTAGGCTCAGACTACAGAACTCTTGGACACAGCTTCTCTCTACATTCAACATACAGAACTACTGGAAACTGCATCTCTCTAGACCAATGTTACAGAACTCCCATAAGCTGTGTCTCCTACACACAGCAGTCAGAAAACCTGCATATACAAATGCCTAATTCAAGGCTACAGAAATCCAGTAAACAGCTTCTCTCTACACCCTGATACAGAACTTCGGTAAACTGTGTCTCTCTAATTCTAGGTTACAGAACTCCCATAAGCTGCATCTGCTGTACCCAGGCTACAGCAATTCCATATACAGTGTATGCCTACACTCACACTACAGAACTCTTGGACACAGCTTCATTCTACATTCAACATACAGAACTACTGGAAACTGCATCTCTCTAGACCAATGTTACAGAACTCCCATAAGTGTCTCCTACACACAGCAGACAGAAAACCCGCCTATAGTAAATGTCTTATTCCAGCCTCAGAAATCCAGTAAACAGCTGCTCTCTACAAGGATAGAGAACTCCGGTAAACTGCTTCTCCCTACATCCAGGTAGCAGAGCTCCCATAACCAGCGTCTCATACACTCAGAATACAGAAATCCCAGTTACTGTGTATGCCTCTTGCCAGGCTACAGAACTCTTGGAAACAGCTTATCTCTACATGCACATACAGAACTCTGGTAAACTGTGTCTCACTACATGCACGATACAGAACTCCGATAAGCTGCGTCTGATACACTCAGCATACAGAAAACCCACGTATAGCGAATACCTGCTCATAGGCTCCAGAATTCTTGGAAACAGCTTCTCTCCACATTCAACATACAAAACTTGGAAACTGCTTCAGAACTGTGGTAAGCTGCGTCTTCTACACACAGCATACAGTAAACCCACATATAGCGAATAACTATTCGAGGCTACCGAAATCTTAGAAACAGCTTCTCTCTACATTGCATACGGAACTCCTGGATACCATATGTCGCTACACTTAGGTTATGTAACTCCCATAAGCTGCGTCTCCTACACACAGCAGACAGAAAGCCCGCATATAGCGAATGCCTAATTCCAGGCTACAGAAATCCAGTAAACAGCTTCTCCCTACACCCTGATACAGAACTTCGGTAAACTGTGTCTCTCTAATTCTAGTTACAGAACTCCCATAAGCTGCGTCGGCTGCACTCAGGCTACAGGAATCCCATATAGAGCGTATGCCTACTCTCAGACTACAGAACTCTTGGGCACAGCTTCTCTCTACATTCAACATACACAACTCTTGGAAACTGCATCTCTCTAGACCAACGTTACAGAACTCCCATAAATTGCGTCTCCTACACACAGCATACGGAAAACCAGCATTTAGCGAATCACTATGCCCAGGCTACCAAAATCTTAGAAACAGCTTCTCTCTACATTCAACATACGGAACTCCTGGATACTGTATGTCTCTACACTTAGGTTGTGCAACTCCCTTAAGCTGCGTCTCCTACACAGAGCATACGCAAAACACGGAAATAGCGCATGCCTAATTCCAGGCCACAGAACTCTTGGAAACAGCTTCTCTCTACATTCAACATACACAACTCTTGGAAACTGCATCTCTCTAGACCAATGTTACAGAACTACCATAAGCTGCGTCTCCTACACACAGCAGACAGAAAACCCGCATATAGCGAATGCCTAATTCCAGGCTACAGAAATCCAGTAAACAGCTTCTCCCTACACCCTGATACAGAACTTCGGTAAACTGTGTCTCTCTAATTCTAGGTTACAGAACTCCCATAAGTTGCGTCGGCTGCACTCAGGCTACAGGAATCCCATATAGAGCGTATGCCTACTCTCAGACTACAGAACTCTTGGAAACAGCTTCTCTCTACATTCAACATACACAACTCTTGGAAACTGCATCTCTCTAGACCAATGTTACAGAACTACCATAAGCTGCGTCTCCTACACACAGCAGACAGAAAACCCGCATATAGCGAATGCCTAATTCCAGGCTACAGAAATCCAGTAAACAGCTTCTCCCTACACCCTGATACAGAACTTCGGTAAACTGTGTCTCTCTAATTCTAGGTTACAGAACTCCCATAAGCTGCATCGGCTGCACTCAGGCTACAGGAATCCCATATACAGCGTATGCCTACTCTCAGACTACAGAACTCTTGGGCACAGCTTCTCTCTCCATTCAACATACACAACTCTTGGAAACTGCATCTCTCTAGAGCAATGTTACAGAACTCCCATAAGCTGCGTCTCCTACACACAGCATCCACATTACCCTCATACAGCGAATACCTAATTCCAGGATACAGAACACCTCTAAACTGCTCCTCACCACACAAAGGATAGAGAACTCTTGGAAACTGCTTCTCTCTACATCCACGTAGCAGAGCTCCTGTAAGCTGCATCTCCTACACTCAGGATACAGAAATCCCATACATTGCGTATGCCTATTGCCAGGCTACAGAACTCTTGGAAACAGCTTCTCCCTACACCGTGATGCAAAACCTCAGTAAACTGTGTCTCTCTAATACTAGGTTACAGAACTCCCATAAGCTGCGTCTATTGCACTCAGCCTACAGGAATCCCACATAGAGCGAATGCCTACACTCAGACTAGAGAACTCTTGGAAACAGCTTCTCTCTACATTCAACATACACAACTCTTGGAAACTGCATCTCTCTAGACCAACGTTACAGAACTCCCATAAATTGCGTCTCCTACACACAGCATATGGAAAATCACCATTTAGCGAATCACTATGCCCAGGCTACCAAAATCTTAGAAACAGCTTCTCTCTACATTCAACATACGGAACTCCTGGATACTGTATGTCTCTACACTTAGGTTGTGCAACTCCCTTAAGCTGCGTCTCCTACACAGAGCATACGCAAAACACGGAAATAGCGCATGCCTAATGCCAGGCCACAGAACTCTTGGAAACAGCTTCTCTCTACATTCAACATACACAACTCTTGGAAACTGCATCTCTCTAGACCAATGTTACAGAACTACCATAAGCTGCGTCTCCTACACACAGCAGACAGAAAACCCGCATATAGCGAATGCCTAATTCCAGGCTACAGAAATCCAGTAAACAGCTTCTCCCTACACCCTGATACAGAACTTCGGTAAACTGTGTCTCTCTAATTCTAGGTTACAGAACTCCCATAAGCTGCGTCGGCTGCACTCAGGCTACAGGAATCCCATATAGAGCGTATGCCTACTCTCAGACTACAGAACTCTTGGAAACAGCTTCTCTCTACATTCAACATACACAACTCTTGGAAACTGCATCTCTCTAGAGCAATGTTACAGAACTCCCATAAGCTGCGTCTCCTACACACAGCAGACAGAAAACCCGCATATAGCGAATGCCTAATTCCAGGCTACAGAAATCCAGTAAACAGCTTCTCCCTACACCCTGATACAGAACTTCGGTAAACTGTGTCTCTCTAATTCTAGGTTACAGAACTCCCATATGCTGCGTCTGCTGCACTCTGGCTACAGGAATTCCATATACAGCGTATGCCTAGGCTCAGACTACAGAACTCTTGGACACAGCTTCTCTCTACATTCAACATACAGAACTACTGGAAACTGCATCTCTCTAGACCAATGTTACAGAACTCCCATAAGCTGTGTCTCCTACACACAGCAGTCAGAAAACCTGCATATACAAATGCCTAATTCAAGGCTACAGAAATCCAGTAAACAGCTTCTCTCTACACCCTGATACAGAACTTCGGTAAACTGTGTCTCTCTAATTCTAGGTTACAGAACTCCCATAAGCTGCATCTGCTGTACCCAGGCTACAGCAATTCCATATACAGTGTATGCCTACACTCACACTACAGAACTCTTGGACACAGCTTCATTCTACATTCAACATACAGAACTACTGGAAACTGCATCTCTCTAGACCAATGTTACAGAACTCCCATAAGTGTCTCCTACACACAGCAGACAGAAAACCCGCCTATAGTAAATGTCTTATTCCAGCCTCAGAAATCCAGTAAACAGCTGCTCTCTACAAGGATAGAGAACTCCGGTAAACTGCTTCTCCCTACATCCAGGTAGCAGAGCTCCCATAACCAGCGTCTCATACACTCAGAATACAGAAATCCCAGTTACTGTGTATGCCTCTTGCCAGGCTACAGAACTCTTGGAAACAGCTTATCTCTACATGCACATACAGAACTCTGGTAAACTGTGTCTCACTACATGCACGATACAGAACTCCGATAAGCTGCGTCTGATACACTCAGCATACAGAAAACCCACGTATAGCGAATACCTGCTCATAGGCTCCAGAATTCTTGGAAACAGCTTCTCTCCACATTCAACATACAAAACTTGGAAACTGCTTCAGAACTGTGGTAAGCTGCGTCTTCTACACACAGCATACAGTAAACCCACATATAGCGAATAACTATTCGAGGCTACCGAAATCTTAGAAACAGCTTCTCTCTACATTGCATACGGAACTCCTGGATACCATATGTCGCTACACTTAGGTTATGTAACTCCCATAAGCTGCGTCTCCTACACACAGCAGACAGAAAGCCCGCATATAGCGAATGCCTAATTCCAGGCTACAGAAATCCAGTAAACAGCTTCTCCCTACACCCTGATACAGAACTTCGGTAAACTGTGTCTCTCTAATTCTAGTTACAGAACTCCCATAAGCTGCGTCGGCTGCACTCAGGCTACAGGAATCCCATATAGAGCGTATGCCTACTCTCAGACTACAGAATTCTTGGAAACAGCTTCTCTCTACATTCAACATACACAACTCTTGGAAACTGCATCTCTCTAGAGCAATGTTACAGAACTCCCATAAGCTGCGTCTCCTACACACAGCAGACAGAAAACCCGCATATAGCGAATGCCTAATTCCAGGCTACAGAAATCCAGTAAACAGCTTCTCCCTACACCCTGATACAGAACTTCGGTAAACTGTGTCTCTCTAATTTAGGTTACAGAACTCCCATAAGTTGCGTCGGCTGCACTCAGGCTACAGGAATCCCATATAGAGCGTATGCCTACTCTCAGACTACAGAACTCTTGGAAACAGCTTCTCTCTACATTCAACATACACAACTCTTGGAAACTGCATCTCTCTAGACCAATGTTACAGAACTACCATAAGCTGCGTCTCCTACACACAGCAGACAGAAAACCCGCATATAGCGAATGCCTAATTCCAGGCTACAGAAATCCAGTAAACAGCTTCTCCCTACACCCTGATACAGAACTTCGGTAAACTGTGTCTCTCTAATTCTAGGTTACAGAACTCCCATAAGCTGCGTCGGCTGCACTCAGGCTACAGGAATCCCATATACAGCGTATGCCTACTCTCAGACTACAGAACTCTTGGGCACAGCTTCTCTCTCCATTCAACATACACAACTCTTGGAAACTGCATCTCTCTAGAGCAATGTTACAGAACTCCCATAAGCTGCGTCTCCTACACACAGCATCCACATTACCCTCATACAGCGAATACCTAATTCCAGGATACAGAACTCCTCTAAACTGCTCCTCACCACACAAAGGATAGAGAACTCTTGGAAACTGCTTCTCTCTACATCCACGTAGCAGAGCTCCTGTAAGCTGCATCTCCTACACTCAGGATACAGAAATCCCATACATTGCGTATGCCTATTGCCAGGCTACAGAACTCTTGGAAACAGCTTCTCCCTACACCGTGATGCAAAACCTCAGTAAACTGTGTCTCTCTAATACTAGGTTACAGAACTCCCATAAGCTGCGTCTATTGCACTCAGCCTACAGGAATCCCACATAGAGCGAATGCCTACACTCAGACTAGAGAACTCTTGGAAACAGCTTCTCTCTACATTCAACATACACAACTCTTGGAAACTGCATCTCTCTAGACCAACGTTACAGAACTCCCATAAATTGCGTCTCCTACACACAGCATACGGAAAACCAGCATTTAGCGAATCACTATGCCCAGGCTACCAAAATCTTAGAAACAGCTTCTCTCTACATTCAACATACGGAACTCCTGGATACTGTATGTCTCTACACTTAGGTTGTGCAACTCCCTTAAGCTGCGTCTCCTACACAGAGCATACGCAAAACACGGAAATAGCGCATGCCTAATTCCAGGCCACAGAACTCTTGGAAACAGCTTCTCTCTACATTCAACATACACAACTCTTGGAAACTGCATCTCTCTAGACCAATGTTACAGAACTACCATAAGCTGCGTCTCCTACACACAGCAGACAGAAAACCCGCATATAGCGAATGCCTAATTCCAGGCTACAGAAATCCAGTAAACAGCTTCTCCCTACACCCTGATACAGAACTTCGGTAAACTGTGTCTCTCTAATTCTAGGTTACAGAACTCCCATAAGTTGCGTCGGCTGCACTCAGGCTACAGGAATCCCATATAGAGCGTATGCCTACTCTCAGACTACAGAACTCTTGGAAACAGCTTCTCTCTACATTCAACATACACAACTCTTGGAAACTGCATCTCTCTAGACCAATGTTACAGAACTACCATAAGCTGCGTCTCCTACACACAGCAGACAGAAAACCCGCATATAGCGAATGCCTAATTCCAGGCTACAGAAATCCAGTAAACAGCTTCTCCCTACACCCTGATACAGAACTTCGGTAAACTGTGTCTCTCTAATTCTAGGTTACAGAACTCCCATAAGCTGCATCGGCTGCACTCAGGCTACAGGAATCCCATATACAGCGTATGCCTACTCTCAGACTACAGAACTCTTGGGCACAGCTTCTCTCTCCATTCAACATACACAACTCTTGGAAACTGCATCTCTCTAGAGCAATGTTACAGAACTCCCATAAGCTGCGTCTCCTACACACAGCATCCACATTACCCTCATACAGCGAATACCTAATTCCAGGATACAGAACACCTCTAAACTGCTCCTCACCACACAAAGGATAGAGAACTCTTGGAAACTGCTTCTCTCTACATCCACGTAGCAGAGCTCCTGTAAGCTGCATCTCCTACACTCAGGATACAGAAATCCCATACATTGCGTATGCCTATTGCCAGGCTACAGAACTCTTGGAAACAGCTTCTCCCTACACCGTGATGCAAAACCTCAGTAAACTGTGTCTCTCTAATACTAGGTTACAGAACTCCCATAAGCTGCGTCTATTGCACTCAGCCTACAGGAATCCCACATAGAGCGAATGCCTACACTCAGACTAGAGAACTCTTGGAAACAGCTTCTCTCTACATTCAACATACACAACTCTTGGAAACTGCATCTCTCTAGACCAACGTTACAGAACTCCCATAAATTGCGTCTCCTACACACAGCATATGGAAAATCACCATTTAGCGAATCACTATGCCCAGGCTACCAAAATCTTAGAAACAGCTTCTCTCTACATTCAACATACGGAACTCCTGGATACTGTATGTCTCTACACTTAGGTTGTGCAACTCCCTTAAGCTGCGTCTCCTACACAGAGCATACGCAAAACACGGAAATAGCGCATGCCTAATGCCAGGCCACAGAACTCTTGGAAACAGCTTCTCTCTACATTCAACATACACAACTCTTGGAAACTGCATCTCTCTAGACCAATGTTACAGAACTACCATAAGCTGCGTCTCCTACACACAGCAGACAGAAAACCCGCATATAGCGAATGCCTAATTCCAGGCTACAGAAATCCAGTAAACAGCTTCTCCCTACACCCTGATACAGAACTTCGGTAAACTGTGTCTCTCTAATTCTAGGTTACAGAACTCCCATAAGCTGCGTCGGCTGCACTCAGGCTACAGGAATCCCATATAGAGCGTATGCCTACTCTCAGACTACAGAACTCTTGGAAACAGCTTCTCTCTACATTCAACATACACAACTCTTGGAAACTGCATCTCTCTAGAGCAATGTTACAGAACTCCCATAAGCTGCGTCTCCTACACACAGCAGACAGAAAACCCGCATATAGCGAATGCCTAATTCCAGGCTACAGAAATCCAGTAAACAGCTTCTCCCTACACCCTGATACAGAACTTCGGTAAACTGTGTCTCTCTAATTCTAGGTTACAGAACTCCCATAAGCTGCGTCGGCTGCACTCAGGCTACAGGAATCCCATATAGAGCGTATGCCTACTCTCAGACTACAGAACTCTTGGACACAGCTTCTCTCTACATTCAACATACAGAACTACTGGAAACTGCATCTCTCTAGACCAATGTTACAGAACTCCCATAAGCTGCGTCTCCTACACACAGCAGACAGAAAACCCGCCTATAGCAAATGTCTTATTCCAGCCTCAGAAATCCAGTAAACAGCTGCTCTCTACAAGGATAGAGAACTCCGGTAAACTGCTTCTCCCTACATCCAGGTAGCAGAGCTCCCATAACCAGCGTCTCATACACTCAGAATACAGAAATCCCAGTTACTGTGTATGCCTCTTGCCAGGCTACAGAACTCTTGGAAACAGCTTATCTCTACATGCACATACAGAACTCTGGTAAACTGTGTCTCACTACATGCACGATACAGAACTCCGATAAGCTGCGTCTGATACACTCAGCATACAGAAAACCCACGTATAGCGAATACCTGCTCATAGGCTCCAGAATTCTTGGAAACAGCTTCTCTCCACATTCAACATACAAAACTTGGAAACTGCTTCAGAACTGTGGTAAGCTGCGTCTTCTACACACAGCATACAGTAAACCCACATATAGCGAATAACTATTCGAGGCTACCGAAATCTTAGAAACAGCTTCTCTCTACATTGCATACGGAACTCCTGGATACCATATGTCGCTACACTTAGGTTATGTAACTCCCGTAAGCTGTGTCTCCTACACACAGCAGACAGAAAGCCCGCATATAGCGAATGCCTAATTCCAGGCTACAGAAATCCAGTAAACAGCTTCTCCCTACATCCTGATACAGAACTTCGGTAAACTGTGTCTCTCTAATTCTAGTTACAGAACTCCCATAAGCTGCGTCGGCTGCACTCAGGCTACAGGAATCCCATATAGAGCGTATGCCTACTCTCAGACTACAGAACTCTTGGGCACAGCTTCTCTCTCCATTCAACATACAGAACTACTGGAAACTGCATCTCTCTACACTTAGGTTACAGAACTCCCGAAAGCTGCATCTGCTACACTCAGCATCCAGAATACCCTCATACAGCGAATACCTAATTCCAGGATACAGAACTCCTCTAAACAGCTCTTCACCACACAAAGTATACAGAACTCTTGGAAACTGCTTCTCTCTACATCCACGTAGCAGAGCTCCTGTAAGCTGCATCTCCTACACTCAGGATACAGAAATCCCATACATTGCGTATGCCTATTGCCAGGCTACAGAACTCTTGGAAACAGCTTCTCCCTACACCGTGATGCAAAACCTCAGTAAACTGTGTCTCTCTAATACTAGGTTACAGAACTCCCATAAGCTGCGTCTATTGCACTCAGCCTACAGGAATCCCACATAGAGCGAATGCCTACACTCAGACTAGAGAACTCTTGGAAACAGCTTCTCTCTACATTCAACATACACAACTCTTGGAAACTGCATCTCTCTAGACCAACATTACAGAACTCCCATAAATTGCGTCTCCTACACACAGCATACGGAAAACCAGCATTTAGCGAATCACTATGCCCAGGCTACCAAAATCTTAGAAACAGCTTCTCTCTACATTCAACATACGGAACTCCTGGATACTGTATGTCTCTACACTTAGGTTGTGCAACTCCCTTAAGCTGCGTCTCCTACACAGGGCATACGGAAAACACGGAAATAGCGCATGCCTAATTCCAGGCCACAGAACTCTTGGAAACAGCTTCTCTCTACATTCAACATACACAACTCTTGGAAACTGCATCTCTCTAGAGCAATGTTACAGAACTCCCATAAGCTGTGTCTCCTACACACAGCAGACAGAAAACCCGCATATAGCGAATGCCTAATTCCAGGCTACAGAAATCCAGTAAACAGCTTCTCCCTACACCCTGATACAGAACTTCGGTAAACTGTGTCTCTCTAATTCTAGGTTACAGAACTCCCATAAGCTGCGTCGGCTGCACTCAGGCTACAGGAATCCCATATAGAGCGTATGCCTACTCTCAGACTACAGAACTCTTGGAAACAGCTTCTCTCTACATTCAACATACACAACTCTTGGAAACTGCATCTCTCTAGAGCAATGTTACAGAACTCCCATAAGCTGCGTCTCCTACACACAGCAGACAGAAAACCCGCATATAGCGAATGCCTAATTCCAGGCTACAGAAATCCAGTAAACAGCTTCTCCCTACACCCTGATACAGAACTTCGGTAAACTGTGTCTCTCTAATTCTAGGTTACAGAACTCCCATATGCTGCGTCTGCTGCACTCTGGCTACAGGAATTCCATATACAGCGTATGCCTAGGCTCAGACTACAGAACTCTTGGACACAGCTTCTCTCTACATTCAACATACAGAACTACTGGAAACTGCATCTCTCTAGACCAATGTTACAGAACTCCCATAAGCTGTGTCTCCTACACACAGCAGTCAGAAAACCTGCATATACAAATGCCTAATTCAAGGCTACAGAAATCCAGTAAACAGCTTCTCTCTACACCCTGATACAGAACTTCGGTAAACTGTGTCTCTCTAATTCTAGGTTACAGAACTCCCATAAGCTGCATCTGCTGTACCCAGGCTACAGCAATTCCATATACAGTGTATGCCTACACTCACACTACAGAACTCTTGGACACAGCTTCATTCTACATTCAACATACAGAACTACTGGAAACTGCATCTCTCTAGACCAATGTTACAGAACTCCCATAAGTGTCTCCTACACACAGCAGACAGAAAACCCGCCTATAGTAAATGTCTTATTCCAGCCTCAGAAATCCAGTAAACAGCTGCTCTCTACAAGGATAGAGAACTCCGGTAAACTGCTTCTCCCTACATCCAGGTAGCAGAGCTCCCATAACCAGCGTCTCATACACTCAGAATACAGAAATCCCAGTTACTGTGTATGCCTCTTGCCAGGCTACAGAACTCTTGGAAACAGCTTATCTCTACATGCACATACAGAACTCTGGTAAACTGTGTCTCACTACATGCACGATACAGAACTCCGATAAGCTGCGTCTGATACACTCAGCATACAGAAAACCCACGTATAGCGAATACCTGCTCATAGGCTCCAGAATTCTTGGAAACAGCTTCTCTCCACATTCAACATACAAAACTTGGAAACTGCTTCAGAACTGTGGTAAGCTGCGTCTTCTACACACAGCATACAGTAAACCCACATATAGCGAATAACTATTCGAGGCTACCGAAATCTTAGAAACAGCTTCTCTCTACATTGCATACGGAACTCCTGGATACCATATGTCGCTACACTTAGGTTATGTAACTCCCATAAGCTGCGTCTCCTACACACAGCAGACAGAAAGCCCGCATATAGCGAATGCCTAATTCCAGGCTACAGAAATCCAGTAAACAGCTTCTCCCTACACCCTGATACAGAACTTCGGTAAACTGTGTCTCTCTAATTCTAGTTACAGAACTCCCATAAGCTGCGTCGGCTGCACTCAGGCTACAGGAATCCCATATAGAGCGTATGCCTACTCTCAGACTACAGAATTCTTGGAAACAGCTTCTCTCTACATTCAACATACACAACTCTTGGAAACTGCATCTCTCTAGAGCAATGTTACAGAACTCCCATAAGCTGCGTCTCCTACACACAGCAGACAGAAAACCCGCATATAGCGAATGCCTAATTCCAGGCTACAGAAATCCAGTAAACAGCTTCTCCCTACACCCTGATACAGAACTTCGGTAAACTGTGTCTCTCTAATTTAGGTTACAGAACTCCCATAAGTTGCGTCGGCTGCACTCAGGCTACAGGAATCCCATATAGAGCGTATGCCTACTCTCAGACTACAGAACTCTTGGAAACAGCTTCTCTCTACATTCAACATACACAACTCTTGGAAACTGCATCTCTCTAGACCAATGTTACAGAACTACCATAAGCTGCGTCTCCTACACACAGCAGACAGAAAACCCGCATATAGCGAATGCCTAATTCCAGGCTACAGAAATCCAGTAAACAGCTTCTCCCTACACCCTGATACAGAACTTCGGTAAACTGTGTCTCTCTAATTCTAGGTTACAGAACTCCCATAAGCTGCGTCGGCTGCACTCAGGCTACAGGAATCCCATATACAGCGTATGCCTACTCTCAGACTACAGAACTCTTGGGCACAGCTTCTCTCTCCATTCAACATACACAACTCTTGGAAACTGCATCTCTCTAGAGCAATGTTACAGAACTCCCATAAGCTGCGTCTCCTACACACAGCATCCACATTACCCTCATACAGCGAATACCTAATTCCAGGATACAGAACTCCTCTAAACTGCTCCTCACCACACAAAGGATAGAGAACTCTTGGAAACTGCTTCTCTCTACATCCACGTAGCAGAGCTCCTGTAAGCTGCATCTCCTACACTCAGGATACAGAAATCCCATACATTGCGTATGCCTATTGCCAGGCTACAGAACTCTTGGAAACAGCTTCTCCCTACACCGTGATGCAAAACCTCAGTAAACTGTGTCTCTCTAATACTAGGTTACAGAACTCCCATAAGCTGCGTCTATTGCACTCAGCCTACAGGAATCCCACATAGAGCGAATGCCTACACTCAGACTAGAGAACTCTTGGAAACAGCTTCTCTCTACATTCAACATACACAACTCTTGGAAACTGCATCTCTCTAGACCAACGTTACAGAACTCCCATAAATTGCGTCTCCTACACACAGCATACGGAAAACCAGCATTTAGCGAATCACTATGCCCAGGCTACCAAAATCTTAGAAACAGCTTCTCTCTACATTCAACATACGGAACTCCTGGATACTGTATGTCTCTACACTTAGGTTGTGCAACTCCCTTAAGCTGCGTCTCCTACACAGAGCATACGCAAAACACGGAAATAGCGCATGCCTAATTCCAGGCCACAGAACTCTTGGAAACAGCTTCTCTCTACATTCAACATACACAACTCTTGGAAACTGCATCTCTCTAGACCAATGTTACAGAACTACCATAAGCTGCGTCTCCTACACACAGCAGACAGAAAACCCGCATATAGCGAATGCCTAATTCCAGGCTACAGAAATCCAGTAAACAGCTTCTCCCTACACCCTGATACAGAACTTCGGTAAACTGTGTCTCTCTAATTCTAGGTTACAGAACTCCCATAAGTTGCGTCGGCTGCACTCAGGCTACAGGAATCCCATATAGAGCGTATGCCTACTCTCAGACTACAGAACTCTTGGAAACAGCTTCTCTCTACATTCAACATACACAACTCTTGGAAACTGCATCTCTCTAGACCAATGTTACAGAACTACCATAAGCTGCGTCTCCTACACACAGCAGACAGAAAACCCGCATATAGCGAATGCCTAATTCCAGGCTACAGAAATCCAGTAAACAGCTTCTCCCTACACCCTGATACAGAACTTCGGTAAACTGTGTCTCTCTAATTCTAGGTTACAGAACTCCCATAAGCTGCATCGGCTGCACTCAGGCTACAGGAATCCCATATACAGCGTATGCCTACTCTCAGACTACAGAACTCTTGGGCACAGCTTCTCTCTCCATTCAACATACACAACTCTTGGAAACTGCATCTCTCTAGAGCAATGTTACAGAACTCCCATAAGCTGCGTCTCCTACACACAGCATCCACATTACCCTCATACAGCGAATACCTAATTCCAGGATACAGAACACCTCTAAACTGCTCCTCACCACACAAAGGATAGAGAACTCTTGGAAACTGCTTCTCTCTACATCCACGTAGCAGAGCTCCTGTAAGCTGCATCTCCTACACTCAGGATACAGAAATCCCATACATTGCGTATGCCTATTGCCAGGCTACAGAACTCTTGGAAACAGCTTCTCCCTACACCGTGATGCAAAACCTCAGTAAACTGTGTCTCTCTAATACTAGGTTACAGAACTCCCATAAGCTGCGTCTATTGCACTCAGCCTACAGGAATCCCACATAGAGCGAATGCCTACACTCAGACTAGAGAACTCTTGGAAACAGCTTCTCTCTACATTCAACATACACAACTCTTGGAAACTGCATCTCTCTAGACCAACGTTACAGAACTCCCATAAATTGCGTCTCCTACACACAGCATATGGAAAATCACCATTTAGCGAATCACTATGCCCAGGCTACCAAAATCTTAGAAACAGCTTCTCTCTACATTCAACATACGGAACTCCTGGATACTGTATGTCTCTACACTTAGGTTGTGCAACTCCCTTAAGCTGCGTCTCCTACACAGAGCATACGCAAAACACGGAAATAGCGCATGCCTAATGCCAGGCCACAGAACTCTTGGAAACAGCTTCTCTCTACATTCAACATACACAACTCTTGGAAACTGCATCTCTCTAGACCAATGTTACAGAACTACCATAAGCTGCGTCTCCTACACACAGCAGACAGAAAACCCGCATATAGCGAATGCCTAATTCCAGGCTACAGAAATCCAGTAAACAGCTTCTCCCTACACCCTGATACAGAACTTCGGTAAACTGTGTCTCTCTAATTCTAGGTTACAGAACTCCCATAAGCTGCGTCGGCTGCACTCAGGCTACAGGAATCCCATATAGAGCGTATGCCTACTCTCAGACTACAGAACTCTTGGAAACAGCTTCTCTCTACATTCAACATACACAACTCTTGGAAACTGCATCTCTCTAGAGCAATGTTACAGAACTCCCATAAGCTGCGTCTCCTACACACAGCAGACAGAAAACCCGCATATAGCGAATGCCTAATTCCAGGCTACAGAAATCCAGTAAACAGCTTCTCCCTACACCCTGATACAGAACTTCGGTAAACTGTGTCTCTCTAATTCTAGGTTACAGAACTCCCATAAGCTGCGTCGGCTGCACTCAGGCTACAGGAATCCCATATAGAGCGTATGCCTACTCTCAGACTACAGAACTCTTGGGCACAGCTTCTCTCTCCATTCAACATACAGAACTACTGGAAACTGCATCTCTCTACACTTAGGTTAGAGAACTCCCGAAAGCTGCATCTGCTACACTCAGCATCCAGAATACCCTCATACAGCGAATACCTAATTCCAGGATACAGAACTCCTCTAAACAGCTCCTCACCACACAAAGGATAGAGAACTCTTGGAAACTGCTTCTCTCTACATCCACGTAGCAGAGCTCCTGTAAGCTGCATCTCCTACACTCAGGATACAGAAATCCCATACATTGCGTATGCCTATTGCCAGGCTACAGAACTCTTGGAAACAGCTTCTCCCTACACCGTGATGCAAAACCTCAGTAAACTGTGTCTCTCTAATACTAGGTTACAGAACTCCCATAAGCTGCGTCTATTGCACTCAGCCTACAGGAATCCCACATAGAGCGAATGCCTACACTCAGACTAGAGAACTCTTGGAAACAGCTTCTCTCTACATTCAACATACACAACTCTTGGAAACTGCATCTCTCTAGACCAACGTTACAGAACTCCCATAAATTGCATCTCCTACACACAGCATATGGAAAACCAGCATTTAGTGAATCACTATGCCCAGGCTACCAAAATCTTAGAAACAGCTTCTCTCTACATTCAACATACGGAACTCCTGGATACTGTATGTCTCTACACTTAGGTTGTGCAACTCCCTTAAGCTGCGTCTCCTACACAGAGCATACGCAAAACACGGAAATAGCGCATGCCTAATTCCAGGCCACAGAACTCTTGGAAACAGCTTCTCTCTACATTCAACATACACAACTCTTGGAAACTGCATCTCTCTAAAGCAATGTTACAGAACTCCCATAAGCTGCGTCTCCTACACACAGCAGACAGAAAACCCGCATATAGCGAATGCCTAATTCCAGGCTACAGAAATCCAGTAAACAGCTTCTCCCTACACCCTGATACAGAACTTCGGTAAACTGTGTCTCTCTAATTCTAGGTTACAGAACTCCCATAAGCTGCGTCGGCTGCACTCAGGCTACAGGAATCCCATATAGAGCGTATGCCTACTCTCAGACTACAGAACTCTTGGAAACAGCTTCTCTCTACATTCAACATACACAACTCTTGGAAACTGCATCTCTCTAGAGCAATGTTACAGAACTCCCATAAGCTGCGTCTCCTACACACAGCAGACAGAAAACCCGCATATAGCGAATGCCTAATTCCAGGCTACAGAAATCCAGTAAACAGCTTCTCCCTACACCCTGATACAGAACTTCGGTAAACTGTGTCTCTCTAATTCTAGGTTACAGAACTCCCATAAGCTGCATCGGCTGCACTCAGGCTACAGGAATCCCATATAGAGCGTATGCCTACTCTCAGACTACAGAACTCTTGGAAACAGCTTCTCTCTACATTCAACATACAGAACTACTGGAAACTGCATCTCTCTATACTTAGGTTACAGAACTCCCATAAGCTGCATCTGCTACACTCCGCATCCAGAATACCCTCATACAGCGAATACCTAATTCCAGGATACAGAACTCCTCTAAACAGCTCCTCACCACACAAAGGATAGAGAACTCTTGGAAACTGCTTCTCTCTACATCCACGTAGCAGAGCTCCTGTAAGCTGCATCTCCTACACTCAGGATACAGAAATCCCATACATTGCATATGCCTATTGCCAGGCTACAGAACTCTTGGAAACAGCTTCTCCCTACACCGTGATGCAAAACCTCAGTAAACTGTGTCTCTCTAATACTAGGTTACAGAACTCCCATAAGCTGCGTCTATTGCACTCAGCCTACAGGAATCCCACATAGAGCGAATGCCTACACTCAGACTAGAGAACTCTTGGAAACAGCTTCTCTCTACATTCAACATACACAACTCTTGGAAACTGCATCTCTCTAGACCAACGTTACAGAACTCCCATAAATTGCATCTCCTACACACAGCATATGGAAAACCAGCATTTAGCGAATCACTATGCCCAGGCTACCAAAATCTTAGAAACAGCTTCTCTCTACATTCAACATACGGAACTCCTGGATACTGTATGTCTCTACACTTAGGTTGTGCAACTCCCTTAAGCTGCGTCTCCTACACAGAGCATACGAAAAACACGGAAATAGCGCATGCCTAATGCCAGGCCACAGAACTCTTGGAAACACCTTCTCTCTACATTCAACATACACAACTCTTGGAAACTGCATCTCTCTAGACCAATGTTACAGAACTACCATAAGCTGCGTCTCCTACACACAGCAGACAGAAAACCCGCATATAGCGAATGCCTAATTCCAGGCTACAGAAATCCAGTAAACAGCTTCTCCCTACACCCTGATACAGAACTTCGGTAAACTGTGTCTCTCTAATTCTAGGTTACAGAACTCCCATAAGCTGCGTCGGCTGCACTCAGGCTACAGGAATCCCATATAGAGCGTATGCCTACTCTCAGACTACAGAACTCTTGGAAACAGCTTCTCTCTCCATTCAACATACACAACTCTTGGAAACTGCATCTCTCTAGAGCAATGTTACAGAACTACCATAAGCTGCGTCTCCTACACACAGCAGACAGAAAACCCGCATATAGCGAATGCCTAATTCCAGGCTACAGAAATCCAGTAAACAGCTTCTCCCTACACCCTGATACAGAACTTCGGTAAACTGTGTCTCTCTAATTCTAGGTTACAGAACTCCCATAAGCTGCGTCGGCTGCACTCAGGCTACAGGAATCCCATATAGAGCGTATGCCTACTCTCAGACTACAGAACTCTTGGAAACAGCTTCTCTCTACATTCAACATACACAACTCTTGGAAACTGCATCTCTCTAGAGCAATGTTACAGAACTCCCATAAGCTGCGTCTCCTACACACAGCAGACAGAAAACCCGCATATAGCGAATGCCTAATTCCAGGCTACAGAAATCCAGTAAACAGCTTCTCCCTACACCCTGATACAGAACTTCGGTAAACTGTGTCTCTCTAATTCTAGGTTACAGAACTCCCATAAGCTGCATCGGCTGCACTCAGGCTACAGGAATCCCATATAGAGCGTATGCCTACTCTCAGACTACAGAACTCTTGGAAACAGCTTCTCTCTACATTCAACATACAGAACTACTGGAAACTGCATATCTCTATACTTAGGTTACAGAACTCCCATAAGCTGCATCTGCTACACTCAGCATCCAGAATACCCTCATACAGCGAATACCTAATTCCAGGATACAGAACTCCTCTAAACAGCTCCTCACCACACAAAGGATAGAGAACTCTTGGAAACTGCTTCTCTCTACATCCACGTAGCAGAGCTCCTGTAAGCTGCATCTCCTACACTCAGGATACAGAAATCCCATACATTGCGTATGCCTATTGCCAGGCTACAGAACTCTTGGAAACAGCTTCTCCCTACACCGTGATGCAAAACCTCAGTAAACTGTGTCTCTCTAATACTAGGTTACAGAACTCCCATAAGCTGCGTCTATTGCACTCAGCCTACAGGAATCCCACATAGAGCGAATGCCTACACTCAGACTAGAGAACTCTTGGAAACAGCTTCTCTCTACATTCAACATACACAACTCTTGGAAACTGCATCTCTCTAGACCAACGTTACAGAACTCCCATAAATTGCATCTCCTACACACAGCATATGGAAAACCAGCATTTAGCGAATCACTATGCCCAGGCTACCAAAATCTTAGAAACAGCTTCTCTCTACATTCAACATACGGAACTCCTGGATACTGTATGTCTCTACACTTAGGTTGTGCAACTCCCTTAAGCTGCGTCTCCTACACAGAGCATACGCAAAACACGGAAATAGCGCATGCCTAATTCCAGGCCACAGAACTCTTGGAAACAGCTTCTCTCTACATTCAACATACACAACTCTTGGAAACTGCATCTCTCTAGACCAATGTTACAGAACTACCATAAGCTGCGTCTCCTACACACAGCAGACAGAAAACCCGCATATAGCGAATGCCTAATTCCAGGCTACAGAAATCCAGTAAACAGCTTCTCCCTACACCCTGATACAGAACTTCGGTAAACTGTGTCTCTCTAATTCTAGGTTACAGAACTCCCATAAGCTGCGTCGGCTGCACTCAGGCTACAGGAATCCCATATAGAGCGTATGCCTACTCTCAGACTACAGAACTCTTGGAAACAGCTTCTCTCTACATTCAACATACACAACTCTTGGAAACTGCATCTCTCTAGAGCAATGTTACAGAACTCCCATAAGCTGCGTCTCCTACACACAGCAGACAGAAAACCCGCATATAGCGAATGCCTAATTCCAGGCTACAGAAATCCAGTAAACAGCTTCTCCCTACACCCTGATACAGAACTTCGGTAAACTGTGTCTCTCTAATTCTAGGTTACAGAACTCCCATAAGCTGCATCGGCTGCACTCAGGCTACAGGAATCCCATATAGAGCGTATGCCTACTCTCAGACTACAGAACTCTTGGAAACAGCTTCTCTCTACATTCAACATACAGAACTACTGGAAACTGCATCTCTCTATACTTAGGTTACAGAACTCCCATAAGCTGCATCTGCTACACTCAGCATCCAGAATACCCTCATACAGCGAATACCTAATTCCAGGATACAGAACTCCTCTAAACAGCTCCTCACCACACAAAGGATAGAGAACTCTTGGAAACTGCTTCTCTCTACATCCACGTAGCAGAGCTCCTGTAAGCTGCATCTCCTACACTCAGGATACAGAAATCCCATACATTGCGTATGCCTATTGCCAGGCTACAGAACTCTTGGAAACAGCTTCTCCCTACACCGTGATGCAAAACCTCAGTAAACTGTGTCTCTCTAATACTAGGTTACAGAACTCCCATAAGCTGCGTCTATTGCACTCAGCCTACAGGAATCCCACATAGAGCGAATGCCTACACTCAGACTAGAGAACTCTTGGAAACAGCTTCTCTCTACATTCAACATACACAACTCTTGGAAACTGCATCTCTCTAGACCAACGTTACAGAACTCCCATAAATTGCATCTCCTACACACAGCATATGGAAAACCAGCATTTAGCGAATCACTATGCCCAGGCTACCAAAATCTTAGAAACAGCTTCTCTCTACATTCAACATACGGAACTCCTGGATACTGTATGTCTCTACACTTAGGTTGTGCAACTCCCTTAAGCTGCGTCTCCTACACAGAGCATACGCAAAACACGGAAATAGCGCATGCCTAATGCCAGGCCACAGAACTCTTGGAAACACCTTCTCTCTACATTCAACATACACAACTCTTGGAAACTGCATCTCTCTAGACCAATGTTACAGAACTACCATAAGCTGCGTCTCCTACACACAGCAGACAGAAAACCCGCATATAGCGAATGCCTAATTCCAGGCTACAGAAATCCAGTAAACAGCTTCTCCCTACACCCTGATACAGAACTTCGGTAAACTGTGTCTCTCTAATTCTAGGTTACAGAACTCCCATAAGCTGCGTCGGCTGCACTCAGGCTACAGGAATCCCATATAGAGCGTATGCCTACTCTCAGACTACAGAACTCTTGGAAACAGCTTCTCTCTACATTCAACATACACAACTCTTGGAAACTGCATCTCTCTAGAGCAATGTTACAGAACTCCCATAAGCTGCGTCTCCTACACACAGCAGACAGAAAACCCGCATATAGCGAATTCCTAATTCCAGGCTACAGAAATCCAGTAAACAGCTTCTCCCTACACCCTGATACAGAACTTCGGTAAACTGTGTCTCTCTAATTCTAGGTTACAGAACTCCCATAAGCTGCATCGGCTGCACTCAGGCTACAGGAATCCCATATAGAGCGTATGCCTACTCTCAGACTGCAGAACTCTTGGAAACAGCTTCTCTCTACATTCAACATACAGAACTACTGGAAACTGCATCTCTCTATACTTAGGTTACAGAACTCCCATAAGCTGCATCTGCTACACTCAGCATCCAGAATACCCTCATACAGCGAATACCTAATTCCAGGATACAGAACTCCTCTAAACAGCTCCTCACCACACAAAGGATAGAGAACTCTTGGAAACTGCTTCTCTCTACATCCACGTAGCAGAGCTCCTGTAAGCTGCATCTCCTACACTCAGGATACAGAAATCCCATACATTGCGTATGCCTATTGCCAGGCTACAGAACTCTTGGAAACAGCTTCTCCCTACACCGTGATGCAAAACCTCAGTAAACTGTGTCTCTCTAATACTAGGTTACAGAACTCCCATAAGCTGCGTCTATTGCACTCAGCCTACAGGAATCCCACATAGAGCGAATGCCTACACTCAGACTAGAGAACTCTTGGAAACAGCTTCTCTCTACATTCAACATACACAATCTTGGAAACTGCATCTCTCTAGACCAACGTTACAGAACTCCCATAAATTGCATCTCCTACACACAGCATATGGAAAACCAGCATTTAGCGAATCACTATGCCCAGGCTACCAAAATCTTAGAAACAGCTTCTCTCTACATTCAACATACGGAACTCCTGGATACTGTATGTCTCTACACTTAGGTTGTGCAACTCCCTTAAGCTGCGTCTCCTACACAGAGCATACGCAAAACACGGAAATAGCGCATGCCTAATGCCAGGCCACAGAACTCTTGGAAACAGCTTCTCTCTACATTCAACATACACAACTCTTGGAAACTGCATCTCTCTAGAGCAATGTTACAGAACTCCCATAAGCTGCGTCTCCTACACACAGCAGACAGAAAACCCGCATATAGCGAATGCCTAATTCCAGGCTACAGAAATCCAGTAAACAGCTTCTCCCTACACCCTGATACAGAACTTCGGTAAACTGTGTCTCTCTAATTCTAGGTTACAGAACTCCCATAAGCTGCGTCGGCTGCACTCAGGCTACAGGAATCCCATATAGAGCGTATGCCTACTCTCAGACTACAGAACTCTTGGAAACAGCTTCTCTCTACATTCAACATACACAACTCTTGGAAACTGCATCTCTCTAGAGCAATGTTACAGAACTCCCATAAGCTGCGTCTCCTACACACAGCAGACAGAAAACCCGCATATAGCGAATGCCTAATTCCAGGCTACAGAAATCCAGTAAACAGCTTCTCCCTACACCCTGATACAGAACTTCGGTAAACTGTGTCTCTCTAATTCTAGGTTACAGAACTCCCATAAGCTGCGTCGGCTGCACTCAGGCTACAGGAATCCCATATAGAGCGTATGCCTACTCTCAGACTACAGAACTCTTGGGCACAGCTTCTCTCTCCATTCAACATACACAACTCTTGGAAACTGCATCTATCTAGAGCAATGTTACAGAACTCCCATAAGCTGCATCTCCTACACACAGCAGACAGAAAACCCGCATATAGCGAATGCCTAATTCCAGGCTACAGAAATCCAGTAAACAGCTTCTCCCTACACCCTGATACAGAACTTCGGTAAACTGTGTCTCTCTCATTCTAGGTTACAGAACTCCCATATGCTGCGTCTGCTGCACTCTGGCTACAGCAATTCCATATACAGCGTATGCCTAGGCTCAGACTACAGAACTCTTGGACACAGCTTCTCTCTACATTCAACATACAGAACTACTGGAAACTGCATCTCTCTAGACCAATGTTACAGAACTCCCATAAGCTGTGTCTCCTACACACAGCAGACAGAAAACCTGCATATACAAATGCCTAATTCAAGGCTACAGAAATCCAGTAAACAGCTTCTCCCTACACCCTGATACAGAACTTCGGTAAACTGTGTCTCTCTAATTCTAGGTTACAGAACTCCCATAAGCTGCATCTGCTGTACCCAGGCTACAGCAATTCCATATACAGTGTATGCCTACACTCACACTACAGAACTCTTGGACACAGCTTCATTCTACATTCAACATACAGAACTACTGGAAACTGCATCTCTCTAGACCAATGTTACAGAACTCCCATAAGTGTCTCCTACACACAGCAGACAGAAAACCCGCCTATAGTAAATGTCTTATTCCAGCCTCAGAAATCCAGTAAACAGCTGCTCTCTACAAGGATAGAGAACTCCGGTAAACTGCTTCTCCCTACATCCAGGTAGCAGAGCTCCCATAACCAGCGTCTCATACACTCAGAATACAGAAATCCCAGTTACTGTGTATGCCTCTTGCCAGGCTACAGAACTCTTGGAAACAGCTTATCTCTACATGCACATACAGAACTCTGGTAAACTGTGTCTCACTACATGCACGATACAAAACTCCGATAAGCTGCGTCTGATACACTCAGCATACAGAAAACCCACGTATAGCGAATACCTGCTCATAGGCTCCAGAATTCTTGGAAACAGCTTCTCTCCACATTCAACATACAAAACTTGGAAACTGCTTCAGAACTGTGGTAAGCTGCGTCTTCTACACACAGCATACAGTAAACCCACATATAGCGAATAACTATTCGAGGCTACCGAAGTCTTAGAAACAGCTTCTCTCTACATTGCATATGGAACTCCTGGATACCATATGTCGCTACACTTAGGTTATGTAACTCCCATAAGCTGCGTCTCCTACACACAGCAGACAGAAAGCCCGCATATAGCGAATGCCTAATTCCAGGCTACAGAAATCCAGTAAACAGCTTCTCCCTACACCCTGATACAGAACTTCGGTAAACTGTGTCTCTCTAATTCTAGGTTACAGAACTCCCATAAGCTGCGTCTGCTGCACCCAGGCTACAGGAATTCCATATACAGCGTATGCCTAGGCTCAGACTACAGAACTCTTGGACACAGCTTCTCTCTACATTCAACATACAGAACTACTGGAAACTGCATCTCTCTAGACCAATGTTACAGAACTCCCATAAGCTGTGTCTCCTACACACAGCAGACAGAAAACCTGCATATAGCAAATGTCTTATTCCAGCCTCAGAAATCCAATAAACACATTTCCCTACATCCTGATACAGAACTTCGGTAAACTGTGTCTCTCTAATTCTAGGTTACAGAACTCCCATAAGCTGCGTCTGCTGCACCCAGGCTGCAGCAATTCCATATACAGAATATGCCTACGCTCAGACTACAGAACTCTTGGACACAGCTTCTCTCTACATTCAACATACAGAACTACTGGAACCTGCATCTCTCTAACCAATGTTACAGAACTCCCATAAGCTGTGTCTCCTACACACATTTACAGAAAACCCGCCTATAGCAAATGTCTTACTCCAACCTCAGAAACCCAATAAACCCCTTCTCCCTACATCCTGATACAGAACTTCAATAAAATGTGTCTCAATAATTCTAGGTTACAGAACTCCCATATGCTGCGTCTGCTGCACTCTGGCTACAGGAATTCCATATACAGCGTATGCCTAGGCTCAGACTACAGAACTCTTGGACACAGCTTCTCTCTGCATTCAACATACAGAACTACTGGAAACTGCATCTCTCTAGACCAATGTTACAGAACTCCCATAAGCTGTGTCTCCTACACACAGCAGACAGAAAACCTGCATATACAAATGCCTAATTCAAGGCTACAGAAATCCAGTAAACAGCTTCTCCCTAAACCCTGATACAGAACTTCGGTAAACTGTGTCTCTCTAATTCTAGGTTACAGAACTCCCATAAGCTGCATCTGCTGTACCCAGGCTACAGAAATTCCATATACAGTGTATGCCTACACTCAGACTACAGAACTCTTGGACACAGCTTCATTCTACATTCAACATACAGAACTACTGGAAACTGCATCTCTCTAGACCAATGTTACAGAACTCCCATAAGCTGTGTCTCCTACACACATTGACAGAAAACCCGCCTATAGCAAATGTCTTATTCCAACCTCAGAAATCCAATAAACACCTTCTCCCTACATCCTGTACAGAACTTCAATAAAATGTGTCTCTCTAATTCTAGGTTACAGAACTCCCATAAGCTGCGTCTGCTGCACCCAGGCTACAGGACTTCCATATACAGCGTATGCCTAGGCTCAGACTACAGAACTCTTGGACACAGCATCTCCCTACATTCAACATACAGAAGTACTGGAAACTGCATCTCTCTAGACCAATGATACAGAACTCCCATAAGCTCTGTCTCCTACACTCAGCAGACAGAAAACCTGCATATAGCAAATGTCTTATTCCAGCCTCAGAAATCCAATAAACACCTTCTCGCTACATCCTGATACACAACTTCGATAAACTGTGTCTCTCTAATTCTAGGATACAGAACTCCCATAAGCTGCGTCTCCTACACACAGCAGACAGAAAACCCGCCTATAGCAAATGTCTTATTCCAGCCTCAGAAATCCAGTAAACAGCTCTTCTCTACAAGGATAGAGAACTCCGGTAAACTGCTTCTCCCTACATCCAGGTAGCAGAGCTCCCATAACCAGCTTCTCCTACACTCAGAATACAGAAATCCCAATTACTGTGTATGCCTCTTGCCAGGCTACAGAACTCTTGGAAACAGCTTATCTCTACACGCACATACAGAACTCTGGTAAACTGTGTCTCACTACATGCACGATAGAGAACTCCAATAAGCTGCGTCTGATACACTCAGCATACAGAAAACCCGCGTATAGCGAATACCTGCTCATAGGCTCCAGAACTCTTGGAAACAGCTTCTCTCTACACTCAACATACAAAACTTGGAAACTGCTTCAGAACTGCGGTAAGCTGCGTCTTCTACACACAGCATACAGTAAACCCACATATAGCGAATAACTATGCCCAGGCTACCGAAATCTTAGAAACAGCTTCACTCTACACTGCATACGGAACTCCTGGATACCATATGTCACTACATTAGGTTATGGAACTCGCGTAAGCTGCGTCTCCTACACACAGCAGACAGAAAGCCCACATATAGCGAATGCCTAATTCCAGGCTACAGAAATCCAGTAAAGAGCTTCTCCCTACACCCTGATACAGAACTTCGGTAAACTGTGTCTCTCTAATTCTAGGTTACAGAACTCCCATAAGCTGCGTCTGCTGCACCCAGGCTGCAGCAATTCCATATACAGAATATGCCTACGCTCAGACTACAGAACTCTTGGACACAGCTTCTCTCTACATTCAACATACAGAACTACTGGAACCTGCATCTCTCTAACCAATGTTACAGAACTCCCATAAGCTGTGTCTCCTACACACAGCAGACAGAAAACCCGCCTATAGTAAATGTCTTATTCCAGCCTCAGAAATCCAGTAAACAGCTGCTCTCTACAAGGATAGAGAACTCCGGTAAACTGCTTCTCCCTACATCCAGGTAGCAGAGCTCCCATAACCAGCGTCTCATACACTCAGAATACAGAAATCCCAGTTACTGTGTATGCCTCTTGCCAGGCTACAGAACTCTTGGAAACAGCTTATCTCTACATGCACATACAGAACTCTGGTAAACTGTGTCTCACTACATGCACGATACAAAACTCCGATAAGCTGCGTCTGATACACTCAGCATACAGAAAACCCACGTATAGTGAATACCTGCTCATAGGCTCCAGAATTCTTGGAAACAGCTTCTCTCCACATTCAACATACAAAACTTGGAAACTGCTTCAGAACTGTGGTAAGCTGCGTCTTCTACACACAGCATACAGTAAACCCACATATAGCGAATAACTATTCGAGGCTACCGAAATCTTAGAAACAGCTTCTCTCTACATTGCATACGGAACTCCTGGATACCATATGTCGCTACACTTAGGTTATGTAACTCCCATAAGCTGCGTCTCCTACACACAGCAGACAGAAAGCCCGCATATAGCGAATGCCTAATTCCAGGCTACAGAAATCCAGTAAACAGCTTCTCCCTACACCCTGATACAGAACTTCGGTAAACTGTGTCTCTCTAATTCTAGGTTACAGAACTCCCATAAGCTGCGTCTGCTGCACCCAGGCTACAGGAATTCCATATACAGCGTATGCCTAGGCTCAGACTACAGAACTCTTGGACACAGCATCTCTCTACATTCAACATACAGAACTACTGGAAACTGCATCTCTCTAGACCAATGTTACAGAACTCCCATAAGCTGTGTCTCCTACACACAGCAGACAGAAAACCTGCATATAGCAAATGTCTTATTCCAGCCTCAGAAATCCAATAAACACATTTCCCTACATCCTGATACACAACTTCGATAAACTGTGTCTCTCTAATTCTAGGATACAGAACTCCCATAAGCTGCGTCTGCTGCACCCAGGCTGCAGCAATTCCATATACAGAATATGCCTACGCTCAGACTACAGAACTCTTGGACACAGCTTCTCTCTACATTCAACATACAGAACTACTGGAACCTGCATCTCTCTAACCAATGTTACAGAACTCCCATAAGCTGTGTCTCCTACACACATTGACAGAAAACCCGCCTATAGCAAATGTCTTACTCCAACCTCAGAAACCCAATAAACACCTTCTCCCTACATCCTGATACAGAACTTCAATAAAATGTGTCTCAATAATTCTAGGTTACAGAACTCCCATATGCTGCGTCTGCTGCACTCTGGCTACAGGAATTCCATATACAGCGTATGCCTAGGCTCAGACTACAGAACTCTTGGACACAGCTTCTCTCTGCATTCAACATACAGAACTACTGGAAACTGCATCTCTCTAGACCAATGTTACAGAACTCCCATAAGCTGTGTCTCCTACACACAGCAGAAAGAAAACCTGCATATACAAATGCCTAATTCAAGGCTACAGAAATCCAGTAAACAGCTTCTCCCTACACCCTGATACAGAACTTCGGTAAACTGTGTCTCTCTAATTCTAGGTTACAGAACTCCCATAAGCTGCATCTGCTGTACCCAGGCTACAGAAATTCCATATACAGTGTATGCCTACACTCAGACTACAGAACTCTTGGACACAGCTTCATTCTACATTCAACATACAGAACTACTGGAAACTGCATCTCTCTAGACCAATGTTACAGAACTCCCATAAGCTGTGTCTCCTACACACATTGACAGAAAACCCGCCAATAGCAAATGTCTTATTCCAACCTCAGAAATCCAATAAACACCTTCTCCCTACATCCTGTACAGAACTTCAATAAAATGTGTCTCTCTAATTCTAGGTTACAGAACTCCCATAAGCTGCGTCTGCTGCACCCAGGCTACAGGACTTCCATATACAGCGTATGCCTAGGCTCAGACTACAGAACTCTTGGACACAGCATCTCCCTACATTCAACATACAGAAGTACTGGAAACTGCATCTCTCTAGACCAATGATACAGAACTCCCATAAGCTCTGTCTCCTACACTCAGCAGACAGAAAACCTGCATATAGCAAATGTCTTATTCCAGCCTCAGAAATCCAATAAACACCTTCTCGCTACATCCTGATACACAACTTCGATAAACTGTGTCTCTCTAATTCTAGGATACAGAACTCCCATAAGCTGCGTCTCCTACACACAGCAGACAGAAAACCCGCCTATAGCAAATGTCTTATTCCAGCCTCAGAAATCCAGTAAACAGCTCCTCTCTACAAGGATAGAGAACTCCGGTAAACTGCTTCTCCCTACATCCAGGTAGCAGAGCTCCCATAACCAGCTTCTCCTACACTCAGAATACAGAAATCCCAATTACTGTGTATGCCTCTTGCCAGGCTACAGAACTCTTGGAAACAGCTTATCTCTACACGCACATACAGAACTCTGGTAAACTGTGTCTCACTACATGCACGATACAGAACTCCCATAAGCTGCGTCTGATACACTCAGAAAAAAGAAAACCCGCGTATAGCGAATACCTGCTCATAGGCTCCAGAACTCTTGGAAACAGCTTCTCTCTACACTCAACATACAAAACTTGGAAACTGCTTCAGAACTGCGGTAAGCTGCGTCTTCTACACACAGCATACAGTAAACCCACATATAGCGAATAACTATGCCCAGGCTACCGAAATCTTAGAAACAGCTTCACTCTACACTGCATACGGAACTCCTGGATACCATATGTCACTACATTAGGTTATGGAACTCGCGTAAGCTGCGTCTCCTACACACAGCAGACAGAAAGCCCACATATAGCGAATGCCTAATTCCAGGCTACAGAAATCCAGTAAAGAGCTTCTCCCTACACCCTGATACAGAACTTCGGTAAACTGTGTCTCTCTAATTCTAGGTTACAGAACTCCCATAAGCTGCGTCTGCTGCACCCAGACTACAGGAATTCCATATACAGCGTATGCCTAGGCTCAGACTACAGAACTCTTGGACACAGCTTCTCTCTACATTCAACATACAGAACTACTGGAAACTGCATCTCTCTAGAGCAATGTTACAGAACTCCCATAAGCTGTGTCTCCTACACACAGCAGACAGAAAACCTGCATATAGCAAATGTCTTATTCCAGCCTCAGAAATCCAATAAACACATTTCCCTGCATCCTGATACAGAACTTCGGTAAACTGTGTCTCTCTAATTCTAGGATACAGAACTCCCATAAGCTGCATCTCCTACACTCAGCATAGAGAAAACACGCAAATCGCGCATGCCTAATTCCAGGCCACAGAACCCTTGGAAACAGCTTCTCTCTACAATCAACATACAAAACTCTTGGAAACTGCATCTCTCTAGACCAATGTTACAGAACTCCCATAAGCTGCATCTCCTACACACAGCAGAAAGAAAACTCGCATATAGCGAATGCCTAATTCCAGGCTACAGAGATCCCGTAAACAGCTTCTCCCTACACCCTGATACAGAACTTCGGTAAACTGTGTCTCTCTAATTCTAGGTTACAGAACTCCCATAAGCTGCATCTGCTGCACCCAGGCTGCAGCAATTCCATATACAGAATATGCCTACGCTCAGACTACAGAACTCTTGGACACAGCTTCTCTCTACATTCAACATACAGAACTACTGGAACCTGCATCTCTCTAACCAATGTTACAGAACTCCCATAAGCTGTGTCTCCTACACACATTGACAGAAAACCCGCCTATAGCAAATGTCTTACTCCAACCTCAGAAACCCAATAAACCCCTTCTCCCTACATCCTGATACAGAACTTCAATAAAATGTGTCTCAATAATTCTAGGTTACAGCACTCCCATATGCTGCGTCTGCTGCACTCTGGCTACAGGAATTCCATATACAGCGTATGCCTAGGCTCAGACTACAGAACTCTTGGACACAGCTTCTCTCTACATTCAACATACAGAACTACTGGAAACTGCATCTCTCTAGACCAATGTTACAGAACTCCCATAAGCTATGTCTCCTACACACAGCAGACAGAAAACCTGCATATACAAATGCCTAATTCAAGGCTACAGAAATCCAGTAAACAGCTTCTCCCTACACCCTGATACAGAACTTCGGTAAACTGTGTCTCTCTAATTCTAGGTTACAGAACTCCCATAAGCTGCATCTGCTGTACCCAGGCTACAGCAATTCCATATACAGTGTATGCCTACACTCACACTACAGAACTCTTGGACACAGCTTCATTCTACATTCAACATACAGAACTACTGGAAACTGCATCTCTCTAGACCAATGTTACAGAACTCCCATAAGCTGTGTCTCCTACACACATTGACAGAAAACCCGCCTATAGCAAATGTCTTATTCCAACCTCAGAAATCCAATAAACACCTTCTCCCTACATCCTGTACAGAACTTCAATAAAATGTCTCTCTAATTCTAGGTTACAGAACTCCCATAAGCTGCGTCTGCTGCACCCAGGCTACAGGAATTCCATATACAGCGTATGCCTAGGCTCAGACTACAGAACTCTTGGACACAGCATCTCCCTACATTCAACATACAGAAGTACTGGAAACTGCATCTCTCTAGACCAATGATACAGAACTCCCATAAGCTCTGTCTCCTACACACAGCAGACAGAAAACCTGCATATAGCAAATGTCTTATTCCAGCCTCAGAAATCCAATAAACACCTTCTCGCTACATCCTGATACACAACTTCGATAAACTGTGTCTCTCTAATTCTAGGATACAGAACTCCCATAAGCTGCGTCTCCTACACACAGCAGACAGAAAACCCGCCTATAGCAAATGTCTTATTCCAGCCTCAGAAATCCAGTAAACAGCTCCTCTCTACAAGGATAGAGAACTCCGGTAAACTGCTTCTCCCTACATCCAGGTAGCAGAGCTCCCATAACCAGCTTCTCCTACACTCAGAATACAGAAATCCCAATTACTGTGTATGCCTCTTGCCAGGCTACAGAACTCTTGGAAACAGCTTATCTCTACACGCACATACAGAACTCTGGTAAACTGTGTCTCACTACATGCACGATACAGAACTCCCATAAGCTGCGTCTGATACACTCAGCATACAGAAAACCCGCGTATAGCGAATACCTGCTCATAGGCTCCAGAACTCTTGGAAACAGCTTCTCTCTACACTCAACATACAAAACTTGGAAACTGCTTCAGAACTGCGGTAAGCTGCGTCTTCTACACACAGCATACAGTAAACCCACATATAGCGAATAACTATGCCCAGGCTACCGAAATCTTAGAAACAGCTTCACTCTACACTGCATACGGAACTCCTGGATACCATATGTCACTACATTAGGTTATGGAACTCGCGTAAGCTGCGTCTCCTACACACAGCAGACAGAAAGCCCACATATAGCGAATGCCTAATTCCAGGCTACAGAAATCCAGTAAAGAGCTTCTCCCTACACCCTGATACAGAACTTCGGTAAACTGTGTCTCTCTAATTCTAGGTTACAGAACTCCCATAAGCTGCGTCTGCTGCACCCAGACTACAGGAATTCCATATACAGCGTATGCCTAGGCTCAGACTACAGAACTCTTGGACACAGGATCTCTCTACATTCAACATACAGAACTACTGGAAACTGCATCTCTCTAGACCAATGTTACAGAACTCCCATAAGCTGTGTCTCCTACACACAGCAGACAGAAAACCTGCATATAGCAAATGTCTTATTCCAGCCTCAGAAATCCAATAAACACATTTCCCTACATCCTGATACACAACTTCGATAAACTGTGTCTCTCTAATTCTAGGATACAGAACTCCCATAAGCTGCGTCTCCTACACACAGCAGACAGAAAACCCGCCTATAGCAAATGTCTTATTCCAGCCTCAGAAATCCAATAAACACATTTCCCTACATCCTGATACACAACTTCGATAAACTGTGTCTCTCTAATTCTAGGATACAGAACTCCCATAAGCTGCGTCTCCTACACACAGCAGACAGAAAACCCGCCTATAGCAAATATCTTATTCCAGCCTCAGAAATCCAGTAAACAGCTCCTCTCTACAAGGATAGAGAACTCCGGTAAACTGCTTCTCCCTACATCCAGGTAGCAGAGCTCCCATAACCAGCTTCTCCTACACTCAGAATACAGAAATCCCAATTACTGTGTATGCCTCTTGCCAGGCTACAGAACTCTTGGAAACAGCTTATCTCTACACGCACATACAGAACTCTGGTAAACTGTGTCTCACTACATGCACGATACAGAACTCCCATAAGCTGCGTCTGATACACTCAGAAAAAAGAAAACCCGCGTATAGCGAATACCTGCTCATAGGCTCCAGAACTCTTGGAAACAGCTTCTCTCTACACTCAACATACAAAACTTGGAAACTGCTTCAGAACTGCGGTAAGCTGCGTCTTCTACACACAGCATACAGTAAACCCACATATAGCGAATAACTATGCCCAGGCTACCGAAATCTTAGAAACAGCTTCACTCTACACTGCATACGGAACTCCTGGATACCATATGTCACTACATTAGGTTATGGAACTCGCGTAAGCTGCGTCTCCTACACACAGCAGACAGAAAGCCCACATATAGCGAATGCCTAATTCCAGGCTACAGAAATCCAGTAAAGAGCTTCTCCCTACACCCTGATACAGAACTTCGGTAAACTGTGTCTCTCTAATTCTAGGTTACAGAACTCCCATAAGCTGCGTCTGCTGCACCCAGACTACAGGAATTCCATATACAGCGTATGCCTAGGCTCAGACTACAGAACTCTTGGACACAGCATCTCTCTACATTCAACATACAGAACTACTGGAAACTGCATCTCTCTAGACCAATGTTACAGAACTCCCATAAGCTGTGTCTCCTACACACAGCAGACAGAAAACCTGCATATAGCAAATGTCTTATTCCAGCCTCAGAAATCCAATAAACACATTTCCCTACATCCTGATACAGAACTTCGGTAAACTGTGTCTCTCTAATTCTAGGATACAGAACTCCCATAAGCTGCATCTCCTACACTCAGCATAGAGAAAACACGCAAATCGTGCATGCCTAATTCCAGGCCACAGAACCCTTGGAAACAGCTTCTCTCTACAATCAACATACAAAACTCTTGGAAACTGCATCTCTCTAGACCAATGTTACAGAACTCCCATAAGCTGCGTCTCCTACACACAGCAGAAAGAAAACTCGCATATAGCGAATGCCTAATTCCAGGCTACAGAGATCCCGTAAACAGCTTCTCCCTACACCCTTATAAGAACTTCGGTAAACTGTGTCTCTCTAATTCTAGGTTACAGAACTCCCATAAGCTGCGTCTGCTGCACCCAGGCTGCAGCAATTCCATATACAGAATATGCCTACGCTCAGACTACAGAACTCTTGGACACAGCTTCTCTCTACATTCAACATACAGAACTACTGGAACCTGCATCTCTCTAACCAATGTTACAGAACTCCCATAAGCTGTGTCTCCTACACACATTGACAGAAAACCCGCCTATAGCAAATGTCTTACTCCAACCTCAGAAACCCAATAAACACCTTCTCCCTACATCCTGATACAGAACTTCAATAAAATGTGTCTCAATAATTCTAGGTTACAGCACTCCCATATGCTGCGTCTGCTGCACTCTGGCTACAGGAATTCCATATACAGCGTATGCCTAGGCTCAGACTACAGAACTCTTGGACACAGCTTCTCTCTACATTCAACATACAGAACTACTGGAAACTGCATCTCTCTAGACCAATGTTACAGAACTCCCATAAGCTGTGTCTCCTACACACAGCAGACAGAAAACCTGCATATACAAATGCCTAATTCAAGGCTACAGAAATCCAGTAAACAGCTTCTCCCTACACCCTGATACAGAACTTCGGTAAACTGTGTCTCTCTAATTCTAGGTTACAGAACTCCCATAAGCTGCATCTGCTGTACCCAGGCTACAGCAATTCCATATACAGTGTATGCCTACGCTCAGACTACAGAACTCTTGGACACAGCTTCATTCTACATTCAACATACAGAACTACTGGAAACTGCATCTCTCTAGACCAATGTTACAGAACTCCCATAAGCTGTGTCTCCTACACACATTGACAGAAAACCCGCCTATAGCAAATGTCTTATTCCAACCTCAGAAATCCAATAAACACCTTCTCCCTACATCCTGTACAGAACTTCAATAAAATGTGTCTCTCTAATTCTAGGTTACAGAACTCCCATAAGCTGCGTCTGCTGCACCCAGGCTACAGGAATTCCATATACAGCGTATGCCTAGGCTCAGACTACAGAACTCTTGGACACAGCATCTCCCTACATTCAACATACAGAAGTACTGGAAACTGCATCTCCTTAGACCAATGATACAGAACTCCCATAAGCTGTGTCTCCTACACACAGCAGACAGAAAACCTGCATATAGCAAATGTCTTATTCCAGCCTCAGAAATCCAATAAACACCTTCTCGCTACATCCTGATACACAACTTCGATAAACTGTGTCTCTCTAATTCTAGGATACAGAACTCCCATAAGCTGCGTCTCCTACACACAGCAGACAGAAAACCCGCCTATAGCAAATGTCTTATTCCAGCCTCAGAAATCCAGTAAACAGCTCCTCTCTACAAGGATAGAGAACTCCAGTAAACTGCTTCTCCCTACATCCAGGTAGCAGAGCTCCCATAACCAGCTTCTCCTACACTCAGAATACAGAAATCCCAATTACTGTGTATGCCTCTTGCCAGGCTACAGAACTCTTGGAAACAGCTTATCTCTACACGCACATACAGAACTCTGGTAAACTGTGTCTCACTACATGCACGATAGAGAACTCCCATAAGCTGCGTCTGATACACTCAGCATACAGAAAACCCGCGTATAGCGAATACCTGCTCATAGGCTCCAGAACTCTTGGAAACAGCTTCTCTCTACACTCAACATACAAAACTTGGAAACTGCTTCAGAACTGCGGTAAGCTGCGTCTTCTACACACAGCATACAGTAAACCCACATATAGCGAATAACTATGCCCAGGCTACCGAAATCTTAGAAACAGCTTCACTCTACACTGCATACGGAACTCCTGGATACCATATGTCACTACATTAGGTTATGGAACTCGCGTAAGCTGCGTCTCCTACACACAGCAGACAGAAAGCCCACATATAGCGAATGCCTAATTCCAGGCTACAGAAATCCAGTAAAGAGCTTCTCCCTACACCCTGATACAGAACTTCGGTAAACTGTGTCTCTCTAATTCTAGGTTACAGAACTCCCATAAGCTCCGTCTGCTGCACCCAGACTACAGGAATTCCATATACAGCGTATGCCTAGGCTCAGACTACAGAACTCTTGGACACAGCATCTCTCTACATTCAACATACAGAACTACTGGAAACTGCATCTCTCTAGACCAATGTTACAGAACTCCCATAAGCTGTGTCTCCTACACACAGCAGACAGAAAACCTGCATATAGCAAATGTCTTATTCCAGCCTCAGAAATCCAATAAACACATTTCCCTACATCCTGATACAGAACTTCGGTAAACTGTGTCTCTCTAATTCTAGGATACAGAACTCCCATAAGCTGCATCTCCTACACTCAGCATAGAGAAAACACGCAAATCGCGCATGTCTAATTCCAGGCCACAGAACCCTTGGAAACAGCTTCTCTCTACAATCAACATACAAAACTCTTGGAAACTGCATCTCTCTAGACCAATGTTACAGAACTCCCATAAGCTGCGTCTCCTACACACAGCAGAAAGAAAACTCGCATATAGCGAATGCCTAATTCCAGGCTACAGAGATCCCGTAAACAGCTTCTCCCTACACCCTTATAAGAACTTCGGTAAACTGTGTCTCTCTAATTCTAGGTTACAGAACTCCCATAAGCTGCGTCTGCTGCACCCAGGCTGCAGCAATTCCATATACAGAATATGCCTACGCTCAGACTACAGAACTCTTGGACACAGCTTCTCTCTACATTCAACATACAGAACTACTGGAACCTGCATCTCTCTAACCAATGTTACAGAACTCCCATAAGCTGTGTCTCCTACACACATTGACAGAAAACCCGCCTATAGCAAATGTCTTACTCCATCCTCAGAAACCCAATAAACACCTTCTCCCTACATCCTGATACAGAACTTCAATAAAATGTGTCTCAATAATTCTAGGTTACAGAACTCCCATATGCTGCGTCTGCTGCACTCTGGCTACAGGAATTCCATATACAGCGTATGCCTAGGCTCAGACTACAGAACTCTTGGACACAGCTTCTCTCTACATTCAACATACAGAACTACTGGAAACTGCATCTCTCTAGACCAATGTTACAGAACTCCCATAAGCTGTGTCTCCTACACACAGCAGACAGAAAACCTGCATATACAAATGCCTAATTCAAGGCTACAGAAATCCAGTAAACAGCTTCTCCCTACACCCTGATACAGAACTTCGGTAAACTGTGTCTCTCTAATTCTAGGTTACAGAACTCCCATAAGCTGCATCTGCTGTACCCAGGCTACAGCAATTCCATATACAGTGTATGCCTACGCTCAGACTACAGAACTCTTGGACACAGCTTCATTCTACATTCAACATACAGAACTACTGGAAACTGCATCTCTCTAGACCAATGTTACAGAACTCCCATAAGCTGTGTCTCCTACACACATTGACAGAAAACCCGCCTATAGCAAATGTCTTATTCCAACCTCAGAAATCCAATAAACACCTTCTCCCTACATCCTGTACAGAACTTCAATAAAATGTGTCTCTCTAATTCTAGGTTACAGAACTCCCATAAGCTGCGTCTGCTGCACCCAGGCTACAGGAATTCCATATACAGCGTATGCCTAGGCTCAGACTACAGAACTCTTGGACACAGCATCTCCCTACATTCAACATACAGAAGTACTGGAAACTGCATCTCTCTAGACCAATGATACAGAACTCCCATAAGCTGTGTCTCCTACACACAGCAGACAGAAAACCTGCATATAGCAAATGTCTTATTCCAGCCTCAGAAATCCAATAAACACCTTCTCGCTACATCCTGATACACAACTTCGATAAACTGTGTCTCTCTAATTCTAGGATACAGAACTCCCATAAGCTGCGTCTCCTACACACAGCAGACAGAAAACCCGCCTATAGCAAATGTCTTATTCCAGCCTCAGAAATCCAGTAAACAGCTCCTCTCTACAAGGATAGAGAACTCCGGTAAACTGCTTCTCCCTACATCCAGGTAGCAGAGCTCCCATAACCAGCTTCTCCTACACTCAGAATACAGAAATCCCAATTACTGTGTATGCCTCTTGCCAGGCTACAGAACTCTTGGAAACAGCTTATCTCTACACGCACATACAGAACTCTGGTAAACTGTGTCTCACTACATGCACGATACAGAACTCCCATAAGCTGCGTCTGATACACTCAGCATACAGAAAACCCGCGTATAGCGAATACCTGCTCATAGGCTCCAGAACTCTTGGAAACAGCTTCTCTCTACACTCAACATACAAAACTTGGAAACTGTTTCAGAACTGCGGTAAGCTGCGTCTTCTACACACAGCATACAGTAAACCCACATATAGCGAATAACTATGCCCAGGCTACCGAAATCTTAGAAACAGCTTCACTCTACACTGCATACGGAACTCCTGGATACCATATGTCACTACATTAGGTTATGGAACTCGCGTAAGCTGCGTCTCCTACACACAGCAGACAGAAAGCCCACATATAGCGAATGCCTAATTCCAGGCTACAGAAATCCAGTAAAGAGCTTCTCCCTACACCCTGATACAGAACTTCGGTAAACTGTGTCTCTCTAATTCTAGGTTACAGAACTCCCATAAGCTGCGTCTGCTGCACCCAGACTACAGGAATTCCATATACAGCGTATGCCTAGGCTCAGACTACAGAACTCTTGGACACAGCATCTCTCTACATTCAACATACAGAACTACTGGAAACTGCATCTCTCTAGACCAATGTTACAGAACTCCCATAAGCTGTGTCTCCTACACACAGCAGACAGAAAACCTGCATATAGCAAATGTCTAATTCCAGCCTCAGAAATCCAATAAACACATTTCCCTACATCCTGATACAGAACTTCGGTAAACTGTGTCTCTCTAATTCTAGGATACAGAACTCCCATAAGCTGCATCTCCTACACTCAGCATAGAGAAAACACGCAAATCGCGCATGCCTAATTCCAGGCCACAGAACCCTTGGAAACAGCTTCTCTCTACAATCAACATACAAAACTCTTGGAAACTGCATCTCTCTAGACCAATGTTACAGAACTCCCATAAGCTGCGTCTCCTACACACAGCAGAAAGAAAACTCGCATATAGCGAATGCCTAATTCCAGGCTACAGAGATCCCGTAAACAGCTTCTCCCTACACCCTTATAAGAACTTCGGTAAACTGTGTCTCTCTAATTCTAGGTTACAGAACTCCCATAAGCTGCGTCTGCTGCACCCAGGCTGCAGCAATTCCATATACAGAATATGCCTACGCTCAGACTACAGAACTCTTTGACACAGCTTCTCTCTACATTCAACATACAGAACTACTGGAACCTGCATCTCTCTAACCAATGTTACAGAACTCCCATAAGCTGTGTCTCCTACACACATTGACAGAAAACCCGCCTATAGCAAATGTCTTACTCCAACCTCAGAAACCCAATAAACACCTTCTCCCTACATCCTGATACAGAACTTCAATAAAATGTGTCTCAATAATTCTAGGTTACAGCACTCCCATATGCTGCGTCTGCTGCACTCTGGCTACAGGAATTCCATATACAGCGTATGCCTAGGCTCAGACTACAGAACTCTTGGACACAGCTTCTCTCTACATTCAACATACAGAACTACTGGAAACTGCATCTCTCTAGACCAATGTTACAGAACTCCCATAAGCTGTGTCTCCTACACACAGCAGACAGAAAACCTGCATATACAAATGCCTAATTCAAGGCTACAGAAATCCAGTAAACAGCTTCTCCCTACACCCTGATACAGAACTTCGGTAAACTGTGTCTCTCTAATTCTAGGTTACAGAACTCCCATAAGCTGCATCTGCTGTACCCAGGCTACAGCAATTCCATATACAGTGTATGCCTACGCTCAGACTACAGAACTCTTGGACACAGCTTCATTCTACATTCAACATACAGAACTACTGGAAACTGCATCTCTCTAGACCAATGTTACAGAACTCCCATAAGCTGTGTCTCCTACACACATTGACAGAAAACCCGCCTATAGCAAATGTCTTATTCCAACCTCAGAAATCCAATAAACACCTTCTCCCTACATCCTGTACAGAACTTCAATAAAATGTGTCTCTCTAATTCTAGGTTACAGAACTCCCATAAGCTGCGTCTGCTGCACCCAGGCTACAGGAATTCCATATACAGCGTATGCCTAGGCTCAGACTACAGAACTCTTGGACACAGCATCTCCCTACATTCAACATACAGAAGTACTGGAAACTCCATCTCTCTAGACCAATGATACAGAACTCCCATAAGCTGTGTCTCCTACACACAGCAGACAGAAAACCTGCATATAGCAAATGTCTTATTCCAGCCTCAGAAATCCAATAAACACCTTCTCGCTACATCCTGATACACAACTTCGATAAACTGTGTCTCTCTAATTCTAGGATACAGAACTCCCATAAGCTGCGTCTCCTACACACAGCAGACAGAAAACCCGCCTATAGCAAATGTCTTATTCCAGCCTCAGAAATCCAGTAAACAGCTCCTCTCTACAAGGATAGAGAACTCCGGTAAACTGCTTCTCCCTACATCCAGGTAGCAGAGCTCCCATAACCAGCTTCTCCTACACTCAGAATACAGAAATCCCAATTACTGTGTATGCCTCTTGCCAGGCTACAGAACTCTTGGAAACAGCTTATCTCTACACGCACATACAGAACTCTGGTAAACTGTGTCTCACTACATGCACGATACAGAACTCCCATAAGCTGCGTCTGATACACTCAGCATACAGAAAACCCGCGTATAGCGAATACCTGCTCATAGGCTCCAGAACTCTTGGAAACAGCTTCTCTCTACACTCAACATACAAAACTTGGAAACTGCTTCAGAACTGCGGTAAGCTGCGTCTTCTACACACAGCATACAGTAAACCCACATATAGCGAATAACTATGCCCAGGCTACCGAAATCTTAGAAACAGCTTCACTCTACACTGCATACGGAACTCCTGGATACCATATGTCACTACATTAGGTTATGGAACTCGCGTAAGCTGCGTCTCCTACACACAGCAGACAGAAAGCCCACATATAGCGAATGCCTAATTCCAGGCTACAGAAATCCAGTAAAGAGCTTCTCCCTACACCCTGATACAGAACTTCGGTAAACTGTGTCTCTCTAATTCTAGGTTACAGAACTCCCATAAGCTGCGTCTGCTGCACCCAGACTACAGGAATTCCATATACAGCGTATGCCTAGGCTCAGACTACAGAACTCTTGGACACAGCATCTCTCTACATTCAACATACAGAACTACTGGAAACTGCATCTCTCTAGACCAATGTTACAGAACTCCCATAAGCTGTGTCTCCTACACACAGCAGACAGAAAACCTGCATATAGCAAATGTCTTATTCCAGCCTCAGAAATCCAATAAACACATTTCCCTACATCCTGATACAGAACTTCGGTAAACTGTGTCTCTCTAATTCTAGGATACAGAACTCCCATAAGCTGCATCTCCTACACTCAGCATAGAGAAAACACGCAAATCGCGCATGCCTAATTCCAGGCCACAGAACCCTTGGAAACAGCTTCTCTCTACAATCAACATACAAAACTCTTGGAAACTGCATCTCTCTAGACCAATGTTACAGAACTCCCATAAGCTGCGTCTCCTACACACAGCAGAAAGAAAACTCGCATATAGCGAATGCCTAATTCCAGGCTACAGAGATCCCGTAAACAGCTTCTCCCTACACCCTTATAAGAACTTCGGTAAACTGTGTCTCTCTAATTCTAGGTTACAGAACTCCCATAAGCTGCGTCTGCTGCACCCAGGCTGCAGCAATTCCATATACAGAATATGCCTACGCTCAGACTACAGAACTCTTGGACACAGCTTCTCTCTACATTCAACATACAGAACTACTGGAACCTGCATCTCTCTAGACCAATGTTACAGAACTCCCATAAGCTTTGTCTCCTACACACATTGACAGAAAACCCGCCTATAGCAAATGTCTTATTCCAACCTCAGAAATCAAATAAACACCTTCTCCCTACATCCTGTACAGAACTTCAATAAAATGTCTCTCTAATTCTAGGTTACAGAACTCCCATAAGCTGCGTCTGCTGCACCCAGGCTACAGGAATTCCATATACAGCGTATGCCTAGGCTCAGACTACAGAACTCTTGGACACAGCTTCTCTCTACATTCAACATACAGAATTACTGGAAACTGCATCTCTCTAGACCAATGTTACAGAACTCCCATAAGCTGTGTCTCCTACACACAGCAGACAGAAAACCTGCATATACAAATGCCTAATTCAAGGCTACAGAAATCCAGTAAACAGCTTCTCCCTACACCCTGATACAGAACTTCGGTAAACTGTGTCTCTCTAATTCTAGGTTACAGAACTCCCATAAGCTGCGTCTGCTGCACCCAGGCTACAGGAATTCCATATACAGCGTATGCCTAGGCTCAGACTACAGAACTCTTGGACACAGCATCTCCCTACATTCAACATACAGAAGTACTGGAAACTGCATCTCTCTAGACCAATGATACAGAACTCCCATAAGCTCTGTCTCCTACACACAGCAGACAGAAAACCTGCATATAGCAAATGTCTTATTCCAGCCTCAGAAATCCAATAAACACCTCGCTACATCCTGATACACAACTTCGATAAACTGTGTCTCTCTAATTCTAGGATACAGAACTCCCATAAGCTGCATCTCCTACACTCAGCATAGAGAAAACACGCAAATCGCGCATGCCTAATTCCAGGCCACAGAACCCTTGGAAACAGCTTCTCTCTACAATCAACATACAAAACTCTTGGAAACTGCATCTCTCTAGACCAATGTTACAGAACTCCCATAAGCTGCGTCTCCTACACACAGCAGAAAGAAAACTCGCATATAGCGAATGCCTAATTCCAGGCTACAGAGATCCCGTAAACAGCTTCTCCCTACACCCTTATAAGAACTTCGGTAAACTGTGTCTCTCTAATTCTAGGTTACAGAACTCCCATAAGCTGCGTCTGCTGCACCCAGGCTGCAGCAATTCCATATACAGAATATGCCTACGCTCAGACTACAGAACTCTTGGACACAGCTTCTCTCTACATTCAACATACAGAACTACTGGAACCTGCATCTCTCTAACCAATGTTACAGAACTCCCATAAGCTGTGTCTCCTACACACATTGACAGAAAACCCGCCTATAGCAAATGTGTTACTCCAACCTCAGAAACCCAATAAACACCTTCTCCCTACATCCTGATACAGAACTTCAATAAAATGTGTCTCAATAATTCTAGGTTACAGCACTCCCATATGCTGCGTCTGCTGCACTCTGGCTACAGGAATTCCATATACAGCGTATGCCTAGGCTCAGACTACAGAACTCTTGGACACAGCTTCTCTCTACATTCAACATACAGAACTACTGGAAACTGCATCTCTCTAGACCAATGTTACAGAACTCCCATAAGCTGTGTCTCCTACACACAGCAGACAGAAAACCTGCATATACAAATGCCTAATTCAAGGCTACAGAAATCCAGTAAACAGCTTCTCCCTACACCCTGATACAGAACTTCGGTAAACTGTGTCTCTCTAATTCTAGGTTACAGAACTCCCATAAGCTGCATCTGCTGTACCCAGGCTACAGCAATTCCATATACAGTGTATGCCTACACTCACACTACAGAACTCTTGGACACAGCTTCATTCTACATTCAACATACAGAACTACTTAAAAATGCATCTCTCTAGACCAATGTTACAGAACTCCCATAAGTGTCTCCTACACACAGCAGACAGAAAACCCGCCTATAGCAAATGTCTTATTCCAGCCTCAGAAATCCAGTAAACAGCTCCTCTCTACAAGGATAGAGAACTCCGGTAAACTGCTTCTCCCTACATCCAGGTAGCAGAGCTCCCATAACCAGCGTCTCATACACTCAGAATACAGAAATCCCAGTTACTGTGTATGCCTCTTGCCAGGCTACAGAACTCTTGGAAACAGCTTATCTCTACATGCACATACAGAACTCTGGTAAACTGTGTCTCACTACATGCACGATACAGAACTCCGATAAGCTGCGTCTGATACACTCAGCATACAGAAAACCCACGTATAACGAATACCTGCTCATAGGCTCCAGAATTCTTGGAAACAGCTTCTCTCCACATTCAACATACAAAACTTGGAAACTGCTTCAGAACTGTGGTAAGCTGCGTCTTCTACACACAGCATACAGTAAACCCACATATAGCGAATAACTATTCGAGGCTACCGAAATCTTAGAAACAGCTTCTCTCTACATTGCATACGGAACTCCTGGATACCATATGTCGCTACACTTAGGTTATGTAACTCCCGTAAGCTGTGTCTCCTACACACAGCAGACAGAAAGCCCGCATATAGCGAATGCCTAATTCCAGGCTACAGAAATCCAGTAAACAGCTTCTCCCTACATCCTGATACAGAACTTCGGTAAACTGTGTCTCTCTAATTCTAGGTTACAGAACTCCCATAAGCTGCGTCGGCTGCACTCAGGCTACAGGAATCCCATATAGAGCGTATGCCTACTCTCAGACTACAGAACTCTTGGGCACAGCTTCTCTCTCCATTCAACATACAGAACTACTGGAAACTGCATCTCTCTACACTTAGGTTACAGAACTCCCGAAAGCTGCATCTGCTACACTCAGCATCCAGAATACCCTCATACAGCAAATACCTAATTCCAGGATACAGAACACCTCTAAACAGCCCCTCACCACACAAAGGATAGAGAACTCTTGGAAACTGCTTCTCTCTACATCCACGTAGCAGAGCTCCTGTAAGCTGCATCTCCTACACTCAGGATACAGAAATCCCATACATTGCGTATGCCTATTGCCAGGCTACAGAACTGTTGGAAACGGCTTCTCCCTACACCGTGATGCAAAACCTCAGTAAACTGTGTCTCTCTAATACTAGGTTACAGGACTCCCATAAGCTGCGTCTCCTACACTCAGCATAGAGAAAACACGCAAATCGCGCATGCCTAATTCCAGGCCACAGAACCCTTGGAAACAGCTTCTCTCTACAATCAACATACACAACTCTTGGAAACTGCATCTCTCTAGAGCAATGTTACAGAACTCCCATAAGCTGCGTCTCCTACACACAGCAGACAGAAAACCCGCATATAGCGAATGCCTAATTCCAGGCTACAGAAATCCAGTAAACAGCTTCTCCCTACACCCTGATACAGAACTTCGGTAAACTGTGTCTCTCTAATTCTAGGTTACAGAACTCCCATAAGCTGCGTCGGCTGCACTCAGGCTACAGGAATCCCATATAGAGCGTATGCCTACTCTCAGACTACAGAACTCTTGGAAACAGCTTCTCTCTCCATTCAACATACACAACTCTTGGAAACTGCATCTCTCTAGAGCAATGTTACAGAACTCCCATAAGCTGCGTCTCCTACACACAGCAGACAGAAAACCCGCATATAGCGAATGCCTAATTCCAGGCTACAGAAATCCAGTAAACAGCTTCTCCCTACACCCTGATACAGAACTTCGGTAAACTGTGTCTCTCTAATTCTAGGTTACAGAACTCCCATAAGCTGCATCGGCTGCACTCAGGCTACAGGAATCCCATATAGAGCGTATGCCTACTCTCAGACTACAGAACTCTTGGAAACAGCTTCTCTCTACATTCAACATACAGAACTACTGGAAACTGCATCTCTCTATACTTAGGTTACAGAACTCCCATAAGCTGCATCTGCTACACTCAGCATCCAGAATACCCTCATACAGCGAATACCTAATTCCAGGATACAGAACTCCTCTAAACAGCTCCTCACCACACAAAGGATAGAGAACTCTTGGAAACTGCTTCTCTCTACATCCACGTAGCAGAGCTCCTGTAAGCTGCATCTCCTACACTCAGGATACAGAAATCCCATACATTGCGTATGCCTATTGCCAGGCTACAGAACTCTTGGAAACAGCTTCTCCCTACACCGTGATGCAAAACCTCAGTAAACTGTGTCTCTCTAATACTAGGTTACAGAACTCCCATAAGCTGCGTCTATTGCACTCAGCCTACAGGAATCCCACATAGAGCGAATGCCTACACTCAGACTAGAGAACTCTTGGAAACAGCTTCTCACTACATTCAACATACACAACTCTTGGAAACTGCATCTCTCTAGACCAACGTTACAGAACTCCCATAAATTGCGTCTCCTACACACAGCATATGGAAAACCAGCATTTAGCGAATCACTATGCCCAGGCTACCAAAATCTTAGAAACAGCTTCTCTCTACATTCAACATACGGAACTCCTGGATACTGTATGTCTCTACACTTAGGTTGTGCAACTCCCTTAAGCTGCGTCTCCTACACAGGGCATACGGAAAACACGGAAATAGCGCATGCCTAATTCCAGGCCACAGAACTCTTGGAAACAGCTTCTCTCTACATTCAACATACACAACTCTTGGAAACTGCATCTCTCTAGAGCAATGTTACAGAACTCCCATAAGCTGCGTCTCCTACACACAGCAGACAGAAAACCCGCATATAGCGAATGCCTAATTCCAGGCTACAGAAATCCAGTAAACAGCTTCTCCCTACACCCTGATACAGAACTTCGGTAAACTGTGTCTCTCTAATTCTAGGTTACAGAACTCCCATAAGCTGCGTCGGCTGCACTCAGGCTACAGGAATCCCATATAGAGCGTATGCCTACTCTCAGACTACAGAACTCTTGGACACAGCTTCTCTCTACATTCAACATACAGAACTACTGGAAACTGCATCTCTCTACACTTAGGTTACAGAACTCCTGAAAGCTGCATCTGCTACACTCAGCATCCAGAATACCCTCATACAGCGAATACCTAATTCCAGGATACAGAACTCCTCTAAACAGCTCCTCACCACACAAAGGATAGAGAACTCTTGGAAACTGCTTCTCTCTACATCCACGTAGCAGAGCTCCTGTAAGCTGCATCTCCTACACTCAGGATACAGAAATCCCATACATTGCGTATGCCTATTGCCAGGCTACAGAACTCTTGGAAACAGCTTCTCCCTACACCGTGATGCAAAACCTCAGTAAACTGTGTCTCTCTAATACTAGGTTACAGAACTCCCATAAGCTGCGTCTATTGCACTCAGCCTACAGGAATCCCACATAGAGCGAATGCCTACACTCAGACTAGAGAACTCTTGGAAACAGCTTCTCTCTACATTCAACATACACAACTCTTGGAAACTGCATCTCTCTAGACCAACGTTACAGAACTCCCATAAATTGCGTCTCCTACACACAGCATACGGAAAACCAGCATTTAGCGAATCACTATGCCCAGGCTACCAAAATCTTAGAAACAGCTTCTCTCTACATTCAACATACGGAACTCCTGGATACTGTATGTCTCTACACTTAGGTTGTGCAACTCCCTTAAGCTGCGTCTCCTACACAGGGCATACGGAAAACACGGAAATAGCGCATGCCTAATTCCAGGCCACAGAACTCTTGGAAACAGCTTCTCTCTACATTCAACATACACAACTCTTGGAAACTGCATCTCTCTAGAGCAATGTTACAGAACTCCCATAAGCTGCGTCTCCTACACACAGCAGACAGAAAACCCGCATATAGCGAATGCCTAATTCCAGGCTACAGAAATCCAGTAAACAGCTTCTCCCTACACCCTGATACAGAACTTCGGTAAACTGTGTCTCTCTAATTCTAGGTTACAGAACTCCCATAAGCTGCGTCGGCTGCACTCAGGCTACAGGAATCCCATAGAGAGCGTATGCCTACTCTCAGACTACAGAACTCTTGGAAACAGCTTCTCTCTACATTCAACATACACAACTCTTGGAAACTGCATCTCTCTAGAGCAATGTTACAGAACTCCCATAAGCTGCGTCTCCTACACACAGCAGACAGAAAACCCGCATATAGCGAATGCCTAATTCCAGGCTACAGAAATCCAGTAAACAGCTTCTCCCTACACCCTGATACAGAACTTCGGTAAACTGTGTCTCTCTAATTCTAGGTTACAGAACTCCCATAAGCTGCGTCGGCTGCACTCAGGCTACAGGAATCCCATATAGTGCGTATGCCTACTCTCAGACTACAGAACTCTTGGGCACAGCTTCTCTCTCCATTCAACATACACAACTCTTGGAAACTGCATCTCTCTAGACCAATGTTACAGAACTCCCATAAGCTGCATCTCCTACACACAGCAGACAGAAAACCCGCATATAGCGAATGCCTAATTCCAGGCTACAGAAATCCAGTAAACAGCTTCTCCCTACACCCTGATACAGAACTTCGGTAAACTGTGTCTCTCTAATTCTAGGTTACAGAACTCCCATATGCTGCGTCTGCTGCACTCTGGCTACAGGAATTCCATATACAGCGTATGCCTAGGCTCAGACTACAGAACTCTTGGACACAGCTTCTCTCTACATTCAACATACAGAACTACTGGAAACTGCATCTCACTAGACCAATGTTACAGAACTCCCATAAGCTGTGTCTCCTACACACAGCAGACAGAAAACCTGCATATACAAATGCCTAATTCAAGGCTACAGAAATCCAGTAAACAGCTTCTCCCTACACCCTGATACAGAACTTCGGTAAACTGTGTCTCTCTAATTCTAGGTTACAGAACTCCCATAAGCTGCATCTGCTGTACCCAGGCTACAGCAATTCCATATACAGCGTATGCCTAGGCTCAGACTACAGAACTCTTGGACACAGCTTCTCTCTACATTCAACATACAGAACTACTGGAAACTGCATCTCTCTAGACCAATGTTACAGAACTCCCATAAGCTGTGTCTCCTACACACAGCAGACAGAAAACCTGCATATACAAATGCCTAATTCAAGGCTACAGAAATCCAGTAAACAGCTTCTCCCTACACCCTGATACAGAACTTCGGTAAACTGTGTCTCTCTAATTCTAGGTTACAGAACTCCCATAAGCTGCATCTGCTGTACCCAGGCTACAGCAATTCCATATACAGTGTATGCCTACACTCACACTACAGAACTCTTGGACACAGCTTCATTCTACATTCAACATACAGAACTACTTAAAAATGCATCTCTCTAGACCAATGTTACAGAACTCCCATAAGTGTCTCCTACACACAGCAGACAGAAAACCCGCCTATAGCAAATGTCTTATTCCAGCCTCAGAAATCCAGTAAACAGCTCCTCTCTACAAGGATAGAGAACTCCGGTAAACTGCTTCTCCCTACATCCAGGTAGCAGAGCTCCCATAACCAGCGTCTCATACACTCAGAATACAGAAATCCCAGTTACTGTGTATGCCTCTTGCCAGGCTACAGAACTCTTGGAAACAGCTTATCTCTACATGCACATACAGAACTCTGGTAAACTGTGTCTCACTACATGCACGATACAGAACTCCGATAAGCTGCGTCTGATACACTCAGCATACAGAAAACCCACGTATAGCGAATACCTGCTCATAGGCTCCAGAATTCTTGGAAACAGCTTCTCTCCACATTCAACATACAAAACTTGGAAACTGCTTCAGAACTGTGGTAAGCTGCGTCTTCTACACACAGCATACAGTAAACCCACATATAGCGAATAACTATTCGAGGCTACCGAAATCTTAGAAACAGCTTCTCTCTACATTGCATACGGAACTCCTGGATACCATATGTCGCTACACTTAGGTTATGTAACTCCCGTAAGCTGTGTCTCCTACACACAGCAGACAGAAAGCCCGCATATAGCGAATGCCTAATTCCAGGCTACAGAAATCCAGTAAACAGCTTCTCCCTACATCCTGATACAGAACTTCGGTAAACTGTGTCTCTCTAATTCTAGGTTACAGAACTCCCATAAGCTGCGTCGGCTGCACTCAGGCTACAGGAATCCCATATAGAGCGTATGCCTACTCTCAGACTACAGAACTCTTGGGCACAGCTTCTCTCTCCATTCAACATACAGAACTACTGGAAACTGCATCTCTCTACACTTAGGTTACAAAACTCCCGAAAGCTGCATCTGCTACACTCAGCATCCAGAATACCCTCATACAGCGAATACCTAATTCCAGGATACAGAACTCCTCTAAAAAGCTCCTCACCACACAAAGGATAGAGAACTCTTGGAAACTGCTTCTCTCTACATCCACGTAGCAGAGCTCCTGTAAGCTGCATCTCCTACACTCAGGATACAGAAATCCCATACATTGCGTATGCCTATTGCCAGGCTACAGAACTGTTGGAAACGGCTTCTCCCTACACCGTGATGCAAAACCTCAGTAAACTGTGTCTCTCTAATACTAGGTTACAGAACTCCCATAAGCTGCGTCTATTGCACTCAGCCTACAGGAATCCCACATAGAGCGAATGCCTACACTCAGACTAGAGAACTCTTGGAAACAGCTTCTCACTACATTCAACATACACAACTCTTGGAAACTGCATCTCTCTAGACCAACGTTACAGAACTCCCATAAATTGCGTCTCCTACACACAGCATACGGAAAACCAGCATTTAGCGAATCACTATGCCCAGGCTACCAAAATCTTAGAAACAGCTTCTCTCTACATTCAACATACGGAACTCCTGGATACTGTATGTCTCTACACTTAGGTTGTGCAACTCCCTTAAGCTGCGTCTCCTACACAGAGCATACGGAAAACACGGAAATAGCGCATGCCTAATTCCAGGCCACAGAACTCTTGGAAACAGCTTCTCTCTACATTCAACATACACAACTCTTGGAAACTGCATCTCTCTAACCAATGTTACAGAACTCCCATAAGCTGTGTCTCCTACACACATTGACAGAAAACCCGCCTATAGCAAATGTCTTACTCCAACCTCAGAAACCCAACAAACACCTTCTCCCTACATCCTGATACAGAACTTCAATAAAATGTGTCTCAAAAATTCTAGGTTACAGAACTCCCATATGCTGCGTCTGCTGCACTCTGGCTACAGGAATTCCATATACAGCGTATGCCTAGGCTCAGACTACAGAACTCTTGGACACAGCTTCTCTCTACATTCAACATACAGAACTACTGGAAACTGCATCTCTCTAGACCAATGATACAGAACTCCCATAAGCTCTGTCTCCTACACACAGCAGACAGAAACCCTGCATATAGCAAATGTCTTATTCCAGCCTCAGAAATCCAATAAACACCTTCTCGCTACATCCTGATACACAACTTCGATAAACTGTGTCTCTCTAACTCTAGGATACAGAACTCCCATAAGCTGCGTCTCCTACACTCAGCATAGAGAAAACACGCAAATCGCGCATGCCTAATTCCAGGCCACAGAACCCTTGGAAACAGCTTCTCTCTACAATCAACATACAAAACTCTTGGAAACTGCATCTCTCTAGAGCAGTGTTACAGAACTCCCATAAGCTGCGTCTCCTACACACAGCAGACAGAAAACCCGCATATAGCGAATGCCTAATTCCAGGCTACAGAAATCCAGTAAACAGCTTCTCCCTACACCCTGATACAGAACTTCGGTAAACTGTGTCTCTCTAATTCTAGGTTACAGAACTCCCATAAGCTGCGTCGGCTGCACTCAGGCTACAGGAATCCCATATAGAGCGTATGCCTACTCTCAGACTACAGAACTCTTGGAAACAGCTTCTCTCTCCATTCAACATACACAACTCTTGGAAACTGCATCTCTCTAGAGCAATGTTACAGAACTCCCATAAGCTGCGTCTCCTACACACAGCAGACAGAAAACCCGCATATAGCGAATGCCTAATTCCAGGCTACAGAAATCCAGTAAACAGCTTCTCCCTACACCCTGATACAGAACTTCGGTAAACTGTGTCTCTCTAATTCTAGGTTACAGAACTCCCATAAGCTGCGTCGGCTGCACTCAGGCTACAGGAATCCCATATAGAGCGTATGCCTACTCTCAGACTACAGAACTCTTGGGCACAGCTTCTCTCTACATTCAACATACAGAACTACTGGAAACTGCATCTCTCTATACTTAGGTTACAGAACTCCCATAAGCTGCATCTGCTACACTCAGCATCCAGAATACCCTCATACAGCGAATACCTAATTCCAGGATACAGAACTCCTCTAAACAGCTCCTCACCACACAAAGGATAGAGAACTCTTGGAAACTGCTTCTCTCTACATCCACGTAGCAGAGCTCCTGTAAGCTGCATCTCCTACACTCAGGATACAGAAATCCCATACATTGCGTATGCCTATTGCCAGGCTACAGAACTCTTGGAAACAGCTTCTCCCTACAGCGTGATGCAAAACCTCAGTAAACTGTGTCTCTCTAATACTAGGTTACAGAACTCCCATAAGCTGCGTCTATTGCACTCAGCCTACAGGAATCCCACATAGAGCGAATGCCTACACTCAGACTAGAGAACACTTGGAAACAGCTTCTCACTACATTCAACATACACAACTCTTGGAAACTGCATCTCTCTAGACCAACGTTACAGAACTCCCATAAATTGCGTCTCCTACACACAGCATATGGAAAACCAGCATTTAGCGAATCACTATGCCCAGGCTACCAAAATCTTAGAAACAGCTTCTCTCTACATTCAACATACGGAACTCCTGGATACTGTATGTCTCTACACTTAGGTTGTGCAACTCCCTTAAGCTGCGTCTCCTACACAGGGCATACGGAAAACACGGAAATAGCGCATGCCTAATTCCAGGCCACAGAACTCTTGGAAACAGCTTCTCTCTACATTCAACATACACAACTCTTGGAAACTGCATCTCTCTAGAGCAATGTTACAGAACTCCCATAAGCTGCGTCTCCTACACACAGCAGACAGAAAACCCGCATATAGCGAATGCCTAATTCCAGGCTACAGAAATCCAGTAAACAGCTTCTCCCTACACCCTGATACAGAACTTCGGTAAACTGTGTCTCTCTAATTCTAGGTTACAGAACTCCCATAAGCTGCGTCGGCTGCACTCAGGCTACAGGAATCCCATATAGTGCGTATGCCTACTCTCAGACTACAGAACTCTTGGGCACAGCTTCTCTCTCCATTCAACATACACAACTCTTGGAAACTGCATCTCTCTAGAGCAATGTTACAGAACTCCCATAAGCTGCATCTCCTACACACAGCAGACAGAAAACCCGCATATAGCGAATGCCTAATTCCAGGCTACAGAAATCCAGTAAACAGCTTCTCCCTACACCCTGATACAGAACTTCGGTAAACTGTGTCTCTCTAATTCTAGGTTAGAGAACTCCCATATGCTGCGTCTGCTGCACTCTGGCTACAGGAATTCCATATACAGCGTATGCCTAGGCTCAGACTACAGAACTCTTGGACACAGCTTCTCTCTACATTCAACATACAGAACTACTGGAAACTGCATCTCTCTAGACCAATGTTACAGAACTCCCATAAGCTGTGTCTCCTACACACAGCAGACAGAAAACCTGCATATACAAATGCCTAATTCAAGGCTACAGAAATCCAGTAAACAGCTTCTCCCTACACCCTGATACAGAACTTCGGTAAACTGTGTCTCTCTAATTCTAGGTTACAGAACTCCCATAAGCTGCATCTGCTGTACCCAGGCTACAGCAATTCCATATACAGTGTATGCCTACACTCACACTACAGAACTCTTAGACACAGCTTCATTCTACATTCAACATACAGAACTACTGGAAACTGCATCTCTCTAGACCAATGTTACAGAACTCCCATAAGCTGTGTCACCTACACACAGAAGACAGAAAACCCGCCTATAGTTAATGTCTTATTCCAGCCTCAGAAATCCAGTAAACAGCTCCTCTCTACAAGGATAGAGAACTCCGGTAAACTGCTTCTCCCTACATCCAGGTAGCAGAGCTCCCATAACCAGCGTCTCATACACTCAGAATACAGAAATCCCAGTTACTGTGTATGCCTCTTGCCAGGCTACAGAACTCTTGGAAACAGCTTATCTCTACATGCACATACAGAACTCTGGTAAACTGTGTCTCACTACATGCACGATACAAAACTCCGATAAGCTGCGTCTGATACACTCAGCATACAGAAAACCCACGTATAGCGAATACCTGCTCATAGGCTCCAGAATTCTTGGAAACAGCTTCTCTCCACATTCAACATACAAAACTTGGAAACTGCTTCAGAACTGTGGTAAGCTGCGTCTTCTACACACAGCATACAGTAAACCCACATATAGCGAATAACTATTCGAGGCTACCGAAATCTTAGAAACAGCTTCTCTCTACATTGCATACGGAACTCCTGGATACCATATGTCGCTACACTTAGGTTATGTAACTCCCATAAGCTGCGTCTCCTACACACAGCAGACAGAAAGCCCGCATATAGCGAATGCCTAATTCCAGGCTACAGAAATCCAGTAAACAGCCTCTCCCTACAACCTGATACAGAACTTCGGTAAACTGTGTCTCTCTAATTCTAGGTTACAGAACTCCCATAAGCTGCGTCGGCTGCACTCAGGCTACAGGAATCCCATATAGAGCGTATGCCCACTCTCAGACTACAGAACTCTTGGAAACAGCTTCTCTCTACATTCAACATACACAAAACTTGGAAACTGCATCTCTCTAGAGCAATGTTACAGAACTCCCATAAGCTGCGTCTCCTACACACAGCAGACAGAAAACCCGCATATAGCGAATGCCTAATTCCAGGCTACAGAAATCCAGTAAACAGCTTCTCCCTACACCCTGATACAGAACTTCGGTAAACTGTGTCTCTCTAATTCTAGGTTACAGAACTCCCATAAGCTGCGTCGGCTGCACTCAGGCTACAGGAATCCCATATAGAGCGTATGCCTACTCTCAGACTACAGAACTCTTGGAAACTGCTTCTCTCTACATTCAACATACAGAACTACTGGAAACTGCATCTCTCTACACTTAGGTTACAGAACTCCCGAAAGCTACATCTGCTACACTCAGCATCCAGAATACCCTCATACAGCGAATACCTAATTCCAGGATACAGAACTCCTCTAAACAGCTCCTCACCACACAAAGGATAGAGAACTCTTGGAAACTGCTTCTCTCTACATCCACGTAGCAGAGCTCCTGTAAGCTGCATCTCCTACACTCAGGATACAGAAATCCCATACATTGCGTATGCCTATTGCCAGGCTACAGAACTCTTGGAAACAGCTTCTCCCTACACCGTGATGCAAAACCTCAGTAAACTGTGTCTCTCTAATACTAGGTTACAGAACTCCCATAAGCTGCGTCTATTGCACTCAGCCTACAGGAATCCCACATAGAGCGAATGCCTACACTCAGACTAGAGAACTCTTGGAAACAGCTTCTCTCTACATTCAACATACACAACTCTTGGAAACTGCATCTCTCTAGACCAACGTTACAGAACTCCCATAAATTGTGTCTCCTACACACAGCATACGGAAAACCAGCATTTAGCGAATCACTATGCCCAGGCTACCAAAATCTTAGAAACAGCTTCTCTCTACATTCAACATACGGAACTCCTGGATACTGTATGTCTCTACACTTAGGTTGTGCAACTCCCTTAAGCTGCGTCTCCTACACAGGGCATACGGAAAACACGGAAATAGCGCATGCCTAATTCCAGGCCACAGAATTCTTGGAAACAGCTTCTCTCTACATTCAACATACACAACTCTTGGAAACTGCATCTCTCTAGAGCAATGTTACAGAACTCCCATAAGCTGCGTCTCCTACACACAGCAGACAGAAAACCCGCATATAGCGAATGCCTAATTCCAGGCTACAGAAATCCAGTAAACAGCTTCTCCCTACACCCTGATACAGAACTTCGGTAAACTGTGTCTCTCTAATTCTAGGTTACAGAACTCCCATAAGCTGCGTCGGCTGCACTCAGGCTACAGGAATCCCATAGAGAGCGTATGCCTACTCTCAGACTACAGAACTCTTGGAAACAGCTTCTCTCTACATTCAACATACACAACTCTTGGAAACTGCATCTCTCTAGAGCAATGTTACAGAACTCCCATAAGCTGCGTCTCCTACACACAGCAGACAGAAAACCCGCATATAGCGAATGCCTAATTCCAGGCTACAGAAATCCAGTAAACAGCTTCTCCCTACACCCTGATACAGAACTTCGGTAAACTGTGTCTCTCTAATTCTAGGTTACAGAACTCCCATAAGCTGCGTCGGCTGCACTCAGGCTACAGGAATCCCATATAGTGCGTATGCCTACTCTCAGACTACAGAACTCTTGGGCACAGCTTCTCTCTCCATTCAACATACACAACTCTTGGAAACTGCATCTCTCTAGAGCAATGTTACAGAACTCCCATAAGCTGCATCTCCTACACACAGCAGACAGAAAACCCGCATATAGCGAATGCCTAATTCCAGGCTACAGAAATCCAGTAAACAGCTTCTCCCTACACCCTTATACAGAACTTCGGTAAACTGTGTCTCTCTCATTCTAGGTTACAGAACTCCCATATGCTGCGTCTGCTGCACTCTGGCTACAGGAATTCCATATACAGCGTATGCCTAGGCTCAGACTACAGAACTCTTGGACACAGCTTCTCTCTACATTCAACATACAGAACTACTGGAAACTGCATCTCTCTAGACCAATGTTACAGAACTCCCATAAGCTGTGTCTCCTACACACAGCAGACAGAAAACCTGCATATACAAATGCCTAATTCAAGGCTACAGAAATCCAGTAAACAGCTTCTCCCTACACCCTGATACAGAACTTCGGTAAACTGTGTCTCTCTAATTCTAGGTTACAGAACTCCCATAAGCTGCATCTGCTGTACCCAGGCTACAGCAATTCCATATACAGCGTATGCCTAGGCTCAGACTACAGAACTCTTGGACACAGCTTCTCTCTCCATTCAACATACAGAACTACTGGAAACTGCATCTCTCTAGACCAATGTTACAGAACTCCCATAAGCTGTGTCTCCTACACACAGCAGACAGAAAACCCGCCTATAGCAAATGTCTTATTCCAGCCTCAGAAATCCAGTAAACAGCTGCTCTCTACAAGGATAGAGAACTCCGGTAAACTGCTTCTCCCTACATCCAGGTAGCAGAGCTCCCATAACCAGCGTCTCATACACTCAGAATACAGAAATCCCAGTTACTGTGTATGCCTCTTGCCAGGCTACAGAACTCTTGGAAACAGCTTATCTCTACATGCACATACAGAACTCTGGTAAACTGTGTCTCACTACATGCACGATACAGAACTCCGATAAGCTGCGTCTGATACACTCAGCATACAGAAAACCCACGTATAGCGAATACCTGCTCATAGGCTCCAGAATTCTTGGAAACAGCTTCTCTACACATTCAACATACAAAACTTGGAAACTGCTTCAGAACTGTGGTAAGCTGCGTCTTCTACACACAGCATACAGTAAACCCACATATAGCGAATAACTATTCGAGGCTACCGAAATCTTAGAAACAGCTTCTCTCTACATTGCATACGGAACTCCTGGATACCATATGTCGCTACACTTAGGTTATGTAACTCCCGTAAGCTGTGTCTCCTACACACAGCAGACAGAAAGCCCGCATATAGCGAATGCCTAATTCCAGGCTACAGAAATCCAGTAAACAGCTTCTCCCTACATCCTGATACAGAACTTCGGTAAACTGTGTCTCTCTAATTCTAGGTTACAGAACTCCCATAAGCTGCGTCGGCTGCACTCAGGCTACAGGAATCCCATATAGAGCGTATGCCTACTCTCAGACTACAGAACTCTTGGGCACAGCTTCTCTCTCCATTCAACATACAGAACTACTGGAAACTGCATCTCTCTACACTTAGGTTACAGAACTCCCGAAAGCTGCATCTGCTACACTCAGCATCCAGAATACCCTCATACAGCGAATACCTAATTCCAGGATACAGAACACCTCTAAACAGCCCCTCACCACACAAAGGATAGAGAACTCTTGGAAACTGCTTCTCTCTACATCCACGTAGCAGAGCTCCTGTAAGCTGCATCTCCTACACTCAGGATACAGAAATCCCATACATTGCGTATGCCTATTGCCAGGCTACAGAACTCTTGGAAACAGCTTCTCCCTACACCGTGATGCAAAACCTCAGTAAACTGTGTCTCTCTAATACTAGGTTACAAAACTCCCATAAGCTGCATCTATTGCACTCAGCCTACAGGAATCCCACATAGAGCGAATGCCTACACTCAGACTAGAGAACTCTTGGAAACAGCTTCTCTCTACATTCAACATACACAACTCTTGGAAACTGCATCTCTCTAGACCAACGTTACAGAACTCCCATAAATTGCGTCTCCTACACACAGCATACGGAAAACCAGCATTTAGCGAATCACTATGCCCAGGCTACCAAAATCTTAGAAACAGCTTCTCTCTACATTCAACATACGGAACTCCTGGATACTGTATGTCTCTACACTTAGGTTGTGCAACTCCCTTAAGCTGCGTCTCCTACACAGAGCATACGGAAAACACGGAAATAGCGCATGCCTAATTCCAGGCCACAGAACTCTTGGAAACAGCTTCTCTCTACATTCAACATACACAACTCTTGGAAACTGCATCTCTCTAGAGCAATGTTACAGAACTCCCATAAGCTGCGTCTCCTACACACAGCAGACAGAAAACCCGCATATAGCGAATGCCTAATTCCAGGCAACAGAAATCCAGTAAACAGCTTCTCCCTACACCCTGATACAGAACTTCGGTAAACTGTGTCTCTCTAATTCTAGGTTACAGAACTCCCATAAGCTGCGTCGGCTGCACTCAGGCTACAGGAATCCCATATAGAGTGTATGCCTAGGCTCAGACTACAGAACTCTTGGAAACAGCTTCTCTCTCCATTCAACATACACAACTCTTGGAAACTGCATCTCTCTAAAGCAATGTTACAGAACTCCCATAAGCTGCGTCTCCTACACACAGCAGACAGAAAACCCGCATATAGCGAATGCCTAATTCCAGGCTACAGAAATCCAGTAAACAGCTTCTCCCTACACCCTGATACAGAACTTCGGTAAACTGTGTCTCTCTAATTCTAGGTTACAGAACTCCCATAAGCTGCGTCGGCTGCACTCAGGCTACAGGAATCCCATATAGAGCGTATGCCTACTCTCAGACTACAGAACTCTTGGGCACAGCTTCTATCTCCATTCAACATACACAGCTCTTGGAAACTGCATCTCTCTAGAGCAATGTTACAGAACTCCCATAAGCTGCGTCTCCTACACACAGCAGACAGAAAACCCGCATATAGCGAATGCCTAATTCCAGGCTACAGAAATCCAGTAAACAGCTTCTCCCTACACCCTGATACAGAACTTCGGTAAACTGTGTCTCTCTAATTCTAGGTTACAGAATCCCATATGCTGCATCTGCTGCACTCTGGCTACAGCAATTCCATATACAGCGTATGCCTAGGCTCAGACTACAGAACTCTTGGACACAGCTTCTCTCTACATTCAACATACAGAACTACTGGAAACTGCATCTCTCTAGACCAATGTTACAGAACTCCCATAAGCTGTGTCTCCTACACACAGCAGACAGAAAACCTGCATATACAAATGCCTAATTCAAGGCTACAGAAATCCAGTAAACAGCTTCTCCCTACACCCTGATACAGAACTTCGGTAAACTGTGTCTCTCTAATTCTAGGTTACAGAACTCCCATAAGCTGCATCTGCTGTACCCAGGCTACAGCAATTCCATATACAGCGTATGCCTAGGCTCAGACTACAGAACTCTTGGACACAGCTTCTCTCTACATTCAACATACAGAACTACTGGAAACTGCATCTCTCTAGACCAATGTTACAGAACTCCCATAAGCTGTGTCTCCTACACACAGCAGACAGAAAACCCGCCTATAGCAAATGTCTTATTCCAGCCTCAGAAATCCAGTAAACAGCTGCTCTCTACAAGGATAGAGAACTCCGGTAAACTGCTTCTCCCTACATCCAGGTAGCAGAGCTCCCATAACCAGCGTCTCATACACTCAGAATACAGAAATCCCAGTTACTGTGTATGCCTCTTGCCAGGCTACAGAACTCTTGGAAACAGCTTATCTCTACATGCACATACAGAACTCTGGTAAACTGTGTCTCACTACATGCACGATACAGAACTCCGATAAGCTGCGTCTGATACACTCAGCATACAGAAAACCCACGTATAGCGAATACCTGCTCATAGGCTCCAGAATTCTTGGAAACAGCTTCTCTCCACATTCAACATACAAAACTTGGAAACTGCTTCAGAACTGTGGTAAGCTGCGTCTTCTACACACAGCATACAGTAAACCCACATATAGCGAATAACTATTCGAGGCTACCGAAATCTTAGAAACAGCTTCTCTCTACATTGCATACGGAACTCCTGGATACCATATGTCGCTACACTTAGGTTATGTAACTCCCGTAAGCTGCGTCTCCTACACACAGCAGACAGAAAGCCCGCATATAGCGAATGCCTAATTCAAGGCTACAGAAATCCAGTAAACAGCTTCTCCCTACATCCTGATACAGAACTTCGGTAAACTGTGTCTCTCTAATTCTAGGTTACAGAACTCCCATAAGCTGCGTCGGCTGCACTCAGGCTACAGGAATCCCATATAGAGCGTATGCCTACTCTCAGACTACAGAACTCTTGGGCACAGCTTCTCTCTCCATTCAACATACAGAACTACTGGAAACTGCATCTCTCTACACTTAGGTTACAGAACTCCCGAAAGCTGCATCTGCTACACTCAGCATCCAGAATACCCTCATACAGCGAATACCTAATTCCAGGATACAGAACACCTCTAAACAGCCCCTCACCACACAAAGGATAGAGAACTCTTGGAAACTGCTTCTCTCTACATCCACGTAGCAGAGCTCCTGTAAGCTGCATCTCCTACACTCAGGATACAGAAATCCCATACATTGCATATGCCTATTGCCAGGCTACAGAACTCTTGGAAACAGCTTCTCCCTACACCGTGATGCAAAACCTCAGTAAACTGTGTCTCTCTAATACTAGGTTACAAAACTCCCATAAGCTGCATCTATTGCACTCAGCCTACAGGAATCCCACATAGAGCGAATGCCTACACTCAGACTAGAGAACTCTTGGAAACAGCTTCTCTCTACATTCAACATACACAACTCTTGGAAACTGCATCTCTCTAGACCAACGTTACAGAACTCCCATAAATTGCGTCTCCTACACACAGCATACGGAAAACCAGCATTTAGCGAATCACTATGCCCAGGCTACCAAAATCTTAGAAACAGCTTCTCTCTACATTCAACATACGGAACTCCTGGATACTGTATGTCTCTACACTTAGGTTGTGCAACTCCCTTAAGCTGCGTCTCCTACACAGAGCATACGGAAAACACGGAAATAGCGCATGCCTAATTCCAGGCCACAGAACTCTTGGAAACAGCTTCTCTCTACATTCAACATACACAACTCTTGGAAACTGCATCTCTCTAGAGCAATGTTACAGAACTCCCATAAGCTGCGTCTCCTACACACAGCAGACAGAAAACCCGCATATAGCGAATGCCTAATTCCAGGCTACAGAAATCCAGTAAACAGCTTCTCCCTACACCCTGATACAGAACTTCGGTAAACTGTGTCTCTCTAATTCTAGGTTACAGAACTCCCATAAGCTGCGTCGGCTGCACTCAGGCTACAGGAATCCCATATAGAGCGTATGCCTACTCTCAGACTACAGAACTCTTGGGCACAGCTTCTCTCTCCATTCAACATACACAACTCTTGGAAACTGCATCTCTCTAGAGCAATGTTACAGAACTCCCATAAGCTGCGTCTCCTACACACAGCAGACAGAAAACCCGCATATAGCGAATGCCTAATTCCAGGCTACAGAAATCCAGTAAACAGCTTCTCCCTACACCCTGATACAGAACTTCGGTAAACTGTGTCTCTCTAATTCTAGGTTACAGAACTCCCATAAGCTGCGTCGGCTGCACTCAGGCTACAGGAATCCCATATAGAGCGTATGCCTACTCTCAGACTACAGAACTCTTGGGCACAGCTTCTCTCTCCATTCAACATACACAACTCTTGGAAACTGCATCTCTCTAGAGCAATGTTACAGAACTCCCATAAGCTGCGTCTCCTACACACAGCAGACAGAAAACCCGCATATAGCGAATGCCTAATTCCAGGCTACAGAAATCCAGTAAACAGCTTCTCCCTACACCCTGATACAGAACTTCGGTAAACTGTGTCTCTCTAATTCTAGGTTACAGAATCCCATATGCTGCATCTGCTGCACTCTGGCTACAGCAATTCCATATACAGCGTATGCCTAGGCTCAGACTACAGAACTCTTGGACACAGCTTCTCTCTACATTCAACATACAGAACTACTGGAAACTGCATCTTTCTAGACCAATGTTACAGAACTCCCATAAGCTGTGTCTCCTACACACAGCAGACAGAAAACCTGCATATACAAATGCCTAATTCAAGGCTACAGAAATCCAGTAAACAGCTTCTCCCTACACCCTGATACAGAACTTCGGTAAACTGTGTCTCTCTAATTCTAGGTTACAGAACTCCCATAAGCTGCATCTGCTGTACCCAGGCTACAGCAATTCCATATACAGCGTATGCCTACTCTCAGACTACAGAACTCTTGGACACAGCTTCTCTCTACATTCAACATACAGAACTACTGGAAACTGCATCTCTCTAGACCAATGTTACAGAACTCCCATAAGCTGTGTCTCCTACACACAGCAGACAGAAAACCCGCCTATAGCAAATGTCTTATTCCAGCCTCAGAAATCCAGTAAACAGCTGCTCTCTACAAGGATAGAGAACTCCGGTAAACTGCTTCTCCCAACATCCAGGTAGCAGAGCTCCCATAACCAGCGTCTCATACACTCAGAATACAGAAATCCCAGTTACTGTGTATGCCTCTTGCCAGGCTACAGAACTCTTGGAAACAGCTTATCTCTACATGCACATACAGAACTCTGGTAAACTGTGTCTCACTACATGCACGATACAGAACTCCGATAAGCTGCGTCTGATACACTCAGCATACAGAAAACCCACGTATAGCGAATACCTGCTCATAGGCTCCAGAATTCTTGGAAACAGCTTCTCTCCACATTCAACATACAAAACTTGGAAACTGCTTCAGAACTGTGGTAAGCTGCGTCTTCTACACACAGCATACAGTAAACCCACATATAGCGAATAACTATTCGAGGCTACCGAAATCTTAGAAACAGCTTCTCTCTACATTGCATACGGAACTCCTGGATACCATATGTCGCTACACTTAGGTTATGTAACTCCCGTAAGCTGTGTCTCCTACACACAGCAGACAGAAAGCCCGCATATAGCGAATGCCTAATTCCAGGCTACAGAAATCCAGTAAACAGCTTCTCCCTACATCCTGATACAGAACTTCGGTAAACTGTGTCTCTCTAATTCTAGGTTACAGAACTCCCATAAGCTGCGTCGGCTGCACTCAGGCTACAGGAATCCCATATAGAGCGTATGCCTACTCTCAGACTACAGAACTCTTGGGCACAGCTTCTCTCTACATTCAACATACAGAACTACTGGAAACTGCATCTCTCTACACTTAGGTTACAGAACTCCCGAAAGCTGCATCTGCTACACTCAGCATCCAGAATACCTTCATACAGCAAATACCTAATTCCAGGATACAGAACACCTCTAAACAGCCCCTCACCACACAAAGGATAGAGAACTCTTGGAAACTGCTTCTCTCTACATCCACGTAGCAGAGCTCCTGTAAGCTGCATCTCCTACACTCAGGATACAGAAATCCCATACATTGCGTATGCCTATTGCCAGGCTACAGAACTCTTGGAAACAGCTTCTCCCTACACCGTGATGCAAAACCTCAGTAAACTGTGTCTCTCTAATACTAGGTTACAGAACTCCCATAAGCTGCGTCTATTGCACTCAGCCTACAGGAATCCCACATAGAGCGAATGCCTACACTCAGACTAGAGAACTCTTGGAAACAGCTTCTCTCTACATTCAACATACACAACTCTTGGAAACTGCATCTCTCTAGACCAACGTTACAGAACTCCCATAAATTGCGTCTCCTACACACAGCATACGGAAAACCAGCATTTAGCGAATCACTATGCCCAGGCTACCAAAATCTTAGAAACAGCTTCTCTCTACATTCAACATACGGAACTCCTGGATACTGTATGTCTCTACACTTAGGTTGTGCAACTCCCTTAAGCTGCGTCTCCTACACAGGGCATACGGAAAACACGGAAATAGCGCATGCCTAATTCCAGGCCACAGAACTCTTGGAAACAGCTTCTCTCTACATTCAACATACACAACTCTTGGAAACTGCATCTCTCTAGAGCAATGTTACAGAACTCCCATAAGCTGCGTCTCCTACACACAGCAGACAGAAAACCCGCATATAGCGAATGCCTAATTCCAGGCTACAGAAATCCAGTAAACAGCTTCTCCCTACACCCTGATACAGAACTTCGGTAAACTGTGTCTCTCTAATTCTAGGTTACAGAACTCCCATAAGCTGCGTCGGCTGCACTCAGGCTACAGGAATCCCATATAGAGCGTATGCCTACTCTCAGACTACAGAACTCTTGGGCACAGCTTCTCTCTCCATTCAACATACACAACTCTTGGAAACTGCATCTCTCTAGAGCAATGTTACAGAACTCCCATAAGCTGCGTCTCCTACACACAGCAGACAGAAAACCCGCATATAGCGAATGCCTAATTCCAGGCTACAGAAATCCAGTAAACAGCTTCTCCCTACACCCTGATACAGAACTTCGGTAAACTGTGTCTCTCTAATTCTAGGTTACAGAACTCCCATAAGCTGCGTCGGCTGCACTCTGGCTACAGGAATTCCATATACAGCGTATGCCTAGGCTCAGACTACAGAACTCTTGGACACAGCTTCTCTCTACATTCAACATACAGAACTACTGGAAACTGCATCTCTCTAGACCAATGTTACAGAACTCCCATAAGCTGTGTCTCCTACACACAGCAGACAGAAAACCTGCATATACAAATGCCTAATTCAAGGCTACAGAAATCCAGTAAACAGCTTCTCTCTACACCCTGATACAGAACTTCGGTAAACTGTGTCTCTCTAATTCTAGGTTACAGAACTCCCATAAGCTGCATCTGCTGTACCCAGGCTACAGCAATTCCATATACAGTGTATGCCTACACTCACACTACAGAACTCTTGGACACAGCTTCATTCTACATTCAACATACAGAACTACTGGAAACTGCATCTCTCTAGACCAATGTTACAGAACTCCCATAAGTGTCTCCTACACACAGCAGACAGAAAACCCGCCTATAGTTAATGTCTTATTCCAGCCTCAGAAATCCAGTAAACAGCTCCTCTCTACAAGGATAGAGAACTCCGGTAAACTGCTTCTCCCTACATCCAGGTAGCAGAGCTCCCATAACCAGCGTCTCATACACTCAGAATACAGAAATCCCAGTTACTGTGTATGCCTCTTGCCAGGCTACAGAACTCTTGGAAACAGCTTATCTCTACATGCACATACAGAACTCTGGTAAACTGTGTCTCACTACATGCACGATACAAAACTCCGATAAGCTGCGTCTGATACACTCAGCATACAGAAAACCCACGTATAGCGAATACCTGCTCATAGGCTCCAGAATTCTTGGAAACAGCTTCTCTCCACATTCAACATACAAAACTTGGAAACTGCTTCAGAACTGTGGTAAGCTGCGTCTTCTACACACAGCATACAGTAAACCCACATATAGCGAATAACTATTCGAGGCTACCGAAATCTTAGAAACAGCTTCTCTCTACATTGCATACGGAACTCCTGGATACCATATGTCGCTACACTTAGGTTATGTAACTCCCATAAGCTGCGTCTCCTACACACAGCAGACAGAAAGCCCGCATATAGCGAATGCCTAATTCCAGGCTACAGAATTCCAGTAAACAGCTTCTCCCTACACCCTGATACAGAACTTCGGTAAACTGTGTCTCTCTAATTCTAGTTACAGAACTCCCATAAGCTGCGTCGGCTGCACTCAGGCTACAGGAATCCCATATAGAGCGTATGCCTACTCTCAGACTACAGAACTCTTGGAAACAGCTTCTCTCTACATTCAACATACACAACTCTTGGAAACTGCATCTCTCTAGAGCAATGTTACAGAACTCCCATAAGCTGCGTCTCCTACACACAGCAGACAGAAAGCCCGCATATAGCGAATGCCTAATTCCAGGCTACAGAAATCCAGTAAACAGCTTCTCCCTACACCCTGATACAGAACTTCGGTAAACTGTGTCTCTCTAATTCTAGGTTACAGAACTCCCATAAGCTGCGTCGGCTGCACTCAGGCTACAGGAATCCCATATAGAGCGTATGCCTACTCTCAGACTACAGAACTCTTGGGCACAGCTTCTCTCTCCATTCAACATACACAACTCTTGGAAACTGCATCTCTCTAGAGCAATGTTACAGAACTCCCATAAGCTGCGTCTCCTACACACAGCAGACAGAAAACCCGCATATAGCGAATGCCTAATTCCAGGCTACAGAAATCCAGTAAACAGCTTCTCCCTACACCCTGATACAGAACTTCGGTAAACTGTGTCTCTCTAATTCTAGGTTACAGAATCCCATATGCTGCATCTGCTGCACTCTGGCTACAGCAATTCCATATACAGCGTATGCCTAGGCTCAGACTACAGAACTCTTGGACACAGCTTCTCTCTACATTCAACATACAGAACTACTGGAAACTGCATCTCTCTAGACCAATGTTACAGAACTCCCATAAGCTGTGTCTCCTACACACAGCAGACAGAAAACCTGCATATACAAATGCCTAATTCAAGGCTACAGAAATCCAGTAAACAGCTTCTCCCTACACCCTGATACAGAACTTCGGTAAACTGTGTCTCTCTAATTCTAGGTTACAGAACTCCCATAAGCTGCATCTGCTGTACCCAGGCTACAGCAATTCCATATACCGCGCATTCCTAGGCTCAGACTACAGAACTCTTGGACACAGCTTCTCTCTACATTCAAATTACAGAACTACTGGAAACTGCATCTCTCTAGACCAATGTTACAGAACTCCCATAAGCTGTGTCTCCTACACACAGCAGACAGAAAACCCGCCTATAGCAAATGTCTTATTCCAGCCTCAGAAATCCAGTAAACAGCTGCTCTCTACAAGGATAGAGAACTCCGGTAAACTGCTTCTCCCTACATCCAGGTAGCAGAGCTCCCATAACCAGCGTCTCATACACTCAGAATACAGAAATCCCAGTTACTGTGTATGCCTCTTGCCAGGCTACAGAACTCTTGGAAACAGCTTATCTCTACATGCACATACAGAACTCTGGTAAACTGTGTCTCACTACATGCACGATACAGAACTCCGATAAGCTGCGTCTGATACACTCAGCATACAGAAAACCCACGTATAGCGAATACCTGCTCATAGGCTCCAGAATTCTTGGAAACAGCTTCTCTCCACATTCAACATACAAAACTTGGAAACTGCTTCAGAACTGTGGTAAGCTGCGTCTTCTACACACAGCATACAGTAAACCCACATATAGCGAATAACTATTCGAGGCTACCGAAATCTTAGAAACAGCTTCTCTCTACATTGCATACGGAACTCCTGGATACCATATGTCGCTACACTTAGGTTATGTAACTCCCGTAAGCTGTGTCTCCTACACACAGCAGACAGAAAGCCCGCATATAGCGAATGCCTAATTCCAGGCTACAGAAATCCAGTAAACAGCTTCTCCCTACACCCTGATACAGAACTTCGGTAAACTGTGTCTCTCTAATTCTAGGTTACAGAACTCCCATAAGCTGCGTCGGCTGCACTCAGGCTACAGGAATCCCATATAGAGCGTATGCCTACTCTCAGACTACAGAACTCTTGGAAACAGCTTCTCTCTCCATTCAACATACAAAACTCTTGGAAACTGCATCTCTCTAGAGCAATGTTACAGAACTCCCATAAGCTGCGTCTCCTACACACAGCAGACAGAAAACCCGCATATAGCGAATGCCTAATTCCAGGCTACAGAAATCCAGTAAACAGCTTCTCCCTACACCCTGATACAGAACTTCGGTAAACTGTGTCTCTCTAATTCTAGGTTACAGAACTCCCATAAGCTGCGTCGGCTGCACTCAGGTTACAGGAATCCCATATAGACCGTATGCCTACTCTCAGACTACAGAACTCTTGGGCACAGCTTCTCTCTCCATTCAACATACACAACTCTTGGAAACTGCATCTCTCTAGAGCAATGTTACAGAACTCCCGAAAGCTGCATCTGCTACACTCAGCATCCAGAATACCCTCATACAGCGAATACCTAATTCCAGGATACAGAACTCCTCTAAACAGCTCTTCACCACACAAAGGATAGAGAACTCTTGGAAACTGCTTCTCTCTACATCCACGTAGCAGAGCTCCTGTAAGCTGCATCTCCTACACTCAGGATACAGAAATCCCATACATTGCGTATGCCTATTGCCAGGCTACAGAACTCTTGGAAACAGCTTCTCCCTACACCGTGATGCAAAACCTCAGTAAACTGTGTCTCTCTAATACTAGGTTACAGAACTCCCATAAGCTGCGTCTATTGCACTCAGCCTACAGGAATCCCACATAGAGCGAATGCCTACACTCAGACTAGAGAACTCTTGGAAACAGCTTCTCTCTACATTCAACATACACAACTCTTGGAAACTGCATCTCTCTAGACCAACGTTACAGAACTCCCATAAATTGCGTCTCCTACACACAGCATACGGAAAACCAGCATTTAGCGAATCACTATGCCCAGGCTACCAAAATCTTAGAAACAGCTTCTCTCTACATTCAACATACGGAACTCCTGGATACTGTATGTCTCTACACTTAGGTTGTGCAACTCCCTTAAGCTGCGTCTCCTACACAGGGCATACGGAAAACACGGAAATAGCGCATGCCTAATTCCAGGCCACAGAACTCTTGGAAACAGCTTCTCTCTACATTCAACATACACAACTCTTGGAAACTGCATCTCTCTAGAGCAATGTTACAGAACTCCCATAAGCTGCGTCTCCTACACACAGCAGACAGAAAACCCGCATATAGCGAATGCCTAATTCCAGGCTACAGAAATCCAGTAAACAGCTTCTCCCTACACCCTGATACAGAACTTCGGTAAACTGTGTCTCTCTAATTCTAGGTTACAGAACTCCCATAAGCTGCGTCGGCTGCACTCAGGCTACAGGAATCCCATATAGAGCGTATGCCTACTCTCAGACTACAGAACTCTTGGAAACAGCTTCTCTCTACATTCAACATACACAACTCTTGGAAACTGCATCTCTCTAGAGCAATGTTACAGAACTCCCATAAGCTGCGTCTCCTACACACAGCAGACAGAAAACCCGCATATAGCGAATGCCTAATTCCAGGCTACAGAAATCCAGTAAACAGCTTCTCCCTACACCCTGATACAGAACTTCGGTAAACTGTGTCTCTCTAATTCTAGGTTACAGAACTCCCATAAGCTGCGTCGGCTGCACTCAGGCTACAGGAATCCCATATAGTGCGTATGCCTACTCTCAGACTACAGAACTCTTGGGCACAGCTTCTCTCTCCATTCAACATACACAACTCTTGGAAACTGCATCTCTCTAGAGCAATGTTACAGAACTCCCATAAGCTGCATCTCCTACACACAGCAGACAGAAAACCCGCATATAGCGAATGCCTAATTCCAGGCTACAGAAATCCAGTAAACAGCTTCTCCCTACACCCTGATACAGAACTTCGGTAAACTGTGTCTCTCTAATTCTAGGTTACAGAACTCCCATATGCTGCGTCTGCTGCACTCTGGCTACAGGAATTCCATATACAGCGTATGCCTAGGCTCAGACTACAGAACTCTTGGACACAGCTTCTCTCTACATTCAACATACAGAACTACTGGAAACTGCATCTCTCTAGACCAATGTTACAGAACTCCCATAAGCTGTGTCTCCTACACACAGCAGTCAGAAAACCTGCATATACAAATGCCTAATTCAAGGCTACAGAAATCCAGTAAACAGCTTCTCTCTACACCCTGATACAGAACTTCGGTAAACTGTGTCTCTCTAATTCTAGGTTACAGAACTCCCATAAGCTGCATCTGCTGTACCCAGGCTACAGCAATTCCATATACAGTGTATGCCTACACTCACACTACAGAACTCTTGGACACAGCTTCTCTCTACATTCAACATACAGAACTACTGGAAACTGCATCTCTCTAGACCAATGTTACAGAACTCCCATAAGTGTCTCCTACACACAGCAGACAGAAAACCCGCCTATAGTAAATGTCTTATTCCAGCCTCAGAAATCCAGTAAACAGCTGCTCTCTACAAGGATAGAGAACTCCGGTAAACTGCTTCTCCCTACATCCAGGTAGCAGAGCTATCATAACCAGCGTCTCATACACTCAGAATACAGAAATCCCAGTTACTGTGTATGCCTCTTGCCAGGCTACAGAACTCTTGGAAACAGCTTATCTCTACATGCACATACAGAACTCTGGTAAACTGTGTCTCACTACATGCACGATACAGAACTCCGATAAGCTGCGTCTGATACACTCAGCATACAGAAAACCCACGTATAGCGAATACCTGCTCATAGGCTCCAGAATTCTTGGAAACAGCTTCTCTCCACATTCAACATACAAAACTTGGAAACTGCTTCAGAACTGTGGTAAGCTGCGTCTTCTACACACAGCATACAGTAAACCCACATATAGCGAATAACTATTCGAGGCTACCGAAATCTTAGAAACAGCTTCTCTCTACATTGCATACGGAACTCCTGGATACCATATGTCGCTACACTTAGGTTATGTAACTCCCATAAGCTGCGTCTCCTACACACAGCAGACAGAAAGCCCGCATATAGCGAATGCCTAATTCCAGGCTACAGAAATCCAGTAAACAGCTTCTCCCTACACCCTGATACAGAACTTCGGTAAACTGTGTCTCTCTAATTCTAGGTTACAGAACTCCCATAAGCTGCGTCGGCTGCACTCAGGCTACAGGAATCCCATATAGAGCGTATGCCTACTCTCAGACTACAGAACTCTTGGGCACAGCTTCTCTCTACATTCAACATACACAACTCTTGGAAACTGCATCTCTCTAGAGCAATGTTACAGAACTCCCATAAGCTGCGTCTCCTACACACAGCAGACAGAAAACCCGCATATAGCGAATGCCTAATTCCAGGCTACAGAAATCCAGTAAACAGCTTCTCCCTACACCCTGATAGAGAACTTCGGTAAACTGTGTCTCTCTAATTCTAGGTTACAGAACTCCCATAAGTTGCGTCGGCTGCACTCAGGCTACAGGAATCCCATATAGAGCGTATGCCTACTCTCAGACTACAGAACACTTGGAAACAGCTTCTCTCTACATTCAACATACACAACTCTTGGAAACTGCATCTCTCTAGACCAATGTTACAGAACTACCATAAGCTGCGTCTCCTACACACAGCAGACAGAAAACCCGCATATAGCGAATGCCTAATTCCAGGCTACAGAAATCCAGTAAACAGCTTCTCCCTACACCCTGATACAGAACTTCGGTAAACTGTGTCTCTCTAATTCTAGGTTACAGAACTCCCATAAGCTGCGTCGGCTGCACTCAGGCCACAGGAATCCCATATAGAGCGTATGCCTACTGTCAGACTACAGAACTCTTGGACACAGCTTCTCTCTACATTCAACATACAGAACTACTGGAAACTGCATCTCTCTATACTTAGGTTACAGAACTCCCATAAGCTGCATCTGCTACACTCAGCATCCAGAATACCCTCATACAGCGAATACCTAATTCCAGGATACAGAACTCCTCTAAACAGCTCCTCACCACACAAAGGATAGAGAACTCTTGGAAACTGCTTCTCTCTACATCCACGTAGCAGAGCTCCTGTAAGCTGCATCTCCTACACTCAGGATACAGAAATCCCATACATTGCGTATGCCTATTGCCAGGCTACAGAACTCTTGGAAACAGCTTCTCCCTACACCGTGATGCAAAACCTCAGTAAACTGTGTCTCTCTAATACTAGGTTACAGAACTCCCATAAGCTGCGTCTATTGCACTCAGCCTACAGGAATCCCACATAGAGCGAATGCCTACACTCAGACTAGAGAACTCTTGGAAACAGCTTCTCTCTACATTCAACATACACAACTCTTGGAAACTGCATCTCTCTAGACCAACGTTACAGAACTCCCATAAATTGCGTCTCCTACACACAGCATATGGAAAACCAGCATTTAGCGAATCACTATGCCCAGGCTACCAAAATCTTAGAAACAGCTTCTCTCTACATTCAACATACGGAACTCCTGGATACTGTATGTCTCTACACTTAGGTTGTGCAACTCCCTTAAGCTGCGTCTCCTACACAGAGCATACGCAAAACACGGAAATAGCGCATGCCTAATTCCAGGCCACAGAACTCTTGGAAACAGCTTCTCTCTACATTCAACATACACAACTCTTGGAAACTGCATCTCTCTAGAGCAATGTTACAGAACTACCATAAGCTGCGTCTCCTACACACAGCAGACAGAAAACCCGCATATAGCGAATGCCTAATTCCAGGCTACAGAAATCCAGTAAACAGCTTCTCCCTACACCCTGATACAGAACTTCGGTAAACTGTGTCTCTCTAATTCTAGGTTACAGAACTCCCATAAGCTGCGTCGGCTGCACTCAGGCTACAGGAATCCCATATAGAGCGTATGCCTACTCTCAGACTACAGAACTCTTGGAAACAGCTTCTCTCTACATTCAACATACACAACTCTTGGAAACTGCATCTCTCTAGACCAATGTTACAGAACTCCCATAAGCTGCGTCTCCTACACACAGCAGACAGAAAACCCGCATATAGCGAATGCCTAATTCCAGGCTACAGAAATCCAGTAAACAGCTTCTCCCTACACCCTGATACAGAACTTCGGTAAACTGTGTCTCTCTAATTCTAGGTTACAGAACTCCCATAAGCTGCGTCGGCTGCACTCAGGCTACAGGAATCCCATATAGAGCGTATGCCTACTCTCAGACTACAGAACTCTTGGGCACAGCTTCTCTCTCCATTCAACATACACAACTCTTGGAAACTGCATCTCTCTAGAGCAATGTTACAGAACTCCCATAAGCTGCATCTCCTACACACAGCAGACAGAAAACCCGCATATAGCGAATGCCTATTTCCAGGCTACAGAAATCCAGTAAACAGCTTCTCCCTACACCCTGATACAGAACTTCGGTAAACTGTGTCTCTCTAATTCTAGGTTACAGAACTCCCATATGCTGCGTCTGCTGCACTCTGGCTACAGGAATTCCATATACAGCGTATGCCTAGGCTCAGACTACAGAACTCTTGGACACAGCTTCTCTCTACATTCAACATACAGAACTACTGGAAACTGCATCTCTCTAGACCAATGTTACAGAACTCCCATAAGCTGTGTCTCCTACACACAGCAGACAGAAAACCTGCATATACAAATGCCTAATTCAAGGCTACAGAAATCCAGTAAACAGCTTCTCCCTACACCCTGATACAGAACTTCGGTAAACTGTGTCTCTCTAATTCTAGGTTACAGAACTCCCATAAGCTGCATCTGCTGTACCCAGGCTACAGCAATTCCATATACAGTGTATGCCTACACTCACACTACAGAACTCTTGGACACAGCTTCATTCTACATTCAACATACAGAACTACTGGAAACTGCATCTCTCTAGACCAATGTTACAGAACTCCCATAAGCTGTGTCACCTACACACAGCAGACAGAAAACCCGCCTATAGTTAATGTCTTATTGCAGCCTCAGAAATCCAGTAAACAGCTGCTCTCTACAAGGATAGAGAACTCCGGTAAACTGCTTCTCCCTACATCCAGGTAGCAGAGCTCCCATAACCAGCGTCTCATACACTCAGAATACAGAAATCCCAGTTACTGTGTATGCCTCTTGCCAGGCTACAGAACTCTTGGAAACAGCTTATCTCTACATGCACATACAGAACTCTGGTAAACTGTGTCTCACTACATGCACGATACAAAACTCCGATAAGCTGCGTCTGATACACTCAGCATACAGAAAACCCACGTATAGCGAATACCTGCTCATAGGCTCCAGAATTCTTGGAAACAGCTTCTCTCCACATTCAACATACAAAACTTGGAAACTGCTTCAGAACTCTGGTAAGCTGCGTCTTCTACACACAGCATACAGTAAACCCACATATAGCGAATAACTATTCGAGGCTACCGAAATCTTAGAAACAGCTTCTCTCTACATTGCATACGGAACTCCTGGATACCATATGTCGCTACACTTAGGTTATGTAACTCCCATAAGCTGCGTCTCCTACACACAGCAGACAGAAAACCCGCATATAGCGAATGCCTAATTCCAGGCTACAGGAATCCAGTAAACAGCTTCTCCCTACACCCTGATACAGAACTTCGGTAAACTGTGTCTCTCTAATTCTAGTTACAGAACTCCCATAAGCTGCGTCGGCTGCACTCAGGCTACAGGAATCCCATATAGAGCGTATGCCTACTCTCAGACTACAGAACTCTTGGAAACAGCTTCTCTCTACATTCAACATACACAACTCTTGGAAACTGCATCTCTCTAGAGCAATGTTACAGAACTCCCATAAGCTGCGTCTCCTACACACAGCAGACAGAAAGCCCGCATATAGCGAATGCCTAATTCCAGGCTACAGAAATCCAGTAAACAGCTTCTCCCTACACCCTGATACAGAACTTCGGTAAACTGTGTCTCTCTAATTCTAGGTTACAGAACTCCCATAAGTTGCGTCGGCTGCATCAGGCTACAGGAATCCCATATAGAGCGTATGCCTACTCTCAGACTACAGAACTCTTGGGCACAGCTTCTCTCTACATTCAACATACACAACTCTTGGAAACTGCATCTCTCTAGAGCAATGTTACAGAACTCCCATAAGCTGCATCTCCTACACACAGCAGACAGAAAACCCGCATATAGCGAATGCCTAATTCCAGGCTACAGAAATCCAGTAAACAGCTTCTCCCTACACCCTGATACAGAACTTCGGTAAACTGTGTCTCTCTAATTCTAGGTTACAGAACTCCCATAAGCTGCGTCGGCTGCACTCAGGCTACAGGAATCCCATATACAGCGTATGCCTACTCTCAGACTACAGAACTCTTGGGCACAGCTTCTCTCTCCATTCAACATACACAACTCTTGGAAACTGCATCTCTCTAGAGCAATGTTACAGAACTCCCATAAGCTGCGTCTCCTACACACAGCATCCACATTACCCTCATACAGCGAATACCTAATTCCAGGATACAGAACTCCTCTAAACTGCTCCTCACCACACAAAGCATAGAGAACTCTTGGAAACTGCTTCTCTCTACATCCACGTAGCAGAGCTCCTGTAAGCTGCATCTCCTACACTCAGGATACAGAAATCCCATACATTGCGTATGCCTATTGCCAGGCTACAGAACTCTTGGAAACAGCTTCTCCCTACACCGTGATGCAAAACCTCAGTAAACTGTGTCTCTCTAATACTAGGTTACAGAACTCCCATAAGCTGCGTCTATTGCACTCAGCCTACAGGAATCCCACATAGAGCGAATGCCTACACTCAGACTAGAGAACTCTTGGAAACAGCTTCTCTCTACATTCAACATACACAACTCTTGGAAACTGCATCTCTCTAGACCAACGTTACAGAACTCCCATAAATTGCGTCTCCTACACACAGCATATGGAAAACCAGCATTTAGCGAATCACTATGCCCAGGCTACCAAAATCTTAGAAACAGCTTCTCTCTACATTCAACATACGGAACTCCTGGATACTGTATGTCTCTACACTTAGGTTGTGCAACTCCCTTAAGCTGCATCTCCTACACAGAGCATACGCAAAACACGGAAATAGCGCATGCCTAATTCCAGGCCACAGAACTCTTGGAAACAGCTTCTCTCTACATTCAACATACACAACTCTTGGAAACTGCATCTCTCTAAACCAATGTTACAGAACTACCATAAGCTGCGTCTCCTATACACAGCAGACAGAAAACCCGCATATAGCGAATGCCTAATTCCAGGCTACAGAAATCCAGTAAACAGCTTCTCCCTACACCCTGATACAGAACTTCGGTAAACTGTGTCTCTCTAATTCTAGGTTACAGAACTCCCATAAGCTGCATCTGCTGCACTCTGTTTACAGCAATTCCATATACAGCGTATGCCTAGGCTCAGACTACAGAACTCTTGGACACAGCTTCTCTCTACATTCAACATACAGAACTACTGGAAACTGCATCTCTCTAGACCAATGTTACAGAACTCCCATAAGCTGTGTCTCCTACACACAGCAGACAGAAAACCTGCATATACAAATGCCTAATTCAAGGCTACAGAAATCCAGTAAACAGCTTCTCCCTACACCCTGATACAGAACTTCGGTAAACTGTGTCTCTCTAATTCTAGGTTACAGAACTCCCATAAGCTGCGTCGGCTGCACTCAGGCTTCAGGAATCCCATATAGAGCGTATGCCTACTCTCAGACTACAGAACTCTTGGAAACGGATTCTCTCTCCATTCAACATACACAACTCTTGGAAACTGCATCTCTCTAGAGCAATGTTACAGAACTCCCATAAGCTGCATCTCCTACACACAGCAGACAGAAAACCCGCATATAGCGAATGCCTAATTCCAGGCTACAGAAATCCAGTAAACAGCTTCTCCCTACACCCTGATACAGAACTTCGGTAAACTGTGTCTCTCTAATTCTAGGTTACAGAACTCCCATAAGCTGCATCTGCTGTACCCAGGCTACAGCAATTCCATATACAGCGTATGCCTAGGCTCAGACTACAGAACTCTTGGACACAGCTTCTCTCTACATTCAACATACAGAACTACTGGAAACTGCATCTCTCTAGACCAATGTTACAGAACTCCCATAAGCTGTGTCTCCTACACACAGCAGACAGAAAACCCGCCTATAGTTAATGTCTTATTCCAGCCTCAGAAATCCAGTAAACAGCTCCTCTCTACAAGGATAGAGAACTCTGGTAAACTGCTTCTCCCTACATCCAGGTAGCAGAGCTCCCATAACCAGCGTCTCATACACTCAGAATACAGAAATCCCAGTTACTGTGTATGCCTCTTGCCAGGCTACAGAACTCTTGGAAACAGCTTATCTCTACATGCACATACAGAACTCTGGTAAACTGTGTCTCACTACATGCACGATACAGAACTCCGATAAGCTGCGTCTGATACACTCAGCATACAGAAAACCCACGTATAGCGAATACCTGCTCATAGGCTCCAGAATTCTTGGAAACAGCTTCTCTCCACATTCAACATACAAAACTTGGAAACTGCTTCAGAACTGTGGTAAGCTGCGTCTTCTACACACAGCATACAGTAAACCCACATATAGCGAATAACTATTCGAGGCTACCGAAATCTTAGAAACAGCTTCTCTCTACATTGCATACGGAACTCCTGGATACCATATGTCGCTACACTTAGGTTATGTAACTCCCGTAAGCTGTGTCTCCTACACACAGCAGACAGAAAGCCCGCATATAGCGAATGCCTAATTCCAGGCTACAGAAATCCAGTAAACAGCTTCTCCCTACATCCTGATACAGAACTTCGGTAAACTGTGTCTCTCTAATTCTAGGTTACAGAACTCCCATAAGCTGCGTCGGCTGCACTCAGGCTACAGGAATCCCATATAGAGCGTATGCCTACTCTCAGACTACAGAACTCTTGGGCACAGCTTCTCTCTCCATTCAACATACAGAACTACTGGAAACTGCATCTCTCTATACTTAGGATACAGAACTCCCATAAGCTGCATCTGCTACACTCAGCATCCAGAATACCCTCATACAGCGAATACCTAATTCCAGGATACAGAACTCCTCTAAACAGCTCCTCACCACACAAAGGATAGAGAACTCTTGGAAACTGCTTCTCTCTACATCCACGTAGCAGAGCTCCTGTAAGCTGCATCTCCTACACTCAGGATACAGAAATCCCATACATTGCGTATGCCTATTGCCAGGCTACAGAACTCTTGGAAACAGCTTCTCCCTACACCGTGATGCAAAACCTCAGTAAACTGTGTCTCTCTAATACTAGGTTACAGAACTCCCATAAGCTGCGTCTATTGCACTCAGCCTACAGGAATCCCACATAGAGCGAATGCCTACACTCAGACTAGAGAACTCTTGGAAACAGCTTCTCTCTACATTCAACATACACAACTCTTGGAAACTGCATCTCTCTAGACCAACGTTACAGAACTCCCATAAATTGCGTCTCCTACACACAGCATACGGAAAACCAGCATTTAGCGAATCACTATGCCCAGGCTACCAAAATCTTAGAAACAGCTTCTCTCTACATTCAACATACGGAACTCCTGGATACTGTATGTCTCTACACTTAGGTTGTGCAACTCCCTTAAGCTGCGTCTCCTACACAGAGCATACGGAAAACACGGAAATAGTGCATGCCTAATTCCAGGCCACAGAACTCTTGGAAACAGCTTCTCTCTACATTCAACATACACAACTCTTGGAAACTGCATCTCTCTAGAGCAATGTTACAGAACTCCCATAAGCTGCGTCTCCTACACACAGCAGACAGAAAACCCGCATATAGCGAATGCCTAATTCCAGGCTACAGAAATCCAGTAAACAGCTTCTCCCTACACCCTGATACAGAACTTCGGTAAACTGTGTCTCTCTAATTCTAGGTTACAGAACTCCCATAAGCTGCGTCGGCTGCACTCAGGCTACAGGAATCCCATATAGAGCGTATGCCTACTCTCAGAGTACAGAACTCTTGGGCACAGCTTCTCTCTCCATTCAACATACAGAACTACTGGAAACTGCATCTCTCTAGAGCAATGTTACAGAACTCCCATAAGCTGCGTCTCCTACACACAGCAGACAGAAAACCCGCATATAGCGAATGCCTAATTCCAGGCTACAGAAATCCAGTAAACAGCTTCTCCCTACACCCTGATACAGAACTTCGGTAAACTGTGTCTCTCTAATTCTAGGTTACAGAACTCCCATAAGCTGCGTCGGCTGCACTCTGGCTACAGGAATTCCATATACAGCGTATGCCTAGGCTCAGACTACAGAACTCTTGGACACAGCTTCTCTCTACATTCAACATACAGAACTACTGGAAACTGCATCTCTCTAGACCAATGTTACAGAACTCCCATAAGCTGTGTCTCCTACACACAGCAGACAGAAAACCTGCATATACAAATGCCTAATTCAAGGCTACAGAAATCCAGTAAACAGCTTCTCCCTACACCCTGATACAGAACTTCGGTAAACTGTGTCTCTCTAATTCTAGGTTACAGAACTCCCATAAGCTGCATCTGCTGTACCCAGGCTACAGCAATTCCATATACCGCGCATGCCTAGGCTCAGACTATAGAACTCTTGGACACAGCTTCTCTCTCCATTCAACATACAGAACTACTGGAAACTGCATCTCTCTAGACCAATGTTACAGAACTCCCATAAGCTGTGTCACCTACACACAGCAGACAGAAAACCCGCCTATAGCAAATGTCTTATTCCAGCCTCAGAAATCCAGTAAACAGCTCCTCTCTACAAGGATAGAGAACTCCGGTAAACTGCTTCTCCCTACATCCAGGTAGCAGAGCTCCCATAACCAGCGTCTCATACACTCAGAATACAGAAATCCCAGTTACTGTGTATGCCTCTTGCCAGGCTACAGAACTCTTGGAAACAGCTTATCTCTACATGCACATACAGAACTCTGGTAAACTGTGTCTCACTACATGCACGATACAGAACTCCGATAAGCTGCGTCTGATACACTCAGCATACAGAAAACCCACGTATAGCGAATACCTGCTCATAGGCTCCAGAATTCTTGGAAACAGCTTCTCTCCACATTCAACATACAAAACTTGGAAACTGCTTCAGAACTGTGGTAAGCTGCGTCTTCTACACACAGCATACAGTAAACCCACATATAGCGAATAACTATTCGAGGCTACCGAAATCTTAGAAACAGCTTCTCTCTACATTGCATACGGAACTCCTGGATACCATATGTCGCTACACTTAGGTTATGTAACTCCCGTAAGCTGTGTCTCCTACACACAGCAGACAGAAAGCCCGCATATAGCGAATGCCTAATTCCAGGCTACAGAAATCCAGTAAACAGCTTCTCCCTACATCCTGATACAGAACTTCGGTAAACTGTGTCTCTCTAATTCTAGGTTACAGAACTCCCATAAGCTGCGTCGGCTGCACTCAGGCTACAGGAATCCCATATACAGCGTATGCCTACTCTCAGACTACAGAACTCTTGGGCACAGCTTCTCTCTCCATTCAACATACAGAACTACTGGAAACTGCATCTCTCTACACTTAGGTTACAGAACTCCCGAAAGCTGCATCTGCTACACTCAGCATCCAGAATACCCTCATACAGCGAATACCTAATTCCAGGATACAGAACTCCTCTAAACAGCTCCTCACCACACAAAGGATAGAGAACTCTTGGAAACTGCTTCTCTCTACATCCACGTAGCAGAGCTCCTGTAAGCTGCATCTCCTACACTCAGGATACAGAAATCCCATACATTGCGTATGCCTATTGCCAGGCTACAGAACTCTTGGAAACAGCTTCTCCCTACACCGTGATGCAAAACCTCAGTAAACTGTGTCTCTCTAATACTAGGTTACAGAACTCCCATAAGCTGCGTCTATTGCACTCAGCCTACAGGAATCCCACATAGAGCGAATGCCTACACTCAGACTAGAGAACTCTTGGAAACAGCTTCTCTCTACATTCAACATACACAACTCTTGGAAACTGCATCTCTCTAGACCAACGTTACAGAACTCCCATAAATTGCGTCTCCTACACACAGCATACGGAAAACCAGCATTTAGCGAATCACTATGCCCAGGCTACCAAAATCTTAGAAACAGCTTCTCTCTACATTCAACATACGGAACTCCTGGATACTGTCTGTCTCTACACTTAGGTTGTGCAACTCCCTTAAGCTGCGTCTCCTACACAGAGCATACGGAAAACACGGAAATAGCGCATGCCTAATTCCAGGCCACAGAACTCTTGGAAACAGCTTCTCTCTACATTCAACATACACAACTCTTGGAAACTGCATCTCTCTAGAGCAATGTTACAGAACTCCCATAAGCTGCGTCTCCTACACACAGCAGACAGAAAACCCGCATATAGCGAATGCCTAATTCCAGGCTACAGAAATCCAGTAAACAGCTTCTCCCTACACCCTGATACAGAACTTCGGTAAACTGTGTCTCTCTAATTCTAGGTTACAGAACTCCCATAAGCTGCGTCGGCTGCACTCAGGCTACAGGAATCCCATATAGAGCGTATGCCTACTCTCAGACTACAGAACTCTTGGGCACAGCTTCTCTCTCCATTCAACATACAGAACTACTGGAAACTGCATCTCTCTAGAGCAATGTTACAGAACTCCCGAAAGCTGCATCTGCTACACTCAGCATCCAGAATACCCTCATACAGCGAATACCTAATTCCAGGATACAGAACTCGTCTAAACAGCTCTTCACCACACAAAGGATAGAGAACTCTTGGAAACTGCTTCTCTCTACATCCACGTAGCAGAGCTCCTGTAAGCTGCATCTCCTACACTCAGGATACAGAAATCCCATACATTGCGTATGCCTATTGCCAGGCTACAGAACTCTTGGAAACAGCTTCTCCCTACACCGTGATGCAAAACCTCAGTAAACTGTGTCTCTCTAATACTAGGTTACAGAACTCCCATAAGCTGCGTCTATTGCACTCAGCCTACAGGAATCCCACATAGAGCGAATGCCTACACTCAGACTAGAGAACTCTTGGAAACAGCTTCTCTCTACATTCAACATACACAACTCTTGGAAACTGCATCTCTCTAGACCAACGTTACAGAACTCCCATAAATTGCGTCTCCTACACACAGCATACGGAAAACCAGCATTTAGCGAATCACTATGCCCAGGCTACCAAAATCTTAGAAACAGCTTCTCTCTACATTCAACATATGGAACTCCTGGATACTGTATGTCTCTACACTTAGGTTGTGCAACTCCCTTAAGCTGCGTCTCCTACACAGGGCATACGGAAAACACGGAAATAGCGCATGCCTAATTCCAGGCCACAGAACTCTTGGAAACAGCTTCTCTCTACATTCAACATACAAAACTCTTGGAAACTGCATCTCTCTAGAGCAATGTTACAGAACACCCATAAGCTGCGTCTCCTACACACAGCAGACAGAAAGCCCGCATATAGCGAATGCCTAATTAAAGGCTACAGAAATCCAGTAAACAGCTTCTCCCTACAACCTGATACAGAACTTCGGTAAACTGTGTCTCTCTAATTCTAGGTTACAGAACTCCCATAAGCTGCGTCGGCTGCACTCAGGCTACAGGAATCCCATATAGAGCGTATGCCTACTCTCAGAGTACAGAACTCTTGGGCACAGCTTCTCTCTCCATTCAACATACAGAACTACTGGAAACTGCATCTCTCTACACTTAGGTTACAGAACTCCCGAAAGCTGCATCTGCTACACTCAGCATCCAGAATACCCTCATACAGCGAATACCTAATTCCAGGATACAGAACTCGTCTAAACAGCTCTTCACCACACAAAGGATAGAGAACTCTTGGAAACTGCTTCTCTCTACATCCACGTAGCAGAGCTCCTGTAAGCTGCATCTCCTACACTCAGGATACAGAAATCCCATACATTGCGTATGCCTATTGCCAGGCTACAGAACTCTTGGAAACAGCTTCTCCCTACAGCGTGATGCAAAACCTCAGTAAACTGTGTCTCTCTAATACTAGGTTACAGAACTCCCATAAGCTGCGTCTATTGCACTCAGCCTACAGGAATCCCACATAGAGCGAATGCCTACACTCAGACTAGAGAACTCTTGGAAACAGCTTCTCTCTACATTCAACATACACAACTCTTGGAAACTGCATCTCTCTAGACCAACGTTACAGAACTCCCATAAATTGCGTCTCCTACACACAGCATACGGAAAACCAGCATTTAGCGAATCACTATGCCCAGGCTACCAAAATCTTAGAAACAGCTTCTCTCTACATTCAACATACGGAACTCCTGGATACTGTATGTCTCTACACTTAGGTTGTGCAACTCCCTTAAGCTGCGTCTCCTACACAGGGCATACGGAAAACACGGAAATAGTGCATGCCTAATTCCAGGCCACAGAACTCTTGGAAACAGCTTCTCTCTACATTCAACAGACACAACTCTTGGAAACTGCATCTCTCTAGAGCAATGTTACAGAACTCCCATAAGCTGCGTCTCCTACACACAGCAGACAGAAAACCCGCATATAGCGAATGCCTAATTCCAGGCTACAGAAATCCAGTAAACAGCTTCTCCCTACACCCTGATACAGAACTTCGGTAAACTGTGTCTCTCTAATTCTAGGTTACAGAACTCCCATAAGCTGCGTCGGCTGCACTCAGGCTACAGGAATCCCATATAGAGCGTATGCCTACTCTCAGACTACAGAACTCTTGGAAACAGCTTCTCTCTACATTCAACATACACAACTCTTGGAAACTGCATCTCTCTAGAGCAATGTTACAGAACTCCCATAAGCTGCGTCTCCTACACACAGCAGACAGAAAACCCGCATATAGCGAATGCCTAATTCCAGGCTACAGAAATCCAGTAAACAGCTTCTCCCTACACCCTGATACAGAACTTCGGTAAACTGTGTCTCTCTAATTCTAGGTTACAGAACTCCCATAAGCTGCGTCGGCTGCACTCTGGCTACAGGAATTCCATATACAGCGTATGCCTAGGCTCAGACTACAGAACTCTTGGACACAGCTTCTCTCTCCATTCAACATACAGAACTACTGGAAACTGCATCTCTCTACACTTAGGTTACAGAACTCCCGAAAGCTGCATCTGCTACACTCAGCATCCAGAATACCCTCATACAGCGAATACCTAATTCCAGGATACAGAACTCCTCTAAACAGCTCCTCACCACACAAAGGATAGAGAACTCTTGGAAACTGCTTCTCTCTACATCCACGTAGCAGAGCTCCTGTAAGCTGCATCTCCTACACTCAGGATACAGAAATCCCATACATTGCGTATGCCTATTGCCAGGCTACAGAACTCTTGGAAACAGCTTCTCCCTACACCGTGATGCAAAACCTCAGTAAACTGTGTCTCTCTAATACTAGGTTACAGAACTCCCATAAGCTGCGTCTATTGCACTCAGCCTACAGGAATCCCACATAGAGCGAATGCCTACACTCAGACTAGAGAACTCTTGGAAACAGCTTCTCTCTACATTCAAAATACACAACTCTTGGAAACTGCATCTCTCTAGACCAACGTTACAGAACTCCCATAAATTGCATCTCCTACACACAGCATACGGAAAACCAGCATTTAGCGAATCACTATGCCCAGGCTACCAAAATCTTAGAAACAGCTTCTCTCTACATTCAACATACGGAACTCCTGGATACTGTATGTCTCTACACTTAGGTTGTGCAACTCCCTTAAGCTGCGTCTCCTACACAGGGCATACGGAAAACACGGAAATAGCGCATGCCTAATTCCAGGCCACAGAACTCTTGGAAACAGCTTCTCTCTACATTCAACATACACAACTCTTGGAAACTGCATCTCTCTAGAGCAATGTTACAGAACTCCCATAAGCTGCGTCTCCTACACACAGCAGACAGAAAACCCGCATATAGCGAATGCCTAATTCCAGGCTACAGAAATCCAGTAAACAGCTTCTCCCTACATCCTGATACAGAACTTCGGTAAACTGTGTCTCTCTAATTCTAGGTTACAGAACTCCCATAAGCTGCGTCGGCTGCACTCAGGCTACAGGAATCCCATATACAACGTATGCCTAGGCTCAGACTACAGAACTCTTGGACACAGCTTCTCTCTACATTCAACATACAGAACTACTGGAAACTGCATCTCTCTAGATCAATGTTACAGAACTCCCATGAGCTGTGTCTCCTACACACAGCAGACAGAAAACCTGCATATACAAATGCCTAATTCAAGGCTACAGAAATCCAGTAAACAGCTTCTCCCTACACCCTGATACAGAACTTCGGTAAACTGTGTCTCTCTAATTCTAGGTTACAGAACTCCCATAAGCTGCATCTGCTGTACCCAGGCTACAGCAATTCCATATACCGCGCATGCCTAGGCTCAGACTATAGAACTCTTGGACACAGCTTCTCTCTCCATTCAACATACAGAACTACTGGAAACTGCATCTCTCTAGACCAATGTTACAGAACTCCCATAAGCTGTGTCACCTACACACAGCAGACAGAAAACCCGCCTATAGTTAATGTCTTATTCCAGCCTCAGAAATCCAGTAAACAGCTCCTCTCTACAAGGATAGAGAACTCCGGTAAACTGCTTCTCCCTACATCCAGGTAGCAGAGCTCCCATAACCAGCGTCTCATACACTCAGAATACAGAAATCCCAGTTACTGTGTATGCCTCTTGCCAGGCTACAGAACTCTTGGAAACAGCTTATCTCTACATGCACATACAGAACTCTGGTAAACTGTGTCTCACTACATGCACGATACAGAACTCTGATAAGCTGCGTCTGATACACTCAGCATACAGAAAACCCACGTATAGCGAATACCTGCTCATAGGCTCCAGAATTCTTGGAAACAGCTTCTCTCCACATTCAACATACAAAACTTGGAAACTGCTTCAGAACTGTGGTAAGCTGCGTCTTCTACACACAGCATACAGTAAACCCACATATAGCGAATAACTATTCGAGGCTACCGAAATCTTAGAAACAGCTTCTCTCTACATTGCATACGGAACTCCTGGATACCATATGTCGCTACACTTAGGTTATGTAACTCCCGTAAGCTGTGTCTCCTACACACAGCAGACAGAAAGCCCGCATATAGCGAATGCCTAATTCCAGGCTACAGAAATCCAGTAAACAGCTTCTCCCTACACCCTGATACAGAACTTCGGTAAACTGTGTCTCTCTAATTCTAGGTTACAGAACTCCCATAAGCTGCGTCGGCTGCACTCAGGCTACAGGAATCCCATATACAGCGTATGCCTACTCTCAGACTACAGAACTCTTGGGCACAGCTTCTCTCTCCATTCAACATACAGAACTACTGGAAACTGCATCTCTCTACACTTAGGTTACAGAACTCCCGAAAGCTGCATCTGCTACACTCAGCATCCAGAATACCCTCATACAGCGAATACCTAATTCCAGGATACAGAACTCCTCTAAACAGCCCCTCACCACACAAAGGATAGAGAACTCTTGGAAACTGCTTCTCTCTACATCCACGTAGCAGAGCTCCTGTAAGCTGCATCTCCTACACTCAGGATACAGAAATCCCATACATTGCGTATGCCTATTGCCAGGCTACAGAACTCTTGGAAACAGCTTCTCCCTACACCGTGATGCAAAACCTCAGTAAACTGTGTCTCTCTAATACTAGGTTACAGAACTCCCATAAGCTGCGTCTATTGCACTCAGCCTACAGGAATCCCACATAGAGCGAATGCCTACACTCAGACTAGAGAACTCTTGGAAACAGCTTCTCTCTACATTCAACATACACAACTCTTGGAAACTGCATCTCTCTAGACCAACGTTACAGAACTCCCATAAATTGCGTCTCCTACACACAGCATACGGAAAACCAGCATTTAGCGAATCACTATGCCCAGGCTACCAAAATCTTAGAAACAGCTTCTCTCTACATTCAACATACGGAACTCCTGGATACTGTATGTCTCTACACTTAGGTTGTGCAACTCCCTTAAGCTGCGTCTCCTACACAGGGCATACGGAAAACACGGAAATAGCGCATGCCTAATTCCAGGCCACAGAACTCTTGGAAACAGCTTCTCTCTACATTCAACATACACAACTCTTGGAAACTGCATCTCTCTAGAGCAATGTTACAGAACTCCCATAAGCTGCGTCTCCTACACACAGCAGACAGAAAGCCCGCATATAGCGAATGCCTAATTCCAGGCTACAGAAATCCAGTAAACAGCTTCTCCCTACACCCTGATACAGAACTTCGGTAAACTGTGTCTCTCTAATTCTAGGTTACAGAACTCCCATAAGCTGCGTCGGCTGCACTCAGGCTACAGGAATCCCATATACAGCGTATGCCTACTCTCAGACTACAGAACTCTTGGGCACAGCTTCTCTCTCCATTCAACATACAGAACTACTGGAAACTGCATCTCTCTAGAGCAATGTTACAGAACTCCCGAAAGCTGCATCTGCTACACTCAGCATCCAGAATACCCTCATACAGCGAATACCTAATTCCAGGATACAGAACTCCTCTAAACAGCTCTTCACCACACAAAGGATAGAGAACTCTTGGAAACTGCTTCTCTCTACATCCACGTAGCAGAGCTCCTGTAAGCTGCATCTCCTACACTCAGGATACAGAAATCCCATACATTGCGTATGCCTATTGCCAGGCTACAGAACTCTTGGAAACAGCTTCTCCCTACACCGTGATGCAAAACCTCAGTAAACTGTGTCTCTCTAATACTAGGTTACAGAACTCCCATAAGCTGCGTCTATTGCACTCAGCCTACAGGAATCCCACATAGAGCGAATGCCTACACTCAGACTAGAGAACTCTTGGAAACAGCTTCTCTCTACATTCAACATACACAACTCTTGGAAACTGCATCTCTCTAGACCAACGTTACAGAACTCCCATAAATTGCGTCTCCTACACACAGCATACGGAAAACCAGCATTTAGCGAATCACTATGCCCAGGCTACCAAAATCTTAGAAACAGCTTCTCTCTACATTCAACATACGGAACTCCTGGATACTGTATGTCTCTACACTTAGGTTGTGCAACTCCCTTAAGCTGCGTCTCCTACACAGGGCATACAGAAAACACGGAAATAGCGCATGCCTAATTCCAGGCCACAGAACTCTTGGAAACAGCATCTCTCTACATTCAACATACAAAACTCTTGGAAACTGCATCTCTCTAGAGCAATGTTACAGAACACCCATAAGCTGCGTCTCCTACACACAGCAGACAGAAAGCCCGCATATAGCGAATGCCTAATTAAAGGCTACAGAAATCCAGTAAACAGCTTCTCCCTACACCCTGATACAGAACTTCGGTAAACTGTGTCTCTCTAATTCTAGGTTACAGAACTCCCATAAGCTGCGTCGGCTGCACTCAGGCTACAGGAATCCCATATACAGCGTATGCCTACTCTCAGACTACAGAACTCTTGGGCACAGCTTCTCTCTCCATTCAACATACAGAACTACTGGAAACTGCATCTCTCTAGAGCAATGTTACAGAACTCCCGAAAGCTGCATCTGCTACACTCAGCATCCAGAATACCCTCATACAGCGAATACCTAATTCCAGGATACAGAACTCGTCTAAACAGCTCTTCACCACACAAAGGATAGAGAACTCTTGGAAACTGCTTCTCTCTACATCCACGTAGCAGAGCTCCTGTAAGCTGCATCTCCTACACTCAGGATACAGAAATCCCATACATTGCGTATGCCTATTGCCAGGCTACAGAACTCTTGGAAACAGCTTCTCCCTACACCGTGATGCAAAACCTCAGTAAACTGTGTCTCTCTAATACTAGGTTACAGAACTCCCATAAGCTGCGTCTATTGCACTCAGCCTACAGGAATCCCACATAGAGCGAATGCCTACACTCAGACTAGAGAACTCTTGGAAACAGCTTCTCTCTACATTCAACATACACAACTCTTGGAAACTGCATCTCTCTAGACCAACGTTACAGAACTCCCATAAATTGAATCTCCTACACACAGCATACGGAAAACCAGCATTTAGCGAATCACTATGCCCAGGCTACCAAAATCTTAGAAACAGCTTCTCTCTACATTCAACATACGGAACTCCTGGATACTGTATGTCTCTACACTTAGGTTGTGCAACTCCCTTAAGCTGCGTCTCCTACACAGAGCATACGGAAAACACGGAAATAGTGCATGCCTAATTCCAGGCCACAGAACTCTTGGAAACAGCTTCTCTCTACATTCAACATACACAACTCTTGGAAACTGCATCTCTCTAGAGCAATGTTACAGAACTCCCATAAGCTGCGTCTCCTACACACAGCAGACAGAAAACCCGCATATAGCGAATGCCTAATTCCAGGCTACAGAAATCCAGTAAACAGCTTCTCCCTACACCCTGATACAGAACTTCGGTAAACTGTGTCTCTCTAATTCTAGGTTACAGAACTCCCATAAGCTGCATCTGCTGCACTCTGGCTACAGCAATTCCATATACAGCGTATGCCTAGGCTCAGAATACAGAACTCTTGGAAACAGCTTCTCTCTACATTCAACATACACAACTCTTGGAAACTGCATCTCTCTAGAGCAATGTTACAGAACTCCCATAAGCTGCGTCTCCTACACACAGCAGACAGAAAACCCGCATATAGCGAATGCCTAATTCCAGGCTACAGAAATCCAGTAAACAGCTTCTCCCTACACCCTGATACAGAACTTCGGTAAACTGTGTCTCTCTAATTCTAGGTTACAGAACTCCCATAAGCTGCGTCGGCTGCACTCTGGCTACAGGAATTCCATATACAGCGTATGCCTAGGCTCAGACTACAGAACTCTTGGACACAGCTTCTCTCTACATTCAACATACAGAACTACTGGAAACTGCATCTCTCTAGACCAATGTTACAGAACTCCCATAAGCTGTGTCTCCTACACACAGCAGACAGAAAACCTGCATATACAAATGCCTAATTCAAGGCTACAGAAATCCAGTAAACAGCTTCTCCCTACACCCTGATACAGAACTTCGGTAAACTGTGTCTCTCTAATTCTAGGTTACAGAACTCCCATAAGCTGCATCTGCTGTACCCAGGCTACAGCAATTCCATATACCGCGCATGCCTAGGCTCAGACTATAGAACTCTTGGACACAGCTTCTCTCTCCATTCAACATACAGAACTACTGGAAACTGCATCTCTCTAGACCAATGTTACAGAACTCCCATAAGCTGTGTCACCTACACATAGCAGACAGAAAACCCGCCTATAGTTAATGTCTTATTCCAGCCTCAGAAATCCAGTAAACAGCTCCTCTCTACAAGGATAGAGAACTCCGGTAAACTGCTTCTCCCTACATCCAGGTAGCAGAGCTCCCATAACCAGCGTCTCATACACTCAGAATACAGAAATCCCAGTTACTGTGTATGCCTCTTGCCAGGCTACAGAACTCTTGGAAACAGCTTATCTCTACATGCACATACAGAACTCTGGTAAACTGTGTCTCACTACATGCACGATACAGAACTCCGATAAGCTGCGTCTGATACACTCAGCATACAGAAAACCCACGTATAGCGAATACCTGCTCATAGGCTCCAGAATTCTTGGAAACAGCTTCTCTCCACATTCAACATACAAAACTTGGAAACTGCTTCAGAACTGTGGTAAGCTGCGTCTTCTACACACAGCATACAGTAAACCCACATATAGCGAATAACTATTCGAGGCTACCGAAATCTTAGAAACAGCTTCTCTCTACATTGCATACGGAACTCCTGGATACCATATGTCGCTACACTTAGGTTATGTAACTCCCGTAAGCTGTGTCTCCTACACACAGCAGACAGAAAGCCCGCATATAGCGAATGCCTAATTCCAGGCTACAGAAATCCAGTAAACAGCTTCTCCCTACAACCTGATACAGAACTTCGGTAAACTGTGTCTCTCTAATTCTAGGTTACAGAACTCCCATAAGCTGCGTCGGCTGCACTCAGGCTACAGGAATCCCATATACAGCGTATGCCTACTCTCAGACTACAGAACTCTTGGGCACAGCTTCTCTCTCCATTCAACATACAGAACTACTGGAAACTGCATCTCTCTACACTTAGGTTACAGAACTCCCGAAAGCTGCATCTGCTACACTCAGCATCCAGAATACCCTCATACAGCGAATACCTAATTCCAGGATACAGAACTCCTCTAAACAGCCCCTCACCACACAAAGGATAGAGAACTCTTGGAAACTGCTTCTCTCTACATCCACGTAGCAGAGCTCCTGTAAGCTGCATCTCCTACACTCAGGATACAGAAATCCCATACATTGCGTATGCCTATTGCCAGGCTACAGAACTCTTGGAAACAGCTTCTCCCTACACCGTGATGCAAAACCTCAGTAAACTGTGTCTCTCTAATACTAGGTTACAGAACTCCCATAAGCTGCGTCTATTGCACTCAGCCTACAGGAATCCCACATAGAGCGAATGCCTACACTCAGACTAGAGAACTCTTGGAAACAGCTTCTCTCTACATTCAACATACACAACTCTTGGAAACTGCATCTCTCTAGACCAACGTTACAGAACTCCCATAAATTGCGTCTCCTACACACAGCATACGGAAAACCAGCATTTAGCGAATCACTATGCCCAGGCTACCAAAATCTTAGAAACAGCTTCTCTCTACATTCAACATACGGAACTCCTGGATACTGTATGTCTCTACACTTAGGTTGTGCAACTCCCTTAAGCTGCGTCTCCTACACAGGGCATACGGAAAACACGGAAATAGCGCATGCCTAATTCCAGGCCACAGAACTCTTGGAAACAGCTTCTCTCTACATTCAACATACAAAACTCTTGGAAACTGCATCTCTCTAGAGCAATGTTACAGAACACCCATAAGCTGCGTCTCCTACACACAGCAGACAGAAAGCCCGCATATAGCGAATGCCTAATTAAAGGCTACAGAATTCCAGTAAACAGCTTCTCCCTACAACCTGATACAGAACTTCGGTAAACTGTGTCTCTCTAATTCTAGGTTACAGAACTCCCATAAGCTGCGTCGGCTGCACTCAGGCTACAGGAATCCCATATAGAGCGTATGCCTACTCTCAGAGTACAGAACTCTTGGGCACAGCTTCTCTCTCCATTCAACATACAGAACTACTGGAAACTGCATCTCTCTACACTTAGGTTACAGAACTCCCGAAAGCTGCATCTGCTACACTCAGCATCCAGAATACCCTCATACAGCGAATACCTAATTCCAGGATACAGAACTCGTCTAAACAGCTCTTCACCACACAAAGGATAGAGAACTCTTGGAAACTGCTTCTCTCTACATCCACGTAGCAGAGCTCCTGTAAGCTGCATCTCCTACACTCAGGATACAGAAATCCCATACATTGCGTATGCCTATTGCCAGGCTACAGAACTCTTGGAAACAGCTTCTCCCTACACCGTGATGCAAAACCTCAGTAAACTGTGTCTCTCTAATACTAGGTTACAGAACTCCCATAAGCTGCGTCTATTGCACTCAGCCTACAGGAATCCCACATAGAGCGAATGCCTACACTCAGACTAGAGAACTCTTGGAAACAGCTTCTCTCTACATTCAACATACACAACTCTTGGAAACTGCATCTCTCTAGACCAACGTTACAGGACTCCCATAAATTGCGTCTCCTACACACAGCATACGGAAAACCAGCATTTAGCGAATCACTATGCCCAGGCTACCAAAATCTTAGAAACAGCTTCTCTCTACATTCAACATACGGAACTCCTGGATACTGTATGTCTCTACACTTAGGTTGTGCAACTCCCTTAAGCTGCGTCTCCTACACAGGGCATACGGAAAACACGGAAATAGTGCATGCCTAATTCCAGGCCACAGAACTCTTGGAAACAGCTTTTCTCTACATTCAACATACACAACTCTTGGAAACTGCATCTCTCTAGAGCAATGTTACAGAACTCCCATAAGCTGCGTCTCCTACACACAGCAGACAGAAAACCCGCATATAGCGAATGCCTAATTCCAGGCTACAGAAATCCAGTAAACAGCTTCTCCCTACACCCTGATACAGAACTTCGGTAAACTGTGTCTCTCTAATTCTAGGTTACAGAACTCCCATAAGCTGCGTCGGCTGCACTCAGGCTACAGGAATCCCATATAGAGCGTATGCCTACTCTCAGACTACAGAACTCTTGGGCACAGCTTCTCTCTCCATTCAACATACAGAACTACTGGAAACTGCATCTCTCTACACTTAGGTTACAGAATTCCCGAAAGCTGCATCTGCTACACTCAGCATCCAGAATACCCTCATACAGCGAATACCTAATTCCAGGATACAGAACTCGTCTAAACAGCTCTTCACCACACAAAGGATAGAGAACTCTTGGAAACTGCTTCTCTCTACATCCACGTAGCAGAGCTCCTGTAAGCTGCATCTCCTACACTCAGGATACAGAAATCCCATACATTGCGTATGCCTATTGCCAGGCTACAGAACTCTTGGAAACGGCTTCTCCCTACACCGTGATGCAAAACCTCAGTAAACTGTGTCTCTCTAATACTAGGTTACAGAACTCCCATAAGCTGCGTCTATTGCACTCAGCCTACAGGAATCCCACATAGAGCGAATGCCTACACTCAGACTAGAGAACTCTTGGAAACAGCTTCTCTCTACATTCAACATACACAACTCTTGGAAACTGCATCTCTCTAGACCAACGTTACAGAACTCCCATAAATTGCGTCTCCTACACACAGCATACGGAAAACCAGCATTTAGCGAATCACTATGCCCAGGCTACCAAAATCTTAGAAACAGCTTCTCTCTACATTCAACATACGGAACTCCTGGATACTGTATGTCTCTACACTTAGGTTGTGCAACTCCCTTAAGCTGCGTCTCCTACACAGGGCATACGGAAAACACAGAAATAGTGCATGCCTAATTACAGGACACAGAACTCTTGGAAACAGCTTCTCTCTACATTCAACATACACAACTCTTGGAAACTGCATCTCTCTAGAGCAATGTTACAGAACTCCCATAAGCTGCGTCTCCTACACACAGCAGACAGAAAACCCGCATATAGCGAATGCCTAATTCCAGGCTACAGAAATCCAGTAAACAGCTTCTCCCTACACCCTGATACAGAACTTCGGTAAACTGTGTCTCTCTAATTCTAGGTTACAGAACTCCCATAAGCTGCGTCGGCTGCACTCTGGCTACAGGAATTCCATATACAGCGTATGCCTAGGCTCAGACTACAGAACTCTTGGACACAGCTTCTCTCTCCATTCAACATACAGAACTACTGGAAACTGCATCTCTCTAGAGCAATGTTACAGAACTCCCGAAAGCTGCATCTGCTACACTCAGCATCCAGAATACCCTCATACAGCGAATACCTAATTCCAGGATACAGAACTCCTCTAAACAGCTCTTCACCACACAAAGGATAGAGAACTCTTGGAAACTGCTTCTCTCTACATCCACGTAGCAGAGCTCCTGTAAGCTGCATCTCCTACACTCAGGATACAGAAATCCCATACATTGCGTATGCCTATTGCCAGGCTACAGAACTCTTGGAAACAGCTTCTCCCTACACCGTGATGCAAAACCTCAGTAAACTGTGTCTCTCTAATACTAGGTTACAGAACTCCCATAAGCTGCGTCTATTGCACTCAGCCTACAGGAATCCCACATAGAGCGAATGCCTACACTCAGACTAGAGAACTCTTGGAAACAGCTTCTCTCTACATTCAACATACACAACTCTTGGAAACTGCATCTCTCTAGACCAACGTTACAGAACTCCCATAAATTGCGTCTCCTACACACAGCATACGGAAAACCAGCATTTAGCGAATCACTATGCCCAGGCTACCAAAATCTTAGAAACAGCTTCTCTCTACATTCAACATACGGAACTCCTGGATACTGTATGTCTCTACACTTAGGTTGTGCAACTCCCTTAAGCTGCGTCTCCTACACAGGGCATACAGAAAACACGGAAATAGCGAATGCCTAATTCCAGGCCACAGAACTCTTGGAAACAGCTTCTCTCTACATTCAACATACACAACTCTTGGAAACTGCATCTCTCTAGAGCAATGTTACAGAACTCCCATAAGCTGCGTCTCCTACACACAGCAGACAGAAAGCCCGCATATAGCGAATGCCTAATTAAAGGCTACAGAAATCCAGTAAACAGCTTCTCCCTACAACCTGATACAGAACTTCGGTAAACTGTGTCTCTCTAATTCTAGGTTACAGAACTCCCATAAGCTGCGTCGGCTGCACTCAGGCTACAGGAATCCCATATACAGCGTATGCCTAGGCTCAGACTACAGAACTCTTGGGCACAGCTTCTCTCTCCATTCAACATACAGAACTACTGGAAACTGCATCTCTCTACACTTAGGTTACAGAACTCCCGAAAGCTGCATCTGCTACACTCAGCATCCAGAATACCCTCATACAGCGAATACCTAATTCCAGGATACAGAACTCGTCTAAACAGCTCTTCACCACACAAAGGATAGAGAACTCTTGGAAACTGCTTCTCTCTACATCCACGTAGCAGAGCTCCTGTAAGCTGCATCTCCTACACTCAGGATACAGAAATCCCATACATTGCGTATGCCTATTGCCAGGCTACAGAACTCTTGGAAACAGCTTCTCCCTACACCGTGATGCAAAACCTCAGTAAACTGTGTCTCTCTAATACTAGGTTACAGAACTCCCATAAGCTGCGTCTATTGCACTCAGCCTACAGGAATCCCACATAGAGCGAATGCCTACACTCAGACTAGAGAACTCTTGGAAACAGCTTCTCTCTACATTCAACATACACAACTCTTGGAAACTGCATCTCTCTAGACCAACGTTACAGAACTCCCATAAATTGCGTCTCCTACACACAGCATACGGAAAACCAGCATTTAGCGAATCACTATGCCCAGGCTACCAAAATCTTAGAAACAGCTTCTCTCTACATTCAACATACGGAACTCCTGGATACTGTATGTCTCTACACTTAGGTTGTGCAACTCCCTTAAGCTGCGTCTCCTACACAGAGCATACGGAAAACACGGAAATAGCGCATGCCTAATTCCAGGCCACAGAACTCTTGGAAACAGCTTCTCTCTACATTCAACATACACAACTCTTGGAAACTGCATCTCTCTAGAGCAATGTTACAGAACTCCCATAAGCTGCGTCTCCTACACACAGCAGACAGAAAACCCGCATATAGCGAATGCCTAATTCCAGGCTACAGAAATCCAGTAAACAGCTTCTCCCTACACCCTGATACAGAACTTCGGTAAACTGTGTCTCTCTAATTCTAGGTTACAGAACTCCCATAAGCTGCGTCGGCTGCACTCAGGCTACAGGAATCCCATATACAACGTATGCCTACTCTCAGACTACAGAACTCTTGGAAACAGCTTCTCTCTACATTCAACATACACAACTCTTGGAAACTGCATCTCTCTAGAGCAATGTTACAGAACTCCCATAAGCTGCGTCTCCTACACACAGCAGACAGAAAACCCGCATATAGCGAATGCCTAATTCCAGGCTACAGAAATCCAGTAAACAGCTTCTCCCTACACCCTGATACAGAACTTCGGTAAACTGTGTCTCTCTAATTCTAGGTTACAGAACTCCCATAAGCTGCGTCGGCTGCACTCTGGCTACAGGAATTCCATATACAGCGTATGCCTAGGCTCAGACTACAGAACTCTTGGACACAGCTTCTCTCTACATTCAACATACAGAACTACTGGAAACTGCATCTCTCTAGACCAATGTTACAGAACTCCCATAAGCTGTGTCTCCTACACACAGCAGACAGAAAACCTGCATATACAAATGCCTCATTCAAGGCTACAGAAATCCAGTAAACAGCTTCTCCCTACACCCTGATACAGAACTTCGGTAAACTGTGTCTCTCTAATTCTAGGTTACAGAACTCCCATAAGCTGCATCTGCTGTACCCAGGCTACAGCAATTCCATATACCGCGCATGCCTAGGCTCAGACTATAGAACTCTTGGACACAGCTTCTCTCTCCATTCAACATACAGAACTACTGGAAACTGCATCTCTCTAGACCAATGTTACAGAACTCCCATAAGCTGTGTCACCTACACACAGCAGACAGAAAACCCGCCTATAGTTAATGTCTTATTCCAGCCTCAGAAATCCAGTAAACAGCTCCTCTTTACAAGGATAGAGAACTCCGGTAACCTGCTTCTCCCTACATCCAGGTAGCAGAGCTCCCATAACCAGCGTCTCATACACTCAGAATACAGAAATCCCAGTTACTGTGTATGCCTCTTGCCAGGCTACAGAACTCTTGGAAACAGCTTATCTCTACATGCACATACAGAACTCTGGTAAACTGTGTCTCACTACATGCACGATACAGAACTCCGATAAGCTGCGTCTGATACACTCAGCATACAGAAAACCCACGTATAGCGAATACCTGCTCATAGGCTCCAGAATTCTTGGAAACAGCTTCTCTCCACATTCAACATACAAAACTTGGAAACTGCTTCAGAACTGTGGTAAGCTGCGTCTTCTACACACAGCATACAGTAAACCCACATATAGCGAATAACTATTCGAGGCTACCGAAATCTTAGAAACAGCTTCTCTCTACATTGCATACGGAACTCCTGGATACCATATGTCGCTACACTTAGGTTATGTAACTCCCGTAAGCTGTGTCTCCTACACACAGCAGACAGAAAGCCCGCATATAGCGAATGCCTAATTCCAGGCTACAGAAATCCAGTAAACAGCTTCTCCCTACATCCTGATACAGAACTTCGGTAAACTGTGTCTCTCTAATTCTAGGTTACAGAACTCCCATAAGCTGCGTCGGCTGCACTCAGGCTACAGGAATCCCATATACAGCGTATGCCTACTCTCAGACTACAGAACTCTTGGGCACAGCTTCTCTCTCCATTCAACATACAGAACTACTGGAAACTGCATCTCTCTACACTTAGGTTACAGAACTCCCGAAAGCTGCATCTGCTACACTCAGCATCCAGAATACCCTCATACAGCGAATACCTAATTCCAGGATACAGAACTCCTCTAAACAGCTCTTCACCACACAAAGGATAGAGAACTCTTGGAAACTGCTTCTCTCTACATCCACGTAGCAGAGCTCCTGTAAGCTGCATCTCCTACACTCAGGATACAGAAATCCCATACATTGCGTATGCCTATTGCCAGGCTACAGAACTCTTGGAAACAGCTTCTCCCTACACCGTGATGCAAAACCTCAGTAAACTGTGTCTCTCTAATACTAGGTTACAGAACTCCCATAAGCTGCGTCTATTGCACTCAGCCTACAGGAATCCCACATAGAGCGAATGCCTACACTCAGACTAGAGAACTCTTGGAAACAGCTTCTCTCTACATTCAACATACACAACTCTTGGAAACTGCATCTCTCTAGACCAACGTTACAGAACTCCCATAAATTGCGTCTCCTACACACAGCATACGGAAAACCAGCATTTAGCGAATCACTATGCCCAGGCTACCAAAATCTTAGAAACAGCTTCTCTCTACATTCAACATACGGAACTCCTGGATACTGTATGTCTCTACACTTAGGTTGTGCAACTCCCTTAAGCTGCGTCTCCTACACAGGGCATACAGAAAACACGGAAATAGCGAATGCCTAATTCCAGGCCACAGAACTCTTGGAAACAGCTTCTCTCTACATTCAACATACACAACTCTTGGAAACTGCATCTCTCTAGAGCAATGTTACAGAACTCCCATAAGCTGCGTCTCCTACACACAGCAGACAGAAAGCCCGCATATAGCGAATGCCTAATTAAAGGCTACAGAAATCCAGTAAACAGCTTCTCCCTACAACCTGATACAGAACTTCGGTAAACTGTGTCTCTCTAATTCTAGGTTACAGAACTCCCATAAGCTGCGTCGGCTGCACTCAGGCTACAGGAATCCCATATACAGCGTATGCCTAGGCTCAGACTACAGAACTCTTGGGCACAGCTTCTCTCTCCATTCAACATACAGAACTACTGGAAACTGCATCTCTCTACACTTAGGTTACAGAACTCCCGAAAGCTGCATCTGCTACACTCAGCATCCAGAATACCCTCATACAGCGAATACCTAATTCCAGGATACAGAACTCGTCTAAACAGCTCTTCACCACACAAAGGATAGAGAACTCTTGGAAACTGCTTCTCTCTACATCCACGTAGCAGAGCTCCTGTAAGCTGCATCTCCTACACTCAGGATACAGAAATCCCATACATTGCGTATGCCTATTGCCAGGCTACAGAACTCTTGGAAACAGCTTCTCCCTACACCGTGATGCAAAACCTCAGTAAACTGTGTCTCTCTAATACTAGGTTACAGAACTCCCATAAGCTGCGTCTATTGCACTCAGCCTACAGGAATCCCACATAGAGCGAATGCCTACACTCAGACTAGAGAACTCTTGGAAACAGCTTCTCTCTACATTCAACATACACAACTCTTGGAAACTGCATCTCTCTAGACCAACGTTACAGAACTCCCATAAATTGCGTCTCCTACACACAGCATACGGAAAACCAGCATTTAGCGAATCACTATGCCCAGGCTACCAAAATCTTAGAAACAGCTTCTCTCTACATTCAACATACGGAACTCCTGGATACTGTATGTCTCTACACTTAGGTTGTGCAACTCCCTTAAGCTGCGTCTCCTACACAGAGCATACGGAAAACACGGAAATAGCGCATGCCTAATTCCAGGCCACAGAACTCTTGGAAACAGCTTCTCTCTACATTCAACATACACAACTCTTGGAAACTGCATCTCTCTAGAGCAATGTTACAGAACTCCCATAAGCTGCGTCTCCTACACACAGCAGACAGAAAACCCGCATATAGCGAATGCCTAATTCCAGGCTACAGAAATCCAGTAAACAGCTTCTCCCTACACCCTGATACAGAACTTCGGTAAACTGTGTCTCTCTAATTCTAGGTTACAGAACTCCCATAAGCTGCGTCGGCTGCACTCAGGCTACAGGAATCCCATATACAACGTATGCCTACTCTCAGACTACAGAACTCTTGGAAACAGCTTCTCTCTACATTCAACATACACAACTCTTGGAAACTGCATCTCTCTAGAGCAATGTTACAGAACTCCCATAAGCTGCGTCTCCTACACACAGCAGACAGAAAACCCGCATATAGCGAATGCCTAATTCCAGGCTACAGAAATCCAGTAAACAGCTTCTCCCTACACCCTGATACAGAACTTCGGTAAACTGTGTCTCTCTAATTCTAGGTTACAGAACTCCCATAAGCTGCGTCGGCTGCACTCTGGCTACAGGAATTCCATATACAGCGTATGCCTAGGCTCAGACTACAGAACTCTTGGACACAGCTTCTCTCTACATTCAACATACAGAACTACTGGAAACTGCATCTCTCTAGACCAATGTTACAGAACTCCCATAAGCTGTGTCTCCTACACACAGCAGACAGAAAACCTGCATATACAAATGCCTCATTCAAGGCTACAGAAATCCAGTAAACAGCTTCTCCCTACACCCTGATACAGAACTTCGGTAAACTGTGTCTCTCTAATTCTAGGTTACAGAACTCCCATAAGCTGCATCTGCTGTACCCAGGCTACAGCAATTCCATATACCGCGCATGCCTAGGCTCAGACTATAGAACTCTTGGACACAGCTTCTCTCTCCATTCAACATACAGAACTACTGGAAACTGCATCTCTCTAGACCAATGTTACAGAACTCCCATAAGCTGTGTCACCTACACACAGCAGACAGAAAACCCGCCTATAGTTAATGTCTTATTCCAGCCTCAGAAATCCAGTAAACAGCTCCTCTCTACAAGGATAGAGAACTCCGGTAAACTGCTTCTCCCTACATCCAGGTAGCAGAGCTCCCATAACCAGCGTCTCATACACTCAGAATACAGAAATCCCAGTTACTGTGTATGCCTCTTGCCAGGCTACAGAACTCTTGGAAACAGCTTATCTCTACATGCACATACAGAACTCTGGTAAACTGTGTCTCACTACATGCACGATACAGAACTCCGATAAGCTGCGTCTGATACACTCAGCATACAGAAAACCCACGTATAGCGAATACCTGCTCATAGGCTCCAGAATTCTTGGAAACAGCTTCTCTCCACATTCAACATACAAAACTTGGAAACTGCTTCAGAACTGTGGTAAGCTGCGTCTTCTACACACAGCATACAGTAAACCCACATATAGCGAATAACTATTCGAGGCTACCGAAATCTTAGAAACAGCTTCTCTCTACATTGCATACGGAACTCCTGGATACCATATGTCGCTACACTTAGGTTATGTAACTCCCGTAAGCTGTGTCTCCTACACACAGCAGACAGAAAGCCCGCATATAGCGAATGCCTAATTCCAGGCTACAGAAATCCAGTAAACAGCTTCTCCCTACATCCTGATACAGAACTTCGGTAAACTGTGTCTCTCTAATTCTAGGTTACAGAACTCCCATAAGCTGCGTCGGCTGCACTCAGGCTACAGGAATCCCATATACAGCGTATGCCTACTCTCAGACTACAGAACTCTTGGGCACAGCTTCTCTCTCCATTCAACATACAGAACTACTGGAAACTGCATCTCTCTACACTTAGGTTACAGAACTCCCGAAAGCTGCATCTGCTACACTCAGCATCCAGAATACCCTCATACAGCGAATACCTAATTCCAGGATACAGAACTCCTCTAAACAGCCCCTCACCACACAAAGGATAGAGAACTCTTGGAAACTGCTTCTCTCTACATCCACGTAGCAGAGCTCCTGTAAGCTGCATCTCCTACACTCAGGATACAGAAATCCCATACATTGCGTATGCCTATTGCCAGGCTACAGAACTCTTGGAAACAGCTTCTCCCTACACCGTGATGCAAAACCTCAGTAAACTGTGTCTCTCTAATACTAGGTTACAGAACTCCCATAAGCTGCGTCTATTGCACTCAGCCTACAGGAATCCCACATAGAGCGAATGCCTACACTCAGACTAGAGAACTCTTGGAAACAGCTTCTCTCTACATTCAACATACACAACTCTTGGAAACTGCATCTCTCTAGACCAACGTTACAGAACTCCCATAAATTGCGTCTCCTACACACAGCATACGGAAAACCAGCATTTAGCGAATCACTATGCCCAGGCTACCAAAATCTTAGAAACAGCTTCTCTCTACATTCAACATACGGAACTCCTGGATACTGTATGTCTCTACACTTAGGTTGTGCAACTCCCTTAAGCTGCGTCTCCTACACAAAGCATACGGAAAACACGGAAATAGCGCATGCCTAATTCCAGGCCACAGAACTCTTGGAAACAGCTTCTCTCTACATTCAACATACACAACTCTTGGAAACTGCATCTCTCTAGAGCAATGTTACAGAACTCCCATAAGCTGCGTCTCCTACACACAGCAGACAGAAAACCCGCATATAGCGAATGCCTAATTCCAGGCTACAGAAATCCAGTAAACAGCTTCTCCCTACACCCTGATACAGAACTTCGGTAAACTGTGTCTCTCTAATTCTAGGTTACAGAACTCCCATAAGCTGCGTCAGCTGCACTCAGGCTACAAGAATCCCATATAGAGCGTATGCCTACTCTCAGACTACAGAACTCTTGGGCACAGCTTCTCTCTCCATTCAACATACAGAACTACTGGAAACTGCATCTCTCTACACTTAGGTTACAGAACTCCCGAAAGCTGCATCTGCTACACTCAGCATCCAGAATACCCTCATACAGCGAATACCTAATTCCAGGATACAGAACTCCTCTAAACAGCTCTTCACCACACAAAGGATAGAGAACTCTTGGAAACTGCTTCTCTCTACATCCACGTAGCAGAGCTCCTGTAAGCTGCATCTCCTACACTCAGGATACAGAAATCCCATACATTGCGTATGCCTATTGCCAGGCTACAGAACTCTTGGAAACAGCTTCTCCCTACACCGTGATGCAAAACCTCAGTAAACTGTGTCTCTCTAATACTAGGTTACAGAACTCCCATAAGCTGCGTCTATTGCACTCAGCCTACAGGAATCCCACATAGAGCGAATGCCTACACTCAGACTAGAGAACTCTTGGAAACAGCTTCTCTCTACATTCAACATACACAACTCTTGGAAACTGCATCTCTCTAGACCAACGTTACAGAACTCCCATAAATTGCGTCTCCTACACACAGCATACGGAAAACCAGCATTTAGCGAATCACTATGCCCAGGCTACCAAAATCTTAGAAACAGCTTCTCTCTACATTCAACATACGGAACTCCTGGATACTGTATGTCTCTACACTTAGGTTGTGCAACTCCCTTAAGCTGCGTCTCCTACACAGGGCATACGGAAAACACGGAAATAGTGCATGCCTAATTCCAGGCCACAGAACTCTTGGAAACAGCTTCTCTCTACATTCAACATACACAACTCTTGGAAACTGCATCTCTCTAGAGCAATGTTACAGAACTCCCATAAGCTGCGTCTCCTACACACAGCAGACAGAAAACCCGCATATAGCGAATGCCTAATTCCAGGCTACAGAAATCCAGTAAACAGCTTCTCCCTACACCCTGATACAGAACTTCGGTAAACTGTGTCTCTCTAATTCTAGGTTACAGAACTCCCATAAGCTGCGTCGGCTGCACTCAGGCTACAGGAATCCCATATACAACGTATGCCTACTCTCAGACTACAGAACTCTTGGAAACAGCTTCTCTCTACATTCAACATACACAACTCTTGGAAACTGCATCTCTCTAGAGCAATGTTACAGAACTCCCATAAGCTGCGTCTCCTACACACAGCAGACAGAAAACCCGCATATAGCGAATGCCTAATTCCAGGCTACAGAAATCCAGTAAACAGCTTCTCCCTACACCCTGATACAGAACTTCGGTAAACTGTGTCTCTCTAATTCTAGGTTACAGAACTCCCATAAGCTGCGTCGGCTGCACTCTGGCTACAGGAATTCCATATACAGCGTATGCCTAGGCTCAGACTACAGAACTCTTGGACACAGCTTCTCTCTACATTCAACATACAGAACTACTGGAAACTGCATCTCTCTAGACCAATGTTACAGAACTCCCATAAGCTGTGTCTCCTACACACAGCAGACAGAAAACCTGCATATACAAATGCCTAATTCAAGGCTACAGAAATCCAGTAAACAGCTTCTCCCTACACCCTGATACAGAACTTCGGTAAACTGTGTCTCTCTAATTCTAGGTTACAGAACTCCCATAAGCTGCATCTGCTGTACCCAGGCTACAGCAATTCCATATACCGCGCATGCCTAGGCTCAGACTATAGAACTCTTGGACACAGCTTCTCTCTCCATTCAACATACAGAACTACTGGAAACTGCATCTCTCTAGACCAATGTTACAGAACTCCCATAAGCTGTGTCACCTACACACAGCAGACAGAAAACCCGCCTATAGTTAATGTCTTATTCCAGCCTCAGAAATCCAGTAAACAGCTCCTCTCTACAAGGATAGAGAACTCCGGTAAACTGCTTCTCCCTACATCCAGGTAGCAGAGCTCCCATAACCAGCGTCTCATACACTCAGAATACAGAAATCCCAGTTACTGTGTATGCCTCTTGCCAGGCTACAGAACTCTTGGAAACAGCTTATCTCTACATGCACATACAGAACTCTGGTAAACTGTGTCTCACTACATGCACGATACAGAACTCCGATAAGCTGCGTCTGATACACTCAGCATACAGAAAACCCACGTATAGCGAATACCTGCTCATAGGCTCCAGAATTCTTGGAAACAGCTTCTCTCCACATTCAACATACAAAACTTGGAAACTGCTTCAGAACTGTGGTAAGCTGCGTCTTCTACACACAGCATACAGTAAACCCACATATAGCGAATAACTATTCGAGGCTACCGAAATCTTAGAAACAGCTTCTCTCTACATTGCATACGGAACTCCTGGATACCATATGTCGCTACACTTAGGTTATGTAACTCCCGTAAGCTGTGTCTCCTACACACAGCAGACAGAAAGCTTCATATAGCGAATGCCTAATTCCAGGCTACAGAAATCCAGTAAACAGCTTCTCCCTACATCCTGATACAGAACTTCGGTAAACTGTGTCTCTCTAATTCTAGGTTACAGAACTCCCATAAGCTGCGTCGGCTGCACTCAGGCTACAGGAATCCCATATAGAGCGTATGCCTACTCTCAGACTACAGAACTCTTGGGCACAGCTTCTCTCTCCATTCAACATACAGAACTACTGGAAACTGCATCTCTCTACACTTAGGTTACAGAACTCCCGAAAGCTGCATCTGCTACACTCAGCATCCAGAATACCCTCATACAGCGAATACCTAATTCCAGGATACAGAACTCCTCTAAACAGCCCCTCACCACACAAAGGATAGAGAACTCTTGGAAACTGCTTCTCTCTACATCCACGTAGCAGAGCTCCTGTAAGCTGCATCTCCTACACTCAGGATACAGAAATCCCATACATTGCGTATGCCTATTGCCAGGCTACAGAACTCTTGGAAACAGCTTCTCCCTACACCGTGATGCAAAACCTCAGTAAACTGTGTCTCTCTAATACTAGGTTACAGAACTCCCATAAGCTGCGTCTATTGCACTCAGCCTACAGGAATCCCACATAGAGCGAATGCCTACACTCAGACTAGAGAACTCTTGGAAACAGCTTCTCTCTACATTCAACATACACAACTCTTGGAAACTGCATCTCTCTAGACCAACATTACAGAACTCCCATAAATTGCGTCTCCTACACACAGCATACGGAAAACCAGCATTTAGCGAATCACTATGCCCAGGCTACCAAAATCTTAGAAACAGCTTCTCTCTACATTCAACATACGGAACTCCTGGATACTGTATGTCTCTACACTTAGGTTGTGCAACTCCCTTAAGCTGCGTCTCCTACACAGAGCATACGGAAAACACGGAAATAGCGCATGCCTAATTCCAGGCCACAGAACTCTTGGAAACAGCTTCTCTCTACATTCAACATACACAACTCTTGGAAACTGCATCTCTCTAGAGCAATGTTACAGAACTCCCATAAGCTGCGTCTCCTACACACAGCAGACAGAAAACCCGCATATAGCGAATGCCTAATTCCAGGCTACAGAAATCCAGTAAACAGCTTCTCCCTACACCCTGATACAGAACTTCGGTAAACTGTGTCTCTCTAATTCTAGGTTACAGAACTCCCATAAGCTGCGTCGGCTGCACTCTGGCTACAGGAATCCCATATAGAGCGTATGCCTACTCTCAGACTACAGAACTCTTGGAAACAGCTTCTCTCTCCATTCAACATACACAACTCTTGGAAACTGCATCTCTCTAGAGCAATGTTACAGAACTCCCATAAGCTGCGTCTCCTACACACAGCAGACAGAAAACCCGCATATAGCGAATGCCTAATTCCAGGCTACAGAAATCCAGTAAACAGCTTCTCCCTGCACCCTGATACAGAACTTCGGTAAACTGTGTCTCTCTAATTCTAGGTTACAGAACTCCCATAAGCTGCGTCTGATACACTCAGCATACAGAAAACCCACGTATAGCGAATACCTGCTCATAGGCTCCAGAATTCTTGGAAACAGCTTCTCTCCACATTCAACATACAAAACTTGGAAACTGCTTCAGAACTGTGGTAAGCTGCGTCTTCTACACACAGCATACAGTAAACCCACATATAGCGAATAACTATTCGAGGCTACCGAAATCTTAGAAACAGCTTCTCTCTACATTGCATACGGAACTCCTGGATACCATATGTCGCTACACTTAGGTTATGTAACTCCCGTAAGCTGTGTCTCCTACACACAGCAGACAGAAAGCCCGCATATAGCGAATGCCTAATTCCAGGCTACAGAAATCCAGTAAACAGCTTCTCCCTACATCCTGATACAGAACTTCGGTAAACTGTGTCTCTCTAATTCTAGGTTACAGAACTCCCATAAGCTGCGTCGGCTGCACTCAGGCTACAGGAATCCCATATACAGCGTATGCCTACTCTCAGACTACAGAACTCTTGGGCACAGCTTCTCTCTCCATTCAACATACAGAACTACTGGAAACTGCATCTCTCTACACTTAGGTTACAGAACTCCCGAAAGCTGCATCTGCTACACTCAGCATCCAGAATACCCTCATACAGCGAATACCTAATTCCAGGATACAGAACTCCTCTAAACAGCCCCTCACCACACAAAGGATAGAGAACTCTTGGAAACTGCTTCTCTCTACATCCACGTAGCAGAGCTCCTGTAAGCTGCATCTCCTACACTCAGGATACAGAAATCCCATACATTGCGTATGCCTATTGCCAGGCTACAGAACTCTTGGAAACAGCTTCTCCCTACACCGTGATGCAAAACCTCAGTAAACTGTGTCTCTCTAATACTAGGTTACAGAACTCCCATAAGCTGCGTCTATTGCACTCAGCCTACAGGAATCCCACATAGAGCGAATGCCTACACTCAGACTAGAGAACTCTTGGAAACAGCTTCTCTCTACATTCAACATACACAACTCTTGGAAACTGCATCTCTCTAGACCAACGTTACAGAACTCCCATAAATTGCGTCTCCTACACACAGCATACGGAAAACCAGCATTTAGCGAATCACTATGCCCAGGCTACCAAAATCTTAGAAACAGCTTCTCTCTACATTCAACATACGGAACTCCTGGATACTGTATGTCTCTACACTTAGGTTGTGCAACTCCCTTAAGCTGCGTCTCCTACACAGAGCATACGGAAAACACGGAAATAGCGCATGCCTAATTCCAGGCCACAGAACTCTTGGAAACAGCTTCTCTCTACATTCAACATACACAACTCTTGGAAACTGCATCTCTCTAGAGCAATGTTACAGAACTCCCATAAGCTGCGTCTCCTACACACAGCAGACAGAAAACCCGCATATAGCGAATGCCTAATTCCAGGCTACAGAAATCCAGTAAACAGCTTCTCCCTACACCCTGATACAGAATTTCGGTAAACTGTGTCTCTCTAATTCTAGGTTACAGAACTCCCATAAGCTGCGTCGGCTGCACTCAGGCTACAGGAATCCCATATAGAGCGTATGCTACTCTCAGACTACAGAACTCTTGGGCACAGCTTCTCTCTCCATTCAACATACACAACTCTTGGAAACTGCATCTCTCTAGAGCAATGTTACAGAACTCCCATAAGCTGCGTCTCCTACACACAGCAGACAGAAAACCCGCATATAGCGAATGCCTAATTCCAGGCTACAGAAATCCAGTAAACAGCTTCTCCCTACACCCAAATACAGAACTTCGGTAAACTGTTTCTCTCTAATTCTAGGTTACAGAACTCCCATAAGCTGCGTCGGCTGCACTCAGGCTACAGGAATCCCATATACAGCGTTTGCCTACTCTCAGACTACAGAACTCTTGGGCACAGCTTCTCTCTCCATTCAACATACACAACTCTTGGAAACTGCATCTCTCTAGAGCAATGTTACAGAACTCCCGAAAGCTGTATCTGCTACACTCAGCATCCAGAATACCATCATACAGCGAATACCTAATTCCAGGATACAGAACTCCTCTAAACAGCTCCTCACCACACAAAGGATAGAGAACTCTTGGAAACTGCTTCTCTCTACATCCACGTAGCAGAGCTCCTGTAAGCTGCATCTCCTACACTCAGGATACAGAAATCCCATACATTGCGTATGCCTATTGCCAGGCTACAGAACTCTTGGAAACAGCTTCTCCCTACAGCGTGATGCAAAACCTCAGTAAACTGTGTCTCTCTAATACTAGGTTACAGAACTCCCATAAGCTGCATCTATTGCACTCAGCCTACAGGAATCCCACATAGAGCGAATGCCTACACTCAGACTAGAGAACTCTTGGAAACAGCTTCTCTCTACATTCAACATACACAACTCTTGGAAACTGCATCTCTCTAGACCAACGTTACAGAACTCCCATAAATTGCGTCTCCTACACACAGCATACGGAAAACCAGCATTTAGCGAATCACTATGCCCAGGCTACCAAAATCTTAGAAACAGCTTCTCTCTACATTCAACATACGGAACTCCTGGATACTGTATGTCTCTACACTTAGGTTGTGCAACTCCCTTAAGCTGCGTCTCCTACACAGGGCATACGGAAAACACGGAAATAGCGCATGCCTAATTCCAGGCCACAGAACTCTTGGAAACAGCTTCTCTCTACATTCAACATACAAAACTCTTGGAAACTGCATCTCTCTAGAGCAATGTTACAGAACACCCATAAGCTGCGTCTCCTACACACAGCAGACAGAAAGCCCGCATATAGCGAATGCCTAATTAAAGGCTACAGAAATCCAGTAAACAGCTTCTCCCTACAACCTGGTACAGAACTTCGGTAAACTGTGTCTCTCTAATTCTAGGTTACAGAACTCCCATAAGCTGCGTCGGCTGCACTCAGGCTACAGGAATCCCATATACAGCGTATGCCTACTCTCAGACTACAGAACTCTTGGGCACAGCTTCTCTCTCCATTCAACATACAGAACTACTGGAAACTGCATCTCTCTACACTTAGGTTACAGAACTCCCGAAAGCTGCATCTGCTACACTCAGCATCCAGAATACCCTCATACAGCGAATACCTAATTCCAGGATACAGAACTCCTCTAAACAGCTCTTCACCACACAAAGGATAGAGAACTCTTGGAAACTGCTTCTCTCTACATCCACGTAGCAGAGCTCCTGTAAGCTGCATCTCCTACACTCAGGATACAGAAATCCCATACATTGCGTATGCCTATTGCCAGGCTACAGAACTCTTGGAAACAGCTTCTCCCTACACCGTGATGCAAAACCTCAGTAAACTGTGTCTCTCTAATACTAGGTTACAGAACTCCCATAAGCTGCGTCTATTGCACTCAGCCTACAGGAATCCCACATAGAGCGAATGCCTACACTCAGACTAGAGAACTCTTGGAAACAGCTTCTCTCTACATTCAACATACACAACTCTTGGAAACTGCATCTCTCTAGACCAACGTTACAGAACTCCCATAAATTGCGTCTCCTACACACAGCATACGGAAAACCAGCATTTAGCGAATCACTATGCCCAGGCTACCAAAATCTTAGAAACAGCTTCTCTCTACATTCAACATACGGAACTCCTGGATACTGTATGTCTCTACACTTAGGTTGTGCAACTCCCTTAAGCTGCGTCTCCTACACAGGGCATACGGAAAACACGGAAATAGTGCATGCCTAATTCCAGGCCACAGAACTCTTGGAAACAGCTTCTCTCTACATTCAACATACACAACTCTTGGAAACTGCATCTCTCTAGAGCAATGTTACAGAACTCCCATAAGCTGCGTCTCCTACACACAGCAGACAGAAAACCCGCATATAGCGAATGCCTAATTCCAGGCTACAGAAATCCAGTAAACAGCTTCTCCCTACACCCTGATACAGAACTTCGGTAAACTGTGTCTCTCTAATTCTAGGTTACAGAACTCCCATAAGCTGCGTCGGCTGCACTCAGGCTACAGGAATCCCATATACAACGTATGCCTACTCTCAGACTACAGAACTCTTGGAAACAGCTTCTCTCTACATTCAACATACACAACTCTTGGAAACTGCATCTCTCTAGAGCAATGTTACAGAACTCCCATAAGCTGCGTCTCCTACACACAGCAGACAGAAAACCCGCATATAGCGAATGCCTAATTCCAGGCTACAGAAATCCAGTAAACAGCTTCTCCCTACACCCAAATACAGAACTTCGGTAAACTGTGTCTCTCTAATTCTAGGTTACAGAACTCCCATAAGCTGCGTCGGCTGCACTCTGGCTACAGGAATTCCATATACAGCGTATGCCTAGGCTCAGACTACAGAACTCTTGGGCACAGCTTCTCTCTACATTCAACATACAGAACTACTGGAAACTGCATCTCTCTAGACCAATGTTACAGAACTCCCATAAGCTGTGTCTCCTACACACAGCAGACAGAAAACCTGCATATACAAATGCCTAATTCAAGGCTACAGAAATCCAGTAAACAGCTTCTCCCTACACCCTGATACAGAACTTCGGTAAACTGTGTCTCTCTAATTCTAGGTTACAGAACTCCCATAAGCTGCATCTGCTGTACCCAGGCTACAGCAATTCCATATACCGCGCATGCCTAGGCTCAGACTATAGAACTCTTGGACACAGCTTCTCTCTCCATTCAACATACAGAACTACTGGAACCTGCATCTCTCTAGACCAATGTTACAGAACTCCCATAAGCTGTGTCACCTACACACAGCAGACAGAAAACCCGCCTATAGTTAATGTCTTATTCCAGCCTCAGAAATCCAGTAAACAGCTCCTCTCTACAAGGATAGAGAACTCCGGTAAACTGCTTCTCCCTACATCCAGGTAGCAGAGCTCCCATAACCAGCGTCTCATACACTCAGAATACAGAAATCCCAGTTACTGTGTATGCCTCTTGCCAGGCTACAGAACTCTTGGAAACAGCTTATCTCTACATGCACATACAGAACTCTGGTAAACTGTGTCTCACTACATGCACGATACAGAACTCCGATAAGCTGCGTCTGATACACTCAGCATACAGAAAACCCACGTATAGCGAATACCTGCTCATAGGCTCCAGAATTCTTGGAAACAGCTTCTCTCCACATTCAACATACAAAACTTGGAAACTGCTTCAGAACTGTGGTAAGCTGCGTCTTCTACACACAGCATACAGTAAACCCACATATAGCGAATAACTATTCGAGGCTACCGAAATCTTAGAAACAGCTTCTCTCTACATTGCATACGGAACTCCTGGATACCATATGTCGCTACACTTAGGTTATGTAACTCCCATAAGCTGCGTCTCCTACACACAGCAGACAGAAAGCCCGCATATAGCGAATGCCTAATTCCAGGCTACAGAAATCCAGTAAACAGCTTCTCCCTACACCCTGATACAGAACTTCGGTAAACTGTGTCTCTCTAATTCTAGGTTACAGAACTCCCATAAGCTGCGTCGGCTGCACTCAGGCTACAGGAATCCCATATAGAGTGTATGCCTACTCTCAGACTACAGAACTCTTGGGCACAGCTTCTCTCTCCATTCAACATACAGAACTACTGGAAACTGCATCTCTCTACACTTAGGTTACAGAACTCCCGAAAGCTGCATCTGCTACACTCAGCATCCAGAATACCCTCATACAGCGAATACCTAATTCCAGGATACAGAACTCCTCTAAACAGCCCCTCACCACACAAAGGATAGAGAATTCTTGGAAACTGCTTCTCTCTACATCCACGTAGCAGAGCTCCTGTAAGCTGCATCTCCTACACTCAGGATACAGAAATCCCATACATTGCGTATGCCTATTGCCAGGCTACAGAACTCTTGGAAACAACTTCTCCCTACACCGTGATGCAAAACCTCAGTAAACTGTGTCTCTCTAATACTAGGTTACAGAACTCCCATAAGCTGCATATATTGCACTCAGCCTACAGGAATCCCACATAGAGCGAATGCCTACACTCAGACTAGAGAACTCTTGGAAACAGCTTCTCTCTACATTCAACATACACAACTCTTGGAAACTGCATCTCTCTAGACCAACGTTACAGAACTCCCATAAATTGCGTCTCCTACACACAGCATACGGAAAACCAGCATTTAGCGAATCACTATGCCCAGGCTACCAAAATCTTAGAAACAGCTTCTCTCTACATTCAACATACGGAACTCCTGGATACTGTATGTCTCTACACTTAGGTTGTGCAACTCCCTTAAGCTGCGTCTCCTACACAGAGCATACGGAAAACACGGAAATAGCGCATGCCTAATTCCAGGCCACAGAACTCTTGGAAACAGCTTCTCTCTACATTCAACATACACAACTCTTGGAAACTGCATCTCTCTAGAGCAATGTTACAGAACTCCCATAAGCTGCGTCTCCTACACACAGCAGACAGAAAACCCGCATATAGCGAATGCCTAATTCCAGGCTACAGAAATCCAGTAAACAGCTTCTCCCTACACCCTGATACAGAACTTCGGTAAACTGTGTCTCTCTAATTCTAGGTTACAGAACTCCCATAAGCTGCGTCGGCTGCACTCAGGCTACAGGAATCCCATAGAGAGCGTATGCCTACTCTCAGACTACAGAACTCTTGGAAACAGCTTCTCTCTACATTCAACATACACAACTCTTGGAAACTGCATCTCTCTAGAGCAATGTTACAGAACTCCCATAAGCTGCGTCTCCTACACACAGCAGACAGAAAACCCGCATATAGCGAATGCCTAATTCCAGGCTACAGAAATCCAGTAAACAGCTTCTCCCTGCACCCTGATACAGAACTTTGGTAAACTGTGTCTCTCTAATTCTAGGTTACAGAACTCCCATAAGCTGCGTCTGATACACTCAGCATACAGAAAACCCACGTATAGCGAATACCTGCTCATAGGCTCCAGAATTCTTGGAAACAGCTTCTCTCCACATTCAACATACAAAACTTGGAAACTGCTTCAGAACTGTGGTAAGCTGCGTCTTCTACACACAGCATACAGTAAACCCACATATAGCGAATAACTATTCGAGGCTACCGAAATCTTAGAAACAGCTTCTCTCTACATTGCATACGGAACTCCTGGATACCATATGTCGCTACACTTAGGTTATGTAACTCCCGTAAGCTGTGTCTCCTACACACAGCAGACAGAAAGCCCGCATATAGCGAATGCCTAATTCCAGGCTACAGAAATCCAGTAAACAGCTTCTCCCTACATCCTGATACAGAACTTCGGTAAACTGTGTCTCTCTAATTCTAGGTTACAGAACTCCCATAAGCTGCGTCGGCTGCACTCAGGCTACAGGAATCCCATATACAGCGTATGCCTACTCTCAGACTACAGAACTCTTGGGCACAGCTTCTCTCTCCATTCAACATACAGAACTACTGGAAACTGCATCTCTCTACACTTAGGTTACAGAACTCCCGAAAGCTGCATCTGCTACACTCAGCATCCAGAATACCCTCATACAGCGAATACCTAATTCCAGGATACAGAACTCCTCTAAACAGCCCCTCACCACACAAAGGATAGAGAACTCTTGGAAACTGCTTCTCTCTACATCCACGTAGCAGAGCTCCTGTAAGCTGCATCTCCTACACTCAGGATACAGAAATCCCATACATTGCGTATGCCTATTGCCAGGCTACAGAACTCTTGGAAACAGCTTCTCCCTACACCGTGATGCAAAACCTCAGTAAACTGTGTCTCTCTAATACTAGGTTACAGAACTCCCATAAGCTGCGTCTATTGCACTCAGCCTACAGGAATCCCACATAGAGCGAATGCCTACACTCAGACTAGAGAACTCTTGGAAACAGCTTCTCTCTACATTCAACATACACAACTCTTGGAAACTGCATCTCTCTAGACCAACGTTACAGAACTCCCATAAATTGCGTCTCCTACACACAGCATACGGAAAACCAGCATTTAGCGAATCACTATGCCCAGGCTACCAAAATCTTAGAAACAGCTTCTCTCTACATTCAACATACGGAACTCCTGGATACTGTATGTCTCTACACTTAGGTTGTGCAACTCCCTTAAGCTGCGTCTCCTACACAGAGCATACGGAAAACACGGAAATAGCGCATGCCTAATTCCAGGCCACAGAACTCTTGGAAACAGCTTCTCTCTACATTCAACATACACAACTCTTGGAAACTGCATCTCTCTAGAGCAATGTTACAGAACTCCCATAAGCTGCGTCTCCTACACACAGCAGACAGAAAACCCGCATATAGCGAATGCCTAATTCCAGGCTACAGAAATCCAGTAAACAGCTTCTCCCTACACCCTGATACAGAACTTCGGTAAACTGTGTCTCTCTAATTCTAGGTTACAGAACTCCCATAAGCTGCGTCGGCTGCACTCAGGCTACAGGAATCCCATAGAGAGCGTATGCCTACTCTCAGACTACAGAACTCTTGGAAACAGCTTCTCTCTACATTCAACATACACAACTCTTGGAAACTGCATCTCTCTAGAGCAATGTTACAGAACTCCCATAAGCTGCGTCTCCTACACACAGCAGACAGAAAACCCGCATATAGCGAATGCCTAATTCCAGGCTACAGAAATCCAGTAAACAGCTTCTCCCTACACCCAAATACAGAACTTCGGTAAACTGTGTCTCTCTAATTCTAGGTTACAGAACTCCCATAAGCTGCGTCGGCTGCACTCAGGCTACAGGAATCCCATATACAGCGTTTGCCTACTCTCAGACTACAGAACTCTTGGGCACAGCTTCTCTCTCCATTCAACATACACAACTCTTGGAAACTGCATCTCTCTAGAGCAATGTTACAGAACTCCCGAAAGCTGCATCTGCTACACTCAGCATCCAGAATACCCTCATACAGCGAATACCTAATTCCAGGATACAGAACTCCTCTAAACAGCTCCTCACCACACAAAGGATAGAGAACTCTTGGAAACTGCTTCTCTCTACATCCACGTAGCAGAGCTCCTGTAAGCTGCATCTCCTACACTCAGGATACAGAAATCCCATACATTGCGTATGCCTATTGCCAGGCTACAGAACTCTTGGAAACAGCTTCTCCCTACAGCGTGATGCAAAACCTCAGTAAACTGTGTCTCTCTAATACTAGGTTACAGAACTCCCATAAGCTGCGTCTATTGCACTCAGCCTACAGGAATCCCACATAGAGCGAATGCCTACACTCAGACTAGAGAACTCTTGGAAACAGCTTCTCTCTACATTCAACATACACAACTCTTGGAAACTGCATCTCTCTAGACCAACGTTACAGAACTCCCATAAATTGCGTCTCCTACACACAGCATACGGAAAACCAGCATTTAGCGAATCACTATGCCCAGGCTACCAAAATCTTAGAAACAGCTTCTCTCTACATTCAACATACGGAACTCCTGGATACTGTATGTCTCTACACTTAGGTTGTGCAACTCCCTTAAGCTGCGTCTCCTACACAGGGCATACGGAAAACACGGAAATAGCGCATGCCTAATTCCAGGCCACAGAACTCTTGGAAACAGCTTCTCTCTACATTCAACATACACAACTCTTGGAAACTGCATCTCTCTAGAGCAATGTTACAGAACACCCATAAGCTGCGTCTCCTACACACAGCAGACAGAAAGCCCGCATATAGCGAATGCCTAATTAAAGGCTACAGAAATCCAGTAAACAGCTTCTCCCTACAACCTGATACAGAACTTCGGTAAACTGTGTCTCTCTAATTCTAGGTTACAGAACTCCCATAAGCTGCGTCGGCTGCACTCAGGCTACAGGAATCCCATATACAGCGTATGCCTACTCTCAGACTACAGAACTCTTGGGCACAGCTTCTCTCTCCATTCAACATACAGAACTACTGGAAACTGCATCTCTCTACACTTAGGTTACAGAACTCCCGAAAGCTGCATCTGCTACACTCAGCATCCAGAATACCCTCATACAGCGAATACCTAATTCCAGGATACAGAACTCCTCTAAACAGCCCCTCACCACACAAAGGATAGAGAACTCTTGGAAACTGCTTCTCTCTACATCCACGTAGCAGAGCTCCTGTAAGCTGCATCTCCTACACTCAGGATACAGAAATCCCATACATTGCGTATGCCTATTGCCAGGCTACAGAACTCTTGGAAACAGCTTCTCCCTACACCGTGATGCAAAACCTCAGTAAACTGTGTCTCTCTAATACTAGGTTACAGAACTCCCATAAGCTGCGTCTATTGCACTCAGCCTACAGGAATCCCACATAGAGCGAATGCCTACACTCAGACTAGAGAACTCTTGGAAACAGCTTCTCTCTACATTCAACATACACAACTCTTGGAAACTGCATCTCTCTAGACCAACGTTACAGAACTCCCATAAATTGCGTCTCCTACACACAGCATACGGAAAACCAGCATTTAGCGAATCACTATGCCCAGGCTACCAAAATCTTAGAAACAGCTTCTCTCTACATTCAACATACGGAACTCCTGGATACTGTATGTCTCTACACTTAGGTTGTGCAACTCCCTTAAGCTGCGTCTCCTACACAGGGCATACGGAAAACACGGAAATAGTGCATGCCTAATTCCAGGCCACAGAACTCTTGGAAACAGCTTCTCTCTACATTCAACATACACAACTCTTGGAAACTGCATCTCTCTAGAGCAATGTTACAGAACTCCCATAAGCTGCGTCTCCTACACACAGCAGACAGAAAACCCGCATATAGCGAATGCCTAATTCCAGGCTACAGAAATCCAGTAAACAGCTTCTCCCTACACCCTGATACAGAACTTCGGTAAACTGTGTCTCTCTAATTCTAGGTTACAGAACTCCCATAAGCTGCGTCGGCTGCACTCAGGCTACAGGAATCCCATATACAACGTATGCCTACTCTCAGACTACAGAACTCTTGGAAACAGCTTCTCTCTACATTCAACATACACAACTCTTGGAAACTGCATCTCTCTAGAGCAATGTTACAGAACTCCCATAAGCTGCGTCTCCTACACACAGCAGACAGAAAACCCGCATATAGCGAATGCCTAATTCCAGGCTACAGAAATCCAGTAAACAGCTTCTCCCTACACCCTGATACAGAACTTCGGTAAACTGTGTCTCTCTAATTCTAGGTTACAGAACTCCCATAAGCTGCGTCGGCTGCACTCTGGCTACAGGAATCCCATATAGAGCGTATGCCTACTCTCAGACTACAGAACTCTTGGACACAGCTTCTCTCTACATTCAACATACAGAACTACTGGAAACTGCATCTCTCTAGACCAATGTTACAGAACTCCCATAAGCTGTGTCTCCTACACACAGCAGACAGAAAACCTGCATATACAAATGCCTAATTCAAGGCTACAGAAATCCAGTAAACAGCTTCTCCCTACACCCTGATACAGAACTTCGGTAAACTGTGTCTCTCTAATTCTAGGTTACAGAACTCCCATAAGCTGCATCTGCTGTACCCAGGCTACAGCAATTCCATATACCGCGCATGCCTAGGCTCAGACTATAGAACTCTTGGACACAGCTTCTCTCTCCATTCAACATACAGAACTACTGGAACCTGCATCTCTCTAGACCAATGTTACAGAACTCCCATAAGCTGTGTCACCTACACACAGCAGACAGAAAACCCGCCTATAGTTAATGTCTTATTCCAGCCTCAGAAATCCAGTAAACAGCTCCTCTCTACAAGGATAGAGAACTCCGGTAAACTGCTTCTCCCTACATCCAGGTAGCAGAGCTCCCATAACCAGCGTCTCATACACTCAGAATACAGAAATCCCAGTTACTGTGTATGCCTCTTGCCAGGCTACAGAACTCTTGGAAACAGCTTATCTCTACATGCACATACAGAACTCTGGTAAACTGTGTCTCACTACATGCACGATACAGAACTCCGATAAGCTGCGTCTGATACACTCAGCATACAGAAAACCCACGTATAGCGAATACCTGCTCATAGGCTCCAGAATTCTTGGAAACAGCTTCTCTCCACATTCAACATACAAAACTTGGAAACTGCTTCAGAACTGTGGTAAGCTGCGTCTTCTACACACAGCATACAGTAAACCCACATATAGCGAATAACTATTCGAGGCTACCGAAATCTTAGAAACAGCTTCTCTCTACATTGCATACGGAACTCCTGGATACCATATGTCGCTACACTTAGGTTATGTAACTCCCATAAGCTGCGTCTCCTACACACAGCAGACAGAAAGCCCGCATATAGCGAATGCCTAATTCCAGGCTACAGAAATCCAGTAAACAGCTTCTCCCTACATCCTGATACAGAACTTCGGTAAACTGTGTCTCTCTAATTCTAGGTTACAGAACTCCCATAAGCTGCGTCGGCTGCACTCAGGCTACAGGAATCCCATATACAGCGTATGCCTACTCTCAGACTACAGAACTCTTGGGCACAGCTTCTCTCTCCATTCAACATACAGAACTACTGGAAACTGCATCTCTCTACACTTAGGTTACAGAACTCCCGAAAGCTGCATCTGCTACACTCAGCATCCAGAATACCCTCATACAGCGAATACCTAATTCCAGGATACAGAACTCCTCTAAACAGCCCCTCACCACACAAAGGATAGAGAACTCTTGGAAACTGCTTCTCTCTACATCCACGTAGCAGAGCTCCTGTAAGCTGCATCTCCTACACTCAGGATACAGAAATCCCATACATTGCGTATGCCTATTGCCAGGCTACAGAACTCTTGGAAACAGCTTCTCCCTACACCGTGATGCAAAACCTCAGTAAACTGTGTCTCTCTAATACTAGGTTACAGAACTCCCATAAGCTGCGTCTATTGCACTCAGCCTACAGGAATCCCACATAGAGCGAATGCCTACACTCAGACTAGAGAACTCTTGGAAACAGCTTCTCTCTACATTCAACATACACAACTCTTGGAAACTGCATCTCTCTAGACCAACGTTACAGAACTCCCATAAATTGCGTCTCCTACACACAGCATACGGAAAACCAGCATTTAGCGAATCACTATGCCCAGGCTACCAAAATCTTAGAAACAGCTTCTCTCTACATTCAACATACGGAACTCCTGGATACTGTATGTCTCTACACTTAGGTTGTGCAACTCCCTTAAGCTGCGTCTCCTACACAGAGCATACGGAAAACACGGAAATAGCGCATGCCTAATTCCAGGCCACAGAACTCTTGGAAACAGCTTCTCTCTACATTCAACATACACAACTCTTGGAAACTGCATCTCTCTAGAGCAATGTTACAGAACTCCCATAAGCTGCGTCTCCTACACACAGCAGACAGAAAACCCGCATATAGCGAATGCCTAATTCCAGGCTACAGAAATCCAGTAAACAGCTTCTCCCTACACCCTGATACAGAACTTCGGTAAACTGTGTCTCTCTAATTCTAGGTTACAGAACTCCCATAAGCTGCGTCGGCTGCACTCAGGCTACAGGAATCCCATAGAGAGCGTATGCCTACTCTCAGACTACAGAACTCTTGGAAACAGCTTCTCTCTACATTCAACATACACAACTCTTGGAAACTGCATCTCTCTAGAGCAATGTTACAGAACTCCCATAAGCTGCGTCTCCTACACACAGCAGACAGAAAACCCGCATATAGCGAATGCCTAATTCCAGGCTACAGAAATCCAGTAAACAGCTTCTCCCTACACCCAAATACAGAACTTCGGTAAACTGTGTCTCTCTAATTCTAGGTTACAGAACTCCCATAAGCTGCGTCGGCTGCACTCAGGCTACAGGAATCCCATATACAGCGTTTGCCTACTCTCAGACTACAGAACTCTTGGGCACAGCTTCTCTCTCCATTCAACATACACAACTCTTGGAAACTGCATCTCTCTAGAGCAATGTTACAGAACTCCCGAAAGCTGCATCTGCTACACTCAGCATCCAGAATACCCTCATACAGCGAATACCTAATTCCAGGATACAGAACTCCTCTAAACAGCTCCTCACCACACAAAGGATAGAGAACTCTTGGAAACTGCTTCTCTCTACATCCACGTAGCAGAGCTCCTGTAAGCTGCATCTCCTACACTCAGGATACAGAAATCCCATACATTGCGTATGCCTATTGCCAGGCTACAGAACTCTTGGAAACAGCTTCTCCCTACAGCGTGATGCAAAACCTCAGTAAACTGTGTCTCTCTAATACTAGGTTACAGAACTCCCATAAGCTGCGTCTATTGCACTCAGCCTACAGGAATCCCACATAGAGCGAATGCCTACACTCAGACTAGAGAACTCTTGGAAACAGCTTCTCTCTACATTCAACATACACAACTCTTGGAAACTGCATCTCTCTAGACCAACGTTACAGAACTCCCATAAATTGCGTCTCCTACACACAGCATACGGAAAACCAGCATTTAGCGAATCACTATGCCCAGGCTACCAAAATCTTAGAAACAGCTTCTCTCTACATTCAACATACGGAACTCCTGGATACTGTATGTCTCTACACTTAGGTTGTGCAACTCCCTTAAGCTGCGTCTCCTACACAGGGCATACGGAAAACACGGAAATAGCGCATGCCTAATTCCAGGCCACAGAACTCTTGGAAACAGCTTCTCTCTACATTCAACATACACAACTCTTGGAAACTGCATCTCTCTAGAGCAATGTTACAGAACACCCATAAGCTGCGTCTCCTACACACAGCAGACAGAAAGCCCGCATATAGCGAATGCCTAATTAAAGGCTACAGAAATCCAGTAAACAGCTTCTCCCTACAACCTGATACAGAACTTCGGTAAACTGTGTCTCTCTAATTCTAGGTTACAGAACTCCCATAAGCTGCGTCGGCTGCACTCAGGCTACAGGAATCCCATATACAGCGTATGCCTACTCTCAGACTACAGAACTCTTGGGCACAGCTTCTCTCTCCATTCAACATACAGAACTACTGGAAACTGCATCTCTCTACACTTAGGTTACAGAACTCCCGAAAGCTGCATCTGCTACACTCAGCATCCAGAATACCCTCATACAGCGAATACCTAATTCCAGGATACAGAACTCCTCTAAACAGCTCTTCACCACACAAAGGATAGAGAACTCTTGGAAACTGCTTCTCTCTACATCCACGTAGCAGAGCTCCTGTAAGCTGCATCTCCTACACTCAGGATACAGAAATCCCATACATTGCGTATGCCTATTGCCAGGCTACAGAACTCTTGGAAACAGCTTCTCCCTACACCGTGATGCAAAACCTCAGTAAACTGTGTCTCTCTAATACTAGGTTACAGAACTCCCATAAGCTGCGTCTATTGCACTCAGCCTACAGGAATCCCACATAGAGCGAATGCCTACACTCAGACTAGAGAACTCTTGGAAACAGCTTCTCTCTACATTCAACATACACAACTCTTGGAAACTGCATCTCTCTAGACCAACGTTACAGAACTCCCATAAATTGCGTCTCCTACACACAGCATACGGAAAACCAGCATTTAGCGAATCACTATGCCCAGGCTACCAAAATCTTAGAAACAGCTTCTCTCTACATTCAACATACGGAACTCCTGGATACTGTATGTCTCTACACTTAGGTTGTGCAACTCCCTTAAGCTGCGTCTCCTACACAGGGCATACGGAAAACACGGAAATAGTGCATGCCTAATTCCAGGCCACAGAACTCTTGGAAACAGCTTCTCTCTACATTCAACATACACAACTCTTGGAAACTGCATCTCTCTAGAGCAATGTTACAGAACTCCCATAAGCTGCGTCTCCTACACACAGCAGACAGAAAACCCGCATATAGCGAATGCCTAATTCCAGGCTACAGAAATCCAGTAAACAGCTTCTCCCTACACCCTGATACAGAACTTCGGTAAACTGTGTCTCTCTAATTCTAGGTTACAGAACTCCCATAAGCTGCGTCGGCTGCACTCAGGCTACAGGAATCCCATATACAACGTATGCCTACTCTCAGACTACAGAACTCTTGGAAACAGCTTCTCTCTACATTCAACATACACAACTCTTGGAAACTGCATCTCTCTAGAGCAATGTTACAGAACTCCCATAAGCTGCGTCTCCTACACACAGCAGACAGAAAACCCGCATATAGCGAATGCCTAATTCCAGGCTACAGAAATCCAGTAAACAGCTTCTCCCTACACCCTGATACAGAACTTCGGTAAACTGTGTCTCTCTAATTCTAGGTTACAGAACTCCCATAAGCTGCGTCGGCTGCACTCTGGCTACAGGAATCCCATATAGAGCGTATGCCTACTCTCAGACTACAGAACTCTTGGACACAGCTTCTCTCTACATTCAACATACAGAACTACTGGAAACTGCATCTCTCTAGACCAATGTTACAGAACTCCCATAAGCTGTGTCTCCTACACACAGCAGACAGAAAACCTGCATATACAAATGCCTAATTCAAGGCTACAGAAATCCAGTAAACAGCTTCTCCCTACACCCTGATACAGAACTTCGGTAAACTGTGTCTCTCTAATTCTAGGTTACAGAACTCCCATAAGCTGCATCTGCTGTACCCAGGCTACAGCAATTCCATATACCGCGCATGCCTAGGCTCAGACTATAGAACTCTTGGACACAGCTTCTCTCTCCATTCAACATACAGAACTACTGGAACCTGCATCTCTCTAGACCAATGTTACAGAACTCCCATAAGCTGTGTCACCTACACACAGCAGACAGAAAACCCGCCTATAGTTAATGTCTTATTCCAGCCTCAGAAATCCAGTAAACAGCTCCTCTCTACAAGGATAGAGAACTCCGGTAAACTGCTTCTCCCTACATCCAGGTAGCAGAGCTCCCATAACCAGCGTCTCATACACTCAGAATACAGAAATCCCAGTTACTGTGTATGCCTCTTGCCAGGCTACAGAACTCTTGGAAACAGCTTATCTCTACATGCACATACAGAACTCTGGTAAACTGTGTCTCACTACATGCACGATACAGAACTCCGATAAGCTGCGTCTGATACACTCAGCATACAGAAAACCCACGTATAGCGAATACCTGCTCATAGGCTCCAGAATTCTTGGAAACAGCTTCTCTCCACATTCAACATACAAAACTTGGAAACTGCTTCAGAACTGTGGTAAGCTGCGTCTTCTACACACAGCATACAGTAAACCCACATATAGCGAATAACTATTCGAGGCTACCGAAATCTTAGAAACAGCTTCTCTCTACATTGCATACGGAACTCCTGGATACCATATGTCGCTACACTTAGGTTATGTAACTCCCATAAGCTGCGTCTCCTACACACAGCAGACAGAAAGCCCGCATATAGCGAATGCCTAATTCCAGGCTACAGAAATCCAGTAAACAGCTTCTCCCTACATCCTGATACAGAACTTCGGTAAACTGTGTCTCTCTAATTCTAGGTTACAGAACTCCCATAAGCTGCGTCGGCTGCACTCAGGCTACAGGAATCCCATATACAGCGTATGCCTACTCTCAGACTACAGAACTCTTGGGCACAGCTTCTCTCTCCATTCAACATACAGAACTACTGGAAACTGCATCTCTCTACACTTAGGTTACAGAACTCCCGAAAGCTGCATCTGCTACACTCAGCATCCAGAATACCCTCATACAGCGAATACCTAATTCCAGGATACAGAACTCCTCTAAACAGCCCCTCACCACACAAAGGATAGAGAATTCTTGGAAACTGCTTCTCTCTACATCCACGTAGCAGAGCTCCTGTAAGCTGCATCTCCTACACTCAGGATACAGAAATCCCATACATTGCGTATGCCTATTGCCAGGCTACAGAACTCTTGGAAACAACTTCTCCCTACACCGTGATGCAAAACCTCAGTAAACTGTGTCTCTCTAATACTAGGTTACAGAACTCCCATAAGCTGCATATATTGCACTCAGCCTACAGGAATCCCACATAGAGCGAATGCCTACACTCAGACTAGAGAACTCTTGGAAACAGCTTCTCTCTACATTCAACATACACAACTCTTGGAAACTGCATCTCTCTAGACCAACGTTACAGAACTCCCATAAATTGCGTCTCCTACACACAGCATACGGAAAACCAGCATTTAGCGAATCACTATGCCCAGGCTACCAAAATCTTAGAAACAGCTTCTCTCTACATTCAACATACGGAACTCCTGGATACTGTATGTCTCTACACTTAGGTTGTGCAACTCCCTTAAGCTGCGTCTCCTACACAGAGCATACGGAAAACACGGAAATAGCGCATGCCTAATTCCAGGCCACAGAACTCTTGGAAACAGCTTCTCTCTACATTCAACATACACAACTCTTGGAAACTGCATCTCTCTAGAGCAATGTTACAGAACTCCCATAAGCTGCGTCTCCTACACACAGCAGACAGAAAACCCGCATATAGCGAATGCCTAATTCCAGGCTACAGAAATCCAGTAAACAGCTTCTCCCTACACCCTGATACAGAACTTCGGTAAACTGTGTCTCTCTAATTCTAGGTTACAGAACTCCCATAAGCTGCGTCGGCTGCACTCAGGCTACAGGAATCCCATATAGAGCGTATGCCTACTCTCAGACTACAGAACTCTTGGAAACAGCTTCTCTCTACATTCAACATACACAACTCTTGGAAACTGCATCTCTCTAGAGCAATGTTACAGAACTCCCATAAGCTGCGTCTCCTACACACAGCAGACAGAAAACCCGCATATAGCGAATGCCTAATTCCAGGCTACAGAAATCCAGTAAACAGCTTCTCCCTGCACCCTGATACAGAACTTCGGTAAACTGTGTCTCTCTAATTCTAGGTTACAGAACTCCCATAAGCTGCGTCTGATACACTCAGCATACAGAAAACCCACGTATAGCGAATACCTGCTCATAGGCTCCAGAATTCTTGGAAACAGCTTCTCTCCACATTCAACATACAAAACTTGGAAACTGCTTCAGAACTGTGGTAAGCTGCGTCTTCTACACACAGCATACAGTAAACCCACATATAGCGAATAACTATTCGAGGCTACCGAAATCTTAGAAACAGCTTCTCTCTACATTGCATACGGAACTCCTGGATACCATATGTCGCTACACTTAGGTTATGTAACTCCCGTAAGCTGTGTCTCCTACACACAGCAGACAGAAAGCCCGCATATAGCGAATGCCTAATTCCAGGCTACAGAAATCCAGTAAACAGCTTCTCCCTACATCCTGATACAGAACTTCGGTAAACTGTGTCTCTCTAATTCTAGGTTACAGAACTCCCATAAGCTGCGTCGGCTGCACTCAGGCTACAGGAATCCCATATACAGCGTATGCCTACTCTCAGACTACAGAACTCTTGGGCACAGCTTCTCTCTCCATTCAACATACAGAACTACTGGAAACTGCATCTCTCTACACTTAGGTTACAGAACTCCCGAAAGCTGCATCTGCTACACTCAGCATCCAGAATACCCTCATACAGCGAATACCTAATTCCAGGATACAGAACTCCTCTAAACAGCCCCTCACCACACAAAGGATAGAGAACTCTTGGAAACTGCTTCTCTCTACATCCACGTAGCAGAGCTCCTGTAAGCTGCATCTCCTACACTCAGGATACAGAAATCCCATACATTGCGTATGCCTATTGCCAGGCTACAGAACTCTTGGAAACAGCTTCTCCCTACACCGTGATGCAAAACCTCAGTAAACTGTGTCTCTCTAATACTAGGTTACAGAACTCCCATAAGCTGCGTCTATTGCACTCAGCCTACAGGAATCCCACATAGAGCGAATGCCTACACTCAGACTAGAGAACTCTTGGAAACAGCTTCTCTCTACATTCAACATACACAACTCTTGGAAACTGCATCTCTCTAGACCAACGTTACAGAACTCCCATAAATTGCGTCTCCTACACACAGCATACGGAAAACCAGCATTTAGCGAATCACTATGCCCAGGCTACCAAAATCTTAGAAACAGCTTCTCTCTACATTCAACATACGGAACTCCTGGATACTGTATGTCTCTACACTTAGGTTGTGCAACTCCCTTAAGCTGCGTCTCCTACACAGAGCATACGGAAAACACGGAAATAGCGCATGCCTAATTCCAGGCCACAGAACTCTTGGAAACAGCTTCTCTCTACATTCAACATACACAACTCTTGGAAACTGCATCTCTCTAGAGCAATGTTACAGAACTCCCATAAGCTGCGTCTCCTACACACAGCAGACAGAAAACCCGCATATAGCGAATGCCTAATTCCAGGCTACAGAAATCCAGTAAACAGCTTCTCCCTACACCCTGATACAGAACTTCGGTAAACTGTGTCTCTCTAATTCTAGGTTACAGAACTCCCATAAGCTGCGTCGGCTGCTCTCAGGGTACAGGAATCCCATAGAGAGCGTATGCCTACTCTCAGACTACAGAACTCTTGGAAACAGCTTCTCTCTACATTCAACATACACAACTCTTGGAAACTGCATCTCTCTAGAGCAATGTTACAGAACTCCCATAAGCTGCGTCTCCTACACACAGCAGACAGAAAACCCGCATATAGCGAATGCCTAATTCCAGGCTACAGAAATCCAGTAAACAGCTTCTCCCTACACCCAAATACAGAACTTCGGTAAACTGTGTCTCTCTAATTCTAGGTTACAGAACTCCCATAAGCTGCGTCGGCTGCACTCAGGCTACAGGAATCCCATATACAGCGTTTGCCTACTCTCAGACTACAGAACTCTTGGGCACAGCTTCTCTCTCCATTCAACATACACAACTCTTGGAAACTGCATCTCTCTAGAGCAATGTTACAGAACTCCCGAAAGCTGCATCTGCTACACTCAGCATCCAGAATACCCTCATACAGCGAATACCTAATTCCAGGATACAGAACTCCTCTAAACAGCTCCTCACCACACAAAGGATAGAGAACTCTTGGAAACTGCTTCTCTCTACATCCACGTAGCAGAGCTCCTGTAAGCTGCATCTCCTACACTCAGGATACAGAAATCCCATACATTGCGTATGCCTATTGCCAGGCTACAGAACTCTTGGAAACAGCTTCTCCCTACAGCGTGATGCAAAACCTCAGTAAACTGTGTCTCTCTAATACTAGGTTACAGAACTCCCATAAGCTGCGTCTATTGCACTCAGCCTACAGGAATCCCACATAGAGCGAATGCCTACACTCAGACTAGAGAACTCTTGGAAACAGCTTCTCTCTACATTCAACATACACAACTCTTGGAAACTGCATCTCTCTAGACCAACGTTACAGAACTCCCATAAATTGCGTCTCCTACACACAGCATACGGAAAACCAGCATTTAGCGAATCACTATGCCCAGGCTACCAAAATCTTAGAAACAGCTTCTCTCTACATTCAACATACGGAACTCCTGGATACTGTATGTCTCTACACTTAGGTTGTGCAACTCCCTTAAGCTGCGTCTCCTACACAGGGCATACGGAAAACACGGAAATAGCGCATGCCTAATTCCAGGCCACAGAACTCTTGGAAACAGCTTCTCTCTACATTCAACATACACAACTCTTGGAAACTGCATCTCTCTAGAGCAATGTTACAGAACACCCATAAGCTGCGTCTCCTACACACAGCAGACAGAAAGCCCGCATATAGCGAATGCCTAATTAAAGGCTACAGAAATCCAGTAAACAGCTTCTCCCTACAACCTGATACAGAACTTCGGTAAACTGTGTCTCTCTAATTCTAGGTTACAGAACTCCCATAAGCTGCGTCGGCTGCACTCAGGCTACAGGAATCCCATATACAGCGTATGCCTACTCTCAGACTACAGAACTCTTGGGCACAGCTTCTCTCTCCATTCAACATACAGAACTACTGGTAACTGCATCTCTCTACACTTAGGTTACAGAACTCCCGAAAGCTGCATCTGCTACACTCAGCATCCAGAATACCCTCATACAGCGAATACCTAATTCCAGGATACAGAACTCCTCTAAACAGCTCTTCACCACACAAAGGATAGAGAACTCTTGGAAACTGCTTCTCTCTACATCCACGTAGCAGAGCTCCTGTAAGCTGCATCTCCTACACTCAGGATACAGAAATCCCATACATTGCGTATGCCTATTGCCAGGCTACAGAACTCTTGGAAACAGCTTCTCCCTACACCGTGATGCAAAACCTCAGTAAACTGTGTCTCTCTAATACTAGGTTACAGAACTCCCATAAGCTGCGTCTATTGCACTCAGCCTACAGGAATCCCACATAGAGCGAATGCCTACACTCAGACTAGAGAACTCTTGGAAACAGCTTCTCTCTACATTCAACATACACAACTCTTGGAAACTGCATCTCTCTAGACCAACGTTACAGAACTCCCATAAATTGCGTCTCCTACACACAGCATACGGAAAACCAGCATTTAGCGAATCACTATGCCCAGGCTACCAAAATCTTAGAAACAGCTTCTCTCTACATTCAACATACGGAACTCCTGGATACTGTATGTCTCTACACTTAGGTTGTGCAACTCCCTTAAGCTGCGTCTCCTACACAGGGCATACGGAAAACACGGAAATAGTGCATGCCTAATTCCAGGCCACAGAACTCTTGGAAACAGCTTCTCTCTACATTCAACATACACAACTCTTGGAAACTGCATCTCTCTAGAGCAATGTTACAGAACTCCCATAAGCTGCGTCTCCTACACACAGCAGACAGAAAACCCGCATATAGCGAATGCCTAATTCCAGGCTACAGAAATCCAGTAAACAGCTTCTCCCTACACCCTGATACAGAACTTCGGTAAACTGTGTCTCTCTAATTCTAGGTTACAGAACTCCCATAAGCTGCGTCGGCTGCACTCAGGCTACAGGAATCCCATATACAACGTATGCCTACTCTCAGACTACAGAACTCTTGGGCACAGCTTCTCTCTCCATTCAACATACACAACTCTTGGAAACTGCATCTCTCTAGAGCAATGTTACAGAACTCCCATAAGCTGCGTCTCCTACACACAGCAGACAGAAAACCCGCATATAGCGAATGCCTAATTCCAGGCTACAGAAATCCAGTAAACAGCTTCTCCCTACACCCTGATACAGAACTTCGGTAAACTGTGTCTCTCTAATTCTAGGTTACAGAACTCCCATAAGCTGCGTCGGCAGCACTCTGGCTACAGGAATCCCATATAGAGCGTATGCCTACTCTCAGACTACAGAACTCTTGGACACAGCTTCTCTCTACATTCAACATACAGAACTACTGGAAACTGCATCTCTCTAGACCAATGTTACAGAACTCCCATAAGCTGTGTCTCCTACACACAGCAGACAGAAAACCTGCATATACAAATGCCTAATTCAAGGCTACAGAAATCCAGTAAACAGCTTCTCCCTACACCCTGATACAGAACTTCGGTAAACTGTGTCTCTCTAATTCTAGGTTACAGAACTCCCATAAGCTGCATCTGCTGTACCCAGGCTACAGCAATTCCATATACCGCGCATGCCTAGGCTCAGACTATAGAACTCTTGGACACAGCTTCTCTCTCCATTCAACATACAGAACTACTGGAACCTGCATCTCTCTAGACCAATGTTACAGAACTCCCATAAGCTGTGTCACCTACACACAGCAGACAGAAAACCCGCCTATAGTTAATGTCTTATTCCAGCCTCAGAAATCCAGTATACAGCTCCTCTCTACAAGGATAGAGAACTCCGGTAAACTGCTTCTCCCTACATCCAGGTAGCAGAGCTCCCATAACCAGCGTCTCATACACTCAGAATACAGAAATCCCAGTTACTGTGTATGCCTCTTGCCAGGCTACAGAACTCTTGGAAACAGCTTATCTCTACATGCACATACAGAACTCTGGTAAACTGTGTCTCACTACATGCACGATACAGAACTCCGATAAGCTGCGTCTGATACACTCAGCATACAGAAAACCCACGTATAGCGAATACCTGCTCATAGGCTCCAGAATTCTTGGAAACAGCTTCTCTCCACATTCAACATACAAAACTTGGAAACTGCTTCAGAACTGTGGTAAGCTGCGTCTTCTACACACAGCATACAGTAAACCCACATATAGCGAATAACTATTCGAGGCTACCGAAATCTTAGAAACAGCTTCTCTCTACATTGCATACGGAACTCCTGGATACCATATGTCGCTACACTTAGGTTATGTAACTCCCATAAGCTGCGTCTCCTACACACAGCAGACAGAAAGCCCGCATATAGCGAATGCCTAATTCCAGGCTACAGAAATCCAGTAAACAGCTTCTCCCTACATCCTGATACAGAACTTCGGTAAACTGTGTCTCTCTAATTCTAGGTTACAGAACTCCCATAAGCTGCGTCGGCTGCACTCAGGCTACAGGAATCCCATATACAGCGTATGCCTACTCTCAGACTACAGAACTCTTGGGCACAGCTTCTCTCTCCATTCAACATACAGAACTACTGGAAACTGCATCTCTCTACACTTAGGTTACAGAACTCCCGAAAGCTGCATCTGCTACACTCAGCATCCAGAATACCCTCATACAGCGAATACCTAATTCCAGGATACAGAACTCCTCTAAACAGCCCCTCACCACACAAAGGATAGAGAATTCTTGGAAACTGCTTCTCTCTACATCCACGTAGCAGAGCTCCTGTAAGCCGCATCTCCTACACTCAGGATACAGAAATCCCATACATTGCGTATGCCTATTGCCAGGCTACAGAACTCTTGGAAACAACTTCTCCCTACACCGTGATGCAAAACCTCAGTAAACTGTGTCTCTCTAATACTAGGTTACAGAACTCCCATAAGCTGCATATATTGCACTCAGCCTACAGGAATCCCACATAGAGCGAATGCCTACACTCAGACTAGAGAACTCTTGGAAACAGCTTCTCTCTACATTCAACATACACAACTCTTGGAAACTGCATCTCTCTAGACCAACGTTACAGAACTCCCATAAATTGCGTCTCCTACACACAGCATACGGAAAACCAGCATTTAGCGAATCACTATGCCCAGGCTACCAAAATCTTAGAAACAGCTTCTCTCTACATTCAACATACGGAACTCCTGGATACTGTATGTCTCTACACTTAGGTTGTGCAACTCCCTTAAGCTGCGTCTCCTACACAGAGCATACGGAAAACACGGAAATAGCGCATGCCTAATTCCAGGCCACAGAACTCTTGGAAACAGCTTCTCTCTCCATTCAACATACACAACTCTTGGAAACTGCATCTCTCTAGAGCAATGTTACAGAACTCCCATAAGCTGCGTCTCCTACACACAGCAGACAGAAAACCCGCATATAGCGAATGCCTAATTCCAGGCTACAGAAATCCAGTAAACAGCTTCTCCCTACACCCTGATACAGAACTTCGGTAAACTGTGTCTCTCTAATTCTAGGTTACAGAACTCCCATAAGCTGCGTCTGATACACTCAGCATACAGAAAACCCACGTATAGCGAATACCTGCTCATAGGCTCCAGAATTCTTGGAAACAGCTTCTCTCCACATTCAACATACAAAACTTGGAAACTGCTTCAGAACTGTGGTAAGCTGCGTCTTCTACACACAGCATACAGTAAACCCACATATAGCGAATAACTATTCGAGGCTACCGAAATCTTAGAAACAGCTTCTCTCTACATTGCATACGGAACTCCTGGATACCATATGTCGCTACACTTAGGTTATGTAACTCCCGTAAGCTGTGTCTCCTACACACAGCAGACAGAAAGCCCGCATATAGCGAATGCCTAATTCCAGGCTACAGAAATCCAGTAAACAGCTTCTCCCTACATCCTGATACAGAACTTCGGTAAACTGTGTCTCTCTAATTCTAGGTTACAGAACTCCCATAAGCTGCGTCGGCTGCACTCAGGCTACAGGAATCCCATATACAGCGTATGCCTACTCTCAGACTACAGAACTCTTGGGCACAGCTTCTCTCTCCATTCAACATACAGAACTACTGGAAACTGCATCTCTCTTCACTTAGGTTACAGAACTCCCGAAAGCTGCATCTGCTACACTCAGCATCCAGAATACCCTCATACAGCGAATACCTAATTCCAGGATACAGAACTCCTCTAAACAGCCCCTCACCACACAAAGGATAGAGAACTCTTGGAAACTGCTTCTCTCTACATCCACGTAGCAGAGCTCCTGTAAGCTGCATCTCCTACACTCAGGATACAGAAATCCCATACATTGCGTATGCCTATTGCCAGGCTACAGAACTCTTGGAAACAGCTTCTCCCTACACCGTGATGCAAAACCTCAGTAAACTGTGTCTCTCTAATACTAGGTTACAGAACTCCCATAAGCTGCGTCTATTGCACTCAGCCTACAGGAATCCCACATAGAGCGAATGCCTACACTCAGACTAGAGAACTCTTGGAAACAGCTTCTCTCTACATTCAACATACACAACTCTTGGAAACTGCATCTCTCTAGACCAACGTTACAGAACTCCCATAAATTGCGTCTCCTACACACAGCATACGGAAAACCAGCATTTAGCGAATCACTATGCCCAGGCTACCAAAATCTTAGAAACAGCTTCTCTCTACATTCAACATACGGAACTCCTGGATACTGTATGTCTCTACACTTAGGTTGTGCAACTCCCTTAAGCTGCGTCTCCTACACAGAGCATACGGAAAACACGGAAATAGCGCATGCCTAATTCCAGGCCACAGAACTCTTGGAAACAGCTTCTCTCTACATTCAACATACACAACTCTTGGAAACTGCATCTCTCTAGAGCAATGTTACAGAACTCCCATAAGCTGCGTCTCCTGCACACAGCAGACAGAAAACCCGCATATAGCGAATGCCTAATTCCAGGCTACAGAAATCCAGTAAACAGCTTCTCCCTACACCCTGATACAGAACTTCGGTAAACTGTGTCTCTCTAATTCTAGGTTACAGAACTCCCATAAGCTGCGTCGGCTGCACTCAGGCTACAGGAATCCCATATAGAGCGTATGCCTACTCTCAGACTACAGAACTCTTGGAAACAGCTTCTCTCTACATTCAACATACACAACTCTTGGAAACTGCATCTCTCTAGAGCAATGTTACAGAACTCCCATAAGCTGCGTCTCCTACACACAGCAGACAGAAAACCCGCATATAGCGAATGCCTAATTCCAGGCTACAGAAATCCAGTAAACAGCTTCTCCCTACACCCAAATACAGAACTTCGGTAAACTGTTTCTCTCTAATTCTAGGTTACAGAACTCCCATAAGCTGCGTCGGCTGCACTCAGGCTACAGGAATCCCATATACAGCGTTTGCCTACTCTCAGAGTACAGAACTCTTGGGCACAGCTTCTCTCTCCATTCAACATACAGAACTACTGGAAACTGCATCTCTCTAGAGCAATGTTACAGAACTCCCGAAAGCTGCATCTGCTACACTCAGCATCCAGAATACCCTCATACAGCGAATACCTAATTCCAGGATACAGAACTCCTCTAAACAGCTCCTCACCACACAAAGGATAGAGAACTCTTGGAAACTGCTTCTCTCTACATCCACGTAGCAGAGCTCCTGTAAGCTGCATCTCCTACACTCAGGATACAGAAATCCCATACATTGCGTATGCCTATTGCCAGGCTACAGAACTCTTGGAAACAGCTTCTCCCTACAGCGTGATGCAAAACCTCAGTAAACTGTGTCTCTCTAATACTAGGTTACAGAACTCCCATAAGCTGCGTCTATTGCACTCAGCCTACAGGAATCCCACATAGAGCGAATGCCTACACTCAGACTAGAGAACTCTTGGAAACAGCTTCTCTCTACATTCAACATACACAACTCTTGGAAACTGCATCTCTCTAGACCAACGTTACAGAACTCCCATAAATTGCGTCTCCTACACACAGCATACGGAAAACCAGCATTTAGCGAATCACTATGCCCAGGCTACCAAAATCTTAGAAACAGCTTCTCTCTACATTCAACATACGGAACTCCTGGATACTGTATGTCTCTACACTTAGGTTGTGCAACTCCCTTAAGCTGCGTCTCCTACACAGGGCATACGGAAAACACGGAAATAGCGCATGCCTAATTCCAGGCCACAGAACTCTTGGAAACAGCTTCTCTCTACATTCAACATACAAAACTCTTGGAAACTGCATCTCTCTAGAGCAATGTTACAGAACACCCATAAGCTGCGTCTCCTACACACAGCAGACAGAAAGCCCGCATATAGCGAATGCCTAATTAAAGGCTACAGAAATCCAGTAAACAGCTTCTCCCTACACCCTGATACAGAACTTCGGTAAACTGTGTCTCTCTAATTCTAGGTTACAGAACTCCCATAAGCTGCGTCGGCTGCACTCAGGCTACAGGAATCCCATATAGAGCGTATGCCTACTCTCAGACTACAGAACTCTTGGGCACAGCTTCTCTCTCCATTCAACATACAGAACTACTGGAAACTGCATCTCTCTACACTTAGGTTACAGAACTCCCGAAAGCTGCATCTGCTACACTCAGCATCCAGAATACCCTCATACAGCGAATACCTAATTCCAGGATACAGAACTCGTCTAAACAGCTCTTCACCACACAAAGGATAGAGAACTCTTGGAAACTGCTTCTCTCTACATCCACGTAGCAGAGCTCCTGTAAGCTGCATCTCCTACACTCAGGATACAGAAATCCCATACATTGCGTATGCCTATTGCCAGGCTACAGAACTCTTGGAAACAGCTTCTCTCTACACCGTGATGCAAAACCTCAGTAAACTGTGTCTCTCTAATACTAGGTTACAGAACTCCCATAAGCTGCGTCTATTGCACTCAGCCTACAGGAATCCCACATAGAGCGAATGCCTACACTCAGACTAGAGAACTCTTGGAAACAGCTTCTCTCTACATTCAACATACACAACTCTTGGAAACTGCATCTCTCTAGACCAACGTTACAGAACTCCCATAAATTGCGTCTCCTACACACAGCATACGGAAAACCAGCATTTAGCGAATCACTATGCCCAGGCTACCAAAATCTTAGAAACAGCTTCTCTCTACATTCAACATACGGAACTCCTGGATACTGTATGTCTCTACACTTAGGTTGTGCAACTCCCTTAAGCTGCGTCTCCTACACAGGGCATACGGAAAACACGGAAATAGTGCATGCCTAATTCCAGGCCACAGAACTCTTGGAAACAGCTTCTCTCTACATTCAACATACACAACTCTTGGAAACTGCATCTCTCTAGAGCAATGTTACAGAACTCCCATAAGCTGCGTCTCCTACACACAGCAGACAGAAAACCCGCATATAGCGAATGCCTAATTCCAGGCTACAGAAATCCAGTAAACAGCTTCTCCCTACACCCTGATACAGAACTTCGGTAAACTGTGTCTCTCTAATTCTAGGTTACAGAACTCCCATAAGCTGCGTCGGCTGCACTCAGGCTACAGGAATCCCATATAGAGCGTATGCCTACTCTCAGACTACAGAACTCTTGGAAACAGCTTCTCTCTACATTCAACATACACAACTCTTGGAAACTGCATCTCTCTAGAGCAATGTTACAGAACTCCCATAAGCTGCGTCTCCTACACACAGCAGACAGAAAACCCGCATATAGCGAATGCCTAATTCCAGGCTACAGAAATCCAGTAAACAGCTTCTCCCTACACCCTGATACAGAACTTCGGTAAACTGTGTCTCTCTAATTCTAGGTTACAGAACTCCCATAAGCTGCGTCTGATACACTCAGCATACAGAAAACCCACGTATAGCGAATACCTGCTCATAGGCTCCAGAATTCTTGGAAACAGCTTCTCTCCACATTCAACATACAAAACTTGGAAACTGCTTCAGAACTGTGGTAAGCTGCGTCTTCTACACACAGCATACAGTAAACCCACATATAGCGAATAACTATTCGAGGCTACCGAAATCTTAGAAACAGCTTCTCTCTACATTGCATACGGAACTCCTGGATACCATATGTCGCTACACTTAGGTTATGTAACTCCCGTAAGCTGTGTCTCCTACACACAGCAGACAGAAAGCCCGCATATAGCGAATGCCTAATTCCAGGCTACAGAAATCCAGTAAACAGCTTCTCCCTACATCCTGATACAGAACTTCGGTAAACTGTGTCTCTCTAATTCTAGGTTACAGAACTCCCATAAGCTGCGTCGGCTGCACTCAGGCTACAGGAATCCCATATACAGCGTATGCCTACTCTCAGACTACAGAACTCTTGGGCACAGCTTCTCTCTCCATTCAACATACAGAACTACTGGAAACTGCATCTCTCTACACTTAGGTTACAGAACTCCCGAAAGCTGCATCTGCTACACTCAGCATCCAGAATACCCTCATACAGCGAATACCTAATTCCAGGATACAGAACTCCTCTAAACAGCCCCTCACCACACAAAGGATAGAGAACTCTTGGAAACTGCTTCTCTCTACATCCACGTAGCAGAGCTCCTGTAAGCTGCATCTCCTACACTCAGGATACAGAAATCCCATACATTGCGTATGCCTATTGCCAGGCTACAGAACTCTTGGAAACAGCTTCTCCCTACACCGTGATGCAAAACCTCAGTAAACTGTGTCTCTCTAATACTAGGTTACAGAACTCCCATAAGCTGCGTCTATTGCACTCAGCCTACAGGAATCCCACATAGAGCGAATGCCTACACTCAGACTAGAGAACTCTTGGAAACAGCTTCTCTCTACATTCAACATACACAACTCTTGGAAACTGCATCTCTCTAGACCAACGTTACAGAACTCCCATAAATTGCGTCTCCTACACACAGCATACGGAAAACCAGCATTTAGCGAATCACTATGCCCAGGCTACCAAAATCTTAGAAACAGCTTCTCTCTACATTCAACATACGGAACTCCTGGATACTGTATGTCTCTACACTTAGGTTGTGCAACTCCCTTAAGCTGCGTCTCCTACACAGAGCATACGGAAAACACGGAAATAGCGCATGCCTAATTCCAGGCCACAGAACTCTTGGAAACAGCTTCTCTCTACATTCAACATACACAACTCTTGGAAACTGCATCTCTCTAGAGCAATGTTACAGAACTCCCATAAGCTGCGTCTCCTGCACACAGCAGACAGAAAACCCGCATATAGCGAATGCCTAATTCCAGGCTACAGAAATCCAGTAAACAGCTTCTCCCTACACCCTGATACAGAACTTCGGTAAACTGTGTCTCTCTAATTCTAGGTTACAGAACTCCCATAAGCTGCGTCGGCTGCACTCAGGCTACAGGAATCCCATATACAACGTATGCCTACTCTCAGACTACAGAACTCTTGGGCACAGCTTCTCTCTCCATTCAACATACAGAACTACTGGAAACTGCATCTCTCTAGAGCAATGTTACAGAACTCCCGAAAGCTGCATCTGCTACACTCAGCATCCAGAATACCCTCATACAGCGAATACCTAATTCCAGGATACAGAACTCCTCTAAACAGCTCTTCACCACACAAAGGATAGAGAACTCTTGGAAACTGCTTCTCTCTACATCCACGTAGCAGAGCTCCTGTAAGCTGCATCTCCTACACTCAGGATACAGAAATCCCATACATTGCGTATGCCTATTGCCAGGCTACAGAACTCTTGGAAACAGCTTCTCCCTACAGCGTGATGCAAAACCTCAGTAAACTGTGTCTCTCTAATACTAGGTTACAGAACTCCCATAAGCTGCATATATTGCACTCAGCCTACAGGAATCCCACATAGAGCGAATGCCTACACTCAGACTAGAGAACTCTTGGAAACAGCTTCTCTCTACATTCCACATACACAACTCTTGGAAACTGCATCTCTCTAGACCAACGTTACAGAACTCCCATAAATTGTGTCTCCTACACACAGCATACGGAAAACCAGCATTTAGCGAATCACTATGCCCAGGCTACCAAAATCTTAGAAACAGCTTCTCTCTACATTCAACATACGGAACTCCTGGATACTGTATGTCTCTACACTTAGGTTGTGCAACTCCCTTAAGCTGCGTCTCCTACACAGGGCATACGGAAAACACGGAAATAGCGCATGCCTAATTCCAGGCCACAGAACTCTTGGAAACAGCTTCTCTCTACATTCAACATACAAAACTCTTGGAAACTGCATCTCTCTAGAGCAATGTTACAGAACACCCATAAGCTGCGTCTCCTACACACAGCAGACAGAAAGCCCGCATATAGCGAATGCCTAATTAAAGGCTACAGAAATCCAGTAAACAGCTTCTCCCTACAACCTGATACAGAACTTCGGTAAACTGTGTCTCTCTAATTCTAGGTTACAGAACTCCCATAAGCTTCGTCGGCTGCACTCAGGCTACAGGAATCCCATATAGAGCGTATGCCTACTCTCAGACTACAGAACTCTTGGAAACAGCTTCTCTCTACATTCAACATACACAACTCTTGGAAACTGCATCTCTCTAGAGCAATGTTACAGAACTCCCATAAGCTGCGTCTCCTACACACAGCAGACAGAAAACCCGCATATAGCGAATGCCTAATTCCAGGCTACAGAAATCCAGTAAACAGCTTCTCCCTACACCCTGATACAGAACTTCGGTAAACTGTGTCTCTCTAATTCTAGGTTACAGAACTCCCATAAGCTGCGTCGGCTGCACTCTGGCTACAGGAATTCCATATACAGCGTATGCCTAGGCTCAGACTACAGAACTCTTGGACACAGCTTCTCTCTACATTCAACATACAGAACTACTGGAAACTGCATCTCTCTAGACCAATGTTATAGAACTCCCATAAGCTGTGTCTCCTACACACAGCAGACAGAAAACCTGCATATACAAATGCCTAATTCAAGGCTACAGAAATCCAGTAAACAGCTTCTCCCTACACCCTGATACAGAACTTCGGTAAACTGTTTCTCTTTAATTCTAGGTTACAGAACTCCCATAAGCTGCATCTGCTGTACCCAGGCTACAGCAATTCCATATACCGCGCATGCCTAGGCTCAGACTATAGAACTCTTGGACACAGCTTCTCTCTCCATTCAACATACAGAACTACTGGAAACTGCATCTCTCTAGACCAATGTTACAGAACTCCCATAAGCTGTGTCACCTACACACAGCAGACAGAAAACCCGCCTATAGTTAATGTCTTATTCCAGCCTCAGAAATCCAGTAAACAGCTCCTCTCTACAAGGATAGAGAACTCCGGTAAACTGCTTCTCCCTACATCCAGGTAGCAGAGCTCCCATAACCAGCGTCTCATACACTCAGAATACAGAAATCCCAGTTACTGTGTATGCCTCTTGCCAGGCTACAGAACTCTTGGAAACAGCTTATCTCTACATGCACATACAGAACTCTGGTAAACTGTGTCTCACTACATGCACGATACAGAACTCCGATAAGCTGCGTCTGATACACTCAGCATACAGAAAACCCACGTATAGCGAATACCTGCTCATAGGCTCCAGAATTCTTGGAAACAGCTTCTCTCCACATTCAACATACAAAACTTGGAAACTGCTTCAGAACTGTGGTAAGCTGCGTCTTCTACACACAGCATACAGTAAACCCACATATAGCGAATAACTATTCGAGGCTACCGAAATCTTAGAAACAGCTTCTCTCTACATTGCATACGGAACTCCTGGATACCATATGTCGCTACACTTAGGTTATGTAACTCCCATAAGCTGCGTCTCCTACACACAGCAGACAGAAAGCCCGCATATAGCGAATGCCTAATTCCAGGCTACAGAAATCCAGTAAACAGCTTCTCCCTACATCCTGATACAGAACTTCGGTAAACTGTGTCTCTCTAATTCTAGGTTACAGAACTCCCATAAGCTGCGTCGGCTGCACTCAGGCTACAGGAATCCCATATACAGCGTATGCCTACTCTCAGACTACAGAACTCTTGGGCACAGCTTCTCTCTCCATTCAACATACAGAACTACTGGAAACTGCATCTCTCTACACTTAGGTTACAGAACTCCCGAAAGCTGCATCTGCTACACTCAGCATCCAGAATACCCTCATACAGCGAATACCTAATTCCAGGATACAGAACTCCTCTAAACAGCCCCTCACCACACAAAGGATAGAGAACTCTTGGAAACTGCTTCTCTCTACATCCACGTAGCAGAGCTCCTGTAAGCTGCATCTCCTACACTCAGGATACAGAAATCCCATACATTGCGTATGCCTATTGCCAGGCTACAGAACTCTTGGAAACAACTTCTCCCTACACCGTGATGCAAAACCTCAGTAAACTGTGTCTCTCTAATACTAGGTTACAGAACTCCCATAAGCTGCATATATTGCACTCAGCCTACAGGAATCCCACATAGAGCGAATGCCTACACTCAGACTAGAGAACTCTTGGAAACAGCTTCTCTCTACATTCAACATACACAACTCTTGGAAACTGCATCTATCTAGACCGTTACAGAACTCCCATAAATTGCGTCTCCTACACACAGCATACGGAAAACCAGCATTTAGCGAATCACTATGCCCAGGCTACCAAAATCTTAGAAACAGCTTCTCTCTACATTCAACATACGGAACTCCTGGATACTGTATGTCTCTACACTTAGGTTGTGCAACTCCCTTAAGCTGCGTCTCCTACACAGAGCATACGGAAAACACGGAAATAGCGCATGCCTAATTCCAGGCCACAGAACTCTTGGAAACAGCTTCTCTCTACATTCAACATACACAACTCTTGGAAACTGCATCTCTCTAGAGCAATGTTACAGAACTCCCATAAGCTGCGTCTCCTACACACAGCAGACAGAAAACCCGCATATAGCGAATGCCTAATTCCAGGCTACAGAAATCCAGTAAACAGCTTCTCCCTACACCCTGATACAGAACTTCGGTAAACTGTGTCTCTCTAATTCTAGGTTACAGAACTCCCATAAGCTGCGTCGGCTGCACTCAGGCTACAGGAATCCCATATAGAGCGTATGCCTACTCTCAGACTACAGAACTCTTGGAAACAGCTTCTCTCTCCATTCAACATACACAACTCTTGGAAACTGCATCTCTCTAGAGCAATGTTACAGAACACCCATAAGCTGCGTCTCCTACACACAGCAGACAGAAAACCCGCATATAGCGAATGCCTAATTCCAGGCTACAGAAATCCAGTAAACAGCTTCTCCCTACACCCTGATACAGAACTTCGGTAAACTGTGTCTCTCTAATTCTAGGTTACAGAACTCCCATAAGCTGCGTCTGATACACTCAGCATACAGAAAACCCACGTATAGCGAATACCTGCTCATAGGCTCCAGAATTCTTGGAAACAGCTTCTCTCCACATTCAACATACAAAACTTGGAAACTGCTTCAGAACTGTGGTAAGCTGCGTCTTCTACACACAGCATACAGTAAACCCACATATAGCGAATAACTATTCGAGGCTACCGAAATCTTAGAAACAGCTTCTCTCTACATTGCATACGGAACTCCTGGATACCATATGTCGCTACACTTAGGTTATGTAACTCCCGTAAGCTGTGTCTCCTACACACAGCAGACAGAAAGCCCGCATATAGCGAATGCCTAATTCCAGGCTACAGAAATCCAGTAAACAGCTTCTCCCTACATCCTGATACAGAACTTCGGTAAACTGTGTCTCTCTAATTCTAGGTTACAGAACTCCCATAAGCTGCGTCGGCTGCACTCAGGCTACAGGAATCCCATATACAGCGTATGCCTACTCTCAGACTACAGAACTCTTGGGCACAGCTTCTCTCTCCATTCAACATACAGAACTACTGGAAACTGCATCTCTCTACACTTAGGTTACAGAACTCCCGAAAGCTGCATCTGCTACACTCAGCATCCAGAATACCCTCATACAGCGAATACCTAATTCCAGGATACAGAACTCCTCTAAACAGCCCCTCACCACACAAAGGATAGAGAACTCTTGGAAACTGCTTCTCTCTACATCCACGTAGCAGAGCTCCTGTAAGCTGCATCTCCTACACTCAGGATACAGAAATCCCATACATTGCGTATGCCTATTGCCAGGCTACAGAACTCTTGGAAACAGCTTCTCCCTACACCGTGATGCAAAACCTCAGTAAACTGTGTCTCTCTAATACTAGGTTACAGAACTCCCATAAGCTGCGTCTATTGCACTCAGCCTACAGGAATCCCACATAGAGCGAATGCCTACACTCAGACTAGAGAACTCTTGGAAACAGCTTCTCTCTACATTCAACATACACAACTCTTGGAAACTGCATCTCTCTAGACCAACGTTACAGAACTCCCATAAATTGCGTCTCCTACACACAGCATATGGAAAACCAGCATTTAGCGAATCACTATGCCCAGGCTACCAAAATCTTAGAAACAGCTTCTCTCTACATTCAACATACGGAACTCCTGGATACTGTATGTCTCTACACTTAGGTTGTGCAACTCCCTTAAGCTGCGTCTCCTACACAGAGCATACGGAAAACACGGAAATAGCGCATGCCTAATTCCAGGCCACAGAACTCTTGGAAACAGCTTCTCTCTACATTCAACATACACAACTCTTGGAAACTGCATCTCTCTAGAGCAATGTTACAGAACTCCCATAAGCTGCGTCTCCTACACACAGCAGACAGAAAACCCGCATATAGCGAATGCCTAATTCCAGGCTACAGAAATCCAGTAAACAGCTTCTCCCTACACCCTGATACAGAACTTCGGTAAACTGTGTCTCTCTAATTCTAGGTTACAGAACTCCCATAAGCTGCGTCGGCTGCACTCAGGCTACAGGAATCCCATATAGAGCGTATGCCTACTCTCAGACTACAGAACTCTTGGAAACAGCTTCTCTCTACATTCAACATACACAACTCTTGGAAACTGCATCTCTCTAGAGCAATGTTACAGAACTCCCATAAGCTGCGTCTCCTACACACAGCAGACAGAAAACCCGCATATAGCGAATGCCTAATTCCAGGCTACAGAAATCCAGTAAACAGCTTCTCCCTACACCCTGATACAGAACTTCGGTAAACTGTTTCTCTCTAATTCTAGGTTACAGAACTCCCATAAGCTGCGTCGGCTGCACTCAGGCTACAGGAATCCCATATACAGCGTTTGCCTACTCTCAGACTACAGAACTCTTGGGCACAGCTTCTCTCTCCATTCAACATACACAACTCTTGGAAACTGCATCTCTCTAGAGCAATGTTACAGAACTCCCGAAAGCTGCATCTGCTACACTCAGCATCCAGAATACCCTCATACAGCGAATACCTAATTCCAGGATACAGAACTCCTCTAAACAGCTCCTCACCACACAAAGGATAGAGAACTCTTGGAAACTGCTTCTCTCTACATCCACGTAGCAGAGCTCCTGTAAGCTGCATCTCCTACACTCAGGATACAGAAATCCCATACATTGCGTATGCCTATTGCCAGGCTACAGAACTCTTGGAAACAGCTTCTCCCTACACCGTGATGCAAAACCTCAGTAAACTGTGTCTCTCTAATACTAGGTTACAGAACTCCCATAAGCTGCGTCTATTGCACTCAGCCTACAGGAATCCCACATAGAGCGAATGCCTACACTCAGACTAGAGAACTCTTGGAAACAGCTTCTCTCTACATTCAACATACACAACTCTTGGAAACTGCATCTCTCTAGACCAACGTTACAGAACTCCCATAAATTGCATCTCCTACACACAGCATACGGAAAACCAGCATTTAGCGAATCACTATGCCCAGGCTACCAAAATGTTAGAAACAGCTTCTCTCTACATTCAACATACGGAACTCCTGGATACTGTATGTCTCTACACTTAGGTTGTGCAACTCCCTTAAGCTGCGTCTCCTACACAGGGCATACGGAAAACACGGAAATAGTGCATGCCTAATTCCAGGCCACAGAACTCTTGGAAACAGCTTCTCTCTACATTCAACATACACAACTCTTGGAAACTGCATCTCTCTAGAGCAATGTTACAGAACTCCCATAAGCTGCGTCTCCTACACACAGCAGACAGAAAACCCGCATATAGCGAATGCCTAATTCCAGGCTACAGAAATCCAGTAAACAGCTTTTCCCTACACCTTGATACAGAACTTCGGTAAAGTGTGTCTCTCTAATTCTAGGTTACAGAACTCCCATATGCTGCGTCTCCTGCACTCTGGCTACAGGAATTCCATATACAGCGTATGCCTAGGCTCAGACTACAGAACTCTTGGACACAGATTCTCTCTACATTCAACATACAGAACTACTGGAAACTGCATCTCTCTAGACCAGTGTTACAGAACTCCCATAAGCTGTGTCTCCTACACACAGCAGACAGAAAACCTGCATATACAAATGCCTAATTCAAGGCTACAGAAATCCAGTAAACAGCTTCTCCCTACACCCTGATACAGAACTTCGGTAAACTGTGTCTCTCTAATTCTAGGTTACAGAACTCCCATAAGCTGCGTCGGCTGCACTCAGGCTACAGGAATCCCATATAGAGCGTATGCCTACTCTCAGACTACAGAACTCTTGGAAACAGCTTCTCTCTCCATTCAACATACACAACTCTTGGAAACTGCATCTCTCTAGAGCAATGTTACTGAACTCCCATAAGCTGCGTCTCCTACACACAGCAGACAGAAAACCCGCATATAGCGAATGCCTAATTCCGGGCTACAGAAATCCAGTAAACAGCTTCTCCCTACACCCTGATACAGAACTTCGGTAAACTGTGTCTCTCTAATTCTAGGTTACAGAACTCCCATAAGCTGCGTCGGCTGCACTCAGGCTACAGGAATCCCATATAGAGCGAATGCCTACTCTCAGAGTACAGAACTCTTGGGCACAGCTTCTCTCTCCATTCAACATACAGAACTACTGGAAACTGCATCTCTCTACACTTAGGTTACAGAACTCCCGAAAGCTGCATCTGCTACACTCAGCATCCAGAATACCCTCATACAGCGAATACCTAATTCCAGGATACAGAACTCCTCTAAACAGCTCCTCACCACACAAAGGATAGAGAACTCTTGGAAACTGCTTCTCTCTACATCCATGTAGCAGAGCTCCTGTAAGCTGCATCTCCTACACTCAGGATACAGAAATCCCATACATTGCGTATGCCTATTGCCAGGCTACAGAACTCTTGGAAACAGCTTCTCCCTACACCGTGATGCAAAACCTCAGTAAACTGTGTCTCTCTAATACTAGGTTACAGAACTCCCATAAGCTGCGTCTATTGCACTCAGCCTACAGGAATCCCACATAGAGCGAATGCCTACACTCAGACTAGAGAACTCTTGGAAACAGCTTCTCTCTACATTCAACATACACAACTCTTGGAAACTGCATCTCTCTAGACCAACGTTACAGAACTCCCATAAATTGCGTCTCCTACACACAGCATACGGAAAACCAGCATTTAGCGAATCACTATGCCCAGGCTACCAAAATCTTAGAAACAGCTTCTCTCTACATTCAACATACGGAACTCCTGGATACTGTATGTCTCTACACTTAGGTTGTGCAACTCCCTTAAGCTGCGTCTCCTACACAGAGCATACGGAAAACACGGAAATAGCGCATGCCTAATTCCAGGCCACAGAACTCTTGGAAACAGCTTCTCTCTACATTCAACATACACAACTCTTGGAAACTGCATCTCTCTAGAGCAATGTTACAGAACTCCCATAAGCTGCGTCTCCTACACACAGCAGACAGAAAACCCGCATATAGCGAATGCCTAATTCCAGGCTACAGAAATCCAGTAAACAGCTTCTCCCTACACCCTGATACAGAACTTCGGTAAACTGTGTCTCTCTAATTCTAGGTTACAGAACTCCCATAAGCTGCGTCGGCTGCACTCAGGCTACAGGAATCCCATATACAACGTATGCCTACTCTCAGACTACAGAACTCTTGGAAACAGCTTCTCTCTCCATTCAACATACACAACTCTTGGAAACTGCATCTCTCTAGAGCAATGTTACAGAACTCCCATAAGCTGCGTCTCCTACACACAGCAGACAGAAAACCCGCATATAGCGAATGCCTAATTCCAGGCTACAGAAATCCAGTAAACAGCTTCTCCCTACACCCTGATACAGAACTTCGGTAAACTGTGTCTCTCTAATTCTAGGTTACAGAACTCCCATAAGCTGCGTCGGCTGCACTCTGGCTACAGGAATTCCATATACAGCGTATGCCTAGGCTCAGACTACAGAACTCTTGGACACAGCTTCTCTCTACATTCAACATACAGAACTACTGGAAACTGCATCTCTCTAGACCAATGTTACAGAACTCCCATAAGCTGTGTCTCCTACACACAGCAGACAGAAAACCTGCATATACAAATGCCTAATTCAAGGCTACAGAAATCCAGTAAACAGCTTCTCCTTACACCCTGATACAGAACTTCGGTAAACTGTGTCTCTCTAATTCTAGGTTACAGAACTCCCATATGCTGCGTCTGCTGCACTCTGGCTACAGGAATTCCATATACAGCGTATGCCTAGGCTCAGACTATAGAACTCTTGGAAACAGCTTCTCTCTCCATTCAACATACAGAACTACTGGAAACTGCATCTCTCTAGACCAACGTTACAGAACTCCCATAAATTGCGTCTCCTACACACAGCATACGGAAAACCAGCATTTAGCGAATCACTATGCCCAGGCTACCAAAATCTTAGAAACAGCTTCTCTCTACATTCAACATACGGAACTCCTGGATACTGTATGTCTCTACACTTAGGTTGTGCAACTCCCTTAAGCTGCGTCTCCTACACAGGGCATACGGAAAACACGGAAATAGTGCATGCCTAATTCCAGGCCACAGAACTCTTGGAAACAGCTTCTCTCTACATTCAACATACACAACTCTTGGAAACTGCATCTCTCTAGAGCAATGTTACAGAACTCCCATAAGCTGCGTCTCCTACACACAACAGACAGAAAACCCGCATATAGCGAATGCCTAATTCCAGGCTACAGAAATCCAGTAAACAGCTTCTCCCTACACCCTGATACAGAACTTCGGTAAACTGTGTCTCTCTAATTCTAGGTTACAGAACTCCCATAAGCTGCGTCTGATACACTCAGCATACAGAAAACCCACGTATAGCGAATACCTGCTCATAGGCTCCAGAATTCTTGGAAACAGCTTCTCTCCACATTCAACATACAAAACTTGGAAACTGCTTCAGAACTGTGGTAAGCTGCGTCTTCTACACACAGCATACAGTAAACCCACATATAGCGAATAACTATTCGAGGCTACCGAAATCTTAGAAACAGCTTCTCTCTACATTGCATACGGAACTCCTGGATACCATATGTCGCTACACTTAGGTTATGTAACTCCCGTAAGCTGTGTCTCCTACACACAGCAGACAGAAAGCCCGCATATAGCGAATGCCTAATTCCAGGCTACAGAAATCCAGTAAACAGCTTCTCCCTACATCCTGATACAGAACTTCGGTAAACTGTGTCTCTCTAATTCTAGGTTACAGAACTCCCATAAGCTGCGTCGGCTGCACTCAGGCTACAGGAATCCCATATACAGCGTATGCCTACTCTCAGACTACAGAACTCTTGGGCACAGCTTCTCTCTCCATTCAACATACAGAACTACTGGAAACTGCATCTCTCTACACTTAGGTTACAGAACTCCCGAAAGCTGCATCTGCTACACTCAGCATCCAGAATACCCTCATACAGCGAATACCTAATTCCAGGATACAGAACTCCTCTAAACAGCCCCTCACCACACAAAGGATAGAGAACTCTTGGAAACTGCTTCTCTCTACATCCACGTAGCAGAGCTCCTGTAAGCTGCATCTCCTACACTCAGGATACAGAAATCCCATACATTGCGTATGCCTATTGCCAGGCTACAGAACTCTTGGAAACAGCTTCTCCCTACACCGTGATGCAAAACCTCAGTAAACTGTGTCTCTCTAATACTAGGTTACAGAACTCCCATAAGCTGCGTCTATTGCACTCAGCCTACAGGAATCCCACATAGAGCGAATGCCTACACTCAGACTAGAGAACTCTTGGAAACAGCTTCTCTCTACATTCAACATACACAACTCTTGGAAACTGCATCTCTCTAGACCAACGTTACAGAACTCCCATAAATTGCGTCTCCTACACACAGCATACGGAAAACCAGCATTTAGCGAATCACTATGCCCAGGCTACCAAAATCTTAGAAACAGCTTCTCTCTACATTCAACATACGGAACTCCTGGATACTGTATGTCTCTACACTTAGGTTGTGCAACTCCCTTAAGCTGCGTCTCCTACACAGAGCATACGGAAAACACGGAAATAGCGCATGCCTAATTCCAGGCCACAGAACTCTTGGAAACAGCTTCTCTCTACATTCAACATACACAACTCTTGGAAACTGCATCTCTCTAGAGCAATGTTACAGAACTCCCATAAGCTGCGTCTCCTGCACACAGCAGACAGAAAACCCGCATATAGCGAATGCCTAATTCCAGGCTACAGAAATCCAGTAAACAGCTTCTCCCTACACCCTGATACAGAACTTCGGTAAACTGTGTCTCTCTAATTCTAGGTTACAGAACTCCCATAAGCTGCGTCGGCTGCACTCAGGCTACAGGAATCCCATATAGAGCGTATGCCTACTCTCAGACTACAGAACTCTTGGGCACAGCTTCTCTCTCCATTCAACATACAGAACTACTGGAAACTGCATCTCTCTAGAGCAATGTTACAGAACTCCCGAAAGCTGCATCTGCTACACTCAGCATCCAGAATACCCTCATACAGCGAATACCTAATTCCAGGATACAGAACTCCTCTAAACAGCTCTTCACCACACAAAGGATAGAGAACTCTTGGAAACTGCTTCTCTCTACATCCACGTAGCAGAGCTCCTGTAAGCTGCATCTCCTACACTCAGGATACAGAAATCCCATACATTGCGTATGCCTATTGCCAGGCTACAGAACTCTTGGAAACAGCTTCTCCCTACAGCGTGATGCAAAACCTCAGTAAACTGTGTCTCTCTAATACTAGGTTACAGAACTCCCATAAGCTGCATATATTGCACTCAGCCTACAGGAATCCCACATAGAGCGAATGCCTACACTCAGACTAGAGAACTCTTGGAAACAGCTTCTCTCTACATTCCACATACACAACTCTTGGAAACTGCATCTCTCTAGACCAACGTTACAGAACTCCCATAAATTGTGTCTCCTACACACAGCATACGGAAAACCAGCATTTAGCGAATCACTATGCCCAGGCTACCAAAATCTTAGAAACAGCTTCTCTCTACATTCAACATACGGAACTCCTGGATACTGTATGTCTCTACACTTAGGTTGTGCAACTCCCTGAAGCTGCGTCTCCTACACAGGGCATACGGAAAACACGGAAATAGCGCATGCCTAATTCCAGGCCACAGAACTCTTGGAAACAGCTTCTCTCTACATTCAACATACAAAACTCTTGGAAACTGCATCTCTCTAGAGCAATGTTACAGAACACCCATAAGCTGCGTCTCCTACACACAGCAGACAGAAAGCCCGCATATAGCGAATGCCTAATTAAAGGCTACAGAAATCCAGTAAACAGCTTCTCCCTACAACCTGATACAGAACTTCGGTAAACTGTGTCTCTCTAATTCTAGGTTACAGAACTCCCATAAGCTTCGTCGGCTGCACTCAGGCTACAGGAATCCCATATAGAGCGTATGCCTACTCTCAGACTACAGAACTCTTGGAAACAGCTTCTCTCTACATTCAACATACACAACTCTTGGAAACTGCATCTCTCTAGAGCAATGTTACAGAACTCCCATAAGCTGCGTCTCCTACACACAGCAGACAGAAAACCCGCATATAGCGAATGCCTAATTCCAGGCTACAGAAATCCAGTAAACAGCTTCTCCCTACACCCTGATACAGAACTTCGGTAAACTGTGTCTCTCTAATTCTAGGTTACAGAACTCCCATAAGCTGCGTCGGCTGCACTCTGGCTACAGGAATTCCATATACAGCGTATGCCTAGGCTCAGACTACAGAACTCTTGGACACAGCTTCTCTCTACATTCAACATACAGAACTACTGGAAACTGCATCTCTCTAGACCAATGTTATAGAACTCCCATAAGCTGTGTCTCCTACACACAGCAGACAGAAAACCTGCATATACAAATGCCTAATTCAAGGCTACAGAAATCCAGTAAACAGCTTCTCCCTACACCCTGATACAGAACTTCGGTAAACTGTTTCTCTTTAATTCTAGGTTACAGAACTCCCATAAGCTGCATCTGCTGTACCCAGGCTACAGCAATTCCATATACCGCGCATGCCTAGGCTCAGACTATAGAACTCTTGGACACAGCTTCTCTCTCCATTCAACATACAGAACTACTGGAAACTGCATCTCTCTAGACCAATGTTACAGAACTCCCATAAGCTGTGTCACCTACACACAGCAGACAGAAAACCCGCCTATAGTTAATGTCTTATTCCAGCCTCAGAAATCCAGTAAACAGCTCCTCTCTACAAGGATAGAGAACTCCGGTAAACTGCTTCTCCCTACATCCAGGTAGCAGAGCTCCCATAACCAGCGTCTCATACACTCAGAATACAGAAATCCCAGTTACTGTGTATGCCTCTTGCCAGGCTACAGAACTCTTGGAAACAGCTTATCTCTACATGCACATACAGAACTCTGGTAAACTGTGTCTCACTACATGCACGATACAGAACTCCGATAAGCTGCGTCTGATACACTCAGCATACAGAAAACCCACGTATAGCGAATACCTGCTCATAGGCTCCAGAATTCTTGGAAACAGCTTCTCTCCACATTCAACATACAAAACTTGGAAACTGCTTCAGAACTGTGGTAAGCTGCGTCTTCTACACACAGCATACAGTAAACCCACATATAGCGAATAACTATTCGAGGCTACCGAAATCTTAGAAACAGCTTCTCTCTACATTGCATACGGAACTCCTGGATACCATATGTCGCTACACTTAGGTTATGTAACTCCCATAAGCTGCGTCTCCTACACACAGCAGACAGAAAGCCCGCATATAGCGAATGCCTAATTCCAGGCTACAGAAATCCAGTAAACAGCTTCTCCCTACATCCTGATACAGAACTTCGGTAAACTGTGTCTCTCTAATTCTAGGTTACAGAACTCCCATAAGCTGCGTCGGCTGCACTCAGGCTACAGGAATCCCATATACAGCGTATGCCTACTCTCAGACTACAGAACTCTTGGGCACAGCTTCTCTCTCCATTCAACATACAGAACTACTGGAAACTGCATCTCTCTACACTTAGGTTACAGAACTCCCGAAAGCTGCATCTGCTACACTCAGCATCCAGAATACCCTCATACAGCGAATACCTAATTCCAGGATACAGAACTCCTCTAAACAGCCCCTCACCACACAAAGGATAGAGAACTCTTGGAAACTGCTTCTCTCTACATCCACGTAGCAGAACTCCTGTAAGCTGCATCTCCTACACTCAGGATACAGAAATCCCATACATTGCGTATGCCTATTGCCAGGCTACAGAACTCTTGGAAACAACTTCTCCCTACACCGTGATGCAAAACCTCAGTAAACTGTGTCTCTCTAATACTAGGTTACAGAACTCCCATAAGCTGCATATATTGCACTCAGCCTACAGGAATCCCACATAGAGCGAATGCCTACACTCAGACTAGAGAACTCTTGGAAACAGCTTCTCTCTACATTCAACATACACAACTCTTGGAAACTGCATCTATCTAGACCGTTACAGAACTCCCATAAATTGCGTCTCCTACACACAGCATACGGAAAACCAGCATTTAGCGAATCACTATGCCCAGGCTACCAAAATCTTAGAAACAGCTTCTCTCTACATTCAACATACGGAACTCCTGGATACTGTATGTCTCTACACTTAGGTTGTGCAACTCCCTTAAGCTGCGTCTCCTACACAGAGCATACGGAAAACACGGAAATAGCGCATGCCTAATTCCAGGCCACAGAACTCTTGGAAACAGCTTCTCTCTACATTCAACATACACAACTCTTGGAAACTGCATCTCTCTAGAGCAATGTTACAGAACTCCCATAAGCTGCGTCTCCTACACACAGCAGACAGAAAACCCGCATATAGCGAATGCCTAATTCCAGGCTACAGAAATCCAGTAAACAGCTTCTCCCTACACCCTGATACAGAACTTCGGTAAACTGTGTCTCTCTAATTCTAGGTTACAGAACTCCCATAAGCTGCGTCGGCTGCACTCAGGCTACAGGAATCCCATATAGAGCGTATGCCTACTCTCAGACTACAGAACTCTTGGAAACAGCTTCTCTCTACATTCAACATACACAACTCTTGGAAACTGCATCTCTCTAGAGCAATGTTACAGAACACCCATAAGCTGCGTCTCCTACACACAGCAGACAGAAAACCCGCATATAGCGAATGCCTAATTCCAGGCTACAGAAATCCAGTAAACAGCTTCTCCCTACACCCTGATACAGAACTTCGGTAAACTGTGTCTCTCTAATTCTAGGTTACAGAACTCCCATAAGCTGCGTCTGATACACTCAGCATACAGAAAACCCACGTATAGCGAATACCTGCTCATAGGCTCCAGAATTCTTGGAAACAGCTTCTCTCCACATTCAACATACAAAACTTGGAAACTGCTTCAGAACTGTGGTAAGCTGCGTCTTCTACACACAGCATACAGTAAACCCACATATAGCGAATAACTATTCGAGGCTACCGAAATCTTAGAAACAGCTTCTCTCTACATTGCATACGGAACTCCTGGATACCATATGTCGCTACACTTAGGTTATGTAACTCCCGTAAGCTGTGTCTCCTACACACAGCAGACAGAAAGCCCGCATATAGCGAATGCCTAATTCCAGGCTACAGAAATCCAGTAAACAGCTTCTCCCTACATCCTGATACAGAACTTCGGTAAACTGTGTCTCTCTAATTCTAGGTTACAGAACTCCCATAAGCTGCGTCGGCTGCACTCAGGCTACAGGAATCCCATATACAGCGTATGCCTACTCTCAGACTACAGAACTCTTGGGCACAGCTTCTCTCTCCATTCAACATACAGAACTACTGGAAACTGCATCTCTCTACACTTAGGTTACAGAACTCCCGAAAGCTGCATCTGCTACACTCAGCATCCAGAATACCCTCATACAGCGAATACCTAATTCCAGGATACAGAACTCCTCTAAACAGCCCCTCACCACACAAAGGATAGAGAACTCTTGGAAACTGCTTCTCTCTACATCCACGTAGCAGAGCTCCTGTAAGCTGCATCTCCTACACTCAGGATACAGAAATCCCATACATTGCGTATGCCTATTGCCAGGCTACAGAACTCTTGGAAACAGCTTCTCCCTACACCGTGATGCAAAACCTCAGTAAACTGTGTCTCTCTAATACTAGGTTACAGAACTCCCATAAGCTGCGTCTATTGCACTCAGCCTACAGGAATCCCACATAGAGCGAATGCCTACACTCAGACTAGAGAACTCTTGGAAACAGCTTCTCTCTACATTCAACATACACAACTCTTGGAAACTGCATCTCTCTAGACCAACGTTACAGAACTCCCATAAATTGCGTCTCCTACACACAGCATATGGAAAACCAGCATTTAGCGAATCACTATGCCCAGGCTACCAAAATCTTAGAAACAGCTTCTCTCTACATTCAACATACGGAACTCCTGGATACTGTATGTCTCTACACTTAGGTTGTGCAACTCCCTTAAGCTGCGTCTCCTACACAGGGCATACGGAAAACACGGAAATAGCGCATGCCTAATTCCAGGCCACAGAACTCTTGGAAACAGCTTCTCTCTACATTCAACATACACAACTCTTGGAAACTGCATCTCTCTAGAGCAATGTTACAGAACTCCCATAAGCTGCGTCTCCTACACACAGCAGACAGAAAACCCGCATATAGCGAATGCCTAATTCCAGGCTACAGAAATCCAGTAAACAGCTTCTCCCTACACCCTGATACAGAACTTCGGTAAACTGTGTCTCTCTAATTCTAGGTTACAGAACTCCCATAAGCTGCGTCGGCTGCACTCAGGCTACAGGAATCCCATATAGAGCGTATGCCTACTCTCAGACTACAGAACTCTTGGAAACAGCTTCTCTCTACATTCAACATACACAACTCTTGGAAACTGCATCTCTCTAGAGCAATGTTACAGAACTCCCATAAGCTGCGTCTCCTACACACAGCAGACAGAAAACCCGCATATAGCGAATGCCTAATTCCAGGCTACAGAAATCCAGTAAACAGCTTCTCCCTACACCCTGATACAGAACTTCGGTAAACTGTGTCTCTCTAATTCTAGGTTACAGAACTCCCATAAGCTGCGTCGGCTGCACTCAGGCTACAGGAATCCCATATACAGCGTTTGCCTACTCTCAGACTACAGAACTCTTGGGCACAGCTTCTCTCTCCATTCAACATACAGAACTACTGGAAACTGCATCTCTCTACACTTAGGTTACAAAACTCCCGAAAGCTGCATCTGCTACACTCAGCATCCAGAATACCCTCATACAGCGAATACCTAATTCCAGGATACAGAACTCCTCTAAACAGCTCCTCACCACACAAAGGATAGAGAACTCTTGGAAACTGCTTCTCTCTACATCCACGTAGCAGAGCTCCTGTAAGCTGCATCTCCTACACTCAGGATACAGAAATCCCATACATTGCGTATGCCTATTGCCAGGCTACAGAACTCTTGGAAACAGCTTCTCCCTACACCGTGATGCAAAACCTCAGTAAACTGTGTCTCTCTAATACTAGGTTACAGAACTCCCATAAGCTGCGTCTATTGCACTCAGCCTACAGGAATCCCACATAGAGCGAATGCCTACACTCAGACTAGAGAACTCTTGGAAACAGCTTCTCTCTACATTCAACATACACAACTCTTGGAAACTGCATCTCTCTAGACCAATGTTACAGAACTCCCATAAATTGCATCTCCTACACACAGCATACGGAAAACCAGCATTTAGCGAATCACTATGCCCAGGCTACCAAAATGTTAGAAACAGCTTCTCTCTACATTCAACATACGGAACTCCTGGATACTGTATGTCTCTACACTTAGGTTGTGCAACTCCCTTAAGCTGCGTCTCCTACACAGGGCATACGGAAAACACGGAAATAGTGCATGCCTAATTCCAGGCCACAGAACTCTTGGAAACAGCTTCTCTCTACATTCAACATACACAACTCTTGGAAACTGCATCTCTCTAGAGCAATGTTACAGAACTCCCATAAGCTGCGTCTCCTACACACAGCAGACAGAAAACCCGCATATAGCGAATGCCTAATTCCAGGCTACAGAAATCCAGTAAACAGCTTTTCCCTACACCTTGATACAGAACTTCGGTAAAGTGTGTCTCTCTAATTCTAGGTTACAGAACTCCCATATGCTGCGTCTCCTGCACTCTGGCTACAGGAATTCCATATACAGCGTATGCCTAGGCTCAGACTACAGAACTCTTGGACACAGATTCTCTCTACATTCAACATACAGAACTACTGGAAACTGCATCTCTCTAGACCAGTGTTACAGAACTCCCATAAGCTGTGTCTCCTACACACAGCAGACAGAAAACCTGCATATACAAATGCCTAATTCAAGGCTACAGAAATCCAGTAAACAGCTTCTCCCTACACCCTGATACAGAACTTCGGTAAACTGTGTCTCTCTAATTCTAGGTTACAGAACTCCCATAAGCTGCGTCGGCTGCACTCAGGCTACAGGAATCCCATATAGAGCGTATGCCTACTCTCAGACTACAGAACTCTTGGAAACAGCTTCTCTCTCCATTCAACATACACAACTCTTGGAAACTGCATCTCTCTAGAGCAATGTTACTGAACTCCCATAAGCTGCGTCTCCTACACACAGCAGACAGAAAACCCGCATATAGCGAATGCCTAATTCCGGGCTACAGAAATCCAGTAAACAGCTTCTCCCTACACCCTGATACAGAACTTCGGTAAACTGTGTCTCTCTAATTCTAGGTTACAGAACTCCCATAAGCTGCGTCGGCTGCACTCAGGCTACAGGAATCCCATATAGAGCGAATGCCTACTCTCAGAGTACAGAACTCTTGGGCACAGCTTCTCTCTCCATTCAACATACAGAACTACTGGAAACTGCATCTCTCTACACTTAGGTTACAGAACTCCCGAAAGCTGCATCTGCTACACTCAGCATCCAGAATACCCTCATACAGCGAATACCTAATTCCAGGATACAGAACTCCTCTAAACAGCTCCTCACCACACAAAGGATAGAGAACTCTTGGAAACTGCTTCTCTCTACATCCATGTAGCAGAGCTCCTGTAAGCTGCATCTCCTACACTCAGGATACAGAAATCCCATACATTGCGTATGCCTATTGCCAGGCTACAGAACTCTTGGAAACAGCTTCTCCCTACACCGTGATGCAAAACCTCAGTAAACTGTGTCTCTCTAATACTAGGTTACAGAACTCCCATAAGCTGCGTCTATTGCACTCAGCCTACAGGAATCCCACATAGAGCGAATGCCTACACTCAGACTAGAGAACTCTTGGAAACAGCTTCTCTCTACATTCAACATACACAACTCTTGGAAACTGCATCTCTCTAGACCAACGTTACAGAACTCCCATAAATTGCGTCTCCTACACACAGCATACGGAAAACCAGCATTTAGCGAATCACTATGCCCAGGCTACCAAAATCTTAGAAACAGCTTCTCTCTACATTCAACATACGGAACTCCTGGATACTGTATGTCTCTACACTTAGGTTGTGCAACTCCCTTAAGCTGCGTCTCCTACACAGAGCATACGGAAAACACGGAAATAGCGCATGCCTAATTCCAGGCCACAGAACTCTTGGAAACAGCTTCTCTCTAGAGCAATGTTACAGAACTCCCATAAGCTGCGTCTCCTACACACAGCAGACAGAAAACCCGCATATAGCGAATGCCTAATTCCAGGCTACAGAAATCCAGTAAACAGCTTCTCCCTACACCCTGATACAGAACTTCGGTAAACTGTGTCTCTCTAATTCTAGGTTACAGAACTCCCATAAGCTGCGTCGGCTGCACTCAGGCTACAGGAATCCCATATACAACGTATGCCTACTCTCAGACTACAGAACTCTTGGAAACAGCTTCTCTCTCCATTCAACATACACAACTCTTGGAAACTGCATCTCTCTAGAGCAATGTTACAGAACTCCCATAAGCTGCGTCTCCTACACACAGCAGACAGAAAACCCGCATATAGCGAATGCCTAATTCCAGGCTACAGAAATCCAGTAAACAGCTTCTCCCTACACCCTGATACAGAACTTCGGTAAACTGTGTCTCTCTAATTCTAGGTTACAGAACTCCCATAAGCTGCGTCGGCTGCACTCTGGCTACAGGAATTCCATATACAGCGTATGCCTAGGCTCAGACTACAGAACTCTTGGACACAGCTTCTCTCTACATTCAACATACAGAACTACTGGAAACTGCATCTCTCTAGACCAATGTTACAGAACTCCCATAAGCTGTGTCTCCTACACACAGCAGACAGAAAACCTGCATATACAAATGCCTAATTCAAGGCTACAGAAATCCAGTAAACAGCTTCTCCTTACACCCTGATACAGAACTTCGGTAAACTGTGTCTCTCTAATTCTAGGTTACAGAACTCCCATATGCTGCGTCTGCTGCACTCTGGCTACAGGAATTCCATATACAGCGTATGCCTAGGCTCAGACTATAGAACTCTTGGAAACAGCTTCTCTCTCCATTCAACATACAGAACTACTGGAAACTGCATCTCTCTAGACCAACGTTACAGAACTCCCATAAATTGCGTCTCCTACACACAGCATACGGAAAACCAGCATTTAGCGAATCACTATGCCCAGGCTACCAAAATCTTAGAAACAGCTTCTCTCTACATTCAACATACGGAACTCCTGGATACTGTATGTCTCTACACTTAGGTTGTGCAACTCCCTTAAGCTGCGTCTCCTACACAGGGCATACGGAAAACACGGAAATAGTGCATGCCTAATTCCAGGCCACAGAACTCTTGGAAACAGCTTCTCTCTACATTCAACATACACAACTCTTGGAAACTGCATCTCTCTAGAGCAATGTTACAGAACTCCCATAAGCTGCGTCTCCTACACACAGCAGACAGAAAACCCGCATATAGCGAATGCCTAATTCCAGGCTACAGAAATCCAGTAAACAGCTTCTCCCTACACCCTGATACAGAACTTCGGTAAACTGTGTCTCTCTAATTCTAGGTTACAGAACTCCCGTAAGCTGCGTCTGATACACTCAGCATACAGAAAACCCACGTATAGCGAATACCTGCTCATAGGCTCCAGAATTCTTGGAAACAGCTTCTCTCCACATTCAACATACAAAACTTGGAAACTGCTTCAGAACTGTGGTAAGCTGCGTCTTCTACACACAGCATACAGTAAACCCACATATAGCGAATAACTATTCGAGGCTACCGAAATCTTAGAAACAGCTTCTCTCTACATTGCATACGGAACTCCTGGATACCATATGTCGCTACACTTAGGTTATGTAACTCCCGTAAGCTGTGTCTCCTACACACAGCAGACAGAAAGCCCGCATATAGCGAATGCCTAATTCCAGGCTACAGAAATCCAGTAAACAGCTTCTCCCTACATCCTGATACAGAACTTCGGTAAACTGTGTCTCTCTAATTCTAGGTTACAGAACTCCCATAAGCTGCGTCGGCTGCACTCAGGCTACAGGAATCCCATATAGAGCGTATGCCTACTCTCAGACTACAGAACTCTTGGGCACAGCTTCTCTCTCCATTCAACATACAGAACTACTGGAAACTGCATCTCTCTACACTTAGGTTACAGAACTCCCGAAAGCTGCATCTGCTACACTCAGCATCCAGAATACCCTCATACAGCGAATACCTAATTCCAGGATACAGAACTCCTCTAAACAGCCCCTCACCACACAAAGGATAGAGAACTCTTGGAAACTGCTTCTCTCTACATCCACGTAGCAGAGCTCCTGTAAGCTGCATCTCCTACACTCAGGATACAGAAATCCCATACATTGCGTATGCCTATTGCCAGGCTACAGAACTCTTGGAAACAGCTTCTCCCTACACCGTGATGCAAAACCTCAGTAAACTGTGTCTCTCTAATACTAGGTTACAGAACTCCCATAAGCTGCGTCTATTGCACTCAGCCTACAGGAATCCCACATAGAGCGAATGCCTACACTCAGACTAGAGAACTCTTGGAAACAGCTTCTCTCTACATTCAACATACACAACTCTTGGAAACTGCATCTCTCTAGACCAACGTTACAGAACTCCCATAAATTGCGTCTCCTACACACAGCATACGGAAAACCAGCATTTAGCGAATCACTATGCCCAGGCTACCAAAATCTTAGAAACAGCTTCTCTCTACATTCAACATACGGAACTCCTGGATACTGTATGTCTCTACACTTAGGTTGTGCAACTCCCTTAAGCTGCGTCTCCTACACAGAGCATACGGAAAACACGGAAATAGCGCATGCCTAATTCCAGGCCACAGAACTCTTGGAAACAGCTTCTCTCTACATTCAACATACACAACTCTTGGAAACTGCATCTCTCTAGAGCAATGTTACAGAACTCCCATAAGCTGCGTCTCCTACACACAGCAGACAGAAAACCCGCATATAGCGAATGCCTAATTCCAGGCTACAGAAATCCAGTAAACAGCTTCTCCCTACACCCTGATACAGAACTTCGGTAAACTGTTTCTCTCTAATTCTAGGTTACAGAACTCCCATAAGCTGCGTCGGCTGCACTCAGGCTACAGGAATCCCATATACAGCGTTTGCCTACTCTCAGACTACAGAACTCTTGGGCACAGCTTCTCTCTCCATTCAACATACACAACTCTTGGAAACTGCATCTCTCTAGAGCAATGTTACAGAACTCCAGAAAGCTGCATCTGCTACACTCAGCATCCAGAATACCCTCATACAGCGAATACCTAATTCCAGGATACAGAACTCCTCTAAACAGCTCCTCACCACACAAAGGATAGAGAACTCTTGGAAACTGCTTCTCTCTACATCCACGTAGCAGAGCTCCTGTAAGCTGCATCTCCTACACTCAGGATACAGAAATCCCATACATTGCGTATGCCTATTGCCAGGCTACAGAACTCTTGGAAACAGCTTCTCCCTACACCGTGATGCAAAACTTCAGTAAACTGTGTCTCTCTAATACTAGGTTACAGAACTCCCATAAGCTGCGTCTATTGCACTCAGCCTACAGGAATCCCACATAGAGCGAATGCCTACACTCAGACTAGAGAACTCTTGGAAACAGCTTCTCTCTACATTCAACATACACAACTCTTGGAAACTGCATCTCTCTAGAGCAATGTTACAGAACTCCCGAAAGCTGCATCTGCTACACTCAGCATCCAGAATACCCTCATACAGCGAATACCTAATTCCAGGATACAGAACTCCTCTAAACAGCTCCTCACCACACAAAGGATAGAGAACTCTTGGAAACTGCTTCTCTCTACATCCACGTAGCAGAGCTCCTGTAAGCTGCATCTCCTACACTCAGGATACAGAAATCCCATACATTGCGTATGCCTATTGCCAGGCTACAGAACTCTTGGAAACAGTTTCTCCCTACAGCGTGATGCAAAACCTCAGTAAACTGTGTCTCTCTAATACTAGGTTACAGAACTCCCATAAGCTGCGTCTATTGCACTCAGCCTACAGGAATCCCACATAGAGCGAATGCCTACACTCAGACTAGAGAACTCTTGGAAACAGCTTCTCTCTACATTCAACATACACAAGTCTTGGAAACTGCATCTCTCTAGACCAACGTTACAGAACTCCCATAAATTGCATCTCCTACACACAGCATACGGAAAACCAGCATTTAGCGAATCACTATGCCCAGGCTACCAAAATCTTAGAAACAGCTTCTCTCTACATTCAACATACGGAACTCCTGGATACTGTATGTCTCTACACTTAGGTTGTGCAACTCCCTTAAGCTGCGTCTCCTACACAGGGCATACGGAAAACACGGAAATAGTGCATGCCTAATTCCAGGCCACAGAACTCTTGGAAACAGCTTCTCTCTACATTCAACATACACAACTCTTGGAAACTGCATCTCTCTAGAGCAATGTTACAGAACTCCCATAAGCTGCGTCTCCTACACACAGCAGACAGAAAACCCGCATATAGCGAATGCCTAATTCCAGGCTACAGAAATCCAGTAAACAGCTTCTCCCTACACCCTGATACAGAACTTCGGTAAAGTGTGTCTCTCTAATTCTAGGTTACAGAACTCCCATATGCTACGTCTGCTGCACTCTGGCTACAGGAATTCCATATACAGCGTATGCCTAGGCTCAGACTACAGAACTCTTGGACACAGCTTCTCTCTACATTCAACATACAGAACTACTGGAAACTGCATCTCTCTAGACCAATGTTACAGAACTCCCATAAGCTGTGTCTCCTACACACAGCAGACAGAAAACCTGCATATACAAATGCCTAATTCAAGGCTACAGAAATCCAGTAAACAGCTTCTCCCTACACCCTGATACAGAACTTCGGTAAACTGTGTCTCTCTAATTCTAGGTTACAGAACTCCCATAAGCTGCGTCGGCTGCACTCAGGCTACAGGAATCCCATATAGAGCGTATGCCTACTCTCAGACTACAGAACTCTTGGAAACAGCTTCTCTCTCCATTCAACATACACAACTCTTGGAAACTGCATCTCTCTAGAGCAATGTTACAGAACTCCCATAAGCTGCGTCTCCTACACACAGCAGACAGAAAACCCGCATATAGCGAATGCCTAATTCCGGGCTACAGAAATCCAGTAAACAGCTTCTCCCTACACCCTGATACAGAACTTCAGTAAACTGTGTCTCTCTAATTCTAGGTTACAGAACTCCCATAAGCTGCGTCGGCTGCACTCAGGCTACAGGAATCCCATATAGAGCGAATGCCTACTCTCAGAGTACAGAACTCTTGGGCACAGCTTCTCTCTCCATTCAACATACAGAACTACTGGAAACTGCATCTTTCTACACTTAGGTTACAGAACTCCCGAAAGCTGCATCTGCTACACTCAGCATCCAGAATACCCTCATACAGCGAATACCTAATTCCAGGATACAGAACTCCTCTAAACAGCTCCTCACCACACAAAGGATAGAGAACTCTTGGAAACTGCTTCTCTCTACATCCACGTAGCAGAGCTCCTGTAAGCTGCATCTCCTACACTCAGGATACAGAAATCCCATACATTGCGTATGCCTATTGCCAGGCTACAGAACTCTTGGAAACAGCTTCTCCCTACACCGTGATGCAAAACCTCAGTAAACTGTGTCTCTCTAATACTAGGTTACAGAACTCCCATAAGCTGCGTCTATTGCACTCAGCCTACAGGAATCCCACATAGAGCGAATGCCTACACTCAGACTAGAGAACTCTTGGAAACAGCTTCTCTCTACATTCAACATACACAACTCTTGGAAACTGCATCTCTCTAGACCAACGTTACAGAACTCCCATAAATTGCGTCTCCTACACACAGCATACGGAAAACCAGCATTTAGCGAATCACTATGCCCAGGCTACCAAAATCTTAGAAACAGCTTCTCTCTACATTCAACATACGGAACTCCTGGATACTGTATGTCTCTACACTTAGGTTGTGCAACTCCCTTAAGCTGCGTCTCCTACACAGGGCATACGGAAAACACGGAAATAGTGCATGCCTAATTCCAGGCCACAGAACTCTTGGAAACAGCTTCTCTCTACATTCAACATACACAACTCTTGGAAACTGCATCTCTCTAGAGCAATGTTACAGAACTCCCATAAGCTGCGTCTCCTACACACAGCAGACAGAAAACCCGCATATAGCGAATGCCTAATTCCAGGCTACAGAAATCCAGTAAACAGCTTCTCCCTACACCCTGATACAGAACTTCGGTAAACTGTGTCTCTCTAATTCTAGGTTACAGAACTCCCATAAGCTGCGTCTGCTGCACTCTGGCTACAGGAATCCCATATAGAGCGTATGCCTACTCTCAGACTACAGAACTCTTGGGCACAGCTTCTCTCTCCATTCAACATACACAACTCTTGGAAACTGCATCTCTCTAGAGCAATGTTACAGAACTCCCATAAGCTGCGTCTCCTACACACAGCAGACAGAAAACCCGTATATAGCGAATGCCTAATTCCAGGCTACAGAAATCCAGTAAACAGCTTCTCCCTACACCCAAATACAGAACTTCGGTAAACTGTTTCTCTCTAATTCTAGGTTACAGAACTCCCATAAGCTGCGTCGGCTGCACTCAGGCTACAGGAATCCCATATACAGCGTTTGCCTACTCTCAGACTACAGAACTCTTGGGCACAGCTTCTCTCTCCATTCAACATACACAACTCTTGGAAACTGCATCTCTCTAGAGCAATGTTACAGAACTCCCGAAAGCTGCATCTGCTACACTCAGCATCCAGAATACCCTCATACAGCGAATACCTAATTCCAGGATACAGAACTCCTCTAAACAGCTCCTCACCACACAAAGGATAGAGAACTCTTGGAAACTGCTTCTCTCTACATCCACGTAGCAGAGCTCCTGTAAGCTGCATCTCCTACACTCAGGATACAGAAATCCCATACATTGCGTATGCCTATTGCCAGGCTACAGAACTCTTGGAAACAGCTTCTCTCTCCATTCAACATACACAACTCTTGGAAACTGCATCTCTCTAGAGCAATGTTACAGAACTCCCATAAGCTGCGTCTCCTACACACAGCAGACAGAAAACCCGCATATAGCGAATGCCTAATTCCGGGCTACAGAAATCCAGTAAACAGCTTCTCCCTACACCCTGATACAGAACTTCAGTAAACTGTGTCTCTCTAATTCTAGGTTACAGAACTCCCATAAGCTGCGTCGGCTGCACTCAGGCTACAGGAATCCCATATAGAGCGAATGCCTACTCTCAGAGTACAGAACTCTTGGGCACAGCTTCTCTCTCCATTCAACATACACAACTCTTGGAAACTGCATCTCTCTAGACCAACGTTACAGAACTCCCATAAATTGCGTCTCCTACACACAGCATACGGAAAACCAGCATTTAGCGAATCACTATGCCCAGGCTACCAAAATCTTAGAAACAGCTTCTCTCTACATTCAACATACGGAACTCCTGGATACTGTATGTCTCTACACTTAGGTTGTGCAACTCCCTTAAGCTGCGTCTCCTACACAGGGCATACGGAAAACACGGAAATAGTGCATGCCTAATTCCAGGCCACAGAACTCTTGGAAACAGCTTCTCTCTACATTCAACATACACAACTCTTGGAAACTGCATCTCTCTAGAGCAATGTTACAGAACTCCCATAAGCTGCGTCTCCTACACACAGCAGACAGAAAACCCGCATATAGCGAATGCCTAATTCCAGGCTACAGAAATCCAGTAAACAGCTTCTCCCTACACCCTGATACAGAACTTCGGTAAACTGTGTCTCTCTAATTCTAGGTTACAGAACTCCCATAAGCTGCGTCTGCTGCACTCTGGCTACAGGAATCCCATATAGAGCGTATGCCTACTCTCAGACTACAGAACTCTTGGGCACAGCTTCTCTCTCCATTCAACATACACAACTCTTGGAAACTGCATCTCTCTAGAGCAATGTTACAGAACTCCCATAAGCTGCGTCTCCTACACACAGCAGACAGAAAACCCGTATATAGCGAATGCCTAATTCCAGGCTACAGAAATCCAGTAAACAGCTTCTCCCTACACCCAAATACAGAACTTCGGTAAACTGTTTCTCTCTAATTCTAGGTTACAGAACTCCCATAAGCTGCGTCGGCTGCACTCAGGCTACAGGAATCCCATATACAGCGTTTGCCTACTCTCAGACTACAGAACTCTTGGGCACAGCTTCTCTCTCCATTCAACATACACAACTCTTGGAAACTGCATCTCTCTAGAGCAATGTTACAGAACTCCCGAAAGCTGCATCTGCTACACTCAGCATCCAGAATACCCTCATACAGCGAATACCTAATTCCAGGATACAGAACTCCTCTAAACAGCTCCTCACCACACAAAGGATAGAGAACTCTTGGAAACTGCTTCTCTCTACATCCACGTAGCAGAGCTCCTGTAAGCTGCATCTCCTACACTCAGGATACAGAAATCCCATACATTGCGTATGCCTATTGCCAGGCTACAGAACTCTTGGAAACAGCTTCTCTCTCCATTCAACATACACAACTCTTGGAAACTGCATCTCTCTAGAGCAATGTTACAGAACTCCCATAAGCTGCGTCTCCTACACACAGCAGACAGAAAACCCGCATATAGCGAATGCCTAATTCCGGGCTACAGAAATCCAGTAAACAGCTTCTCCCTACACCCTGATACAGAACTTCAGTAAACTGTGTCTCTCTAATTCTAGGTTACAGAACTCCCATAAGCTGCGTCGGCTGCACTCAGGCTACAGGAATCCCATATAGAGCGAATGCCTACTCTCAGAGTACAGAACTCTTGGGCACAGCTTCTCTCTCCATTCAACATACACAACTCTTGGAAACTGCATCTCTCTAGAGCAATGTTACAGAACTCCCATAAGCTGCGTCTCCTACACACAGCAGACAGAAAACCCGTATATAGCGAATGCCTAATTCCAGGCTACAGAAATCCAGTAAACAGCTTCTCCCTACACCCAAATACAGAACTTCGGTAAACTGTTTCTCTCTAATTCTAGGTTACAGAACTCCCATAAGCTGCGTCGGCTGCACTCAGGCTACAGGAATCCCATATACAGCGTTTGCCTACTCTCAGACTACAGAACTCTTGGGCACAGCTTCTCTCTCCATTCAACATACACAACTCTTGGAAACTGCATCTCTCTAGAGCAATGTTACAGAACTCCCGAAAGCTGCATCTGCTACACTCAGCATCCAGAATACCCTCATACAGCGAATACCTAATTCCAGGATACAGAACTCCTCTAAACAGCTCCTCACCACACAAAGGATAGAGAACTCTTGGAAACTGCTTCTCTCTACATCCACGTAGCAGAGCTCCTGTAAGCTGCATCTCCTACACTCAGGATACAGAAATCCCATACATTGCGTATGCCTATTGCCAGGCTACAGAACTCTTGGAAACAGCTTCTCCCTACAGCGTGATGCAAAACCTCAGTAAACTGTGTCTCTCTAATACTAGGTTACAGAACTCCCATAAGCTGCGTCTATTGCACTCAGCCTACAGGAATCCCACATAGAGCGAATGCCTACACTCAGACTAGAGAACTCTTGGAAACAGCTTCACTCTACATTCAACATACACAACTCTTGGAAACTGCATCTCTCTAGACCAACGTTACAGAACTCCCATAAATTGCATCTCCTACACACAGCATACGGAAAACCAGCATTTAGCGAATCACTATGCCCAGGCTACCAAAATCTTAGAAACAGCTTCTCTCTACATTCAACATACGGAACTCCTGGATACTGTATGTCTCTACACTTAGGTTGTGCAACTCCCTTAAGCTGCGTCTCCTACACAGGGCATACGGAAAACACGGAAATAGTGCATGCCTAATTCCAGGCCACAGAACTCTTGGAAACAGCTTCTCTCTACATTCAACATACACAACTCTTGGAAACTGCATCTCTCTAGAGCAATGTTACAGAACTCCCATAAGCTGCGTCTCCTACACACAGCAGACAGAAAACCCGCATATAGCGAATGCCTAATTCCAGGCTACAGAAATCCAGTAAACAGCTTCTCCCTACACCCTGATACAGAACTTCGGTAAAGTGTGTCTCTCTAATTCTAGGTTACAGAACTCCCATATGCTGCGTCTGCTGCACTCTGGCTACAGGAATTCCATATACAGCGTATGCCTAGGCTCAGACTACAGAACTCTTGGACACAGCTTCTCTCTACATTCAACATACAGAACTACTGGAAACTGCATCTCTCTAGACCAATGTTACAGAACTCCCATAAGCTGTGTCTCCTACACACAGCAGACAGAAAACCCGCATATAGCGAATGCCTAATTCCAGGCTACAGAAATCCAGTAAACAGCTTCTCCCTACACCCTGATACAGAACTTCGGTAAACTGTGTCTCTCTAATTCTAGGTTACAGAACTCCCATAAGCTGCGTCGGCTGCACTCAGGCTACAGGAATCCCATATAGAGCGTATGCCTACTCTCAGACTACAGAACTCTTGGAAACAGCTTCTCTCTCCATTCAACATACAGAACTACTGGAAACTGCATCTTTCTACACTTAGGTTACAGAACTCCCGAAAGCTGCATCTGCTACACTCAGCATCCAGAATACCCTCATACAGCGAATACCTAATTCCAGGATACAGAACTCCTCTAAACAGCTCCTCACCACACAAAGGATAGAGAACTCTTGGAAACTGCTTCTCTCTACATCCACGTAGCAGAGCTCCTGTAAGCTGCATCTCCTACACTCAGGATACAGAAATCCCATACATTGCGTATGCCTATTGCCAGGCTACAGAACTCTTGGAAACAGCTTCTCCCTACACCGTGATGCAAAACCTCAGTAAACTGTGTCTCTCTAATACTAGGTTACAGAACTCCCATAAGCTGCGTCTATTGCACTCAGCCTACAGGAATCCCACATAGAGCGAATGCCTACACTCAGACTAGAGAACTCTTGGAAACAGCTTCTCTCTACATTCAACATACACAACTCTTGGAAACTGCATCTCTCTAGACCAACGTTACAGAACTCCCATAAATTGCGTCTCCTACACACAGCATACGGAAAACCAGCATTTAGCGAATCACTATGCCCAGGCTACCAAAATCTTAGAAACAGCTTCTCTCTACATTCAACATACGGAACTCCTGGATACTGTATGTCTCTACACTTAGGTTGTGCAACTCCCTTAAGCTGCGTCTCCTACACAGGGCATACGGAAAACACGGAAATAGTGCATGCCTAATTCCAGGCCACAGAACTCTTGGAAACAGCTTCTCTCTACATTCAACATACACAACTCTTGGAAACTGCATCTCTCTAGAGCAATGTTACAGAACTCCCATAAGCTGCGTCTCCTACACACAGCAGACAGAAAACCCGCATATAGCGAATGCCTAATTCCAGGCTACAGAAATCCAGTAAACAGCTTCTCCCTACACCCTGATACAGAACTTCGGTAAACTGTGTCTCTCTAATTCTAGGTTACAGAACTCCCATAAGCTGCGTCTGCTGCACTCTGGCTACAGGAATCCCATATAGAGCGTATGCCTACTCTCAGACTACAGAACTCTTGGGCACAGCTTCTCTCTCCATTCAACATACACAACTCTTGGAAACTGCATCTCTCTAGAGCAATGTTACAGAACTCCCATAAGCTGCGTCTCCTACACACAGCAGACAGAAAACCCGTATATAGCGAATGCCTAATTCCAGGCTACAGAAATCCAGTAAACAGCTTCTCCCTACACCCAAATACAGAACTTCGGTAAACTGTTTCTCTCTAATTCTAGGTTACAGAACTCCCATAAGCTGCGTCGGCTGCACTCAGGCTACAGGAATCCCATATACAGCGTTTGCCTACTCTCAGACTACAGAACTCTTGGGCACAGCTTCTCTCTCCATTCAACATACACAACTCTTGGAAACTGCATCTCTCTAGAGCAATGTTACAGAACTCCCGAAAGCTGCATCTGCTACACTCAGCATCCAGAATACCCTCATACAGCGAATACCTAATTCCAGGATACAGAACTCCTCTAAACAGCTCCTCACCACACAAAGGATAGAGAACTCTTGGAAACTGCTTCTCTCTACATCCACGTAGCAGAGCTCCTGTAAGCTGCATCTCCTACACTCAGGATACAGAAATCCCATACATTGCGTATGCCTATTGCCAGGCTACAGAACTCTTGGAAACAGCTTCTCTCTCCATTCAACATACACAACTCTTGGAAACTGCATCTCTCTAGAGCAATGTTACAGAACTCCCATAAGCTGCGTCTCCTACACACAGCAGACAGAAAACCCGCATATAGCGAATGCCTAATTCCGGGCTACAGAAATCCAGTAAACAGCTTCTCCCTACACCCTGATACAGAACTTCAGTAAACTGTGTCTCTCTAATTCTAGGTTACAGAACTCCCATAAGCTGCGTCGGCTGCACTCAGGCTACAGGAATCCCATATAGAGCGAATGCCTACTCTCAGAGTACAGAACTCTTGGGCACAGCTTCTCTCTCCATTCAACATACACAACTCTTGGAAACTGCATCTCTCTAGAGCAATGTTACAGAACTCCCATAAGCTGCGTCTCCTACACACAGCAGACAGAAAACCCGTATATAGCGAATGCCTAATTCCAGGCTACAGAAATCCAGTAAACAGCTTCTCCCTACACCCAAATACAGAACTTCGGTAAACTGTTTCTCTCTAATTCTAGGTTACAGAACTCCCATAAGCTGCGTCGGCTGCACTCAGGCTACAGGAATCCCATATACAGCGTTTGCCTACTCTCAGACTACAGAACTCTTGGGCACAGCTTCTCTCTCCATTCAACATACACAACTCTTGGAAACTGCATCTCTCTAGAGCAATGTTACAGAACTCCCGAAAGCTGCATCTGCTACACTCAGCATCCAGAATACCCTCATACAGCGAATACCTAATTCCAGGATACAGAACTCCTCTAAACAGCTCCTCACCACACAAAGGATAGAGAACTCTTGGAAACTGCTTCTCTCTACATCCACGTAGCAGAGCTCCTGTAAGCTGCATCTCCTACACTCAGGATACAGAAATCCCATACATTGCGTATGCCTATTGCCAGGCTACAGAACTCTTGGAAACAGCTTCTCCCTACAGCGTGATGCAAAACCTCAGTAAACTGTGTCTCTCTAATACTAGGTTACAGAACTCCCATAAGCTGCGTCTATTGCACTCAGCCTACAGGAATCCCACATAGAGCGAATGCCTACACTCAGACTAGAGAACTCTTGGAAACAGCTTCACTCTACATTCAACATACACAACTCTTGGAAACTGCATCTCTCTAGACCAACGTTACAGAACTCCCATAAATTGCATCTCCTACACACAGCATACGGAAAACCAGCATTTAGCGAATCACTATGCCCAGGCTACCAAAATCTTAGAAACAGCTTCTCTCTACATTCAACATACGGAACTCCTGGATACTGTATGTCTCTACACTTAGGTTGTGCAACTCCCTTAAGCTGCGTCTCCTACACAGGGCATACGGAAAACACGGAAATAGTGCATGCCTAATTCCAGGCCACAGAACTCTTGGAAACAGCTTCTCTCTACATTCAACATACACAACTCTTGGAAACTGCATCTCTCTAGAGCAATGTTACAGAACTCCCATAAGCTGCGTCTCCTACACACAGCAGACAGAAAACCCGCATATAGCGAATGCCTAATTCCAGGCTACAGAAATCCAGTAAACAGCTTCTCCCTACACCCTGATACAGAACTTCGGTAAAGTGTGTCTCTCTAATTCTAGGTTACAGAACTCCCATATGCTGCGTCTGCTGCACTCTGGCTACAGGAATTCCATATACAGCGTATGCCTAGGCTCAGACTACAGAACTCTTGGACACAGCTTCTCTCTACATTCAACATACAGAACTACTGGAAACTGCATCTCTCTAGACCAATGTTACAGAACTCCCATAAGCTGTGTCTCCTACACACAGCAGACAGAAAACCCGCATATAGCGAATGCCTAATTCCAGGCTACAGAAATCCAGTAAACAGCTTCTCCCTACACCCTGATACAGAACTTCGGTAAACTGTGTCTCTCTAATTCTAGGTTACAGAACTCCCATAAGCTGCGTCGGCTGCACTCAGGCTACAGGAATCCCATATAGAGCGTATGCCTACTCTCAGACTACAGAACTCTTGGAAACAGCTTCTCTCTCCATTCAACATACACAACTCTTGGAAACTGCATCTCTCTAGAGCAATGTTACAGAACTCCCATAAGCTGCGTCTCCTACACACAGCAGACAGAAAACCCGCATATAGCGAATGCCTAATTCCAGGCTACAGAAATCCAGTAAACAGCTTCTCCCTACACCCTGATACAGAACTTCGGTAAACTGTGTCTCTCTAATTCTAGGTTACAGAACTCCCATAAGCTGCGTCGGCTGCACTCAGGCTACAGGAATCCCATATAGAGCGTATGCCTACTCTCAGACTACAGAACTCTTGGGCACAGCTTCTCTCTCCATTCAACATACAGAACTACTGGAAACTGCATCTCTCTACACTTAGGTTACAGAACTCCCGAAAGCTGCATCTGCTACACTCAGCATCCAGAATACCCTCATACAGCGAATACCTAATTCCAGGATACAGAACTCCTCTAAACAGCTCCTCACCACACAAAGGATAGAGAACTCTTGGAAACTGCTTCTCTCTACATCCACGTAGCAGAGCTCCTGTAAGCTGCATCTCCTACACTCAGGATACAGAAATCCCATACATTGCGTATGCCTATTGCCAGGCTACAGAACTCTTGGAAACAGCTTCTCCCTACAGCGTGATGCAAAACCTCAGTAAACTGTGTCTCTCTAATACTAGGTTACAGAACTCCCATAAGCTGCGTCTATTGCACTCAGCCTACAGGAATCCCACATAGAGCGAATGCCTACACTCAGACTAGAGAACTCTTGGAAACAGCTTCTCTCTACATTCAACATACACAACTCTTGGAAACTGCATCTCTCTAGACCAACGTTACAGAACTCCCATAAATTGCGTCTCCTACACACAGCATACGGAAAACCAGCATTTAGCGAATCACTATGCCCAGGCTACCAAAATCTTAGAAACAGCTTCTCTCTACATTCAACATACGGAACTCCTGGATACTGTATGTCTCTACACTTAGGTTGTGCAACTCCCTTAAGCTGTGTCTCCTACACAGGGCATACGGAAAACACGGAAATAGTGCATGCCTAATTCCAGGCCACAGAACTCTTGGAAACAGCTTCTCTCTACATTCAACATACACAACTCTTGGAAACTGCATCTCTCTAGAGCAATGTTACAGAACTCCCATAAGCTGCGTCTCCTACACACAGCAGACAGAAAACCCGCATATAGCGAATGCCTAATTCCAGGCTACAGAAATCCAGTAAACAGCTTCTCCCTACACCCTGATACAGAACTTCGGTAAACTGTGTCTCTCTAATTCTAGGTTACAGAACTCCCATAAGCTGCGTCGGCTGCACTCAGGCTACAGGAATCCCATATACAACGTATGCCTACTCTCAGACTACAGAACTCTTGGAAACAGCTTCTCTCTCCATTCAACATACACAACTCTTGGAAACTGCATCTCTCTAGAGCAATGTTACAGAACTCCCATAAGCTGCGTCTCCTACACACAGCAGACAGAAAACCCGCATATAGCGAATGCCTAATTCCAGGCTACAGAAATCCAGTAAACAGCTTCTCCCTACACCCTGATACAGAACTTCGGTAAACTGTGTCTCTCTAATTCTAGGTTACAGAACTCCCATAAGCTGCGTCGGCTGCACTCTGGCTACAGGAATTCCATATACAGCGTATGCCTAGGCTCAGACTACAGAACTCTTGGACACAGCATCTCTCTACATTCAACATACAGAACTACTGGAAACTGCATCTCTCTAGACCAATGTTACAGAACTCCCATAAGCTGCGTCTCCTACACACAGCAGACAGAAAACCCGCATATAGCGAATGCCTAATTCCAGGCTACAGAAATCCAGTAAACAGCTTCTCCCTACACCCAAATACAGAACTTCGGTAAACTGTTTCTCTCTAATTCTAGGTTACAGAACTCCCATAAGCTGCGTCGGCTGCACTCAGGCTACAGGAATCCCATATACAGCGTTTGCCTACTCTCAGACTACAGAACTCTTGGGCACAGCTTCTCTCTCCATTCAACATACACAACTCTTGGAAACTGCATCTCTCTAGAGCAATGTTACAGAACTCCCGAAAGCTGCATCTGCTACACTCAGCATCCAGAATACCCTCATACAGCGAATACCTAATTCCAGGATACAGAACTCCTCTAAACAGCTCCTCACCACACAAAGGATAGAGAACTCTTGGAAACTGCTTCTCTCTACATCCACGTAGCAGAGCTCCTGTAAGCTGCATCTCCTACACTCAGGATACAGAAATCCCATACATTGCGTATGCCTATTGCCAGGCTACAGAACTCTTGGAAACAGCTTCTCCCTACAGCGTGATGCAAAACCTCAGTAAACTGTGTCTCTCTAATACTAGGTTACAGAACTCCCATAAGCTGCGTCTATTGCACTCAGCCTACAGGAATCCCACATAGAGCGAATGCCTACACTCAGACTAGAGAACTCTTGGAAACAGCTTCTCTCTACATTCAACATACACAACTCTTGGAAACTGCATCTCTCTAGACCAACGTTACAGAACTCCCATAAATTGCGTCTCCTACACACAGCATACGGAAAACCAGCATTTAGCGAATCACTATGCCCAGGCTACCAAAATCTTAGAAACAGCTTCTCTCTACATTCAACATACGGAACTCCTGGATACTGTATGTCTCTACACTTAGGTTGTGCAACTCCCTTAAGCTGCGTCTCCTACACAGGGCATACGGAAAACACGGAAATAGTGCATGCCTAATTCCAGGCCACAGAACTCTTGGAAACAGCTTCTCTCTACATTCAACATACACAACTCTTGGAAACTGCATCTCTCTAGAGCAATGTTACAGAACTCCCATAAGCTGCGTCTCCTACACACAGCAGACAGAAAACCCGCATATAGCGAATGCCTAATTCCAGGCTACAGAAATCCAGTAAACAGCTTCTCCCTACACCCTGATACAGAACTTCGGTAAACTGTGTCTCTCTAATTCTAGGTTACAGAACTCCCATAAGCTGCGTCGGCTGCACTCTGGCTACAGGAATAACATATAAAGCGTATGCCTAGGCTCAGACTACAGAACTCTTGGACACAGCTTCTCTCTACATTCAACATACAGAACTACTGGAAACTGCATCTCTCTAGACCAATGTTACAGAACTCCCATAAGCTGCGTCTCCTACACACAGCAGACAGAAAACCCGCATATAGCGAATGCCTAATTCCAGGCTACAGAAATCCAGTAAACAGCTTCTCCCTACACCCAAATACAGAACTTCGGTAAACTGTGTCTCTCTAATTCTAGGTTACAGAACTCCCATAAGCTGCGTCGGCTGCACTCAGGCTACAGGAATCCCATATACAGCGTTTGCCTACTCTCAGACTACAGAACTCTTGGGCACAGCTTCTCTCTCCATTCAACATACACAACTCTTGGAAACTGCATCTCTCTAGAGCAATGTTACAGAACTCCCGAAAGCTGCATCTGCTACACTCAGCATCCAGAATACCCTCATACAGCGAATACCTAATTCCAGGATACAGAACTCCTCTAAACAGCTCCTCACCACACAAAGGATAGAGAACTCTTGGAAACTGCTTCTCTCTACATCCACGTAGCAGAGCTCCTGTAAGCTGCATCTCCTACACTCAGGATACAGAAATCCCATACATTGCGTATGCCTATTGCCAGGCTACAGAACTCTTGGAAACAGCTTCTCCCTACAGCGTGATGCAAAACCTCAGTAAACTGTGTCTCTCTAATACTAGGTTACAGAACTCCCATAAGCTGCGTCTATTGCACTCAGCCTACAGGAATCCCACATAGAGCGAATGCCTACACTCAGACTAGAGAACTCTTGGAAACAGCTTCACTCTACATTCAACATACACAACTCTTGGAAACTGCATCTCTCTAGACCAACGTTACAGAACTCCCATAAATTGCATCTCCTACACACAGCATACGGAAAACCAGCATTTAGCGAATCACTATGCCCAGGCTACCAAAATCTTAGAAACAGCTTCTCTCTACATTCAACATACGGAACTCCTGGATACTGTATGTCTCTACACTTAGGTTGTGCAACTCCCTTAAGCTGCGTCTCCTACACAGGGCATACGGAAAACACGGAAATAGTGCATGCCTAATTCCAGGCCACAGAACTCTTGGAAACAGCTTCTCTCTACATTCAACATACACAACTCTTGGAAACTGCATCTCTCTAGAGCAATGTTACAGAACTCCCATAAGCTGCGTCTCCTACACACAGCAGACAGAAAACCCGCATATAGCGAATGCCTAATTCCAGGCTACAGAAATCCAGTAAACAGCTTCTCCCTACACCCTGATACAGAACTTCGGTAAAGTGTGTCTCTCTAATTCTAGGTTACAGAACTCCCATATGCTGCGTCTGCTGCACTCTGGCTACAGGAATTCCATATACAGCATATGCCTAGGCTCAGACTACAGAACTCTTGGACACAGCTTCTCTCTCCATTCAACATACAGAACTACTGGAAACTGCATCTCTCTAGACCAATGTTACAGAACTCCCATAAGCTGTGTCTCCTACACACAGCAGACAGAAAACCTGCATATACAAATGCCTAATTCAAGGCTACAGAAATCCAGTAAACAGCTTCTCCCTACACCCTGATACAGAACTTCGGTAAACTGTGTCTCTCTAATTCTAGGTTACAGAACTCCCATAAGCTGCGTCGGCTGCACTCAGGCTACAGGAATCCCATATAGAGCGTATGCCTACTCTCAGACTACAGAACTCTTGGAAACAGCTTCTCTCTCCATTCAACATACACAACTCTTGGAAACTGCATCTCTCTAGAGCAATGTTACAGAACTCCCATAAGCTGCGTCTCCTACACACAGCAGACAGAAAACCCGCATATAGCGAATGCCTAATTCCGGGCTACAGAAATCCAGTAAACAGCTTCTCCCTACACCCTGATACAGAACTTCAGTAAACTGTGTCTCTCTAATTCTAGGTTACAGAACTCCCATAAGCTGCGTCGGCTGCACTCAGGCTACAGGAATCCCATATAGAGCGAATGCCTACTCTCAGAGTACAGAACTCTTGGGCACAGCTTCTCTCTCCATTCAACATACAGAACTACTGGAAACTGCATCTTTCTACACTTAGGTTACAGAACTCCCGAAAGCTGCATCTGCTACACTCAGCATCCAGAATACCCTCATACAGCGAATACCTAATTCCAGGATACAGAACTCCTCTAAACAGCTCCTCACCACACAAAGGATAGAGAACTCTTGGAAACTGCTTCTCTCTACATCCACGTAGCAGAGCTCCTGTAAGCTGCATCTCCTACACTCAGGATACAGAAATCCCATACATTGCGTATGCCTATTGCCAGGCTACAGAACTCTTGGAAACAGCTTCTCCCTACACCGTGATGCAAAACCTCAGTAAACTGTGTCTCTCTAATACTAGGTTACAGAACTCCCATAAGCTGCGTCTATTGCACTCAGCCTACAGGAATCCCACATAGAGCGAATGCCTACACTCAGACTAGAGAACTCTTGGAAACAGCTTCACTCTACATTCAACATACACAACTCTTGGAAACTGCATCTCTCTAGACCAACGTTACAGAACTCCCATAAATTGCATCTCCTACACACAGCATACGGAAAACCAGCATTTAGCGAATCACTATGCCCAGGCTACCAAAATCTTAGAAACAGCTTCTCTCTACATTCAACATACGGAACTCCTGGATACTGTATGTCTCTACACTTAGGTTGTGCAACTCCCTTAAGCTGCGTCTCCTACACAGGGCATACGGAAAACACGGAAATAGTGCATGCCTAATTCCAGGCCACAGAACTCTTGGAAACAGCTTCTCTCTACATTCAACATACACAACTCTTGGAAACTGCATCTCTCTAGAGCAATGTTACAGAACTCCCATAAGCTGCGTCTCCTACACACAGCAGACAGAAAACCCGCATATAGCGAATGCCTAATTCCAGGCTACAGAAATCCAGTAAACAGCTTCTCCCTACACCCTGATACAGAACTTCGGTAAAGTGTGTCTCTCTAATTCTAGGTTACAGAACTCCCATATGCTGCGTCTGCTGCACTCTGGCTACAGGAATTCCATATACAGCGTATGCCTAGGCTCAGACTACAGAACTCTTGGACACAGCTTCTCTCTACATTCAACATACAGAACTACTGGAAACTGCATCTCTCTAGACCAATGTTACAGAACTCCCATAAGCTGTGTCTCCTACACACAGCAGACAGAAAACCTGCATATACAAATGCCTAATTCAAGGCTACAGAAATCCAGTAAACAGCTTCTCCCTACACCCTGATACAGAACTTCGGTAAACTGTGTCTCTCTAATTCTAGGTTACAGAACTCCCATAAGCTGCGTCGGCTGCACTCAGGCTACAGGAATCCCATATAGAGCGTATGCCTACTCTCAGACTACAGAACTCTTGGAAACAGCTTCTCTCTCCATTCAACATACACAACTCTTGGAAACTGCATCTCTCTAGAGCAATGTTACAGAACTCCCATAAGCTGCGTCTCCTACACACAGCAGACAGAAAACCCGCATATAGCGAATGCCTAATTCCGGGCTACAGAAATCCAGTAAACAGCTTCTCCCTACACCCTTATACAGAACTTCAGTAAACTGTGTCTCTCTAATTCTAGGTTACAGAACTCCCATAAGCTGCGTCGGCTGCACTCAGGCTACAGGAATCCCATATAGAGCGAATGCCTACTCTCAGAGTACAGAACTCTTGGGCACAGCTTCTCTCTCCATTCAACATACAGAACTACTGGAAACTGCATCTTTCTACACTTAGGTTACAGAACTCCCGAAAGCTGCATCTGCTACACTCAGCATCCAGAATACCCTCATACAGCGAATACCTAATTCCAGGATACAGAACTCCTCTAAACAGCTCCTCACCACACAAAGGATAGAGAACTCTTGGAAACTGCTTCTCTCTACATCCACGTAGCAGAGCTCCTGTAAGCTGCATCTCCTACACTCAGGATACAGAAATCCCATACATTGCGTATGCCTATTGCCAGGCTACAGAACTCTTGGAAACAGCTTCTCCCTACACCGTGATGCAAAACCTCAGTAAACTGTGTCTCTCTAATACTAGGTTACAGAACTCCCATAAGCTGCGTCTATTGCACTCAGCCTACAGGAATCCCACATAGAGCGAATGCCTACACTCAGACTAGAGAACTCTTGGAAACAGCTTCTCTCTACATTCAACATACACAACTCTTGGAAACTGCATCTCTCTAGACCAACGTTACAGAACTCCCATAAATTGCGTCTCCTACACACAGCATACGGAAAACCAGCATTTAGCGAATCACTATGCCCAGGCTACCAAAATCTTAGAAACAGCTTCTCTCTACATTCAACATACGGAACTCCTGGATACTGTATGTCTCTACACTTAGGTTGTGCAACTCCCTTAAGCTGCGTCTCCTACACAGGGCATACGGAAAACACGGAAATAGTGCATGCCTAATTCCAGGCCACAGAACTCTTGGAAACAGCTTCTCTCTACATTCAACATACACAACTCTTGGAAACTGCATCTCTCTAGAGCAATGTTACAGAACTCCCATAAGCTGCGTCTCCTACACACAGCAGACAGAAAACCCGCATATAGCGAATGCCTAATTCCAGGCTACAGAAATCCAGTAAACAGCTTCTCCCTACACCCTGATACAGAACTTCGGTAAACTGTGTCTCTCTAATTCTAGGTTACAGAACTCCCATAAGCTGCGTCTGCTGCACTCTGGCTACAGGAATCCCATATAGAGCGTATGCCTACTCTCAGACTACAGAACTCTTGGGCACAGCTTCTCTCTCCATTCAACATACACAACTCTTGGAAACTGCATCTCTCTAGAGCAATGTTACAGAACTCCCATAAGCTGCGTCTCCTACACACAGCAGACAGAAAACCCGTATATAGCGAATGCCTAATTCCAGGCTACAGAAATCCAGTAAACAGCTTCTCCCTACACCCAAATACAGAACTTCGGTAAACTGTTTCTCTCTAATTCTAGGTTACAGAACTCCCATAAGCTGCGTCGGCTGCACTCAGGCTACAGGAATCCCATATACAGCGTTTGCCTACTCTCAGACTACAGAACTCTTGGGCACAGCTTCTCTCTCCATTCAACATACACAACTCTTGGAAACTGCATCTCTCTAGAGCAATGTTACAGAACTCCCGAAAGCTGCATCTGCTACACTCAGCATCCAGAATACCCTCATACAGCGAATACCTAATTCCAGGATACAGAACTCCTCTAAACAGCTCCTCACCACACAAAGGATAGAGAACTCTTGGAAACTGCTTCTCTCTACATCCACGTAGCAGAGCTCCTGTAAGCTGCATCTCCTACACTCAGGATACAGAAATCCCATACATTGCGTATGCCTATTGCCAGGCTACAGAACTCTTGGAAACAGCTTCTCTCTCCATTCAACATACACAACTCTTGGAAACTGCATCTCTCTAGAGCAATGTTACAGAACTCCCATAAGCTGCGTCTCCTACACACAGCAGACAGAAAACCCGCATATAGCGAATGCCTAATTCCGGGCTACAGAAATCCAGTAAACAGCTTCTCCCTACACCCTGATACAGAACTTCAGTAAACTGTGTCTCTCTAATTCTAGGTTACAGAACTCCCATAAGCTGCGTCGGCTGCACTCAGGCTACAGGAATCCCATATAGAGCGAATGCCTACTCTCAGAGTACAGAACTCTTGGGCACAGCTTCTCTCTCCATTCAACATACACAACTCTTGGAAACTGCATCTCTCTAGAGCAATGTTACAGAACTCCCATAAGCTGCGTCTCCTACACACAGCAGACAGAAAACCCGTATATAGCGAATGCCTAATTCCAGGCTACAGAAATCCAGTAAACAGCTTCTCCCTACACCCAAATACAGAACTTCGGTAAACTGTTTCTCTCTAATTCTAGGTTACAGAACTCCCATAAGCTGCGTCGGCTGCACTCAGGCTACAGGAATCCCATATACAGCGTTTGCCTACTCTCAGACTACAGAACTCTTGGGCACAGCTTCTCTCTCCATTCAACATACACAACTCTTGGAAACTGCATCTCTCTAGAGCAATGTTACAGAACTCCCGAAAGCTGCATCTGCTACACTCAGCATCCAGAATACCCTCATACAGCGAATACCTAATTCCAGGATACAGAACTCCTCTAAACAGCTCCTCACCACACAAAGGATAGAGAACTCTTGGAAACTGCTTCTCTCTACATCCACGTAGCAGAGCTCCTGTAAGCTGCATCTCCTACACTCAGGATACAGAAATCCCATACATTGCGTATGCCTATTGCCAGGCTACAGAACTCTTGGAAACAGCTTCTCCCTACAGCGTGATGCAAAACCTCAGTAAACTGTGTCTCTCTAATACTAGGTTACAGAACTCCCATAAGCTGCGTCTATTGCACTCAGCCTACAGGAATCCCACATAGAGCGAATGCCTACACTCAGACTAGAGAACTCTTGGAAACAGCTTCACTCTACATTCAACATACACAACTCTTGGAAACTGCATCTCTCTAGACCAACGTTACAGAACTCCCATAAATTGCATCTCCTACACACAGCATACGGAAAACCAGCATTTAGCGAATCACTATGCCCAGGCTACCAAAATCTTAGAAACAGCTTCTCTCTACATTCAACATACGGAACTCCTGGATACTGTATGTCTCTACACTTAGGTTGTGCAACTCCCTTAAGCTGCGTCTCCTACACAGGGCATACGGAAAACACGGAAATAGTGCATGCCTAATTCCAGGCCACAGAACTCTTGGAAACAGCTTCTCTCTACATTCAACATACAAAACTCTTGGAAACTGCATCTCTCTAGAGCAATGTTACAGAACTCCCATAAGCTGCGTCTCCTACACACAGCAGACAGAAAACCCGCATATAGCGAATGCCTAATTCCAGGCTACAGAAATCCAGTAAACAGCTTCTCCCTACACCCTGATACAGAACTTCGGTAAAGTGTGTCTCTCTAATTCTAGGTTACAGAACTCCCATATGCTGCGTCTGCTGCACTCTGGCTACAGGAATTCCATATACAGCGTATGCCTAGGCTCAGACTACAGAACTCTTGGACACAGCTTCTCTCTACATTCAACATACAGAACTACTGGAAACTGCATCTCTCTAGACCAATGTTACAGAACTCCCATAAGCTGTGTCTCCTACACACAGCAGACAGAAAACCCGCATATAGCGAATGCCTAATTCCAGGCTACAGAAATCCAGTAAACAGCTTCTCCCTACACCCTGATACAGAACTTCGGTAAACTGTGTCTCTCTAATTCTAGGTTACAGAACTCCCATAAGCTGCGTCGGCTGCACTCAGGCTACAGGAATCCCATATAGAGCGTATGCCTACTCTCAGACTACAGAACTCTTGGAAACAGCTTCTCTCTCCATTCAACATACACAACTCTTGGAAACTGCATCTCTCTAGAGCAATGTTACAGAACTCCCATAAGCTGCGTCTCCTACACACAGCAGACAGAAAACCCGCATATAGCGAATGCCTAATTCCAGGCTACAGAAATCCAGTAAACAGCTTCTCCCTACACCCTGATACAGAACTTCGGTAAACTGTGTCTCTCTAATTCTAGGTTACAGAACTCCCATAAGCTGCGTCGGCTGCACTCAGGCTACAGGAATCCCATATAGAGCGTATGCCTACTCTCAGACTACAGAACTCTTGGGCACAGCTTCTCTCTCCATTCAACATACAGAACTACTGGAAACTGCATCTCTCTACACTTAGGTTACAGAACTCCCGAAAGCTGCATCTGCTACACTCAGCATCCAGAATACCCTCATACAGCGAATACCTAATTCCAGGATACAGAACTCCTCTAAACAGCTCCTCACCACACAAAGGATAGAGAACTCTTGGAAACTGCTTCTCTCTACATCCACGTAGCAGAGCTCCTGTAAGCTGCATCTCCTACACTCAGGATACAGAAATCCCATACATTGCGTATGCCTATTGCCAGGCTACAGAACTCTTGGAAACAGCTTCTCCCTACAGCGTGATGCAAAACCTCAGTAAACTGTGTCTCTCTAATACTAGGTTACAGAACTCCCATAAGCTGCGTCTATTGCACTCAGCCTACAGGAATCCCACATAGAGCGAATGCCTACACTCAGACTAGAGAACTCTTGGAAACAGCTTCTCTCTACATTCAACATACACAACTCTTGGAAACTGCATCTCTCTAGACCAACGTTACAGAACTCCCATAAATTGCGTCTCCTACACACAGCATACGGAAAACCAGCATTTAGCGAATCACTATGCCCAGGCTACCAAAATCTTAGAAACAGCTTCTCTCTACATTCAACATACGGAACTCCTGGATACTGTATGTCTCTACACTTAGGTTGTGCAACTCCCTTAAGCTGTGTCTCCTACACAGGGCATACGGAAAACACGGAAATAGTGCATGCCTAATTCCAGGCCACAGAACTCTTGGAAACAGCTTCTCTCTACATTCAACATACACAACTCTTGGAAACTGCATCTCTCTAGAGCAATGTTACAGAACTCCCATAAGCTGCGTCTCCTACACACAGCAGACAGAAAACCCGCATATAGCGAATGCCTAATTCCAGGCTACAGAAATCCAGTAAACAGCTTCTCCCTACACCCTGATACAGAACTTCGGTAAACTGTGTCTCTCTAATTCTAGGTTACAGAACTCCCATAAGCTGCGTCGGCTGCACTCAGGCTACAGGAATCCCATATACAACGTATGCCTACTCTCAGACTACAGAACTCTTGGAAACAGCTTCTCTCTCCATTCAACATACACAACTCTTGGAAACTGCATCTCTCTAGAGCAATGTTACAGAACTCCCATAAGCTGCGTCTCCTACACACAGCAGACAGAAAACCCGCATATAGCGAATGCCTAATTCCAGGCTACAGAAATCCAGTAAACAGCTTCTCCCTACACCCTGATACAGAACTTCGGTAAACTGTGTCTCTCTAATTCTAGGTTACAGAACTCCCATAAGCTGCGTCGGCTGCACTCTGGCTACAGGAATTCCATATACAGCGTATGCCTAGGCTCAGACTACAGAACTCTTGGACACAGCATCTCTCTACATTCAACATACAGAACTACTGGAAACTGCATCTCTCTAGACCAATGTTACAGAACTCCCATAAGCTGCGTCTCCTACACACAGCAGACAGAAAACCCGCATATAGCGAATGCCTAATTCCAGGCTACAGAAATCCAGTAAACAGCTTCTCCCTACACCCAAATACAGAACTTCGGTAAACTGTTTCTCTCTAATTCTAGGTTACAGAACTCCCATAAGCTGCGTCGGCTGCACTCAGGCTACAGGAATCCCATATACAGCGTTTGCCTACTCTCAGACTACAGAACTCTTGGGCACAGCTTCTCTCTCCATTCAACATACACAACTCTTGGAAACTGCATCTCTCTAGAGCAATGTTACAGAACTCCCGAAAGCTGCATCTGCTACACTCAGCATCCAGAATACCCTCATACAGCGAATACCTAATTCCAGGATACAGAACTCCTCTAAACAGCTCCTCACCACACAAAGGATAGAGAACTCTTGGAAACTGCTTCTCTCTACATGCACGTAGCAGAGCTCCTGTAAGCTGCATCTCCTACACTCAGGATACAGAAATCCCATACATTGCGTATGCCTATTGCCAGGCTACAGAACTCTTGGAAACAGCTTCTCCCTACAGCGTGATGCAAAACCTCAGTAAACTGTGTCTCTCTAATACTAGGTTACAGAACTCCCATAAGCTGCGTCTATTGCACTCAGCCTACAGGAATCCCACATAGAGCGAATGCCTACACTCAGACTAGAGAACTCTTGGAAACAGCTTCTCTCTACATTCAACATACACAACTCTTGGAAACTGCATCTCTCTAGACCAACGTTACAGAACTCCCATAAATTGCGTCTCCTACACACAGCATACGGAAAACCAGCATTTAGCGAATCACTATGCCCAGGCTACCAAAATCTTAGAAACAGCTTCTCTCTACATTCAACATACGGAACTCCTGGATACTGTATGTCTCTACACTTAGGTTGTGCAACTCCCTTAAGCTGCGTCTCCTACACAGGGCATACGGAAAACACGGAAATAGTGCATGCCTAATTCCAGGCCACAGAACTCTTGGAAACAGCTTCTCTCTACATTCAACATACACAACTCTTGGAAACTGCATCTCTCTAGAGCAATGTTACAGAACTCCCATAAGCTGCGTCTCCTACACACAGCAGACAGAAAACCCGCATATAGCGAATGCCTAATTCCAGGCTACAGAAATCCAGTAAACAGCTTCTCCCTACACCCTGATACAGAACTTCGGTAAACTGTGTCTCTCTAATTCTAGGTTACAGAACTCCCATAAGCTGCGTCGGCTGCACTCTGGCTACAGGAATAACATATAAAGCGTATGCCTAGGCTCAGACTACAGAACTCTTGGACACAGCTTCTCTCTACATTCAACATACAGAACTACTGGAAACTGCATCTCTCTAGACCAATGTTACAGAACTCCCATAAGCTGCGTCTCCTACACACAGCAGACAGAAAACCCGCATATAGCGAATGCCTAATTCCAGGCTACAGAAATCCAGTAAACAGCTTCTCCCTACACCCAAATACAGAACTTCGGTAAACTGTGTCTCTCTAATTCTAGGTTACAGAACTCCCATAAGCTGCGTCGGCTGCACTCAGGCTACAGGAATCCCATATACAGCGTTTGCCTACTCTCAGACTACAGAACTCTTGGGCACAGCTTCTCTCTCCATTCAACATACACAACTCTTGGAAACTGCATCTCTCTAGAGCAATGTTACAGAACTCCCGAAAGCTGCATCTGCTACACTCAGCATCCAGAATACCCTCATACAGCGAATACCTAATTCCAGGATACAGAACTCCTCTAAACAGCTCCTCACCACACAAAGGATAGAGAACTCTTGGAAACTGCTTCTCTCTACATGCACGTAGCAGAGCTCCTGTAAGCTGCATCTCCTACACTCAGGATACAGAAATCCCATACATTGCGTATGCCTATTGCCAGGCTACAGAACTCTTGGAAACAGCTTCTCCCTACAGCGTGATGCAAAACCTCAGTAAACTGTGTCTCTCTAATACTAGGTTACAGAACTCCCATAAGCTGCGTCTATTGCACTCAGCCTACAGGAATCCCACATAGAGCGAATGCCTACACTCAGACTAGAGAACTCTTGGAAACAGCTTCTCTCTACATTCAACATACACAACTCTTGGAAACTGCATCTCTCTAGACCAACGTTACAGAACTCCCATAAATTGCGTCTCCTACACACAGCATACGGAAAACCAGCATTTAGCGAATCACTATGCCCAGGCTACCAAAATCTTAGAAACAGCTTCTCTCTACATTCAACATACGGAACTCCTGGATACTGTATGTCTCTACACTTAGGTTGTGCAACTCCCTTAAGCTGCGTCTCCTACACAGGGCATACGGAAAACACGGAAATAGTGCATGCCTAATTCCAGGCCACAGAACTCTTGGAAACAGCTTCTCTCTACATTCAACATACACAACTCTTGGAAACTGCATCTCTCTAGAGCAATGTTACAGAACTCCCATAAGCTGCGTCTCCTACACACAGCAGACAGAAAACCCGCATATAGCGAATGCCTAATTCCAGGCTACAGAAATCCAGTAAACAGCTTCTCCCTACACCCTGATACAGAACTTCGGTAAACTGTGTCTCTCTAATTCTAGGTTACAGAACTCCCATAAGCTGCGTCGGCTGCACTCTGGCTACAGGAATAACATATAAAGCGTATGCCTAGGCTCAGACTACAGAACTCTTGGACACAGCTTCTCTCTACATTCAACATACAGAACTACTGGAAACTGCATCTCTCTAGACCAATGTTACAGAACTCCCATAAGCTGCGTCTCCTACACACAGCAGACAGAAAACCCGCATATAGCGAATGCCTAATTCCAGGCTACAGAAATCCAGTAAACAGCTTCTCCCTACACCCAAATACAGAACTTCGGTAAACTGTGTCTCTCTAATTCTAGGTTACAGAACTCCCATAAGCTGCGTCGGCTGCACTCAGGCTACAGGAATCCCATATACAGCGTTTGCCTACTCTCAGACTACAGAACTCTTGGGCACAGCTTCTCTCTCCATTCAACATACACAACTCTTGGAAACTGCATCTCTCTAGAGCAATGTTACAGAACTCCCGAAAGCTGCATCTGCTACACTCAGCATCCAGAATACCCTCATACAGCGAATACCTAATTCCAGGATACAGAACTCCTCTAAACAGCTCCTCACCACACAAAGGATAGAGAACTCTTGGAAACTGCTTCTCTCTACATCCACGTAGCAGAGCTCCTGTAAGCTGCATCTCCTACACTCAGGATACAGAAATCCCATACATTGCGTATGCCTATTGCCAGGCTACAGAACTCTTGGAAACAGCTTCTCCCTACAGCGTGATGCAAAACCTCAGTAAACTGTGTCTCTCTAATACTAGGTTACAGAACTCCCATAAGCTGCGTCTATTGCACTCAGCCTACAGGAATCCCACATAGAGCGAATGCCTACACTCAGACTAGAGAACTCTTGGAAACAGCTTCACTCTACATTCAACATACACAACTCTTGGAAACTGCATCTCTCTAGACCAACGTTACAGAACTCCCATAAATTGCATCTCCTACACACAGCATACGGAAAACCAGCATTTAGCGAATCACTATGCCCAGGCTACCAAAATCTTAGAAACAGCTTCTCTCTACATTCAACATACGGAACTCCTGGATACTGTATGTCTCTACACTTAGGTTGTGCAACTCCCTTAAGCTGCGTCTCCTACACAGGGCATACGGAAAACACGGAAATAGTGCATGCCTAATTCCAGGCCACAGAACTCTTGGAAACAGCTTCTCTCTACATTCAACATACACAACTCTTGGAAACTGCATCTCTCTAGAGCAATGTTACAGAACTCCCATAAGCTGCGTCTCCTACACACAGCAGACAGAAAACCCGCATATAGCGAATGCCTAATTCCAGGCTACAGAAATCCAGTAAACAGCTTCTCCCTACACCCTGATACAGAACTTCGGTAAAGTGTGTCTCTCTAATTCTAGGTTACAGAACTCCCATATGCTGCGTCTGCTGCACTCTGGCTACAGGAATTCCATATACAGCATATGCCTAGGCTCAGACTACAGAACTCTTGGACACAGCTTCTCTCTACATTCAACATACAGAACTACTGGAAACTGCATCTCTCTAGACCAATGTTACAGAACTCCCATAAGCTGTGTCTCCTACACACAGCAGACAGAAAACCTGCATATACAAATGCCTAATTCAAGGCTACAGAAATCCAGTAAACAGCTTCTCCCTACACCCTGATACAGAACTTCGGTAAACTGTGTCTCTCTAATTCTAGGTTACAGAACTCCCATAAGCTGCGTCGGCTGCACTCAGGCTACAGGAATCCCATATAGAGCGTATGCCTACTCTCAGACTACAGAACACTTGGAAACAGCTTCTCTCTCCATTCAACATACACAACTCTTGGAAACTGCATCTCTCTAGAGCAATGTTACAGAACTCCCATAAGCTGCGTCTCCTACACACAGCAGACAGAAAACCCGCATATAGCGAATTCCTAATTCCAGGCTACAGAAATCCAGTAAACAGCTTCTCCCTACACCCTGATACAGAACTTCGGTAAACTGTGTCTCTCTAATTCTAGGTTACAGAACTCCCATAAGCTGCGTCGGCTGCACTCAGGCTACAGGAATCCCATATAGAGCGTATGCCTACTCTCAGACTACAGAACTCTTGGGCACAGCTTCTCTCTCCATTCAACATACAGAACTACTGGAAACTGCATCTCTCTACACTTAGGTTACAGAACTCCCGAAAGCTGCATCTGCTACACTCAGCATCCAGAATACCCTCATACAGCGAATACCTAATTCCAGGATACAGAACTCCTCTAAACAGCTCCTCACCACACAAAGGATAGAGAACTCTTGGAAACTGCTTCTCTCTACATCCACGTAGCAGAGCTCCTGTAAGCTGCATCTCCTACACTCAGGATACAGAAATCCCATACATTGCGTATGCCTATTGCCAGGCTACAGAACTCTTGGAAACAGCTTCTCCCTACACCGTGATGCAAAACCTCAGTAAACTGTGTCTCTCTAATACTAGGTTACAGAACTCCCATAAGCTGCGTCTATTGCACTCAGCCTACAGGAATCCCACATAGAGCGAATGCCTACACTCAGACTAGAGAACTCTTGGAAACAGCTTCTCTCTACATTCAACATACACAACTCTTGGAAACTGCATCTCTCTAGACCAACGTTACAGAACTCCCATAAATTGCGTCTCCTACACACAGCATACGGAAAACCAGCATTTAGCGAATCACTATGCCCAGGCTACCAAAATCTTAGAAACAGCTTCTCTCTACATTCAACATACGGAACTCCTGGATACTGTATGTCTCTACACTTAGGTTGTGCAACTCCCTTAAGCTGCGTCTCCTACACAGGGCATACGGAAAACACGGAAATAGTGCATGCCTAATTCCAGGCCACAGAACTCTTGGAAACAGCTTCTGTCTACATTCAACATACAAAACTCTTGGAAACTGCATCTCTCTAGAGCAATGTTACAGAACTCCCATAAGCTGCGTCTCCTACACACAGCAGACAGAAAACCCGCATATAGCGAATGCCTAATTCCAGGCTACAGAAATCCAGTAAACAGCTTCTCCCTACACCCTGATACAGAACTTCGGTAAACTGTGTCTCTCTAATTCTAGGTTACAGAACTCCCATAAGCTGCGTCGGCTGCACTCAGGCTACAGGAATCCCATATACAACGTATGCCTACTCTCAGACTACAGAACTCTTGGAAACAGCTTCTCTCTCCATTCAACATACACAACTCTTGGAAACTGCATCTCTCTAGAGCAATGTTACAGAACTCCCATAAGCTGCGTCTCCTACACACAGCAGACAGAAAACCCGCATATAGCGAATGCCTAATTCCAGGCTACAGAAATCCAGTAAACAGCTTCTCCCTACACCCTGATACAGAACTTCGGTAAACTGTGTCTCTCTAATTCTAGGTTACAGAACTCCCATAAGCTGCGTCGGCTGCACTCTGGCTACAGGAATTCCATATACAGCGTATGCCTAGGCTCAGACTACAGAACTCTTGGGCACAGCTTCTCTCTACATTCAACATACAGAACTACTGGAAACTGCATCTCTCTAGACCAATGTTACAGAACTCCCATAAGCTGTGTCTCCTACACACAGCAGACAGAAAACCTGCATATACAAATGCCTAATTCAAGGCTACAGAAATCCAGTAAACAGCTTCTCCCTACACCCTGATACAGAACTTCGGTAAACTGTGTCTCTCTAATTCTAGGTTACAGAACTCCCATAAGCTGCATCTGCTGTACCCAGGCTACAGCAATTCCATATACCGCGCATGCCTAAGCTCAGACTATAGAACTCTTGGACACAGCTTCTCTCTCCATTCAACATACAGAACTACTGGAAACTGCATCTCTCTAGACCAATGTTACAGAACTCCCATAAGCTGTGTCACCTACACACAGCAGACAGAAAACCCGCCTATAGTTAATGTCTTATTCCAGCCTCAGAAATCCAGTAAACAGCTCCTCTCTACAAGGATAGAGAACTCCGGTAAACTGCTTCTCCCTACATCCAGGTAGCAGAGCTCCCATAACCAGCGTCTCATACACTCAGAATACAGAAATCCCAGTTACTGTGTATGCCTCTTGCCAGGCTACAGAACTCTTGGAAACAGCTTATCTCTACATGCACATACAGAACTCTGGTAAACTGTGTCTCACTACATGCACGATACAGAACTCCGATAAGCTGCGTCTGATACACTCAGCATACAGAAAACCCACGTATAGCGAATACCTGCTCATAGGCTCCAGAATTCTTGGAAACAGCTTCTCTCCACATTCAACATACAAAACTTGGAAACTGCTTCAGAACTGTGGTAAGCTGCGTCTTCTACACACAGCATACAGTAAACCCACATATAGCGAATAACTATTCGAGGCTACCGAAATCTTAGAAACAGCTTCTCTCTACATTGCATACGGAACTCCTGGATACCATATGTCGCTACACTTAGGTTATGTAACTCCCGTAAGCTGTGTCTCCTACACACAGCAGACAGAAAACCCGCATATAGCGAATGCCTAATTCCAGGCTACAGAAATCCAGTAAACAGCTTCTCCCTACATCCTGATACAGAACTTCGGTAAACTGTGTCTCTCTAATTCTAGGTTACAGAACTCCCATAAGCTGCGTCGGCTGCACTCAGGCTACAGGAATCCCATATAGAGCGTATGCCTACTCTCAGACTACAGAACTCTTGGGCACAGCTTCTCTCTCCATTCAACATACAGAACTACTGGAAACTGCATCTCTCTACACTTAGGTTACAGAACTCCCGAAAGCTGCATCTGCTACACTCAGCATCCAGAATACCCTCATACAGCGAATACCTAATTCCAGGATACAGAACTCCTCTAAACAGCTCCTCACCACACAAAGGATAGAGAACTCTTGGAAACTGCTTCTCTCTACATCCACGTAGCAGAGCTCCTGTAAGCTGCATCTCCTACACTCAGGATACAGAAATCCCATACATTGCGTATGCCTATTGCCAGGCTACAGAACTCTTGGAAACAGCTTCTCCCTACACCGTGATGCAAAACCTCAGTAAACTGTGTCTCTCTAATACTAGGTTACAGAACTCCCATAAGCTGCGTCTATTGCACTCAGCCTACAGGAATCCCACATAGAGCGAATGCCTACACTCAGACTAGAGAACTCTTGGAAACAGCTTCTCTCTACATTCAACATACACAACTCTTGGAAACTGCATCTCTCTAGACCAACGTTACAGAACTCCCATAAATTGCGTCTCCTACACACAGCATACGGAAAACCAGCATTTAGCGAATCACTATGCCCAGGCTACCAAAATCTTAGAAACAGCTTCTCTCTACATTCAACATACGGAACTCCTGGATACTGTATGTCTCTACACTTAGGTTGTGCAACTCCCTTAAGCTGCGTCTCCTACACAGAGCATACGGAAAACACGGAAATAGCGCATGCCTAATTCCAGGCCACAGAACTCTTGGAAACAGCTTCTCTCTACATTCAACATACAAATCTCTTGGAAACTGCATCTCTCTAGAGCAATGTTACAGAACTCCCATAAGCTGCGTCTCCTACACACAGCAGACAGAAAACCCGCATATAGCGAATGCCTAATTCCAGGCTACAGAAATCCAGTAAACAGCTTCTCCCTACACCCTGATACAGAACTTCGGTAAAGTGTGTCTCTCTAATTCTAGGTTACAGAACTCCCATATGCTGCGTCTGCTGCACTCTGGCTACAGGAATTCCATATACAGCGTATGCCTAGGCTCAGACTACAGAACTCTTGGACACAGCTTCTCTCTACATTCAACATACAGAACTACTGGAAACTGCATCTCTCTAGACCAATGTTACAGAACTCCCATAAGCTGTGTCTCCTACACACAGCAGACAGAAAACCTGCATATACAAATGCCTAATTCAAGGCTACAGAAATCCAGTAAACAGCTTCTCCCTACACCCTGATACAGAACTTCGGTAAACTGTGTCTCTCTAATTCTAGGTTACAGAACTCCCATAAGCTGCGTCGGCTGCACTCAGGCTACAGGAATCCCATAGAGAGCGTATGCCTACTCTCAGACTACAGAACTCTTGGAAACAGCTTCTCTCTCCATTCAACATACACAACTCTTGGAAACTGCATCTCTCTAGAGCAATGTTACAGAACTCCCATAAGCTGCGTCTCCTACACACAGCAGACAGAAAACCCGCATATAGCGAATGCCTAATTCCAGGCTACAGAAATCCAGTAAACAGCTTCTCCCTACACCCTGATACAGAACTTCGGTAAACTGTGTCTCTCTAATTCTAGGTTACAGAACTCCCATAAGCTGCGTCGGCTGCACTCAGGCTACAGGAATCCCATATAGAGCGAATGCCTACTCTCAGAGTACAGAACTCTTGGGCACAGCTTCTCTCTCCATTCAACATACAGAACTCTTGGAAACTGCATCTCTCTACACTTAGGTTACAGAACTCCCGAAAGCTGCATCTGCTACACTCAGCATCCAGAATACCCTCATACAGCGAATACCTAATTCCAGGATACAGAACTCCTCTAAACAGCTCCTCACCACACAAAGGATAGAGAACTCTTGGAAACTGCTTCTCTCTACATCCACGTAGCAGAGCTCCTGTAAGCTGCATCTCCTACACTCAGGATACAGAAATCCCATACATTGCGTATGCCTATTGCCAGGCTACAGAACTCTTGGAAACAGCTTCTCCCTACAGCGTGATGCAAAACCTCAGTAAACTGTGTCTCTCTAATACTAGGTTACAGAACTCCCATAAGCTGCGTCTATTGCACTCAGCCTACAGGAATCCCACATAGAGCGAATGCCTACACTCAGACTAGAGAACTCTTGGAAACAGCTTCTCTCTACATTCAACATACACAACTCTTGGAAACTGCATCTCTCTAGACCAACGTTACAGAACTCCCATAAATTGCGTCTCCTACACACAGCATACGGAAAACCAGCATTTAGCGAATCACTATGCCCAGGCTACCAAAATCTTAGAAACAGCTTCTCTCTACATTCAACATACGGAACTCCTGGATACTGTATGTCTCTACACTTAGGTTGTGCAACTCCCTTAAGCTGCGTCTCCTACACAGGGCATACGGAAAACACGGAAATAGTGCATGCCTAATTCCAGGCCACAGAACTCTTGGAAACAGCTTCTGTCTACATTCAACATACAAAACTCTTGGAAACTGCATCTCTCTAGAGCAATGTTACAGAACTCCCATAAGCTGCGTCTCCTACACACAGCAGACAGAAAACCCGCATATAGCGAATGCCTAATTCCAGGCTACAGAAATCCAGTAAACAGCTTCTCCCTACACCCTGATACAGAACTTCGGTAAACTGTGTCTCTCTAATTCTAGGTTACAGAACTCCCATAAGCTGCGTCGGCTGCACTCAGGCTACAGGAATCCCATATACAACGTATGCCTACTCTCAGACTACAGAACTCTTGGAAACAGCTTCTCTCTCCATTCAACATACACAACTCTTGGAAACTGCATCTCTCTAGAGCAATGTTACAGAACTCCCATAAGCTGCGTCTCCTACACACAGCAGACAGAAAACCCGCATATAGCGAATGCCTAATTCCAGGCTACAGAAATCCAGTAAACAGCTTCTCCCTACACCCTGATACAGAACTTCGGTAAACTGTGTCTCTCTAATTCTAGGTTACAGAACTCCCATAAGCTGCGTCGGCTGCACTCTGGCTACAGGAATTCCATATACAGCGTATGCCTAGGCTCAGACTACAGAACTCTTGGGCACAGCTTCTCTCTACATTCAACATACAGAACTACTGGAAACTGCATCTCTCTAGACCAATGTTACAGAACTCCCATAAGCTGTGTCTCCTACACACAGCAGACAGAAAACCTGCATATACAAATGCCTAATTCAAGGCTACAGAAATCCAGTAAACAGCTTCTCCCTACACCCTGATACAGAACTTCGGTAAACTGTGTCTCTCTAATTCTAGGTTACAGAACTCCCATAAGCTGCATCTGCTGTACCCAGGCTACAGCAATTCCATATACCGCGCATGCCTAAGCTCAGACTATAGAACTCTTGGACACAGCTTCTCTCTCCATTCAACATACAGAACTACTGGAAACTGCATCTCTCTAGACCAATGTTACAGAACTCCCATAAGCTGTGTCACCTACACACAGCAGACAGAAAACCCGCCTATAGTTAATGTCTTATTCCAGCCTCAGAAATCCAGTAAACAGCTCCTCTCTACAAGGATAGAGAACTCCGGTAAACTGCTTCTCCCTACATCCAGGTAGCAGAGCTCCCATAACCAGCGTCTCATACACTCAGAATACAGAAATCCCAGTTACTGTGTATGCCTCTTGCCAGGCTACAGAACTCTTGGAAACAGCTTATCTCTACATGCACATACAGAACTCTGGTAAACTGTGTCTCACTACATGCACGATACAGAACTCCGATAAGCTGCGTCTGATACACTCAGCATACAGAAAACCCACGTATAGCGAATACCTGCTCATAGGCTCCAGAATTCTTGGAAACAGCTTCTCTCCACATTCAACATACAAAACTTGGAAACTGCTTCAGAACTGTGGTAAGCTGCGTCTTCTACACACAGCATACAGTAAACCCACATATAGCGAATAACTATTCGAGGCTACCGAAATCTTAGAAACAGCTTCTCTCTACATTGCATACGGAACTCCTGGATACCATATGTCGCTACACTTAGGTTATGTAACTCCCGTAAGCTGTGTCTCCTACACACAGCAGACAGAAAACCCGCATATAGCGAATGCCTAATTCCAGGCTACAGAAATCCAGTAAACAGCTTCTCCCTACATCCTGATACAGAACTTCGGTAAACTGTGTCTCTCTAATTCTAGGTTACAGAACTCCCATAAGCTGCGTCGGCTGCACTCAGGCTACAGGAATCCCATATAGAGCGTATGCCTACTCTCAGACTACAGAACTCTTGGGCACAGCTTCTCTCTCCATTCAACATACAGAACTACTGGAAACTGCATCTCTCTACACTTAGGTTACAGAACTCCCGAAAGCTGCATCTGCTACACTCAGCATCCAGAATACCCTCATACAGCGAATACCTAATTCCAGGATACAGAACTCCTCTAAACAGCTCCTCACCACACAAAGGATAGAGAACTCTTGGAAACTGCTTCTCTCTACATCCACGTAGCAGAGCTCCTGTAAGCTGCATCTCCTACACTCAGGATACAGAAATCCCATACATTGCGTATGCCTATTGCCAGGCTACAGAACTCTTGGAAACAGCTTCTCCCTACAGCGTGATGCAAAACCTCAGTAAACTGTGTCTCTCTAATACTAGGTTACAGAACTCCCATAAGCTGCGTCTATTGCACTCAGCCTACAGGAATCCCACATAGAGCGAATGCCTACACTCAGACTAGAGAACTCTTGGAAACAGCTTCTCTCTACATTCAACATACACAACTCTTGGAAACTGCATCTCTCTAGACCAACGTTACAGAACTCCCATAAATTGCGTCTCCTACACACAGCATACGGAAAACCAGCATTTAGCGAATCACTATGCCCAGGCTACCAAAATCTTAGAAACAGCTTCTCTCTACATTCAACATACGGAACTCCTGGATACTGTATGTCTCTACACTTAGGTTGTGCAACTCCCTTAAGCTGCGTCTCCTACACAGAGCATACGGAAAACACGGAAATAGCGCATGCCTAATTCCAGGCCACAGAACTCTTGGAAACAGCTTCTCTCTACATTCAACATACAAATCTCTTGGAAACTGCATCTCTCTAGAGCAATGTTACAGAACTCCCATAAGCTGCGTCTCCTACACACAGCAGACAGAAAACCCGCATATAGCGAATGCCTAATTCCAGGCTACAGAAATCCAGTAAACAGCTTCTCCCTACACCCTGATACAGAACTTCGGTAAAGTGTGTCTCTCTAATTCTAGGTTACAGAACTCCCATATGCTGCGTCTGCTGCACTCTGGCTACAGGAATTCCATATACAGCGTATGCCTAGGCTCAGACTACAGAACTCTTGGACACAGCTTCTCTCTATATTCAACATACAGAACTACTGGAAACTGCATCTCTCTAGACCAATGTTACAGAACTCCCATAAGCTGTGTCTCCTACACACAGCAGACAGAAAACCTGCATATACAAATGCCTAATTCAAGGCTACAGAAATCCAGTAAACAGCTTCTCCCTACACCCTGATACAGAACTTCGGTAAACTGTGTCTCTCTAATTCTAGGTTACAGAACTCCCATAAGCTGCGTCGGCTGCACTCAGGCTACAGGAATCCCATAGAGAGCGTATGCCTACTCTCAGACTACAGAACTCTTAGAAACAGCTTCTCTCTCCATTCAACATACACAACTCTTGGAAACTGCATCTCTCTAGAGCAATGTTACAGAACTCCCATAAGCTGCGTCTCCTACACACAGCAGACAGAAAACCCGCATATAGCGAATGCCTAATTCCAGGCTACAGAAATCCAGTAAACAGCTTCTCCCTACACCCTGATACAGAACTTCGGTAAACTGTGTCTCTCTAATTCTAGGTTACAGAACTCCCATAAGCTGCGTCGGCTGCACTCAGGCTACAGGAATCCCATATACAGCGTTTGCCTACTCTCAGACTACAGAACTCTTGGGCACAGCTTCTCTCTCCATTCAACATACACAACTCTTGGAAACTGCATCTCTCTACACTTAGGTTACAGAACTCCCGAAAGCTGCATCTGCTACACTCAGCATCCAGAATACCCTCATACAGCGAATACCTAATTCCAGGATACAGAACTCCTCTAAACAGCTCCTCACCACACAAAGGATAGAGAACTCTTGGAAACTGCTTCTCTCTACATCCACGTAGCAGAGCTCCTGTAAGCTGCATCTCCTACACTCAGGATACAGAAATCCCATACATTGCGTATGCCTATTGCCAGGCTACAGAACTCTTGGAAACAGCTTCTCCCTACAGCGTGATGCAAAACCTCAGTAAACTGTGTCTCTCTAATACTAGGTTACAGAACTCCCATAAGCTGCGTCTATTGCACTCAGCCTACAGGAATCCCACATAGAGCGAATGCCTACACTCAGACTAGAGAACTCTTGGAAACAGCTTCTCTCTACATTCAACATACACAACTCTTGGAAACTGCATCTCTCTAGACCAACGTTACAGAACTCCCATAAATTGCGTCTCCTACACACAGCATACGGAAAACCAGCATTTAGCGAATCACTATGCCCAGGCTACCAAAATCTTAGAAACAGCTTCTCTCTACATTCAACATACGGAACTCCTGGATACTGTATGTCTCTACACTTAGGTTGTGCAACTCCCTTAAGCTGCGTCTCCTACACAGGGCATACGGAAAACACGGAAATAGTGCATGCCTAATTCCAGGCCACAGAACTCTTGGAAACAGCTTCTGTCTACATTCAACATACAAAACTCTTGGAAACTGCATCTCTCTAGAGCAATGTTACAGAACTCCCATAAGCTGCGTCTCCTACACACAGCAGACAGAAAACCCGCATATAGCGAATGCCTAATTCCAGGCTACAGAAATCCAGTAAACAGCTTCTCCCTACACCCTGATACAGAACTTCGGTAAACTGTGTCTCTCTAATTCTAGGTTACAGAACTCCCATAAGCTGCGTCGGCTGCACTCAGGCTACAGGAATCCCATATACAACGTATGCCTACTCTCAGACTACAGAACTCTTGGAAACAGCTTCTCTCTCCATTCAACATACACAACTCTTGGAAACTGCATCTCTCTAGAGCAATGTTACAGAACTCCCATAAGCTGCGTCTCCTACACACAGCAGACAGAAAACCCGCATATAGCGAATGCCTAATTCCAGGCTACAGAAATCCAGTAAACAGCTTCTCCCTACACCCTGATACAGAACTTCGGTAAACTGTGTCTCTCTAATTCTAGGTTACAGAACTCCCATAAGCTGCGTCGGCTGCACTCTGGCTACAGGAATTCCATATACAGCGTATGCCTAGGCTCAGACTACAGAACTCTTGGGCACAGCTTCTCTCTACATTCAACATACAGAACTACTGGAAACTGCATCTCTCTAGACCAATGTTACAGAACTCCCATAAGCTGTGTCTCCTACACACAGCAGACAGAAAACCTGCATATACAAATGCCTAATTCAAGGCTACAGAAATCCAGTAAACAGCTTCTCCCTACACCCTGATACAGAACTTCGGTAAACTGTGTCTCTCTAATTCTAGGTTACAGAACTCCCATAAGCTGCATCTGCTGTACCCAGGCTACAGCAATTCCATATACCGCGCATGCCTAAGCTCAGACTATAGAACTCTTGGACACAGCTTCTCTCTCCATTCAACATACAGAACTACTGGAAACTGCATCTCTCTAGACCAATGTTACAGAACTCCCATAAGCTGTGTCACCTACACACAGCAGACAGAAAACCCGCCTATAGTTAATGTCTTATTCCAGCCTCAGAAATCCAGTAAACAGCTCCTCTCTACAAGGATAGAGAACTCCGGTAAACTGCTTCTCCCTACATCCAGGTAGCAGAGCTCCCATAACCAGCGTCTCATACACTCAGAATACAGAAATCCCAGTTACTGTGTATGCCTCTTGCCAGGCTACAGAACTCTTGGAAACAGCTTATCTCTACATGCACATACAGAACTCTGGTAAACTGTGTCTCACTACATGCACGATACAGAACTCCGATAAGCTGCGTCTGATACACTCAGCATACAGAAAACCCACGTATAGCGAATACCTGCTCATAGGCTCCAGAATTCTTGGAAACAGCTTCTCTCCACATTCAACATACAAAACTTGGAAACTGCTTCAGAACTGTGGTAAGCTGCGTCTTCTACACACAGCATACAGTAAACCCACATATAGCGAATAACTATTCGAGGCTACCGAAATCTTAGAAACAGCTTCTCTCTACATTGCATACGGAACTCCTGGATACCATATGTCGCTACACTTAGGTTATGTAACTCCCGTAAGCTGTGTCTCCTACACACAGCAGACAGAAAACCCGCATATAGCGAATGCCTAATTCCAGGCTACAGAAATCCAGTAAACAGCTTCTCCCTACATCCTGATACAGAACTTCGGTAAACTGTGTCTCTCTAATTCTAGGTTACAGAACTCCCATAAGCTGCGTCGGCTGCACTCAGGCTACAGGAATCCCATATAGAGCGTATGCCTACTCTCAGACTACAGAACTCTTGGGCACAGCTTCTCTCTCCATTCAACATACAGAACTACTGGAAACTGCATCTCTCTACACTTAGGTTACAGAACTCCCGAAAGCTGCATCTGCTACACTCAGCATCCAGAATACCCTCATACAGCGAATACCTAATTCCAGGATACAGAACTCCTCTAAACAGCTCCTCACCACACAAAGGATAGAGAACTCTTGGAAACTGCTTCTCTCTACATCCACGTAGCAGAGCTCCTGTAAGCTGCATCTCCTACACTCAGGATACAGAAATCCCATACATTGCGTATGCCTATTGCCAGGCTACAGAACTCTTGGAAACAGCTTCTCCCTACACCGTGATGCAAAACCTCAGTAAACTGTGTCTCTCTAATACTAGGTTACAGAACTCCCATAAGCTGCGTCTATTGCACTCAGCCTACAGGAATCCCACATAGAGCGAATGCCTACACTCAGACTAGAGAACTCTTGGAAACAGCTTCTCTCTACATTCAACATACACAACTCTTGGAAACTGCATCTCTCTAGACCAACGTTACAGAACTCCCATAAATTGCGTCTCCTACACACAGCATACGGAAAACCAGCATTTAGCGAATCACTATGCCCAGGCTACCAAAATCTTAGAAACAGCTTCTCTCTACATTCAACATACGGAACTCCTGGATACTGTATGTCTCTACACTTAGGTTGTGCAACTCCCTTAAGCTGCGTCTCCTACACAGAGCATACGGAAAACACGGAAATAGCGCATGCCTAATTCCAGGCCACAGAACTCTTGGAAACAGCTTCTCTCTACATTCAACATACAAAACTCTTGGAAACTGCATCTCTCTAGAGCAATGTTACAGAACTCCCATAAGCTGCGTCTCCTACACACAGCAGACAGAAAACCCGCATATAGCGAATGCCTAATTCCAGGCTACAGAAATCCAGTAAACAGCTTCTCCCTACACCCTGATACAGAACTTCGGTAAAGTGTGTCTCTCTAATTCTAGGTTACAGAACTCCCATATGCTGCGTCTGCTGCACTCTGGCTACAGGAATTCCATATACAGCGTATGCCTAGGCTCAGACTACAGAACTCTTGGACACAGCTTCTCTCTACATTCAACATACAGAACTACTGGAAACTGCATCTCTCTAGACCAATGTTACAGAACTCCCATAAGCTGTGTCTCCTACACACAGCAGACAGAAAACCTGCATATACAAATGCCTAATTCAAGGCTACAGAAATCCAGTAAACAGCTTCTCCCTACACCCTGATACAGAACTTCGGTAAACTGTGTCTCTCTAATTCTAGGTTACAGAACTCCCATAAGCTGCGTCGGCTGCACTCAGGCTACAGGAATCCCATATAGAGCGTATGCCTACCCTCAGACTACAGAACTCTTGGAAACAGCTTCTCTCTCCATTCAACATACAGAACTACTGGAAACTGCATCTCTCTAGACCAATGTTACAGAACTCCCATAAGCTGCGTCTCCTACACACAGCAGACAGAAAACCCGCATATAGCGAATGCCTAATTCCAGGCTACAGAAATCCAGTAAACAGCTTCTCCCTACACCCTGATACAGAACTTCGGTAAACTGTGTCTCTCTAATTCTAGGTTACAGAACTCCCATAAGCTGCGTCGGCTGCACTCAGGCTACAGGAATCCCATATAGAGCGTATGCCTACTCTCAGACTACAGAACTCTTGGGCACAGCTTCTCTCTCCATTCAACATACAGAACTACTGGAAACTGCATCTCTCTACACTTAGGTTACAGAACTCCCGAAAGCTGCATCTGCTACACTCAGCATCCAGAATACCCTCATACAGCGAATACCTAATTCCAGGATACAGAACTCCTCTAAACAGCTCCTCACCACACAAAGGATAGAGAACTCTTGGAAACTGCTTCTCTCTACATCCACGTAGCAGAGCTCCTGTAAGCTGCATCTCCTACACTCAGGATACAGAAATCCCATACATTGCGTATGCCTATTGCCAGGCTACAGAACTCTTGGAAACAGCTTCTCCCTACAGCGTGATGCAAAACCTCAGTAAACTGTGTCTCTCTAATACTAGGTTACAGAACTCCCATAAGCTGCGTCTATTGCACTCAGCCTACAGGAATCCCACATAGAGCGAATGCCTACACTCAGACTAGAGAACTCTTGGAAACAGCTTCTCTCTACATTCAACATACACAACTCTTGGAAACTGCATCTCTCTAGACCAACGTTACAGAACTCCCATAAATTGCGTCTCCTACACACAGCATACGGAAAACCAGCATTTAGCGAATCACTATGCCCAGGCTACCAAAATCTTAGAAACAGCTTCTCTCTACATTCAACATACGGAACTCCTGGATACTGTATGTCTCTACACTTAGGTTGTGCAACTCCCTTAAGCTGCGTCTCCTACACAGGGCATACGGAAAACACGGAAATAGTGCATGCCTAATTCCAGGCCACAGAACTCTTGGAAACAGCTTCTCTCTACATTCAACATACAAAACTCTTGGAAACTGCATCTCTCTAGAGCAATGTTACAGAACTCCCATAAGCTGCGTCTCCTACACACAGCAGACAGAAAACCCGCATATAGCGAATGCCTAATTCCAGGCTACAGAAATCCAGTAAACAGCTTCTCCCTACACCCTGATACAGAACTTCGGTAAACTGTGTCTCTCTAATTCTAGGTTACAGAACTCCCATAAGCTGCGTCTGATACACTCAGCATACAGAAAACCCACGTATAGCGAATACCTGCTCATAGGCTCCAGAATTCTTGGAAACAGCTTCTCTCCACATTCAACATACAAAACTTGGAAACTGCTTCAGAACTGTGGTAAGCTGCGTCTTCTACACACAGCATACAGTAAACCCACATATAGCGAATAACTATTCGAGGCTACCGAAATCTTAGAAACAGCTTCTCTCTACATTGCATACGGAACTCCTGGATACCATATGTCGCTACACTTAGGTTATGTAACTCCCGTAAGCTGTGTCTCCTACACACAGCAGACAGAAAGCCCGCATATAGCGAATGCCTAATTCCAGGCTACAGAAATCCAGTAAACAGCTTCTCCCTACATCCTGATACAGAACTTCGGTAAACTGTGTCTCTCTAATTCTAGGTTACAGAACTCCCATAAGCTGCGTCGGCTGCACTCAGGCTACAGGAATCCCATATAGAGCGTATGCCTACTCTCAGACTACAGAACTCTTGGGCACAGCTTCTCTCTCCATTCAACATACAGAACTACTGGAAACTGCATCTCTCTACACTTAGGTTACAGAACTCCCGAAAGCTGCATCTGCTACACTCAGCATCCAGAATACCCTCATACAGCGAATACCTAATTCCAGGATACAGAACTCCTCTAAACAGCCCCTCACCTCACAAAGGATAGAGAACTCTTGGAAACTGCTTCTCTCTACATCCACGTAGCAGAGCTCCTGTAAGCTGCATCTCCTACACTCAGGATACAGAAATCCCATACATTGCGTATGCCTATTGCCAGGCTACAGAACTCTTGGAAACAGCTTCTCCCTACACCGTGATGCAAAACCTCAGTAAACTGTGTCTCTCTAATACTAGGTTACAGAACTCCCATAAGCTGCGTCTATTGCACTCAGCCTACAGGAATCCCACATAGAGCGAATGCCTACACTCAGACTAGAGAACTCTTGGAAACAGCTTCTCTCTACATTCAACATACACAACTCTTGGAAACTGCATCTCTCTAGACCAACGTTACAGAACTCCCATAAATTGCGTCTCCTACACACAGCATACGGAAAACCAGCATTTAGCGAATCACTATGCCCAGGCTACCAAAATCTTAGAAACAGCTTCTCTCTACATTCAACATACGGAACTCCTGGATACTGTATGTCTCTACACTTAGGTTGTGCAACTCCCTTAAGCTGCGTCTCCTACACAGAGCATACGGAAAACACGGAAATAGCGCATGCCTAATTCCAGGCCACAGAAATCTTGGAAACAGCTTCTCTCTACATTCAACATACACAACTCTTGGAAACTGCATCTCTCTAGAGCAATGTTACAGAACTCCCATAAGCTGCGTCTCCTACACACAGCAGACAGAAAACCCGCATATAGCGAATGCCTAATTCCAGGCTACAGAAATCCAGTAAACAGCTTCTCCCTACACCCTGATACAGAACTTTGGTAAACTGTGTCTCTCTAATTCTAGGTTACAGAACTCCCATAAGCTGCGTCGGCTGCACTCTGGCTACAGGTATCCCATATAGAGCGTATGCCTACTCTCAGACTACAGAACTCTTGGAAACAGCTTCTCTCTCCATTCAACATACACAACTCTTGGAAACTGCATCTCTCTAGAGCAATGTTACAGAACTCCCATATGCTGCGTCTCCTACACACAGCAGACAGAAAACCCGCATATAGCGAATGCCTAATTCCAGGCTACAGAAATCCAGTAAACAGCTTCTCCCTACACCCAAATACAGAACTTCGGTAAACTGTGTCTCTCTAATTCTAGGTTACAGAACTCCCATAAGCTGCGTCGGCTGCACTCAGGCTACAGGAATCCCATATACAGCGTTTGCCTACTCTCAGACTACAGAACTCTTGGGCACAGCTTCTCTCTCCATTCAACATACACAACTCTTGGAAACTGCATCTCTCTAGAGCAATGTTACAGAACTCCCGAAAGCTGCATCTGCTACACTCAGCATCCAGAATACCCTCATACAGCGAATACCTAATTCCAGGATACAGAACTCCTCTAAACAGCTCCTCACCACACAAAGGATAGAGAACTCTTGGAAACTGCTTCTCTCTACATCCACGTAGCAGAGCTCCTGTAAGCTGCATCTCCTACACTCAGGATACAGAAATCCCATACATTGCGTATGCCTATTGCCAGGCTACAGAACTCTTGGAAACAGCTTCTCCCTACAGCGTGATGCAAAACCTCAGTAAACTGTGTCTCTCTAATACTAGGTTACAGAACTCCCATAAGCTGCGTCTATTGCACTCAGCCTACAGGAATCCCACATAGAGCGAATGCCTACACTCAGACTAGAGAACTCTTGGAAACAGCTTCTCTCTACATTCAACATACACAACTCTTGGAAACTGCATCTCTCTAGACCAACGTTACAGAACTCCCATAAATTGCATCTCCTACACACAGCATACGGAAAACCAGCATTTAGCGAATCACTATGCCCAGGCTACCAAAATCTTAGAAACAGCTTCTCTCTACATTCAACATACGGAACTCCTGGATACTGTATGTCTCTACACTTAGGTTGTGCAACTCCCTTAAGCTGCGTCTCCTACACAGGGCATACGGAAAACACGGAAATAGTGCATGCCTAATTCCAGGCCACAGAACTCTTGGAAACAGCTTCTCTCTACATTCAACATACACAACTCTTGGAAACTGCATCTCTCTAGAGCAATGTTACAGAACTCCCATAAGCTGCGTCTCCTACACACAGCAGACAGAAAACCCGCATATAGCGAATGCCTAATTCCAGGCTACAGAAATCCAGTAAACAGCTTCTCCCTACACCCTGATACAGAACTTCGGTAAAGTGTGTCTCTCTAATTCTAGGTTACAGAACTCCCATATGCTGCGTCTGCTGCACTCTGGCTACAGGAATTCCATATACAGCGTTTGCCTAGGCTCAGACTACAGAACTCTTGGACACAGCTTCTCTCTACATTCAACATACAGAACTACTGGAAACTGCATCTCTCTAGACCAATGTTACAGAACTCCCATAAGCTGTGTCTCCTACACACAGCAGACAGAAAACCTGCATATACAAATGCCTAATTCAAGGCTACAGAAATCCAGTAAACAACTTCTCCCTACACCCTGATACAGAACTTCGGTAAACTGTGTCTCTCTAATTCTAGGTTACAGAACTCCCATAAGCTGCGTCGGCTGCACTCAGGCTACAGGAATCCCATAGAGAGCGTATGCCTACTCTCAGACTACAGAACTCTTGGAAACAGCTTCTCTCTCCATTCAACATACACAACTCTTGGAAACTGCATCTCTCTAGAGCAATGTTACAGAACTCCCATAAGCTGCGTCTCCTACACACAGCAGACAGAAAACCCGCATATAGCGAATGCCTAATTCCAGGCTACAGAAATCCAGTAAACAGCTTCTCCCTACACCCTGATACAGAACTTCGGTAAACTGTGTCTCTCTAATTCTAGGTTACAGAACTCCCATAAGCTGCGTCGGCTGCACTCAGGCTACAGGAATCCCATATAGAGCGTATGCCTACTCTCAGACTACAGAACTCTTGGGCACAGCTTCTCTCTCCATTCAACATACAGAACTACTGGAAACTGCATCTCTCTAGAGCAATGTTACAGAACTCCCGAAAGCTGCATCTGCTACACTCAGCATCCAGAATACCCTCATACAGCGAATACCTAATTCCAGGATACAGAACTCCTCTAAACAGCTCCTCACCACACAAAGGATAGAGAACTCTTGGAAACTGCTTCTCTCTACATCCACGTAGCAGAGCTCCTGTAAGCTGCATCTCCTACACTCAGGATACAGAAATCCCATACATTGCGTATGCCTATTGCCAGGCTACAGAACTCTTGGAAACAGCTTCTCCCTACAGCGTGATGCAAAACCTCAGTAAACTGTGTCTCTCTAATACTAGGTTACAGAACTCCCATAAGCTGCGTCTATTGCACTCAGCCTACAGGAATCCCACATAGAGCGAATGCCTACACTCAGACTAGAGAACTCTTGGAAACAGCTTCTCTCTACATTCAACATACACAACTCTTGGAAACTGCATCTCTCTAGACCAACGTTACAGAACTCCCATAAATTGCGTCTCCTACACACAGCATACGGAAAACCAGCATTTAGCGAATCACTATGCCCAGGCTACCAAAATCTTAGAAACAGCTTCTCTCTACATTCAACATACGGAACTCCTGGATACTGTATGTCTCTACACTTAGGTTGTGCAACTCCCTTAAGCTGCGTCTCCTACACAGGGCATACGGAAAACACGGAAATAGTGCATGCCTAATTCCAGGCCACAGAACTCTTGGAAACAGCTTCTCTCTACATTCAACATACAAAACTCTTGGAAACTGCATCTCTCTAGAGCAATGTTACAGAACTCCCATAAGCTGCGTCTCCTACACACAGCAGACAGAAAACCCGCATATAGCGAATGCCTAATTCCAGGCTACAGAAATCCAGTAAACAGCTTCTCCCTACACCCTGATACAGAACTTCGGTAAACTGTGTCTCTCTAATTCTAGGTTACAGAACTCCCATAAGCTGCGTCTGATACACTCAGCATACAGAAAACCCACGTATAGCGAATACCTGCTCATAGGCTCCAGAATTCTTGGAAACAGCTTCTCTCCACATTCAACATACAAAACTTGGAAACTGCTTCAGAAATGTGGTAAGCTGCGTCTTCTACACACAGCATACAGTAAACCCACATATAGCGAATAACTATTCGAGGCTACCGAAATCTTAGAAACAGCTTCTCTCTACATTGCATACGGAACTCCTGGATACCATATGTCGCTACACTTAGGTTATGTAACTCCCGTAAGCTGTGTCTCCTACACACAGCAGACAGAAAGCCCGCATATAGCGAATGCCTAATTCCAGGCTACAGAAATCCAGTAAACAGCTTCTCCCTACATCCTGATACAGAACTTCGGTAAACTGTGTCTCTCTAATTCTAGGTTACAGAACTCCCATAAGCTGCGTCGGCTGCACTCAGGCTACAGGAATCCCATATAGAGCGTATGCCTACTCTCAGACTACAGAACTCTTGGGCACAGCTTCTCTCTCCATTCAACATACAGAACTACTGGAAACTGCATCTCTCTACACTTAGGTTACAGAACTCCCGAAAGCTGCATCTGCTACACTCAGCATCCAGAATACCCTCATACAGCGAATACCTAATTCCAGGATACAGAACTCCTCTAAACAGCCCCTCACCTCACAAAGGATAGAGAACTCTTGGAAACTGCTTCTCTCTACATCCACGTAGCAGAGCTCCTGTAAGCTGCATCTCCTACACTCAGGATACAGAAATCCCATACATTGCGTATGCCTATTGCCAGGCTACAGAACTCTTGGAAACAGCTTCTCCCTACACCGTGATGCAAAACCTCAGTAAACTGTGTCTCTCTAATACTAGGTTACAGAACTCCCATAAGCTGCGTCTATTGCACTCAGCCTACAGGAATCCCACATAGAGCGAATGCCTACACTCAGACTAGAGAACTCTTGGAAACAGCTTCTCTCTACATTCAACATACACAACTCTTGGAAACTGCATCTCTCTAGACCAACGTTACAGAACTCCCATAAATTGCGTCTCCTACACACAGCATACGGAAAACCAGCATTTAGCGAATCACTATGCCCAGGCTACCAAAATCTTAGAAACAGCTTCTCTCTACATTCAACATACGGAACTCCTGGATACTGTATGTCTCTACACTTAGGTTGTGCAACTCCCTTAAGCTGCGTCTCCTACACAGAGCATACGGAAAACACGGAAATAGCGCATGCCTAATTCCAGGCCACAGAAATCTTGGAAACAGCTTCTCTCTACATTCAACATACACAACTCTTGGAAACTGCATCTCTCTAGAGCAATGTTACAGAACTCCCATAAGCTGCGTCTCCTACACACAGCAGACAGAAAACCCGCATATAGCGAATGCCTAATTCCAGGCTACAGAAATCCAGTAAACAGCTTCTCCCTACACCCTGATACAGAACTTTGGTAAACTGTGTCTCTCTAATTCTAGGTTACAGAACTCCCATAAGCTGCGTCGGCTGCACTCTGGCTACAGGTATCCCATATAGAGCGTATGCCTACTCTCAGACTACAGAACTCTTGGAAACAGCTTCTCTCTCCATTCAACATACACAACTCTTGGAAACTGCATCTCTCTAGAGCAATGTTACAGAACTCCCATATGCTGCGTCTCCTACACACAGCAGACAGAAAACCCGCATATAGCGAATGCCTAATTCCAGGCTACAGAAATCCAGTAAACAGCTTCTCCCTACACCCAAATACAGAACTTCGGTAAACTGTTTCTCTCTAATTCTAGGTTACAGAACTCCCATAAGCTGCGTCGGCTGCACTCAGGCTACAGGAATCCCATATACAGCGTTTGCCTACTCTCAGACTACAGAACTCTTGGGCACAGCTTCTCTCTCCATTCAACATACACAACTCTTGGAAACTGCATCTCTCTAGAGCAATGTTACAGAACTCCCGAAAGCTGCATCTGCTACACTCAGCATCCAGAATACCCTCATACAGCGAATACCTAATTCCAGGATACAGAACTCCTCTAAACAGCTCCTCACCACACAAAGGATAGAGAACTCTTGGAAACTGCTTCTCTCTACATCCACGTAGCAGAGCTCCTGTAAGCTGCATCTCCTACACTCAGGATACAGAAATCCCATACATTGCGTATGCCTATTGCCAGGCTACAGAACTCTTGGAAACAGCTTCTCCCTACAGCGTGATGCAAAACCTCAGTAAACTGTGTCTCTCTAATACTAGGTTACAGAACTCCCATAAGCTGCGTCTATTGCACTCAGCCTACAGGAATCCCACATAGAGCGAATGCCTACACTCAGACTAGAGAACTCTTGGAAACAGCTTCTCTCTACATTCAACATACACAACTCTTGGAAACTGCATCTCTCTAGACCAACGTTACAGAACTCCCATAAATTGCATCTCCTACACACAGCATACGGAAAACCAGCATTTAGCGAATCACTATGCCCAGGCTACCAAAATCTTAGAAACAGCTTCTCTCTACATTCAACATACGGAACTCCTGGATACTGTATGTCTCTACACTTAGGTTGTGCAACTCCCTTAAGCTGCGTCTCCTACACAGGGCATACGGAAAACACGGAAATAGTGCATGCCTAATTCCAGGCCACAGAACTCTTGGAAACAGCTTCTCTCTACATTCAACATACACAACTCTTGGAAACTGCATCTCTCTAGAGCAATGTTACAGAACTCCCATAAGCTGCGTCTCCTACACACAGCAGACAGAAAACCCGCATATAGCGAATGCCTAATTCCAGGCTACAGAAATCCAGTAAACAGCTTCTCCCTACACCCTGATACAGAACTTCGGTAAAGTGTGTCTCTCTAATTCTAGGTTACAGAACTCCCATATGCTGCGTCTGCTGCACTCTGGCTACAGGAATTCCATATACAGCGTATGCCTAGGCTCAGACTACAGAACTCTTGGACACAGCTTCTCTCTACATTCAACATACAGAACTACTGGAAACTGCATCTCTCTAGACCAATGTTACAGAACTCCCATAAGCTGTGTCTCCTACACACAGCAGACAGAAAACCTGCATATACAAATGCCTAATTCAAGGCTACAGAAATCCAGTAAACAGCTTCTCCCTACACCCTGATACAGAACTTCGGTAAACTGTGTCTCTCTAATTCTAGGTTACAGAACTCCCATAAGCTGCGTCGGCTGCACTCAGGCTACAGGAATCCCATAGAGAGCGTATGCCTACTCTCAGACTACAGAACTCTTGGAAACAGCTTCTCTCTCCATTCAACATACACAACTCTTGGAAACTGCATCTCTCTAGAGCAATGTTACAGAACTCCCATAAGCTGCGTCTCCTACACACAGCAGACAGAAAACCCGCATATAGCGAATGCCTAATTCCAGGCTACAGAAATCCAGTAAACAGCTTCTCCCTACACCCTGATACAGAACTTCGGTAAACTGTGTCTCTCTAATTCTAGGTTACAGAACTCCCATAAGCTGCGTCGGCTGCACTCAGGCTACAGGAATCCCATATAGAGCGTATGCCTACTCTCAGACTACAGAACTCTTGGGCACAGCTTCTCTCTCCATTCAACATACAGAACTACTGGAAACTGCATCTCTCTAGAGCAATGTTACAGAACTCCCGAAAGCTGCATCTGCTACACTCAGCATCCAGAATACCCTCATACAGCGAATACCTAATTCCAGGATACAGAACTCCTCTAAACAGCTCCTCACCACACAAAGGATAGAGAACTCTTGGAAACTGCTTCTCTCTACATCCACGTAGCAGAGCTCCTGTAAGCTGCATCTCCTACACTCAGGATACAGAAATCCCATACATTGCGTATGCCTATTGCCAGGCTACAGAACTCTTGGAAACAGCTTCTCCCTACAGCGTGATGCAAAACCTCAGTAAACTGTGTCTCTCTAATACTAGGTTACAGAACTCCCATAAGCTGCGTCTATTGCACTCAGCCTACAGGAATCCCACATAGAGCGAATGCCTACACTCAGACTAGAGAACTCTTGGAAACAGCTTCTCTCTACATTCAACATACACAACTCTTGGAAACTGCATCTCTCTAGACCAACGTTACAGAACTCCCATAAATTGCGTCTCCTACACACAGCATACGGAAAACCAGCATTTAGCGAATCACTATGCCCAGGCTACCAAAATCTTAGAAACAGCTTCTCTCTACATTCAACATACGGAACTCCTGGATACTGTATGTCTCTACACTTAGGTTGTGCAACTCCCTTAAGCTGCGTCTCCTACACAGGGCATACGGAAAACACGGAAATAGTGCATGCCTAATTCCAGGCCACAGAACTCTTGGAAACAGCTTCTGTCTACATTCAACATACAAAACTCTTGGAAACTGCATCTCTCTAGAGCAATGTTACAGAACTCCCATAAGCTGCGTCTCCTACACACAGCAGACAGAAAACCCGCATATAGCGAATGCCTAATTCCAGGCTACAGAAATCCAGTAAACAGCTTCTCCCTACACCCTGATACAGAACTTCGGTAAACTGTGTCTCTCTAATTCTAGGTTACAGAACTCCCATAAGCTGCGTCGGCTGCACTCAGGCTACAGGAATCCCATATACAACGTATGCCTACTCTCAGACTACAGAACTCTTGGAAACAGCTTCTCTCTCCATTCAACATACACAACTCTTGGAAACTGCATCTCTCTAGAGCAATGTTACAGAACTCCCATAAGCTGCGTCTCCTACACACAGCAGACAGAAAACCCGCATATAGCGAATGCCTAATTCCAGGCTACAGAAATCCAGTAAACAGCTTCTCCCTACACCCTGATACAGAACTTCAGTAAACTGTGTCTCTCTAATTCTAGGTTACAGAACTCCCATAAGCTGCGTCGGCTGCACTCTGGCTACAGGAATTCCATATACAGCGTATGCCTAGGCTCAGACTACAGAACTCTTGGGCACAGCTTCTCTCTACATTCAACATACAGAACTACTGGAAACTGCATCTCTCTAGACCAATGTTACAGAACTCCCATAAGCTGTGTCTCCTACACACAGCAGACAGAAAACCTGCATATACAAATGCCTAATTCAAGGCTACAGAAATCCAGTAAACAGCTTCTCCCTACACCCTGATACAGAACTTCGGTAAACTGTGTCTCTCTAATTCTAGGTTACAGAACTCCCATAAGCTGCATCTGCTGTACCCAGGCTACAGCAATTCCATATACCGCGCATGCCTAAGCTCAGACTATAGAACTCTTGGACACAGCTTCTCTCTCCATTCAACATACAGAACTACTGGAAACTGCATCTCTCTAGACCAATGTTACAGAACTCCCATAAGCTGTGTCACCTACACACAGCAGACAGAAAACCCGCCTATAGTTAATGTCTTATTCCAGCCTCAGAAATCCAGTAAACAGCTCCTCTCTACAAGGATAGAGAACTCCGGTAAACTGCTTCTCCCTACATCCAGGTAGCAGAGCTCCCATAACCAGCGTCTCATACACTCAGAATACAGAAATCCCAGTTACTGTGTATGCCTCTTGCCAGGCTACAGAACTCTTGGAAACAGCTTATCTCTACATGCACATACAGAACTCTGGTAAACTGTGTCTCACTACATGCACGATACAGAACTCCGATAAGCTGCGTCTGATACACTCAGCATACAGAAAACCCACGTATAGCGAATACCTGCTCATAGGCTCCAGAATTCTTGGAAACAGCTTCTCTCCACATTCAACATACAAAACTTGGAAACTGCTTCAGAACTGTGGTAAGCTGCGTCTTCTACACACAGCATACAGTAAACCCACATATAGCGAATAACTATTCGAGGCTACCGAAATCTTAGAAACAGCTTCTCTCTACATTGCATACGGAACTCCTGGATACCATATGTCGCTACACTTAGGTTATGTAACTCCCGTAAGCTGTGTCTCCTACACACAGCAGACAGAAAGCCCGCATATAGCGAATGCCTAATTCCAGGCTACAGAAATCCAGTAAACAGCTTCTCCCTACATCCTGATACAGAACTTCGGTAAACTGTGTCTCTCTAATTCTAGGTTACAGAACTCCCATAAGCTGCGTCGGCTGCACTCAGGCTACAGGAATCCCATATACAGCGTATGCCTACTCTCAGACTACAGAACTCTTGGGCACAGCTTCTCTCTCCATTCAACATACAGAACTACTGGAAACTGCATCTCTCTACACTTAGGTTACAGAACTCCCGAAAGCTGCATCTGCTACACTCAGCATCCAGAATACCCTCATACAGCGAATACCTAATTCCAGGATACAGAACTCCTCTAAACAGCTCCTCACCACACAAAGGATAGAGAACTCTTGGAAACTGCTTCTCTCTACATCCACGTAGCAGAGCTCCTGTAAGCTGCATCTCCTACACTCAGGATACAGAAATCCCATACATTGCGTATGCCTATTGCCAGGCTACAGAACTCTTGGAAACAGCTTCTCCCTACACCGTGATGCAAAACCTCAGTAAACTGTGTCTCTCTAATACTAGGTTACAGAACTCCCATAAGCTGCGTCTATTGCACTCAGCCTACAGGAATCCCACATAGAGCGAATGCCTACACTCAGACTAGAGAACTCTTGGAAACAGCTTCTCTCTACATTCAACATACACAACTCTTGGAAACTGCATCTCTCTAGACCAACGTTACAGAACTCCCATAAATTGCGTCTCCTACACACAGCATACGGAAAACCAGCATTTAGCGAATCACTATGCCCAGGCTACCAAAATCTTAGAAACAGCTTCTCTCTACATTCAACATACGGAACTCCTGGATACTGTATGTCTCTACACTTAGGTTGTGCAACTCCCTTAAGCTGCGTCTCCTACACAGAGCATACGGAAAACACGGAAATAGCGCATGCCTAATTCCAGGCCACAGAACTCTTGGAAACAGCTTCTCTCTACATTCAACATACACAACTCTTGGAAACTGCATCTCTCTAGAGCAATGTTACAGAACTCCCATAAGCTGCGTCTCCTACACACAGCAGACAGAAAACCCGCATATAGCGAATGCCTAATTCCAGGCTACAGAAATCCAGTAAACAGCTTCTCCCTACACCCTGATACAGAACTTCGGTAAACTGTGTCTCTCTAATTCTAGGTTACAGAACTCCCATAAGCTGCGTCGGCTGCACTCAGGCTACAGGAATCCCATATAGAGCGTATGCCTACTCTCAGACTACAGAACTCTTGGAAACAGCTTCTCTCTCCATTCAACATACACAACTCTTGGAAACTGCATCTCTCTAGAGCAATGTTACAGAACTCCCATAAGCTGCATCTCCTACACACAGCAGACAGAAAACCCGCATATAGCGAATGCCTAATTCCAGGCTACAGAAATCCAGTAAACAGCTTCTCCCTACACCCTGATACAGAACTTCGGTAAACTGTGTCTCTCTAATTCTAGGTTACAGAACTCCCATAAGCTGCGTCGGCTGCACTCTGGCTACAGGAATTCCATATACAGCGTATGCCTAGGCTCAGACTACAGAACTCTTGGGCACAGCTTCTCTCTACATTCAACATACAGAACTACTGGAAACTGCATCTCTCTAGACCAATGTTACAGAACTCCCATAAGCTGTGTCTCCTACACACAGCAGACAGAAAACCTGCATATACAAATGCCTAATTCAAGGCTACAGAAATCCAGTAAACAGCTTCTCCCTACACCCTGATACAGAACTTCGGTAAACTGTGTCTCTCTAATTCTAGGTTACAGAACTCCCATAAGCTGCATCTGCTGTACCCAGGCTACAGCAATTCCATATACCGCGCATGCCTAAGCTCAGACTATAGAACTCTTGGACACAGCTTCTCTCTCCATTCAACATACAGAACTACTGGAAACTGCATCTCTCTAGACCAATGTTACAGAACGCCCATAAGCTGTGTCACCTACACACAGCAGACAGAAAACCCGCCTATAGTTAATGTCTTATTCCAGCCTCAGAAATCCAGTAAACAGCTCCTCTCTACAAGGATAGAGAACTCCGGTAAACTGCTTCTCCCTACATCCAGGTAGCAGAGCTCCCATAACCAGCGTCTCATACACTCAGAATACAGAAATCCCAGTTACTGTGTATGCCTCTTGCCAGGCTACAGAACTCTTGGAAACAGCTTATCTCTACATGCACATACAGAACTCTGGTAAACTGTGTCTCACTACATGCACGATACAGAACTCCGATAAGCTGCGTCTGATACACTCAGCATACAGAAAACCCACGTATAGCGAATACCTGCTCATAGGCTCCAGAATTCTTGGAAACAGCTTCTCTCCACATTCAACATACAAAACTTGGAAACTGCTTCAGAACTGTGGTAAGCTGCGTCTTCTACACACAGCATACAGTAAACCCACATATAGCGAATAACTATTCGAGGCTACCGAAATCTTAGAAACAGCTTCTCTCTACATTGCATACGGAACTCCTGGATACCATATGTCGCTACACTTAGGTTATGTAACTCCCGTAAGCTGTGTCTCCTACACACAGCAGACAGAAAGCCCGCATATAGCGAATGCCTAATTCCAGGCTACAGAAATCCAGTAAACAGCTTCTCCCTACATCCTGATACAGAACTTCGGTAAACTGTGTCTCTCTAATTCTAGGTTACAGAACTCCCATAAGCTGCGTCGGCTGCACTCAGGCTACAGGAATCCCATATACAGCGTATGCCTACTCTCAGACTACAGAACTCTTGGGCACAGCTTCTCTCTCCATTCAACATACAGAACTACTGGAAACTGCATCTCTCTACACTTAGGTTACAGAACTCCCGAAAGCTGCATCTGCTACACTCAGCATCCAGAATACCCTCATACAGCGAATACCTAATTCCAGGATACAGAACTCCTCTAAACAGCTCCTCACCACACAAAGGATAGAGAACTCTTGGAAACTGCTTCTCTCTACATCCACGTAGCAGAGCTCCTGTAAGCTGCATCTCCTACACTCAGGATACAGAAATCCCATACATTGCGTATGCCTATTGCCAGGCTACAGAACTCTTGGAAACAGCTTCTCCCTACACCGTGATGCAAAACCTCAGTAAACTGTGTCTCTCTAATACTAGGTTACAGAACTCCCATAAGCTGCGTCTATTGCACTCAGCCTACAGGAATCCCACATAGAGCGAATGCCTACACTCAGACTAGAGAACTCTTGGAAACAGCTTCTCTCTACATTCAACATACACAACTCTTGGAAACTGCATCTCTCTAGACCAACGTTACAGAACTCCCATAAATTGCGTCTCCTACACACAGCATACGGAAAACCAGCATTTAGCGAATCACTATGCCCAGGCTACCAAAATCTTAGAAACAGCTTCTCTCTACATTCAACATACGGAACTCCTGGATACTGTATGTCTCTACACTTAGGTTGTGCAACTCCCTTAAGCTGCGTCTCCTACACACAGCATACGGAAAACACGGAAATAGCGCATGCCTAATTCCAGGCCACAGAACTCTTGGAAACAGCTTCTCTCTACATTCAACATACACAACTCTTGGAAACTGCATCTCTCTAGAGCAATGTTACAGAACTCCCATAAGCTGCGTCTCCTACACACAGCAGACAGAAAACCCGCATATAGCGAATGCCTAATTCCAGGCTACAGAAATCCAGTAAACAGCTTCTCCCTACACCCTGATACAGAACTTCGGTAAACTGTGTCTCTCTAATTCTAGGTTACAGAACTCCCATAAGCTGCGTCGGCTGCACTCAGGCTACAGGAATCCCATATAGAGCGTATGCCTACTCTCAGACTACAGAACTCTTGGAAACAGCTTCTCTCTCCATTCAACATACACAACTCTTGGAAACTGCATCTCTCTAGAGCAATGTTACAGAACTCCCATAAGCTGCATCTCCTACACACAGCAGACAGAAAACCCGCATATAGCGAATGCCTAATTCCAGGCTACAGAAATCCAGTAAACAGCTTCTCCCTACACCCTGATACAGAACTTCGGTAAACTGTGTCTCTCTAATTCTAGGTTACAGAACTCCCATAAGCTGCGTCGGCTGCACTCTGGCTACAGGAATTCCATATACAGCGTATGCCTAGGCTCAGACTACAGAACTCTTGGGCACAGCTTCTCTCTACATTCAACATACAGAACTACTGGAAACTGCATCTCTCTAGACCAATGTTACAGAACTCCCATAAGCTGTGTCTCCTACACACAGCAGACAGAAAACCTGCATATACAAATGCCTAATTCAAGGCTACAGAAATCCAGTAAACAGCTTCTCCCTACACCCTGATACAGAACTTCGGTAAACTGTGTCTCTCTAATTCTAGGTTACAGAACTCCCATAAGCTGCATCTGCTGTACCCAGGCTACAGCAATTCCATATACCGCGCATGCCTAAGCTCAGACTATAGAACTCTTGGACACAGCTTCTCTCTCCATTCAACATACAGAACTACTGGAAACTGCATCTCTCTAGACCAATGTTACAGAACTCCCATAAGCTGTGTCACCTACACACAGCAGACAGAAAACCCGCCTATAGTTAATGTCTTATTCCAGCCTCAGAAATCCAGTAAACAGCTCCTCTCTACAAGGATAGAGAACTCCGGTAAACTGCTTCTCCCTACATCCAGGTAGCAGAGCTCCCATAACCAGCGTCTCATACACTCAGAATACAGAAATCCCAGTTACTGTGTATGCCTCTTGCCAGGCTACAGAACTCTTGGAAACAGCTTATCTCTACATGCACATACAGAACTCTGGTAAACTGTGTCTCACTACATGCACGATACAGAACTCCGATAAGCTGCGTCTGATACACTCAGCATACAGAAAACCCACGTATAGCGAATACCTGCTCATAGGCTCCAGAATTCTTGGAAACAGCTTCTCTCCACATTCAACATACAAAACTTGGAAACTGCTTCAGAACTGTGGTAAGCTGCGTCTTCTACACACAGCATACAGTAAACCCACATATAGCGAATAACTATTCGAGGCTACCGAAATCTTAGAAACAGCTTCTCTCTACATTGCATACGGAACTCCTGGATACCATATGTCGCTACACTTAGGTTATGTAACTCCCGTAAGCTGTGTCTCCTACACACAGCAGACAGAAAACCCGCATATAGCGAATGCCTAATTCCAGGCTACAGAAATCCAGTAAACAGCTTCTCCCTACATCCTGATACAGAACTTCGGTAAACTGTGTCTCTCTAATTCTAGGTTACAGAACTCCCATAAGCTGCGTCGGCTGCACTCAGGCTACAGGAATCCCATATACAGCGTATGCCTACTCTCAGACTACAGAACTCTTGGGCACAGCTTCTCTCTCCATTCAACATACAGAACTACTGGAAACTGCATCTCTCTACACTTAGGTTACAGAACTCCCGAAAGCTGCATCTGCTACACTCAGCATCCAGAATACCCTCATACAGCGAATACCTAATTCCAGGATACAGAACTCCTCTAAACAGCTCCTCACCACACAAAGGATAGAGAACTCTTGGAAACTGCTTCTCTCTACATCCACGTAGCAGAGCTCCTGTAAGCTGCATCTCCTACACTCAGGATACAGAAATCCCATACATTGCGTATGCCTATTGCCAGGCTACAGAACTCTTGGAAACAGCTTCTCCCTACACCGTGATGCAAAACCTCAGTAAACTGTGTCTCTCTAATACTAGGTTACAGAACTCCCATAAGCTGCGTCTATTGCACTCAGCCTACAGGAATCCCACATAGAGCGAATGCCTACACTCAGACTAGAGAACTCTTGGAAACAGCTTCTCTCTACATTCAACATACACAACTCTTGGAAACTGCATCTCTCTAGACCAACGTTACAGAACTCCCATAAATTGCGTCTCCTACACACAGCATACGGAAAACCAGCATTTAGCGAATCACTATGCCCAGGCTACCAAAATCTTAGAAACAGCTTCTCTCTACATTCAACATACGGAACTCCTGGATACTGTATGTCTCTACACTTAGGTTGTGCAACTCCCTTAAGCTGCGTCTCCTACACAGAGCATACGGAAAACACGGAAATAGCGCATGCCTAATTCCAGGCCACAGAACTCTTGGAAACAGCTTCTCTCTACATTCAACATACACAACTCTTGGAAACTGCATCTCTCTAGAGCAATGTTACAGAACTCCCATAAGCTGCGTCTCCTACACACAGCAGACAGAAAACCCGCATATAGCGAATGCCTAATTCCAGGCTACAGAAATCCAGTAAACAGCTTCTCCCTACACCCTGATACAGAACTTCGGTAAACTGTGTCTCTCTAATTCTAGGTTACAGAACTCCCATAAGCTGCGTCGGCTGCACTCAGGCTACAGGAATCCCATATAGAGCGTATGCCTACTCTCAGACTACAGAACTCTTGGAAACAGCTTCTCTCTCCATTCAACATACACAACTCTTGGAAACTGCATCTCTCTAGAGCAATGTTACAGAACTCCCATAAGCTGCGTCTCCTACACACAGCAGACAGAAAACCCGCATATAGCGAATGCTTAATTCCAGGCTACAGAAATCCAGTAAACAGCTTCTCCCTACACCCAAATACAGAACTTCGGTAAACTGTTTCTCTCTAATTCTAGGTTACAGAACTCCCATAAGCTGCGTCGGCTGCACTCAGGCTACAGGAATCCCATATACAGCGTTTGCCTACTCTCAGACTACAGAACTCTTGGGCACAGCTTCTCTCTCCATTCAACATACACAACTCTTGGAAACTGCATCTCTCTAGAGCAATGTTACAGAACTCCCGAAAGCTGCATCTGCTACACTCAGCATCCAGAATACCCTCATACAGCGAATACCTAATTCCAGGATACAGAACTCCTCTAAACAGCTCCTCACCACACAAAGGATAGAGAACTCTTGGAAACTGCTTCTCTCTACATCCACGTAGCAGAGCTCCTGTTAGCTGCATCTCCTACACTCAGGATACAGAAATCCCATACATTGCGTATGCCTATTGCCAGGCTACAGAACTCTTGGAAACAGCTTCTCCCTACAGCGTGATGCAAAACCTCAGTAAACTGTGTCTCTCTAATACTAGGTTACAGAACTCCCATAAGCTGCGTCTATTGCACTCAGCCTACAGGAATCCCACATAGAGCGAATGCCTACACTCAGACTAGAGAACTCTTGGAAACAGCTTCTCTCTACATTCAACATACACAACTCTTGGAAACTGCATCTCTCTAGACCAACGTTACAGAACTCCCATAAATTGCGTCTCCTACACACAGCATACGGAAAACCAGCATTTAGCGAATCACTATTTCAGGCTACCAAAATCTTAGAAACAGCTTCTCTCTACATTCAACATACGGAACTCCTGGATACTGTATGTCTCTACACTTAGGTTGTGCAACTCCCTTAAGCTGCGTCTCCTACACAGGGCATACGGAAAACACGGAAATAGTGCATGCCTAATTCCAGGCCACAGAACTCTTGGAAACAGCTTCTCTCTACATTCAACATACAAAACTCTTGGAAACTGCATCTCTCTAGAGCAATGTTACAGAACTCCCATAAGCTGCGTCTCCTACACACAGCAGACAGAAAACCCGCATATAGCGAATGCCTAATTCCAGGCTACAGAAATCCAGTAAACAGCTTCTCCCTACACCCTGATACAGAACTTCGGTAAACTGTGTCTCTCTAATTCTAGGTTACAGAACTCCCATAAGCTGCGTCGGCTGCACTCAGGCTACAGGAATCCCATATACAACGTATGCCTACTCTCAGACTACAGAACTCTTGGAAACAGCTTCTCTCTCCATTCAACATACACAACTCTTGGAAACTGCATCTCTCTAGAGCAATGTTACAGAACTCCCATAAGCTGCGTCTCCTACACACAGCAGACAGAAAACCCGCATATAGCGAATGCCTAATTCCAGGCTACAGAAATCCAGTAAACAGCTTCTCCCTACACCCTGATACAGAACTTCGGTAAACTGTGTCTCTCTAATTCTAGGTTACAGAACTCCCATAAGCTGCGTCGGCTGCACTCTGGCTACAGGAATCCCATATAGAGCGTATGCCTACTCTCAGACTACAGAACTCTTGGGCACAGCTTCTCTCTACATTCAACATACAGAACTACTGGAAACTGCATCTCTCTAGACCAATGTTACAGAACTCCCATAAGCTGTGTCTCCTACACACAGCAGACAGAAAACCTGCATATACAAATGCCTAATTCAAGGCTACAGAAATCCAGTAAACAGCTTCTCCCTACACCCTGATACAGAACTTCGGTAAACTGTGTCTCTCTAATTCTAGGTTACAGAACTCCCATAAGCTGCATCTGCTGTACCCAGGCTACAGCAATTCCATATACCGCGCATGCCTAAGCTCAGACTATAGAACTCTTGGACACAGCTTCTCTCTCCATTCAACATACAGAACTACTGGAAACTGCATCTCTCTAGACCAATGTTACAGAACTCCCATAAGCTGTGTCACCTACACACAGCAGACAGAAAACCCGCCTATAGTTAATGTCTTATTCCAGCCTCAGAAATCCAGTAAACAGCTCCTCTCTACAAGGATAGAGAACTCCGGTAAACTGCTTCTCCCTACATCCAGGTAGCAGAGCTCCCATAACCAGCGTCTCATACACTCAGAATACAGAAATCCCAGTTACTGTGTATGCCTCTTGCCAGGCTACAGAACTCTTGGAAACAGCTTATCTCTACATGCACATACAGAACTCTGGTAAACTGTGTCTCACTACATGCACGATACAGAACTCCGATAAGCTGCGTCTGATACACTCAGCATACAGAAAACCCACGTATAGCGAATACCTGCTCATAGGCTCCAGAATTCTTGGAAACAGCTTCTCTCCACATTCAACATACAAAACTTGGAAACTGCTTCAGAACTGTGGTAAGCTGCGTCTTCTACACACAGCATACAGTAAACCCACATATAGCGAATAACTATTCGAGGCTACCGAAATCTTAGAAACAGCTTCTCTCTACATTGCATACGGAACTCCTGGATACCATATGTCGCTACACTTAGGTTATGTAACTCCCGTAAGCTGTGTCTCCTACACACAGCAGACAGAAAACCCGCATATAGCGAATGCCTAATTCCAGGCTACAGAAATCCAGTAAACAGCTTCTCCCTACATCCTGATACAGAACTTCGGTAAACTGTGTCTCTCTAATTCTAGGTTACAGAACTCCCATAAGCTGCGTCGGCTGCACTCAGGCTACAGGAATCCCATATACAGCGTATGCCTACTCTCAGACTACAGAACTCTTGGGCACAGCTTCTCTCTCCATTCAACATACAGAACTACTGGAAACTGCATCTCTCTACACTTAGGTTACAGAACTCCCGAAAGCTGCATCTGCTACACTCAGCATCCAGAATACCCTCATACAGCGAATACCTAATTCCAGGATACAGAACTCCTCTAAACAGCTCCTCACCACACAAAGGATAGAGAACTCTTGGAAACTGCTTCTCTCTACATCCACGTAGCAGAGCTCCTGTAAGCTGCATCTCCTACACTCAGGATACAGAAATCCCATACATTGCGTATGCCTATTGCCAGGCTACAGAACTCTTGGAAACAGCTTCTCCCTACACCTTGATGCAAAACCTCAGTAAACTGTGTCTCTCTAATACTAGGTTACAGAACTCCCATAAGCTGCGTCTATTGCACTCAGCCTACAGGAATCCCACATAGAGCGAATGCCTACACTCAGACTAGAGAACTCTTGGAAACAGCTTCTCTCTACATTCAACATACACAACTCTTGGAAACTGCATCTCTCTAGACCAACGTTACAGAACTCCCATAAATTGCGTCTCCTACACACAGCATACGGAAAACCAGCATTTAGCGAATCACTATGCCCAGGCTACCAAAATCTTAGAAACAGCTTCTCTCTACATTCAACATACGGAACTCCTGGATACTGTATGTCTCTACACTTAGGTTGTGCAACTCCCTTAAGCTGCGTCTCCTACACAGAGCATACGGAAAACACGGAAATAGCGCATGCCTAATTCCAGGCCACAGAACTCTTGGAAACAGCTTCTCTCTACATTCAACATACACAACTCTTGGAAACTGCATCTCTCTAGAGCAATGTTACAGAACTCCCATAAGCTGCGTCTCCTACACACAGCAGACAGAAAACCCGCATATAGCGAATGCCTAATTCCAGGCTACAGAAATCCAGTAAACAGCTTCTCCCTACACCCAAATACAGAACTTCGGTAAACTGTTTCTCTCTAATTCTAGGTTACAGAACTCCCATAAGCTGCGTCGGCTGCACTCAGGCTACAGGAATCCCATATACAGCGTTTGCCTACTCTCAGACTACAGAACTCTTGGGCACAGCTTCTCTCTCCATTCAACATACAGAACTACTGGAAACTGCATCTCTCTACACTTAGGTTACAGAACTCCCGAAAGCTGCATCTGCTACACTCAGCATCCAGAATACCCTCATACAGCGAATACCTAATTCCAGGATACAGAACTCCTCTAAACAGCTCCTCACCACACAAAGGATAGAGAACTCTTGGAAACTGCTTCTCTCTACATCCACGTAGCAGAGCTCCTGTTAGCTGCATCTCCTACACTCAGGATACAGAAATCCCATACATTGCGTATGCCTATTGCCAGGCTACAGAACTCTTGGAAACAGCTTCTCCCTACACCGTGATGCAAAACCTCAGTAAACTGTGTCTCTCTAATACTAGGTTACAGAACTCCCATAAGCTGCGTCTATTGCACTCAGCCTACAGGAATCCCACATAGAGCGAATGCCTACACTCAGACTAGAGAACTCTTGGAAACAGCTTCTCTCTACATTCAACATACACAACTCTTGGAAACTGCATCTCTCTAGACCAACGTTACAGAACTCCCATAAATTGCGTCTCCTACACACAGCATACGGAAAACCAGCATTTAGCGAATCACTATGCCCAGGCTACCAAAATCTTAGAAACAGCTTCTCTCTACATTCAACATACGGAACTCCTGGATACTGTATGTCTCTACACTTAGGTTGTGCAACTCCCTTAAGCTGCGTCTCCTACACAGGGCATACGGAAAACAAAGAAATAGCGCATGCCTAATTCCAGGCTACAGAACTCTTGGAAACAGCTTCTCTCTACATTCAACATACACAACTCTTGGAAACTGCATCTCTCTAGAGCAATGTTACAGAACTCCCATAAGCTGCGTCTCCTACACACAGCAGACAGAAAGCCCGCATATAGCGAATGCCTAATTCCAGGCTACAGAAATCCAGTAAACAGCTTCTCCCTACACCCTGATACAGAACTTCGGTAAACTGTGTCTCTCTAATTCTAGGTTACAGAACTCCCATAAGCTGCGTCGGCTGCACTCAGGCTACAGGAATCCCATATAGAGCGTATGCCTACTCTCAGACTACAGAACTCTTGGGCACAGCTTCTCTCTCCATTCAACATACACAACTCTTGGAAACTGCATCTCTCTAGAGCAATGTTACAGAACTCCCATAAGCTGCATCTCCTACACACAGCAGACAGAAAACCCGCATATAGCGAATGCCTAATTCCAGGCTACAGAAATCCAGTAAACAGCTTCTCCCTACACCCTGATACAGAACTTCGGTAAACTGTGTCTCTCTAATTCTAGGTTACAGAACTCCCATATGCTGCGTCTGCTGCACTCTGGCTACAGGAATTCCATATACAGCGTATGCCTAGGCTCAGACTACAGAACTCTTGGACACAGCTTCTCTCTACATTCAACATACAGAACTACTGGAAACTGCATCTCTCTAGACCAATGTTACAGAACTCCCATAAGCTGTGTCTCCTACACACAGCAGACAGAAAACCTGCATATACAAATGCCTAATTCAAGGCTACAGAAATCCAGTAAACAGCTTCTCCCTACACCCTGATACAGAACTTCGGTAAACTGTGTCTCTCTAATTCTAGGTTACAGAACTCCCATAAGCTGCGTCGGCTGCACTCAGGCTACAGGAATCCCATATAGAGCGTATGCCTACTCTCAGACTACAGAACTCTTGGGCACAGCTTCTCTCTACATTCAACATACACAACTCTTGGAAACTGCATCTCTCTAGAGCAATGTTACAGAACTCCCATAAGCTGCGTCTCCTACACACAGCAGACAGAAAACCCGCATATAGCGAATGCCTAATTCCAGGCTACAGAAATCCAGTAAACAGCTTCTCCCTACACCCTGATACAGAACTTCGGTAAACTGTGTCTCTCTAATTCTAGGTTACAGAACTCCCATAAGCTGCGTCGGCTGCACTCAGGCTACAGGAATCCCATATACAACGTATGCCTACTCTCAGACTACAGAACTCTTGGAAACAGCTTCTCTCTCCATTCAACATACACAACTCTTGGAAACTGCATCTCTCTAGAGCAATGTTACAGAACTCCCATAAGCTGCATCTCCTACACACAGCAGACAGAAAACCCGCATATAGCGAATGCCTAATTCCAGGCTACAGAAATCCAGTAAACAGCTTCTCCCTACACCCTGATACAGAACTTCGGTAAACTGTGTCTCTCTAATTCTAGGTTACAGAACTCCCATATGCTGCGTCTGCTGCACTCTGGCTACAGGAATTCCATATACAGCGTATGCCTAGGCTCAGACTACAGAACTCTTGGACACAGCTTCTCTCTACATTCAACATACAGAACTACTGGAAACTGCATCTCTCTAGACCAATGTTACAGAACTCCCATAAGCTGTGTCTCCTACACACAGCAGACAGAAAACCTGCATATACAAATGCCTAATTCAAGGCTACAGAAATCCAGTAAACAGCTTCTCCCTACACCCTGATACAGAACTTCGGTAAACTGTGTCTCTCTAATTCTAGGTTACAGAACTCCCATAAGCTGCGTCGGCTGCACTCAGGCTACAGGAATCCCATATAGAGCGTATGCCTACTCTCAGACTACAGAACTCTTGGGCACAGCTTCTCTCTACATTCAACATACACAACTCTTGGAAACTGCATCTCTCTAGAGCAATGTTACAGAACTCCCATAAGCTGCGTCTCCTACACACAGCAGACAGAAAACCCGCATATAGCGAATGCCTAATTCCAGGCTACAGAAATCCAGTAAACAGCTTCTCCCTACACCCTGATACAGAACTTCGGTAAACTGTGTCTCTCTAATTCTAGGTTACAGAACTCCCATAAGCTGCGTCGGCTGCACTCAGGCTACAGGAATCCCATATACAACGTATGCCTACTCTCAGACTACAGAACTCTTGGAAACAGCTTCTCTCTCCATTCAACATACACAACTCTTGGAAACTGCATCTCTCTAGAGCAATGTTACAGAACTCCCATAAGCTGCGTCTCCTACACACAGCAGACAGAAAACCCGCATATAGCGAATGCCTAATTCCAGGCTACAGAAATCCAGTAAACAGCTTCTCCCTACACCCTGATACAGAACTTCGGTAAACTGTGTCTCTCTAATTCTAGGTTACAGAACTCCCATAAGCTGCGTCGGCTGCACTCTGGCTACAGGAATTCCATATACAGCGTATGCCTAGGCTCAGACTACAGAACTCTTGCCACAGCTTCTCTCTCCATTCAACATACAGAACTACTGGAAACTGCATCTCTCTAGACCAATGTTACAGAACTCCCATAAGCTGTGTCACCTACACACAGCAGACAGAAAACCCGCCTATAGTTAATGTCTTATTCCAGCCTCAGAAATCCAGTAAACAGCTCCTCTCTACAAGGATAGAGAACTCCGGTAAACTGCTTCTCCCTACATCCAGGTAGCAGAGCTCCCATAACCAGCGTCTCATACACTCAGAATACAGAAATCCCAGTTACTGTGTATGCCTCTTGCCAGGCTACAGAACTCTTGGAAACAGCTTATCTCTACATGCACATACAGAACTCTGGTAAACTGTGTCTCACTACATGCACGATACAGAACTCCGATAAGCTGCGTCTGATACACTCAGCATACAGAAAACCCACGTATAGCGAATACCTGCTCATAGGCTCCAGAATTCTTGGAAACAGCTTCTCTCCACATTCAACATACAAAACTTGGAAACTGCTTCAGAACTGTGGTAAGCTGCGTCTTCTACACACAGCATACAGTAAACCCACATATAGCGAATAACTATTCGAGGCTACCGAAATCTTAGAAACAGCTTCTCTCTACATTGCATACGGAACTCCTGGATACCATATGTCGCTACACTTAGGTTATGTAACTCCCGTAAGCTGTGTCTCCTACACACAGCAGACAGAAAACCCGCATATAGCGAATGCCTAATTCCAGGCTACAGAAATCCAGTAAACAGCTTCTCCCTACATCCTGATACAGAACTTCGGTAAACTGTGTCTCTCTAATTCTAGGTTACAGAACTCCCATAAGCTGCGTCGGCTGCACTCAGGCTACAGGAATCCCATATACAGCGTATGCCTACTCTCAGACTACAGAACTCTTGGGCACAGCTTCTCTCTCCATTCAACATACAGAACTACTGGAAACTGCATCTCTCTACACTTAGGTTACAGAACTCCCGAAAGCTGCATCTGCTACACTCAGCATCCAGAATACCCTCATACAGCGAATACCTAATTCCAGGATACAGAACTCCTCTAAACAGCTCCTCACCACACAAAGGATAGAGAACTCTTGGAAACTGCTTCTCTCTACATCCACGTAGCAGAGCTCCTGTTAGCTGCATCTCCTACACTCAGGATACAGAAATCCCATACATTGCGTATGCCTATTGCCAGGCTACAGAACTCTTGGAAACAGCTTCTCCCTACAGCGTGATGCAAAACCTCAGTAAACTGTGTCTCTCTAATACTAGGTTACAGAACTCCCATAAGCTGCGTCTATTGCACTCAGCCTACAGGAATCCCACATAGAGCGAATGCCTACACTCAGACTAGAGAACTCTTGGAAACAGCTTCTCTCTACATTCAACATACACAACTCTTGGAAACTGCATCTCTCTAGACCAACGTTACAGAACTCCCATAAATTGCGTCTCCTACACACAGCATACGGAAAACCAGCATTTAGCGAATCACTATGCCCAGGCTACCAAAATCTTAGAAACAGCTTCTCTCTACATTCAACATACGGAACTCCTGGATACTGTATGTCTCTACACTTAGGTTGTGCAACTCCCTTAAGCTGCGTCTCCTACACAGGGCATACGGAAAACAAAGAAATAGCGCATGCCTAATTCCAGGCTACAGAACTCTTGGAAACAGCTTCTCTCTACATTCAACATACACAACTCTTGGAAACTGCATCTCTCTAGAGCAATGTTACAGAACTCCCATAAGCTGCGTCTCCTACACACAGCAGACAGAAAGCCCGCATATAGCGAATGCCTAATTCCAGGCTACAGAAATCCAGTAAACAGCTTCTCCCTACACCCTGATACAGAACTTCGGTAAACTGTGTCTCTCTAATTCTAGGTTACAGAACTCCCATAAGCTGCGTCGGCTGCACTCAGGCTACAGGAATCCCATATAGAGCGTATGCCTACTCTCAGACTACAGAACTCTTGGGCACAGCTTCTCTCTCCATTCAACATACACAACTCTTGGAAACTGCATCTCTCTAGAGCAATGTTACAGAACTCCCATAAGCTGCATCTCCTACACACAGCAGACAGAAAACCCGCATATAGCGAATGCCTAATTCCAGGCTACAGAAATCCAGTAAACAGCTTCTCCCTACACCCTGATACAGAACTTCGGTAAACTGTGTCTCTCTAATTCTAGGTTACAGAACTCCCATATGCTGCGTCTGCTGCACTCTGGCTACAGGAATTCCATATACAGCGTATGCCTAGGCTCAGACTACAGAACTCTTGGACACAGCTTCTCTCTACATTCAACATACAGAACTACTGGAAACTGCATCTCTCTAGACCAATGTTACAGAACTCCCATAAGCTGTGTCTCCTACACACAGCAGAGAGAAAACCTGCATATACAAATGCCTAATTCAAGGCTACAGAAATCCAGTAAACAGCTTCTCCCTACACCCTGATACAGAACTTCGGTAAACTGTGTCTCTCTAATTCTAGGTTACAGAACTCCCATAAGCTGCGTCGGCTGCACTCAGGCTACAGGAATCCCATATAGAGCGTATGCCTACTCTCAGACTACAGAACTCTTGGAAACAGCTTCTCTCTACATTCAACATACACAACTCTTGGAAACTGCATCTCTCTAGAGCAATGTTACAGAACTCCCATAAGCTGCGTCTCCTACACACAGCAGACAGAAAACCCGCATATAGCGAATGCCTAATTCCAGGCTACAGAAATCCAGTAAACAGCTTCTCCCTACACCCTGATACAGAACTTCGGTAAACTGTGTCTCTCTAATTCTAGGTTACAGAACTCCCATAAGCTGCGTCGGCTGCACTCAGGCTACAGGAATCCCATATAGAGCGTATGCCTTCTCTCAGACTACAGAACTCTTGGGCACAGCTTCTCTCTCCATTCAACATACAGAACTACTGGAAACTGCATCTCTCTACACTTAGGTTACAGAACTCCCGAAAGCTGCATCTGCTACACTCAGCATCCAGAATACCCTCATACAGCGAATACCTAATTCCAGGATACAGAACTCCTCTAAACAGCTCCTCACCACACAAAGGATAGAGAACTCTTGGAAACTGCTTCTCTCTACATCCACGTAGCAGAGCTCCTGTAAGCTGCATCTCCTACACTCAGGATACAGAAATCCCATACATTGCGTATGCCTATTGCCAGGCTACAGAACTCTTGGAAACAGCTTCTCCCTACAGCGTGATGCAAAACCTCAGTAAACTGTGTCTCTCTAATACTAGGTTACAGAACTCCCATAAGCTGCGTCTATTGCACTCAGCCTACAGGAATCCCACATAGAGCGAATGCCTACACTCAGACTAGAGAACTCTTGGAAACAGCTTCTCTCTACATTCAACATACACAACTCTTGGAAACTGCATCTCTCTAGACCAACGTTACAGAACTCCCATAAATTGCGTCTCCTACACACAGCATACGGAAAACCAGCATTTAGCGAATCACTATGCCCAGGCTACCAAAATCTTAGAAACAGCTTCTCTCTACATTCAACATACGGAACTCCTGGATACTGTATGTCTCTACACTTAGGTTGTGCAACTCCCTTAAGCTGCGTCTCCTACACAGGGCATACGGAAAACACGGAAATAGTGCATGCCTAATTCCAGGCCACAGAACTCTTGGAAACAGCTTCTGTCTACATTCAACATACAAAACTCTTGGAAACTGCATCTCTCTAGAGCAATGTTACAGAACTCCCATAAGCTGCGTCTCCTACACACAGCAGACAGAAAACCCGCATATAGCGAATGCCTAATTCCAGGCTACAGAAATCCAGTAAACAGCTTCTCCCTGCACCCTGATACAGAACTTCGGTAAACTGTGTCTCTCTAATTCTAGGTTACAGAACTCCCATAAGCTGCGTCGGCTGCATTCAGGCTACAGGAATCCCATATACAACGTATGCCTACTCTCAGACTACAGAACTCTTGGAAACAGCTTCTCTCTCCATTCAACATACACAACTCTTGGAAACTGCATCTCTCTAGAGCAATGTTACAGAACTCCCATAAGCTGCGTCTCCTACACACAGCAGACAGAAAACCCGCATATAGCGAATGCCTAATTCCAGGCTACAGAAATCCAGTAAACAGCTTCTCCCTACACCCTGATACAGAACTTCGGTAAACTGTGTCTCTCTAATTCTAGGTTACAGAACTCCCATAAGCTGCGTCGGCTGCACTCTGGCTACAGGAATTCCATATACAGCGTATGCCTAGGCTCAGACTACAGAACTCGTGCCACAGCTTCTCTCTCCATTCAACATACAGAACTACTGGAAACTGCATCTCTCTAGACCAATGTTACAGAACTCCCATAAGCTGTGTCACCTACACACAGCAGACAGAAAACCCGCCTATAGTTAATGTCTTATTCCAGCCTCAGAAATCCAGTAAACAGCTCCTCTCTACAAGGATAGAGAACTCCGGTAAACTGCTTCTCCCTACATCCAGGTAGCAGAGCTCCCATAACCAGCGTCTCATACACTCAGAATACAGAAATCCCAGTTACTGTGTATGCCTCTTGCCAGGCTACAGAACTCTTGGAAACAGCTTATCTCTACATGCACATACAGAACTCTGGTAAACTGTGTCTCACTACATGCACGATACAGAACTCCGATAAGCTGCGTCTGATACACTCAGCATACAGAAAACCCACGTATAGCGAATACCTGCTCATAGGCTCCAGAATTCTTGGAAACAGCTTCTCTCCACATTCAACATACAAAACTTGGAAACTGCTTCAGAACTGTGGTAAGCTGCGTCTTCTACACACAGCATACAGTAAACCCACATATAGCGAATAACTATTCGAGGCTACCGAAATCTTAGAAACAGCTTCTCTCTACATTGCATACGGAACTCCTGGATACCATATGTCGCTACACTTAGGTTATGTAACTCCCGTAAGCTGTGTCTCCTACACACAGCAGACAGAAAACCCGCATATAGCGAATGCCTAATTCCAGGCTACAGAAATCCAGTAAACAGCTTCTCCCTACATCCTGATACAGAACTTCGGTAAACTGTGTCTCTCTAATTCTAGGTTACAGAACTCCCATAAGCTGCGTCGGCTGCACTCAGGCTACAGGAATCCCATATACAGCGTATGCCTACTCTCAGACTACAGAACTCTTGGGCACAGCTTCTCTCTCCATTCAACATACAGAACTACTGGAAACTGCATCTCTCTACACTTAGGTTACAGAACTCCCGAAAGCTGCATCTGCTACACTCAGCATCCAGAATACCCTCATACAGCGAATACCTAATTCCAGGATACAGAACTCCTCTAAACAGCCCCTCACCACACAAAGGATAGAGAACTCTTGGAAACTGCTTCTCTCTACATCCACGTAGCAGAGCTCCTGTAAGCTGCATCTCCTACACTCAGGATACAGAAATCCCATACATTGCGTATGCCTATTGCCAGGCTACAGAACTCTTGGAAACAACTTCTCCCTACACCGTGATGCAAAACCTCAGTAAACTGTGTCTCTCTAATACTAGGTTACAGAACTCCCATAAGCTGCGTCTATTGCACTCAGCCTACAGGAATCCCACATAGAGCGAATGCCTACACTCAGACTAGAGAACTCTTGGAAACAGCTTCTCTCTACATTCAACATACACAACTCTTGGAAACTGCATCTCTCTAGACCAACGTTACAGAACTCCCATAAATTGCGTCTCCTACACACAGCATACAGAAAACCAGCATTTAGCGAATCACTATGCCCAGGCTACCAAAATCTTAGAAACAGCTTCTCTCTACATTCAACATACGGAACTCCTGGATACTGTATGTCTCTACACTTAGGTTGTGCAACTCCCTTAAGCTGCGTCTCCTACACAGGGCATACGGAAAACAAAGAAATAGCGCATGCCTAATTCCAGGCTACAGAACTCTTGGAAACAGCTTCTCTCTACATTCAACATACACAACTCTTGGAAACTGCATCTCTCTAGAGCAATGTTACAGAACTCCCATAAGCTGCGTCTCCTACACACAGCAGACAGAAAGCCCGCATATAGCGAATGCCTAATTCCAGGCTACAGAAATCCAGTAAACAGCTTCTCCCTACACCCTGATACAGAACTTCGGTAAACTGTGTCTCTCTAATTCTAGGTTACAGAACTCCCATAAGCTGCGTCGGCTGCACTCAGGCTACAGGAATCCCATATAGAGCGTATGCCTACTCTCAGACTACAGAACTCTTGGGCACAGCTTCTCTCTCCATTCAACATACAGAACTACTGGAAACTGCATCTCTCTAGAGCAATGTTACAGAACTCCCATAAGCTGCATCTCCTACACACAGCAGACAGAAAACCCGCATATAGCGAATGCCTAATTCCAGGCTACAGAAATCCAGTAAACAGCTTCTCCCTACACCCTGATACAGAACTTCGGTAAACTGTGTCTCTCTAATTCTAGGTTACAGAACTCCCATATGCTGCGTCTGCTGCACTCTGGCTACAGGAATTCCATATACAGCGTATGCCTAGGCTCAGACTACAGAACTCTTGGACACAGCTTCTCTCTACATTCAACATACAGAACTACTGGAAACTGCATCTCTCTAGACCAATGTTACAGAACTCCCATAAGCTGTGTCTCCTACACACAGCAGACAGAAAACCTGCATATACAAATGCCTAATTCCAGGCTACAGAAATCCAGTAAACAGCTTCTCCCTACACCCTGATACAGAACTTCGGTAAACTGTGTCTCTCTAATTCTAGGTTACAGAACTCCCATAAGCTGCGTCGGCTGCACTCAGGCTACAGGAATCCCATATAGAGCGTATGCCTACTCTCAGACTACAGAACTCTTGGAAACAGCTTCTCTCTCCATTCAACATACAGAACTACTGGAAACTGCATCTCTCTAGAGCAATGTTACAGAACTCCCGAAAGCTGCATCTGCTACACTCAGCATCCAGAATACCCTCATACAGCGAATACCTAATTCCAGGATACAGAACTCCTCTAAACAGCTCCTCACCACACAAAGGATAGAGAACTCTTGGAAACTGCTTCTCTCTACATCCACGTAGCAGAGCTCCTGTAAGCTGCATCTCCTACACTCAGGATACAGAAATCCCATACATTGCGTATGCCTATTGCCAGGCTACAGAACTCTTGGAAACAGCTTCTCCCTACAGCGTGATGCAAAACCTCAGTAAACTGTGTCTCTCTAATACTAGGTTACAGAACTCCCATAAGCTGCGTCTATTGCACTCAGCCTACAGGAATCCCACATAGAGCGAATGCCTACACTCAGACTAGAGAACTCTTGGAAACAGCTTCTCTCTACATTCAACATACACAACTCTTGGAAACTGCATCTCTCTAGACCAACGTTACAGAACTCCCATAAATTGCGTCTCCTACACACAGCATACAGAAAACCAGCATTTAGCGAATCACTATGCCCAGGCTACCAAAATCTTAGAAACAGCTTCTCTCTACATTCAACATACGGAACTCCTGGATACTGTATGTCTCTACACTTAGGTTGTGCAACTCCCTTAAGCTGCGTCTCCTACACAGGGCATACGGAAAACACGGAAATAGCGCATGCCTAATTCCAGGCCACAGAACTCTTGGAAACAGCTTCTCTCTACATTCAACATACACAACTCTTGGAAACTGCATCTCTCTAGAGCAATGTTACAGAACTCCCATAAGCTGCGTCTCCTACACACAGCAGACAGAAAACCCGCATATAGCGAATGCCTAATTCCAGGCTACAGAAATCCAGTAAACAGCTTCTCCCTACACCCTGATACAGAACTTCGGTAAACTGTGTCTCTCTAATTCTAGGTTACAGAACTCCCATAAGCTGCGTTGGCTGCACTCAGGCTACAGGAATCCCATATAGAGCGTATGCCTACTCTCAGACTACAGAACTCTTGGGCACAGCTTCTCTCTCCATTCAACATACACAACTCTTGGAAACTGCATCTCTCTAGAGCAATGTTACAGAACTCCCATAAGCTGCGTCTCCTACACACAGCAGACAGAAAACCCGCATATAGCGAATGCCTAATTCCAGGCTACAGAAATCCAGTAAACAGCTTCTCCCTACACCCTGATACAGAACTTCGGTAAACTGTGTCTCTCTAATTCTAGGTTACAGAACTCCCATATGCTGCGTCTGCTGCACTCTGGCTACAGGAATTCCATATACAGCGTATGCCTAGGCTCAGACTACAGAACTCTTGGACACAGCTTCTCTCTCCATTCAACATACAGAACTACTGGAAACTGCATCTCTCTAGACCAATGTTACAGAACTCCCATAAGCTGTGTCACCTACACACAGCAGACAGAAAACCCGCCTATAGTTAATGTCTTATTCCAGCCTCAGAAATCCAGTAAACAGCTCCTCTCTACAAGGATAGAGAACTCCGGTAAACTGCTTCTCCCTACATCCAGGTAGCAGAGCTCCCATAACCAGCGTCTCATACACTCAGAATACAGAAATCCCAGTTACTGTGTATGCCTCTTGCCAGGCTACAGAACTCTTGGAAACAGCTTATCTCTACATGCACATACAGAACTCTGGTAAACTGTGTCTCACTACATGCACGATACAGAACTCCGATAAGCTGCGTCTGATACACTCAGCATACAGAAAACCCACGTATAGCGAATACCTGCTCATAGGCTCCAGAATTCTTGGAAACAGCTTCTCTCCACATTCAACATACAAAACTTGGTAACTGCTTCAGAACTGTGGTAAGCTGCGTCTTCTACACACAGCATACAGTAAACCCACATATAGCGAATAACTATTCGAGGCTACCGAAATCTTAGAAACAGCTTCTCTCTACATTGCATACGGAACTCCTGGATACCATATGTCGCTACACTTAGGTTATGTAACTCCCGTAAGCTGTGTCTCCTACACACAGCAGACAGAAAACCCGCATATAGCGAATGCCTAATTCCAGGCTACAGAAATCCAGTAAACAGCTTCTCCCTACATCCTGATACAGAACTTCGGTAAACTGTGTCTCTCTAATTCTAGGTTACAGAACTCCCATAAGCTGCGTCGGCTGCACTCAGGCTACAGGAATCCCATATACAGCGTATGCCTACTCTCAGACTACAGAACTCTTGGGCACAGCTTCTCTCTCCGTTCAACATACAGAACTACTGGAAACTGCATCTCTCTACACTTAGGTTACAGAACTCCCGAAAGCTGCATCTGCTACACTCAGCATCCAGAATACCCTCATACAGCGAATACCTAATTCCAGGATACAGAACTCCTCTAAACAGCCCCTCACCACACAAAGGATAGAGAACTCTTGGAAACTGCTTCTCTCTACATCCACGTAGCAGAGCTCCTGTAAGCTGCATCTCCTACACTCAGGATACAGAAATCCCATACATTGCGTATGCCTATTGCCAGGCTACAGAACTCTTGGAAACAACTTCTCCCTACACCGTGATGCAAAACCTCAGTAAACTGTGTCTCTCTAATACTAGGTTACAGAACTCCCATAAGCTGCGTCTATTGCACTCAGCCTACAGGAATCCCACATAGAGCGAATGCCTACACTCAGACTAGAGAACTCTTGGAAACAGCTTCTCTCTACATTCAACATACACAACTCTTGGAAACTGCATCTCTCTAGACCAACGTTACAGAACTCCCATAAATTGCGTCTCCTACACACAGCATACGGAAAACCAGCATTTAGCGAATCACTATGCCCAGGCTACCAAAATCTTAGAAACAGCTTCTCTCTACATTCAACATACGGAACTCCTGGATACTGTATGTCTCTACACTTAGGTTGTGCAACTCCCTTAAGCTGCGTCTCCTACACAGGGCATACGGAAAACAAAGAAATAGCGCATGCCTAATTCCAGGCTACAGAACTCTTGGAAACAGCTTCTCTCTACATTCAACATACACAACTCTTGGAAACTGCATCTCTCTAGAGCAATGTTACAGAACTCCCATAAGCTGCGTCTCCTACACACAGCAGACAGAAAGCCCGCATATAGCGAATGCCTAATTCCAGGCTACAGAAATCCAGTAAACAGCTTCTCCCTACACCCTGATACAGAACTTCGGTAAACTGTGTCTCTCTAATTCTAGGTTACAGAACTCCCATAAGCTGCGTCGGCTGCACTCAGGCTACAGGAATCCCATATAGAGCGTATGCCTACTCTCAGACTACAGAACTCTTGGGCACAGCTTCTCTCTCCATTCAACATACACAACTCTTGGAAACTGCATCTCTCTAGAGCAATGTTACAGAACTCCCATAAGCTGCATCTCCTACACACAGCAGACAGAAAACCCGCATATAGCGAATGCCTAATTCCAGGCTACAGAAATCCAGTAAACAGCTTCTCCCTACACCCTGATACAGAACTTCGGTAAACTGTGTCTCTCTAATTCTAGGTTACAGAACTCCCATATGCTGCGTCTGCTGCACTCTGGCTACAGGAATTCCATATACAGCGTATGCCTAGGCTCAGACTACAGAACTCTTGGACACAGCTTCTCTCTACATTCAACATACAGAACTACTGGAAACTGCATCTCTCTAGAGCAATGTTACAGAACTCCCATAAGCTGTGTCTCCTACACACAGCAGACAGAAAACCTGCATATACAAATGCCTAATTCAAGGCTACAGAAATCCAGTAAACAGCTTCTCCCTACACCCTGATACAGAACTTCGGTAAACTGTGTCTCTCTAATTCTAGGTTACAGAACTCCCATAAGCTGCGTCGGCTGCACTCAGGCTACAGGAATCCCATATAGAGCGTATGCCTACTCTCAGACTACAGAACTCTTGGAAACAGCTTCTCTCTCCATTCAACATACAGAACTACTGGAAACTGCATCTCTCTAGAGCAATGTTACAGAACTCCCGAAAGCTGCATCTGCTACACTCAGCATCCAGAATACCCTCATACAGCGAATACCTAATTCCAGGATACAGAACTCCTCTAAACAGCTCCTCACCACACAAAGGATAGAGAACTCTTGGAAACTGCTTCTCTCTACATCCACGTAGCAGAGCTCCTGTAAGCTGCATCTCCTACACTCAGGATACAGAAATCCCATACATTGCGTATGCCTATTGCCAGGCTACAGAACTCTTGGAAACAGCTTCTCCCTACAGCGTGATGCAAAACCTCAGTAAACTGTGTCTCTCTAATACTAGGTTACAGAACTCCCATAAGCTGCGTCTATTGCACTCAGCCTACAGGAATCCCACATAGAGCGAATGCCTACACTCAGACTAGAGAACTCTTGGAAACAGCTTCTCTCTACATTCAACATACACAACTCTTGGAAACTGCATCTCTCTAGACCAACGTTACAGAACTCCCATAAATTGCGTCTCCTACACACAGCATACAGAAAACCAGCATTTAGCGAATCACTATGCCCAGGCTACCAAAATCTTAGAAACAGCTTCTCTCTACATTCAACATACGGAACTCCTGGATACTGTATGTCTCTACACTTAGGTTGTGCAACTCCCTTAAGCTGCGTCTCCTACACAGGGCATACGGAAAACACGGAAATAGCGCATGCCTAATTCCAGGCCACAGAACTCTTGGAAACAGCTTCTCTCTACATTCAACATACACAACTCTTGGAAACTGCATCTCTCTAGAGCAATGTTACAGAACTCCCATAAGCTGCGTCTCCTACACACAGCAGACAGAAAACCCGCATATAGCGAATGCCTAATTCCAGGCTACAGAAATCCAGTAAACAGCTTCTCCCTACACCCTGATACAGAACTTTGGTAAACTGTGTCTCTCTAATTCTAGGTTACAGAACTCCCATAAGCTGCGTCGGCTGCACTCAGGCTACAGGAATCCCATATAGAGCGTATGCCTACTCTCAGACTACAGAACTCTTGGGCACAGCTTCTCTCTCCATTCAACATACACAACTCTTGGAAACTGCATCTCTCTAGAGCAATGTTACAGAACTCCCATAAGCTGCGTCTCCTACACACAGCAGACAGAAAGCCCGCATATAGCGAATGCCTAATTCCAGGCTACAGAAATCCAGTAAACAGCTTCTCCCTACACCCTGATACAGAACTTCGGTAAACTGTGTCTCTCTAATTCTAGGTTACAGAACTCCCATAAGCTGCGTCGGCTGCACTCTGGCTACAGGAATTCCATATACAGCGTATGCCTAGGCTCAGACTACAGAACTCTTGGACACAGCTTCTCTCTCCATTCAACATACAGAACTACTGGAAACTGCATCTCTCTAGACCAATGTTACAGAACTCCCATAAGCTGTGTCACCTACACACAGCAGACAGAAAACCCGCCTATAGTTAATGTCTTATTCCAGCCTCAGAAATCCAGTAAACAGCTCCTCTCTACAAGGATAGAGAACTCCGGTAAACTGCTTCTCCCTACATCCAGGTAGCAGAGCTCCCATAACCAGCGTCTCATACACTCAGAATACAGAAATCCCAGTTACTGTGTATGCCTCTTGCCAGGCTACAGAACTCTTGGAAACAGCTTATCTCTACATGCACATACAGAACTCTGGTAAACTGTGTCTCACTACATGCACGATACAGAACTCCGATAAGCTGCGTCTGATACACTCAGCATACAGAAAACCCACGTATAGCGAATACCTGCTCATAGGCTCCAGAATTCTTGGAAACAGCTTCTCTCCACATTCAACATACAAAACTTGGAAACTGCTTCAGAACTGTGGTAAGCTGCGTCTTCTACACACAGCATACAGTAAACCCACATATAGCGAATAACTATTCGAGGCTACCGAAATCTTAGAAACAGCTTCTCTCTACATTGCATACGGAACTCCTGGATACCATATGTCGCTACACTTAGGTTATGTAACTCCCGTAAGCTGTGTCTCCTACACACAGCAGACAGAAAACCCGCATATAGCGAATGCCTAATTCCAGGCTACAGAAATCCAGTAAACAGCTTCTCCCTACATCCTGATACAGAACTTCGGTAAACTGTGTCTCTCTAATTCTAGGTTACAGAACTCCCATAAGCTGCGTCGGCTGCACTCAGGCTACAGGAATCCCATATACAGCGTATGCCTACTCTCAGACTACAGAACTCTTGGGCACAGCTTCTCTCTCCATTCAACATACAGAACTACTGGAAACTGCATCTCTCTACACTTAGGTTACAGAACTCCCGAAAGCTGCATCTGCTACACTCAGCATCCAGAATACCCTCATACAGCGAATACCTAATTCCAGGATACAGAACTCCTCTAAACAGCCCCTCACCACACAAAGGATAGAGAACTCTTGGAAACTGCTTCTCTCTACATCCACGTAGCAGAGCTCCTGTAAGCTGCATCTCCTACACTCAGGATACAGAAATCCCATACATTGCGTATGCCTATTGCCAGGCTACAGAACTCTTGGAAACAACTTCTCCCTACACCGTGATGCAAAACCTCAGTAAACTGTGTCTCTCTAATACTAGGTTACAGAACTCCCATAAGCTGCGTCTATTGCACTCAGCCTACAGGAATCCCACATAGAGCGAATGCCTACACTCAGACTAGAGAACTCTTGGAAACAGCTTCTCTCTACATTCAACATACACAACTCTTGGAAACTGCATCTCTCTAGACCAACGTTACAGAACTCCCATAAATTGCGTCTCCTACACACAGCATACAGAAAACCAGCATTTAGCGAATCACTATGCCCAGGCTACCAAAATCTTAGAAACAGCTTCTCTCTACATTCAACATACGGAACTCCTGGATACTGTATGTCTCTACACTTAGGTTGTGCAACTCCCTTAAGCTGCGTCTCCTACACAGGGCATACGGAAAACAAAGAAATAGCGCATGCCTAATTCCAGGCTACAGAACTCTTGGAAACAGCTTCTCTCTACATTCAACATACACAACTCTTGGAAACTGCATCTCTCTAGAGCAATGTTACAGAACTCCCATAAGCTGCGTCTCCTACACACAGCAGACAGAAAGCCCGCATATAGCGAATGCCTAATTCCAGGCTACAGAAATCCAGTAAACAGCTTCTCCCTACACCCTGATACAGAACTTCGGTAAACTGTGTCTCTCTAATTCTAGGTTACAGAACTCCCATAAGCTGCGTCGGCTGCACTCAGGCTACAGGAATCCCATATAGAGCGTATGCCTACTCTCAGACTACAGAACTCTTGGGCACAGCTTCTCTCTCCATTCAACATACACAACTCTTGGAAACTGCATCTCTCTAGACCAATGTTACAGAACTCCCATAAGCTGTGTCACCTACACACAGCAGACAGAAAACCCGCATATAGCGAATGCCTAATTCCAGGCTACAGAAATCCAGTAAACAGCTTCTCCCTACACCCTGATACAGAACTTCGGTAAACTGTGTCTCTCTAATTCTAGGTTACAGAACTCCCATATGCTGCGTCTGCTGCACTCTGGCTACAGGAATTCCATATACAGCGTATGCCTAGGCTCAGACTACAGAACTCTTGGACACAGCTTCTCTCTACATTCAACATACAGAACTACTGGAAACTGCATCTCTCTAGACCAATGTTACAGAACTCCCATAAGCTGTGTCTCCTACACACAGCAGACAGAAAACCTGCATATACAAATGCCTAATTCAAGGCTACAGAAATCCAGTAAACAGCTTCTCCCTACACCCTGATACAGAACTTCGGTAAACTGTGTCTCTCTAATTCTAGGTTACAGAACTCCCATAAGCTGCGTCGGCTGCACTCAGGCTACAGGAATCCCATATACAGCGTATGCCTACTCTCAGACTACAGAACTCTTGGGCACAGCTTCTCTCTCCATTCAACATACAGAACTACTGGAAACTGCATCTCTCTAGAGCAATGTTAAAGAACTCCCGAAAGCTGCATCTGCTACACTCAGCATCCAGAATACCCTCATACAGCGAATACCTAATTCCAGGATACAGAACTCCTCTAAACAGCTCCTCACCACACAAAGGATAGAGAACTCTTGGAAACTGCTTCTCTCTACATCCACGTAGCAGAGCTCCTGTAAGCTGCATCTCCTACACTCAGGATACAGAAATCCCATACATTGCGTATGCCTATTGCCAGGCTACAGAACTCTTGGAAACAGCTTCTCCCTACAGCGTGATGCAAAACCTCAGTAAACTGTGTCTCTCTAATACTAGGTTACAGAACTCCCATAAGCTGCGTCTATTGCACTCAGCCTACAGGAATCCCACATAGAGCGAATGCCTACACTCAGACTAGAGAACTCTTGGAAACAGCTTCTCTCTACATTCAACATACACAACTCTTGGAAACTGCATCTCTCTAGACCAACGTTACAGAACTCCCATAAATTGCGTCTCCTACACACAGCATACGGAAAACCAGCATTTAGCGAATCACTATGCCCAGGCTACCAAAATCTTAGAAACAGCTTCTCTCTACATTCAACATACGGAACTCCTGGATACTGTCTGTCTCTACACTTAGGTTGTGCAACTCCCTTAAGCTGCGTCTCCTACACAGGGCATACGGAAAACACGGAAATAGCGCATGCCTAATTCCAGGCCACAGAACTCTTGGAAACAGCTTCTCTCTACATTCAACATACACAACTCTTGGAAACTGCATCTCTCTAGAGCAATGTTACAGAACTCCCATAAGCTGCGTCTCCTACACACAGCAGACAGAAAACCCGCATATAGCGAATGCCTAATTCCAGGCTACAGAAATCCAGTAAACAGCTTCTCCCTACACCCTGATACAGAACTTCGGTAAACTGTGTCTCTCTAATTCTAGGTTACAGAACTCCCATAAGCTGCGTCGGCTGCACTCAGGCTACAGGAATCCCATATAGAGCGTATGCCTACTCTCAGACTACAGAACTCTTGGACACAGCTTCTCTCTCCATTCAACATACACAACTCTTGGAAACTGCATCTCTCTAGAGCAATGTTACAGAACTCCCATAAGCTGCGTCTCCTACACACAGCAGACAGAAAACCCGCATATAGCGAATGCCTAATTCCAGGCTACAGAAATCCAGTAAACAGCTTCTCCCTACACCCTGATACAGAACTTCGGTAAACTGTGTCTCTCTAATTCTAGGTTACAGAACTCCCATAAGCTGCGTCGGCTGCACTCTGGCTACAGGAATTCCATATACAGCGTATGCCTAGGCTCAGACTACAGAACTCTTGGAAACAGCTTCTCTCTACATTCAACATACAGAACTACTGGAAACTGCATCTCTCTAGACCAATGTTACAGAACTCCCATAAGCTGTGTCACCTACACACAGCAGACAGAAAACCCGCCTATAGTTAATGTCTTATTCCAGCCTCAGAAATCCAGTAAACAGCTCCTCTCTACAAGGATAGAGAACTCCGGTAAACTGCTTCTCCCTACATCCAGGTAGCAGAGCTCCCATAACCAGCGTCTCATACACTCAGAATACAGAAATCCCAGTTACTGTGTATGCCTCTTGCCAGGCTACAGAACTCTTGGAAACAGCTTATCTCTACATGCACATACAGAACTCTGGTAAACTGTGTCTCACTACATGCACGATACAGAACTCCGATAAGCTGCGTCTGATACACTCAGCATACAGAAAACCCACGTATAGCGAATACCTGCTCATAGGCTCCAGAATTCTTGGAAACAGCTTCTCTCCACATTCAACATACAAAACTTGGAAACTGCTTCAGAACTGTGGTAAGCTGCGTCTTCTACACACAGCATACAGTAAACCCACATATAGCGAATAACTATTCGAGGCTACCGAAATCTTAGAAACAGCTTCTCTCTACATTGCATACGGAACTCCTGGATACCATATGTCGCTACACTTAGGTTATGTAACTCCCGTAAGCTGTGTCTCCTACACACAGCAGACAGAAAACCCGCATATAGCGAATGCCTAATTCCAGGCTACAGAAATCCAGTAAACAGCTTCTCCCTACATCCTGATGCAGAACTTCGGTAAACTGTGTCTCTCTAATTCTAGGTTACAGAACTCCCATAAGCTGCGTCGGCTGCACTCAGGCTACAGGAATCCCATATACAGCGTATGCCTACTCTCAGACTACAGAACTCTTGGGCACAGCTTCTCTCTCCATTCAACATACAGAACTACTGGAAACTGCATCTCTCTACACTTAGGTTACAGAACTCCCGAAAGCTGCATCTGCTACACTCAGCATCCAGAATACCCTCATACAGCGAATACCTAATTCCAGGATACAGAACTCCTCTAAACAGCTCCTCACCACACAAAGGATAGAGAACTCTTGGAAACTGCTTCTCTCTACATCCACGTAGCAGAGCTCCTGTAAGCTGCATCTCCTACACTCAGGATACAGAAATCCCATACATTGCGTATGCCTATTGCCAGGCTACAGAACTCTTGGAAACAGCTTCTCCCTACAGCGTGATGCAAAACCTCAGTAAACTGTGTCTCTCTAATACTAGGTTACAGAACTCCCATAAGCTGCGTCTATTGCACTCAGCCTACAGGAATCCCACATAGAGCGAATGCCTACACTCAGACTAGAGAACTCTTGGAAACAGCTTCTCTCTACATTCAACATACACAACTCTTGGAAACTGCATCTCTCTAGACCAACGTTACAGAACTCCCATAAATTGCATCTCCTACACACAGCATACGGAAAACCAGCATTTAGCGAATCACTATGCCCAGGCTACCAAAATCTTAGAAACAGCTTCTCTCTACATTCAACATACGGAACTCCTGGATACTGTATGTCTCTACACTTAGGTTGTGCAACTCCCTTAAGCTGCGTCTCCTACACACAGCAGACAGAAAACCCGCATATAGCGAATGCCTAATTCCAGGCTACAGAAATCCAGTAAACAGCTTCTCCCTACACCCTGATACAGAACTTCGGTAAACTGTGTCTCTCTAATTCTAGGTTACAGAACTCCCATAAGCTGCGTCGGCTGCACTCTGGCTACAGGATTTCCGTATACAGCGTATGCCTAGGCTCAGACTACAGAACTCTTGGACACAGCTTCTCTCTACATTCAACATACAGAACTACTGGAAACTGCATCTCTCTAGACCAATGTTACAGAACTCCCATAAGCTGTGTCTCCTACACACAGCAGACAGAAAACCTGCATATACAAATGCCTAATTCAAGGCTACAGAAATCCAGTAAACAGCTTCTCCCTACACCCTGATACAGAACTTCGGTAAACTGTGTCTCTCTAATTCTAGGTTACAGAACTCCCATAAGCTGCGTCGGCTGCACTCAGGCTACAGGAATCCCATATAGAGCGTATGCCTACTCTCAGACTACAGAACTCTTGGAAACAGCTTCTCTCTCCATTCAACATACAGAACTACTGGAAACTGCATCTCTCTAGAGCAATGTTACAGAACTCCCGAAAGCTGCATCTGCTACACTCAGCATCCAGAATACCCTCATACAGCGAATACCTAATTCCAGGATACAGAACTCCTCTAAACAGCTCCTCACCACACAAAGGATAGAGAACTCTTGGAAACTGCTTCTCTCTACATCCACGTAGCAGAGCTCCTGTAAGCCGCATCTCCTACACTCAGGATACAGAAATCCCATACATTGCGTATGCCTATTGCCAGGCTACAGAACTCTTGGAAACAGCTTCTCCCTACAGCGTGATGCAAAACCTCAGTAAACTGTGTCTCTCTAATACTAGGTTACAGAACTCCCATAAGCTGCGTCTATTGCACTCAGCCTACAGGAATCCCACATAGAGCGAATGCCTACACTCAGACTAGAGAACTCTTGGAAACAGCTTCTCTCTACATTCAACATACACAACTCTTGGAAACTGCATCTCTCTAGACCAACGTTACAGAACTCCCATAAATTGCGTCTCCTACACACAGCATACAGAAAACCAGCATTTAGCGAATCACTATGCCCAGGCTACCAAAATCTTAGAAACAGCTTCTCTCTACATTCAACATACGGAACTCCTGGATACTGTATGTCTCTACACTTAGGTTGTGCAACTCCCTTAAGCTGCGTCTCCTACACAGGGCATACGGAAAACACGGAAATAGCGCATGCCTAATTCCAGGCTACAGAACTCTTGGAAACAGCTTCTCTCTACATTCAACATACACAACTCTTGGAAACTGCATCTCTCTAGAGCAATGTTACAGAACTCCCATAAGCTGCGTCTCCTACACACAGCAGACAGAAAGCCCGCATATAGCGAATGCCTAATTCCAGGCTACAGAAATCCAGTAAACAGCTTCTCCCTACACCCTGATACAGAACTTCGGTAAACTGTGTCTCTCTAATTCTAGGTTACAGAACTCCCATAAGCTGCGTCGGCTGCACTCAGGCTACAGGAATCCCATATAGAGCGTATGCCTACTCTCAGACTACAGAACTCTTGGGCACAGCTTCTCTCTCCATTCAACATACACAACTCTTGGAAACTGCATCTCTCTAGAGCAATGTTACAGAACTCCCATAAGCTGTGTCTCCTACACACAGCAGACAGAAAACCTGCATATACAAATGCCTAATTCAAGGCTACAGAAATCCAGTAAACAGCTTCTCCCTACACCCTGATACAGAACTTCGGTAAACTGTGTCTCTCTAATTCTAGGTTACAGAACTCCCATAAGCTGCGTCGGCTGCACTCAGGCTACAGGAATCCCATATAGAGCGTATGCCTACTCTCAGACTACAGAACTCTTGGAAACAGCTTCTCTCTCCATTCAACATACAGAACTACTGGAAACTGCATCTCTCTAGAGCAATGTTACAGAACTCCCGAAAGCTGCATCTGCTACACTCAGCATCCAGAATACCCTCATACAGCGAATACCTAATTCCAGGATACAGAACTCCTCTAAACAGCTCCTCACCACACAAAGGATAGAGAACTCTTGGAAACTGCTTCTCTCTACATCCACGTAGCAGAGCTCCTGTAAGCTGCATCTCCTACACTCAGGATACAGAAATCCCATACATTGCGTATGCCTATTGCCAGGCTACAGAACTCTTGGAAACAGCTTCTCCCTACAGCGTGATGCAAAACCTCAGTAAACTGTGTCTCTCTAATACTAGGTTACAGAACTCCCATAAGCTGCGTCTATTGCACTCAGCCTACAGGAATCCCACATAGAGCGAATGCCTACACTCAGACTAGAGAACTCTTGGAAACAGCTTCTCTCTACATTCAACATACACAACTCTTGGAAACTGCATCTCTCTAGACCAACGTTACAGAACTCCCATAAATTGCGTCTCCTACACACAGCATACAGAAAACCAGCATTTAGCGAATCACTATGCCCAGGCTACCAAAATCTTAGAAACAGCTTCTCTCTACATTCAACATACGGAACTCCTGGATACTGTATGTCTCTACACTTAGGTTGTGCAACTCCCTTAAGCTGCGTCTCCTACACAGGGCATACGGAAAACACGGAAATAGCGCATGCCTAATTCCAGGCCACAGAACTCTTGGAAACAGCTTCTCTCTACATTCAACATACACAACTCTTGGAAACTGCATCTCTCTAGAGCAATGTTACAGAACTCCCATAAGCTGCGTCTCCTACACACAGCAGACAGAAAACCCGCATATAGCGAATGCCTAATTCCAGGCTACAGAAATCCAGTAAACAGCTTCTCCCTACACCCTGATACAGAACTTCGGTAAACTGTGTCTCTCTAATTCTAGGTTACAGAACTCCCATAAGCTGCGTCGGCTGCACTCAGGCTACAGGAATCCCATATAGAGCGTATGCCTACTCTCAGACTACAGAACTCTTGGGCACAGCTTCTCTCTCCATTCAACATACACAACTCTTGGAAACTGCATCTCTCTAGAGCAATGTTACAGAACTCCCATAAGCTGCGTCTCCTACACACAGCAGACAGAAAACCCGCATATAGCGAATGCCTAATTCCAGGCTACAGAAATCCAGTAAACAGCTTCTCCCTACACCCTGATACAGAACTTCGGTAAACTGTGTCTCTCTAATTCTAGGTTACAGAACTCCCATAAGCTGCGTCGGCTGCACTCTGGCTACAGGAATTCCATATACAGCGTATGCCTAGGCTCAGACTACAGAACTCTTGGACACAGCTTCTCTCTCCATTCAACATACAGAACTACTGGAAACTGCATCTCTCTAGACCAATGTTACAGAACTCCCATAAGCTGTGTCACCTACACACAGCAGACAGAAAACCCGCCTATAGTTAATGTCTTATTCCAGCCTCAGAAATCCAGTAAACAGCTCCTCTCTACAAGGATAGAGAACTCCGGTAAACTGCTTCTCCCTACATCCAGGTAGCAGAGCTCCCATAACCAGCGTCTCATACACTCAGAATACAGAAATCCCAGTTACTGTGTATGCCTCTTGCCAGGCTACAGAACTCTTGGAAACAGCTTATCTCTACATGCACATACAGAACTCTGGTAAACTGTGTCTCACTACATGCACGATACAGAACTCCGATAAGCTGCGTCTGATACACTCAGCATACAGAAAACCCACGTATAGCGAATACCTGCTCATAGGCTCCAGAATTCTTGGAAACAGCTTCTCTCCACATTCAACATACAAAACTTGGAAACTGCTTCAGAACTGTGGTAAGCTGCGTCTTCTACACACAGCATACAGTAAACCCACATATAGCGAATAACTATTCGAGGCTACCGAAATCTTAGAAACAGCTTCTCTCTACATTGCATACGGAACTCCTGGATACCATATGTCGCTACACTTAGGTTATGTAACTCCCGTAAGCTGTGTCTCCTACACACAGCAGACAGAAAACCCGCATATAGCGAATGCCTAATTCCAGGCTACAGAAATCCAGTAAACAGCTTCTCCCTACATCCTGATACAGAACTTCGGTAAACTGTGTCTCTCTAATTCTAGGTTACAGAACTCCCATAAGCTGCGTCGGCTGCACTCAGGCTACAGGAATCCCATATACAGCGTATGCCTACTCTCAGACTACAGAACTCTTGGGCACAGCTTCTCTCTCCATTCAACATACAGAACTACTGGAAACTGCATCTCTCTACACTTAGGTTACAGAACTCCCGAAAGCTGCATCTGCTACACTCAGCATCCAGAATACCCTCATACAGCGAATACCTAATTCCAGGATACAGAACTCCTCTAAACAGCCCCTCACCACACAAAGGATAGAGAACTCTTGGAAACTGCTTCTCTCTACATCCACGTAGCAGAGCTCCTGTAAGCCGCATCTCCTACACTCAGGATACAGAAATCCCATACATTGCGTATGCCTATTGCCAGGCTACAGAACTCTTGGAAACAACTTCTCCCTACACCGTGATGCAAAACCTCAGTAAACTGTGTCTCTCTAATACTAGGTTACAGAACTCCCATAAGCTGCGTCTATTGCACTCAGCCTACAGGAATCCCACATAGAGCGAATGCCTACACTCAGACTAGAGAACTCTTGGAAACAGCTTCTCTCTACATTCAACATACACAACTCTTGGAAACTGCATCTCTCTAGACCAACGTTACAGAACTCCCATAAATTGCGTCTCCTACACACAGCATACAGAAAACCAGCATTTAGCGAATCACTATGCCCAGGCTACCAAAATCTTAGAAACAGCTTCTCTCTACATTCAACATACGGAACTCCTGGATACTGTATGTCTCTACACTTAGGTTGTGCAACTCCCTTAAGCTGCGTCTCCTACACAGGGCATACGGAAAACACGGAAATAGCGCATGCCTAATTCCAGGCTACAGAACTCTTGGAAACAGCTTCTCTCTACATTCAACATACACAACTCTTGGAAACTGCATCTCTCTAGAGCAATGTTACAGAACTCCCATAAGCTGCATCTCCTACACACAGCAGACAGAAAGCCCGCATATAGCGAATGCCTAATTCCAGGCTACAGAAATCCAGTAAACAGCTTCTCCCTACACCCTGATACAGAACTTCGGTAAACTGTGTCTCTCTAATTCTAGGTTACAGAACTCCCATAAGCTGCGTCGGCTGCACTCAGGCTACAGGAATCCCATATAGAGCGTATGCCTACTCTCAGACTACAGAACTCTTGGGCACAGCTTCTCTCTCCATTCAACATACACAACTCTTGGAAACTGCATCTCTCTAGAGCAATGTTACAGAACTCCCATAAGCTGCATCTCCTACACACAGCAGACAGAAAACCCGCATATAGCGAATGCCTAATTCCAGGCTACAGAAATCCAGTAAACAGCTTCTCCCTACACCCTGATACAGAACTTCGGTAAACTGTGTCTCTCTAATTCTAGGTTACAGAACTCCCATATGCTGCGTCTGCTGCACTCTGGCTACAGGAATTCCATATACAGCGTATGCCTAGGCTCAGACTACAGAACTCTTGGACACAGCTTCTCTCTACATTCAACATACAGAACTACTGGAAACTGCATCTCTCTAGACCAATGTTACAGAACTCCCATAAGCTGTGTCTCCTACACACAGCAGACAGAAAACCTGCATATACAAATGCCTAATTCAAGGCTACAGAAATCCAGTAAACAGCTTCTCCCTACACCCTGATACAGAACTTCGGTAAACTGTGTCTCTCTAATTCTAGGTTACAGAACTCCCATAAGCTGCGTCGGCTGCACTCAGGCTACAGGAATCCCATATACAGCGTATGCCTACTCTCAGACTACAGAACTCTTGGGCACAGCTTCTCTCTCCATTCAACATACAGAACTACTGGAAACTGCATCTCTCTAGAGCAATGTTACAGAACTCCCGAAAGCTGCATCTGCTACACTCAGCATCCAGAATACCCTCATACAGCGAATACCTAATTCCAGGATACAGAACTCCTCTAAACAGCTCCTCACCACACAAAGGATAGAGAACTCTTGGAAACTGCTTCTCTCTACATCCACGTAGCAGAGCTCCTGTAAGCTGCATCTCCTACACTCAGGATACAGAAATCCCATACATTGCGTATGCCTATTGCCAGGCTACAGAACTCTTGGAAACAGCTTCTCCCTACACCGTGATGCAAAACCTCAGTAAACTGTGTCTCTCTAATACTAGGTTACAGAACTCCCATAAGCTGCGTCTATTGCACTCAGCCTACAGGAATCCCACATAGAGCGAATGCCTACACTCAGACTAGAGAACTCTTGGAAACAGCTTCTCTCTACATTCAACATACACAACTCTTGGAAACTGCATCTCTCTAGACCAACGTTACAGAACTCCCATAAATTGCGTCTCCTACACACAGCATACGGAAAACCAGCATTTAGCGAATCACTATGCCCAGGCTACCAAAATCTTAGAAACAGCTTCTCTCTACATTCAACATACGGAACTCCTGGATACTGTATGTCTCTACACTTAGGTTGTGCAACTCCCTTAAGCTGCGTCTCCTACACAGGGCATACGGAAAACACGGAAATAGCGCATGCCTAATTCCAGGCCACAGAACTCTTGGAAACAGCTTCTCTCTACATTCAACATACACAACTCTTGGAAACTGCATCTCTCTAGAGCAATGTTACAGAACTCCCATAAGCTGCGTCTCCTACACACAGCAGACAGAAAACCCGCATATAGCGAATGCCTAATTCCAGGCTACAGAAATCCAGTAAACAGCTTCTCCCTACACCCTGATACAGAACTTCGGTAAACTGTGTCTCTCTAATTCTAGGTTACAGAACTCCCATAAGCTGCGTCGGCTGCACTCAGGCTACAGGAATCCCATATAGAGCGTATGCCTACTCTCAGACTACAGAACTCTTGGACACAGCTTCTCTCTCCATTCAACATACACAACTCTTGGAAACTGCATCTCTCTAGAGCAATGTTACAGAACTCCCATAAGCTGCGTCTCCTACACACAGCAGACAGAAAACCCGCATATAGCGAATGCCTAATTCCAGGCTACAGAAATCCAGTAAACAGCTTCTCCCTACACCCTGATACAGAACTTCGGTAAACTGTGTCTCTCTAATTCTAGGTTACAGAACTCCCATAAGCTGCGTCGGCTGCACTCTGGCTACAGGAATTCCATATACAGCGTATGCCTAGGCTCAGACTACAGAACTCTTGGACACAGCTTCTCTCTCCATTCAACATACAGAACTACTGGAAACTGCATCTCTCTAGACCAATGTTACAGAACTCCCATAAGCTGTGTCACCTACACACAGCAGACAGAAAACCCGCCTATAGTTAATGTCTTATTCCAGCCTCAGAAATCCAGTAAACAGCTCCTCTCTACAAGGATAGAGAACTCCGGTAAACTGCTTCTCCCTACATCCAGGTAGCAGAGCTCCCATAACCAGCGTCTCATACACTCAGAATACAGAAATCCCAGTTACTGTGTATGCCTCTTGCCAGGCTACAGAACTCTTGGAAACAGCTTATCTCTACATGCACATACAGAACTCTGGTAAACTGTGTCTCACTACATGCACGATACAGAACTCCGATAAGCTGCGTCTGATACACTCAGCATACAGAAAACCCACGTATAGCGAATACCTGCTCATAGGCTCCAGAATTCTTGGAAACAGCTTCTCTCCACATTCAACATACAAAACTTGGAAACTGCTTCAGAACTGTGGTAAGCTGCGTCTTCTACACACAGCATACAGTAAACCCACATATAGCGAATAACTATTCGAGGCTACCGAAATCTTAGAAACAGCTTCTCTCTACATTGCATACGGAACTCCTGGATACCATATGTCGCTACACTTAGGTTATGTAACTCCCGTAAGCTGTGTCTCCTACACACAGCAGACAGAAAACCCGCATATAGCGAATGCCTAATTCCAGGCTACAGAAATCCAGTAAACAGCTTCTCCCTACATCCTGATACAGAACTTCGGTAAACTGTGTCTCTCTAATTCTAGGTTACAGAACTCCCATAAGCTGCGTCGGCTGCACTCAGGCTACAGGAATCCCATATACAGCGTATGCCTACTCTCAGACTACAGAACTCTTGGGCACAGCTTCTCTCTCCATTCAACATACAGAACTACTGGAAACTGCATCTCTCTACACTTAGGTTACAGAACTCCCGAAAGCTGCATCTGCTACACTCAGCATCCAGAATACCCTCATACAGCGAATACCTAATTCCAGGATACAGAACTCCTCTAAACAGCTCCTCACCACACAAAGGATAGAGAACTCTTGGAAACTGCTTCTCTCTACATCCACGTAGCAGAGCTCCTGTAAGCTGCATCTCCTACACTCAGGATACAGAAATCCCATACATTGCGTATGCCTATTGCCAGGCTACAGAACTCTTGGAAACAGCTTCTCCCTACAGCGTGATGCAAAACCTCAGTAAACTGTGTCTCTCTAATACTAGGTTACAGAACTCCCATAAGCTGCGTCTATTGCACTCAGCCTACAGGAATCCCACATAGAGCGAATGCCTACACTCAGACTAGAGAACTCTTGGAAACAGCTTCTCTCTACATTCAACATACACAACTCTTGGAAACTGCATCTCTCTAGACCAACGTTACAGAACTCCCATAAATTGCATCTCCTACACACAGCATACGGAAAACCAGCATTTAGCGAATCACTATGCCCAGGCTACCAAAATCTTAGAAACAGCTTCTCTCTACATTCAACATACGGAACTCCTGGATACTGTATGTCTCTACACTTAGGTTGTGCAACTCCCTTAAGCTGCGTCTCCTACACACAGCAGACAGAAAACCCGCATATAGCGAATGCCTAATTCCAGGCTACAGAAATCCAGTAAACAGCTTCTCCCTACACCCTGATACAGAACTTCGGTAAACTGTGTCTCTCTAATTCTAGGTTACAGAACTCCCATAAGCTGCGTCGGCTGCACTCTGGCTACAGGAATTCCATATACAGCGTATGCCTAGGCTCAGACTACAGAACTCTTGGACACAGCTTCTCTCTACATTCAACATACAGAACTACTGGAAACTGCATCTCTCTAGACCAATGTTACAGAACTCCCATAAGCTGTGTCTCCTACACACAGCAGACAGAAAACCTGCATATACAAATGCCTAATTCAAGGCTACAGAAATCCAGTAAACAGCTTCTCCCTACACCCTGATACAGAACTTCGGTAAACTGTGTCTCTCTAATTCTAGGTTACAGAACTCCCATAAGCTGCATCTGCTGTACCCAGGCTACAGCAATTCCATATACCGCGCATGCCTAGGCTCAGACTATAGAACTCTTGGACACAGCTTCTCTCTCCATTCAACATACAGAACTACTGGAAACTGCATCTCTCTAGACCAATGTTACAGAACTCCCATAAGCTGTGTCACCTACACACAGCAGACAGAAAACCCGCCTATAGTTAATGTCTTATTCCAGCCTCAGAAATCCAGTAAACAGCTCCTCTCTACAAGGATAGAGAACTCCGGTAAACTGCTTCTCCCTACATCCAGGTAGCAGAGCTCCCATAACCAGCGTCTCATACACTCAGAATACAGAAATCCCAGTTACTGTGTATGCCTCTTGCCAGGCTACAGAACTCTTGGAAACAGCTTATCTCTACATGCACATACAGAACTCTGGTAAACTGTGTCTCACTACATGCACGATACAGAACTCCGATAAGCTGCGTCTGATACACTCAGCATACAGAAAACCCACGTATAGCGAATACCTGCTCATAGGCTCCAGAATTCTTGGAAACAGCTTCTCTCCACATTCAACATACAAAACTTGGAAACTGCTTCAGAACTGTGGTAAGCTGCGTCTTCTACACACAGCATACAGTAAACCCACATATAGCGAATAACTATTCGAGGCTACCGAAATCTTAGAAACAGCTTCTCTCTACATTGCATACGGAACTCCTGGATACCATATGTCGCTACACTTAGGTTATGTAACTCCCGTAAGCTGTGTCTCCTACACACAGCAGACAGAAAACCCGCATATAGCGAATGCCTAATTCCAGGCTACAGAAATCCAGTAAACAGCTTCTCCCTACATCCTGATGCAGAACTTCGGTAAACTGTGTCTCTCTAATTCTAGGTTACAGAACTCCCATAAGCTGCGTCGGCTGCACTCAGGCTACAGGAATCCCATATACAGCGTATGCCTACTCTCAGACTACAGAACTCTTGGGCACAGCTTCTCTCTCCATTCAACATACAGAACTACTGGAAACTGCATCTCTCTAGAGCAATGTTACAGAACTCCCGAAAGCTGCATCTGCTACACTCAGCATCCAGAATACCCTCATACAGCGAATACCTAATTCCAGGATACAGAACTCCTCTAAACAGCTCCTCACCACACAAAGGATAGAGAACTCTTGGAAACTGCTTCTCTCTACATCCACGTAGCAGAGCTCCTGTAAGCTGCATCTCCTACACTCAGGATACAGAAATCCCATACATTGCGTATGCCTATTGCCAGGCTACAGAACTCTTGGAAACAGCTTCTCCCTACAGCGTGATGCAAAACCTCAGTAAACTGTGTCTCTCTAATACTAGGTTACAGAACTCCCATAAGCTGCGTCTATTGCACTCAGCCTACAGGAATCCCACATAGAGCGAATGCCTACACTCAGACTAGAGAACTCTTGGAAACAGCTTCTCTCTACATTCAACATACACAACTCTTGGAAACTGCATCTCTCTAGACCAACGTTACAGAACTCCCATAAATTGCATCTCCTACACACAGCATACGGAAAACCAGCATTTAGCGAATCACTATGCCCAGGCTACCAAAATCTTAGAAACAGCTTCTCTCTACATTCAACATACGGAACTCCTGGATACTGTATGTCTCTACACTTAGGTTGTGCAACTCCCTTAAGCTGCGTCTCCTACACACAGCAGACAGAAAACCCGCATATAGCGAATGCCTAATTCCAGGCTACAGAAATCCAGTAAACAGCTTCTCCCTACACCCTGATACAGAACTTCGGTAAACTGTGTCTCTCTAATTCTAGGTTACAGAACTCCCATAAGCTGCGTCGGCTGCACTCTGGCTACAGGAATTCCATATACAGCGTATGCCTAGGCTCAGACTACAGAACTCTTGGACACAGCTTCTCTCTCCATTCAACATACAGAACTACTGGAAACTGCATCTCTCTAGACCAATGTTACAGAACTCCCATAAGCTGTGTCTCCTACACACAGCAGACAGAAAACCTGCATATACAAATGCCTAATTCAAGGCTACAGAAATCCAGTAAACAGCTTCTCCCTACACCCTGATACAGAACTTCGGTAAACTGTGTCTCTCTAATTCTAGGTTACAGAACTCCCATAAGCTGCATCTGCTGTACCCAGGCTACAGCAATTCCATATACCGCGCATGCCTAGGCTCAGACTATAGAACTCTTGGACACAGCTTCTCTCTCCATTCAACATACAGAACTACTGGAAACTGCATCTCTCTAGACCAATGTTACAGAACTCCCATAAGCTGTGTCACCTACACACAGCAGACAGAAAACCCGCCTATAGTTAATGTCTTATTCCAGCCTCAGAAATCCAGTAAACAGCTCCTCTCTACAAGGATAGAGAACTCCGGTAAACTGCTTCTCCCTACATCCAGGTAGCAGAGCTCCCATAACCAGCGTCTCATACACTCAGAATACAGAAATCCCAGTTACTGTGTATGCCTCTTGCCAGGCTACAGAACTCTTGGAAACAGCTTATCTCTACATGCACATACAGAACTCTGGTAAACTGTGTCTCACTACATGCACGATACAGAACTCCGATAAGCTGCGTCTGATACACTCAGCATACAGAAAACCCACGTATAGCGAATACCTGCTCATAGGCTCCAGAATTCTTGGAAACAGCTTCTCTCCACATTCAACATACAAAACTTGGAAACTGCTTCAGAACTGTGGTAAGCTGCGTCTTCTACACACAGCATACAGTAAACCCACATATAGCGAATAACTATTCGAGGCTACCGAAATCTTAGAAACAGCTTCTCTCTACATTGCATACGGAACTCCTGGATACCATATGTCGCTACACTTAGGTTATGTAACTCCCGTAAGCTGTGTCTCCTACACACAGCAGACAGAAAACCCGCATATAGCGAATGCCTAATTCCAGGCTACAGAAATCCAGTAAACAGCTTCTCCCTACATCCTGATGCAGAACTTCGGTAAACTGTGTCTCTCTAATTCTAGGTTACAGAACTCCCATAAGCTGCGTCGGCTGCACTCAGGCTACAGGAATCCCATATACAGCGTATGCCTACTCTCAGACTACAGAACTCTTGGGCACAGCTTCTCTCTCCATTCAACATACAGAACTACTGGAAACTGCATCTCTCTAGAGCAATGTTACAGAACTCCCGAAAGCTGCATCTGCTACACTCAGCATCCAGAATACCCTCATACAGCGAATACCTAATTCCAGGATACAGAACTCCTCTAAACAGCTCCTCACCACACAAAGGATAGAGAACTCTTGGAAACTGCTTCTCTCTACATGCACGTAGCAGAGCTCCTGTAAGCTGCATCTCCTACACTCAGGATACAGAAATCCCATACATTGCGTATGCCTATTGCCAGGCTACAGAACTCTTGGAAACAGCTTCTCCCTACAGCGTGATGCAAAACCTCAGTAAACTGTGTCTCTCTAATACTAGGTTACAGAACTCCCATAAGCTGCGTCTATTGCACTCAGCCTACAGGAATCCCACATAGAGCGAATGCCTACACTCAGACTAGAGAACTCTTGGAAACAGCTTCTCTCTACATTCAACATACACAACTCTTGGAAACTGCATCTCTCTAGACCAACGTTACAGAACTCCCATAAATTGCATCTCCTACACACAGCATACGGAAAACCAGCATTTAGCGAATCACTATGCCCAGGCTACCAAAATCTTAGAAACAGCTTCTCTCTACATTCAACATACGGAACTCCTGGATACTGTATGTCTCTACACTTAGGTTGTGCAACTCCCTTAAGCTGCGTCTCCTACACACAGCAGACAGAAAACCCGCATATAGCGAATGCCTAATTCCAGGCTACAGAAATCCAGTAAACAGCTTCTCCCTACACCCTGATACAGAACTTCGGTAAACTGTGTCTCTCTAATTCTAGGTTACAGAACTCCCATAAGCTGCGTCGGCTTCACTCTGGCTACAGGAATTCCATATACAGCGTATGCCTAGGCTCAGACTACAGAACTCTTGGACACAGCTTCTCTCTACATTCAACATACAGAACTACTGGAAACTGCATCTCTCTAGACCAATGTTACAGAACTCCCATAAGCTGTGTCTCCTACACACAGCAGACAGAAAACCTGCATATACAAATGCCTAATTCAAGGCTACAGAAATCCAGTAAACAGCTTCTCCCTACACCCTGATACAGAACTTCGGTAAACTGTGTCTCTCTAATTCTAGGTTACAGAACTCCCATAAGCTGCATCTGCTGTACCCAGGCTACAGCAATTCCATATACCGCGCATGCCTAGGCTCAGACTATAGAACTCTTGGACACAGCTTCTCTCTCCATTCAACATACAGAACTACTGGAAACTGCATCTCTCTAGACCAATGTTACAGAACTCCCATAAGCTGTGTCACCTACACACAGCAGACAGAAAACCCGCCTATAGTTAATGTCTTATTCCAGCCTCAGAAATCCAGTAAACAGCTCCTCTCTACAAGGATAGAGAACTCCGGTAAACTGCTTCTCCCTATATCCAGGTAGCAGAGCTCCCATAACCAGCGTCTCATACACTCAGAATACAGAAATCCCAGTTACTGTGTATGCCTCTTGCCAGGCTACAGAACTCTTGGAAACAGCTTATCTCTACATGCACATACAGAACTCTGGTAAACTGTGTCTCACTACATGCACGATACAGAACTCCGATAAGCTGCGTCTGATACACTCAGCATACAGAAAACCCACGTATAGCGAATACCTGCTCATAGGCTCCAGAATTCTTGGAAACAGCTTCTCTCCACATTCAACATACAAAACTTGGAAACTGCTTCAGAACTGTGGTAAGCTGCGTCTTCTACACACAGCATACAGTAAACCCACATATAGCGAATAACTATTCGAGGCTACCGAAATCTTAGAAACAGCTTCTCTCTACATTGCATACGGAACTCCTGGATACCATATGTCGCTACACTTAGGTTATGTAACTCCCGTAAGCTGTGTCTCCTACACACAGCAGACAGAAAACCCGCATATAGCGAATGCCTAATTCCAGGCTACAGAAATCCAGTAAACAGCTTCTCCCTACATCCTGATGCAGAACTTCGGTAAACTGTGTCTCTCTAATTCTAGGTTACAGAACTCCCATAAGCTGCGTCGGCTGCACTCAGGCTACAGGAATCCCATATACAGCGTATGCCTACTCTCAGACTACAGAACTCTTGGGCACAGCTTCTCTCTCCATTCAACATACAGAACTACTGGAAACTGCATCTCTCTAGAGCAATGTTACAGAACTCCCGAAAGCTGCATCTGCTACACTCAGCATCCAGAATACCCTCATACAGCGAATACCTAATTCCAGGATACAGAACTCCTCTAAACAGCTCCTCACCACACAAAGGATAGAGAACTCTTGGAAACTGCTTCTCTCTACATCCACGTAGCAGAGCTCCTGTAAGCTGCATCTCCTACACTCAGGATACAGAAATCCCATACATTGCGTATGCCTATTGCCAGGCTACAGAACTCTTGGAAACAGCTTCTCCCTACACCGTGATGCAAAACCTCAGTAAACTGTGTCTCTCTAATACTAGGTTACAGAACTCCCATAAGCTGCGTCTATTGCACTCAGCCTACAGGAATCCCACATAGAGCGAATGCCTACACTCAGACTAGAGAACTCTTGGAAACAGCTTCTCTCTACATTCAACATACACAACTCTTGGAAACTGCATCTCTCTAGACCAACGTTACAGAACTCCCATAAATTGCGTCTCCTACACACAGCATACGGAAAACCAGCATTTAGCGAATCACTATGCCCAGGCTACCAAAATCTTAGAAACAGCTTCTCTCTACATTCAACATACGGAACTCCTGGATACTGTCTGTCTCTACACTTAGGTTGTGCAACTCCCTTAAGCTGCGTCTCCTACACAGGGCATACGGAAAACAAGGAAATAGCGCATGCCTAATTCCAGGCTACAGAACTCTTGGAAACAGCTTCTCTCTACATTCAACATACACAACTCTTGGAAACTGCATCTCTCTAGAGCAATGTTACAGAACTCCCATAAGCTGCGTCTCCTACACACAGCAGACAGAAAGCCCGCATATAGCGAATGCCTAATTCCAGGCTACAGAAATCCAGTAAACAGCTTCTCCCTACACCCAAATACAGAACTTCGGTAAACTGTTTCTCTCTAATTCTAGGTTACAGAACTCCCATAAGCTGCGTCGGCTGCACTCAGGCTACAGGAATCCCATATACAGCGTTTGCCTACTCTCAGACTACAGAACTCTTGGGCACAGCTTCTCTCTCCATTCAACATACAGAACTACTGGAAACTGCATCTCTCTAGAGCAATGTTACAGAACTCCCGAAAGCTGCATCTGCTACACTCAGCATCCAGAATACCCTCATACAGCGAATACCTAATTCCAGGATACAGAACTCCTCTAAACAGCTCCTCACCACACAAAGGATAGAGAACTCTTGGAAACTGCTTCTCTCTACATCCACGTAGCAGAGCTCCTGTAAGCTGCATCTCCTACACTCAGGATACAGAAATCCCATACATTGCGTATGCCTATTGCCAGGCTACAGAACTCTTGGAAACAGCTTCTCCCTACACCGTGATGCAAAACCTCAGTAAACTGTGTCTCTCTAATACTAGGTTACAGAACTCCCATAAGCTGCGTCTATTGCACTCAGCCTACAGGAATCCCACATAGAGCGAATGCCTACACTCAGACTAGAGAACTCTTGGAAACAGCTTCTCTCTACATTCAACATACACAACTCTTGGAAACTGCATCTCTCTAGACCAACGTTACAGAACTCCCATAAATTGCATCTCCTACACACAGCATACGGAAAACCAGCATTTAGCGAATCACTATGCCCAGGCTACCAAAATCTTAGAAACAGCTTCTCTCTACATTCAACATACGGAACTCCTGGATACTGTATGTCTCTACACTTAGGTTGTGCAACTCCCTTAAGCTGCGTCTCCTACACACAGCAGACAGAAAACCCGCATATAGCGAATGCCTAATTCCAGGCTACAGAAATCCAGTAAACAGCTTCTCCCTACACCCTGATACAGAACTTCGGTAAACTGTGTCTCTCTAATTCTAGGTTACAGAACTCCCATAAGCTGCATCTGCTGTACCCAGGCTACAGCAATTCCATATACCGCGCATGCCTAGGCTCAGACTATAGAACTCTTGGACACAGCTTCTCTCTCCATTCAACATACAGAACTACTGGAAACTGCATCTCTCTAGACCAATGTTACAGAACTCCCATAAGCTGTGTCACCTACACACAGCAGACAGAAAACCCGCCTATAGTTAATGTCTTATTCCAGCCTCAGAAATCCAGTAAACAGCTCCTCTCTACAAGGATAGAGAACTCCGGTAAACTGCTTCTCCCTACATCCAGGTAGCAGAGCTCCCATAACCAGCGTCTCATACACTCAGAATACAGAAATCCCAGTTACTGTGTATGCCTCTTGCCAGGCTACAGAACTCTTGGAAACAGCTTATCTCTACATGCACATACAGAACTCTGGTAAACTGTGTCTCACTACATGCACGATACAGAACTCCGATAAGCTGCGTCTGATACACTCAGCATACAGAAAACCCACGTATAGCGAATACCTGCTCATAGGCTCCAGAATTCTTGGAAACAGCTTCTCTCCACATTCAACATACAAAACTTGGAAACTGCTTCAGAACTGTGGTAAGCTGCGTCTTCTACACACAGCATACAGTAAACCCACATATAGCGAATAACTATTCGAGGCTACCGAAATCTTAGAAACAGCTTCTCTCTACATTGCATACGGAACTCCTGGATACCATATGTCGCTACACTTAGGTTATGTAACTCCCGTAAGCTGTGTCTCCTACACACAGCAGACAGAAAACCCGCATATAGCGAATGCCTAATTCCAGGCTACAGAAATCCAGTAAACAGCTTCTCCCTACATCCTGATGCAGAACTTCGGTAAACTGTGTCTCTCTAATTCTAGGTTACAGAACTCCCATAAGCTGCGTCGGCTGCACTCAGGCTACAGGAATCCCATATACAGCGTATGCCTACTCTCAGACTACAGAACTCTTGGGCACAGCTTCTCTCTCCATTCAACATACAGAACTACTGGAAACTGCATCTCTCTACACTTAGGTTACAGAACTCCCGAAAGCTGCATCTGCTACACTCAGCATCCAGAATACCCTCATACAGCGAATACCTAATTCCAGGATACAGAACTCCTCTAAACAGCTCCTCACCACACAAAGGATAGAGAACTCTTGGAAACTGCTTCTCTCTACATCCACGTAGCAGAGCTCCTGTAAGCTGCATCTCCTACACTCAGGATACAGAAATCCCATACATTGCGTATGCCTATTGCCAGGCTACAGAACTCTTGGAAACAGCTTCTCCCTACAGCGTGATGCAAAACCTCAGTAAACTGTGTCTCTCTAATACTAGGTTACAGAACTCCCATAAGCTGCGTCTATTGCACTCAGCCTACAGGAATCCCACATAGAGCGAATGCCTACACTCAGACTAGAGAACTCTTGGAAACAGCTTCTCTCTACATTCAACATACACAACTCTTGGAAACTGCATCTCTCTAGACCAACGTTACAGAACTCCCATAAATTGCGTCTCCTACACACAGCATACGGAAAACCAGCATTTAGCGAATCACTATGCCCAGGCTACCAAAATCTTAGAAACAGCTTCTCTCTACATTCAACATACGGAACTCCTGGATACTGTCTGTCTCTACACTTAGGTTGTGCAACTCCCTTAAGCTGCGTCTCCTACACAGGGCATACGGAAAACAAGGAAATAGCGCATGCCTAATTCCAGGCTACAGAACTCTTGGAAACAGCTTCTCTCTACATTCAACATACACAACTCTTGGAAACTGCATCTCTCTAGAGCAATGTTACAGAACTCCCATAAGCTGCGTCTCCTACACACAGCAGACAGAAAGCCCGCATATAGCGAATGCCTAATTCCAGGCTACAGAAATCCAGTAAACAGCTTCTCCCTACACCCAAATACAGAACTTCGGTAAACTGTTTCTCTCTAATTCTAGGTTACAGAACTCCCATAAGCTGCGTCGGCTGCACTCAGGCTACAGGAATCCCATATACAGCGTTTGCCTACTCTCAGACTACAGAACTCTTGGGCACAGCTTCTCTCTCCATTCAACATACAGAACTACTGGAAACTGCATCTCTCTAGAGCAATGTTACAGAACTCCCGAAAGCTGCATCTGCTACACTCAGCATCCAGAATACCCTCATACAGCGAATACCTAATTCCAGGATACAGAACTCCTCTAAACAGCTCCTCACCACACAAAGGATAGAGAACTCTTGGAAACTGCTTCTCTCTACATCCACGTAGCAGAGCTCCTGTAAGCTGCATCTCCTACACTCAGGATACAGAAATCCCATACATTGCGTATGCCTATTGCCAGGCTACAGAACTCTTGGAAACAGCTTCTCCCTACAGCGTGATGCAAAACCTCAGTAAACTGTGTCTCTCTAATACTAGGTTACAGAACTCCCATAAGCTGCGTCTATTGCACTCAGCCTACAGGAATCCCACATAGAGCGAATGCCTACACTCAGACTAGAGAACTCTTGGAAACAGCTTCTCTCTACATTCAACATACACAACTCTTGGAAACTGCATCTCTCTAGACCAACGTTACAGAACTCCCATAAATTGCATCTCCTACACACAGCATACGGAAAACCAGCATTTAGCGAATCACTATGCCCAGGCTACCAAAATCTTAGAAACAGCTTCTCTCTACATTCAACATACAGAACTCCTGGAAACTGCATCTCTCTACACTTAGGTTGTGCAACTCCCTTAAGCTGCGTCTCCTACACACAGCAGACAGAAAACCCGCATATAGCGAATGCCTAATTCCAGGCTACAGAAATCCAGTAAACAGCTTCTCCCTACACCCTGATACAGAACTTCGGTAAACTGTGTCTCTCTAATTCTAGGTTACAGAACTCCCATAAGCTGCATCTGCTGTACCCAGGCTACAGCAATTCCATATACCGCGCATGCCTAGGCTCAGACTATAGAACTCTTGGACACAGCTTCTCTCTCCATTCAACATACAGAACTACTGGAAACTGCATCTCTCTAGACCAATGTTACAGAACTCCCATAAGCTGTGTCACCTACACACAGCAGACAGAAAACCCGCCTATAGTTAATGTCTTATTCCAGCCTCAGAAATCCAGTAAACAGCTCCTCTCTACAAGGATAGAGAACTCCGGTAAACTGCTTCTCCCTACATCCAGGTAGCAGAGCTCCCATAACCAGCGTCTCATACACTCAGAATACAGAAATCCCAGTTACTGTGTATGCCTCTTGCCAGGCTACAGAACTCTTGGAAACAGCTTATCTCTACATGCACATACAGAACTCTGGTAAACTGTGTCTCACTACATGCACGATACAGAACTCCGATAAGCTGCGTCTGATACACTCAGCATACAGAAAACCCACGTATAGCGAATACCTGCTCATAGGCTCCAGAATTCTTGGAAACAGCTTCTCTCCACATTCAACATACAAAACTTGGAAACTGCTTCAGAACTGTGGTAAGCTGCGTCTTCTACACACAGCATACAGTAAACCCACATATAGCGAATAACTATTCGAGGCTACCGAAATCTTAGAAACAGCTTCTCTCTACATTGCATACGGAACTCCTGGATACCATATGTCGCTACACTTAGGTTATGTAACTCCCGTAAGCTGTGTCTCCTACACACAGCAGACAGAAAACCCGCATATAGCGAATGCCTAATTCCAGGCTACAGAAATCCAGTAAACAGCTTCTCCCTACATCCTGATGCAGAACTTCGGTAAACTGTGTCTCTCTAATTCTAGGTTACAGAACTCCCATAAGCTGCGTCGGCTGCACTCAGGCTACAGGAATCCCATATACAGCGTATGCCTACTCTCAGACTACAGAACTCTTGGGCACAGCTTCTCTCTCCATTCAACATACAGAACTACTGGAAACTGCATCTCTCTAGAGCAATGTTACAGAACTCCCGAAAGCTGCATCTGCTACACTCAGCATCCAGAATACCCTCATACAGCGAATACCTAATTCCAGGATACAGAACTCCTCTAAACAGCTCCTCACCACACAAAGGATAGAGAACTCTTGGAAACTGCTTCTCTCTACATCCACGTAGCAGAGCTCCTGTAAGCTGCATCTCCTACACTCAGGATACAGAAATCCCATACATTGCGTATGCCTATTGCCAGGCTACAGAACTCTTGGAAACAGCTTCTCCCTACACCGTGATGCAAAACCTCAGTAAACTGTGTCTCTCTAATACTAGGTTACAGAACTCCCATAAGCTGCGTCTATTGCACTCAGCCTACAGGAATCCCACATAGAGCGAATGCCTACACTCAGACTAGAGAACTCTTGGAAACAGCTTCTCTCTACATTCAACATACACAACTCTTGGAAACTGCATCTCTCTAGACCAACGTTACAGAACTCCCATAAATTGCGTCTCCTACACACAGCATACGGAAAACCAGCATTTAGCGAATCACTATGCCCAGGCTACCAAAATCTTAGAAACAGCTTCTCTCTACATTCAACATACGGAACTCCTGGATACTGTCTGTCTCTACACTTAGGTTGTGCAACTCCCTTAAGCTGCGTCTCCTACACAGGGCATACGGAAAACAAGGAAATAGCGCATGCCTAATTCCAGGCTACAGAACTCTTGGAAACAGCTTCTCTCTACATTCAACATACACAACTCTTGGAAACTGCATCTCTCTAGAGCAATGTTACAGAACTCCCATAAGCTGCGTCTCCTACACACAGCAGACAGAAAGCCCGCATATAGCGAATGCCTAATTCCAGGCTACAGAAATCCAGTAAACAGCTTCTCTCTCCCTACACCCAAATACAGAACTTCGGTAAACTGTTTCTCTCTAATTCTAGGTTACAGAACTCCCATAAGCTGCGTCGGCTGCACTCAGGCTACAGGAATCCCATATACAGCGTTTGCCTACTCTCAGACTACAGAACTCTTGGGCACAGCTTCTCTCTCCATTCAACATACAGAACTACTGGAAACTGCATCTCTCTAGAGCAATGTTACAGAACTCCCGAAAGCTGCATCTGCTACACTCAGCATCCAGAATACCCTCATACAGCGAATACCTAATTCCAGGATACAGAACTCCTCTAAACAGCTCCTCACCACACAAAGGATAGAGAACTCTTGGAAACTGCTTCTCTCTACATCCACGTAGCAGAGCTCCTGTAAGCTGCATCTCCTACACTCAGGATACAGAAATCCCATACATTGCGTATGCCTATTGCCAGGCTACAGAACTCTTGGAAACAGCTTCTCCCTACACCGTGATGCAAAACCTCAGTAAACTGTGTCTCTCTAATACTAGGTTACAGAACTCCCATAAGCTGCGTCTATTGCACTCAGCCTACAGGAATCCCACATAGAGCGAATGCCTACACTCAGACTAGAGAACTCTTGGAAACAGCTTCTCTCTACATTCAACATACACAACTCTTGGAAACTGCATCTCTCTAGACCAACGTTACAGAACTCCCATAAATTGCATCTCCTACACACAGCATACGGAAAACCAGCATTTAGCGAATCACTATGCCCAGGCTACCAAAATCTTAGAAACAGCTTCTCTCTACATTCAACATACGGAACTCCTGGATACTGTATGTCTCTACACTTAGGTTGTGCAACTCCCTTAAGCTGCGTCTCCTACACACAGCAGACAGAAAACCCGCATATAGCGAATGCCTAATTCCAGGCTACAGAAATCCAGTAAACAGCTTCTCCCTACACCCTGATACAGAACTTCGGTAAACTGTGTCTCTCTAATTCTAGGTTACAGAACTCCCATAAGCTGCATCTGCTGTACCCAGGCTACAGCAATTCCATATACCGCGCATGCCTAGGCTCAGACTATAGAACTCTTGGACACAGCTTCTCTCTCCATTCAACATACAGAACTACTGGAAACTGCATCTCTCTAGACCAATGTTACAGAACTCCCATAAGCTGTGTCACCTACACACAGCAGACAGAAAACCCGCCTATAGTTAATGTCTTATTCCAGCCTCAGAAATCCAGTAAACAGCTCCTCTCTACAAGGATAGAGAACTCCGGTAAACTGCTTCTCCCTACATCCAGGTAGCAGAGCTCCCATAACCAGCGTCTCATACACTCAGAATACAGAAATCCCAGTTACTGTGTATGCCTCTTGCCAGGCTACAGAACTCTTGGAAACAGCTTATCTCTACATGCACATACAGAACTCTGGTAAACTGTGTCTCACTACATGCACGATACAGAACTCCGATAAGCTGCGTCTGATACACTCAGCATACAGAAAACCCACGTATAGCGAATACCTGCTCATAGGCTCCAGAATTCTTGGAAACAGCTTCTCTCCACATTCAACATACAAAACTTGGAAACTGCTTCAGAACTGTGGTAAGCTGCGTCTTCTACACACAGCATACAGTAAACCCACATATAGCGAATAACTATTCGAGGCTACCGAAATCTTAGAAACAGCTTCTCTCTACATTGCATACGGAACTCCTGGATACCATATGTCGCTACACTTAGGTTATGTAACTCCCGTAAGCTGTGTCTCCTACACACAGCAGACAGAAAACCCGCATATAGCGAATGCCTAATTCCAGGCTACAGAAATCCAGTAAACAGCTTCTCCCTACATCCTGATGCAGAACTTCGGTAAACTGTGTCTCTCTAATTCTAGGTTACAGAACTCCCATAAGCTGCGTCGGCTGCACTCAGGCTACAGGAATCCCATATACAGCGTATGCCTACTCTCAGACTACAGAACTCTTGGGCACAGCTTCTCTCTCCATTCAACATACAGAACTACTGGAAACTGCATCTCTCTACACTTAGGTTACAGAACTCCCGAAAGCTGCATCTGCTACACTCAGCATCCAGAATACCCTCATACAGCGAATACCTAATTCCAGGATACAGAACTCCTCTAAACAGCTCCTCACCACACAAAGGATAGAGAACTCTTGGAAACTGCTTCTCTCTACATCCACGTAGCAGAGCTCCTGTAAGCTGCATCTCCTACACTCAGGATACAGAAATCCCATACATTGCGTATGCCTATTGCCAGGCTACAGAACTCTTGGAAACAGCTTCTCCCTACACCGTGATGCAAAACCTCAGTAAACTGTGTCTCTCTAATACTAGGTTACAGAACTCCCATAAGCTGCGTCTATTGCACTCAGCCTACAGGAATCCCACATAGAGCGAATGCCTACACTCAGACTAGAGAACTCTTGGAAACAGCTTCTCTCTACATTCAACATACACAACTCTTGGAAACTGCATCTCTCTAGACCAACGTTACAGAACTCCCATAAATTGCGTCTCCTACACACAGCATACGGAAAACCAGCATTTAGCGAATCACTATGCCCAGGCTACCAAAATCTTAGAAACAGCTTCTCTCTACATTCAACATACGGAACTCCTGGATACTGTCTGTCTCTACACTTAGGTTGTGCAACTCCCTTAAGCTGCGTCTCCTACACAGGGCATACGGAAAACAAGGAAATAGCGCATGCCTAATTCCAGGCTACAGAACTCTTGGAAACAGCTTCTCTCTACATTCAACATACACAACTCTTGGAAACTGCATCTCTCTAGAGCAATGTTACAGAACTCCCATAAGCTGCGTCTCCTACACACAGCAGACAGAAAGCCCGCATATAGCGAATGCCTAATTCCAGGCTACAGAAATCCAGTAAACAGCTTCTCTCTCCCTACACCCAAATACAGAACTTCGGTAAACTGTTTCTCTCTAATTCTAGGTTACAGAACTCCCATAAGCTGCGTCGGCTGCACTCAGGCTACAGGAATCCCATATACAGCGTTTGCCTACTCTCAGACTACAGAACTCTTGGGCACAGCTTCTCTCTCCATTCAACATACAGAACTACTGGAAACTGCATCTCTCTAGAGCAATGTTACAGAACTCCCGAAAGCTGCATCTGCTACACTCAGCATCCAGAATACCCTCATACAGCGAATACCTAATTCCAGGATACAGAACTCCTCTAAACAGCTCCTCACCACACAAAGGATAGAGAACTCTTGGAAACTGCTTCTCTCTACATCCACGTAGCAGAGCTCCTGTAAGCTGCATCTCCTACACTCAGGATACAGAAATCCCATACATTGCGTATGCCTATTGCCAGGCTACAGAACTCTTGGAAACAGCTTCTCCCTACACCGTGATGCAAAACCTCAGTAAACTGTGTCTCTCTAATACTAGGTTACAGAACTCCCATAAGCTGCGTCTATTGCACTCAGCCTACAGGAATCCCACATAGAGCGAATGCCTACACTCAGACTAGAGAACTCTTGGAAACAGCTTCTCTCTACATTCAACATACACAACTCTTGGAAACTGCATCTCTCTAGACCAACGTTACAGAACTCCCATAAATTGCATCTCCTACACACAGCATACGGAAAACCAGCATTTAGCGAATCACTATGCCCAGGCTACCAAAATCTTAGAAACAGCTTCTCTCTACATTCAACATACGGAACTCCTGGATACTGTATGTCTCTACACTTAGGTTGTGCAACTCCCTTAAGCTGCGTCTCCTACACACAGCAGACAGAAAACCCGCATATAGCGAATGCCTAATTCCAGGCTACAGAAATCCAGTAAACAGCTTCTCCCTACACCCTGATACAGAACTTCGGTAAACTGTGTCTCTCTAATTCTAGGTTACAGAACTCCCATAAGCTGCATCTGCTGTACCCAGGCTACAGCAATTCCATATACCGCGCATGCCTAGGCTCAGACTATAGAACTCTTGGACACAGCTTCTCTCTCCATTCAACATACAGAACTACTGGAAACTGCATCTCTCTAGACCAATGTTACAGAACTCCCATAAGCTGTGTCACCTACACACAGCAGACAGAAAACCCGCCTATAGTTAATGTCTTATTCCAGCCTCAGAAATCCAGTAAACAGCTCCTCTCTACAAGGATAGAGAACTCCGGTAAACTGCTTCTCCCTACATCCAGGTAGCAGAGCTCCCATAACCAGCGTCTCATACACTCAGAATACAGAAATCCCAGTTACTGTGTATGCCTCTTGCCAGGCTACAGAACTCTTGGAAACAGCTTATCTCTACATGCACATACAGAACTCTGGTAAACTGTGTCTCACTACATGCACGATACAGAACTCCGATAAGCTGCGTCTGATACACTCAGCATACAGAAAACCCACGTATAGCGAATACCTGCTCATAGGCTCCAGAATTCTTGGAAACAGCTTCTCTCCACATTCAACATACAAAACTTGGAAACTGCTTCAGAACTGTGGTAAGCTGCGTCTTCTACACACAGCATACAGTAAACCCACATATAGCGAATAACTATTCGAGGCTACCGAAATCTTAGAAACAGCTTCTCTCTACATTGCATACGGAACTCCTGGATACCATATGTCGCTACACTTAGGTTATGTAACTCCCGTAAGCTGTGTCTCCTACACACAGCAGACAGAAAACCCGCATATAGCGAATGCCTAATTCCAGGCTACAGAAATCCAGTAAACAGCTTCTCCCTACATCCTGATGCAGAACTTCGGTAAACTGTGTCTCTCTAATTCTAGGTTACAGAACTCCCATAAGCTGCGTCGGCTGCACTCAGGCTACAGGAATCCCATATACAGCGTATGCCTACTCTCAGACTACAGAACTCTTGGGCACAGCTTCTCTCTCCATTCAACATACAGAACTACTGGAAACTGCATCTCTCTACACTTAGGTTACAGAACTCCCGAAAGCTGCATCTGCTACACTCAGCATCCAGAATACCCTCATACAGCGAATACCTAATTCCAGGATACAGAACTCCTCTAAACAGCTCCTCACCACACAAAGGATAGAGAACTCTTGGAAACTGCTTCTCTCTACATCCACGTAGCAGAGCTCCTGTAAGCTGCATCTCCTACACTCAGGATACAGAAATCCCATACATTGCGTATGCCTATTGCCAGGCTACAGAACTCTTGGAAACAGCTTCTCCCTACAGCGTGATGCAAAACCTCAGTAAACTGTGTCTCTCTAATACTAGGTTACAGAACTCCCATAAGCTGCGTCTATTGCACTCAGCCTACAGGAATCCCACATAGAGCGAATGCCTACACTCAGACTAGAGAACTCTTGGAAACAGCTTCTCTCTACATTCAACATACACAACTCTTGGAAACTGCATCTCTCTAGACCAACGTTACAGAACTCCCATAAATTGCGTCTCCTACACACAGCATACGGAAAACCAGCATTTAGCGAATCACTATGCCCAGGCTACCAAAATCTTAGAAACAGCTTCTCTCTACATTCAACATACGGAACTCCTGGATACTGTCTGTCTCTACACTTAGGTTGTGCAACTCCCTTAAGCTGCGTCTCCTACACAGGGCATACGGAAAACAAGGAAATAGCGCATGCCTAATTCCAGGCTACAGAACTCTTGGAAACAGCTTCTCTCTACATTCAACATACACAACTCTTGGAAACTGCATCTCTCTAGAGCAATGTTACAGAACTCCCATAAGCTGCGTCTCCTACACACAGCAGACAGAAAGCCCGCATATAGCGAATGCCTAATTCCAGGCTACAGAAATCCAGTAAACAGCTTCTCTCTCCCTACACCCAAATACAGAACTTCGGTAAACTGTTTCTCTCTAATTCTAGGTTACAGAACTCCCATAAGCTGCGTCGGCTGCACTCAGGCTACAGGAATCCCATATACAGCGTTTGCCTACTCTCAGACTACAGAACTCTTGGGCACAGCTTCTCTCTCCATTCAACATACAGAACTACTGGAAACTGCATCTCTCTAGAGCAATGTTACAGAACTCCCGAAAGCTGCATCTGCTACACTCAGCATCCAGAATACCCTCATACAGCGAATACCTAATTCCAGGATACAGAACTCCTCTAAACAGCTCCTCACCACACAAAGGATAGAGAACTCTTGGAAACTGCTTCTCTCTACATCCACGTAGCAGAGCTCCTGTAAGCTGCATCTCCTACACTCAGGATACAGAAATCCCATACATTGCGTATGCCTATTGCCAGGCTACAGAACTCTTGGAAACAGCTTCTCCCTACACCGTGATGCAAAACCTCAGTAAACTGTGTCTCTCTAATACTAGGTTACAGAACTCCCATAAGCTGCGTCTATTGCACTCAGCCTACAGGAATCCCACATAGAGCGAATGCCTACACTCAGACTAGAGAACTCTTGGAAACAGCTTCTCTCTACATTCAACATACACAACTCTTGGAAACTGCATCTCTCTAGACCAACGTTACAGAACTCCCATAAATTGCATCTCCTACACACAGCATACGGAAAACCAGCATTTAGCGAATCACTATGCCCAGGCTACCAAAATCTTAGAAACAGCTTCTCTCTACATTCAACATACGGAACTCCTGGATACTGTATGTCTCTACACTTAGGTTGTGCAACTCCCTTAAGCTGCGTCTCCTACACACAGCAGACAGAAAACCCGCATATAGCGAATGCCTAATTCCAGGCTACAGAAATCCAGTAAACAGCTTCTCCCTACACCCTGATACAGAACTTCGGTAAACTGTGTCTCTCTAATTCTAGGTTACAGAACTCCCATAAGCTGCATCTGCTGTACCCAGGCTACAGCAATTCCATATACCGCGCATGCCTAGGCTCAGACTATAGAACTCTTGGACACAGCTTCTCTCTCCATTCAACATACAGAACTACTGGAAACTGCATCTCTCTAGACCAATGTTACAGAACTCCCATAAGCTGTGTCACCTACACACAGCAGACAGAAAACCCGCCTATAGTTAATGTCTTATTCCAGCCTCAGAAATCCAGTAAACAGCTCCTCTCTACAAGGATAGAGAACTCCGGTAAACTGCTTCTCCCTACATCCAGGTAGCAGAGCTCCCATAACCAGCGTCTCATACACTCAGAATACAGAAATCCCAGTTACTGTGTATGCCTCTTGCCAGGCTACAGAACTCTTGGAAACAGCTTATCTCTACATGCACATACAGAACTCTGGTAAACTGTGTCTCACTACATGCACGATACAGAACTCCGATAAGCTGCGTCTGATACACTCAGCATACAGAAAACCCACGTATAGCGAATACCTGCTCATAGGCTCCAGAATTCTTGGAAACAGCTTCTCTCCACATTCAACATACAAAACTTGGAAACTGCTTCAGAACTGTGGTAAGCTGCGTCTTCTACACACAGCATACAGTAAACCCACATATAGCGAATAACTATTCGAGGCTACCGAAATCTTAGAAACAGCTTCTCTCTACATTGCATACGGAACTCCTGGATACCATATGTCGCTACACTTAGGTTATGTAACTCCCGTAAGCTGTGTCTCCTACACACAGCAGACAGAAAACCCGCATATAGCGAATGCCTAATTCCAGGCTACAGAAATCCAGTAAACAGCTTCTCCCTACATCCTGATGCAGAACTTCGGTAAACTGTGTCTCTCTAATTCTAGGTTACAGAACTCCCATAAGCTGCGTCGGCTGCACTCAGGCTACAGGAATCCCATATACAGCGTATGCCTACTCTCAGACTACAGAACTCTTGGGCACAGCTTCTCTCTCCATTCAACATACAGAACTACTGGAAACTGCATCTCTCTACACTTAGGTTACAGAACTCCCGAAAGCTGCATCTGCTACACTCAGCATCCAGAATACCCTCATACAGCGAATACCTAATTCCAGGATACAGAACTCCTCTAAACAGCTCCTCACCACACAAAGGATAGAGAACTCTTGGAAACTGCTTCTCTCTACATCCACGTAGCAGAGCTCCTGTAAGCTGCATCTCCTACACTCAGGATACAGAAATCCCATACATTGCGTATGCCTATTGCCAGGCTACAGAACTCTTGGAAACAGCTTCTCCCTACACCGTGATGCAAAACCTCAGTAAACTGTGTCTCTCTAATACTAGGTTACAGAACTCCCATAAGCTGCGTCTATTGCACTCAGCCTACAGGAATCCCACATAGAGCGAATGCCTACACTCAGACTAGAGAACTCTTGGAAACAGCTTCTCTCTACATTCAACATACACAACTCTTGGAAACTGCATCTCTCTAGACCAACGTTACAGAACTCCCATAAATTGCGTCTCCTACACACAGCATACGGAAAACCAGCATTTAGCGAATCACTATGCCCAGGCTACCAAAATCTTAGAAACAGCTTCTCTCTACATTCAACATACGGAACTCCTGGATACTGTCTGTCTCTACACTTAGGTTGTGCAACTCCCTTAAGCTGCGTCTCCTACACAGGGCATACGGAAAACAAGGAAATAGCGCATGCCTAATTCCAGGCTACAGAACTCTTGGAAACAGCTTCTCTCTACATTCAACATACACAACTCTTGGAAACTGCATCTCTCTAGAGCAATGTTACAGAACTCCCATAAGCTGCGTCTCCTACACACAGCAGACAGAAAGCCCGCATATAGCGAATGCCTAATTCCAGGCTACAGAAATCCAGTAAACAGCTTCTCTCTCCCTACACCCAAATACAGAACTTCGGTAAACTGTTTCTCTCTAATTCTAGGTTACAGAACTCCCATAAGCTGCGTCGGCTGCACTCAGGCTACAGGAATCCCATATACAGCGTTTGCCTACTCTCAGACTACAGAACTCTTGGGCACAGCTTCTCTCTCCATTCAACATACAGAACTACTGGAAACTGCATCTCTCTAGAGCAATGTTACAGAACTCCCGAAAGCTGCATCTGCTACACTCAGCATCCAGAATACCCTCATACAGCGAATACCTAATTCCAGGATACAGAACTCCTCTAAACAGCTCCTCACCACACAAAGGATAGAGAACTCTTGGAAACTGCTTCTCTCTACATCCACGTAGCAGAGCTCCTGTAAGCTGCATCTCCTACACTCAGGATACAGAAATCCCATACATTGCGTATGCCTATTGCCAGGCTACAGAACTCTTGGAAACAGCTTCTCCCTACACCGTGATGCAAAACCTCAGTAAACTGTGTCTCTCTAATACTAGGTTACAGAACTCCCATAAGCTGCGTCTATTGCACTCAGCCTACAGGAATCCCACATAGAGCGAATGCCTACACTCAGACTAGAGAACTCTTGGAAACAGCTTCTCTCTACATTCAACATACACAACTCTTGGAAACTGCATCTCTCTAGACCAACGTTACAGAACTCCCATAAATTGCATCTCCTACACACAGCATACGGAAAACCAGCATTTAGCGAATCACTATGCCCAGGCTACCAAAATCTTAGAAACAGCTTCTCTCTACATTCAACATACGGAACTCCTGGATACTGTATGTCTCTACACTTAGGTTGTGCAACTCCCTTAAGCTGCGTCTCCTACACACAGCAGACAGAAAACCCGCATATAGCGAATGCCTAATTCCAGGCTACAGAAATCCAGTAAACAGCTTCTCCCTACACCCTGATACAGAACTTCGGTAAACTGTGTCTCTCTAATTCTAGGTTACAGAACTCCCATAAGCTGCATCTGCTGTACCCAGGCTACAGCAATTCCATATACCGCGCATGCCTAGGCTCAGACTATAGAACTCTTGGACACAGCTTCTCTCTCCATTCAACATACAGAACTACTGGAAACTGCATCTCTCTAGACCAATGTTACAGAACTCCCATAAGCTGTGTCACCTACACACAGCAGACAGAAAACCCGCCTATAGTTAATGTCTTATTCCAGCCTCAGAAATCCAGTAAACAGCTCCTCTCTACAAGGATAGAGAACTCCGGTAAACTGCTTCTCCCTACATCCAGGTAGCAGAGCTCCCATAACCAGCGTCTCATACACTCAGAATACAGAAATCCCAGTTACTGTGTATGCCTCTTGCCAGGCTACAGAACTCTTGGAAACAGCTTATCTCTACATGCACATACAGAACTCTGGTAAACTGTGTCTCACTACATGCACGATACAGAACTCCGATAAGCTGCGTCTGATACACTCAGCATACAGAAAACCCACGTATAGCGAATACCTGCTCATAGGCTCCAGAATTCTTGGAAACAGCTTCTCTCCACATTCAACATACAAAACTTGGAAACTGCTTCAGAACTGTGGTAAGCTGCGTCTTCTACACACAGCATACAGTAAACCCACATATAGCGAATAACTATTCGAGGCTACCGAAATCTTAGAAACAGCTTCTCTCTACATTGCATACGGAACTCCTGGATACCATATGTCGCTACACTTAGGTTATGTAACTCCCGTAAGCTGTGTCTCCTACACACAGCAGACAGAAAACCCGCATATAGCGAATGCCTAATTCCAGGCTACAGAAATCCAGTAAACAGCTTCTCCCTACATCCTGATGCAGAACTTCGGTAAACTGTGTCTCTCTAATTCTAGGTTACAGAACTCCCATAAGCTGCGTCGGCTGCACTCAGGCTACAGGAATCCCATATACAGCGTATGCCTACTCTCAGACTACAGAACTCTTGGGCACAGCTTCTCTCTCCATTCAACATACAGAACTACTGGAAACTGCATCTCTCTACACTTAGGTTACAGAACTCCCGAAAGCTGCATCTGCTACACTCAGCATCCAGAATACCCTCATACAGCGAATACCTAATTCCAGGATACAGAACTCCTCTAAACAGCTCCTCACCACACAAAGGATAGAGAACTCTTGGAAACTGCTTCTCTCTACATCCACGTAGCAGAGCTCCTGTAAGCTGCATCTCCTACACTCAGGATACAGAAATCCCATACATTGCGTATGCCTATTGCCAGGCTACAGAACTCTTGGAAACAGCTTCTCCCTACACCGTGATGCAAAACCTCAGTAAACTGTGTCTCTCTAATACTAGGTTACAGAACTCCCATAAGCTGCGTCTATTGCACTCAGCCTACAGGAATCCCACATAGAGCGAATGCCTACACTCAGACTAGAGAACTCTTGGAAACAGCTTCTCTCTACATTCAACATACACAACTCTTGGAAACTGCATCTCTCTAGACCAACGTTACAGAACTCCCATAAATTGCGTCTCCTACACACAGCATACGGAAAACCAGCATTTAGCGAATCACTATGCCCAGGCTACCAAAATCTTAGAAACAGCTTCTCTCTACATTCAACATACGGAACTCCTGGATACTGTCTGTCTCTACACTTAGGTTGTGCAACTCCCTTAAGCTGCGTCTCCTACACAGGGCATACGGAAAACAAGGAAATAGCGCATGCCTAATTCCAGGCTACAGAACTCTTGGAAACAGCTTCTCTCTACATTCAACATACACAACTCTTGGAAACTGCATCTCTCTAGAGCAATGTTACAGAACTCCCATAAGCTGCGTCTCCTACACACAGCAGACAGAAAGCCCGCATATAGCGAATGCCTAATTCCAGGCTACAGAAATCCAGTAAACAGCTTCTCTCTCCCTACACCCAAATACAGAACTTCGGTAAACTGTTTCTCTCTAATTCTAGGTTACAGAACTCCCATAAGCTGCGTCGGCTGCACTCAGGCTACAGGAATCCCATATACAGCGTTTGCCTACTCTCAGACTACAGAACTCTTGGGCACAGCTTCTCTCTCCATTCAACATACAGAACTACTGGAAACTGCATCTCTCTAGAGCAATGTTACAGAACTCCCGAAAGCTGCATCTGCTACACTCAGCATCCAGAATACCCTCATACAGCGAATACCTAATTCCAGGATACAGAACTCCTCTAAACAGCTCCTCACCACACAAAGGATAGAGAACTCTTGGAAACTGCTTCTCTCTACATCCACGTAGCAGAGCTCCTGTAAGCTGCATCTCCTACACTCAGGATACAGAAATCCCATACATTGCGTATGCCTATTGCCAGGCTACAGAACTCTTGGAAACAGCTTCTCCCTACACCGTGATGCAAAACCTCAGTAAACTGTGTCTCTCTAATACTAGGTTACAGAACTCCCATAAGCTGCGTCTATTGCACTCAGCCTACAGGAATCCCACATAGAGCGAATGCCTACACTCAGACTAGAGAACTCTTGGAAACAGCTTCTCTCTACATTCAACATACACAACTCTTGGAAACTGCATCTCTCTAGACCAACGTTACAGAACTCCCATAAATTGCATCTCCTACACACAGCATACGGAAAACCAGCATTTAGCGAATCACTATGCCCAGGCTACCAAAATCTTAGAAACAGCTTCTCTCTACATTCAACATACGGAACTCCTGGATACTGTATGTCTCTACACTTAGGTTGTGCAACTCCCTTAAGCTGCGTCTCCTACACACAGCAGACAGAAAACCCGCATATAGCGAATGCCTAATTCCAGGCTACAGAAATCCAGTAAACAGCTTCTCCCTACACCCTGATACAGAACTTCGGTAAACTGTGTCTCTCTAATTCTAGGTTACAGAACTCCCATAAGCTGCATCTGCTGTACCCAGGCTACAGCAATTCCATATACCGCGCATGCCTAGGCTCAGACTATAGAACTCTTGGACACAGCTTCTCTCTCCATTCAACATACAGAACTACTGGAAACTGCATCTCTCTAGACCAATGTTACAGAACTCCCATAAGCTGTGTCACCTACACACAGCAGACAGAAAACCCGCCTATAGTTAATGTCTTATTCCAGCCTCAGAAATCCAGTAAACAGCTCCTCTCTACAAGGATAGAGAACTCCGGTAAACTGCTTCTCCCTACATCCAGGTAGCAGAGCTCCCATAACCAGCGTCTCATACACTCAGAATACAGAAATCCCAGTTACTGTGTATGCCTCTTGCCAGGCTACAGAACTCTTGGAAACAGCTTATCTCTACATGCACATACAGAACTCTGGTAAACTGTGTCTCACTACATGCACGATACAGAACTCCGATAAGCTGCGTCTGATACACTCAGCATACAGAAAACCCACGTATAGCGAATACCTGCTCATAGGCTCCAGAATTCTTGGAAACAGCTTCTCTCCACATTCAACATACAAAACTTGGAAACTGCTTCAGAACTGTGGTAAGCTGCGTCTTCTACACACAGCATACAGTAAACCCACATATAGCGAATAACTATTCGAGGCTACCGAAATCTTAGAAACAGCTTCTCTCTACATTGCATACGGAACTCCTGGATACCATATGTCGCTACACTTAGGTTATGTAACTCCCGTAAGCTGTGTCTCCTACACACAGCAGACAGAAAACCCGCATATAGCGAATGCCTAATTCCAGGCTACAGAAATCCAGTAAACAGCTTCTCCCTACATCCTGATGCAGAACTTCGGTAAACTGTGTCTCTCTAATTCTAGGTTACAGAACTCCCATAAGCTGCGTCGGCTGCACTCAGGCTACAGGAATCCCATATACAGCGTATGCCTACTCTCAGACTACAGAACTCTTGGGCACAGCTTCTCTCTCCATTCAACATACAGAACTACTGGAAACTGCATCTCTCTACACTTAGGTTACAGAACTCCCGAAAGCTGCATCTGCTACACTCAGCATCCAGAATACCCTCATACAGCGAATACCTAATTCCAGGATACAGAACTCCTCTAAACAGCTCCTCACCACACAAAGGATAGAGAACTCTTGGAAACTGCTTCTCTCTACATCCACGTAGCAGAGCTCCTGTAAGCTGCATCTCCTACACTCAGGATACAGAAATCCCATACATTGCGTATGCCTATTGCCAGGCTACAGAACTCTTGGAAACAGCTTCTCCCTACACCGTGATGCAAAACCTCAGTAAACTGTGTCTCTCTAATACTAGGTTACAGAACTCCCATAAGCTGCGTCTATTGCACTCAGCCTACAGGAATCCCACATAGAGCGAATGCCTACACTCAGACTAGAGAACTCTTGGAAACAGCTTCTCTCTACATTCAACATACACAACTCTTGGAAACTGCATCTCTCTAGACCAACGTTACAGAACTCCCATAAATTGCGTCTCCTACACACAGCATACGGAAAACCAGCATTTAGCGAATCACTATGCCCAGGCTACCAAAATCTTAGAAACAGCTTCTCTCTACATTCAACATACGGAACTCCTGGATACTGTCTGTCTCTACACTTAGGTTGTGCAACTCCCTTAAGCTGCGTCTCCTACACAGGGCATACGGAAAACAAGGAAATAGCGCATGCCTAATTCCAGGCTACAGAACTCTTGGAAACAGCTTCTCTCTACATTCAACATACACAACTCTTGGAAACTGCATCTCTCTAGAGCAATGTTACAGAACTCCCATAAGCTGCGTCTCCTACACACAGCAGACAGAAAGCCCGCATATAGCGAATGCCTAATTCCAGGCTACAGAAATCCAGTAAACAGCTTCTCCCTACACCCAAATACAGAACTTCGGTAAACTGTTTCTCTCTAATTCTAGGTTACAGAACTCCCATAAGCTGCGTCGGCTGCACTCAGGCTACAGGAATCCCATATACAGCGTTTGCCTACTCTCAGACTACAGAACTCTTGGGCACAGCTTCTCTCTCCATTCAACATACACAACTCTTGGAAACTGCATCTCTCTAGAGCAATGTTACAGAACTCCCGAAAGCTGCATCTGCTACACTCAGCATCCAGAATACCCTCATACAGCGAATACCTAATTCCAGGATACAGAACTCCTCTAAACAGCTCCTCACCACACAAAGGATAGAGAACTCTTGGAAACTGCTTCTCTCTACATCCACGTAGCAGAGCTCCTGTAAGCTGCATCTCCTACACTCAGGATACAGAAATCCCATACATTGCGTATGCCTATTGCCAGGCTACAGAACTCTTGGAAACAGCTTCTCCCTACACCGTGATGCAAAACCTCAGTAAACTGTGTCTCTCTAATACTAGGTTACAGAACTCCCATAAGCTGCGTCTATTGCACTCAGCCTACAGGAATCCCACATAGAGCGAATGCCTACACTCAGACTAGAGAACTCTTGGAAACAGCTTCTCTCTACATTCAACATACACAACTCTTGGAAACTGCATCTCTCTAGACCAACGTTACAGAACTCCCATAAATTGCATCTCCTACACACAGCATACGGAAAACCAGCATTTAGCGAATCACTATGCCCAGGCTACCAAAATCTTAGAAACAGCTTCTCTCTACATTCAACATACGGAACTCCTGGATACTGTATGTCTCTACACTTAGGTTGTGCAACTCCCTTAAGCTGCGTCTCCTACACACAGCAGACAGAAAACCCGCATATAGCGAATGCCTAATTCCAGGCTACAGAAATCCAGTAAACAGCTTCTCCCTACACCCTGATACAGAACTTCGGTAAACTGTGTCTCTCTAATTCTAGGTTACAGAACTCCCATAAGCTGCATCTGCTGTACCCAGGCTACAGCAATTCCATATACCGCGCATGCCTAGGCTCAGACTATAGAACTCTTGGACACAGCTTCTCTCTCCATTCAACATACAGAACTACTGGAAACTGCATCTCTCTAGACCAATGTTACAGAACTCCCATAAGCTGTGTCACCTACACACAGCAGACAGAAAACCCGCCTATAGTTAATGTCTTATTCCAGCCTCAGAAATCCAGTAAACAGCTCCTCTCTACAAGGATAGAGAACTCCGGTAAACTGCTTCTCCCTACATCCAGGTAGCAGAGCTCCCATAACCAGCGTCTCATACACTCAGAATACAGAAATCCCAGTTACTGTGTATGCCTCTTGCCAGGCTACAGAACTCTTGGAAACAGCTTATCTCTACATGCACATACAGAACTCTGGTAAACTGTGTCTCACTACATGCACGATACAGAACTCCGATAAGCTGCGTCTGATACACTCAGCATACAGAAAACCCACGTATAGCGAATACCTGCTCATAGGCTCCAGAATTCTTGGAAACAGCTTCTCTCCACATTCAACATACAAAACTTGGAAACTGCTTCAGAACTGTGGTAAGCTGCGTCTTCTACACACAGCATACAGTAAACCCACATATAGCGAATAACTATTCGAGGCTACCGAAATCTTAGAAACAGCTTCTCTCTACATTGCATACGGAACTCCTGGATACCATATGTCGCTACACTTAGGTTATGTAACTCCCGTAAGCTGTGTCTCCTACACACAGCAGACAGAAAACCCGCATATAGCGAATGCCTAATTCCAGGCTACAGAAATCCAGTAAACAGCTTCTCCCTACATCCTGATGCAGAACTTCGGTAAACTGTGTCTCTCTAATTCTAGGTTACAGAACTCCCATAAGCTGCGTCGGCTGCACTCAGGCTACAGGAATCCCATATACAGCGTATGCCTACTCTCAGACTACAGAACTCTTGGGCACAGCTTCTCTCTCCATTCAACATACAGAACTACTGGAAACTGCATCTCTCTACACTTAGGTTACAGAACTCCCGAAAGCTGCATCTGCTACACTCAGCATCCAGAATACCCTCATACAGCGAATACCTAATTCCAGGATACAGAACTCCTCTAAACAGCTCCTCACCACACAAAGGATAGAGAACTCTTGGAAACTGCTTCTCTCTACATCCACGTAGCAGAGCTCCTGTAAGCTGCATCTCCTACACTCAGGATACAGAAATCCCATACATTGCGTATGCCTATTGCCAGGCTACAGAACTCTTGGAAACAGCTTCTCCCTACACCGTGATGCAAAACCTCAGTAAACTGTGTCTCTCTAATACTAGGTTACAGAACTCCCATAAGCTGCGTCTATTGCACTCAGCCTACAGGAATCCCACATAGAGCGAATGCCTACACTCAGACTAGAGAACTCTTGGAAACAGCTTCTCTCTACATTCAACATACACAACTCTTGGAAACTGCATCTCTCTAGACCAACGTTACAGAACTCCCATAAATTGCGTCTCCTACACACAGCATACGGAAAACCAGCATTTAGCGAATCACTATGCCCAGGCTACCAAAATCTTAGAAACAGCTTCTCTCTACATTCAACATACGGAACTCCTGGATACTGTCTGTCTCTACACTTAGGTTGTGCAACTCCCTTAAGCTGCGTCTCCTACACAGAGCATACGGAAAACACGGAAATAGCGCATGCCTAATTCCAGGCCACAGAACTCTTGGAAACAGCTTCTCTCTACATTCAACATACAAAACTCTTGGAAACTGCATCTCTCTAGAGCAATGTTACAGAACTCCCATAAGCTGCGTCTCCTACACACAGCAGACAGAAAACCCGCATATAGCGAATGCCTAATTCCAGGCTACAGAAATCCAGTAAACAGCTTCTCCCTACACCCTGATACAGAACTTCGGTAAACTGTGTCTCTCTAATTCTAGGTTACAGAACTCCCATAAGCTGCGTCGGCTGCACTCAGGCTACAGGAATCCCATATAGAGCGTATGCCTACTCTCAGACTACAGAACTCTTGGAAACAGCTTCTCTCTACATTCAACATACACAACTCTTGGAAACTGCATCTCTCTAGAGCAATGTTACAGAACTCCCATAAGCTGCGTCTCCTACACACAGCAGACAGAAAACCCGCATATAGCGAATGCCTAATTCCAGGCTACAGAAATCCAGTAAACAGCTTCTCCCTACACCCAAATACAGAACTTCGGTAAACTGTTTCTCTCTAATTCTAGGTTACAGAACTCCCATAAGCTGCGTCGGCTGCACTCAGGCTACAGGAATCCCATATACAGCGTTTGCCTACTCTCAGACTACAGAACTCTTGGGCACAGCTTCTCTCTCCATTCAACATACACAACTCTTGGAAACTGCATCTCTCTAGAGCAATGTTACAGAACTCCCGAAAGCTGCATCTGCTACACTCAGCATCCAGAATACCCTCATACAGCGAATACCTAATTCCAGGATACAGAACTCCTCTAAACAGCTCCTCACCACACAAAGGATAGAGAACTCTTGGAAACTGCTTCTCTCTACATCCACGTAGCAGAGCTCCTGTAAGCTGCATCTCCTACACTCAGGATACAGAAATCCCATACATTGCGTATGCCTATTGCCAGGCTACAGAACTCTTGGAAACAGCTTCTCCCTACAGCGTGATGCAAAACCTCAGTAAACTGTGTCTCTCTAATACTAGGTTACAGAACTCCCATAAGCTGCGTCTATTGCACTCAGCCTACAGGAATCCCACATAGAGCGAATGCCTACACTCAGACTAGAGAACTCTTGGAAACAGCTTCTCTCTACATTCAACATACACAACTCTTGGAAACTGCATCTCTCTAGACCAACGTTACAGAACTCCCATAAATTGCGTCTCCTACACACAGCATACGGAAAACCAGCATTTAGCGAATCACTATGCCCAGGCTACCAAAATCTTAGAAACAGCTTCTCTCTACATTCAACATACGGAACTCCTGGATACTGTATGTCTCTACACTTAGGTTGTGCAACTCCCTTAAGCTGCGTCTCCTACACAGGGCATACGGAAAACACGGAAATAGTGCATGCCTAATTCCAGGCCACAGAACTCTTGGAAACAGCTTCTCTCTACATTCAACATACACAACTCTTGGAAACTGCATCTCTCTAGAGCAATGTTACAGAACTCCCATAAGCTGCGTCTCCTACACACAGCAGACAGAAAACCCGCATATAGCGAATGCCTAATTCCAGGCTACAGAAATCCAGTAAACAGCTTCTCCCTACACCCTGATACAGAACTTCGGTAAACTGTGTCTCTCTAATTCTAGGTTACAGAACTCCCATAAGCTGCGTCGGCTGCACTCAGGCTACAGGAATCCCATATACAGCGTATGCCTACTCTCAGACTACAGAACTCTTGGACACAGCTTCTCTCTCCATTCAACATACAGAACTACTGGAAACTGCATCTCTCTACACTTAGGTTACAGAACTCCCGAAAGCTGCATCTGCTACACTCAGCATCCAGAATACCCTCATACAGCGAATACCTAATTCCAGGATACAGAACTCCTCTAAACAGCTCCTCACCACACAAAGGATAGAGAACTCTTGGAAACTGCTTCTCTCTACATCCACGTAGCAGAGCTCCTGTAAGCTGCATCTCCTACACTCAGGATACAGAAATCCCATACATTGCGTATGCCTATTGCCAGGCTACAGAACTCTTGGAAACAGCTTCTCCCTACACCGTGATGCAAAACCTCAGTAAACTGTGTCTCTCTAATACTAGGTTACAGAACTCCCATAAGCTGCGTCTATTGCACTCAGCCTACAGGAATCCCACATAGAGCGAATGCCTACACTCAGACTAGAGAACTCTTGGAAACAGCTTCTCTCTACATTCAACATACACAACTCTTGGAAACTGCATCTCTCTAGACCAACGTTACAGAACTCCCATAAATTGCGTCTCCTACACACAGCATACGGAAAACCAGCATTTAGCGAATCACTATGCCCAGGCTACCAAAATCTTAGAAACAGCTTCTCTCTACATTCAACATACGGAACTCCTGGATACTGTCTGTCTCTACACTTAGGTTGTGCAACTCCCTTAAGCTGCGTCTCCTACACAGGGCATACGGAAAACAAGGAAATAGCGCATGCCTAATTCCAGGCTACAGAACTCTTGGAAACAGCTTCTCTCTACATTCAACATACACAACTCTTGGAAACTGCATCTCTCTAGAGCAATGTTACAGAACTCCCATAAGCTGCGTCTCCTACACACAGCAGACAGAAAGCCCGCATATAGCGAATGCCTAATTCCAGGCTACAGAAATCCAGTAAACAGCTTCTCCCTACACCCAAATACAGAACTTCGGTAAACTGTTTCTCTCTAATTCTAGGTTACAGAACTCCCATAAGCTGCGTCGGCTGCACTCAGGCTACAGGAATCCCATATACAGCGTTTGCCTACTCTCAGACTACAGAACTCTTGGGCACAGCTTCTCTCTCCATTCAACATACAGAACTACTGGAAACTGCATCTCTCTAGAGCAATGTTACAGAACTCCCGAAAGCTGCATCTGCTACACTCAGCATCCAGAATACCCTCATACAGCGAATACCTAATTCCAGGATACAGAACTCCTCTAAACAGCTCCTCACCACACAAAGGATAGAGAACTCTTGGAAACTGCTTCTCTCTACATCCACGTAGCAGAGCTCCTGTAAGCTGCATCTCCTACACTCAGGATACAGAAATCCCATACATTGCGTATGCCTATTGCCAGGCTACAGAACTCTTGGAAACAGCTTCTCCCTACACCGTGATGCAAAACCTCAGTAAACTGTGTCTCTCTAATACTAGGTTACAGAACTCCCATAAGCTGCGTCTATTGCACTCAGCCTACAGGAATCCCACATAGAGCGAATGCCTACACTCAGACTAGAGAACTCTTGGAAACAGCTTCTCTCTACATTCAACATACACAACTCTTGGAAACTGCATCTCTCTAGACCAACGTTACAGAACTCCCATAAATTGCATCTCCTACACACAGCATACGGAAAACCAGCATTTAGCGAATCACTATGCCCAGGCTACCAAAATCTTAGAAACAGCTTCTCTCTACATTCAACATACGGAACTCCTGGATACTGTATGTCTCTACACTTAGGTTGTGCAACTCCCTTAAGCTGCGTCTCCTACACACAGCAGACAGAAAACCCGCATATAGCGAATGCCTAATTCCAGGCTACAGAAATCCAGTAAACAGCTTCTCCCTACACCCTGATACAGAACTTCGGTAAACTGTGTCTCTCTAATTCTAGGTTACAGAACTCCCATAAGCTGCATCTGCTGTACCCAGGCTACAGCAATTCCATATACCGCGCATGCCTAGGCTCAGACTATAGAACTCTTGGACACAGCTTCTCTCTCCATTCAACATACAGAACTACTGGAAACTGCATCTCTCTAGACCAATGTTACAGAACTCCCATAAGCTGTGTCACCTACACACAGCAGACAGAAAACCCGCCTATAGTTAATGTCTTATTCCAGCCTCAGAAATCCAGTAAACAGCTCCTCTCTACAAGGATAGAGAACTCCGGTAAACTGCTTCTCCCTACATCCAGGTAGCAGAGCTCCCATAACCAGCGTCTCATACACTCAGAATACAGAAATCCCAGTTACTGTGTATGCCTCTTGCCAGGCTACAGAACTCTTGGAAACAGCTTATCTCTACATGCACATACAGAACTCTGGTAAACTGTGTCTCACTACATGCACGATACAGAACTCCGATAAGCTGCGTCTGATACACTCAGCATACAGAAAACCCACGTATAGCGAATACCTGCTCATAGGCTCCAGAATTCTTGGAAACAGCTTCTCTCCACATTCAACATACAAAACTTGGAAACTGCTTCAGAACTGTGGTAAGCTGCGTCTTCTACACACAGCATACAGTAAACCCACATATAGCGAATAACTATTCGAGGCTACCGAAATCTTAGAAACAGCTTCTCTCTACATTGCATACGGAACTCCTGGATACCATATGTCGCTACACTTAGGTTATGTAACTCCCGTAAGCTGTGTCTCCTACACACAGCAGACAGAAAACCCGCATATAGCGAATGCCTAATTCCAGGCTACAGAAATCCAGTAAACAGCTTCTCCCTACATCCTGATGCAGAACTTCGGTAAACTGTGTCTCTCTAATTCTAGGTTACAGAACTCCCATAAGCTGCGTCGGCTGCACTCAGGCTACAGGAATCCCATATACAGCGTATGCCTACTCTCAGACTACAGAACTCTTGGGCACAGCTTCTCTCTCCATTCAACATACAGAACTACTGGAAACTGCATCTCTCTACACTTAGGTTACAGAACTCCCGAAAGCTGCATCTGCTACACTCAGCATCCAGAATACCCTCATACAGCGAATACCTAATTCCAGGATACAGAACTCCTCTAAACAGCTCCTCACCACACAAAGGATAGAGAACTCTTGGAAACTGCTTCTCTCTACATCCACGTAGCAGAGCTCCTGTAAGCTGCATCTCCTACACTCAGGATACAGAAATCCCATACATTGCGTATGCCTATTGCCAGGCTACAGAACTCTTGGAAACAGCTTCTCCCTACACCGTGATGCAAAACCTCAGTAAACTGTGTCTCTCTAATACTAGGTTACAGAACTCCCATAAGCTGCGTCTATTGCACTCAGCCTACAGGAATCCCACATAGAGCGAATGCCTACACTCAGACTAGAGAACTCTTGGAAACAGCTTCTCTCTACATTCAACATACACAACTCTTGGAAACTGCATCTCTCTAGACCAACGTTACAGAACTCCCATAAATTGCGTCTCCTACACACAGCATACGGAAAACCAGCATTTAGCGAATCACTATGCCCAGGCTACCAAAATCTTAGAAACAGCTTCTCTCTACATTCAACATACGGAACTCCTGGATACTGTCTGTCTCTACACTTAGGTTGTGCAACTCCCTTAAGCTGCGTCTCCTACACAGAGCATACGGAAAACACGGAAATAGCGCATGCCTAATTCCAGGCCACAGAACTCTTGGAAACAGCTTCTCTCTACATTCAACATACAAAACTCTTGGAAACTGCATCTCTCTAGAGCAATGTTACAGAACTCCCATAAGCTGCGTCTCCTACACACAGCAGACAGAAAACCCGCATATAGCGAATGCCTAATTCCAGGCTACAGAAATCCAGTAAACAGCTTCTCCCTACACCCTGATACAGAACTTCGGTAAACTGTGTCTCTCTAATTCTAGGTTACAGAACTCCCATAAGCTGCGTCGGCTGCACTCAGGCTACAGGAATCCCATATAGAGCGTATGCCTACTCTCAGACTACAGAACTCTTGGAAACAGCTTCTCTCTACATTCAACATACACAACTCTTGGAAACTGCATCTCTCTAGAGCAATGTTACAGAACTCCCATAAGCTGCGTCTCCTACACACAGCAGACAGAAAACCCGCATATAGCGAATGCCTAATTCCAGGCTACAGAAATCCAGTAAACAGCTTCTCCCTACACCCTGATACAGAACTTCGGTAAACTGTGTCTCTCTAATTCTAGGTTACAGAACTCCCATAAGCTGCGTCGGCTGCACTCAGGCTACAGGAATCCCATATAGAGCGAATGCCTACTCTCAGACTACAGAACTCTTGGAAACAGCTTCTCTCTCCATTCAACATACACAACTCTTGGAAACTGCATCTCTCTAGAGCAATGTTACAGAACTCCCATAAGCTGCGTCTCCTACACACAGCAGACAGAAAACCCGCATATAGCGAATGCCTAATTCCAGGCTACAGAAATCCAGTAAACAGCTTCTCCCTACACCCAAATACAGAACTTCGGTAAACTGTTTCTCTCTAATTCTAGGTTACAGAACTCCCATAAGCTGCGTCGGCTGCACTCAGGCTACAGGAATCCCATATACAGCGTTTGCCTACTCTCAGACTACAGAACTCTTGGGCACAGCTTCTCTCTCCATTCAACATACACAACTCTTGGAAACTGCATCTCTCTAGAGCAATGTTACAGAACTCCCGAAAGCTGCATCTGCTACACTCAGCATCCAGAATACCCTCATACAGCGAATACCTAATTCCAGGATACAGAACTCCTCTAAACAGCTCCTCACCACACAAAGGATAGAGAACTCTTGGAAACTGCTTCTCTCTACATCCACGTAGCAGAGCTCCTGTAAGCTGCATCTCCTACACTCAGGATACAGAAATCCCATACATTGCGTATGCCTATTGCCAGGCTACAGAACTCTTGGAAACAGCTTCTCCCTACAGCGTGATGCAAAACCTCAGTAAACTGTGTCTCTCTAATACTAGGTTACAGAACTCCCATAAGCTGCGTCTATTGCACTCAGCCTACAGGAATCCCACATAGAGCGAATGCCTACACTCAGACTAGAGAACTCTTGGAAACAGCTTCTCTCTACATTCAACATACACAACTCTTGGAAACTGCATCTCTCTAGACCAACGTTACAGAACTCCCATAAATTGCGTCTCCTACACACAGCATACGGAAAACCAGCATTTAGCGAATCACTATGCCCAGGCTACCAAAATCTTAGAAACAGCTTCTCTCTACATTCAACATACGGAACTCCTGGATACTGTATGTCTCTACACTTAGGTTGTGCAACTCCCTTAAGCTGCGTCTCCTACACAGGGCATACGGAAAACACGGAAATAGTGCATGCCTAATTCCAGGCCACAGAACTCTTGGAAACAGCTTCTCTCTACATTCAACATACACAACTCTTGGAAACTGCATCTCTCTAGAGCAATGTTACAGAACTCCCATAAGCTGCGTCTCCTACACACAGCAGACAGAAAACCCGCATATAGCGAATGCCTAATTCCAGGCTACAGAAATCCAGTAAACAGCTTCTCCCTACACCCTGATACAGAACTTCGGTAAACTGTGTCTCTCTAATTCTAGGTTACAGAACTCCCATAAGCTGCGTCGGCTGCACTCAGGCTACAGGAATCCCATATACAGCGTATGCCTACTCTCAGACTACAGAACTCTTGGACACAGCTTCTCTCTCCATTCAACATACAGAACTACTGGAAACTGCATCTCTCTACACTTAGGTTACAGAACTCCCGAAAGCTGCATCTGCTACACTCAGCATCCAGAATACCCTCATACAGCGAATACCTAATTCCAGGATACAGAACTCCTCTAAACAGCTCCTCACCACACAAAGGATAGAGAACTCTTGGAAACTGCTTCTCTCTACATCCACGTAGCAGAGCTCCTGTAAGCTGCATCTCCTACACTCAGGATACAGAAATCCCATACATTGCGTATGCCTATTGCCAGGCTACAGAACTCTTGGAAACAGCTTCTCCCTACACCGTGATGCAAAACCTCAGTAAACTGTGTCTCTCTAATACTAGGTTACAGAACTCCCATAAGCTGCGTCTATTGCACTCAGCCTACAGGAATCCCACATAGAGCGAATGCCTACACTCAGACTAGAGAACTCTTGGAAACAGCTTCTCTCTACATTCAACATACACAACTCTTGGAAACTGCATCTCTCTAGACCAACGTTACAGAACTCCCATAAATTGCGTCTCCTACACACAGCATACGGAAAACCAGCATTTAGCGAATCACTATGCCCAGGCTACCAAAATCTTAGAAACAGCTTCTCTCTACATTCAACATACGGAACTCCTGGATACTGTCTGTCTCTACACTTAGGTTGTGCAACTCCCTTAAGCTGCGTCTCCTACACAGAGCATACGGAAAACACGGAAATAGCGCATGCCTAATTCCAGGCCACAGAACTCTTGGAAACAGCTTCTCTCTACATTCAACATACAAAACTCTTGGAAACTGCATCTCTCTAGAGCAATGTTACAGAACTCCCATAAGCTGCGTCTCCTACACACAGCAGACAGAAAACCCGCATATAGCGAATGCCTAATTCCAGGCTACAGAAATCCAGTAAACAGCTTCTCCCTACACCCTGATACAGAACTTCGGTAAACTGTGTCTCTCTAATTCTAGGTTACAGAACTCCCATAAGCTGCGTCGGCTGCACTCAGGCTACAGGAATCCCATATACAGCGTTTGCCTACTCTCAGACTACAGAACTCTTGGGCACAGCTTCTCTCTCCATTCAACATACAGAACTACTGGAAACTGCATCTCTCTAGAGCAATGTTACAGAACTCCCGAAAGCTGCATCTGCTACACTCAGCATCCAGAATACCCTCATACAGCGAATACCTAATTCCAGGATACAGAACTCCTCTAAACAGCTCCTCACCACACAAAGGATAGAGAACTCTTGGAAACTGCTTCTCTCTACATCCACGTAGCAGAGCTCCTGTAAGCTGCATCTCCTACACTCAGGATACAGAAATCCCATACATTGCGTATGCCTATTGCCAGGCTACAGAACTCTTGGAAACAGCTTCTCCCTACACCGTGATGCAAAACCTCAGTAAACTGTGTCTCTCTAATACTAGGTTACAGAACTCCCATAAGCTGCGTCTATTGCACTCAGCCTACAGGAATCCCACATAGAGCGAATGCCTACACTCAGACTAGAGAACTCTTGGAAACAGCTTCTCTCTACATTCAACATACACAACTCTTGGAAACTGCATCTCTCTAGACCAACGTTACAGAACTCCCATAAATTGCATCTCCTACACACAGCATACGGAAAACCAGCATTTAGCGAATCACTATGCCCAGGCTACCAAAATCTTAGAAACAGCTTCTCTCTACATTCAACATACGGAACTCCTGGATACTGTATGTCTCTACACTTAGGTTGTGCAACTCCCTTAAGCTGTGTCTCCTACACACAGCAGACAGAAAACCCGCATATAGCGAATGCCTAATTCCAGGCTACAGAAATCCAGTAAACAGCTTCTCCCTACACCCTGATACAGAACTTCGGTAAACTGTGTCTCTCTAATTCTAGGTTACAGAACTCCCATAAGCTGCATCTGCTGTACCCAGGCTACAGCAATTCCATATACCGCGCATGCCTAGGCTCAGACTATAGAACTCTTGGACACAGCTTCTCTCTCCATTCAACATACAGAACTACTGGAAACTGCATCTCTCTAGACCAATGTTACAGAACTCCCATAAGCTGTGTCACCTACACACAGCAGACAGAAAACCCGCCTATAGTTAATGTCTTATTCCAGCCTCAGAAATCCAGTAAACAGCTCCTCTCTACAAGGATAGAGAACTCCGGTAAACTGCTTCTCCCTACATCCAGGTAGCAGAGCTCCCATAACCAGCGTCTCATACACTCAGAATACAGAAATCCCAGTTACTGTGTATGCCTCTTGCCAGGCTACAGAACTCTTGGAAACAGCTTATCTCTACATGCACATACAGAACTCTGGTAAACTGTGTCTCACTACATGCACGATACAGAACTCCGATAAGCTGTGTCTGATAAACTCAGCATACAGAAAACCCACGTATAGCGAATACCTGCTCATAGGCTCCAGAACTCTTGGAAACAGCTTCTCTCCACATTCAACATACAAAACTTGGAAACTGCTTCAGAACTGTGGTAAGCTGCGTCTTCTACACACAGCATACAGTAAACCCACATATAGCGAATAACTATTCGAGGCTACCGAAATCTTAGAAACAGCTTCTCTCTACATTGCATACGGAACTCCTGGATACCATATGTCGCTACACTTAGGTTATGTAACTCCCGTAAGCTGTGTCTCCTACACACAGCAGACAGAAAACCCGCATATAGCGAATGCCTAATTCCAGGCTACAGAAATCCAGTAAACAGCTTCTCCCTACATCCTGATGCAGAACTTCGGTAAACTGTGTCTCTCTAATTCTAGGTTACAGAACTCCCATAAGCTGCGTCGGCTGCACTCAGGCTACAGGAATCCCATATACAGCGTATGCCTACTCTCAGACTACAGAACTCTTGGGCACAGCTTCTCTCTCCATTCAACATACAGAACTACTGGAAACTGCATCTCTCTACACTTAGGTTACAGAACTCCCGAAAGCTGCATCTGCTACACTCAGCATCCAGAATACCCTCATACAGCGAATACCTAATTCCAGGATACAGAACTCCTCTAAACAGCTCCTCACCACACAAAGGATAGAGAACTCTTGGAAACTGCTTCTCTCTACATCCACGTAGCAGAGCTCCTGTAAGCTGCATCTCCTACACTCAGGATACAGAAATCCCATACATTGCGTATGCCTATTGCCAGGCTACAGAACTCTTGGAAACAGCTTCTCCCTACACCGTGATGCAAAACCTCAGTAAACTGTGTCTCTCTAATACTAGGTTACAGAACTCCCATAAGCTGCGTCTATTGCACTCAGCCTACAGGAATCCCACATAGAGCGAATGCCTACACTCAGACTAGAGAACTCTTGGAAACAGCTTCTCTCTACATTCAACATACACAACTCTTGGAAACTGCATCTCTCTAGACCAACGTTACAGAACTCCCATAAATTGCGTCTCCTACACACAGCATACGGAAAACCAGCATTTAGCGAATCACTATGCCCAGGCTACCAAAATCTTAGAAACAGCTTCTCTCTACATTCAACATACGGAACTCCTGGATACTGTCTGTCTCTACACTTAGGTTGTGCAACTCCCTTAAGCTGCGTCTCCTACACAGGGCATACGGAAAACAAGGAAATAGCGCATGCCTAATTCCAGGCTACAGAACTCTTGGAAACAGCTTCTCTCTACATTCAACATACACAACTCTTGGAAACTGCATCTCTCTAGAGCAATGTTACAGAACTCCCATAAGCTGCGTCTCCTACACACAGCAGACAGAAAGCCCGCATATAGCGAATGCCTAATTCCAGGCTACAGAAATCCAGTAAACAGCTTCTCCCTACACCCAAATACAGAACTTCGGTAAACTGTTTCTCTCTAATTCTAGGTTACAGAACTCCCATAAGCTGCGTCGGCTGCACTCAGGCTACAGGAATCCCATATACAGCGTTTGCCTACTCTCAGACTACAGAACTCTTGGGCACAGCTTCTCTCTCCATTCAACATACAGAACTACTGGAAACTGCATCTCTCTAGAGCAATGTTACAGAACTCCCGAAAGCTGCATCTGCTACACTCAGCATCCAGAATACCCTCATACAGCGAATACCTAATTCCAGGATACAGAACTCCTCTAAACAGCTCCTCACCACACAAAGGATAGAGAACTCTTGGAAACTGCTTCTCTCTACATCCACGTAGCAGAGCTCCTGTAAGCTGCATCTCCTACACTCAGGATACAGAAATCCCATACATTGCGTATGCCTATTGCCAGGCTACAGAACTCTTGGAAACAGCTTCTCCCTACAGCGTGATGCAAAACCTCAGTAAACTGTGTCTCTCTAATACTAGGTTACAGAACTCCCATAAGCTGCGTCTATTGCACTCAGCCTACAGGAATCCCACATAGAGCGAATGCCTACACTCAGACTAGAGAACTCTTGGAAACAGCTTCTCTCTACATTCAACATACACAACTCTTGGAAACTGCATCTCTCTAGACCAACGTTACAGAACTCCCATAAATTGCATCTCCTACACACAGCATACGGAAAACCAGCATTTAGCGAATCACTATGCCCAGGCTACCAAAATCTTAGAAACAGCTTCTCTCTACATTCAACATACGGAACTCCTGGATACTGTATGTCTCTACACTTAGGTTGTGCAACTCCCTTAAGCTGCGTCTCCTACACACAGCAGACAGAAAACCCGCATATAGCGAATGCCTAATTCCAGGCTACAGAAATCCAGTAAACAGCTTCTCCCTACACCCTGATACAGAACTTCGGTAAACTGTGTCTCTCTAATTCTAGGTTACAGAACTCCCATAAGCTGCATCTGCTGTACCCAGGCTACAGCAATTCCATATACCGCGCATGCCTAGGCTCAGACTATAGAACTCTTGGACACAGCTTCTCTCTCCATTCAACATACAGAACTACTGGAAACTGCATCTCTCTAGACCAATGTTACAGAACTCCCATAAGCTGTGTCACCTACACACAGCAGACAGAAAACCCGCCTATAGTTAATGTCTTATTCCAGCCTCAGAAATCCAGTAAACAGCTCCTCTCTACAAGGATAGAGAACTCCGGTAAACTGCTTCTCCCTACATCCAGGTAGCAGAGCTCCCATAACCAGCGTCTCATACACTCAGAATACAGAAATCCCAGTTACTGTGTATGCCTCTTGCCAGGCTACAGAACTCTTGGAAACAGCTTATCTCTACATGCACATACAGAACTCTGGTAAACTGTGTCTCACTACATGCACGATACAGAACTCCGATAAGCTGCGTCTGATACACTCAGCATACAGAAAACCCACGTATAGCGAATACCTGCTCATAGGCTCCAGAATTCTTGGAAACAGCTTCTCTCCACATTCAACATACAAAACTTGGAAACTGCTTCAGAACTGTGGTAAGCTGCGTCTTCTACACACAGCATACAGTAAACCCACATATAGCGAATAACTATTCGAGGCTACCGAAATCTTAGAAACAGCTTCTCTCTACATTGCATACGGAACTCCTGGATACCATATGTCGCTACACTTAGGTTATGTAACTCCCGTAAGCTGTGTCTCCTACACACAGCAGACAGAAAACCCGCATATAGCGAATGCCTAATTCCAGGCTACAGAAATCCAGTAAACAGCTTCTCCCTACATCCTGATGCAGAACTTCGGTAAACTGTGTCTCTCTAATTCTAGGTTACAGAACTCCCATAAGCTGCGTCGGCTGCACTCAGGCTACAGGAATCCCATATACAGCGTATGCCTACTCTCAGACTACAGAACTCTTGGGCACAGCTTCTCTCTCCATTCAACATACAGAACTACTGGAAACTGCATCTCTCTACACTTAGGTTACAGAACTCCCGAAAGCTGCATCTGCTACACTCAGCATCCAGAATACCCTCATACAGCGAATACCTAATTCCAGGATACAGAACTCCTCTAAACAGCTCCTCACCACACAAAGGATAGAGAACTCTTGGAAACTGCTTCTCTCTACATCCACGTAGCAGAGCTCCTGTAAGCTGCATCTCCTACACTCAGGATACAGAAATCCCATACATTGCGTATGCCTATTGCCAGGCTACAGAACTCTTGGAAACAGCTTCTCCCTACAGCGTGATGCAAAACCTCAGTAAACTGTGTCTCTCTAATACTAGGTTACAGAACTCCCATAAGCTGCGTCTATTGCACTCAGCCTACAGGAATCCCACATAGAGCGAATGCCTACACTCAGACTAGAGAACTCTTGGAAACAGCTTCTCTCTACATTCAACATACACAACTCTTGGAAACTGCATCTCTCTAGACCAACGTTACAGAACTCCCATAAATTGCGTCTCCTACACACAGCATACGGAAAACCAGCATTTAGCGAATCACTATGCCCAGGCTACCAAAATCTTAGAAACAGCTTCTCTCTACATTCAACATACGGAACTCCTGGATACTGTATGTCTCTACACTTAGGTTGTGCAACTCCCTTAAGCTGCGTCTCCTACACAGAGCATACGGAAAACACGGAAATAGCGCATGCCTAATTCCAGGCCACAGAACTCTTGGAAACAGCTTCTCTCTACATTCAACATACAAAACTCTTGGAAACTGCATCTCTCTAGAGCAATGTTACAGAACTCCCATAAGCTGCGTCTCCTACACACAGCAGACAGAAAACCCGCATATAGCGAATGCCTAATTCCAGGCTACAGAAATCCAGTAAACAGCTTCTCCCTACACCCTGATACAGAACTTCGGTAAACTGTGTCTCTCTAATTCTAGGTTACAGAACTCCCATAAGCTGCGTCGGCTGCACTCAGGCTACAGGAATCCCATATAGAGCGTATGCCTACTCTCAGACTACAGAACTCTTGGAAACAGCTTCTCTCTACATTCAACATACACAACTCTTGGAAACTGCATCTCTCTAGAGCAATGTTACAGAACTCCCATAAGCTGCGTCTCCTACACACAGCAGACAGAAAGCCCGCATATAGCGAATGCCTAATTCCAGGCTACAGAAATCCAGTAAACAGCTTCTCCCTACACCCTGATACAGAACTTCGGTAAACTGTGTCTCTCTAATTCTAGGTTACAGAACTCCCATAAGCTGCGTCGGCTGCACTCAGGCTACAGGAATCCCATATAGAGCGTATGCCTACTCTCAGACTACAGAACTCTTGGAAACAGCTTCTCTCTCCATTCAACATACACAACTCTTGGAAACTGCATCTCTCTAGAGCAATGTTACAGAACTCCCATAAGCTGCGTCTCCTACACACAGCAGACAGAAAACCCGCATATAGCGAATGCCTAATTCCAGGCTACAGAAATCCAGTAAACAGCTTCTCCCTACACCCAAATACAGAACTTCGGTAAACTGTTTCTCTCTAATTCTAGGTTACAGAACTCCCATAAGCTGCGTCGGCTGCACTCAGGCTACAGGAATCCCATATACAGCGTTTGCCTACTCTCAGACTACAGAACTCTTGGGCACAGCTTCTCTCTCCATTCAACATACACAACTCTTGGAAACTGCATCTCTCTAGAGCAATGTTACAGAACTCCCGAAAGCTGCATCTGCTACACTCAGCATCCAGAATACCCTCATACAGCGAATACCTAATTCCAGGATACAGAACTCCTCTAAACAGCTCCTCACCACACAAAGGATAGAGAACTCTTGGAAACTGCTTCTCTCTACATCCACGTAGCAGAGCTCCTGTAAGCTGCATCTCCTACACTCAGGATACAGAAATCCCATACATTGCGTATGCCTATTGCCAGGCTACAGAACTCTTGGAAACAGCTTCTCCCTACAGCGTGATGCAAAACCTCAGTAAACTGTGTCTCTCTAATACTAGGTTACAGAACTCCCATAAGCTGCGTCTATTGCACTCAGCCTACAGGAATCCCACATAGAGCGAATGCCTACACTCAGACTAGAGAACTCTTGGAAACAGCTTCTCTCTACATTCAACATACACAACTCTTGGAAACTGCATCTCTCTAGACCAACGTTACAGAACTCCCATAAATTGCGTCTCCTACACACAGCATACGGAAAACCAGCATTTAGCGAATCACTATGCCCAGGCTACCAAAATCTTAGAAACAGCTTCTCTCTACATTCAACATACGGAACTCCTCGATACTGTCTGTCTCTACACTTAGGTTGTGCAACTCCCTTAAGCTGCGTCTCCTACACAGGGCATACGGAAAACAAGGAAATAGCGCATGCCTAATTCCAGGCTACAGAACTCTTGGAAACAGCTTCTCTCTACATTCAACATACACAACTCTTGGAAACTGCATCTCTCTAGAGCAATGTTACAGAACTCCCATAAGCTGCGTCTCCTACACACAGCAGACAGAAAGCCCGCATATAGCGAATGCCTAATTCCAGGCTACAGAAATCCAGTAAACAGCTTCTCCCTACACCCAAATACAGAACTTCGGTAAACTGTTTCTCTCTAATTCTAGGTTACAGAACTCCCATAAGCTGCGTCGGCTGCACTCAGGCTACAGGAATCCCATATACAGCGTTTGCCTACTCTCAGACTACAGAACTCTTGGGCACAGCTTCTCTCTCCATTCAACATACAGAACTACTGGAAACTGCATCTCTCTAGAGCAATGTTACAGAACTCCCGAAAGCTGCATCTGCTACACTCAGCATCCAGAATACCCTCATACAGCGAATACCTAATTCCAGGATACAGAACTCCTCTAAACAGCTCCTCACCACACAAAGGATAGAGAACTCTTGGAAACTGCTTCTCTCTACATCCACGTAGCAGAGCTCCTGTAAGCTGCATCTCCTACACTCAGGATACAGAAATCCCATACATTGCGTATGCCTATTGCCAGGCTACAGAACTCTTGGAAACAGCTTCTCCCTACAGCGTGATGCAAAACCTCAGTAAACTGTGTCTCTCTAATACTAGGTTACAGAACTCCCATAAGCTGCGTCTATTGCACTCAGCCTACAGGAATCCCACATAGAGCGAATGCCTACACTCAGACTAGAGAACTCTTGGAAACAGCTTCTCTCTACATTCAACATACACAACTCTTGGAAACTGCATCTCTCTAGACCAACGTTACAGAACTCCCATAAATTGCATCTCCTACACACAGCATACGGAAAACCAGCATTTAGCGAATCACTATGCCCAGGCTACCAAAATCTTAGAAACAGCTTCTCTCTACATTCAACATACGGAACTCCTGGATACTGTATGTCTCTACACTTAGGTTGTGCAACTCCCTTAAGCTGCGTCTCCTACACACAGCAGACAGAAAACCCGCATATAGCGAATGCCTAATTCCAGGCTACAGAAATCCAGTAAACAGCTTCTCCCTACACCCTGATACAGAACTTCGGTAAACTGTGTCTCTCTAATTCTAGGTTACAGAACTCCCATAAGCTGCGTCGGCTGCACTCTGGCTACAGGAATTCCATATACAGCGTATGCCTAGGCTCAGACTACAGAACTCTTGGACACAGCTTCTCTCTCCATTCAACATACAGAACTACTGGAAACTGCATCTCTCTAGACCAATGTTACAGAACTCCCATAAGCTGTGTCACCTACACACAGCAGACAGAAAACCCGCCTATAGTTAATGTCTTATTCCAGCCTCAGAAATCCAGTAAACAGCTCCTCTCTACAAGGATAGAGAACTCCGGTAAACTGCTTCTCCCTACATCCAGGTAGCAGAGCTCCCATAACCAGCGTCTCATACACTCAGAATACAGAAATCCCAGTTACTGTGTATGCCTCTTGCCAGGCTACAGAACTCTTGGAAACAGCTTATCTCTACATGCACATACAGAACTCTGGTAAACTGTGTCTCACTACATGCACGATACAGAACTCCGATAAGCTGCGTCTGATACACTCAGCATACAGAAAACCCACGTATAGCGAATACCTGCTCATAGGCTCCAGAATTCTTGGAAACAGCTTCTCTCCACATTCAACATACAAAACTTGGAAACTGCTTCAGAACTGTGGTAAGCTGCGTCTTCTACACACAGCATACAGTAAACCCACATATAGCGAATAACTATCCGAGGCTACCGAAATCTTAGAAACAGCTTCTCTCTACATTGCATACGGAACTCCTGGATACCATATGTCACTACACTTAGGTTATGTAACTCCCGTAAGCTGTGTCTCCTACACACAGCAGACAGAAAACCCGCATATAGCGAATGCCTAATTCCAGGCTACAGAAATCCAGTAAACAGCTTCTCCCTACATCCTGATGCAGAACTTCGGTAAACTGTGTCTCTCTAATTCTAGGTTACAGAACTCCCATAAGCTGCGTCGGCTGCACTCAGGCTACAGGAATCCCATATACAGCGTATGCCTACTCTCAGACTACAGAACTCTTGGGCACAGCTTCTCTCTCCATTCAACATACAGAACTACTGGAAACTGCATCTCTCTACACTTAGGTTACAGAACTCCCGAAAGCTGCATCTGCTACACTCAGCATCCAGAATACCCTCATACAGCGAATACCTAATTCCAGGATACAGAACTCCTCTAAACAGCTCCTCACCACACAAAGGATAGAGAACTCTTGGAAACTGCTTCTCTCTACATCCACGTAGCAGAGCTCCTGTAAGCTGCATCTCCTACACTCAGGATACAGAAATCCCATACATTGCGTATGCCTATTGCCAGGCTACAGAACTCTTGGAAACAGCTTCTCCCTACACCGTGATGCAAAACCTCAGTAAACTGTGTCTCTCTAATACTAGGTTACAGAACTCCCATAAGCTGCGTCTATTGCACTCAGCCTACAGGAATCCCACATAGAGCGAATGCCTACACTCAGACTAGAGAACTCTTGGAAACAGCTTCTCTCTACATTCAACATACACAACTCTTGGAAACTGCATCTCTCTAGACCAACGTTACAGAACTCCCATAAATTGCGTCTCCTACACACAGCATACGGAAAACCAGCATTTAGCGAATCACTATGCCCAGGCTACCAAAATCTTAGAAACAGCTTCTCTCTACATTCAACATACGGAACTCCTGGATACTGTCTGTCTCTACACTTAGGTTGTGCAACTCCCTTAAGCTGCGTCTCCTACACAGGGCATACGGAAAACAAGGAAATAGCGCATGCCTAATTCCAGGCTACAGAACTCTTGGAAACAGCTTCTCTCTACATTCAACATACACAACTCTTGGAAACTGCATCTCTCTAGAGCAATGTTACAGAACTCCCATAAGCTGCGTCTCCTACACACAGCAGACAGAAAGCCCGCATATAGCGAATGCCTAATTCCAGGCTACAGAAATCCAGTAAACAGCTTCTCCCTACACCCAAATACAGAACTTCGGTAAACTGTTTCTCTCTAATTCTAGGTTACAGAACTCCCATAAGCTGCGTCGGCTGCACTCAGGCTACAGGAATCCCATATACAGCGTTTGCCTACTCTCAGACTACAGAACTCTTGGGCACAGCTTCTCTCTCCATTCAACATACAGAACTACTGGAAACTGCATCTCTCTAGAGCAATGTTACAGAACTCCCGAAAGCTGCATCTGCTACACTCAGCATCCAGAATACCCTCATACAGCGAATACCTAATTCCAGGATACAGAACTCCTCTAAACAGCTCCTCACCACACAAAGGATAGAGAACTCTTGGAAACTGCTTCTCTCTACATCCACGTAGCAGAGCTCCTGTAAGCTGCATCTCCTACACTCAGGATACAGAAATCCCATACATTGCGTATGCCTATTGCCAGGCTACAGAACTCTTGGAAACAGCTTCTCCCTACACCGTGATGCAAAACCTCAGTAAACTGTGTCTCTCTAATACTAGGTTACAGAACTCCCATAAGCTGCGTCTATTGCACTCAGCCTACAGGAATCCCACATAGAGCGAATGCCTACACTCAGACTAGAGAACTCTTGGAAACAGCTTCTCTCTACATTCAACATACACAACTCTTGGAAACTGCATCTCTCTAGACCAACGTTACAGAACTCCCATAAATTGCATCTCCTACACACAGCATACGGAAAACCAGCATTTAGCGAATCACTATGCCCAGGCTACCAAAATCTTAGAAACAGCTTCTCTCTACATTCAACATACGGAACTCCTGGATACTGTATGTCTCTACACTTAGGTTGTGCAACTCCCTTAAGCTGCGTCTCCTACACACAGCAGACAGAAAACCCGCATATAGCGAATGCCTAATTCCAGGCTACAGAAATCCAGTAAACAGCTTCTCCCTACACCCTGATACAGAACTTCGGTAAACTGTGTCTCTCTAATTCTAGGTTACAGAACTCCCATAAGCTGCATCTGCTGTACCCAGGCTACAGCAATTCCATATACCGCGCATGCCTAGGCTCAGACTATAGAACTCTTGGACACAGCTTCTCTCTCCATTCAACATACAGAACTACTGGAAACTGCATCTCTCTAGACCAATGTTACAGAACTCCCATAAGCTGTGTCACCTACACACAGCAGACAGAAAACCCGCCTATAGTTAATGTCTTATTCCAGCCTCAGAAATCCAGTAAACAGCTCCTCTCTACAAGGATAGAGAACTCCGGTAAACTGCTTCTCCCTACATCCAGGTAGCAGAGCTCCCATAACCAGCGTCTCATACACTCAGAATACAGAAATCCCAGTTACTGTGTATGCCTCTTGCCAGGCTACAGAACTCTTGGAAACAGCTTATCTCTACATGCACATACAGAACTCTGGTAAACTGTGTCTCACTACATGCACGATACAGAACTCCGATAAGCTGTGTCTGATAAACTCAGCATACAGAAAACCCACGTATAGCGAATACCTGCTCATAGGCTCCAGAATTCTTGGAAACAGCTTCTCTCCACATTCAACATACAAAACTTGGAAACTGCTTCAGAACTGTGGTAAGCTGCGTCTTCTACACACAGCATACAGTAAACCCACATATAGCGAATAACTATTCGAGGCTACCGAAATCTTAGAAACAGCTTCTCTCTACATTGCATACGGAACTCCTGGATACCATATGTCGCTACACTTAGGTTATGTAACTCCCGTAAGCTGTGTCTCCTACACACAGCAGACAGAAAACCCGCATATAGCGAATGCCTAATTCCAGGCTACAGAAATCCAGTAAACAGCTTCTCCCTACATCCTGATGCAGAACTTCGGTAAACTGTGTCTCTCTAATTCTAGGTTACAGAACTCCCATAAGCTGCGTCGGCTGCACTCAGGCTACAGGAATCCCATATACAGCGTATGCCTACTCTCAGACTACAGAACTCTTGGGCACAGCTTCTCTCTCCATTCAACATACAGAACTACTGGAAACTGCATCTCTCTACACTTAGGTTACAGAACTCCCGAAAGCTGCATCTGCTACACTCAGCATCCAGAATACCCTCATACAGCGAATACCTAATTCCAGGATACAGAACTCCTCTAAACAGCTCCTCACCACACAAAGGATAGAGAACTCTTGGAAACTGCTTCTCTCTACATCCACGTAGCAGAGCTCCTGTAAGCTGCATCTCCTACACTCAGGATACAGAAATCCCATACATTGCGTATGCCTATTGCCAGGCTACAGAACTCTTGGAAACAGCTTCTCCCTACAGCGTGATGCAAAACCTCAGTAAACTGTGTCTCTCTAATACTAGGTTACAGAACTCCCATAAGCTGCGTCTATTGCACTCAGCCTACAGGAATCCCACATAGAGCGAATGCCTACACTCAGACTAGAGAACTCTTGGAAACAGCTTCTCTCTACATTCAACATACACAACTCTTGGAAACTGCATCTCTCTAGACCAACGTTACAGAACTCCCATAAATTGCGTCTCCTACACACAGCATACGGAAAACCAGCATTTAGCGAATCACTATGCCCAGGCTACCAAAATCTTAGAAACAGCTTCTCTCTACATTCAACATACGGAACTCCTGGATACTGTCTGTCTCTACACTTAGGTTGTGCAACTCCCTTAAGCTGCGTCTCCTACACAGGGCATACGGAAAACAAGGAAATAGCGCATGCCTAATTCCAGGCTACAGAACTCTTGGAAACAGCTTCTCTCTACATTCAACATACACAACTCTTGGAAACTGCATCTCTCTAGAGCAATGTTACAGAACTCCCATAAGCTGCGTCTCCTACACACAGCAGACAGAAAGCCCGCATATAGCGAATGCCTAATTCCAGGCTACAGAAATCCAGTAAACAGCTTCTCCCTACACCCAAATACAGAACTTCGGTAAACTGTTTCTCTCTAATTCTAGGTTACAGAACTCCCATAAGCTGCGTCGGCTGCACTCAGGCTACAGGAATCCCATATACAGCGTTTGCCTACTCTCAGACTACAGAACTCTTGGGCACAGCTTCTCTCTCCATTCAACATACAGAACTACTGGAAACTGCATCTCTCTAGAGCAATGTTACAGAACTCCCGAAAGCTGCATCTGCTACACTCAGCATCCAGAATACCCTCATACAGCGAATACCTAATTCCAGGATACAGAACTCCTCTAAACAGCTCCTCACCACACAAAGGATAGAGAACTCTTGGAAACTGCTTCTCTCTACATCCACGTAGCAGAGCTCCTGTAAGCTGCATCTCCTACACTCAGGATACAGAAATCCCATACATTGCGTATGCCTATTGCCAGGCTACAGAACTCTTGGAAACAGCTTCTCCCTACACCGTGATGCAAAACCTCAGTAAACTGTGTCTCTCTAATACTAGGTTACAGAACTCCCATAAGCTGCGTCTATTGCACTCAGCCTACAGGAATCCCACATAGAGCGAATGCCTACACTCAGACTAGAGAACTCTTGGAAACAGCTTCTCTCTACATTCAACATACACAACTCTTGGAAACTGCATCTCTCTAGACCAACGTTACAGAACTCCCATAAATTGCATCTCCTACACACAGCATACGGAAAACCAGCATTTAGCGAATCACTATGCCCAGGCTACCAAAATCTTAGAAACAGCTTCTCTCTACATTCAACATACGGAACTCCTGGATACTGTATGTCTCTACACTTAGGTTGTGCAACTCCCTTAAGCTGCGTCTCCTACACACAGCAGACAGAAAACCCGCATATAGCGAATGCCTAATTCCAGGCTACAGAAATCCAGTAAACAGCTTCTCCCTACACCCTGATACAGAACTTCGGTAAACTGTGTCTCTCTAATTCTAGGTTACAGAACTCCCATAAGCTGCATCTGCTGTACCCAGGCTACAGCAATTCCATATACCGCGCATGCCTAGGCTCAGACTATAGAACTCTTGGACACAGCTTCTCTCTCCATTCAACATACAGAACTACTGGAAACTGCATCTCTCTAGACCAATGTTACAGAACTCCCATAAGCTGTGTCACCTACACACAGCAGACAGAAAACCCGCCTATAGTTAATGTCTTATTCCAGCCTCAGAAATCCAGTAAACAGCTCCTCTCTACAAGGATAGAGAACTCCGGTAAACTGCTTCTCCCTACATCCAGGTAGCAGAGCTCCCATAACCAGCGTCTCATACACTCAGAATACAGAAATCCCAGTTACTGTGTATGCCTCTTGCCAGGCTACAGAACTCTTGGAAACAGCTTATCTCTACATGCACATACAGAACTCTGGTAAACTGTGTCTCACTACATGCACGATACAGAACTCCGATAAGCTGTGTCTGATAAACTCAGCATACAGAAAACCCACGTATAGCGAATACCTGCTCATAGGCTCCAGAATTCTTGGAAACAGCTTCTCTCCACATTCAACATACAAAACTTGGAAACTGCTTCAGAACTGTGGTAAGCTGCGTCTTCTACACACAGCATACAGTAAACCCACATATAGCGAATAACTATTCGAGGCTACCGAAATCTTAGAAACAGCTTCTCTCTACATTGCATACGGAACTCCTGGATACCATATGTCGCTACACTTAGGTTATGTAACTCCCGTAAGCTGTGTCTCCTACACACAGCAGACAGAAAACCCGCATATAGCGAATGCCTAATTCCAGGCTACAGAAATCCAGTAAACAGCTTCTCCCTACATCCTGATGCAGAACTTCGGTAAACTGTGTCTCTCTAATTCTAGGTTACAGAACTCCCATAAGCTGCGTCGGCTGCACTCAGGCTACAGGAATCCCATATACAGCGTATGCCTACTCTCAGACTACAGAACTCTTGGGCACAGCTTCTCTCTCCATTCAACATACAGAACTACTGGAAACTGCATCTCTCTACACTTAGGTTACAGAACTCCCGAAAGCTGCATCTGCTACACTCAGCATCCAGAATACCCTCATACAGCGAATACCTAATTCCAGGATACAGAACTCCTCTAAACAGCTCCTCACCACACAAAGGATAGAGAACTCTTGGAAACTGCTTCTCTCTACATCCACGTAGCAGAGCTCCTGTAAGCTGCATCTCCTACACTCAGGATACAGAAATCCCATACATTGCGTATGCCTATTGCCAGGCTACAGAACTCTTGGAAACAGCTTCTCCCTACAGCGTGATGCAAAACCTCAGTAAACTGTGTCTCTCTAATACTAGGTTACAGAACTCCCATAAGCTGCGTCTATTGCACTCAGCCTACAGGAATCCCACATAGAGCGAATGCCTACACTCAGACTAGAGAACTCTTGGAAACAGCTTCTCTCTACATTCAACATACACAACTCTTGGAAACTGCATCTCTCTAGACCAACGTTACAGAACTCCCATAAATTGCGTCTCCTACACACAGCATACGGAAAACCAGCATTTAGCGAATCACTATGCCCAGGCTACCAAAATCTTAGAAACAGCTTCTCTCTACATTCAACATACGGAACTCCTGGATACTGTCTGTCTCTACACTTAGGTTGTGCAACTCCCTTAAGCTGCGTCTCCTACACAGGGCATACGGAAAACAAGGAAATAGCGCATGCCTAATTCCAGGCTACAGAACTCTTGGAAACAGCTTCTCTCTACATTCAACATACACAACTCTTGGAAACTGCATCTCTCTAGAGCAATGTTACAGAACTCCCATAAGCTGCGTCTCCTACACACAGCAGACAGAAAGCCCGCATATAGCGAATGCCTAATTCCAGGCTACAGAAATCCAGTAAACAGCTTCTCCCTACACCCAAATACAGAACTTCGGTAAACTGTTTCTCTCTAATTCTAGGTTACAGAACTCCCATAAGCTGCGTCGGCTGCACTCAGGCTACAGGAATCCCATATACAGCGTTTGCCTACTCTCAGACTACAGAACTCTTGGGCACAGCTTCTCTCTCCATTCAACATACAGAACTACTGGAAACTGCATCTCTCTAGAGCAATGTTACAGAACTCCCGAAAGCTGCATCTGCTACACTCAGCATCCAGAATACCCTCATACAGCGAATACCTAATTCCAGGATACAGAACTCCTCTAAACAGCTCCTCACCACACAAAGGATAGAGAACTCTTGGAAACTGCTTCTCTCTACATCCACGTAGCAGAGCTCCTGTAAGCTGCATCTCCTACACTCAGGATACAGAAATCCCATACATTGCGTATGCCTATTGCCAGGCTACAGAACTCTTGGAAACAGCTTCTCCCTACACCGTGATGCAAAACCTCAGTAAACTGTGTCTCTCTAATACTAGGTTACAGAACTCCCATAAGCTGCGTCTATTGCACTCAGCCTACAGGAATCCCACATAGAGCGAATGCCTACACTCAGACTAGAGAACTCTTGGAAACAGCTTCTCTCTACATTCAACATACACAACTCTTGGAAACTGCATCTCTCTAGACCAACGTTACAGAACTCCCATAAATTGCATCTCCTACACACAGCATACGGAAAACCAGCATTTAGCGAATCACTATGCCCAGGCTACCAAAATCTTAGAAACAGCTTCTCTCTACATTCAACATACGGAACTCCTGGATACTGTATGTCTCTACACTTAGGTTGTGCAACTCCCTTAAGCTGCGTCTCCTACACACAGCAGACAGAAAACCCGCATATAGCGAATGCCTAATTCCAGGCTACAGAAATCCAGTAAACAGCTTCTCCCTACACCCTGATACAGAACTTCGGTAAACTGTGTCTCTCTAATTCTAGGTTACAGAACTCCCATAAGCTGCATCTGCTGTACCCAGGCTACAGCAATTCCATATACCGCGCATGCCTAGGCTCAGACTATAGAACTCTTGGACACAGCTTCTCTCTCCATTCAACATACAGAACTACTGGAAACTGCATCTCTCTAGACCAATGTTACAGAACTCCCATAAGCTGTGTCACCTACACACAGCAGACAGAAAACCCGCCTATAGTTAATGTCTTATTCCAGCCTCAGAAATCCAGTAAACAGCTCCTCTCTACAAGGATAGAGAACTCCGGTAAACTGCTTCTCCCTACATCCAGGTAGCAGAGCTCCCATAACCAGCGTCTCATACACTCAGAATACAGAAATCCCAGTTACTGTGTATGCCTCTTGCCAGGCTACAGAACTCTTGGAAACAGCTTATCTCTACATGCACATACAGAACTCTGGTAAACTGTGTCTCACTACATGCACGATACAGAACTCCGATAAGCTGTGTCTGATAAACTCAGCATACAGAAAACCCACGTATAGCGAATACCTGCTCATAGGCTCCAGAATTCTTGGAAACAGCTTCTCTCCACATTCAACATACAAAACTTGGAAACTGCTTCAGAACTGTGGTAAGCTGCGTCTTCTACACACAGCATACAGTAAACCCACATATAGCGAATAACTATTCGAGGCTACCGAAATCTTAGAAACAGCTTCTCTCTACATTGCATACGGAACTCCTGGATACCATATGTCGCTACACTTAGGTTATGTAACTCCCGTAAGCTGTGTCTCCTACACACAGCAGACAGAAAACCCGCATATAGCGAATGCCTAATTCCAGGCTACAGAAATCCAGTAAACAGCTTCTCCCTACATCCTGATGCAGAACTTCGGTAAACTGTGTCTCTCTAATTCTAGGTTACAGAACTCCCATAAGCTGCGTCGGCTGCACTCAGGCTACAGGAATCCCATATACAGCGTATGCCTACTCTCAGACTACAGAACTCTTGGGCACAGCTTCTCTCTCCATTCAACATACAGAACTACTGGAAACTGCATCTCTCTACACTTAGGTTACAGAACTCCCGAAAGCTGCATCTGCTACACTCAGCATCCAGAATACCCTCATACAGCGAATACCTAATTCCAGGATACAGAACTCCTCTAAACAGCTCCTCACCACACAAAGGATAGAGAACTCTTGGAAACTGCTTCTCTCTACATCCACGTAGCAGAGCTCCTGTAAGCTGCATCTCCTACACTCAGGATACAGAAATCCCATACATTGCGTATGCCTATTGCCAGGCTACAGAACTCTTGGAAACAGCTTCTCCCTACAGCGTGATGCAAAACCTCAGTAAACTGTGTCTCTCTAATACTAGGTTACAGAACTCCCATAAGCTGCGTCTATTGCACTCAGCCTACAGGAATCCCACATAGAGCGAATGCCTACACTCAGACTAGAGAACTCTTGGAAACAGCTTCTCTCTACATTCAACATACACAACTCTTGGAAACTGCATCTCTCTAGACCAACGTTACAGAACTCCCATAAATTGCGTCTCCTACACACAGCATACGGAAAACCAGCATTTAGCGAATCACTATGCCCAGGCTACCAAAATCTTAGAAACAGCTTCTCTCTACATTCAACATACGGAACTCCTGGATACTGTATGTCTCTACACTTAGGTTGTGCAACTCCCTTAAGCTGCGTCTCCTACACAGAGCATACGGAAAACACGGAAATAGCGCATGCCTAATTCCAGGCCACAGAACTCTTGGAAACAGCTTCTCTCTACATTCAACATACAAAACTCTTGGAAACTGCATCTCTCTAGAGCAATGTTACAGAACTCCCATAAGCTGCGTCTCCTACACACAGCAGACAGAAAACCCGCATATAGCGAATGCCTAATTCCAGGCTACAGAAATCCAGTAAACAGCTTCTCCCTACACCCTGATACAGAACTTCGGTAAACTGTGTCTCTCTAATTCTAGGTTACAGAACTCCCATAAGCTGCGTCGGCTGCACTCAGGCTACAGGAATCCCATATAGAGCGTATGCCTACTCTCAGACTACAGAACTCTTGGAAACAGCTTCTCTCTACATTCAACATACACAACTCTTGGAAACTGCATCTCTCTAGAGCAATGTTACAGAACTCCCATAAGCTGCGTCTCCTACACACAGCAGACAGAAAACCCACATATAGCGAATGCCTAATTCCAGGCTACAGAAATCCAGTAAACAGCTTCTCCCTACACCCTGATACAGAACTTCGGTAAACTGTGTCTCTCTAATTCTAGGTTACAGAACTCCCATAAGCTGCGTCGGCTGCACTCAGGCTACAGGAATCCCATATAGAGCGTATGCCTACTCTCAGACTACAGAACTCTTGGAAACAGCTTCTCTCTCCATTCAACATACACAACTCTTGGAAACTGCATCTCTCTAGAGCAATGTTACAGAACTCCCATAAGCTGCGTCTCCTACACACAGCAGACAGAAAACCCGCATATAGCGAATGCCTAATTCCAGGCTACAGAAATCCAGTAAACAGCTTCTCCCTACACCCAAATACAGAACTTCGGTAAACTGTTTCTCTCTAATTCTAGGTTACAGAACTCCCATAAGCTGCGTCGGCTGCACTCAGGCTACAGGAATCCCATATACAGCGTTTGCCTACTCTCAGACTACAGAACTCTTGGGCACAGCTTCTCTCTCCATTCAACATACACAACTCTTGGAAACTGCATCTCTCTAGAGCAATGTTACAGAACTCCCGAAAGCTGCATCTGCTACACTCAGCATCCAGAATACCCTCATACAGCGAATACCTAATTCCAGGATACAGAACTCCTCTAAACAGCTCCTCACCACACAAAGGATAGAGAACTCTTGGAAACTGCTTCTCTCTACATCCACGTAGCAGAGCTCCTGTAAGCTGCATCTCCTACACTCAGGATACAGAAATCCCATACATTGCGTATGCCTATTGCCAGGCTACAGAACTCTTGGAAACAGCTTCTCCCTACAGCGTGATGCAAAACCTCAGTAAACTGTGTCTCTCTAATACTAGGTTACAGAACTCCCATAAGCTGCGTCTATTGCACTCAGCCTACAGGAATCCCACATAGAGCGAATGCCTACACTCAGACTAGAGAACTCTTGGAAACAGCTTCTCTCTACATTCAACATACACAACTCTTGGAAACTGCATCTCTCTAGACCAACGTTACAGAACTCCCATAAATTGCGTCTCCTACACACAGCATACGGAAAACCAGCATTTAGCGAATCACTATGCCCAGGCTACCAAAATCTTAGAAACAGCTTCTCTCTACATTCAACATACGGAACTCCTGGATACTGTATGTCTCTACACTTAGGTTGTGCAACTCCCTTAAGCTGCGTCTCCTACACAGGGCATACGGAAAACACGGAAATAGTGCATGCCTAATTCCAGGCCACAGAACTCTTGGAAACAGCTTCTCTCTACATTCAACATACACAACTCTTGGAAACTGCATCTCTCTAGAGCAATGTTACAGAACTCCCATAAGCTGCGTCTCCTACACACAGCAGACAGAAAACCCGCATATAGCGAATGCCTAATTCCAGGCTACAGAAATCCAGTAAACAGCTTCTCCCTACACCCTGATACAGAACTTCGGTAAACTGTGTCTCTCTAATTCTAGGTTACAGAACTCCCATAAGCTGCGTCGGCTGCACTCAGGCTACAGGAATCCCATATACAGCGTATGCCTACTCTCAGACTACAGAACTCTTGGGCACAGCTTCTCTCTCCATTCAACATACAGAACTACTGGAAACTGCATCTCTCTACACTTAGGTTACAGAACTCCCGAAAGCTGCATCTGCTACACTCAGCATCCAGAATACCCTCATACAGCGAATACCTAATTCCAGGATACAGAACTCCTCTAAACAGCTCCTCACCACACAAAGGATAGAGAACTCTTGGAAACTGCTTCTCTCTACATCCACGTAGCAGAGCTCCTGTAAGCTGCATCTCCTACACTCAGGATACAGAAATCCCATACATTGCGTATGCCTATTGCCAGGCTACAGAACTCTTGGAAACAGCTTCTCCCTACACCGTGATGCAAAACCTCAGTAAACTGTGTCTCTCTAATACTAGGTTACAGAACTCCCATAAGCTGCGTCTATTGCACTCAGCCTACAGGAATCCCACATAGAGCGAATGCCTACACTCAGACTAGAGAACTCTTGGAAACAGCTTCTCTCTACATTCAACATACACAACTCTTGGAAACTGCATCTCTCTAGACCAACGTTACAGAACTCCCATAAATTGCGTCTCCTACACACAGCATACGGAAAACCAGCATTTAGCGAATCACTATGCCCAGGCTACCAAAATCTTAGAAACAGCTTCTCTCTACATTCAACATACGGAACTCCTGGATACTGTCTGTCTCTACACTTAGGTTGTGCAACTCCCTTAAGCTGCGTCTCCTACACAGAGCATACGGAAAACACGGAAATAGCGCATGCCTAATTCCAGGCCACAGAACTCTTGGAAACAGCTTCTCTCTACATTCAACATACAAAACTCTTGGAAACTGCATCTCTCTAGAGCAATGTTACAGAACTCCCATAAGCTGCGTCTCCTACACACAGCAGACAGAAAACCCGCATATAGCGAATGCCTAATTCCAGGCTACAGAAATCCAGTAAACAGCTTCTCCCTACACCCTGATACAGAACTTCGGTAAACTGTGTCTCTCTAATTCTAGGTTACAGAACTCCCATAAGCTGCGTCGGCTGCACTCAGGCTACAGGAATCCCATATACAGCGTATGCCTACTCTCAGACTACAGAACTCTTGGGCACAGCTTCTCTCTCCATTCAACATACAGAACTACTGGAAACTGCATCTCTCTACACTTAGGTTACAGAACTCCCGAAAGCTGCATCTGCTACACTCAGCATCCAGAATACCCTCATACAGCGAATACCTAATTCCAGGATACAGAACTCCTCTAAACAGCTCCTCACCACACAAAGGATAGAGAACTCTTGGAAACTGCTTCTCTCTACATCCACGTAGCAGAGCTCCTGTAAGCTGCATCTCCTACACTCAGGATACAGAAATCCCATACATTGCGTATGCCTATTGCCAGGCTACAGAACTCTTGGAAACAGCTTCTCCCTACACCGTGATGCAAAACCTCAGTAAACTGTGTCTCTCTAATACTAGGTTACAGAACTCCCATAAGCTGCGTCTATTGCACTCAGCCTACAGGAATCCCACATAGAGCGAATGCCTACACTCAGACTAGAGAACTCTTGGAAACAGCTTCTCTCTACATTCAACATACACAACTCTTGGAAACTGCATCTCTCTAGACCAACGTTACAGAACTCCCATAAATTGCGTCTCCTACACACAGCATACGGAAAACCAGCATTTAGCGAATCACTATGCCCAGGCTACCAAAATCTTAGAAACAGCTTCTCTCTACATTCAACATACGGAACTCCTGGATACTGTCTGTCTCTACACTTAGGTTGTGCAACTCCCTTAAGCTGCGTCTCCTACACAGGGCATACGGAAAACAAGGAAATAGCGCATGCCTAATTCCAGGCTACAGAACTCTTGGAAACAGCTTCTCTCTACATTCAACATACACAACTCTTGGAAACTGCATCTCTCTAGAGCAATGTTACAGAACTCCCATAAGCTGCGTCTCCTACACACAGCAGACAGAAAGCCTGCATATAGCGAATGCCTAATTCCAGGCTACAGAAATCCAGTAAACAGCTTCTCCCTACACCCAAATACAGAACTTCGGTAAACTGTTTCTCTCTAATTCTAGGTTACAGAACTCCCATAAGCTGCGTCGGCTGCACTCAGGCTACAGGAATCCCATATACAGCGTTTGCCTACTCTCAGACTACAGAACTCTTGGGCACAGCTTCTCTCTCCATTCAACATACAGAACTACTGGAAACTGCATCTCTCTAGAGCAATGTTACAGAACTCCCGAAAGCTGCATCTGCTACACTCAGCATCCAGAATACCCTCATACAGCGAATACCTAATTCCAGGATACAGAACTCCTCTAAACAGCTCCTCACCACACAAAGGATAGAGAACTCTTGGAAACTGCTTCTCTCTACATCCACGTAGCAGAGCTCCTGTAAGCTGCATCTCCTACACTCAGGATACAGAAATCCCATACATTGCGTATGCCTATTGCCAGGCTACAGAACTCTTGGAAACAGCTTCTCCCTACAGCGTGATGCAAAACCTCAGTAATCTGTGTCTCTCTAATACTAGGTTACAGAACTCCCATAAGCTGCGTCTATTGCACTCAGCCTACAGGAATCCCACATAGAGCGAATGCCTACACTCAGACTAGAGAACTCTTGGAAACAGCTTCTCTCTACATTCAACATACACAACTCTTGGAAACTGCATCTCTCTAGACCAACGTTACAGAACTCCCATAAATTGCATCTCCTACACACAGCATACGGAAAACCAGCATTTAGCGAATCACTATGCCCAGGCTACCAAAATCTTAGAAACAGCTTCTCTCTACATTCAACATACGGAACTCCTGGATACTGTATGTCTCTACACTTAGGTTGTGCAACTCCCTTAAGCTGCGTCTCCTACACACAGCAGACAGAAAACCCGCATATAGCGAATGCCTAATTCCAGGCTACAGAAATCCAGTAAACAGCTTCTCCCTACACCCTGATACAGAACTTCGGTAAACTGTGTCTCTCTAATTCTAGGTTACAGAACTCCCATAAGCTGCATCTGCTGTACCCAGGCTACAGCAATTCCATATACCGCGCATGCCTAGGCTCAGACTATAGAACTCTTGGACACAGCTTCTCTCTCCATTCAACATACAGAACTACTGGAAACTGCATCTCTCTAGACCAATGTTACAGAACTCCCATAAGCTGTGTCACCTACACACAGCAGACAGAAAACCCGCCTATAGTTAATGTCTTATTCCAGCCTCAGAAATCCAGTAAACAGCTCCTCTCTACAAGGATAGAGAACTCCGGTAAACTGCTTCTCCCTACATCCAGGTAGCAGAGCTCCCATAACCAGCGTCTCATACACTCAGAATACAGAAATCCCAGTTACTGTGTATGCCTCTTGCCAGGCTACAGAACTCTTGGAAACAGCTTATCTCTACATGCACATACAGAACTCTGGTAAACTGTGTCTCACTACATGCACGATACAGAACTCCGATAAGCTGCGTCTGATACACTCAGCATACAGAAAACCCACGTATAGCGAATACCTGCTCATAGGCTCCAGAACTCTTGGAAACAGCTTCTCTCCACATTCAACATACAAAACTTGGAAACTGCTTCAGAACTGTGGTAAGCTGCGTCTTCTACACACAGCATACAGTAAACCCACATATAGCGAATAACTATTCGAGGCTACCGAAATCTTAGAAACAGCTTCTCTCTACATTGCATACGGAACTCCTGGATACCATATGTCGCTACACTTAGGTTATGTAACTCCCGTAAGCTGTGTCTCCTACACACAGCAGACAGAAAACCCGCATATAGCGAATGCCTAATTCCAGGCTACAGAAATCCAGTAAACAGCTTCTCCCTACATCCTGATGCAGAACTTCGGTAAACTGTGTCTCTCTAATTCTAGGTTACAGAACTCCCATAAGCTGCGTCGGCTGCACTCAGGCTACAGGAATCCCATATACAGCGTATGCCTACTCTCAGACTACAGAACTCTTGGGCACAGCTTCTCTCTCCATTCAACATACAGAACTACTGGAAACTGCATCTCTCTACACTTAGGTTACAGAACTCCCGAAAGCTGCATCTGCTACACTCAGCATCCAGAATACCCTCATACAGCGAATACCTAATTCCAGGATACAGAACTCCTCTAAACAGCTCCTCACCACACAAAGGATAGAGAACTCTTGGAAACTGCTTCTCTCTACATCCACGTAGCAGAGCTCCTGTAAGCTGCATCTCCTACACTCAGGATACAGAAATCCCATACATTGCGTATGCCTATTGCCAGGCTACAGAACTCTTGGAAACAGCTTCTCCCTACACCGTGATGCAAAACCTCAGTAAACTGTGTCTCTCTAATACTAGGTTACAGAACTCCCATAAGCTGCGTCTATTGCACTCAGCCTACAGGAATCCCACATAGAGCGAATGCCTACACTCAGACTAGAGAACTCTTGGAAACAGCTTCTCTCTACATTCAACATACACAACTCTTGGAAACTGCATCTCTCTAGACCAACGTTACAGAACTCCCATAAATTGCGTCTCCTACACACAGCATACGGAAAACCAGCATTTAGCGAATCACTATGCCCAGGCTACCAAAATCTTAGAAACAGCTTCTCTCTACATTCAACATACGGAACTCCTGGATACTGTCTGTCTCTACACTTAGGTTGTGCAACTCCCTTAAGCTGCGTCTCCTACACAGGGCATACGGAAAACAAGGAAATAGCGCATGCCTAATTCCAGGCTACAGAACTCTTGGAAACAGCTTCTCTCTACATTCAACATACACAACTCTTGGAAACTGCATCTCTCTAGAGCAATGTTACAGAACTCCCATAAGCTGCGTCTCCTACACACAGCAGACAGAAAACCCGCATATAGCGAATGCCTAATTCCAGGCTACAGAAATCCAGTAAACAGCTTCTCCCTACACCCAAATACAGAACTTCGGTAAACTGTTTCTCTCTAATTCTAGGTTACAGAACTCCCATAAGCTGCGTCGGCTGCACTCAGGCTACAGGAATCCCATATACAGCGTTTGCCTACTCTCAGACTACAGAACTCTTGGGCACAGCTTCTCTCTCCATTCAACATACAGAACTACTGGAAACTGCATCTCTCTAGAGCAATGTTACAGAACTCCCGAAAGCTGCATCTGCTACACTCAGCATCCAGAATACCCTCATACAGCGAATACCTAATTCCAGGATACAGAACTCCTCTAAACAGCTCCTCACCACACAAAGGATAGAGAACTCTTGGAAACTGCTTCTCTCTACATCCACGTAGCAGAGCTCCTGTAAGCTGCATCTCCTACACTCAGGATACAGAAATCCCATACATTGCGTATGCCTATTGCCAGGCTACAGAACTCTTGGAAACAGCTTCTCCCTACAGCGTGATGCAAAACCTCAGTAAACTGTGTCTCTCTAATACTAGGTTACAGAACTCCCATAAGCTGCGTCTATTGCACTCAGCCTACAGGAATCCCACATAGAGCGAATGCCTACACTCAGACTAGAGAACTCTTGGAAACAGCTTCTCTCTACATTCAACATACACAACTCTTGGAAACTGCATCTCTCTAGACCAACGTTACAGAACTCCCATAAATTGCATCTCCTACACACAGCATACGGAAAACCAGCATTTAGCGAATCACTATGCCCAGGCTACCAAAATCTTAGAAACAGCTTCTCTCTACATTCAACATACGGAACTCCTGGATACTGTATGTCTCTACACTTAGGTTGTGCAACTCCCTTAAGCTGCGTCTCCTACACACAGCAGACAGAAAACCCGCATATAGCGAATGCCTAATTCCAGGCTACAGAAATCCAGTAAACAGCTTCTCCCTACACCCTGATACAGAACTTCGGTAAACTGTGTCTCTCTAATTCTAGGTTACAGAACTCCCATAAGCTGCATCTGCTGTACCCAGGCTACAGCAATTCCATATACCGCGCATGCCTAGGCTCAGACTATAGAACTCTTGGACACAGCTTCTCTCTCCATTCAACATACAGAACTACTGGAAACTGCATCTCTCTAGACCAATGTTACAGAACTCCCATAAGCTGTGTCACCTACACACAGCAGACAGAAAACCCGCCTATAGTTAATGTCTTATTCCAGCCTCAGAAATCCAGTAAACAGCTCCTCTCTACAAGGATAGAGAACTCCGGTAAACTGCTTCTCCCTACATCCAGGTAGCAGAGCTCCCATAACCAGCGTCTCATACACTCAGAATACAGAAATCCCAGTTACTGTGTATGCCTCTTGCCAGGCTACAGAACTCTTGGAAACAGCTTATCTCTACATGCACATACAGAACTCTGGTAAACTGTGTCTCACTACATGCACGATACAGAACTCCGATAAGCTGCGTCTGATACACTCAGCATACAGAAAACCCACGTATAGCGAATACCTGCTCATAGGCTCCAGAATTCTTGGAAACAGCTTCTCTCCACATTCAACATACAAAACTTGGAAACTGCTTCAGAACTGTGGTAAGCTGCGTCTTCTACACACAGCATACAGTAAACCCACATATAGCGAATAACTATTCGAGGCTACCGAAATCTTAGAAACAGCTTCTCTCTACATTGCATACGGAACTCCTGGATACCATATGTCGCTACACTTAGGTTATGTAACTCCCGTAAGCTGTGTCTCCTACACACAGCAGACAGAAAACCCGCATATAGCGAATGCCTAATTCCAGGCTACAGAAATCCAGTAAACAGCTTCTCCCTACATCCTGATGCAGAACTTCGGTAAACTGTGTCTCTCTAATTCTAGGTTACAGAACTCCCATAAGCTGCGTCGGCTGCACTCAGGCTACAGGAATCCCATATACAGCGTATGCCTACTCTCAGACTACAGAACTCTTGGGCACAGCTTCTCTCTCCATTCAACATACAGAACTACTGGAAACTGCATCTCTCTACACTTAGGTTACAGAACTCCCGAAAGCTGCATCTGCTACACTCAGCATCCAGAATACCCTCATACAGCGAATACCTAATTCCAGGATACAGAACTCCTCTAAACAGCTCCTCACCACACAAAGGATAGAGAACTCTTGGAAACTGCTTCTCTCTACATCCACGTAGCAGAGCTCCTGTAAGCTGCATCTCCTACACTCAGGATACAGAAATCCCATACATTGCGTATGCCTATTGCCAGGCTACAGAACTCTTGGAAACAGCTTCTCCCTACACCGTGATGCAAAACCTCAGTAAACTGTGTCTCTCTAATACTAGGTTACAGAACTCCCATAAGCTGCGTCTATTGCACTCAGCCTACAGGAATCCCACATAGAGCGAATGCCTACACTCAGACTAGAGAACTCTTGGAAACAGCTTCTCTCTACATTCAACATACACAACTCTTGGAAACTGCATCTCTCTAGACCAACGTTACAGAACTCCCATAAATTGCGTCTCCTACACACAGCATACGGAAAACCAGCATTTAGCGAATCACTATGCCCAGGCTACCAAAATCTTAGAAACAGCTTCTCTCTACATTCAACATACGGAACTCCTGGATACTGTATGTCTCTACACTTAGGTTGTGCAACTCCCTTAAGCTGCGTCTCCTACACAGAGCATACGGAAAACACGGAAATAGCGCATGCCTAATTCCAGGCCACAGAACTCTTGGAAACAGCTTCTCTCTACATTCAACATACAAAACTCTTGGAAACTGCATCTCTCTAGAGCAATGTTACAGAACTCCCATAAGCTGCGTCTCCTACACACAGCAGACAGAAAACCCGCATATAGCGAATGCCTAATTCCAGGCTACAGAAATCCAGTAAACAGCTTCTCCCTACACCCTGATACAGAACTTCGGTAAACTGTGTCTCTCTAATTCTAGGTTACAGAACTCCCATAAGCTGCGTCGGCTGCACTCAGGCTACAGGAATCCCATATAGAGCGTATGCCTACTCTCAGACTACAGAACTCTTGGAAACAGCTTCTCTCTACATTCAACATACACAACTCTTGGAAACTGCATCTCTCTAGAGCAATGTTACAGAACTCCCATAAGCTGCGTCTCCTACACACAGCAGACAGAAAGCCCGCATATAGCGAATGCCTAATTCCAGGCTACAGAAATCCAGTAAACAGCTTCTCCCTGCACCCTGATACAGAACTTCGGTAAACTGTGTCTCTCTAATTCTAGGTTACAGAACTCCCATAAGCTGCGTCGGCTGCACTCAGGCTACAGGAATCCCATATAGAGCGTATGCCTACTCTCAGACTACAGAACTCTTGGAAACAGCTTCTCTCTCCATTCAACATACACAACTCTTGGAAACTGCATCTCTCTAGAGCAATGTTACAGAACTCCCATAAGCTGCGTCTCCTACACACAGCAGACAGAAAACCCGCATATAGCGAATGCCTAATTCCAGGCTACAGAAATCCAGTAAACAGCTTCTCCCTACACCCAAATACAGAACTTCGGTAAACTGTTTCTCTCTAATTCTAGGTTACAGAACTCCCATAAGCTGCGTCGGCTGCACTCAGGCTACAGGAATCCCATATACAGCGTTTGCCTACTCTCAGACTACAGAACTCTTGGGCACAGCTTCTCTCTCCATTCAACATACACAACTCTTGGAAACTGCATCTCTCTAGAGCAATGTTACAGAACTCCCGAAAGCTGCATCTGCTACACTCAGCATCCAGAATACCCTCATACAGCGAATACCTAATTCCAGGATACAGAACTCCTCTAAACAGCTCCTCACCACACAAAGGATAGAGAACTCTTGGAAACTGCTTCTCTCTACATCCACGTAGCAGAGCTCCTGTAAGCTGCATCTCCTACACTCAGGATACAGAAATCCCATACATTGCGTATGCCTATTGCCAGGCTACAGAACTCTTGGAAACAGCTTCTCCCTACAGCGTGATGCAAAACCTCAGTAAACTGTGTCTCTCTAATACTAGGTTACAGAACTCCCATAAGCTGCGTCTATTGCACTCAGCCTACAGGAATCCCACATAGAGCGAATGCCTACACTCAGACTAGAGAACTCTTGGAAACAGCTTCTCTCTACATTCAACATACACAACTCTTGGAAACTGCATCTCTCTAGACCAACGTTACAGAACTCCCATAAATTGCGTCTCCTACACACAGCATACGGAAAACCAGCATTTAGCGAATCACTATGCCCAGGCTACCAAAATCTTAGAAACAGCTTCTCTCTACATTCAACATACGGAACTCCTGGATACTGTATGTCTCTACACTTAGGTTGTGCAACTCCCTTAAGCTGCGTCTCCTACACAGAGCATACGGAAAACACGGAAATAGCGCATGCCTAATTCCAGGCCACAGAACTCTTGGAAACAGCTTCTCTCTACATTCAACATACAAAACTCTTGGAAACTGCATCTCTCTAGAGCAATGTTACAGAACTCCCATAAGCTGCGTCTCCTACACACAGCAGACAGAAAACCCGCATATAGCGAATGCCTAATTCCAGGCTACAGAAATCCAGTAAACAGCTTCTCCCTACACCCTGATACAGAACTTCGGTAAACTGTGTCTCTCTAATTCTAGGTTACAGAACTCCCATAAGCTGCGTCGGCTGCACTCAGGCTACAGGAATCCCATATAGAGCGTATGCCTACTCTCAGACTACAGAACTCTTGGAAACAGCTTCTCTCTACATTCAACATACACAACTCTTGGAAACTGCATCTCTCTAGAGCAATGTTACAGAACTCCCATAAGCTGCGTCTCCTACACACAGCAGACAGAAAGCCCGCATATAGCGAATGCCTAATTCCAGGCTACAGAAATCCAGTAAACAGCTTCTCCCTGCACCCTGATACAGAACTTCGGTAAACTGTGTCTCTCTAATTCTAGGTTACAGAACTCCCATAAGCTGCGTCGGCTGCACTCAGGCTACAGGAATCCCATATAGAGCGTATGCCTACTCTCAGACTACAGAACTCTTGGAAACAGCTTCTCTCTCCATTCAACATACACAACTCTTGGAAACTGCATCTCTCTAGAGCAATGTTACAGAACTCCCATAAGCTGCGTCTCCTACACACAGCAGACAGAAAACCCGCATATAGCGAATGCCTAATTCCAGGCTACAGAAATCCAGTAAACAGCTTCTCCCTACACCCAAATACAGAACTTCGGTAAACTGTTTCTCTCTAATTCTAGGTTACAGAACTCCCATAAGCTGCGTCGGCTGCACTCAGGCTACAGGAATCCCATATACAGCGTTTGCCTACTCTCAGACTACAGAACTCTTGGGCACAGCTTCTCTCTCCATTCAACATACACAACTCTTGGAAACTGCATCTCTCTAGAGCAATGTTACAGAACTCCCGAAAGCTGCATCTGCTACACTCAGCATCCAGAATACCCTCATACAGCGAATACCTAATTCCAGGATACAGAACTCCTCTAAACAGCTCCTCACCACACAAAGGATAGAGAACTCTTGGAAACTGCTTCTCTCTACATCCACGTAGCAGAGCTCCTGTAAGCTGCATCTCCTACACTCAGGATACAGAAATCCCATACATTGCGTATGCCTATTGCCAGGCTACAGAACTCTTGGAAACAGCTTCTCCCTACAGCGTGATGCAAAACCTCAGTAAACTGTGTCTCTCTAATACTAGGTTACAGAACTCCCATAAGCTGCGTCTATTGCACTCAGCCTACAGGAATCCCACATAGAGCGAATGCCTACACTCAGACTAGAGAACTCTTGGAAACAGCTTCTCTCTACATTCAACATACACAACTCTTGGAAACTGCATCTCTCTAGACCAACGTTACAGAACTCCCATAAATTGCGTCTCCTACACACAGCATACGGAAAACCAGCATTTAGCGAATCACTATGCCCAGGCTACCAAAATCTTAGAAACAGCTTCTCTCTACATTCAACATACGGAACTCCTGGATACTGTATGTCTCTACACTTAGGTTGTGCAACTCCCTTAAGCTGCGTCTCCTACACAGGGCATACGGAAAACACGGAAATAGTGCATGCCTAATTCCAGGCCACAGAACTCTTGGAAACAGCTTCTCTCTACATTCAACATACACAACTCTTGGAAACTGCATCTCTCTAGAGCAATGTTACAGAACTCCCATAAGCTGCGTCTCCTACACACAGCAGACAGAAAACCCGCATATAGCGAATGCCTAATTCCAGGCTACAGAAATCCAGTAAACAGCTTCTCCCTACACCCTGATACAGAACTTCGGTAAACTGTGTCTCTCTAATTCTAGGTTACAGAACTCCCATAAGCTGCGTCGGCTGCACTCAGGCTACAGGAATCCCATATACAGCGTATGCCTACTCTCAGACTACAGAACTCTTGGGCACAGCTTCTCTCTCCATTCAACATACAGAACTACTGGAAACTGCATCTCTCTACACTTAGGTTACAGAACTCCCGAAAGCTGCATCTGCTACACTCAGCATCCAGAATACCCTCATACAGCGAATACCTAATTCCAGGATACAGAACTCCTCTAAACAGCTCCTCACCACACAAAGGATAGAGAACTCTTGGAAACTGCTTCTCTCTACATCCACGTAGCAGAGCTCCTGTAAGCTGCATCTCCTACACTCAGGATACAGAAATCCCATACATTGCGTATGCCTATTGCCAGGCTACAGAACTCTTGGAAACAGCTTCTCCCTACACCGTGATGCAAAACCTCAGTAAACTGTGTCTCTCTAATACTAGGTTACAGAACTCCCATAAGCTGCGTCTATTGCACTCAGCCTACAGGAATCCCACATAGAGCGAATGCCTACACTCAGACTAGAGAACTCTTGGAAACAGCTTCTCTCTACATTCAACATACACAACTCTTGGAAACTGCATCTCTCTAGACCAACGTTACAGAACTCCCATAAATTGCGTCTCCTACACACAGCATACGGAAAACCAGCATTTAGCGAATCACTATGCCCAGGCTACCAAAATCTTAGAAACAGCTTCTCTCTACATTCAACATACGGAACTCCTGGATACTGTCTGTCTCTACACTTAGGTTGTGCAACTCCCTTAAGCTGCGTCTCCTACACAGAGCATACGGAAAACACGGAAATAGCGCATGCCTAATTCCAGGCCACAGAACTCTTGGAAACAGCTTCTCTCTACATTCAACATACAAAACTCTTGGAAACTGCATCTCTCTAGAGCAATGTTACAGAACTCCCATAAGCTGCGTCTCCTACACACAGCAGACAGAAAACCCGCATATAGCGAATGCCTAATTCCAGGCTACAGAAATCCAGTAAACAGCTTCTCCCTACACCCTGATACAGAACTTCGGTAAACTGTGTCTCTCTAATTCTAGGTTACAGAACTCCCATAAGCTGCGTCGGCTGCACTCAGGCTACAGGAATCCCATATACAGCGTATGCCTACTCTCAGACTACAGAACTCTTGGGCACAGCTTCTCTCTCCATTCAACATACAGAACTACTGGAAACTGCATCTCTCTACACTTAGGTTACAGAACTCCCGAAAGCTGCATCTGCTACACTCAGCATCCAGAATACCCTCATACAGCGAATACCTAATTCCAGGATACAGAACTCCTCTAAACAGCTCCTCACCACACAAAGGATAGAGAACTCTTGGAAACTGCTTCTCTCTACATCCACGTAGCAGAGCTCCTGTAAGCTGCATCTCCTACACTCAGGATACAGAAATCCCATACATTGCGTATGCCTATTGCCAGGCTACAGAACTCTTGGAAACAGCTTCTCCCTACACCGTGATGCAAAACCTCAGTAAACTGTGTCTCTCTAATACTAGGTTACAGAACTCCCATAAGCTGCGTCTATTGCACTCAGCCTACAGGAATCCCACATAGAGCGAATGCCTACACTCAGACTAGAGAACTCTTGGAAACAGCTTCTCTCTACATTCAACATACACAACTCTTGGAAACTGCATCTCTCTAGACCAACGTTACAGAACTCCCATAAATTGCATCTCCTACACACAGCATACGGAAAACCAGCATTTAGCGAATCACTATGCCCAGGCTACCAAAATCTTAGAAACAGCTTCTCTCTACATTCAACATATGGAACTCCTGGATACTGTATGTCTCTACACTTAGGTTGTGCAACTCCCTTAAGCTGCGTCTCCTACACACAGCAGACAGAAAACCCGCATATAGCGAATGCCTAATTCCAGGCTACAGAAATCCAGTAAACAGCTTCTCCCTACACCCTGATACAGAACTTCGGTAAACTGTGTCTCTCTAATTCTAGGTTACAGAACTCCCATAAGCTGCATCTGCTGTACCCAGGCTACAGCAATTCCATATACCGCGCATGCCTAGGCTCAGACTATAGAACTCTTGGACACAGCTTCTCTCTCCATTCAACATACAGAACTACTGGAAACTGCATCTCTCTAGACCAATGTTACAGAACTCCCATAAGCTGTGTCACCTACACACAGCAGACAGAAAACCCGCCTATAGTTAATGTCTTATTCCAGCCTCAGAAATCCAGTAAACAGCTCCTCTCTACAAGGATAGAGAACTCCGGTAAACTGCTTCTCCCTACATCCAGGTAGCAGAGCTCCCATAACCAGCGTCTCATACACTCAGAATACAGAAATCCCAGTTACTGTGTATGCCTCTTGCCAGGCTACAGAACTCTTGGAAACAGCTTATCTCTACATGCACATACAGAACTCTGGTAAACTGTGTCTCACTACATGCACGATACAGAACTCCGATAAGCTGCGTCTGATACACTCAGCATACAGAAAACCCACGTATAGCGAATACCTGCTCATAGGCTCCAGAATTCTTGGAAACAGCTTCTCTCCACATTCAACATACAAAACTTGGAAACTGCTTCAGAACTGTGGTAAGCTGCGTCTTCTACACACAGCATACAGTAAACCCACATATAGCGAATAACTATTCGAGGCTACCGAAATCTTAGAAACAGCTTCTCTCTACATTGCATACGGAACTCCTGGATACCATATGTCGCTACACTTAGGTTATGTAACTCCCGTAAGCTGTGTCTCCTACACACAGCAGACAGAAAACCCGCATATAGCGAATGCCTAATTCCAGGCTACAGAAATCCAGTAAACAGCTTCTCCCTACATCCTGATGCAGAACTTCGGTAAACTGTGTCTCTCTAATTCTAGGTTACAGAACTCCCATAAGCTGCGTCGGCTGCACTCAGGCTACAGGAATCCCATATACAGCGTATGCCTACTCTCAGACTACAGAACTCTTGGGCACAGCTTCTCTCTCCATTCAACATACAGAACTACTGGAAACTGCATCTCTCTACACTTAGGTTACAGAACTCCCGAAAGCTGCATCTGCTACACTCAGCATCCAGAATACCCTCATACAGCGAATACCTAATTCCAGGATACAGAACTCCTCTAAACAGCTCCTCACCACACAAAGGATAGAGAACTCTTGGAAACTGCTTCTCTCTACATCCACGTAGCAGAGCTCCTGTAAGCTGCATCTCCTACACTCAGGATACAGAAATCCCATACATTGCGTATGCCTATTGCCAGGCTACAGAACTCTTGGAAACAGCTTCTCCCTACACCGTGATGCAAAACCTCAGTAAACTGTGTCTCTCTAATACTAGGTTACAGAACTCCCATAAGCTGCGTCTATTGCACTCAGCCTACAGGAATCCCACATAGAGCGAATGCCTACACTCAGACTAGAGAACTCTTGGAAACAGCTTCTCTCTACATTCAACATACACAACTCTTGGAAACTGCATCTCTCTAGACCAACGTTACAGAACTCCCATAAATTGCATCTCCTACACACAGCATACGGAAAACCAGCATTTAGCGAATCACTATGCCCAGGCTACCAAAATCTTAGAAACAGCTTCTCTCTACATTCAACATATGGAACTCCTGGATACTGTATGTCTCTACACTTAGGTTGTGCAACTCCCTTAAGCTGCGTCTCCTACACACAGCAGACAGAAAACCCGCATATAGCGAATGCCTAATTCCAGGCTACAGAAATCCAGTAAACAGCTTCTCCCTACACCCTGATACAGAACTTCGGTAAACTGTGTCTCTCTAATTCTAGGTTACAGAACTCCCATAAGCTGCATCTGCTGTACCCAGGCTACAGCAATTCCATATACCGCGCATGCCTAGGCTCAGACTATAGAACTCTTGGACACAGCTTCTCTCTCCATTCAACATACAGAACTACTGGAAACTGCATCTCTCTAGACCAATGTTACAGAACTCCCATAAGCTGTGTCACCTACACACAGCAGACAGAAAACCCGCCTATAGTTAATGTCTTATTCCAGCCTCAGAAATCCAGTAAACAGCTCCTCTCTACAAGGATAGAGAACTCCGGTAAACTGCTTCTCCCTACATCCAGGTAGCAGAGCTCCCATAACCAGCGTCTCATACACTCAGAATACAGAAATCCCAGTTACTGTGTATGCCTCTTGCCAGGCTACAGAACTCTTGGAAACAGCTTATCTCTACATGCACATACAGAACTCTGGTAAACTGTGTCTCACTACATGCACGATACAGAACTCCGATAAGCTGCGTCTGATACACTCAGCATACAGAAAACCCACGTATAGCGAATACCTGCTCATAGGCTCCAGAATTCTTGGAAACAGCTTCTCTCCACATTCAACATACAAAACTTGGAAACTGCTTCAGAACTGTGGTAAGCTGCGTCTTCTACACACAGCATACAGTAAACCCACATATAGCGAATAACTATTCGAGGCTACCGAAATCTTAGAAACAGCTTCTCTCTACATTGCATACGGAACTCCTGGATACCATATGTCGCTACACTTAGGTTATGTAACTCCCGTAAGCTGTGTCTCCTACACACAGCAGACAGAAAACCCGCATATAGCGAATGCCTAATTCCAGGCTACAGAAATCCAGTAAACAGCTTCTCCCTACATCCTGATGCAGAACTTCGGTAAACTGTGTCTCTCTAATTCTAGGTTACAGAACTCCCATAAGCTGCGTCGGCTGCACTCAGGCTACAGGAATCCCATATACAGCGTATGCCTACTCTCAGACTACAGAACTCTTGGGCACAGCTTCTCTCTCCATTCAACATACAGAACTACTGGAAACTGCATCTCTCTACACTTAGGTTACAGAACTCCCGAAAGCTGCATCTGCTACACTCAGCATCCAGAATACCCTCATACAGCGAATACCTAATTCCAGGATACAGAACTCCTCTAAACAGCTCCTCACCACACAAAGGATAGAGAACTCTTGGAAACTGCTTCTCTCTACATCCACGTAGCAGAGCTCCTGTAAGCTGCATCTCCTACACTCAGGATACAGAAATCCCATACATTGCGTATGCCTATTGCCAGGCTACAGAACTCTTGGAAACAGCTTCTCCCTACACCGTGATGCAAAACCTCAGTAAACTGTGTCTCTCTAATACTAGGTTACAGAACTCCCATAAGCTGCGTCTATTGCACTCAGCCTACAGGAATCCCACATAGAGCGAATGCCTACACTCAGACTAGAGAACTCTTGGAAACAGCTTCTCTCTACATTCAACATACACAACTCTTGGAAACTGCATCTCTCTAGACCAACGTTACAGAACTCCCATAAATTGCGTCTCCTACACACAGCATACGGAAAACCAGCATTTAGCGAATCACTATGCCCAGGCTACCAAAATCTTAGAAACAGCTTCTCTCTACATTCAACATACGGAACTCCTGGATACTGTCTGTCTCTACACTTAGGTTGTGCAACTCCCTTAAGCTGCGTCTCCTACACAGGGCATACGGAAAACAAGGAAATAGCGCATGCCTAATTCCAGGCTACAGAACTCTTGGAAACAGCTTCTCTCTACATTCAACATACACAACTCTTGGAAACTGCATCTCTCTAGAGCAATGTTACAGAACTCCCATAAGCTGCGTCTCCTACACACAGCAGACAGAAAGCCCGCATATAGCGAATGCCTAATTCCAGGCTACAGAAATCCAGTAAACAGCTTCTCCCTACACCCAAATACAGAACTTCGGTAAACTGTTTCTCTCTAATTCTAGGTTACAGAACTCCCATAAGCTGCGTCGGCTGCACTCAGGCTACAGGAATCCCATATACAGCGTTTGCCTACTCTCAGACTACAGAACTCTTGGGCACAGCTTCTCTCTCCATTCAACATACAGAACTACTGGAAACTGCATCTCTCTAGAGCAATGTTACAGAACTCCCGAAAGCTGCATCTGCTACACTCAGCATCCAGAATACCCTCATACAGCGAATACCTAATTCCAGGATACAGAACTCCTCTAAACAGCTCCTCACCACACAAAGGATAGAGAACTCTTGGAAACTGCTTCTCTCTACATCCACGTAGCAGAGCTCCTGTAAGCTGCATCTCCTACACTCAGGATACAGAAATCCCATACATTGCGTATGCCTATTGCCAGGCTACAGAACTCTTGGAAACAGCTTCTCCCTACACCGTGATGCAAAACCTCAGTAAACTGTGTCTCTCTAATACTAGGTTACAGAACTCCCATAAGCTGCGTCTATTGCACTCAGCCTACAGGAATCCCACATAGAGCGAATGCCTACACTCAGACTAGAGAACTCTTGGAAACAGCTTCTCTCTACATTCAACATACACAACTCTTGGAAACTGCATCTCTCTAGACCAACGTTACAGAACTCCCATAAATTGCGTCTCCTACACACAGCATACGGAAAACCAGCATTTAGCGAATCACTATGCCCAGGCTACCAAAATCTTAGAAACAGCTTCTCTCTACATTCAACATACGGAACTCCTGGATACTGTATGTCTCTACACTTAGGTTGTGCAACTCCCTTAAGCTGCGTCTCCTACACAGGGCATACGGAAAACACGGAAATAGTGCATGCCTAATTCCAGGCCACAGAACTCTTGGAAACAGCTTCTCTCTACATTCAACATACACAACTCTTGGAAACTGCATCTCTCTAGAGCAATGTTACAGAACTCCCATAAGCTGCGTCTCCTACACACAGCAGACAGAAAACCCGCATATAGCGAATGCCTAATTCCAGGCTACAGAAATCCAGTAAACAGCTTCTCCCTACACCCTGATACAGAACTTCGGTAAACTGTGTCTCTCTAATTCTAGGTTACAGAACTCCCATAAGCTGCGTCGGCTGCACTCAGGCTACAGGAATCCCATATACAGCGTATGCCTACTCTCAGACTACAGAACTCTTGGGCACAGCTTCTCTCTCCATTCAACATACAGAACTACTGGAAACTGCATCTCTCTACACTTAGGTTACAGAACTCCCGAAAGCTGCATCTGCTACACTCAGCATCCAGAATACCCTCATACAGCGAATACCTAATTCCAGGATACAGAACTCCTCTAAACAGCTCCTCACCACACAAAGGATAGAGAACTCTTGGAAACTGCTTCTCTCTACATCCACGTAGCAGAGCTCCTGTAAGCTGCATCTCCTACACTCAGGATACAGAAATCCCATACATTGCGTATGCCTATTGCCAGGCTACAGAACTCTTGGAAACAGCTTCTCCCTACACCGTGATGCAAAACCTCAGTAAACTGTGTCTCTCTAATACTAGGTTACAGAACTCCCATAAGCTGCGTCTATTGCACTCAGCCTACAGGAATCCCACATAGAGCGAATGCCTACACTCAGACTAGAGAACTCTTGGAAACAGCTTCTCTCTACATTCAACATACACAACTCTTGGAAACTGCATCTCTCTAGACCAACGTTACAGAACTCCCATAAATTGCGTCTCCTACACACAGCATACGGAAAACCAGCATTTAGCGAATCACTATGCCCAGGCTACCAAAATCTTAGAAACAGCTTCTCTCTACATTCAACATACGGAACTCCTGGATACTGTCTGTCTCTACACTTAGGTTGTGCAACTCCCTTAAGCTGCGTCTCCTACACAGAGCATACGGAAAACACGGAAATAGCGCATGCCTAATTCCAGGCCACAGAACTCTTGGAAACAGCTTCTCTCTACATTCAACATACAAAACTCTTGGAAACTGCATCTCTCTAGAGCAATGTTACAGAACTCCCATAAGCTGCGTCTCCTACACACAGCAGACAGAAAACCCGCATATAGCGAATGCCTAATTCCAGGCTACAGAAATCCAGTAAACAGCTTCTCCCTACACCCTGATACAGAACTTCGGTAAACTGTGTCTCTCTAATTCTAGGTTACAGAACTCCCATAAGCTGCGTCGGCTGCACTCAGGCTACAGGAATCCCATATACAGCGTATGCCTACTCTCAGACTACAGAACTCTTGGGCACAGCTTCTCTCTCCATTCAACATACAGAACTACTGGAAACTGCATCTCTCTACACTTAGGTTACAGAACTCCCGAAAGCTGCATCTGCTACACTCAGCATCCAGAATACCCTCATACAGCGAATACCTAATTCCAGGATACAGAACTCCTCTAAACAGCTCCTCACCACACAAAGGATAGAGAACTCTTGGAAACTGCTTCTCTCTACATCCACGTAGCAGAGCTCCTGTAAGCTGCATCTCCTACACTCAGGATACAGAAATCCCATACATTGCGTATGCCTATTGCCAGGCTACAGAACTCTTGGAAACAGCTTCTCCCTACAGCGTGATGCAAAACCTCAGTAAACTGTGTCTCTCTAATACTAGGTTACAGAACTCCCATAAGCTGCGTCTATTGCACTCAGCCTACAGGAATCCCACATAGAGCGAATGCCTACACTCAGACTAGAGAACTCTTGGAAACAGCTTCTCTCTACATTCAACATACACAACTCTTGGAAACTGCATCTCTCTAGACCAACGTTACAGAACTCCCATAAATTGCATCTCCTACACACAGCATACGGAAAACCAGCATTTAGCGAATCACTATGCCCAGGCTACCAAAATCTTAGAAACAGCTTCTCTCTACATTCAACATACGGAACTCCTGGATACTGTATGTCTCTACACTTAGGTTGTGCAACTCCCTTAAGCTGCGTCTCCTACACACAGCAGACAGAAAACCCGCATATAGCGAATGCCTAATTCCAGGCTACAGAAATCCAGTAAACAGCTTCTCCCTACACCCTGATACAGAACTTCGGTAAACTGTGTCTCTCTAATTCTAGGTTACAGAACTCCCATAAGCTGCATCTGCTGTACCCAGGCTACAGCAATTCCATATACCGCGCATGCCTAGGCTCAGACTATAGAACTCTTGGACACAGCTTCTCTCTCCATTCAACATACAGAACTACTGGAAACTGCATCTCTCTAGACCAATGTTACAGAACTCCCATAAGCTGTGTCACCTACACACAGCAGACAGAAAACCCGCCTATAGTTAATGTCTTATTCCAGCCTCAGAAATCCAGTAAACAGCTCCTCTCTACAAGGATAGAGAACTCCGGTAAACTGCTTCTCCCTACATCCAGGTAGCAGAGCTCCCATAACCAGCGTCTCATACACTCAGAATACAGAAATCCCAGTTACTGTGTATGCCTCTTGCCAGGCTACAGAACTCTTGGAAACAGCTTATCTCTACATGCACATACAGAACTCTGGTAAACTGTGTCTCACTACATGCACGATACAGAACTCCGATAAGCTGCGTCTGATACACTCAGCATACAGAAAACCCACGTATAGCGAATACCTGCTCATAGGCTCCAGAATTCTTGGAAACAGCTTCTCTCCACATTCAACATACAAAACTTGGAAACTGCTTCAGAACTGTGGTAAGCTGCGTCTTCTACACACAGCATACAGTAAACCCACATATAGCGAATAACTATTCGAGGCTACCGAAATCTTAGAAACAGCTTCTCTCTACATTGCATACGGAACTCCTGGATACCATATGTCGCTACACTTAGGTTATGTAACTCCCGTAAGCTGTGTCTCCTACACACAGCAGACAGAAAACCCGCATATAGCGAATGCCTAATTCCAGGCTACAGAAATCCAGTAAACAGCTTCTCCCTACATCCTGATGCAGAACTTCGGTAAACTGTGTCTCTCTAATTCTAGGTTACAGAACTCCCATAAGCTGCGTCGGCTGCACTCAGGCTACAGGAATCCCATATACAGCGTATGCCTACTCTCAGACTACAGAACTCTTGGGCACAGCTTCTCTCTCCATTCAACATACAGAACTACTGGAAACTGCATCTCTCTACACTTAGGTTACAGAACTCCCGAAAGCTGCATCTGCTACACTCAGCATCCAGAATACCCTCATACAGCGAATACCTAATTCCAGGATACAGAACTCCTCTAAACAGCTCCTCACCACACAAAGGATAGAGAACTCTTGGAAACTGCTTCTCTCTACATCCACGTAGCAGAGCTCCTGTAAGCTGCATCTCCTACACTCAGGATACAGAAATCCCATACATTGCGTATGCCTATTGCCAGGCTACAGAACTCTTGGAAACAGCTTCTCCCTACACCGTGATGCAAAACCTCAGTAAACTGTGTCTCTCTAATACTAGGTTACAGAACTCCCATAAGCTGCGTCTATTGCACTCAGCCTACAGGAATCCCACATAGAGCGAATGCCTACACTCAGACTAGAGAACTCTTGGAAACAGCTTCTCTCTACATTCAACATACACAACTCTTGGAAACTGCATCTCTCTAGACCAACGTTACAGAACTCCCATAAATTGCGTCTCCTACACACAGCATACGGAAAACCAGCATTTAGCGAATCACTATGCCCAGGCTACCAAAATCTTAGAAACAGCTTCTCTCTACATTCAACATACGGAACTCCTGGATACTGTCTGTATCTACACTTAGGTTGTGCAACTCCCTTAAGCTGCGTCTCCTACACAGGGCATACGGAAAACAAGGAAATAGCGCATGCCTAATTCCAGGCTACAGAACACTTGGAAACAGCTTCTCTCTACATTCAACATACACAACTCTTGGAAACTGCATCTCTCTAGAGCAATGTTACAGAACTCCCATAAGCTGCGTCTCCTACACACAGCAGACAGAAAACCCGCATATAGCGAATGCCTAATTCCAGGCTACAGAAATCCAGTAAACAGCTTCTCCCTACACCCAAATACAGAACTTCGGTAAACTGTTTCTCTCTAATTCTAGGTTACAGAACTCCCATAAGCTGCGTCGGCTGCACTCAGGCTACAGGAATCCCATATACAGCGTTTGCCTACTCTCAGACTACAGAACTCTTGGGCACAGCTTCTCTCTCCATTCAACATACAGAACTACTGGAAACTGCATCTCTCTAGAGCAATGTTACAGAACTCCCGAAAGCTGCATCTGCTACACTCAGCATCCAGAATACCCTCATACAGCGAATACCTAATTCCAGGATACAGAACTCCTCTAAACAGCTCCTCACCACACAAAGGATAGAGAACTCTTGGAAACTGCTTCTCTCTACATCCACGTAGCAGAGCTCCTGTAAGCTGCATCTCCTACACTCAGGATACAGAAATCCCATACATTGCGTATGCCTATTGCCAGGCTACAGAACTCTTGGAAACAGCTTCTCCCTACACCGTGATGCAAAACCTCAGTAAACTGTGTCTCTCTAATACTAGGTTACAGAACTCCCATAAGCTGCGTCTATTGCACTCAGCCTACAGGAATCCCACATAGAGCGAATGCCTACACTCAGACTAGAGAACTCTTGGAAACAGCTTCTCTCTACATTCAACATACACAACTCTTGGAAACTGCATCTCTCTAGACCAACGTTACAGAACTCCCATAAATTGCATCTCCTACACACAGCATACGGAAAACCAGCATTTAGCGAATCACTATGCCCAGGCTACCAAAATCTTAGAAACAGCTTCTCTCTACATTCAACATACGGAACTCCTGGATACTGTATGTCTCTACACTTAGGTTGTGCAACTCCCTTAAGCTGCGTCTCCTACACACAGCAGACAGAAAACCCGCATATAGCGAATGCCTAATTCCAGGCTACAGAAATCCAGTAAACAGCTTCTCCCTACACCCTGATACAGAACTTCGGTAAACTGTGTCTCTCTAATTCTAGGTTACAGAACTCCCATAAGCTGCATCTGCTGTACCCAGGCTACAGCAATTCCATATACCGCGCATGCCTAGGCTCAGACTATAGAACTCTTGGACACAGCTTCTCTCTCCATTCAACATACAGAACTACTGGAAACTGCATCTCTCTAGACCAATGTTACAGAACTCCCATAAGCTGTGTCACCTACACACAGCAGACAGAAAACCCGCCTATAGTTAATGTCTTATTCCAGCCTCAGAAATCCAGTAAACAGCTCCTCTCTACAAGGATAGAGAACTCCGGTAAACTGCTTCTCCCTACATCCAGGTAGCAGAGCTCCCATAACCAGCGTCTCATACACTCAGAATACAGAAATCCCAGTTACTGTGTATGCCTCTTGCCAGGCTACAGAACTCTTGGAAACAGCTTATCTCTACATGCACATACAGAACTCTGGTAAACTGTGTCTCACTACATGCACGATACAGAACTCCGATAAGCTGCGTCTGATACACTCAGCATACAGAAAACCCACGTATAGCGAATACCTGCTCATAGGCTCCAGAATTCTTGGAAACAGCTTCTCTCCACATTCAACATACAAAACTTGGAAACTGCTTCAGAACTGTGGTAAGCTGCGTCTTCTACACACAGCATACAGTAAACCCACATATAGCGAATAACTATTCGAGGCTACCGAAATCTTAGAAACAGCTTCTCTCTACATTGCATACGGAACTCCTGGATACCATATGTCGCTACACTTAGGTTATGTAACTCCCGTAAGCTGTGTCTCCTACACACAGCAGACAGAAAACCCGCATATAGCGAATGCCTAATTCCAGGCTACAGAAATCCAGTAAACAGCTTCTCCCTACATCCTGATGCAGAACTTCGGTAAACTGTGTCTCTCTAATTCTAGGTTACAGAACTCCCATAAGCTGCGTCGGCTGCACTCAGGCTACAGGAATCCCATATACAGCGTATGCCTACTCTCAGACTACAGAACTCTTGGGCACAGCTTCTCTCTCCATTCAACATACAGAACTACTGGAAACTGCATCTCTCTACACTTAGGTTACAGAACTCCCGAAAGCTGCATCTGCTACACTCAGCATCCAGAATACCCTCATACAGCGAATACCTAATTCCAGGATACAGAACTCCTCTAAACAGCTCCTCACCACACAAAGGATAGAGAACTCTTGGAAACTGCTTCTCTCTACATCCACGTAGCAGAGCTCCTGTAAGCTGCATCTCCTACACTCAGGATACAGAAATCCCATACATTGCGTATGCCTATTGCCAGGCTACAGAACTCTTGGAAACAGCTTCTCCCTACACCGTGATGCAAAACCTCAGTAAACTGTGTCTCTCTAATACTAGGTTACAGAACTCCCATAAGCTGCGTCTATTGCACTCAGCCTACAGGAATCCCACATAGAGCGAATGCCTACACTCAGACTAGAGAACTCTTGGAAACAGCTTCTCTCTACATTCAACATACACAACTCTTGGAAACTGCATCTCTCTAGACCAACGTTACAGAACTCCCATAAATTGCGTCTCCTACACACAGCATACGGAAAACCAGCATTTAGCGAATCACTATGCCCAGGCTACCAAAATCTTAGAAACAGCTTCTCTCTACATTCAACATACGGAACTCCTGGATACTGTCTGTCTCTACACTTAGGTTGTGCAACTCCCTTAAGCTGCGTCTCCTACACAGGGCATACGGAAAACAAGGAAATAGCGCATGCCTAATTCCAGGCTACAGAACTCTTGGAAACAGCTTCTCTCTACATTCAACATACACAACTCTTGGAAACTGCATCTCTCTAGAGCAATGTTACAGAACTCCCATAAGCTGCGTCTCCTACACACAGCAGACAGAAAGCCCGCATATAGCGAATGCCTAATTCCAGGCTACAGAAATCCAGTAAACAGCTTCTCCCTACACCCAAATACAGAACTTCGGTAAACTGTTTCTCTCTAATTCTAGGTTACAGAACTCCCATAAGCTGCGTCGGCTGCACTCAGGCTACAGGAATCCCATATACAGCGTTTGCCTACTCTCAGACTACAGAACTCTTGGGCACAGCTTCTCTCTCCATTCAACATACAGAACTACTGGAAACTGCATCTCTCTAGAGCAATGTTACAGAACTCCCGAAAGCTGCATCTGCTACACTCAGCATCCAGAATACCCTCATACAGCGAATACCTAATTCCAGGATACAGAACTCCTCTAAACAGCTCCTCACCACACAAAGGATAGAGAACTCTTGGAAACTGCTTCTCTCTACATCCACGTAGCAGAGCTCCTGTAAGCTGCATCTCCTACACTCAGGATACAGAAATCCCATACATTGCGTATGCCTATTGCCAGGCTACAGAACTCTTGGAAACAGCTTCTCCCTACACCGTGATGCAAAACCTCAGTAAACTGTGTCTCTCTAATACTAGGTTACAGAACTCCCATAAGCTGCGTCTATTGCACTCAGCCTACAGGAATCCCACATAGAGCGAATGCCTACACTCAGACTAGAGAACTCTTGGAAACAGCTTCTCTCTACATTCAACATACACAACTCTTGGAAACTGCATCTCTCTAGACCAACGTTACAGAACTCCCATAAATTGCGTCTCCTACACACAGCATACGGAAAACCAGCATTTAGCGAATCACTATGCCCAGGCTACCAAAATCTTAGAAACAGCTTCTCTCTACATTCAACATACGGAACTCCTGGATACTGTATGTCTCTACACTTAGGTTGTGCAACTCCCTTAAGCTGCGTCTCCTACACAGGGCATACGGAAAACACGGAAATAGTGCATGCCTAATTCCAGGCCACAGAACTCTTGGAAACAGCTTCTCTCTACATTCAACATACACAACTCTTGGAAACTGCATCTCTCTAGAGCAATGTTACAGAACTCCCATAAGCTGCGTCTCCTACACACAGCAGACAGAAAACCCGCATATAGCGAATGCCTAATTCCAGGCTACAGAAATCCAGTAAACAGCTTCTCCCTACACCCTGATACAGAACTTCGGTAAACTGTGTCTCTCTAATTCTAGGTTACAGAACTCCCATAAGCTGCGTCGGCTGCACTCAGGCTACAGGAATCCCATATACAGCGTATGCCTACTCTCAGACTACAGAACTCTTGGGCACAGCTTCTCTCTCCATTCAACATACAGAACTACTGGAAACTGCATCTCTCTACACTTAGGTTACAGAACTCCCGAAAGCTGCATCTGCTACACTCAGCATCCAGAATACCCTCATACAGCGAATACCTAATTCCAGGATACAGAACTCCTCTAAACAGCTCCTCACCACACAAAGGATAGAGAACTCTTGGAAACTGCTTCTCTCTACATCCACGTAGCAGAGCTCCTGTAAGCTGCATCTCCTACACTCAGGATACAGAAATCCCATACATTGCGTATGCCTATTGCCAGGCTACAGAACTCTTGGAAACAGCTTCTCCCTACACCGTGATGCAAAACCTCAGTAAACTGTGTCTCTCTAATACTAGGTTACAGAACTCCCATAAGCTGCGTCTATTGCACTCAGCCTACAGGAATCCCACATAGAGCGAATGCCTACACTCAGACTAGAGAACTCTTGGAAACAGCTTCTCTCTACATTCAACATACACAACTCTTGGAAACTGCATCTCTCTAGACCAACGTTACAGAACTCCCATAAATTGCGTCTCCTACACACAGCATACGGAAAACCAGCATTTAGCGAATCACTATGCCCAGGCTACCAAAATCTTAGAAACAGCTTCTCTCTACATTCAACATACGGAACTCCTGGATACTGTCTGTCTCTACACTTAGGTTGTGCAACTCCCTTAAGCTGCGTCTCCTACACAGAGCATACGGAAAACACGGAAATAGCGCATGCCTAATTCCAGGCCACAGAACTCTTGGAAACAGCTTCTCTCTACATTCAACATACAAAACTCTTGGAAACTGCATCTCTCTAGAGCAATGTTACAGAACTCCCATAAGCTGCGTCTCCTACACACAGCAGACAGAAAACCCGCATATAGCGAATGCCTAATTCCAGGCTACAGAAATCCAGTAAACAGCTTCTCCCTACACCCTGATACAGAACTTCGGTAAACTGTGTCTCTCTAATTCTAGGTTACAGAACTCCCATAAGCTGCGTCGGCTGCACTCAGGCTACAGGAATCCCATATACAGCGTATGCCTACTCTCAGACTACAGAACTCTTGGGCACAGCTTCTCTCTCCATTCAACATACAGAACTACTGGAAACTGCATCTCTCTACACTTAGGTTACAGAACTCCCGAAAGCTGCATCTGCTACACTCAGCATCCAGAATACCCTCATACAGCGAATACCTAATTCCAGGATACAGAACTCCTCTAAACAGCTCCTCACCACACAAAGGATAGAGAACTCTTGGAAACTGCTTCTCTCTACATCCACGTAGCAGAGCTCCTGTAAGCTGCATCTCCTACACTCAGGATACAGAAATCCCATACATTGCGTATGCCTATTGCCAGGCTACAGAACTCTTGGAAACAGCTTCTCCCTACAGCGTGATGCAAAACCTCAGTAAACTGTGTCTCTCTAATACTAGGTTACAGAACTCCCATAAGCTGCGTCTATTGCACTCAGCCTACAGGAATCCCACATAGAGCGAATGCCTACACTCAGACTAGAGAACTCTTGGAAACAGCTTCTCTCTACATTCAACATACACAACTCTTGGAAACTGCATCTCTCTAGACCAACGTTACAGAACTCCCATAAATTGCATCTCCTACACACAGCATACGGAAAACCAGCATTTAGCGAATCACTATGCCCAGGCTACCAAAATCTTAGAAACAGCTTCTCTCTACATTCAACATACGGAACTCCTGGATACTGTATGTCTCTACACTTAGGTTGTGCAACTCCCTTAAGCTGCGTCTCCTACACACAGCAGACAGAAAACCCGCATATAGCGAATGCCTAATTCCAGGCTACAGAAATCCAGTAAACAGCTTCTCCCTACACCCTGATACAGAACTTCGGTAAACTGTGTCTCTCTAATTCTAGGTTACAGAACTCCCATAAGCTGCATCTGCTGTACCCAGGCTACAGCAATTCCATATACCGCGCATGCCTAGGCTCAGACTATAGAACTCTTGGACACAGCTTCTCTCTCCATTCAACATACAGAACTACTGGAAACTGCATCTCTCTAGACCAATGTTACAGAACTCCCATAAGCTGTGTCACCTACACACAGCAGACAGAAAACCCGCCTATAGTTAATGTCTTATTCCAGCCTCAGAAATCCAGTAAACAGCTCCTCTCTACAAGGATAGAGAACTCCGGTAAACTGCTTCTCCCTACATCCAGGTAGCAGAGCTCCCATAACCAGCGTCTCATACACTCAGAATACAGAAATCCCAGTTACTGTGTATGCCTCTTGCCAGGCTACAGAACTCTTGGAAACAGCTTATCTCTACATGCACATACAGAACTCTGGTAAACTGTGTCTCACTACATGCACGATACAGAACTCCGATAAGCTGCGTCTGATACACTCAGCATACAGAAAACCCACGTATAGCGAATACCTGCTCATAGGCTCCAGAATTCTTGGAAACAGCTTCTCTCCACATTCAACATACAAAACTTGGAAACTGCTTCAGAACTGTGGTAAGCTGCGTCTTCTACACACAGCATACAGTAAACCCACATATAGCGAATAACTATTCGAGGCTACCGAAATCTTAGAAACAGCTTCTCTCTACATTGCATACGGAACTCCTGGATACCATATGTCGCTACACTTAGGTTATGTAACTCCCGTAAGCTGTGTCTCCTACACACAGCAGACAGAAAACCCGCATATAGCGAATGCCTAATTCCAGGCTACAGAAATCCAGTAAACAGCTTCTCCCTACATCCTGATGCAGAACTTCGGTAAACTGTGTCTCTCTAATTCTAGGTTACAGAACTCCCATAAGCTGCGTCGGCTGCACTCAGGCTACAGGAATCCCATATACAGCGTATGCCTACTCTCAGACTACAGAACTCTTGGGCACAGCTTCTCTCTCCATTCAACATACAGAACTACTGGAAACTGCATCTCTCTACACTTAGGTTACAGAACTCCCGAAAGCTGCATCTGCTACACTCAGCATCCAGAATACCCTCATACAGCGAATACCTAATTCCAGGATACAGAACTCCTCTAAACAGCTCCTCACCACACAAAGGATAGAGAACTCTTGGAAACTGCTTCTCTCTACATCCACGTAGCAGAGCTCCTGTAAGCTGCATCTCCTACACTCAGGATACAGAAATCCCATACATTGCGTATGCCTATTGCCAGGCTACAGAACTCTTGGAAACAGCTTCTCCCTACACCGTGATGCAAAACCTCAGTAAACTGTGTCTCTCTAATACTAGGTTACAGAACTCCCATAAGCTGCGTCTATTGCACTCAGCCTACAGGAATCCCACATAGAGCGAATGCCTACACTCAGACTAGAGAACTCTTGGAAACAGCTTCTCTCTACATTCAACATACACAACTCTTGGAAACTGCATCTCTCTAGACCAACGTTACAGAACTCCCATAAATTGCGTCTCCTACACACAGCATACGGAAAACCAGCATTTAGCGAATCACTATGCCCAGGCTACCAAAATCTTAGAAACAGCTTCTCTCTACATTCAACATACGGAACTCCTGGATACTGTCTGTATCTACACTTAGGTTGTGCAACTCCCTTAAGCTGCGTCTCCTACACAGGGCATACGGAAAACAAGGAAATAGCGCATGCCTAATTCCAGGCTACAGAACACTTGGAAACAGCTTCTCTCTACATTCAACATACACAACTCTTGGAAACTGCATCTCTCTAGAGCAATGTTACAGAACTCCCATAAGCTGCGTCTCCTACACACAGCAGACAGAAAACCCGCATATAGCGAATGCCTAATTCCAGGCTACAGAAATCCAGTAAACAGCTTCTCCCTACACCCAAATACAGAACTTCGGTAAACTGTTTCTCTCTAATTCTAGGTTACAGAACTCCCATAAGCTGCGTCGGCTGCACTCAGGCTACAGGAATCCCATATACAGCGTTTGCCTACTCTCAGACTACAGAACTCTTGGGCACAGCTTCTCTCTCCATTCAACATACAGAACTACTGGAAACTGCATCTCTCTAGAGCAATGTTACAGAACTCCCGAAAGCTGCATCTGCTACACTCAGCATCCAGAATACCCTCATACAGCGAATACCTAATTCCAGGATACAGAACTCCTCTAAACAGCTCCTCACCACACAAAGGATAGAGAACTCTTGGAAACTGCTTCTCTCTACATCCACGTAGCAGAGCTCCTGTAAGCTGCATCTCCTACACTCAGGATACAGAAATCCCATACATTGCGTATGCCTATTGCCAGGCTACAGAACTCTTGGAAACAGCTTCTCCCTACACCGTGATGCAAAACCTCAGTAAACTGTGTCTCTCTAATACTAGGTTACAGAACTCCCATAAGCTGCGTCTATTGCACTCAGCCTACAGGAATCCCACATAGAGCGAATGCCTACACTCAGACTAGAGAACTCTTGGAAACAGCTTCTCTCTACATTCAACATACACAACTCTTGGAAACTGCATCTCTCTAGACCAACGTTACAGAACTCCCATAAATTGCATCTCCTACACACAGCATACGGAAAACCAGCATTTAGCGAATCACTATGCCCAGGCTACCAAAATCTTAGAAACAGCTTCTCTCTACATTCAACATACGGAACTCCTGGATACTGTATGTCTCTACACTTAGGTTGTGCAACTCCCTTAAGCTGCGTCTCCTACACACAGCAGACAGAAAACCCGCATATAGCGAATGCCTAATTCCAGGCTACAGAAATCCAGTAAACAGCTTCTCCCTACACCCTGATACAGAACTTCGGTAAACTGTGTCTCTCTAATTCTAGGTTACAGAACTCCCATAAGCTGCATCTGCTGTACCCAGGCTACAGCAATTCCATATACCGCGCATGCCTAGGCTCAGACTATAGAACTCTTGGACACAGCTTCTCTCTCCATTCAACATACAGAACTACTGGAAACTGCATCTCTCTAGACCAATGTTACAGAACTCCCATAAGCTGTGTCACCTACACACAGCAGACAGAAAACCCGCCTATAGTTAATGTCTTATTCCAGCCTCAGAAATCCAGTAAACAGCTCCTCTCTACAAGGATAGAGAACTCCGGTAAACTGCTTCTCCCTACATCCAGGTAGCAGAGCTCCCATAACCAGCGTCTCATACACTCAGAATACAGAAATCCCAGTTACTGTGTATGCCTCTTGCCAGGCTACAGAACTCTTGGAAACAGCTTATCTCTACATGCACATACAGAACTCTGGTAAACTGTGTCTCACTACATGCACGATACAGAACTCCGATAAGCTGCGTCTGATACACTCAGCATACAGAAAACCCACGTATAGCGAATACCTGCTCATAGGCTCCAGAATTCTTGGAAACAGCTTCTCTCCACATTCAACATACAAAACTTGGAAACTGCTTCAGAACTGTGGTAAGCTGCGTCTTCTACACACAGCATACAGTAAACCCACATATAGCGAATAACTATTCGAGGCTACCGAAATCTTAGAAACAGCTTCTCTCTACATTGCATACGGAACTCCTGGATACCATATGTCGCTACACTTAGGTTATGTAACTCCCGTAAGCTGTGTCTCCTACACACAGCAGACAGAAAACCCGCATATAGCGAATGCCTAATTCCAGGCTACAGAAATCCAGTAAACAGCTTCTCCCTACATCCTGATGCAGAACTTCGGTAAACTGTGTCTCTCTAATTCTAGGTTACAGAACTCCCATAAGCTGCGTCGGCTGCACTCAGGCTACAGGAATCCCATATACAGCGTATGCCTACTCTCAGACTACAGAACTCTTGGGCACAGCTTCTCTCTCCATTCAACATACAGAACTACTGGAAACTGCATCTCTCTACACTTAGGTTACAGAACTCCCGAAAGCTGCATCTGCTACACTCAGCATCCAGAATACCCTCATACAGCGAATACCTAATTCCAGGATACAGAACTCCTCTAAACAGCTCCTCACCACACAAAGGATAGAGAACTCTTGGAAACTGCTTCTCTCTACATCCACGTAGCAGAGCTCCTGTAAGCTGCATCTCCTACACTCAGGATACAGAAATCCCATACATTGCGTATGCCTATTGCCAGGCTACAGAACTCTTGGAAACAGCTTCTCCCTACACCGTGATGCAAAACCTCAGTAAACTGTGTCTCTCTAATACTAGGTTACAGAACTCCCATAAGCTGCGTCTATTGCACTCAGCCTACAGGAATCCCACATAGAGCGAATGCCTACACTCAGACTAGAGAACTCTTGGAAACAGCTTCTCTCTACATTCAACATACACAACTCTTGGAAACTGCATCTCTCTAGACCAACGTTACAGAACTCCCATAAATTGCGTCTCCTACACACAGCATACGGAAAACCAGCATTTAGCGAATCACTATGCCCAGGCTACCAAAATCTTAGAAACAGCTTCTCTCTACATTCAACATACGGAACTCCTGGATACTGTATGTCTCTACACTTAGGTTGTGCAACTCCCTTAAGCTGCGTCTCCTACACAGGGCATACGGAAAACAAAGAAATAGCGCATGCCTAATTCCAGGCTACAGAACTCTTGGAAACAGCTTCTCTCTACATTCAACATACACAACTCTTGGAAACTGCATCTCTCTAGAGCAATGTTACAGAACTCCCATAAGCTGCGTCTCCTACACACAGCAGACAGAAAGCCCGCATATAGCGAATGCCTAATTCCAGGCTACAGAAATCCAGTAAACAGCTTCTCCCTACACCCTGATACAGAACTTCGGTAAACTGTGTCTCTCTAATTCTAGGTTACAGAACTCCCATAAGCTGTGTCGGCTGCACTCAGGCTACAGGAATCCCATATAGAGCGTATGCCTACTCTCAGACTACAGAACTCTTGGGCACAGCTTCTCTCTCCATTCAACATACACAACTCTTGGAAACTGCATCTCTCTAGAGCAATGTTACAGAACTCCCATAAGCTGCATCTCCTACACACAGCAGACAGAAAGCCCGCATATAGCGAATGCCTAATTCCAGGCTACAGAAATCCAGTAAACAGCTTCTCCCTACATCCTGATACAGAACTTCGGTAAACTGTGTCTCTCTAATTCTAGGTTACAGAACTCCCAAAAGCTGCGTCGGCTGCACTCAGGCTACAGGAATCCCATATACAGCGTATGCCTACTCTCAGACTACAGAACTCTTGGGCACAGCTTCTCTCTCCATTCAACATACAGAACTACTGGAAACTGCATCTCTCTACACTTAGGTTACAGAACTCCCGAAAGCTGCATCTGCTACACTCAGCATCCAGAATACCCTCATACAGCGAATACCTAATTCCAGGATACAGAACTCCTCTAAACAGCCCCTCACCACACAAAGGATAGAGAACTCTTGGAAACTGCTTCTCTCTACATCCACGTAGCAGAGCTCCTGTAAGCTGCATCTCCTACACTCAGGATACAGAAATCCCATACATTGCGTATGCCTATTGCCAGGCTACAGAACTCTTGGAAACAACTTCTCCCTACACCGTGATGCAAAACCTCAGTAAACTGTGTCTCTCTAATACTAGGTTACAGAACTCCCATAAGCTGCGTCTATTGCACTCAGCCTACAGGAATCCCACATAGAGCGAATGCCTACACTCAGACTAGAGAACTCTTGGAAACAGCTTCTCTCTACATTCAACATACACAACTCTTGGAAACTGCATCTCTCTAGACCAACGTTACAGAACTCCCATAAATTGCGTCTCCTACACACAGCATACAGAAAACCAGCATTTAGCGAATCACTATGCCCAGGCTACCAAAATCTTAGAAACAGCTTCTCTCTACATTCAACATACGGAACTCCTGGATACTGTATGTCTCTACACTTAGGTTGTGCAACTCCCTTAAGCTGCGTCTCCTACACAGGGCATACGGAAAACAAAGAAATAGCGCATGCCTAATTCCAGGCTACAGAACTCTTGGAAACAGCTTCTCTCTACATTCAACATACACAACGCTTGGAAACTGCATCTCTCTAGAGCAATGTTACAGAACTCCCATAAGCTGCGTCTCCTACACACAGCAGACAGAAAGCCCGCATATAGCGAATGCCTAATTCCAGGCTACAGAAATCCAGTAAACAGCTTCTCCCTACACCCTGATACAGAACTTCGGTAAACTGTGTCTCTCTAATTCTAGGTTACAGAACTCCCATAAGCTGTGTCGGCTGCACTCAGGCTACAGGAATCCCATATAGAGCGTATGCCTACTCTCAGACTACAGAACTCTTGGGCACAGCTTCTCTCTCCATTCAACATACACAACTCTTGGAAACTGCATCTCTCTAGAGCAATGTTACAGAACTCCCATAAGCTGCATCTCCTACACACAGCAGACAGAAAGCCCGCATATAGCGAATGCCTAATTCCAGGCTACAGAAATCCAGTAAACAGCTTCTCCCTACACCCTGATACAGAACTTCGGTAAACTGTGTCTCTCTAATTCTAGGTTACAGAACTCCCATAAGCTGCGTCGGCTGCACTCAGGCTACAGGAATCCCATATAGAGCGTATGCCTACTCTCAGACTACAGAACTCTTGGGCACAGCTTCTCTCTCCATTCAACATACACAACTCTTGGAAACTGCATCTCTCTAGAGCAATGTTACAGAACTCCCATAAGCTGCATCTCCTACACACAGCAGACAGAAAACCCGCATATAGCGAATGCCTAATTCCAGGCTACAGAAATCCAGTAAACAGCTTCTCCCTACACCCTGATACAGAACTTCGGTAAACTGTGTCTCTCTAATTCTAGGTTACAGAACTCCCATATGCTGCGTCTGCTGCACTCTGGCTACAGGAATTCCATATACAGCGTATGCCTAGGCTCAGACTACAGAACTCTTGGACACAGCTTCTCTCTACATTCAACATACAGAACTACTGGAAACTGCATCTCTCTAGACCAATGTTACAGAACTCCCATAAGCTGTGTCTCCTACACACAGCAGACAGAAAACCTGCATATACAAATGCCTAATTCAAGGCTACAGAAATCCAGTAAACAGCTTCTCCCTACACCCTGATACAGAACTTCGGTAAACTGTGTCTCTCTAATTCTAGGTTACAGAACTCCCATAAGCTGCGTCGGCTGCACTCAGGCTACAGGAATCCCATATAGAGCGTATGCCTACTCTCAGACTACAGAACTCTTGGAAACAGCTTCTCTCTACATTCAACATACACAACTCTTGGAAACTGCATCTCTCTAGAGCAATGTTACAGAACTCCCATAAGCTGCGTCTCCTACACACAGCAGACAGAAAACCCGCATATAGCGAATGCCTAATTCCAGGCTACAGAAATCCAGTAAACAGCTTCTCCCTACACCCTGATACAGAACTTCGGTAAACTGTGTCTCTCTAATTCTAGGTTACAGAACTCCCATAAGCTGCGTCGGCTGCACTCAGGCTACAGGAATCCCATATAGAGCGTATGCCTACTCTCAGACTACAGAACTCTTGGGCACAGCTTCTCTCTCCATTCAACATACAGAACTACTGGAAACTGCATCTCTCTACACTTAGGTCACAGAACTCCCGAAAGCTGCATCTGCTACACTCAGCATCCAGAATACCCTCATACAGCGAATACCTAATTCCAGGATACAGAACTCCTCTAAACAGCTCCTCACCACACAAAGGATAGAGAACTCTTGGAAACTGCTTCTCTCTACATCCACGTAGCAGAGCTCCTGTAAGCTGCATCTCCTACACTCAGGATACAGAAATCCCATACATTGCGTATGCCTATTGCCAGGCTACAGAACTCTTGGAAACAGCTTCTCCCTACACCGTGATGCAAAACCTCAGTAAACTGTGTCTCTCTAATACTAGGTTACAGAACTCCCATAAGCTGCGTCTATTGCACTCAGCCTACAGGAATCCCACATAGAGCGAATGCCTACACTCAGACTAGAGAACTCTTGGAAACAGCTTCTCTCTACATTCAACATACACAACTCTTGGAAACTGCATCTCTCTAGACCAACGTTACAGAACTCCCATAAATTGCGTCTCCTACACACAGCATACGGAAAACCAGCATTTAGCGAATCACTATGCCCAGGCTACCAAAATCTTAGAAACAGCTTCTCTCTACATTCAACATACGGAACTCCTGGATACTGTATGTCTCTACACTTAGGTTGTGCAACTCCCTTAAGCTGCGTCTCCTACACAGGGCATACGGAAAACACGGAAATAGTGCATGCCTAATTCCAGGCCACAGAACTCTTGGAAACAGCTTCTCTCTACATTCAACATACACAACTCTTGGAAACTGCATCTCTCTAGAGCAATGTTACAGAACTCCCATAAGCTGCGTCTCCTACACACAGCAGACAGAAAACCCGCATATAGCGAATGCCTAATTCCAGGCTACAGAAATCCAGTAAACAGCTTCTCCCTACACCCTGATACAGAACTTCGGTAAACTGTGTCTCTCTAATTCTAGGTTACAGAACTCCCATAAGCTGCGTCAGCTGCACTCTGGCTACAGGAATTCCATATACAGCGTATGCCTAGGCTCAGACTACAGAACTCTTGCCACAGCTTCTCTCTCCATTCAACATACAGAACTACTGGAAACTGCATCTCTCTAGACCAATGTTACAGAACTCCCATAAGCTGTGTCACCTACACACAGCAGACAGAAAACCCGCCTATAGTTAATGTCTTATTCCAGCCTCAGAAATCCAGTAAACAGCTCCTCTCTACAAGGATAGAGAACTCCGGTAAACTGCTTCTCCCTACATCCAGGTAGCAGAGCTCCCATAACCAGCGTCTCATACACTCAGAATACAGAAATCCCAGTTACTGTGTATGCCTCTTGCCAGGCTACAGAACTCTTGGAAACAGCTTATCTCTACATGCACATACAGAACTCTGGTAAACTGTGTCTCACTACATGCACGATACAGAACTCCGATAAGCTGCGTCTGATACACTCAGCATACAGAAAACCCACGTATAGCGAATACCTGCTCATAGGCTCCAGAATTCTTGGAAACAGCTTCTCTCCACATTCAACATACAAAACTTGGAAACTGCTTCAGAACTGTGGTAAGCTGCATCTTCTACACACAGCATACAGTAAACCCACATATAGCGAATAACTATTCGAGGCTACCGAAATCTTAGAAACAGCTTCTCTCTACATTGCATACGGAACTCCTGGATACCATATGTCGCTACACTTAGGTTATGTAACTCCCGTAAGCTGTGTCTCCTACACACAGCAGACAGAAAACCCGCATATAGCGAATGCCTAATTCCAGGCTACAGAAATCCAGTAAACAGCTTCTCCCTACATCCTGATACAGAACTTCGGTAAACTGTGTCTCTCTAATTCTAGGTTACAGAACTCCCATAAGCTGCGTCGGCTGCACTCAGGCTACAGGAATCCCATATACAGCGTATGCCTACTCTCAGACTACAGAACTCTTGGGCACAGCTTCTCTCTCCATTCAACATACAGAACTACTGGAAACTGCATCTCTCTACACTTAGGTTACAGAACTCCCGAAAGCTGCATCTGCTACACTCAGCATCCAGAATACCCTCATACAGCGAATACCTAATTCCAGGATACAGAACTCCTCTAAACAGCCCCTCACCACACAAAGGATAGAGAACTCTTGGAAACTGCTTCTCTCTACATCCACGTAGCAGAGCTCCTGTAAGCTGCATCTCCTACACTCAGGATACAGAAATCCCATACATTGCGTATGCCTATTGCCAGGCTACAGAACTCTTGGAAACAACTTCTCCCTACACCGTGATGCAAAACCTCAGTAAACTGTGTCTCTCTAATACTAGGTTACAGAACTCCCATAAGCTGCGTCTATTGCACTCAGCCTACAGGAATCCCACATAGAGCGAATGCCTACACTCAGACTAGAGAACTCTTGGAAACAGCTTCTCTCTACATTCAACATACACAACTCTTGGAAACTGCATCTCTCTAGACCAACGTTACAGAACTCCCATAAATTGCGTCTCCTACACACAGCATACAGAAAACCAGCATTTAGCGAATCACTATGCCCAGGCTACCAAAATCTTAGAAACAGCTTCTCTCTACATTCAACATACGGAACTCCTGGATACTGTATGTCTCTACACTTAGGTTGTGCAACTCCCTTAAGCTGCGTCTCCTACACAGGGCATACGGAAAACAAAGAAATAGCGCATGCCTAATTCCAGGCTACAGAACTCTTGGAAACAGCTTCTCTCTACATTCAACATACACAACTCTTGGAAACTGCATCTCTCTAGAGCAATGTTACAGAACTCCCGTAAGCTGCGTCTCCTACACACAGCAGACAGAAAGCCCGCATATAGCGAATGCCTAATTCCAGGCTACAGAAATCCAGTAAACAGCTTCTCCCTACACCCTGATACAGAACTTCGGTAAACTGTGTCTCTCTAATTCTAGGTTACAGAACTCCCATAAGCTGCGTCGGCTGCACTCAGGCTACAGGAATCCCATATAGAGCGTATGCCTACTCTCAGACTACAGAACTCTTGGGCACAGCTTCTCTCTCCATTCAACATACACAACTCTTGGAAACTGCATCTCTCTAGAGCAATGTTACAGAACTCCCATAAGCTGCATCTCCTACACACAGCAGACAGAAAACCCGCATATAGCGAATGCCTAATTCCAGGCTACAGAAATCCAGTAAACAGCTTCTCCCTACACCCTGATACAGAACTTCGGTAAACTGTGTCTCTCTAATTCTAGGTTACAGAACTCCCATATGCTGCGTCTGCTGCACTCTGGCTACAGGAATTCCATATACAGCGTATGCCTAGGCTCAGACTACAGAACTCTTGGACACAGCTTCTCTCTACATTCAACATACAGAACTACTGGAAACTGCATCTCTCTAGACCAATGTTACAGAACTCCCATAAGCTGTGTCTCCTACACACAGCAGACAGAAAACCTGCATATACAAATGCCTAATTCAAGGCTACAGAAATCCAGTAAACAGCTTCTCCCTACACCCTGATACAGAACTTCGGTAAACTGTGTCTCTCTAATTCTAGGTTACAGAACTCCCATAAGCTGCGTCGGCTGCACTCAGGCTACAGGAATCCCATATAGAGCGTATGCCTACTCTCAGACTACAGAACTCTTGGAAACAGCTTCTCTCTCCATTCAACATACAGAACTACTGGAAACTGCATCTCTCTAGAGCAATGTTACAGAACTCCCGAAAGCTGCATCTGCTACACTCAGCATCCAGAATACCCTCATACAGCGAATACCTAATTCCAGGATACAGAACTCCTCTAAACAGCTCCTCACCACACAAAGGATAGAGAACTCTTGGAAACTGCTTCTCTCTACATCCACGTAGCAGAGCTCCTGTAAGCTGCATCTCCTACACTCAGGATACAGAAATCCCATACATTGCGTATGCCTATTGCCAGGCTACAGAACTCTTGGAAACAGCTTCTCCCTACAGCGTGATGCAAAACCTCAGTAAACTGTGTCTCTCTAATACTAGGTTACAGAACTCCCATAAGCTGCGTCTATTGCACTCAGCCTACAGGAATCCCACATAGAGCGAATGCCTACACTCAGACTAGAGAACTCTTGGAAACAGCTTCTCTCTACATTCAACATACACAACTCTTGGAAACTGCATCTCTCTAGACCAACGTTACAGAACTCCCATAAATTGCGTCTCCTACACACAGCATACAGAAAACCAGCATTTAGCGAATCACTATGCCCAGGCTACCAAAATCTTAGAAACAGCTTCTCTCTACATTCAACATACGGAACTCCTGGATACTGTATGTCTCTACACTTAGGTTGTGCAACTCCCTTAAGCTGCGTCTCCTACACAGGGCATACGGAAAACACGGAAATAGCGCATGCCTAATTCCAGGCCACAGAACTCTTGGAAACAGCTTCTCTCTACATTCAACATACACAACTCTTGGAAACTGCATCTCTCTAGAGCAATGTTACAGAACTCCCATAAGCTGCGTCTCCTACACACAGCAGACAGAAAACCCGCATATAGCGAATGCCTAATTCCAGGCTACAGAAATCCAGTAAACAGCTTCTCCCTACACCCTGATACAGAACTTCGGTAAACTGTGTCTCTCTAATTCTAGGTTACAGAACTCCCATAAGCTGCGTCGGCTGCACTCAGGCTACAGGAATCCCATATAGAGCGTATGCCTACTCTCAGACTACAGAACTCTTGGGCACAGCTTCTCTCTCCATTCAACATACACAACTCTTGGAAACTGCATCTCTCTAGAGCAATGTTACAGAACTCCCATAAGCTGCGTCTCCTACACACAGCAGACAGAAAACCCGCATATAGCGAATGCCTAATTCCAGGCTACAGAAATCCAGTAAACAGCTTCTCCCTACACCCTGATACAGAACTTCGGTAAACTGTGTCTCTCTAATTCTAGGTTACAGAACTCCCATAAGCTGCGTCGGCTGCACTCTGGCTACAGGAATTCCATATACAGCGTATGCCTAGGCTCAGACTACAGAACTCTTGGACACAGCTTCTCTCTCCATTCAACATACAGAACTACTGGAAACTGCATCTCTCTAGACCAATGTTACAGAACTCCCATAAGCTGTGTCACCTACACACAGCAGACAGAAAACCCGCCTATAGTTAATGTCTTATTCCAGCCTCAGAAATCCAGTAAACAGCTCCTCTCTACAAGGATAGAGAACTCCGGTAAACTGCTTCTCCCTACATCCAGGTAGCAGAGCTCCCATAACCAGCGTCTCATACACTCAGAATACAGAAATCCCAGTTACTGTGTATGCCTCTTGCCAGGCTACAGAACTCTTGGAAACAGCTTATCTCTACATGCACATACAGAACTCTGGTAAACTGTGTCTCACTACATGCACGATACAGAACTCCGATAAGCTGCGTCTGATACACTCAGCATACAGAAAACCCACGTATAGCGAATACCTGCTCATAGGCTCCAGAATTCTTGGAAACAGCTTCTCTCCACATTCAACATACAAAACTTGGAAACTGCTTCAGAACTGTGGTAAGCTGCGTCTTCTACACACAGCGTACAGTAAACCCACATATAGCAAATAACTATTCGAGGCTACCGAAATCTTAGAAACAGCTTCTCTCTACATTGCATACGGAACTCCTGGATACCATATGTCGCTACACTTAGGTTATGTAACTCCCGTAAGCTGTGTCTCCTACACACAGCAGACAGAAAACCCGCATATAGCGAATGCCTAATTCCAGGCTACAGAAATCCAGTAAACAGCTTCTCCCTACATCCTGATACAGAACTTCGGTAAACTGTGTCTCTCTAATTCTAGGTTACAGAACTCCCATAAGCTGCGTCGGCTGCACTCAGGCTACAGGAATCCCATATACAGCGTATGCCTACTCTCAGACTACAGAACTCTTGGGCACAGCTTCTCTCTCCATTCAACATACAGAACTACTGGAAACTGCATCTCTCTACACTTAGGTTACAGAACTCCCGAAAGCTGCATCTGCTACACTCAGCATCCAGAATACCCTCATACAGCGAATACCTAATTCCAGGATACAGAACTCCTCTAAACAGCCCCTCACCACACAAAGGATAGAGAACTCTTGGAAACTGCTTCTCTCTACATCCACGTAGCAGAGCTCCTGTAAGCTGCATCTCCTACACTCAGGATACAGAAATCCCATACATTGCGTATGCCTATTGCCAGGCTACAGAACTCTTGGAAACAACTTCTCCCTACACCGTGATGCAAAACCTCAGTAAACTGTGTCTCTCTAATACTAGGTTACAGAACTCCCATAAGCTGCGTCTATTGCACTCAGCCTACAGGAATCCCACATAGAGCGAATGCCTACACTCAGACTAGAGAACTCTTGGAAACAGCTTCTCTCTACATTCAACATACACAACTCTTGGAAACTGCATCTCTCTAGACCAACGTTACAGAACTCCCATAAATTGCGTCTCCTACACACAGCATACAGAAAACCAGCATTTAGCGAATCACTATGCCCAGGCTACCAAAATCTTAGAAACAGCTTCTCTCTACATTCAACATACGGAACTCCTGGATACTGTATGTCTCTACACTTAGGTTGTGCAACTCCCTTAAGCTGCGTCTCCTACACAGGGCATACGGAAAACACGGAAATAGCGCATGCCTAATTCCAGGCCACAGAACTCTTGGAAACAGCTTCTCTCTACATTCAACATACACAACTCTTGGAAACTGCATCTCTCTAGAGCAATGTTACAGAACTCCCATAAGCTGCGTCTCCTACACACAGCAGACAGAAAACCCGCATATAGCGAATGCCTAATTCCAGGCTACAGAAATCCAGTAAACAGCTTCTCCCTACACCCTGATACAGAACTTCGGTAAACTGTGTCTCTCTAATTCTAGGTTACAGAACTCCCATAAGCTGCGTCGGCTGCACTCAGGCTACAGGAATCCCATATACAGCGTATGCCTACTCTCAGACTACAGAACTCTTGGGCACAGCTTCTCTCTCCATTCAACATACACAACTCTTGGAAACTGCATCTCTCTAGAGCAATGTTACAGAACTCCCATAAGCTGCGTCTCCTACACACAGCAGACAGAAAACCCGCATATAGCGAATGCCTAATTCCAGGCTACAGAAATCCAGTAAACAGCTTCTCCCTACACCCTGATACAGAACTTCGGTAAACTGTGTCTCTCTAATTCTAGGTTACAGAACTCCCATAAGCTGCGTCGGCTGCACTCTGGCTACAGGAATTCCATATACAGCGTATGCCTAGGCTCAGACTACAGAACTCTTGGACACAGCTTCTCTCTCCATTCAACATACAGAACTACTGGAAACTGCATCTCTCTAGACCAATGTTACAGAACTCCCATAAGCTGTGTCACCTACACACAGCAGACAGAAAACCCGCCTATAGTTAATGTCTTATTCCAGCCTCAGAAATCCAGTAAACAGCTCCTCTCTACAAGGATAGAGAACTCCGGTAAACTGCTTCTCCCTACATCCAGGTAGCAGAGCTCCCATAACCAGCGTCTCATACACTCAGAATACAGAAATCCCAGTTACTGTGTATGCCTCTTGCCAGGCTACAGAACTCTTGGAAACAGCTTATCTCTACATGCACATACAGAACTCTGGTAAACTGTGTCTCACTACATGCACGATACAGAACTCCGATAAGCTGCGTCTGATACACTCAGCATACAGAAAACCCACGTATAGCGAATACCTGCTCATAGGCTCCAGAATTCTTGGAAACAGCTTCTCTCCACATTCAACATACAAAACTTGGAAACTGCTTCAGAACTGTGGTAAGCTGCGTCTTCTACACACAGCATACAGTAAACCCACATATAGCGAATAACTATTCGAGGCTACCGAAATCTTAGAAACAGCTTCTCTCTACATTGCATACGGAACTCCTGGATACCATATGTCGCTACACTTAGGTTATGTAACTCCCGTAAGCTGTGTCTCCTACACACAGCAGACAGAAAACCCGCATATAGCGAATGCCTAATTCCAGGCTACAGAAATCCAGTAAACAGCTTCTCCCTACATCCTGATACAGAACTTCGGTAAACTGTGTCTCTCTAATTCTAGGTTACAGAACTCCCATAAGCTGCGTCGGCTGCACTCAGGCTACAGGAATCCCATATACAGTGTATGCCTACTCTCAGACTACAGAACTCTTGGGCACAGCTTCTCTCTCCATTCAACATACAGAACTACTGGAAACTGCATCTCTCTACACTTAGGTTACAGAACTCCCGAAAGCTGCATCTGCTACACTCAGCATCCAGAATACCCTCATACAGCGAATACCTAATTCCAGGATACAGAACTCCTCTAAACAGCCCCTCACCACACAAAGGATAGAGAACTCTTGGAAACTGCTTCTCTCTACATCCACGTAGCAGAGCTCCTGTAAGCCGCATCTCCTACACTCAGGATACAGAAATCCCATACATTGCGTATGCCTATTGCCAGGCTACAGAACTCTTGGAAACAACTTCTCCCTACACCGTGATGCAAAACCTCAGTAAACTGTGTCTCTCTAATACTAGGTTACAGAACTCCCATAAGCTGCGTCTATTGCACTCAGCCTACAGGAATCCCACATAGAGCGAATGCCTACACTCAGACTAGAGAACTCTTGGAAACAGCTTCTCTCTACATTCAACATACACAACTCTTGGAAACTGCATCTCTCTAGACCAACGTTACAGAACTCCCATAAATTGCGTCTCCTACACACAGCATACAGAAAACCAGCATTTAGCGAATCACTATGCCCAGGCTACCAAAATCTTAGAAACAGCATCTCTCTACATTCAACATACGGAACTCCTGGATACTGTATGTCTCTACACTTAGGTTGTGCAACTCCCTTAAGCTGCGTCTCCTACACAGGGCATACGGAAAACAAAGAAATAGCGCATGCCTAATTCCAGGCTACAGAACTCTTGGAAACAGCTTCTCTCTACATTCAACATACACAACTCTTGGAAACTGCATCTCTCTAGAGCAATGTTACAGAACTCCCATAAGCTGCGTCTCCTACACACAGCAGACAGAAAGCCCGCATATAGCGAATGCCTAATTCCAGGCTACAGAAATCCAGTAAACAGCTTCTCCCTACACCCTGATACAGAACTTCGGTAAACTGTGTCTCTCTAATTCTAGGTTACAGAACTCCCATAAGCTGCATCGGCTGCACTCAGGCTACAGGAATCCCATATAGAGCGTATGCCTACTCTCAGACTACAGAACTCTTGGGCACAGCTTCTCTCTACATTCAACATACACAACTCTTGGAAACTGCATCTCTCTAGAGCAATGTTACAGAACTCCCATAAGCTGCATCTCCTACACACAGCAGACAGAAAACCCGCATATAGCGAATGCCTAATTCCAGGCTACAGAAATCCAGTAAACAGCTTCTCCCTACACCCTGATACAGAACTTCGGTAAACTGTGTCTCTCTAATTCTAGGTTACAGAACTCCCATATGCTGCGTCTGCTGCACTCTGGCTACAGGAATTCCATATACAGCGTATGCCTAGGCTCAGACTACAGAACTCTTGGACACAGCTTCTCTCTACATTCAACATACAGAACTACTGGAAACTGCATCTCTCTAGACCAATGTTACAGAACTCCCATAAGCTGTGTCTCCTACACACAGCAGACAGAAAACCTGCATATACAAATGCCTAATTCAAGGCTACAGAAATCCAGTAAACAGCTTCTCCCTACACCCTGATACAGAACTTCGGTAAACTGTGTCTCTCTAATTCTAGGTTACAGAACTCCCATAAGCTGCGTCGGCTGCACTCAGGCTACAGGAATCCCATATACAGCGTATGCCTACTCTCAGACTACAGAACTCTTGGGCACAGCTTCTCTCTCCATTCAACATACAGAACTACTGGAAACTGCATCTCTCTAGAGCAATGTTACAGAACTCCCGAAAGCTGCATCTGCTACACTCAGCATCCAGAATACCCTCATACAGCGAATACCTAATTCCAGGATACAGAACTCCTCTAAACAGCTCCTCACCACACAAAGGATAGAGAACTCTTGGAAACTGCTTCTCTCTACATCCACGTAGCAGAGCTCCTGTAAGCTGCATCTCCTACACTCAGGATACAGAAATCCCATACATTGCGTATGCCTATTGCCAGGCTACAGAACTCTTGGAAACAGCTTCTCCCTACAGCGTGATGCAAAACCTCAGTAAACTGTGTCTCTCTAATACTAGGTTACAGAACTCCCATAAGCTGCGTCTATTGCACTCAGCCTACAGGAATCCCACATAGAGCGAATGCCTACACTCAGACTAGAGAACTCTTGGAAACAGCTTCTCTCTACATTCAACATACACAACTCTTGGAAACTGCATCTCTCTAGACCAACGTTACAGAACTCCCATAAATTGCGTCTCCTACACACAGCATACGGAAAACCAGCATTTAGCGAATCACTATGCCCAGGCTACCAAAATCTTAGAAACAGCTTCTCTCTACATTCAACATACGGAACTCCTGGATACTGTATGTCTCTACACTTAGGTTGTGCAACTCCCTTAAGCTGCGTCTCCTACACAGGGCATACGGAAAACACGGAAATAGCGCATGCCTAATTCCAGGCCACAGAACTCTTGGAAACAGCTTCTCTCTACATTCAACATACACAACTCTTGGAAACTGCATCTCTCTAGAGCAATGTTACAGAACTCCCATAAGCTGCGTCTCCTACACACAGCAGACAGAAAACCCGCATATAGCGAATGCCTAATTCCAGGCTACAGAAATCCAGTAAACAGCTTCTCCCTACACCCTGATACAGAACTTCGGTAAACTGTGTCTCTCTAATTCTAGGTTACAGAACTCCCATAAGCTGCGTCGGCTGCACTCAGGCTACAGGAATCCCATATAGAGCGTATGCCTACTCTCAGACTACAGAACTCTTGGACACAGCTTCTCTCTCCATTCAACATACACAACTCTTGGAAACTGCATCTCTCTAGAGCAATGTTACAGAACTCCCATAAGCTGCGTCTCCTACACACAGCAGACAGAAAACCCGCATATAGCGAATGCCTAATTCCAGGCTACAGAAATCCAGTAAACAGCTTCTCCCTACACCCTGATACAGAACTTCGGTAAACTGTGTCTCTCTAATTCTAGGTTACAGAACTCCCATATGCTGCGTCGGCTGCACTCTGGCTACAGGAATTCCATATACAGCGTATGCCTAGGCTCAGACTACAGAACTCTTGGACACAGCTTCTCTCTCCATTCAACATACAGAACTACTGGAAACTGCATCTCTCTAGACCAATGTTACAGAACTCCCATAAGCTGTGTCACCTACACACAGCAGACAGAAAACCCGCCTATAGTTAATGTCTTATTCCAGCCTCAGAAATCCAGTAAACAGCTCCTCTCTACAAGGATAGAGAACTCCGGTAAACTGCTTCTCCCTATATCCAGGTAGCAGAGCTCCCATAACCAGCGTCTCATACACTCAGAATACAGAAATCCCAGTTACTGTGTATGCCTCTTGCCAGGCTACAGAACTCTTGGAAACAGCTTATCTCTACATGCACATACAGAACTCTGGTAAACTGTGTCTCACTACATGCACGATACAGAACTCCGATAAGCTGCGTCTGATACACTCAGCATACAGAAAACCCACGTATAGCGAATACCTGCTCATAGGCTCCAGAATTCTTGGAAACAGCTTCTCTCCACATTCAACATACAAAACTTGGAAACTGCTTCAGAACTGTGGTAAGCTGCGTCTTCTACACACAGCATACAGTAAACCCACATATAGCGAATAACTATTCGAGGCTACCGAAATCTTAGAAACAGCTTCTCTCTACATTGCATACGGAACTCCTGGATACCATATGTCGCTACACTTAGGTTATGTAACTCCCGTAAGCTGTGTCTCCTACACACAGCAGACAGAAAACCCGCATATAGCGAATGCCTAATTCCAGGCTACAGAAATCCAGTAAACAGCTTCTCCCTACATCCTGATACAGAACTTCGGTAAACTGTGTCTCTCTAATTCTAGGTTACAGAACTCCCATAAGCTGCGTCGGCTGCACTCAGGCTACAGAAATCCCATATACAGCGTATGCCTACTCTCAGACTACAGAACTCTTGGGCACAGCTTCTCTCTCCATTCAACATACAGAACTACTGGAAACTGCATCTCTCTACACTTAGGTTACAGAACTCCCGAAAGCTGCATCTGCTACACTCAGCATCCAGAATACCCTCATACAGCGAATACCTAATTCCAGGATACAGAACTCCTCTAAACAGCCCCTCACCACACAAAGGATAGAGAACTCTTGGAAACTGCTTCTCTCTACATCCACGTAGCAGAGCTCCTGTAAGCCGCATCTCCTACACTCAGGATACAGAAATCCCATACATTGCGTATGCCTATTGCCAGGCTACAGAACTCTTGGAAACAACTTCTCCCTACACCGTGATGCAAAACCTCAGTAAACTGTGTCTCTCTAATACTAGGTTACAGAACTCCCATAAGCTGCGTCTATTGCACTCAGCCTACAGGAATCCCACATAGAGCGAATGCCTACACTCAGACTAGAGAACTCTTGGAAACAGCTTCTCTCTACATTCAACATACACAACTCTTGGAAACTGCATCTCTCTAGAGCAATGTTACAGAACTCCCATAAGCTGCATCTCCTACACACAGCAGACAGAAAACCCGCATATAGCGAATGCCTAATTCCAGGCTACAGAAATCCAGTAAACAGCTTCTCCCTACACCCTGATACAGAACTTCGGTAAACTGTGTCTCTCTAATTCTAGGTTACAGAACTCCCATATGCTGCGTCTGCTGCACTCTGGCTACAGGAATTCCATATACAGCGTATGCCTAGGCTCAGACTACAGAACTCTTGGACACAGCTTCTCTCTACATTCAACATACAGAACTACTGGAAACTGCATCTCTCTAGACCAATGTTACAGAACTCCCATAAGCTGTGTCTCCTACACACAGCAGACAGAAAACCTGCATATACAAATGCCTAATTCAAGGCTACAGAAATCCAGTAAACAGCTTCTCCCTACACCCTGATACAGAACTTCGGTAAACTGTGTCTCTCTAATTCTAGGTTACAGAACTCCCATAAGCTGCGTCGGCTGCACTCAGGCTACAGGAATCCCATATAGAGCGTATGCCTACTCTCAGACTACAGAACTCTTGGAAACAGCTTCTCTCTCCATTCAACATACAGAACTACTGGAAACTGCATCTCTCTAGAGCAATGTTACAGAACTCCCGAAAGCTGCATCTGCTACACTCAGCATCCAGAATACCCTCATACAGCGAATACCTAATTCCAGGATACAGAACTCCTCTAAACAGCTCCTCACCACACAAAGGATAGAGAACTCTTGGAAACTGCTTCTCTCTACATCCACGTAGCAGAGCTCCTGTAAGCTGCATCTCCTACACTCAGGATACAGAAATCCCATACATTGCGTATGCCTATTGCCAGGCTACAGAACTCTTGGAAACAGCTTCTCCCTACAGCGTGATGCAAAACCTCAGTAAACTGTGTCTCTCTAATACTAGGTTACAGAACTCCCATAAGCTGCGTCTATTGCACTCAGCCTACAGGAATCCCACATAGAGCGAATGCCTACACTCAGACTAGAGAACTCTTGGAAACAGCTTCTCTCTACATTCAACATACACAACTCTTGGAAACTGCATCTCTCTAGACCAACGTTACAGAACTCCCATAAATTGCGTCTCCTACACACAGCATACGGAAAACCAGCATTTAGCGAATCACTATGCCCAGGCTACCAAAATCTTAGAAACAGCTTCTCTCTACATTCAACATACGGAACTCCTGGATACTGTATGTCTCTACACTTAGGTTGTGCAACTCCCTTAAGCTGCGTCTCCTACACAGGGCATACGGAAAACACGGAAATAGCGCATGCCTAATTCCAGGCCACAGAACTCTTGGAAACAGCTTCTCTCTACATTCAACATACACAACTCTTGGAAACTGCATCTCTCTAGAGCAATGTTACAGAACTCCCATAAGCTGCGTCTCCTACACACAGCAGACAGAAAACCCGCATATAGCGAATGCCTAATTCCAGGCTACAGAAATCCAGTAAACAGCTTCTCCCTACACCCTGATACAGAACTTCGGTAAACTGTGTCTCTCTAATTCTAGGTTACAGAACTCCCATAAGCTGCGTCGGCTGCACTCAGGCTACAGGAATCCCATATAGAGCGTATGCCTACTCTCAGACTACAGAACTCTTGGGCACAGCTTCTCTCTCCATTCAACATACACAACTCTTGGAAACTGCATCTCTCTAGAGCAATGTTACAGAACTCCCATAAGCTGCGTCTCCTACACACAGCAGACAGAAAACCCGCATATAGCGAATGCCTAATTCCAGGCTACAGAAATCCAGTAAACAGCTTCTCCCTACACCCTGATACAGAACTTCGGTAAACTGTGTCTCTCTAATTCTAGGTTACAGAACTCCCATAAGCTGCGTCGGCTGCACTCTGGCTACAGGAATTCCATATACAGCGTATGCCTAGGCTCAGACTACAGAACTCTTGGACACAGCTTCTCTCTCCATTCAACATACAGAACTACTGGAAACTGCATCTCTCTAGACCAATGTTACAGAACTCCCATAAGCTGTGTCACCTACACACAGCAGACAGAAAACCCGCCTATAGTTAATGTCTTATTCCAGCCTCAGAAATCCAGTAAACAGCTCCTCTCTACAAGGATAGAGAACTCCGGTAAACTGCTTCTCCCTACATCCAGGTAGCAGAGCTCCCATAACCAGCGTCTCATACACTCAGAATACAGAAATCCCAGTTACTGTGTATGCCTCTTGCCAGGCTACAGAACTCTTGGAAACAGCTTATCTCTACATGCACATACAGAACTCTGGTAAACTGTGTCTCACTACATGCACGATACAGAACTCCGATAAGCTGCGTCTGATACACTCAGCATACAGAAAACCCACGTATAGCGAATACCTGCTCATAGGCTCCAGAATTCTTGGAAACAGCTTCTCTCCACATTCAACATACAAAACTTGGAAACTGCTTCAGAACTGTGGTAAGCTGCGTCTTCTACACACAGCATACAGTAAACCCACATATAGCGAATAACTATTCGAGGCTACCGAAATCTTAGAAACAGCTTCTCTCTACATTGCATACGGAACTCCTGGATACCATATGTCGCTACACTTAGGTTATGTAACTCCCGTAAGCTGTGTCTCCTACACACAGCAGACAGAAAACCCGCATATAGCGAATGCCTAATTCCAGGCTACAGAAATCCAGTAAACAGCTTCTCCCTACATCCTGATACAGAACTTCGGTAAACTGTGTCTCTCTAATTCTAGGTTACAGAACTCCCATAAGCTGCGTCGGCTGCACTCAGGCTACAGGAATCCCATATACAGCGTATGCCTACTCTCAGACTACAGAACTCTTGGGCACAGCTTCTCTCTCCATTCAACATACAGAACTACTGGAAACTGCATCTCTCTACACTTAGGTTACAGAACTCCCGAAAGCTGCATCTGCTACACTCAGCATCCAGAATACCCTCATACAGCGAATACCTAATTCCAGGATACAGAACTCCTCTAAACAGCCCCTCACCACACAAAGGATAGAGAACTCTTGGAAACTGCTTCTCTCTACATCCACGTAGCAGAGCTCCTGTAAGCCGCATCTCCTACACTCAGGATACAGAAATCCCATACATTGCGTATGCCTATTGCCAGGCTACAGAACTCTTGGAAACAACTTCTCCCTACACCGTGATGCAAAACCTCAGTAAACTGTGTCTCTCTAATACTAGGTTACAGAACTCCCATAAGCTGCGTCTATTGCACTCAGCCTACAGGAATCCCACATAGAGCGAATGCCTACACTCAGACTAGAGAACTCTTGGAAACAGCTTCTCTCTACATTCAACATACACAACTCTTGGAAACTGCATCTCTCTAGACCAACATTACAGAACTCCCATAAATTGCGTCTCCTACACACAGCATACAGAAAACCAGCATTTAGCGAATCACTATGCCCAGGCTACCAAAATCTTAGAAACAGCTTCTCTCTACATTCAACATACGGAACTCCTGGATACTGTATGTCTCTACACTTAGGTTGTGCAACTCCCTTAAGCTGCGTCTCCTACACAGGGCATACGGAAAACAAAGAAATAGCGCATGCCTAATTCCAGGCTACAGAACTCTTGGAAACAGCTTCTCTCTACATTCAACATACACAACTCTTGGAAACTGCATCTCTCTAGAGCAATGTTACAGAACTCCCATAAGCTGCGTCTCCTACACACAGCAGACAGAAAGCCCGCATATAGCGAATGCCTAATTCCAGGCTACAGAAATCCAGTAAACAGCTTCTCCCTACACCCTGATACAGAACTTCGGTAAACTGTGTCTCTCTAATTCTAGGTTACAGAACTCCCATAAGCTGCGTCGGCTGCACTCAGGCTACAGGAATCCCATATAGAGCGTATGCCTACTCTCAGACTACAGAACTCTTGGGCACAGCTTCTCTCTCCATTCAACATACACAACTCTTGGAAACTGCATCTCTCTAGAGCAATGTTACAGAACTCCCATAAGCTGCGTCTCCTACACACAGCAGACAGAAAACCCGCATATAGCGAATGCCTAATTCCAGGCTACAGAAATCCAGTAAACAGCTTCTCCCTACACCCTGATACAGAACTTCGGTAAACTGTGTCTCTCTAATTCTAGGTTACAGAACTCCCATAAGCTGCGTCGGCTGCACTCTGGCTACAGGAATTCCATATACAGCGTATGCCTAGGCTCAGACTACAGAACTCTTGGACACAGCTTCTCTCTCCATTCAACATACAGAACTACTGGAAACTGCATCTCTCTAGACCAATGTTACAGAACTCCCATAAGCTGTGTCACCTACACACAGCAGACAGAAAACCCGCCTATAGTTAATGTCTTATTCCAGCCTCAGAAATCCAGTAAACAGCTCCTCTCTACAAGGATAGAGAACTCCGGTAAACTGCTTCTCCCTACATCCAGGTAGCAGAGCTCCCATAACCAGCGTCTCATACACTCAGAATACAGAAATCCCAGTTACTGTGTATGCCTCTTGCCAGGCTACAGAACTCTTGGAAACAGCTTATCTCTACATGCACATACAGAACTCTGGTAAACTGTGTCTCACTACATGCACGATACAGAACTCCGATAAGCTGCGTCTGATACACTCAGCATACAGAAAACCCACGTATAGCGAATACCTGCTCATAGGCTCCAGAATTCTTGGAAACAGCTTCTCTCCACATTCAACATACAAAACTTGGAAACTGCTTCAGAACTGTGGTAAGCTGCGTCTTCTACACACAGCATACAGTAAACCCACATATAGCGAATAACTATTCGAGGCTACCGAAATCTTAGAAACAGCTTCTCTCTACATTGCATACGGAACTCCTGGATACCATATGTCGCTACACTTAGGTTATGTAACTCCCGTAAGCTGTGTCTCCTACACACAGCAGACAGAAAACCCGCATATAGCGAATGCCTAATTCCAGGCTACAGAAATCCAGTAAACAGCTTCTCCCTACATCCTGATACAGAACTTCGGTAAACTGTGTCTCTCTAATTCTAGGTTACAGAACTCCCATAAGCTGCGTCGGCTGCACTCAGGCTACAGGAATCCCATATACAGCGTATGCCTACTCTCAGACTACAGAACTCTTGGGCACAGCTTCTCTCTCCATTCAACATACAGAACTACTGGAAACTGCATCTCTCTACACTTAGGTTACAGAACTCCCGAAAGCTGCATCTGCTACACTCAGCATCCAGAATACCCTCATACAGCGAATACCTAATTCCAGGATACAGAACTCCTCTAAACAGCCCCTCACCACACAAAGGATAGAGAACTCTTGGAAACTGCTTCTCTCTACATCCACGTAGCAGAGCTCCTGTAAGCCGCATCTCCTACACTCAGGATACAGAAATCCCATACATTGCGTATGCCTATTGCCAGGCTACAGAACTCTTGGAAACAACTTCTCCCTACACCGTGATGCAAAACCTCAGTAAACTGTGTCTCTCTAATACTAGGTTACAGAACTCCCATAAGCTGCGTCTATTGCACTCAGCCTACAGGAATCCCACATAGAGCGAATGCCTACACTCAGACTAGAGAACTCTTGGAAACAGCTTCTCTCTACATTCAACATACACAACTCTTGGAAACTGCATCTCTCTAGACCAACATTACAGAACTCCCATAAATTGCGTCTCCTACACACAGCATACAGAAAACCAGCATTTAGCGAATCACTATGCCCAGGCTACCAAAATCTTAGAAACAGCTTCTCTCTACATTCAACATACGGAACTCCTGGATACTGTATGTCTCTACACTTAGGTTGTGCAACTCCCTTAAGCTGCGTCTCCTACACAGGGCATACGGAAAACAAAGAAATAGCGCATGCCTAATTCCAGGCTACAGAACTCTTGGAAACAGCTTCTCTCTACATTCAACATACACAACTCTTGGAAACTGCATCTCTCTAGAGCAATGTTACAGAACTCCCATAAGCTGCGTCTCCTACACACAGCAGACAGAAAGCCCGCATATAGCGAATGCCTAATTCCAGGCTACAGAAATCCAGTAAACAGCTTCTCCCTACACCCTGATACAGAACTTCGGTAAACTGTGTCTCTCTAATTCTAGGTTACAGAACTCCCATAAGCTGCGTCGGCTGCACTCAGGCTACAGGAATCCCATATAGAGCGTATGCCTACTCTCAGACTACAGAACTCTTGGGCACAGCTTCTCTCTACATTCAACATACACAACTCTTGGAAACTGCATCTCTCTAGAGCAATGTTACAGAACTCCCATAAGCTGCATCTCCTACACACAGCAGACAGAAAACCCGCATATAGCGAATGCCTAATTCCAGGCTACAGAAATCCAGTAAACAGCTTCTCCCTACACCCTGATACAGAACTTCGGTAAACTGTGTCTCTCTAATTCTAGGTTACAGAACTCCCATATGCTGCGTCTGCTGCACTCTGGCTACAGGAATTCCATATACAGCGTATGCCTAGGCTCAGACTACAGAACTCTTGGACACAGCTTCTCTCTACATTCAACATACAGAACTACTGGAAACTGCATCTCTCTAGACCAATGTTACAGAACTCCCATAAGCTGTGTCTCCTACACACAGCAGACAGAAAACCTGCATATACAAATGCCTAATTCAAGGCTACAGAAATCCAGTAAACAGCTTCTCCCTACACCCTGATACAGAACTTCGGTAAACTGTGTCTCTCTAATTCTAGGTTACAGAACTCCCATAAGCTGCGTCGGCTGCACTCAGGCTACAGGAATCCCATATACAGCGTATGCCTACTCTCAGACTACAGAACTCTTGGGCACAGCTTCTCTCTCCATTCAACATACAGAACTACTGGAAACTGCATCTCTCTAGACCAATGTTACAGAACTCCCATAAGCTGTGTCACCTACACACAGCAGACAGAAAACCCGCCTATAGTTAATGTCTTATTCCAGCCTCAGAAATCCAGTAAACAGCTCCTCTCTACAAGGATAGAGAACTCCGGTAAACTGCTTCTCCCTACATCCAGGTAGCAGAGCTCCCATAACCAGCGTCTCATACACTCAGAATACAGAAATCCCAGTTACTGTGTATGCCTCTTGCCAGGCTACAGAACTCTTGGAAACAGCTTATCTCTACATGCACATACAGAACTCTGGTAAACTGTGTCTCACTACATGCACGATACAGAACTCCGATAAGCTGCGTCTGATACACTCAGCATACAGAAAACCCACGTATAGCGAATACCTGCTCATAGGCTCCAGAATTCTTGGAAACAGCTTCTCTCCACATTCAACATACAAAACTTGGAAACTGCTTCAGAACTGTGGTAAGCTGCGTCTTCTACACACAGCATACAGTAAACCCACATATAGCGAATAACTATTCGAGGCTACCGAAATCTTAGAAACAGCTTCTCTCTACATTGCATACGGAACTCCTGGATACCATATGTCGCTACACTTAGGTTATGTAACTCCCGTAAGCTGTGTCTCCTACACACAGCAGACAGAAAACCCGCATATAGCGAATGCCTAATTCCAGGCTACAGAAATCCAGTAAACAGCTTCTCCCTACATCCTGATACAGAACTTCGGTAAACTGTGTCTCTCTAATTCTAGGTTACAGAACTCCCATAAGCTGCGTCGGCTGCACTCAGGCTACAGGAATCCCATATACAGCGTATGCCTACTCTCAGACTACAGAACTCTTGGGCACAGCTTCTCTCTCCATTCAACATACAGAACTACTGGAAACTGCATCTCTCTACACTTAGGTTACAGAACTCCCGAAAGCTGCATCTGCTACACTCAGCATCCAGAATACCCTCATACAGCGAATACCTAATTCCAGGATACAGAACTCCTCTAAACAGCCCCTCACCACACAAAGGATAGAGAACTCTTGGAAACTGCTTCTCTCTACATCCACGTAGCAGAGCTCCTGTAAGCCGCATCTCCTACACTCAGGATACAGAAATCCCATACATTGCGTATGCCTATTGCCAGGCTACAGAACTCTTGGAAACAACTTCTCCCTACACCGTGATGCAAAACCTCAGTAAACTGTGTCTCTCTAATACTAGGTTACAGAACTCCCATAAGCTGCGTCTATTGCACTCAGCCTACAGGAATCCCACATAGAGCGAATGCCTACACTCAGACTAGAGAACTCTTGGAAACAGCTTCTCTCTACATTCAACATACACAACTCTTGGAAACTGCATCTCTCTAGACCAACGTTACAGAACTCCCATAAATTGCGTCTCCTACACACAGCATACAGAAAACCAGCATTTAGCGAATCACTATGCCCAGGCTACCAAAATCTTAGAAACAGCTTCTCTCTACATTCAACATACGGAACTCCTGGATACTGTATGTCTCTACACTTAGGTTGTGCAACTCCCTTAAGCTGCGTCTCCTACACAGGGCATACGGAAAACAAAGAAATAGCGCATGCCTAATTCCAGGCTACAGAACTCTTGGAAACAGCTTCTCTCTACATTCAACATACACAACTCTTGGAAACTGCATCTCTCTAGAGCAATGTTACAGAACTCCCATAAGCTGCGTCTCCTACACACAGCAGACAGAAAGCCCGCATATAGCGAATGCCTAATTCCAGGCTACAGAAATCCAGTAAACAGCTTCTCCCTACACCCTGATACAGAACTTCGGTAAACTGTGTCTCTCTAATTCTAGGTTACAGAACTCCCATAAGCTGCGTCGGCTGCACTCAGGCTACAGGAATCCCATATAGAGCGTATGCCTACTCTCAGACTACAGAACTCTTGGGCACAGCTTCTCTCTACATTCAACATACACAACTCTTGGAAACTGCATCTCTCTAGAGCAATGTTACAGAACTCCCATAAGCTGCATCTCCTACACACAGCAGACAGAAAACCCGCATATAGCGAATGCCTAATTCCAGGCTACAGAAATCCAGTAAACAGCTTCTCCCTACACCCTGATACAGAACTTCGGTAAACTGTGTCTCTCTAATTCTAGGTTACAGAACTCCCATATGCTGCGTCTGCTGCACTCTGGCTACAGGAATTCCATATACAGCGTATGCCTAGGCTCAGACTACAGAACTCTTGGACACAGCTTCTCTCTACATTCAACATACAGAACTACTGGAAACTGCATCTCTCTAGACCAATGTTACAGAACTCCCATAAGCTGTGTCTCCTACACACAGCAGACAGAAAACCTGCATATACAAATGCCTAATTCAAGGCTACAGAAATCCAGTAAACAGCTTCTCCCTACACCCTGATACAGAACTTCGGTAAACTGTGTCTCTCTAATTCTAGGTTACAGAACTCCCATAAGCTGCGTCGGCTGCACTCAGGCTACAGGAATCCCATATACAGCGTATGCCTACTCTCAGACTACAGAACTCTTGGGCACAGCTTCTCTCTCCATTCAACATACAGAACTACTGGAAACTGCATCTCTCTAGAGCAATGTTACAGAACTCCCGAAAGCTGCATCTGCTACACTCAGCATCCAGAATACCCTCATACAGCGAATACCTAATTCCAGGATACAGAACTCCTCTAAACAGCTCCTCACCACACAAAGGATAGAGAACTCTTGGAAACTGCTTCTCTCTACATCCACGTAGCAGAGCTCCTGTAAGCTGCATCTCCTACACTCAGGATACAGAAATCCCATACATTGCGTATGCCTATTGCCAGGCTACAGAACTCTTGGAAACAGCTTCTCCCTACAGCGTGATGCAAAACCTCAGTAAACTGTGTCTCTCTAATACTAGGTTACAGAACTCCCATAAGCTGCGTCTATTGCACTCAGCCTACAGGAATCCCACATAGAGCGAATGCCTACACTCAGACTAGAGAACTCTTGGAAACAGCTTCTCTCTACATTCAACATACACAACTCTTGGAAACTGCATCTCTCTAGACCAACGTTACAGAACTCCCATAAATTGCGTCTCCTACACACAGCATACGGAAAACCAGCATTTAGCGAATCACTATGCCCAGGCTACCAAAATCTTAGAAACAGCTTCTCTCTACATTCAACATACGGAACTCCTGGATACTGTATGTCTCTACACTTAGGTTGTGCAACTCCCTTAAGCTGCGTCTCCTACACAGGGCATACGGAAAACACGGAAATAGCGCATGCCTAATTCCAGGCCACAGAACTCTTGGAAACAGCTTCTCTCTACATTCAACATACACAACTCTTGGAAACTGCATCTCTCTAGAGCAATGTTACAGAACTCCCATAAGCTGCGTCTCCTACACACAGCAGACAGAAAACCCGCATATAGCGAATGCCTAATTCCAGGCTACAGAAATCCAGTAAACAGCTTCTCCCTACACCCTGATACAGAACTTCGGTAAACTGTGTCTCTCTAATTCTAGGTTACAGAACTCCCATAAGCTGCGTCGGCTGCACTCAGGCTACAGGAATCCCATATAGAGCGTATGCCTACTCTCAGACTACAGAACTCTTGGACACAGCTTCTCTCTCCATTCAACATACACAACTCTTGGAAACTGCATCTCTCTAGAGCAATGTTACAGAACTCCCATAAGCTGCGTCTCCTACACACAGCAGACAGAAAACCCGCATATAGCGAATGCCTAATTCCAGGCTACAGAAATCCAGTAAACAGCTTCTCCCTACATCCTGATACAGAACTTCGGTAAACTGTGTCTCTCTAATTCTAGGTTACAGAACTCCCATAAGCTGCGTCGGCTGCACTCTGGCTACAGGAATTCCATATACAGCGTATGCCTAGGCTCAGACTACAGAACTCTTGGACACAGCTTCTCTCTCCATTCAACATACAGAACTACTGGAAACTGCATCTCTCTAGACCAATGTTACAGAACTCCCATAAGCTGTGTCACCTACACACAGCAGACAGAAAACCCGCCTATAGTTAATGTCTTATTCCAGCCTCAGAAATCCAGTAAACAGCTCCTCTCTACAAGGATAGAGAACTCCGGTAAACTGCTTCTCCCTACATCCAGGTAGCAGAGCTCCCATAACCAGCGTCTCATACACTCAGAATACAGAAATCCCAGTTACTGTGTATGCCTCTTGCCAGGCTACAGAACTCTTGGAAACAGCTTATCTCTACATGCACATACAGAACTCTGGTAAACTGTGTCTCACTACATGCACGATACAGAACTCCAATAAGCTGCGTCTGATACACTCAGCATACAGAAAACCCACGTATAGCGAATACCTGCTCATAGGCTCCAGAATTCTTGGAAACAGCTTCTCTCCACATTCAACATACAAAACTTGGAAACTGCTTCAGAACTGTGGTAAGCTGCGTCTTCTACACACAGCATACAGTAAACCCACATATAGCGAATAACTATTCGAGGCTACCGAAATCTTAGAAACAGCTTCTCTCTACATTGCATACGGAACTCCTGGATACCATATGTCGCTACACTTAGGTTATGTAACTCCCGTAAGCTGTGTCTCCTACACACAGCAGACAGAAAACCCGCATATAGCGAATGCCTAATTCCAGGCTACAGAAATCCAGTAAACAGCTTCTCCCTACATCCTGATACAGAACTTCGGTAAACTGTGTCTCTCTAATTCTAGGTTACAGAACTCCCATAAGCTGCGTCGGCTGCACTCAGGCTACAGGAATCCCATATACAGCGTATGCCTACTCTCAGACTACAGAACTCTTGGGCACAGCTTCTCTCTCCATTCAACATACAGAACTACTGGAAACTGCATCTCTCTACACTTAGGTTACAGAACTCCCGAAAGCTGCATCTGCTACACTCAGCATCCAGAATACCCTCATACAGCGAATACCTAATTCCAGGATACAGAACTCCTCTAAACAGCCCCTCACCACACAAAGGATAGAGAACTCTTGGAAACTGCTTCTCTCTACATCCACGTAGCAGAGCTCCTGTAAGCCGCATCTCCTACACTCAGGATACAGAAATCCCATACATTGCGTATGCCTATTGCCAGGCTACAGAACTCTTGGAAACAACTTCTCCCTACACCGTGATGCAAAACCTCAGTAAACTGTGTCTCTCTAATACTAGGTTACAGAACTCCCATAAGCTGCGTCTATTGCACTCAGCCTACAGGAATCCCACATAGAGCGAATGCCTACACTCAGACTAGAGAACTCTTGGAAACAGCTTCTCTCTACATTCAACATACACAACTCTTGGAAACTGCATCTCTCTAGACCAACGTTACAGAACTCCCATAAATTGCGTCTCCTACACACAGCATACAGAAAACCAGCATTTAGCGAATCACTATGCCCAGGCTACCAAAATCTTAGAAACAGCTTCTCTCTACATTCAACATACGGAACTCCTGGATACTGTATGTCTCTACACTTAGGTTGTGCAACTCCCTTAAGCTGCGTCTCCTACACAGGGCATACGGAAAACAAAGAAATAGCGCATGCCTAATTCCAGGCTACAGAACTCTTGGAAACAGCTTCTCTCTACATTCAACATACACAACTCTTGGAAACTGCATCTCTCTAGAGCAATGTTACAGAACTCCCATAAGCTGCGTCTCCTACACACAGCAGACAGAAAGCCCGCATATAGCGAATGCCTAATTCCAGGCTACAGAAATCCAGTAAACAGCGTCTCCCTACACCCTGATACAGAACTTCGGTAAACTGTGTCTCTCTAATTCTAGGTTACAGAACTCCCATAAGCTGCGTCGGCTGCACTCAGGCTACAGGAATCCCATATAGAGCGTATGCCTACTCTCAGACTACAGAACTCTTGGGCACAGCTTCTCTCTCCATTCAACATACACAACTCTTGGAAACTGCATCTCTCTAGAGCAATGTTACAGAACTCCCATAAGCTGCATCTCCTACACACAGCAGACAGAAAACCCGCATATAGCGAATGCCTAATTCCAGGCTACAGAAATCCAGTAAACAGCTTCTCCCTACACCCTGATACAGAACTTCGGTAAACTGTGTCTCTCTAATTCTAGGTTACAGAACTCCCATATGCTGCGTCTGCTGCACTCTGGCTACAGGAATTCCATATACAGCGTATGCCTAGGCTCAGACTACAGAACTCTTGGACACAGCTTCTCTCTACATTCAACATACAGAACTACTGGAAACTGCATCTCTCTAGACCAATGTTACAGAACTCCCATAAGCTGTGTCTCCTACACACAGCAGACAGAAAACCTGCATATACAAATGCCTAATTCAAGGCTACAGAAATCCAGTAAACAGCTTCTCCCTACACCCTGATACAGAACTTCGGTAAACTGTGTCTCTCTAATTCTAGGTTACAGAACTCCCATAAGCTGCGTCGGCTGCACTCAGGCTACAGGAATCCCATATACAGCGTATGCCTACTCTCAGACTACAGAACTCTTGGGCACAGCTTCTCTCTCCATTCAACATACAGAACTACTGGAAACTGCATCTCTCTAGAGCAATGTTACAGAACTCCCGAAAGCTGCATCTGCTACACTCAGCATCCAGAATACCCTCATACAGCGAATACCTAATTCCAGGATACAGAACTCCTCTAAACAGCTCCTCACCACACAAAGGATAGAGAACTCTTGGAAACTGCTTCTCTCTACATCCACGTAGCAGAGCTCCTGTAAGCTGCATCTCCTACACTCAGGATACAGAAATCCCATACATTGCGTATGCCTATTGCCAGGCTACAGAACTCTTGGAAACAGCTTCTCCCTACAGCGTGATGCAAAACCTCAGTAAACTGTGTCTCTCTAATACTAGGTTACAGAACTCCCATAAGCTGCGTCTATTGCACTCAGCCTACAGGAATCCCACATAGAGCGAATGCCTACACTCAGACTAGAGAACTCTTGGAAACAGCTTCTCTCTACATTCAACATACACAACTCTTGGAAACTGCATCTCTCTAGACCAACGTTACAGAACTCCCATAAATTGCGTCTCCTACACACAGCATACGGAAAACCAGCATTTAGCGAATCACTATGCCCAGGCTACCAAAATCTTAGAAACAGCTTCTCTCTACATTCAACATACGGAACTCCTGGATACTGTATGTCTCTACACTTAGGTTGTGCAACTCCCTTAAGCTGCGTCTCCTACACAGGGCATACGGAAAACACGGAAATAGCGCATGCCTAATTCCAGGCCACAGAACTCTTGGAAACAGCTTCTCTCTACATTCAACATACACAACTCTTGGAAACTGCATCTCTCTAGAGCAATGTTACAGAACTCCCATAAGCTGCGTCTCCTACACACAGCAGACAGAAAACCCGCATATAGCGAATGCCTAATTCCAGGCTACAGAAATCCAGTAAACAGCTTCTCCCTACACCCTGATACAGAACTTCGGTAAACTGTGTCTCTCTAATTCTAGGTTACAGAACTCCCATAAGCTGCGTCGGCTGCACTCAGGCTACAGGAATCCCATATAGAGCGTATGCCTACTCTCAGACTACAGAACTCTTGGGCACAGCTTCTCTCTCCATTCAACATACACAACTCTTGGAAACTGCATCTCTCTAGAGCAATGTTACAGAACTCCCATAAGCTGCGTCTCCTACACACAGCAGACAGAAAACCCGCATATAGCGAATGCCTAATTCCAGGCTACAGAAATCCAGTAAACAGCTTCTCCCTACACCCTGATACAGAACTTCGGTAAACTGTGTCTCTCTAATTCTAGGTTACAGAACTCCCATAAGCTGCGTCGGCTGCACTCTGGCTACAGGAATTCCATATACAGCGTATGCCTAGGCTCAGACTACAGAACTCTTGGACACAGCTTCTCTCTCCATTCAACATACAGAACTACTGGAAACTGCATCTCTCTAGACCAATGTTACAGAACTCCCATAAGCTGTGTCACCTACACACAGCAGACAGAAAACCCGCCTATAGTTAATGTCTTATTCCAGCCTCAGAAATCCAGTAAACAGCTCCTCTCTACAAGGATAGAGAACTCCGGTAAACTGCTTCTCCCTACATCCAGGTAGCAGAGCTCCCATAACCAGCGTCTCATACACTCAGAATACAGAAATCCCAGTTACTGTGTATGCCTCTTGCCAGGCTACAGAACTCTTGGAAACAGCTTATCTCTACATGCACATACAGAACTCTGGTAAACTGTGTCTCACTACATGCACGATACAGAACTCCGATAAGCTGCGTCTGATACACTCAGCATACAGAAAACCCACGTATAGCGAATACCTGCTCATAGGCTCCAGAACTCTTGGAAACAGCTTCTCTCCACATTCAACATACAAAACTTGGAAACTGCTTCAGAACTGTGGTAAGCTGCGTCTTCTACACACAGCATACAGTAAACCCACATATAGCAAATAACTATTCGAGGCTACCGAAATCTTAGAAACAGCTTCTCTCTACATTGCATACGGAACTCCTGGATACCATATGTCGCTACACTTAGGTTATGTAACTCCCGTAAGCTGTGTCTCCTACACACAGCAGACAGAAAACCCGCATATAGCGAATGCCTAATTCCAGGCTACAGAAATCCAGTAAACAGCTTCTCCCTACACCCTGATACAGAACTTCGGTAAACTGTGTCTCTCTAATTCTAGGTTACAGAACTCCCATATGCTGCGTCTGCTGCACTCTGGCTACAGGAATTCCATATACAGCGTATGCCTAGGCTCAGACTACAGAACTCTTGGACACAGCTTCTCTCTACATTCAACATACAGAACTACTGGAAACTGCATCTCTCTAGACCAATGTTACAGAACTCCCATAAGCTGTGTCTCCTACACACAGCAGACAGAAAACCTGCATATACAAATGCCTAATTCCAGGCTACAGAAATCCAGTAAACAGCTTCTCCCTACACCCTGATACAGAACTTCGGTAAACTGTGTCTCTCTAATTCTAGGTTACAGAACTCCCATAAGCTGCGTCGGCTGCACTCAGGCTACAGGAATCCCATATAGAGCGTATGCCTACTCTCAGACTACAGAACTCTTGGAAACAGCTTCTCTCTCCATTCAACATACAGAACTACTGGAAACTGCATCTCTCTAGAGCAATGTTACAGAACTCCTGAAAGCTGCATCTGCTACACTCAGCATCCAGAATACCCTCATACAGCGAATACCTAATTCCAGGATACAGAACTCCTCTAAACAGCTCCTCACCACACAAAGGATAGAGAACTCTTGGAAACTGCTTCTCTCTACATCCACGTAGCAGAGCTCCTGTAAGCTGCATCTCCTACACTCAGGATACAGAAATCCCATACATTGCGTATGCCTATTGCCAGGCTACAGAACTCTTGGAAACAGCTTCTCCCTACAGCGTGATGCAAAACCTCAGTAAACTGTGTCTCTCTAATACTAGGTTACAGAACTCCCATAAGCTGCGTCTATTGCACTCAGCCTACAGGAATCCCACATAGAGCGAATGCCTACACTCAGACTAGAGAACTCTTGGAAACAGCTTCTCTCTACATTCAACATACACAACTCTTGGAAACTGCATCTCTCTAGACCAACGTTACAGAACTCCCATAAATTGCGTCTCCTACACACAGCATACGGAAAACCAGCATTTAGCGAATCACTATGCCCAGGCTACCAAAATCTTAGAAACAGCTTCTCTCTACATTCAACATACGGAACTCCTGGATACTGTATGTCTCTACACTTAGGTTGTGCAACTCCCTTAAGCTGCGTCTCCTACACAGGGCATACGGAAAACACGGAAATAGCGCATGCCTAATTCCAGGCCACAGAACTCTTGGAAACAGCTTCTCTCTACATTCAACATACACAACTCTTGGAAACTGCATCTCTCTAGAGCAATGTTACAGAACTCCCATAAGCTGCGTCTCCTACACACAGCAGACAGAAAACCCGCATATAGCGAATGCCTAATTCCAGGCTACAGAAATCCAGTAAACAGCTTCTCCCTACACCCTGATACAGAACTTCGGTAAACTGTGTCTCTCTAATTCTAGGTTACAGAACTCCCATAAGCTGCGTCGGCTGCACTCAGGCTACAGGAATCCCATATAGAGCGTATGCCTACTCTCAGACTACAGAACTCTTGGGCACAGCTTCTCTCTCCATTCAACATACACAACTCTTGGAAACTGCATCTCTCTAGAGCAATGTTACAGAACTCCCATAAGCTGCGTCTCCTACACACAGCAGACAGAAAACCCGCATATAGCGAATGCCTAATTCCAGGCTACAGAAATCCAGTAAACAGCTTCTACCTACACCCTGATACAGAACTTCGGTAAACTGTGTCTCTCTAATTCTAGGTTACAGAACTCCCATAAGCTGCGTCGGCTGCACTCTGGCTACAGGAATTCCATATACAGCGTATGCCTAGGCTCAGACTACAGAACTCTTGGACACAGCTTCTCTCTCCATTCAACATACAGAACTACTGGAAACTGCATCTCTCTAGACCAATGTTACAGAACTCCCATAAGCTGTGTCACCTACACAAGCAGACAGAAAACCCGCCTATAGTTAATGTCTTATTCCAGCCTCAGAAATCCAGTAAACAGCTCCTCTCTACAAGGATAGAGAACTCCGGTAAACTGCTTCTCCCTACATCCAGGTAGCAGAGCTCCCATAACCAGCGTCTCATACACTCAGAATACAGAAATCCCAGTTACTGTGTATGCCTCTTGCCAGGCTACAGAACTCTTGGAAACAGCTTATCTCTACATGCACATACAGAACTCTGGTAAACTGTGTCTCACTACATGCACGATACAGAACTCCGATAAGCTGCGTCTGATACACTCAGCATACAGAAAACCCACGTATAGCGAATACATGCTCATAGGCTCCAGAACTCTTGGAAACAGCTTCTCTCCACATTCAACATACAAAACTTGGAAACTGCTTCAGAACTGTGGTAAGCTGCGTCTTCTACACACAGCATACAGTAAACCCACATATAGCAAATAACTATTCGAGGCTACCGAAATCTTAGAAACAGCTTCTCTCTACATTGCATACGGAACTCCTGGATACCATATGTCGCTACACTTAGGTTATGTAACTCCCGTAAGCTGTGTCTCCTACACACAGCAGACAGAAAACCCGCATATAGCGAATGCCTAATTCCAGGCTACAGAAATCCAGTAAACAGCTTCTCCCTACACCCTGATACAGAACTTCGGTAAACTGTGTCTCTCTAATTCTAGGTTACAGAACTCCCATATGCTGCGTCTGCTGCACTCTGGCTACAGGAATTCCATATACAGCGTATGCCTAGGCTCAGACTACAGAACTCTTGGACACAGCTTCTCTCTCCATTCAACATACAGAACTACTGGAAACTGCATCTCTCTACACTTAGGTTACAGAACTCCCGAAAGCTGCATCTGCTACACTCAGCATCCAGAATACCCTCATACAGCGAATACCTAATTCCAGGATACAGAACTCCTCTAAACAGCCCCTCACCACACAAAGGATAGAGAACTCTTGGAAACTGCTTCTCTCTACATCCACGTAGCAGAGCTCCTGTAAGCCGCATCTCCTACACTCAGGATACAGAAATCCCATACATTGCGTATGCCTATTGCCAGGCTACAGAACTCTTGGAAACAACTTCTCCCTACACCGTGATGCAAAACCTCAGTAAACTGTGTCTCTCTAATACTAGGTTACAGAACTCCCATAAGCTGCGTCTATTGCACTCAGCCTACAGGAATCCCACATAGAGCGAATGCCTACACTCAGACTAGAGAACTCTTGGAAACAGCTTCTCTCTACATTCAACATACACAACTCTTGGAAACTGCATCTCTCTAGACCAACGTTACAGAACTCCCATAAATTGCGTCTCCTACACACAGCATACAGAAAACCAGCATTTAGCGAATCACTATGCCCAGGCTACCAAAATCTTAGAAACAGCTTCTCTCTACATTCAACATACGGAACTCCTGGATACTGTATGTCTCTACACTTAGGTTGTGCAACTCCCTTAAGCTGCGTCTCCTACACAGGGCATACGGAAAACAAAGAAATAGCGCATGCCTAATTCCAGGCTACAGAACCCTTGGAAACAGCTTCTCTCTACATTCAACATACACAACTCTTGGAAACTGCATCTCTCTAGAGCAATGTTACAGAACTCCCATAAGCTGCGTCTCCTACACACAGCTGACAGAAAGCCCGCATATAGCGAATGCCTAATTCCAGGCTACAGAAATCCAGTAAACAGCTTCTCCCTACACCCTGATACAGAACTTCGGTAAACTGTGTCTCTCTAATTCTAGGTTACAGAACTCCCATAAGCTGCGTCGGCTGCACTCAGGCTACAGGAATCCCATATAGAGCGTATGCCTACTCTCAGACTACAGAACTCTTGGGCACAGCTTCTCTCTCCATTCAACATACACAACTCTTGGAAACTGCATCTCTCTAGAGCAATGTTACAGAACTCCCATAAGCTGCATCTCCTACACACAGCAGACAGAAAACCCGCATATAGCGAATGCCTAATTCCAGGCTACAGAAATCCAGTAAACAGCTTCTCCCTACACCCTGATACAGAACTTCGGTAAACTGTGTCTCTCTAATTCTAGGTTACAGAACTCCCATATGCTGCGTCTGCTGCACTCTGGCTACAGGAATTCCATATACAGCGTATGCCTAGGCTCAGACTACAGAACTCTTGGACACAGCTTCTCTCTACATTCAACATACAGAACTACTGGAAACTGCATCTCTCTAGAGCAATGTTACAGAACTCCCATAAGCTGTGTCTCCTACACACAGCAGACAGAAAACCTGCATATACAAATGCCTAATTCAAGGCTACAGAAATCCAGTAAACAGCTTCTCCCTACACCCTGATACAGAACTTCGGTAAACTGTGTCTCTCTAATTCTAGGTTACAGAACTCCCATAAGCTGCGTCGGCTGCACTCAGGCTACAGGAATCCCATATAGAGCGTATGCCTACTCTCAGACTACAGAACTCTTGGAAACAGCTTCTCTCTCCATTCAACATACAGAACTACTGGAAACTGCATCTCTCTAGAGCAATGTTACAGAACTCCCGAAAGCTGCATCTGCTACACTCAGCATCCAGAATACCCTCATACAGCGAATACCTAATTCCAGGATACAGAACTCCTCTAAACAGCTCCTCACCACACAAAGGATAGAGAACTCTTGGAAACTGCTTCTCTCTACATCCACGTAGCAGAGCTCCTGTAAGCTGCATCTCCTACACTCAGGATACAGAAATCCCATACATTGCGTATGCCTATTGCCAGGCTACAGAACTCTTGGAAACAGCTTCTCCCTACAGCGTGATGCAAAACCTCAGTAAACTGTGTCTCTCTAATACTAGGTTACAGAACTCCCATAAGCTGCGTCTATTGCACTCAGCCTACAGGAATCCCACATAGAGCGAATGCCTACACTCAGACTAGAGAACTCTTGGAAACAGCTTCTCTCTACATTCAACATACACAACTCTTGGAAACTGCATCTCTCTAGACCAACGTTACAGAACTCCCATAAATTGCGTCTCCTACACACAGCATACGGAAAACCAGCATTTAGCGAATCACTATGCCCAGGCTACCAAAATCTTAGAAACAGCTTCTCTCTACATTCAACATACGGAACTCCTGGATACTGTATGTCTCTACACTTAGGTTGTGCAACTCCCTTAAGCTGCGTCTCCTACACAGGGCATATGGAAAACACGGAAATAGCGCATGCCTAATTCCAGGCCACAGAACTCTTGGAAACAGCTTCTCTCTACATTCAACATACACAACTCTTGGAAACTGCATCTCTCTAGAGCAATGTTACAGAACTCCCATAAGCTGCGTCTCCTACACACAGCAGACAGAAAACCCGCATATAGCGAATGCCTAATTCCAGGCTACAGAAATCCAGTAAACAGCTTCTCCCTACACCCTGATACAGAACTTCGGTAAACTGTGTCTCTCTAATTCTAGGTTACAGAACTCCCATAAGCTGCGTCGGCTGCACTCAGGCTACAGGAATCCCATATAGAGCGTATGCCTACTCTCAGACTACAGAACTCTTGGGCACAGCTTCTCTCTCCATTCAACATACACAACTCTTGGAAACTGCATCTCTCTAGAGCAATGTTACAGAACTCCCATAAGCTGCGTCTCCTACACACAGCAGACAGAAAACCCGCATATAGCGAATGCCTAATTCCAGGCTACAGAAATCCAGTAAACAGCTTCTCCCTACACCCTGATACAGAACTTCGGTAAACTGTGTCTCTCTAATTCTAGGTTACAGAACTCCCATAAGCTGCGTCGGCTGCACTCTGGCTACAGGAATTCCATATACAGCGTATGCCTAGGCTCAGACTACAGAACTCTTGGACACAGCTTCTCTCTCCATTCAACATACAGAACTACTGGAAACTGCATCTCTCTAGACCAATGTTACAGAACTCCCATAAGCTGTGTCACCTACACACAGCAGACAGAAAACCCGCCTATAGTTAATGTCTTATTCCAGCCTCAGAAATCCAGTAAACAGCTCCTCTCTACAAGGATAGAGAACTCCGGTAAACTGCTTCTCCCTACATCCAGGTAGCAGAGCTCCCATAACCAGCGTCTCATACACTCAGAATACAGAAATCCCAGTTACTGTGTATGCCTCTTGCCAGGCTACAGAACTCTTGGAAACAGCTTATCTCTACATGCACATACAGAACTCTGGTAAACTGTGTCTCACTACATGCACGATACAGAACTCCGATAAGCTGCGTCTGATACACTCAGCATACAGAAAACCCACGTATAGCGAATACCTGCTCATAGGCTCCAGAACTCTTGGAAACAGCTTCTCTCCACATTCAACATACAAAACTTGGAAACTGCTTCAGAACTGTGGTAAGCTGCGTCTTCTACACACAGCATACAGTAAACCCACATATAGCAAATAACTATTCGAGGCTACCGAAATCTTAGAAACAGCTTCTCTCTACATTGCATACGGAACTCCTGGATACCATATGTCGCTACACTTAGGTTATGTAACTCCCGTAAGCTGTGTCTCCTACACACAGCAGACAGAAAACCCGCATATAGCGAATGCCTAATTCCAGGCTACAGAAATCCAGTAAACAGCTTCTCCCTACACCCTGATACAGAACTTCGGTAAACTGTGTCTCTCTAATTCTAGGTTACAGAACTCCCATAAGCTGCGTCGGCTGCACTCAGGCTACAGGAATCCCATATACAGCGTTTGCCTACTCTCAGACTACAGAACTCTTGGGCACAGCTTCTCTCTCCATTCAACATACACAACTCTTGGAAACTGCATCTCTCTAGAGCAATGTTACAGAACTCCCGAAAGCTGCATCTGCTACACTCAGCATCCAGAATACCCTCATACAGCGAATACCTAATTCCAGGATACAGAACTCCTCTAAACAGCTCCTCACCACACAAAGGATAGAGAACTCTTGGAAACTGCTTCTCTCTACATCCACGTAGCAGAGCTCCTGTAAGCTGCATCTCCTACACTCAGGATACAGAAATCCCATACATTGCGTATGCCTATTGCCAGGCTACAGAACTCTTGGAAACAGCTTCTCCCTACAGCGTGATGCAAAACCTCAGTAAACTGTGTCTCTCTAATACTAGGTTACAGAACTCCCATAAGCTGCGTCTATTGCACTCAGCCTACAGGAATCCCACATAGAGCGAATGCCTACACTCAGACTAGAGAACTCTTGGAAACAGCTTCTCTCTACATTCAACATACACAACTCTTGGAAACTGCATCTCTCTAGACCAACGTTACAGAACTCCCATAAATTGCGTCTCCTACACACAGCATACGGAAAACCAGCATTTAGCGAATCACTATGCCCAGGCTACCAAAATCTTAGAAACAGCTTCTCTCTACATTCAACATACGGAACTCCTGGATACTGTATGTCTCTACACTTAGGTTGTGCAACTCCCTTAAGCTGCGTCTCCTACACAGGGCATACGGAAAACACGGAAATAGTGCATGCCTAATTCCAGGCCACAGAACTCTTGGAAACAGCTTCTCTCTACATTCAACATACACAACTCTTGGAAACTGCATCTCTCTAGAGCAATGTTACAGAACTCCCATAAGCTGCGTCTCCTACACACAGCAGACAGAAAACCCGCATATAGCGAATGCCTAATTCCAGGCTACAGAAATCCAGTAAATAGCTTCTCCCTACACCCTGATACAGAACTTCGGTAAACTGTGTCTCTCTAATTCTAGGTTACAGAACTCCCATAAGCTGCGTCGGCTGCACTCAGGCTACAGGAATCCCATATACAGCGTATGCCTACTCTCAGAGTACAGAACTCTTGGGCACAGCTTCTCTCTCCATTCAACATACAGAACTACTGGAAACTGCATCTCTCTACACTTAGGTTACAGAACTCCCGAAAGCTGCATCTGCTACACTCAGCATCCAGAATACCCTCATACAGCGAATACCTAATTCCAGGATACAGAACTCCTCTAAACAGCTCCTCACCACACAAAGGATAGAGAACTCTTGGAAACTGCTTCTCTCTACATCCACGTAGCAGAGCTCCTGTAAGCTGCATCTCCTACACTCAGGATACAGAAATCCCATACATTGCGTATGCCTATTGCCAGGCTACAGAACTCTTGGATACAGCTTCTCCCTACACCGTGATGCAAAACCTCAGTAAACTGTGTCTCTCTAATACTAGGTTACAGAACTCCCATAAGCTGCGTCTATTGCACTCAGCCTACAGGAATCCCACATAGAGCGAATGCCTACACTCAGACTAGAGAACTCTTGGAAACAGCTTCTCTCTACATTCAACATACACAACTCTTGGAAACTGCATCTCTCTAGACCAACGTTACAGAACTCCCATAAATTGCGTCTCCTACACACAGCATACGGAAAACCAGCATTTAGCGAATCACTATGCCCAGGCTACCAAAATCTTAGAAACAGCTTCTCTCTACATTCAACATACGGAACTCCTGGATACTGTCTGTCTCTACACTTAGGTTGTGCAACTCCCTTAAGCTGCGTCTCCTACACAGAGCATACGGAAAACACGGAAATAGCGCATGCCTAATTCCAGGCCACAGAACTCTTGGAAACAGCTTCTCTCTACATTCAACATACAAAACTCTTGGAAACTGCATCTCTCTAGAGCAATGTTACAGAACTCCCATAAGCTGCGTCTCCTACACACAGCAGACAGAAAACCCGCATATAGCGAATGCCTAATTCCAGGCTACAGAAATCCAGTAAACAGCTTCTCCCTACACCCTGATACAGAACTTCGGTAAACTGTGTCTCTCTAATTCTAGGTTACAGAACTCCCATAAGCTGCGTCGGCTGCACTCAGGCTACAGGAATCCCATATACAGCGTATGCCTACTCTCAGACTACAGAACTCTTGGGCACAGCTTCTCTCTCCATTCAACATACAGAACTACTGGAAACTGCATCTCTCTACACTTAGGTTACAGAACTCCCGAAAGCTGCATCTGCTACACTCAGCATCCAGAATACCCTCATACAGCGAATACCTAATTCCAGGATACAGAACTCCTCTAAACAGCTCCTCACCACACAAAGGATAGAGAACTCTTGGAAACTGCTTCTCTCTACATCCACGTAGCAGAGCTCCTGTAAGCTGCATCTCCTACACTCAGGATACAGAAATCCCATACATTGCGTATGCCTATTGCCAGGCTACAGAACTCTTGGAAACAGCTTCTCCCTACACCGTGATGCAAAACCTCAGTAAACTGTGTCTCTCTAATACTAGGTTACAGAACTCCCATAAGCTGCGTCTATTGCACTCAGCCTACAGGAATCCCACATAGAGCGAATGCCTACACTCAGACTAGAGAACTCTTGGAAACAGCTTCTCTCTACATTCAACATACACAACTCTTGGAAACTGCATCTCTCTAGACCAACGTTACAGAACTCCCATAAATTGCATCTCCTACACACAGCATACGGAAAACCAGCATTTAGCGAATCACTATGCCCAGGCTACCAAAATCTTAGAAACAGCTTCTCTCTACATTCAACATACGGAACTCCTGGATACTGTATGTCTCTACACTTAGGTTGTGCAACTCCCTTAAGCTGCGTCTCCTACACACAGCAGACAGAAAACCCGCATATAGCGAATGCCTAATTCCAGGCTACAGAAATCCAGTAAACAGCTTCTCCCTACACCCTGATACAGAACTTCGGTAAACTGTGTCTCTCTAATTCTAGGTTACAGAACTCCCATAAGCTGCGTCGGCTGCACTCAGGCTACAGGAATCCCATATAGAGCGTATGCCTACTCTCAGACTACAGAACTCTTGGAAACAGCTTCTCTCTCCATTCAACATACAGAACTACTGGAAACTGCATCTCTCTAGAGCAATGTTACAGAACTCCCGAAAGCTGCATCTGCTACACTCAGCATCCAGAATACCCTCATACAGCGAATACCTAATTCCAGGATACAGAACTCCTCTAAACAGCTCCTCACCACACAAAGGATAGAGAACTCTTGGAAACTGCTTCTCTCTACATCCACGTAGCAGAGCTCCTGTAAGCTGCATCTCCTACACTCAGGATACAGAAATCCCATACATTGCGTATGCCTATTGCCAGGCTACAGAACTCTTGGAAACAGCTTCTCCCTACACCGTGATGCAAAACCTCAGTAAACTGTGTCTCTCTAATACTAGGTTACAGAACTCCCATAAGCTGCGTCTATTGCACTCAGCCTACAGGAATCCCACATAGAGCGAATGCCTACACTCAGACTAGAGAACTCTTGGAAACAGCTTCTCTCTACATTCAACATACACAACTCTTGGAAACTGCATCTCTCTAGACCAACGTTACAGAACTCCCATAAATTGCGTCTCCTACACACAGCATACAGAAAACCAGCATTTAGCGAATCACTATGCCCAGGCTACCAAAATCTTAGAAACAGCTTCTCTCTACATTCAACATACGGAACTCCTGGATACTGTATGTCTCTACACTTAGGTTGTGCAACTCCCTTAAGCTGCGTCTCCTACACAGGGCATACGGAAAACACGGAAATAGCGCATGCCTAATTCCAGGCCACAGAACTCTTGGAAACAGCTTCTCTCTACATTCAACATACACAACTCTTGGAAACTGCATCTCTCTAGAGCAATGTTACAGAACTCCCATAAGCTGCGTCTCCTACACACAGCAGACAGAAAACCCGCATATAGCGAATGCCTAATTCCAGGCTACAGAAATCCAGTAAACAGCTTCTCCCTACACCCTGATACAGAACTTCGGTAAACTGTGTCTCTCTAATTCTAGGTTACAGAACTCCCATAAGCTGCGTCGGCTGCACTCAGGCTACAGGAATCCCATATACAGCGTATGCCTACTCTCAGACTACAGAACTCTTGGGCACAGCTTCTCTCTCCATTCAACATACACAACTCTTGGAAACTGCATCTCTCTAGAGCAATGTTACAGAACTCCCATAAGCTGCGTCTCCTACACACAGCAGACAGAAAACCCGCATATAGCGAATGCCTAATTCCAGGCTACAGAAATCCAGTAAACAGCTTCTCCCTACACCCTGATACAGAACTTCGGTAAACTGTGTCTCTCTAATTCTAGGTTACAGAACTCCCATAAGCTGCGTCGGCTGCACTCTGGCTACAGGAATTCCATATACAGCGTATGCCTAGGCTCAGACTACAGAACTCTTGGACACAGCTTCTCTCTCCATTCAACATACAGAACTACTGGAAACTGCATCTCTCTAGACCAATGTTACAGAACTCCCATAAGCTGTGTCACCTACACACAGCAGACAGAAAACCCGCCTATAGTTAATGTCTTATTCCAGCCTCAGAAATCCAGTAAACAGCTCCTCTCTACAAGGATAGAGAACTCCGGTAAACTGCTTCTCCCTACATCCAGGTAGCAGAGCTCCCATAACCAGCGTCTCATACACTCAGAATACAGAAATCCCAGTTACTGTGTATGCCTCTTGCCAGGCTACAGAACTCTTGGAAACAGCTTATCTCTACATGCACATACAGAACTCTGGTAAACTGTGTCTCACTACATGCACGATACAGAACTCCGATAAGCTGCGTCTGATACACTCAGCATACAGAAAACCCACGTATAGCGAATACCTGCTCATAGGCTCCAGAATTCTTGGAAACAGCTTCTCTCCACATTCAACATACAAAACTTGGAAACTGCTTCAGAACTGTGGTAAGCTGCGTCTTCTACACACAGCATACAGTAAACCCACATATAGCGAATAACTATTCGAGGCTACCGAAATCTTAGAAACAGCTTCTCTCTACATTGCATACGGAACTCCTGGATACCATATGTCGCTACACTTAGGTTATGTAACTCCCGTAAGCTGTGTCTCCTACACACAGCAGACAGAAAACCCGCATATAGCGAATGCCTAATTCCAGGCTACAGAAATCCAGTAAACAGCTTCTCCCTACATCCTGATACAGAACTTCGGTAAACTGTGTCTCTCTAATTCTAGGTTACAGAACTCCCATAAGCTGCGTCGGCTGCACTCAGGCTACAGGAATCCCATATACAGTGTATGCCTACTCTCAGACTACAGAACTCTTGGGCACAGCTTCTCTCTCCATTCAACATACAGAACTACTGGAAACTGCATCTCTCTACACTTAGGTTACAGAACTCCCGAAAGCTGCATCTGCTACACTCAGCATCCAGAATACCCTCATACAGCGAATACCTAATTCCAGGATACAGAACTCCTCTAAACAGCCCCTCACCACACAAAGGATAGAGAACTCTTGGAAACTGCTTCTCTCTACATCCACGTAGCAGAGCTCCTGTAAGCCGCATCTCCTACACTCAGGATACAGAAATCCCATACATTGCGTATGCCTATTGCCAGGCTACAGAACTCTTGGAAACAACTTCTCCCTACACCGTGATGCAAAACCTCAGTAAACTGTGTCTCTCTAATACTAGGTTACAGAACTCCCATAAGCTGCGTCTATTGCACTCAGCCTACAGGAATCCCACATAGAGCGAATGCCTACACTCAGACTAGAGAACTCTTGGAAACAGCTTCTCTCTACATTCAACATACACAACTCTTGGAAACTGCATCTCTCTAGACCAACGTTACAGAACTCCCATAAATTGCGTCTCCTACACACAGCATACAGAAAACCAGCATTTAGCGAATCACTATGCCCAGGCTACCAAAATCTTAGAAACAGCATCTCTCTACATTCAACATACGGAACTCCTGGATACTGTATGTCTCTACACTTAGGTTGTGCAACTCCCTTAAGCTGCGTCTCCTACACAGGGCATACGGAAAACAAAGAAATAGCGCATGCCTAATTCCAGGCTACAGAACTCTTGGAAACAGCTTCTCTCTACATTCAACATACACAACTCTTGGAAACTGCATCTCTCTAGAGCAATGTTACAGAACTCCCATAAGCTGCGTCTCCTACACACAGCAGACAGAAAGCCCGCATATAGCGAATGCCTAATTCCAGGCTACAGAAATCCAGTAAACAGCTTCTCCCTACACCCTGATACAGAACTTCGGTAAACTGTGTCTCTCTAATTCTAGGTTACAGAACTCCCATAAGCTGCGTCGGCTGCACTCAGGCTACAGGAATCCCATATAGAGCGTATGCCTACTCTCAGACTACAGAACTCTTGGGCACAGCTTCTCTCTCCATTCAACATACACAACTCTTGGAAACTGCATCTCTCTAGAGCAATGTTACAGAACTCCCATAAGCTGCATCTCCTACACACAGCAGACAGAAAACCCGCATATAGCGAATGCCTAATTCCAGGCTACAGAAATCCAGTAAACAGCTTCTCCCTACACCCTGATACAGAACTTCGGTAAACTGTGTCTCTCTAATTCTAGGTTACAGAACTCCCATATGCTGCGTCTGCTGCACTCTGGCTACAGGAATTCCATATACAGCGTATGCCTAGGCTCAGACTACAGAACTCTTGGACACAGCTTCTCTCTCCATTCAACATACAGAACTACTGGAAACTGCATCTCTCTAGACCAATGTTACAGAACTCCCATAAGCTGTGTCTCCTACACACAGCAGACAGAAAACCTGCATATACAAATGCCTAATTCAAGGCTACAGAAATCCAGTAAACAGCTTCTCCCTACACCCTGATACAGAACTTCGGTAAACTGTGTCTCTCTAATTCTAGGTTACAGAACTCCCATAAGCTGCGTCGGCTGCACTCAGGCTACAGGAATCCCATATACAGCGTATGCCTACTCTCAGACTACAGAACTCTTGGGCACAGCTTCTCTCTCCATTCAACATACAGAACTACTGGAAACTGCATCTCTCTAGAGCAATGTTACAGAACTCCCGAAAGCTGCATCTGCTACACTCAGCATCCAGAATACCCTCATACAGCGAATACCTAATTCCAGGATACAGAACTCCTCTAAAAGCTCCTCACCACACAAAGGATAGAGAACTCTTGGAAACTGCTTCTCTCTACATCCACGTAGCAGAGCTCCTGTAAGCTGCATCTCCTACACTCAGGATACAGAAATCCCATACATTGCGTATGCCTATTGCCAGGCTACAGAACTCTTGGAAACAGCTTCTCCCTACAGCGTGATGCAAAACCTCAGTAAACTGTGTCTCTCTAATACTAGGTTACAGAACTCCCATAAGCTGCGTCTATTGCACTCAGCCTACAGGAATCCCACATAGAGCGAATGCCTACACTCAGACTAGAGAACTCTTGGAAACAGCTTCTCTCTACATTCAACATACACAACTCTTGGAAACTGCATCTCTCTAGACCAACGTTACAGAACTCCCATAAATTGCGTCTCCTACACACAGCATACGGAAAACCAGCATTTAGCGAATCACTATGCCCAGGCTACCAAAATCTTAGAAACAGCTTCTCTCTACATTCAACATACGGAACTCCTGGATACTGTATGTCTCTACACTTAGGTTGTGCAACTCCCTTAAGCTGCGTCTCCTACACAGGGCATACGGAAAACACGGAAATAGCGCATGCCTAATTCCAGGCCACAGAACTCTTGGAAACAGCTTCTCTCTACATTCAACATACACAACTCTTGGAAACTGCATCTCTCTAGAGCAATGTTACAGAACTCCCATAAGCTGCGTCTCCTACACACAGCAGACAGAAAACCCGCATATAGCGAATGCCTAATTCCAGGCTACAGAAATCCAGTAAACAGCTTCTCCCTACACCCTGATACAGAACTTCGGTAAACTGTGTCTCTCTAATTCTAGGTTACAGAACTCCCATAAGCTGCGTCGGCTGCACTCAGGCTACAGGAATCCCATATAGAGCGTATGCCTACTCTCAGACTACAGAACTCTTGGGCACAGCTTCTCTCTCCATTCAACATACACAACTCTTGGAAACTGCATCTCTCTAGAGCAATGTTACAGAACTCCCATAAGCTGCGTCTCCTACACACAGCAGACAGAAAACCCGCATATAGCGAATGCCTAATTCCAGGCTACAGAAATCCGGTAAACAGCTTCTCCCTACACCCTGATACAGAACTTCGGTAAACTGTGTCTCTCTAATTCTAGGTTACAGAACTCCCATAAGCTGCGTCGGCTGCACTCTGGCTACAGGAATTCCATATACAGCGTATGCCTAGGCTCAGACTACAGAACTCTTGGACACAGCTTCTCTCTCCATTCAACATACAGAACTACTGGAAACTGCATCTCTCTAGACCAATGTTACAGAACTCCCATAAGCTGTGTCACCTACACACAGCAGACAGAAAACCCGCCTATAGTTAATGTCTTATTCCAGCCTCAGAAATCCAGTAAACAGCTCCTCTCTACAAGGATAGAGAACTCCGGTAAACTGCTTCTCCCTACATCCAGGTAGCAGAGCTCCCATAACCAGCGTCTCATACACTCAGAATACAGAAATCCCAGTTACTGTGTATGCCTCTTGCCAGGCTACAGAACTCTTGGAAACAGCTTATCTCTACATGCACATACAGAACTCTGGTAAACTGTGTCTCACTACATGCACGATACAGAACTCCGATAAGCTGCGTCTGATACACTCAGCATACAGAAAACCCACGTATAGTGAATACCTGCTCATAGGCTCCAGAACTCTTGGAAACAGCTTCTCTCCACATTCAACATACAAAACTTGGAAACTGCTTCAGAACTGTGGTAAGCTGCGTCTTCTACACACAGCATACAGTAAACCCACATATAGCAAATAACTATTCGAGGCTACCGAAATCTTAGAAACAGCTTCTCTCTACATTGCATACGGAACTCCTGGATACCATATGTCGCTACACTTAGGTTATGTAACTCCCGTAAGCTGTGTCTCCTACACACAGCAGACAGAAAACCCGCATATAGCGAATGCCTAATTCCAGGCTACAGAAATCCAGTAAACAGCTTCTCCCTACACCCTGATACAGAACTTCGGTAAACTGTGTCTCTCTAATTCTAGGTTACAGAACTCCCATAAGCTGCGTCGGCTGCACTCAGGCTACAGGAATCCCATATACAGCGTTTGCCTACTCTCAGACTACAGAACTCTTGGGCACAGCTTCTCTCTCCATTCAACATACACAACTCTTGGAAACTGCATCTCTCTAGAGCAATGTTACAGAACTCCCGAAAGCTGCATCTGCTACACTCAGCATCCAGAATACCCTCATACAGCGAATACCTAATTCCAGGATACAGAACTCCTCTAAACAGCTCCTCACCACACAAAGGATAGAGAACTCTTGGAAACTGCTTCTCTCTACATCCATCTAGCAGAGCTCCTGTAAGCTGCATCTCCTACACTCAGGATACAGAAATCCCATACATTGCGTATGCCTATTGCCAGGCTACAGAACTCTTGGAAACAGCTTCTCCCTACAGCGTGATGCAAAACCTCAGTAAACTGTGTCTCTCTAATACTAGGTTACAGAACTCCCATAAGCTGCGTCTATTGCACTCAGCCTACAGGAATCCCACATAGAGCGAATGCCTACACTCAGACTAGAGAACTCTTGGAAACAGCTTCTCTCTACATTCAACATACACAACTCTTGGAAACTGCATCTCTCTAGAGCAATGTTACAGAACTCCCATAAGCTGCGTCTCCTACACACAGCAGACAGAAAGCCCGCATATAGCGAATGCCTAATTCCAGGCTACAGAAATCCAGTAAACAGCTTCTCCCTACACCCTGATACAGAACTTCGGTAAACTGTGTCTCTCTAATTCTAGGTTACAGAACTCCCATAAGCTGCGTCGGCTGCACTCAGGCTACAGGAATCCCATATACAGCGTATGCCTACTCTCAGACTACAGAACTCTTGGGAACAGCTTCTCTCTCCATTCAACATACAGAACTACTGGAAACTGCATCTCTCTACACTTAGGTTACAGAACTCCCGAAAGCTGCATCTGCTACACTCAGCATCCAGAATACCCTCATACAGCGAATACCTAATTCCAGGATACAGAACTCCTCTAAACAGCTCCTCACCACACAAAGGATAGAGAACTCTTGGAAACTGCTTCTCTCTACATCCACGTAGCAGAGCTCCTGTAAGCTGCATCTCCTACACTCAGGATACAGAAATCCCATACATTGCGTATGCCTATTGCCAGGCTACAGAACTCTTGGAAACAGCTTCTCCCTACACCGTGATGCAAAACCTCAGTAAACTGTGTCTCTCTAATACTAGGTTACAGAACTCCCATAAGCTGCGTCTATTGCACTCAGCCTACAGGAATCCCACATAGAGCGAATGCCTACACTCAGACTAGAGAACTCTTGGAAACAGCTTCTCTCTACATTCAACATACACAACTCTTGGAAACTGCATCTCTCTAGACCAACGTTACAGAACTCCCATAAATTGCGTCTCCTACACACAGCATACGGAAAACCAGCATTTAGCGAATCACTATGCCCAGGCTACCAAAATCTTAGAAACAGCTTCTCTCTACATTCAACATACGGAACTCCTGGATACTGTCTGTCTCTACACTTAGGTTGTGCAACTCCCTTAAGCTGCGTCTCCTACACAGGGCATACGGAAAACAAGGAAATAGCGCATGCCTAATTCCAGGCTACAGAACTCTTGGAAACAGCTTCTCTCTACATTCAACATACACAACTCTTGGAAACTGCATCTCTCTAGAGCAATGTTACAGAACTCCCATAAGCTGCGTCTCCTACACACAGCAGACAGAAAACCCGCATATAGCGAATGCCTAATTCCAGGCTACAGAAATCCAGTAAACAGCTTCTCCCTACACCCTGATACAGAACTTCGGTAAACTGTGTCTCTCTAATTCTAGGTTACAGAACTCCCATAAGCTGCGTCGGCTGCACTCAGGCTACAGGAATCCCATATACAGCGTATGCCTACTCTCAGACTACAGAACTCTTGGGCACAGCTTCTCTCTCCATTCAACATACAGAACTACTGGAAACTGCATCTCTCTACACTTAGGTTACAGAACTCCCGAAAGCTGCATCTGCTACACTCAGCATCCAGAATACCCTCATACAGCGAATACCTAATTCCAGGATACAGAACTCCTCTAAACAGCTCCTCACCACACAAAGGATAGAGAACTCTTGGAAACTGCTTCTCTCTACATCCACGTAGCAGAGCTCCTGTAAGCTGCATCTCCTACACTCAGGATACAGAAATCCCATACATTGCGTATGCCTATTGCCAGGCTACAGAACTCTTGGAAACAGCTTCTCCCTACACCGTGATGCAAAACCTCAGTAAACTGTGTCTCTCTAATACTAGGTTACAGAACTCCCATAAGCTGCGTCTATTGCACTCAGCCTACAGGAATCCCACATAGAGCGAATGCCTACACTCAGACTAGAGAACTCTTGGAAACAGCTTCTCTCTACATTCAACATACACAACTCTTGGAAACTGCATCTCTCTAGACCAACGTTACAGAACTCCCATAAATTGCATCTCCTACACACAGCATACGGAAAACCAGCATTTAGCGAATCACTATGCCCAGGCTACCAAAATCTTAGAAACAGCTTCTCTCTACATTCAACATACGGAACTCCTGGATACTGTATGTCTCTACACTTAGGTTGTGCAACTCCCTTAAGCTGCGTCTCCTACACACAGCAGACAGAAAACCCGCATATAGCGAATGCCTAATTCCAGGCTACAGAAATCCAGTAAACAGCTTCTCCCTACACCCTGATACAGAACTTCGGTAAACTGTGTCTCTCTAATTCTAGGTTACAGAACTCCCATAAGCTGCATCTGCTGTACCCAGGCTACAGCAATTCCATATACCGCGCATGCCTAGGCTCAGACTATAGAACTCTTGGACACAGCTTCTCTCTCCATTCAACATACAGAACTACTGGAAACTGCATCTCTCTAGACCAATGTTACAGAACTCCCATAAGCTGTGTCACCTACACACAGCAGACAGAAAACCCGCCTATAGTTAATGTCTTATTCCAGCCTCAGAAATCCAGTAAACAGCTCCTCTCTACAAGGATAGAGAACTCCGGTAAACTGCTTCTCCCTACATCCAGGTAGCAGAGCTCCCATAACCAGCGTCTCATACACTCAGAATACAGAAATCCCAGTTACTGTGTATGCCTCTTGCCAGGCTACAGAACTCTTGGAAACAGCTTATCTCTACATGCACATACAGAACTCTGGTAAACTGTGTCTCACTACATGCACGATACAGAACTCCGATAAGCTGCGTCTGATACACTCAGCATACAGAAAACCCACGTATAGCGAATACCTGCTCATAGGCTCCAGAATTCTTGGAAACAGCTTCTCTCCACATTCAACATACAAAACTTGGAAACTGCTTCAGAACTGTGGTAAGCTGCGTCTTCTACACACAGCATACAGTAAACCCACATATAGCGAATAACTATTCGAGGCTACCGAAATCTTAGAAACAGCTTCCCTCTACATTGCATACGGAACTCCTGGATACCATATGTCGCTACACTTAGGTTATGTAACTCCCGTAAGCTGTGTCTCCTACACACAGCAGACAGAAAACCCGCATATAGCGAATGCCTAATTCCAGGCTACAGAAATCCAGTAAACAGCTTCTCCCTACATCCTGATGCAGAACTTCGGTAAACTGTGTCTCTCTAATTCTAGGTTACAGAACTCCCATAAGCTGCGTCGGCTGCACTCAGGCTACAGGAATCCCATATACAGCGTATGCCTACTCTCAGACTACAGAACTCTTGGGCACAGCTTCTCTCTCCATTCAACATACAGAACTACTGGAAACTGCATCTCTCTACACTTAGGTTACAGAACTCCCGAAAGCTGCATCTGCTACACTCAGCATCCAGAATACCCTCATACAGCGAATACCTAATTCCAGGATACAGAACTCCTCTAAACAGCTCCTCACCACACAAAGGATAGAGAACTCTTGGAAACTGCTTCTCTCTACATCCACGTAGCAGAGCTCCTGTAAGCTGCATCTCCTACACTCAGGATACAGAAATCCCATACATTGCGTATGCCTATTGCCAGGCTACAGAACTCTTGGAAACAGCTTCTCCCTACACCGTGATGCAAAACCTCAGTAAACTGTGTCTCTCTAATACTAGGTTACAGAACTCCCATAAGCTGCGTCTATTGCACTCAGCCTACAGGAATCCCACATAGAGCGAATGCCTACACTCAGACTAGAGAACTCTTGGAAACAGCTTCTCTCTACATTCAACATACACAACTCTTGGAAACTGCATCTCTCTAGACCAACGTTACAGAACTCCCATAAATTGCGTCTCCTACACACAGCATACGGAAAACCAGCATTTAGCGAATCACTATGCCCAGGCTACCAAAATCTTAGAAACAGCTTCTCTCTACATTCAACATACGGAACTCCTGGATACTGTCTGTCTCTACACTTAGGTTGTGCAACTCCCTTAAGCTGCGTCTCCTACACAGGGCATACGGAAAACAAGGAAATAGCGCATGCCTAATTCCAGGCTACAGAACTCTTGGAAACAGCTTCTCTCTACATTCAACATACACAACTCTTGGAAACTGCATCTCTCTAGAGCAATGTTACAGAACTCCCATAAGCTGCGTCTCCTACACACAGCAGACAGAAAGCCCGCATATAGCGAATGCCTAATTCCAGGCTACAGAAATCCAGTAAACAGCTTCTCCCTACACCCAAATACAGAACTTCGGTAAACTGTTTCTCTCTAATTCTAGGTTACAGAACTCCCATAAGCTGCGTCGGCTGCACTCAGGCTACAGGAATCCCATATACAGCGTTTGCCTACTCTCAGACTACAGAACTCTTGGGCACAGCTTCTCTCTCCATTCAACATACAGAACTACTGGAAACTGCATCTCTCTAGAGCAATGTTACAGAACTCCCGAAAGCTGCATCTGCTACACTCAGCATCCAGAATACCCTCATACAGCGAATACCTAATTCCAGGATACAGAACTCCTCTAAACAGCTCCTCACCACACAAAGGATAGAGAACTCTTGGAAACTGCTTCTCTCTACATCCACGTAGCAGAGCTCCTGTAAGCTGCATCTCCTACACTCAGGATACAGAAATCCCATACATTGCGTATGCCTATTGCCAGGCTACAGAACTCTTGGAAACAGCTTCTCCCTACAGCGTGATGCAAAACCTCAGTAAACTGTGTCTCTCTAATACTAGGTTACAGAACTCCCATAAGCTGCGTCTATTGCACTCAGCCTACAGGAATCCCACATAGAGCGAATGCCTACACTCAGACTAGAGAACTCTTGGAAACAGCTTCTCTCTACATTCAACATACACAACTCTTGGAAACTGCATCTCTCTAGACCAACGTTACAGAACTCCCATAAATTGCGTCTCCTACACACAGCATACGGAAAACCAGCATTTAGCGAATCACTATGCCCAGGCTACCAAAATCTTAGAAACAGCTTCTCTCTACATTCAACATACGGAACTCCTGGATACTGTATGTCTCTACACTTAGGTTGTGCAACTCCCTTAAGCTGCGTCTCCTACACAGGGCATACGGAAAACACGGAAATAGTGCATGCCTAATTCCAGGCCACAGAACTCTTGGAAACAGCTTCTCTCTACATTCAACATACACAACTCTTGGAAACTGCATCTCTCTAGAGCAATGTTACAGAACTCCCATAAGCTGCGTCTCCTACACACAGCAGACAGAAAACCCGCATATAGCGAATGCCTAATTCCAGGCTACAGAAATCCAGTAAACAGCTTCTCCCTACACCCTGATACAGAACTTCGGTAAACTGTGTCTCTCTAATTCTAGGTTACAGAACTCCCATAAGCTGCGTCGGCTGCACTCAGGCTACAGGAATCCCATATACAGCGTATGCCTACTCTCAGACTACAGAACTCTTGGGCACAGCTTCTCTCTCCATTCAACATACAGAACTACTGGAAATTGCATCTCTCTACACTTAGGTTACAGAACTCCCGAAAGCTGCATCTGCTACACTCAGCATCCAGAATACCCTCATACAGCGAATACCTAATTCCAGGATACAGAACTCCTCTAAACAGCTCCTCACCACACAAAGGATAGAGAACTCTTGGAAACTGCTTCTCTCTACATCCACGTAGCAGAGCTCCTGTAAGCTGCATCTCCTACACTCAGGATACAGAAATCCCATACATTGCGTATGCCTATTGCCAGGCTACAGAACTCTTGGAAACAGCTTCTCCCTACACCGTGATGCAAAACCTCAGTAAACTGTGTCTCTCTAATACTAGGTTACAGAACTCCCATAAGCTGCGTCTATTGCACTCAGCCTACAGGAATCCCACATAGAGCGAATGCCTACACTCAGACTAGAGAACTCTTGGAAACAGCTTCTCTCTACATTCAACATACACAACTCTTGGAAACTGCATCTCTCTAGACCAACGTTACAGAACTCCCATAAATTGCGTCTCCTACACACAGCATACGGAAAACCAGCATTTAGCGAATCACTATGCCCAGGCTACCAAAATCTTAGAAACAGCTTCTCTCTACATTCAACATACGGAACTCCTGGATACTGTCTGTCTCTACACTTAGGTTGTGCAACTCCCTTAAGCTGCGTCTCCTACACAGAGCATACGGAAAACACGGAAATAGCGCATGCCTAATTCCAGGCCACAGAACTCTTGGAAACAGCTTCTCTCTACATTCAACATACACAACTCTTGGAAACTGCATCTCTCTAGAGCAATGTTACAGAACTCCCATAAGCTGCGTCTCCTACACACAGCAGACAGAAAACCCGCATATAGCGAATGCCTAATTCCAGGCTACAGAAATCCAGTAAACAGCTTCTCCCTACACCCTGATACAGAACTTCGGTAAACTGTGTCTCTCTAATTCTAGGTTACAGAACTCCCATAAGCTGCGTCGGCTGCACTCAGGCTACAGGAATCCCATATACAGCGTATGCCTACTCTCAGACTACAGAACTCTTGGGCACAGCTTCTCTCTCCATTCAACATACAGAACTACTGGAAACTGCATCTCTCTACACTTAGGTTACAGAACTCCCGAAAGCTGCATCTGCTACACTCAGCATCCAGAATACCCTCATACAGCGAATACCTAATTCCAGGATACAGAACTCCTCTAAACAGCTCCTCACCACACAAAGGATAGAGAACTCTTGGAAACTGCTTCTCTCTACATCCACGTAGCAGAGCTCCTGTAAGCTGCATCTCCTACACTCAGGATACAGAAATCCCATACATTGCGTATGCCTATTGCCAGGCTACAGAACTCTTGGAAACAGCTTCTCCCTACACCGTGATGCAAAACCTCAGTAAACTGTGTCTCTCTAATACTAGGTTACAGAACTCCCATAAGCTGCGTCTATTGCACTCAGCCTACAGGAATCCCACATAGAGCGAATGCCTACACTCAGACTAGAGAACTCTTGGAAACAGCTTCTCTCTACATTCAACATACACAACTCTTGGAAACTGCATCTCTCTAGACCAACGTTACAGAACTCCCATAAATTGCATCTCCTACACACAGCATACGGAAAACCAGCATTTAGCGAATCACTATGCCCAGGCTACCAAAATCTTAGAAACAGCTTCTCTCTACATTCAACATACGGAACTCCTGGATACTGTATGTCTCTACACTTAGGTTGTGCAACTCCCTTAAGCTGCGTCTCCTACACACAGCAGACAGAAAACCCGCATATAGCGAATGCCTAATTCCAGGCTACAGAAATCCAGTAAACAGCTTCTCCCTACACCCTGATACAGAACTTCGGTAAACTGTGTCTCTCTAATTCTAGGTTACAGAACTCCCATAAGCTGCATCTGCTGTACCCAGGCTACAGCAATTCCATATACCGCGCATGCCTAGGCTCAGACTATAGAACTCTTGGACACAGCTTCTCTCTCCATTCAACATACAGAACTACTGGAAACTGCATCTCTCTAGACCAATGTTACAGAACTCCCATAAGCTGTGTCACCTACACACAGCAGACAGAAAACCCGCCTATAGTTAATGTCTTATTCCAGCCTCAGAAATCCAGTAAACAGCTCCTCTCTACAAGGATAGAGAACTCCGGTAAACTGCTTCTCCCTACATCCAGGTAGCAGAGCTCCCATAACCAGCGTCTCATACACTCAGAATACAGAAATCCCAGTTACTGTGTATGCCTCTTGCCAGGCTACAGAACTCTTGGAAACAGCTTATCTCTACATGCACATACAGAACTCTGGTAAACTGTGTCTCACTACATGCACGATACAGAACTCCGATAAGCTGCGTCTGATACACTCAGCATACAGAAAACCCACGTATAGCGAATACCTGCTCATAGGCTCCAGAATTCTTGGAAACAGCTTCTCTCCACATTCAACATACAAAACTTGGAAACTGCTTCAGAACTGTGGTAAGCTGCGTCTTCTACACACAGCATACAGTAAACCCACATATAGCGAATAACTATTCGAGGCTACCGAAATCTTAGAAACAGCTTCCCTCTACATTGCATACGGAACTCCTGGATACCATATGTCGCTACACTTAGGTTATGTAACTCCCGTAAGCTGTGTCTCCTACACACAGCAGACAGAAAACCCGCATATAGCGAATGCCTAATTCCAGGCTACAGAAATCCAGTAAACAGCTTCTCCCTACATCCTGATGCAGAACTTCGGTAAACTGTGTCTCTCTAATTCTAGGTTACAGAACTCCCATAAGCTGCGTCGGCTGCACTCAGGCTACAGGAATCCCATATACAGCGTATGCCTACTCTCAGACTACAGAACTCTTGGGCACAGCTTCTCTCTCCATTCAACATACAGAACTACTGGAAACTGCATCTCTCTACACTTAGGTTACAGAACTCCCGAAAGCTGCATCTGCTACACTCAGCATCCAGAATACCCTCATACAGCGAATACCTAATTCCAGGATACAGAACTCCTCTAAACAGCTCCTCACCACACAAAGGATAGAGAACTCTTGGAAACTGCTTCTCTCTACATCCACGTAGCAGAGCTCCTGTAAGCTGCATCTCCTACACTCAGGATACAGAAATCCCATACATTGCGTATGCCTATTGCCAGGCTACAGAACTCTTGGAAACAGCTTCTCCCTACACCGTGATGCAAAACCTCAGTAAACTGTGTCTCTCTAATACTAGGTTACAGAACTCCCATAAGCTGCGTCTATTGCACTCAGCCTACAGGAATCCCACATAGAGCGAATGCCTACACTCAGACTAGAGAACTCTTGGAAACAGCTTCTCTCTACATTCAACATACACAACTCTTGGAAACTGCATCTCTCTAGACCAACGTTACAGAACTCCCATAAATTGCGTCTCCTACACACAGCATACGGAAAACCAGCATTTAGCGAATCACTATGCCCAGGCTACCAAAATCTTAGAAACAGCTTCTCTCTACATTCAACATACGGAACTCCTGGATACTGTCTGTCTCTACACTTAGGTTGTGCAACTCCCTTAAGCTGCGTCTCCTACACAGGGCATACGGAAAACAAGGAAATAGCGCATGCCTAATTCCAGGCTACAGAACTCTTGGAAACAGCTTCTCTCTACATTCAACATACACAACTCTTGGAAACTGCATCTCTCTAGAGCAATGTTACAGAACTCCCATAAGCTGCGTCTCCTACACACAGCAGACAGAAAGCCCGCATATAGCGAATGCCTAATTCCAGGCTACAGAAATCCAGTAAACAGCTTCTCCCTACACCCAAATACAGAACTTCGGTAAACTGTGTCTCTCTAATTCTAGGTTACAGAACTCCCATAAGCTGCGTCGGCTGCACTCAGGCTACAGGAATCCCATATACAGCGTTTGCCTACTCTCAGACTACAGAACTCTTGGGCACAGCTTCTCTCTCCATTCAACATACAGAACTACTGGAAACTGCATCTCTCTAGAGCAATGTTACAGAACTCCCGAAAGCTGCATCTGCTACACTCAGCATCCAGAATACCCTCATACAGCGAATACCTAATTCCAGGATACAGAACTCCTCTAAACAGCTCCTCACCACACAAAGGATAGAGAACTCTTGGAAACTGCTTCTCTCTACATCCACGTAGCAGAGCTCCTGTAAGCTGCATCTCCTACACTCAGGATACAGAAATCCCATACATTGCGTATGCCTATTGCCAGGCTACAGAACTCTTGGAAACAGCTTCTCCCTACAGCGTGATGCAAAACCTCAGTAAACTGTGTCTCTCTAATACTAGGTTACAGAACTCCCATAAGCTGCGTCTATTGCACTCAGCCTACAGGAATCCCACATAGAGCGAATGCCTACACTCAGACTAGAGAACTCTTGGAAACAGCTTCTCTCTACATTCAACATACACAACTCTTGGAAACTGCATCTCTCTAGACCAACGTTACAGAACTCCCATAAATTGCATCTCCTACACACAGCATACGGAAAACCAGCATTTAGCGAATCACTATGCCCAGGCTACCAAAATCTTAGAAACAGCTTCTCTCTACATTCAACATACGGAACTCCTGGATACTGTATGTCTCTACACTTAGGTTGTGCAACTCCCTTAAGCTGCGTCTCCTACACACAGCAGACAGAAAACCCGCATATAGCGAATGCCTAATTCCAGGCTACAGAAATCCAGTAAACAGCTTCTCCCTACACCCTGATACAGAACTTCGGTAAACTGTGTCTCTCTAATTCTAGGTTACAGAACTCCCATAAGCTGCATCTGCTGTACCCAGGCTACAGCAATTCCATATACCGCGCATGCCTAGGCTCAGACTATAGAACTCTTGGACACAGCTTCTCTCTCCATTCAACATACAGAACTACTGGAAACTGCATCTCTCTAGACCAATGTTACAGAACTCCCATAAGCTGTGTCACCTACACACAGCAGACAGAAAACCCGCCTATAGTTAATGTCTTATTCCAGCCTCAGAAATCCAGTAAACAGCTCCTCTCTACAAGGATAGAGAACTCCGGTAAACTGCTTCTCCCTACATCCAGGTAGCAGAGCTCCCATAACCAGCGTCTCATACACTCAGAATACAGAAATCCCAGTTACTGTGTATGCCTCTTGCCAGGCTACAGAACTCTTGGAAACAGCTTATCTCTACATGCACATACAGAACTCTGGTAAACTGTGTCTCACTACATGCATGATACAGAACTCCGATAAGCTGCGTCTGATACACTCAGCATACAGAAAACCCACGTATAGCGAATACCTGCTCATAGGCTCCAGAATTCTTGGAAACAGCTTCTCTCCACATTCAACATACAAAACTTGGAAACTGCTTCAGAACTGTGGTAAGCTGCGTCTTCTACACACAGCATACAGTAAACCCACATATAGCGAATAACTATTCGAGGCTACCGAAATCTTAGAAACAGCTTCTCTCTACATTGCATACGGAACTCCTGGATACCATATGTCGCTACACTTAGGTTATGTAACTCCCGTAAGCTGTGTCTCCTACACACAGCAGACAGAAAACCCGCATATAGCGAATGCCTAATTCCAGGCTACAGAAATCCAGTAAACAGCTTCTCCCTACATCCTGATGCAGAACTTCGGTAAACTGTGTCTCTCTAATTCTAGGTTACAGAACTCCCATAAGCTGCGTCGGCTGCACTCAGGCTACAGGAATCCCATATACAGCGTATGCCTACTCTCAGACTACAGAACTCTTGGGCACAGCTTCTCTCTCCATTCAACATACAGAACTACTGGAAACTGCATCTCTCTACACTTAGGTTACAGAACTCCCGAAAGCTGCATCTGCTACACTCAGCATCCAGAATACCCTCATACAGCGAATACCTAATTCCAGGATACAGAACTCCTCTAAACAGCTCCTCACCACACAAAGGATAGAGAACTCTTGGAAACTGCTTCTCTCTACATCCACGTAGCAGAGCTCCTGTAAGCTGCATCTCCTACACTCAGGATACAGAAATCCCATACATTGCGTATGCCTATTGCCAGGCTACAGAACTCTTGGAAACAGCTTCTCCCTACACCGTGATGCAAAACCTCAGTAAACTGTGTCTCTCTAATACTAGGTTACAGAACTCCCATAAGCTGCGTCTATTGCACTCAGCCTACAGGAATCCCACATAGAGCGAATGCCTACACTCAGACTAGAGAACTCTTGGAAACAGCTTCTCTCTACATTCAACATACACAACTCTTGGAAACTGCATCTCTCTAGACCAACGTTACAGAACTCCCATAAATTGCGTCTCCTACACACAGCATACGGAAAACCAGCATTTAGCGAATCACTATGCCCAGGCTACCAAAATCTTAGAAACAGCTTCTCTCTACATTCAACATACGGAACTCCTGGATACTGTATGTCTCTACACTTAGGTTGTGCAACTCCCTTAAGCTGCGTCTCCTACACAGAGCATACGGAAAACACGGAAATAGCGCATGCCTAATTCCAGGCTACAGAACTCTTGGAAACAGCTTCTCTCTACATTCAACATACAAAACTCTTGGAAACTGCATCTCTCTAGAGCAATGTTACAGAACTCCCATAAGCTGCGTCTCCTACACACAGCAGACAGAAAACCCGCATATAGCGAATGCCTAATTCCAGGCTACAGAAATCCAGTAAACAGCTTCTCCCTACACCCTGATACAGAACTTCGGTAAACTGTGTCTCTCTAATTCTAGGTTACAGAACTCCCATAAGCTGCGTCGGCTGCACTCAGGCTACAGGAATCCCATATAGAGCGTATGCCTACTCTCAGACTACAGAACTCTTGGAAACAGCTTCTCTCTACATTCAACATACACAACTCTTGGAAACTGCATCTCTCTAGAGCAATGTTACAGAACTCCCATAAGCTGCGTCGGCTGCACTCAGGCTACAGGAATCCCATATAGAGCGTATGCCTACTCTCAGACTACAGAACTCTTGGAAACAGCTTCTCTCTCCATTCAACATACACAACTCTTGGAAACTGCATCTCTCTAGAGCAATGTTACAGAACTCCCATAAGCTGCGTTTCCTACACACAGCAGACAGAAAACCCGCATATAGCGAATGCCTAATTCCAGGCTACAGAAATCCAGTAAACAGCTTCTCCCTACACCCAAATACAGAACTTCGGTAAACTGTTTCTCTCTAATTCTAGGTTACAGAACTCCCATAAGCTGCGTCGGCTGCACTCAGGCTACAGGAATCCCATATACAGCGTTTGCCTACTCTCAGACTACAGAACTCTTGGGCACAGCTTCTCTCTCCATTCAACATACACAACTCTTGGAAACTGCATCTCTCTAGAGCAATGTTACAGAACTCCCGAAAGCTGCATCTGCTACACTCAGCATCCAGAATACCCTCATACAGCGAATACCTAATTCCAGGATACAGAACTCCTCTAAACAGCTCCTCACCACACAAAGGATAGAGAACTCTTGGAAACTGCTTCTCTCTACATCCACGTAGCAGAGCTCCTGTAAGCTGCATCTCCTACACTCAGGATACAGAAATCCCATACATTGCGTATGCCTATTGCCAGGCTACAGAACTCTTGGAAACAGCTTCTCCCTACACCGTGATGCAAAACCTCAGTAAACTGTGTCTCTCTAATACTAGGTTACAGAACTCCCATAAGCTGCGTCTATTGCACTCAGCCTACAGGAATCCCACATAGAGCGAATGCCTACACTCAGACTAGAGAACTCTTGGAAACAGCTTCTCTCTACATTCAACATACACAACTCTTGGAAACTGCATCTCTCTAGACCAACGTTACAGAACTCCCATAAATTGCGTCTCCTACACACAGCATACGGAAAACCAGCATTTAGCGAATCACTATGCCCAGGCTACCAAAATCTTAGAAACAGCTTCTCTCTACATTCAACATACGGAACTCCTGGATACTGTATGTCTCTACACTTAGGTTGTGCAACTCCCTTAAGCTGCGTCTCCTACACAGGGCATACGGAAAACACGGAAATAGTGCATGCCTAATTCCAGGCCACAGAACTCTTGGAAACAGCTTCTCTCTACATTCAACATACACAACTCTTGGAAACTGCATCTCTCTAGAGCAATGTTACAGAACTCCCATAAGCTGCGTCTCCTACACACAGCAGACAGAAAACCCGCATATAGCGAATGCCTAATTCCAGGCTACAGAAATCCAGTAAACAGCTTCTCCCTACACCCTGATACAGAACTTCGGTAAACTGTGTCTCTCTAATTCTAGGTTACAGAACTCCCATAAGCTGCGTCGGCTGCACTCAGGCTACAGGAATCCCATATACAGCGTATGCCTACTCTCAGACTACAGAACTCTTGGGCACAGCTTCTCTCTCCATTCAACATACAGAACTACTGGAAACTGCATCTCTCTACACTTAGGTTACAGAACTCCCGAAAGCTGCATCTGCTACACTCAGCATCCAGAATACCCTCATACAGCGAATACCTAATTCCAGGATACAGAACTCCTCTAAACAGCTCCTCACCACACAAAGGATAGAGAACTCTTGGAAACTGCTTCTCTCTACATCCACGTAGCAGAGCTCCTGTAAGCTGCATCTCCTACACTCAGGATACAGAAATCCCATACATTGCGTATGCCTATTGCCAGGCTACAGAACTCTTGGAAACAGCTTCTCCCTACACCGTGATGCAAAACCTCAGTAAACTGTGTCTCTCTAATACTAGGTTACAGAACTCCCATAAGCTGCGTCTATTGCACTCAGCCTACAGGAATCCCACATAGAGCGAATGCCTACACTCAGACTAGAGAACTCTTGGAAACAGCTTCTCTCTACATTCAACATACACAACTCTTGGAAACTGCATCTCTCTAGACCAACGTTACAGAACTCCCATAAATTGCGTCTCCTACACACAGCATACGGAAAACCAGCATTTAGCGAATCACTATGCCCAGGCTACCAAAATCTTAGAAACAGCTTCTCTCTACATTCAACATACGGAACTCCTGGATACTGTATGTCTCTACACTTAGGTTGTGCAACTCCCTTAAGCTGCGTCTCCTACACAGAGCATACGGAAAACACGGAAATAGCGCATGCCTAATTCCAGGCCACAGAACTCTTGGAAACAGCTTCTCTCTACATTCAACATACACAACTCTTGGAAACTGCATCTCTCTAGAGCAATGTTACAGAACTCCCATAAGCTGCGTCTCCTACACACAGCAGACAGAAAACCCGCATATAGCGAATGCCTAATTCCAGGCTACAGAAATCCAGTAAACAGCTTCTCCCTACACCCTGATACAGAACTTCGGTAAACTGTGTCTCTCTAATTCTAGGTTACAGAACTCCCATAAGCTGCGTCGGCTGCACTCAGGCTACAGGAATCCCATATAGAGCGTATGCCTACTCTCAGACTACAGAACTCTTGGAAACAGCTTCTCTCTACATTCAACATACACAACTCTTGGAAACTGCATCTCTCTAGAGCAATGTTACAGAACTCCCATAAGCTGCGTCTCCTACACACAGCAGACAGAAAACCCGCATATAGCGAATGCCTAATTCCAGGCTACAGAAATCCAGTAAACAGCTTCTCCCTACACCCTGATACAGAACTTCGGTAAACTGTGTCTCTCTAATTCTAGGTTACAGAACTCCCATAAGCTGCGTCGGCTGCACTCAGGCTACAGGAATCCCATATAGAGCGTATGCCTACTCTCAGACTACAGAACTCTTGGAAACAGCTTCTCTCTCCATTCAACATACACAACTCTTGGAAACTGCATCTCTCTAGAGCAATGTTACAGAACTCCCATAAGCTGCGTTTCCTACACACAGCAGACAGAAAACCCGCATATAGCGAATGCCTAATTCCAGGCTACAGAAATCCAGTAAACAGCTTCTCCCTACACCCAAATACAGAACTTCGGTAAACTGTTTCTCTCTAATTCTAGGTTACAGAACTCCCATAAGCTGCGTCGGCTGCACTCAGGCTACAGGAATCCCATATACAGCGTTTGCCTACTCTCAGACTACAGAACTCTTGGGCACAGCTTCTCTCTCCATTCAACATACACAACTCTTGGAAACTGCATCTCTCTAGAGCAATGTTACAGAACTCCCGAAAGCTGCATCTGCTACACTCAGCATCCAGAATACCCTCATACAGCGAATACCTAATTCCAGGATACAGAACTCCTCTAAACAGCTCCTCACCACACAAAGGATAGAGAACTCTTGGAAACTGCTTCTCTCTACATCCACGTAGCAGAGCTCCTGTAAGCTGCATCTCCTACACTCAGGATACAGAAATCCCATACATTGCGTATGCCTATTGCCAGGCTACAGAACTCTTGGAAACAGCTTCTCCCTACACCGTGATGCAAAACCTCAGTAAACTGTGTCTCTCTAATACTAGGTTACAGAACTCCCATAAGCTGCGTCTATTGCACTCAGCCTACAGGAATCCCACATAGAGCGAATGCCTACACTCAGACTAGAGAACTCTTGGAAACAGCTTCTCTCTACATTCAACATACACAACTCTTGGAAACTGCATCTCTCTAGACCAACGTTACAGAACTCCCATAAATTGCGTCTCCTACACACAGCATACGGAAAACCAGCATTTAGCGAATCACTATGCCCAGGCTACCAAAATCTTAGAAACAGCTTCTCTCTACATTCAACATACGGAACTCCTGGATACTGTATGTCTCTACACTTAGGTTGTGCAACTCCCTTAAGCTGCGTCTCCTACACAGGGCATACGGAAAACACGGAAATAGTGCATGCCTAATTCCAGGCCACAGAACTCTTGGAAACAGCTTCTCTCTACATTCAACATACACAACTCTTGGAAACTGCATCTCTCTAGAGCAATGTTACAGAACTCCCATAAGCTGCGTCTCCTACACACAGCAGACAGAAAACCCGCATATAGCGAATGCCTAATTCCAGGCTACAGAAATCCAGTAAACAGCTTCTCCCTACACCCTGATACAGAACTTCGGTAAACTGTGTCTCTCTAATTCTAGGTTACAGAACTCCCATAAGCTGCGTCGGCTGCACTCAGGCTACAGGAATCCCATATACAGCGTATGCCTACTCTCAGACTACAGAACTCTTGGGCACAGCTTCTCTCTCCATTCAACATACAGAACTACTGGAAACTGCATCTCTCTACACTTAGGTTACAGAACTCCCGAAAGCTGCATCTGCTACACTCAGCATCCAGAATACCCTCATACAGCGAATACCTAATTCCAGGATACAGAACTCCTCTAAACAGCTCCTCACCACACAAAGGATAGAGAACTCTTGGAAACTGCTTCTCTCTACATCCACGTAGCAGAGCTCCTGTAAGCTGCATCTCCTACACTCAGGATACAGAAATCCCATACATTGCGTATGCCTATTGCCAGGCTACAGAACTCTTGGAAACAGCTTCTCCCTACACCGTGATGCAAAACCTCAGTAAACTGTGTCTCTCTAATACTAGGTTACAGAACTCCCATAAGCTGCGTCTATTGCACTCAGCCTACAGGAATCCCACATAGAGCGAATGCCTACACTCAGACTAGAGAACTCTTGGAAACAGCTTCTCTCTACATTCAACATACACAACTCTTGGAAACTGCATCTCTCTAGACCAACGTTACAGAACTCCCATAAATTGCGTCTCCTACACACAGCATACGGAAAACCAGCATTTAGCGAATCACTATGCCCAGGCTACCAAAATCTTAGAAACAGCTTCTCTCTACATTCAACATACGGAACTCCTGGATACTGTATGTCTCTACACTTAGGTTGTGCAACTCCCTTAAGCTGCGTCTCCTACACAGAGCATACGGAAAACACGGAAATAGCGCATGCCTAATTCCAGGCCACAGAACTCTTGGAAACAGCTTCTCTCTACATTCAACATACAAAACTCTTGGAAACTGCATCTCTCTAGAGCAATGTTACAGAACTCCCATAAGCTGCGTCTCCTACACACAGCAGACAGAAAACCCGCATATAGCGAATGCCTAATTCCAGGCTACAGAAATCCAGTAAACAGCTTCTCCCTACACCCTGATACAGAACTTCGGTAAACTGTGTCTCTCTAATTCTAGGTTACAGAACTCCCATAAGCTGCGTCGGCTGCACTCTGGCTACAGGAATAACATATAAAGCGTATGCCTAGGCTCAGACTACAGAACTCTTGGACACAGCTTCTCTCTACATTCAACATACACAACTCTTGGAAACTGCATCTCTCTAGAGCAATGTTACAGAACTCCCATAAGCTGCGTCTCCTACACACAGCAGACAGAAAACCCGCATATAGCGAATGCCTAATTCCAGGCTACAGAAATCCAGTAAACAGCTTCTCCCTACACCCTGATACAGAACTTCGGTAAACTGTGTCTCTCTAATTCTAGGTTACAGAACTCCCATAAGCTGCGTCGGCTGCACTCAGGCTACAGGAATCCCATATAGAGCGTATGCCTACTCTCAGACTACAGAACTCTTGGAAACAGCTTCTCTCTCCATTCAACATACACAACTCTTGGAAACTGCATCTCTCTAGAGCAATGTTACAGAACTCCCATAAGCTGCGTTTCCTACACACAGCAGACAGAAAACCCGCATATAGCGAATGCCTAATTCCAGGCTACAGAAATCCAGTAAACAGCTTCTCCCTACACCCAAATACAGAACTTCGGTAAACTGTTTCTCTCTAATTCTAGGTTACAGAACTCCCATAAGCTGCGTCGGCTGCACTCAGGCTACAGGAATCCCATATACAGCGTTTGCCTACTCTCAGACTACAGAACTCTTGGGCACAGCTTCTCTCTCCATTCAACATACACAACTCTTGGAAACTGCATCTCTCTAGAGCAATGTTACAGAACTCCCGAAAGCTGCATCTGCTACACTCAGCATCCAGAATACCCTCATACAGCGAATACCTAATTCCAGGATACAGAACTCCTCTAAACAGCTCCTCACCACACAAAGGATAGAGAACTCTTGGAAACTGCTTCTCTCTACATCCACGTAGCAGAGCTCCTGTAAGCTGCATCTCCTACACTCAGGATACAGAAATCCCATACATTGCGTATGCCTATTGCCAGGCTACAGAACTCTTGGAAACAGCTTCTCCCTACACCGTGATGCAAAACCTCAGTAAACTGTGTCTCTCTAATACTAGGTTACAGAACTCCCATAAGCTGCGTCTATTGCACTCAGCCTACAGGAATCCCACATAGAGCGAATGCCTACACTCAGACTAGAGAACTCTTGGAAACAGCTTCTCTCTACATTCAACATACACAACTCTTGGAAACTGCATCTCTCTAGACCAACGTTACAGAACTCCCATAAATTGCGTCTCCTACACACAGCATACGGAAAACCAGCATTTAGCGAATCACTATGCCCAGGCTACCAAAATCTTAGAAACAGCTTCTCTCTACATTCAACATACGGAACTCCTGGATACTGTATGTCTCTACACTTAGGTTGTGCAACTCCCTTAAGCTGCGTCTCCTACACAGGGCATACGGAAAACACGGAAATAGTGCATGCCTAATTCCAGGCCACAGAACTCTTGGAAACAGCTTCTCTCTACATTCAACATACACAACTCTTGGAAACTGCATCTCTCTAGAGCAATGTTACAGAACTCCCATAAGCTGCGTCTCCTACACACAGCAGACAGAAAACCCGCATATAGCGAATGCCTAATTCCAGGCTACAGAAATCCAGTAAACAGCTTCTCCCTACACCCTGATACAGAACTTCGGTAAACTGTGTCTCTCTAATTCTAGGTTACAGAACTCCCATAAGCTGCGTCGGCTGCACTCAGGCTACAGGAATCCCATATACAGCGTATGCCTACTCTCAGACTACAGAACTCTTGGGCACAGCTTCTCTCTCCATTCAACATACAGAACTACTGGAAACTGCATCTCTCTACACTTAGGTTACAGAACTCCCGAAAGCTGCATCTGCTACACTCAGCATCCAGAATACCCTCATACAGCGAATACCTAATTCCAGGATACAGAACTCCTCTAAACAGCTCCTCACCACACAAAGGATAGAGAACTCTTGGAAACTGCTTCTCTCTACATCCACGTAGCAGAGCTCCTGTAAGCTGCATCTCCTACACTCAGGATACAGAAATCCCATACATTGCGTATGCCTATTGCCAGGCTACAGAACTCTTGGAAACAGCTTCTCCCTACACCGTGATGCAAAACCTCAGTAAACTGTGTCTCTCTAATACTAGGTTACAGAACTCCCATAAGCTGCGTCTATTGCACTCAGCCTACAGGAATCCCACATAGAGCGAATGCCTACACTCAGACTAGAGAACTCTTGGAAACAGCTTCTCTCTACATTCAACATACACAACTCTTGGAAACTGCATCTCTCTAGACCAACGTTACAGAACTCCCATAAATTGCGTCTCCTACACACAGCATACGGAAAACCAGCATTTAGCGAATCACTATGCCCAGGCTACCAAAATCTTAGAAACAGCTTCTCTCTACATTCAACATACGGAACTCCTGGATACTGTATGTCTCTACACTTAGGTTGTGCAACTCCCTTAAGCTGCGTCTCCTACACAGAGCATACGGAAAACACGGAAATAGCGCATGCCTAATTCCAGGCCACAGAACTCTTGGAAACAGCTTCTCTCTACATTCAACATACAAAACTCTTGGAAACTGCATCTCTCTAGAGCAATGTTACAGAACTCCCATAAGCTGCGTCTCCTACACACAGCAGACAGAAAACCCGCATATAGCGAATGCCTAATTCCAGGCTACAGAAATCCAGTAAACAGCTTCTCCCTACACCCTGATACAGAACTTCGGTAAACTGTGTCTCTCTAATTCTAGGTTACAGAACTCCCATAAGCTGCGTCGGCTGCACTCTGGCTACAGGAATAACATATAGAGCGTATGCCTAGGCTCAGACTACAGAACTCTTGGACACAGCTTCTCTCTACATTCAACATACACAACTCTTGGAAACTGCATCTCTCTAGAGCAATGTTACAGAACTCCCATAAGCTGCGTCTCCTACACACAGCAGACAGAAAACCCGCATATAGCGAATGCCTAATTCCAGGCTACAGAAATCCAGTAAACAGCTTCTCCCTACACCCTGATACAGAACTTCGGTAAACTGTGTCTCTCTAATTCTAGGTTACAGAACTCCCATAAGCTGCGTCGGCTGCACTCAGGCTACAGGAATCCCATATAGAGCGTATGCCTACTCTCAGACTACAGAACTCTTGGAAACAGCTTCTCTCTCCATTCAACATACACAACTCTTGGAAACTGCATCTCTCTAGAGCAATGTTACAGAACTCCCATAAGCTGCGTTTCCTACACACAGCAGACAGAAAACCCGCATATAGCGAATGCCTAATTCCAGGCTACAGAAATCCAGTAAACAGCTTCTCCCTACACCCAAATACAGAACTTCGGTAAACTGTTTCTCTCTAATTCTAGGTTACAGAACTCCCATAAGCTGCGTCGGCTGCACTCAGGCTACAGGAATCCCATATACAGCGTTTGCCTACTCTCAGACTACAGAACTCTTGGGCACAGCTTCTCTCTCCATTCAACATACACAACTCTTGGAAACTGCATCTCTCTAGAGCAATGTTACAGAACTCCCGAAAGCTGCATCTGCTACACTCAGCATCCAGAATACCCTCATACAGCGAATACCTAATTCCAGGATACAGAACTCCTCTAAACAGCTCCTCACCACACAAAGGATAGAGAACTCTTGGAAACTGCTTCTCTCTACATCCACGTAGCAGAGCTCCTGTAAGCTGCATCTCCTACACTCAGGATACAGAAATCCCATACATTGCGTATGCCTATTGCCAGGCTACAGAACTCTTGGAAACAGCTTCTCCCTACACCGTGATGCAAAACCTCAGTAAACTGTGTCTCTCTAATACTAGGTTACAGAACTCCCATAAGCTGCGTCTATTGCACTCAGCCTACAGGAATCCCACATAGAGCGAATGCCTACACTCAGACTAGAGAACTCTTGGAAACAGCTTCTCTCTACATTCAACATACACAACTCTTGGAAACTGCATCTCTCTAGACCAACGTTACAGAACTCCCATAAATTGCGTCTCCTACACACAGCATACGGAAAACCAGCATTTAGCGAATCACTATGCCCAGGCTACCAAAATCTTAGAAACAGCTTCTCTCTACATTCAACATACGGAACTCCTGGATACTGTATGTCTCTACACTTAGGTTGTGCAACTCCCTTAAGCTGCGTCTCCTACACAGGGCATACGGAAAACACGGAAATAGTGCATGCCTAATTCCAGGCCACAGAACTCTTGGAAACAGCTTCTCTCTACATTCAACATACACAACTCTTGGAAACTGCATCTCTCTAGAGCAATGTTACAGAACTCCCATAAGCTGCGTCTCCTACACACAGCAGACAGAAAACCCGCATATAGCGAATGCCTAATTCCAGGCTACAGAAATCCAGTAAACAGCTTCTCCCTACACCCTGATACAGAACTTCGGTAAACTGTGTCTCTCTAATTCTAGGTTACAGAACTCCCATAAGCTGCGTCGGCTGCACTCAGGCTACAGGAATCCCATATACAGCGTATGCCTACTCTCAGACTACAGAACTCTTGGGCACAGCTTCTCTCTCCATTCAACATACAGAACTACTGGAAACTGCATCTCTCTACACTTAGGTTACAGAACTCCCGAAAGCTGCATCTGCTACACTCAGCATCCAGAATACCCTCATACAGCGAATACCTAATTCCAGGATACAGAACTCCTCTAAACAGCTCCTCACCACACAAAGGATAGAGAACTCTTGGAAACTGCTTCTCTCTACATCCACGTAGCAGAGCTCCTGTAAGCTGCATCTCCTACACTCAGGATACAGAAATCCCATACATTGCGTATGCCTATTGCCAGGCTACAGAACTCTTGGAAACAGCTTCTCCCTACACCGTGATGCAAAACCTCAGTAAACTGTGTCTCTCTAATACTAGGTTACAGAACTCCCATAAGCTGCGTCTATTGCACTCAGCCTACAGGAATCCCACATAGAGCGAATGCCTACACTCAGACTAGAGAACTCTTGGAAACAGCTTCTCTCTACATTCAACATACACAACTCTTGGAAACTGCATCTCTCTAGACCAACGTTACAGAACTCCCATAAATTGCGTCTCCTACACACAGCATACGGAAAACCAGCATTTAGCGAATCACTATGCCCAGGCTACCAAAATCTTAGAAACAGCTTCTCTCTACATTCAACATACGGAACTCCTGGATACTGTATGTCTCTACACTTAGGTTGTGCAACTCCCTTAAGCTGCGTCTCCTACACAGAGCATACGGAAAACACGGAAATAGCGCATGCCTAATTCCAGGCCACAGAACTCTTGGAAACAGCTTCTCTCTACATTCAACATACACAACTCTTGGAAACTGCATCTCTCTAGAGCAATGTTACAGAACTCCCATAAGCTGCGTCTCCTACACACAGCAGACAGAAAACCCGCATATAGCGAATGCCTAATTCCAGGCTACAGAAATCCAGTAAACAGCTTCTCCCTACACCCTGATACAGAACTTCGGTAAACTGTGTCTCTCTAATTCTAGGTTACAGAACTCCCATAAGCTGCGTCGGCTGCACTCAGGCTACAGGAATCCCATATAGAGCGTATGCCTACTCTCAGACTACAGAACTCTTGGAAACAGCTTCTCTCTACATTCAACATACACAACTCTTGGAAACTGCATCTCTCTAGAGCAATGTTACAGAACTCCCATAAGCTGCGTCTCCTACACACAGCAGACAGAAAACCCGCATATAGCGAATGCCTAATTCCAGGCTACAGAAATCCAGTAAACAGCTTCTCCCTACACCCTGATACAGAACTTCGGTAAACTGTGTCTCTCTAATTCTAGGTTACAGAACTCCCATAAGCTGCGTCGGCTGCACTCAGGCTACAGGAATCCCATATAGAGCGTATGCCTACTCTCAGACTACAGAACTCTTGGAAACAGCTTCTCTCTCCATTCAACATACACAACTCTTGGAAACTGCATCTCTCTAGAGCAATGTTACAGAACTCCCATAAGCTGCGTCTCCTACACACAGCAGACAGAAAACCCGCATATAGCGAATGCCTAATTCCAGGCTACAGAAATCCAGTAAACAGCTTCTCCCTACACCCAAATACAGAACTTCGGTAAACTGTTTCTCTCTAATTCTAGGTTACAGAACTCCCATAAGCTGCGTCGGCTGCACTCAGGCTACAGGAATCCCATATACAGCGTTTGCCTACTCTCAGACTACAGAACTCTTGGGCACAGCTTCTCTCTCCATTCAACATACACAACTCTTGGAAACTGCATCTCTCTAGAGCAATGTTACAGAACTCCCGAAAGCTGCATCTGCTACACTCAGCATCCAGAATACCCTCATACAGCGAATACCTAATTCCAGGATACAGAACTCCTCTAAACAGCTCCTCACCACACAAAGGATAGAGAACTCTTGGAAACTGCTTCTCTCTACATCCACGTAGCAGAGCTCCTGTAAGCTGCATCTCCTACACTCAGGATACAGAAATCCCATACATTGCGTATGCCTATTGCCAGGCTACAGAACTCTTGGAAACAGCTTCTCCCTACACCGTGATGCAAAACCTCAGTAAACTGTGTCTCTCTAATACTAGGTTACAGAACTCCCATAAGCTGCGTCTATTGCACTCAGCCTACAGGAATCCCACATAGAGCGAATGCCTACACTCAGACTAGAGAACTCTTGGAAACAGCTTCTCTCTACATTCAACATACACAACTCTTGGAAACTGCATCTCTCTAGACCAACGTTACAGAACTCCCATAAATTGCGTCTCCTACACACAGCATACGGAAAACCAGCATTTAGCGAATCACTATGCCCAGGCTACCAAAATCTTAGAAACAGCTTCTCTCTACATTCAACATACGGAACTCCTGGATACTGTATGTCTCTACACTTAGGTTGTGCAACTCCCTTAAGCTGCGTCTCCTACACAGGGCATACGGAAAACACGGAAATAGTGCATGCCTAATTCCAGGCCACAGAACTCTTGGAAACAGCTTCTCTCTACATTCAACATACACAACTCTTGGAAACTGCATCTCTCTAGAGCAATGTTACAGAACTCCCATAAGCTGCGTCTCCTACACACAGCAGACAGAAAACCCGCATATAGCGAATGCCTAATTCCAGGCTACAGAAATCCAGTAAACAGCTTCTCCCTACACCCTGATACAGAACTTCGGTAAACTGTGTCTCTCTAATTCTAGGTTACAGAACTCCCATAAGCTGCGTCGGCTGCACTCAGGCTACAGGAATCCCATATACAGCGTATGCCTACTCTCAGACTACAGAACTCTTGGGCACAGCTTCTCTCTCCATTCAACATACAGAACTACTGGAAACTGCATCTCTCTACACTTAGGTTACAGAACTCCCGAAAGCTGCATCTGCTACACTCAGCATCCAGAATACCCTCATACAGCGAATACCTAATTCCAGGATACAGAACTCCTCTAAACAGCTCCTCACCACACAAAGGATAGAGAACTCTTGGAAACTGCTTCTCTCTACATCCACGTAGCAGAGCTCCTGTAAGCTGCATCTCCTACACTCAGGATACAGAAATCCCATACATTGCGTATGCCTATTGCCAGGCTACAGAACTCTTGGAAACAGCTTCTCCCTACACCGTGATGCAAAACCTCAGTAAACTGTGTCTCTCTAATACTAGGTTACAGAACTCCCATAAGCTGCGTCTATTGCACTCAGCCTACAGGAATCCCACATAGAGCGAATGCCTACACTCAGACTAGAGAACTCTTGGAAACAGCTTCTCTCTACATTCAACATACACAACTCTTGGAAACTGCATCTCTCTAGACCAACGTTACAGAACTCCCATAAATTGCGTCTCCTACACACAGCATACGGAAAACCAGCATTTAGCGAATCACTATGCCCAGGCTACCAAAATCTTAGAAACAGCTTCTCTCTACATTCAACATACGGAACTCCTGGATACTGTCTGTCTCTACACTTAGGTTGTGCAACTCCCTTAAGCTGCGTCTCCTACACAGAGCATACGGAAAACACGGAAATAGCGCATGCCTAATTCCAGGCCACAGAACTCTTGGAAACAGCTTCTCTCTACATTCAACATACAAAACTCTTGGAAACTGCATCTCTCTAGAGCAATGTTACAGAACTCCCATAAGCTGCGTCTCCTACACACAGCAGACAGAAAACCCGCATATAGCGAATGCCTAATTCCAGGCTACAGAAATCCAGTAAACAGCTTCTCCCTACACCCTGATACAGAACTTCGGTAAACTGTGTCTCTCTAATTCTAGGTTACAGAACTCCCATAAGCTGCGTCGGCTGCACTCAGGCTACAGGAATCCCATATAGAGCGTATGCCTACTCTCAGACTACAGAACTCTTGGAAACAGCTTCTCTCTACATTCAACATACACAACTCTTGGAAACTGCATCTCTCTAGAGCAATGTTACAGAACTCCCATAAGCTGCGTCTCCTACACACAGCAGACAGAAAACCCGCATATAGCGAATGCCTAATTCCAGGCTACAGAAATCCAGTAAACAGCTTCTCCCTACACCCTGATACAGAACTTCGGTAAACTGTGTCTCTCTAATTCTAGGTTACAGAACTCCCATAAGCTGCGTCGGCTGCACTCAGGCTACAGGAATCCCATATAGAGCGTATGCCTACTCTCAGACTACAGAACTCTTGGAAACAGCTTCTCTCTCCATTCAACATACACAACTCTTGGAAACTGCATCTCTCTAGAGCAATGTTACAGAACTCCCATAAGCTGCGTCTCCTACACACAGCAGACAGAAAACCCGCATATAGCGAATGCCTAATTCCAGGCTACAGAAATCCAGTAAACAGCTTCTCCCTACACCCAAATACAGAACTTCGGTAAACTGTTTCTCTCTAATTCTAGGTTACAGAACTCCCATAAGCTGCGTCGGCTGCACTCAGGCTACAGGAATCCCATATACAGCGTTTGCCTACTCTCAGACTACAGAACTCTTGGGCACAGCTTCTCTCTCCATTCAACATACACAACTCTTGGAAACTGCATCTCTCTAGAGCAATGTTACAGAACTCCCGAAAGCTGCATCTGCTACACTCAGCATCCAGAATACCCTCATACAGCGAATACCTAATTCCAGGATACAGAACTCCTCTAAACAGCTCCTCACCACACAAAGGATAGAGAACTCTTGGAAACTGCTTCTCTCTACATCCACGTAGCAGAGCTCCTGTAAGCTGCATCTCCTACACTCAGGATACAGAAATCCCATACATTGCGTATGCCTATTGCCAGGCTACAGAACTCTTGGAAACAGCTTCTCCCTACAGCGTGATGCAAAACCTCAGTAAACTGTGTCTCTCTAATACTAGGTTACAGAACTCCCATAAGCTGCGTCTATTGCACTCAGCCTACAGGAATCCCACATAGAGCGAATGCCTACACTCAGACTAGAGAACTCTTGGAAACAGCTTCTCTCTACATTCAACATACACAACTCTTGGAAACTGCATCTCTCTAGACCAACGTTACAGAACTCCCATAAATTGCGTCTCCTACACACAGCATACGGAAAACCAGCATTTAGCGAATCACTATGCCCAGGCTACCAAAATCTTAGAAACAGCTTCTCTCTACATTCAACATACGGAACTCCTGGATACTGTATGTCTCTACACTTAGGTTGTGCAACTCCCTTAAGCTGCGTCTCCTACACAGGGCATACGGAAAACACGGAAATAGTGCATGCCTAATTCCAGGCCACAGAACTCTTGGAAACAGCTTCTCTCTACATTCAACATACAAAACTCTTGGAAACTGCATCTCTCTAGAGCAATGTTACAGAACTCCCATAAGCTGCGTCTCCTACACACAGCAGACAGAAAACCCGCATATAGCGAATGCCTAATTCCAGGCTACAGAAATCCAGTAAACAGCTTCTCCCTACACCCTGATACAGAACTTCGGTAAACTGTGTCTCTCTAATTCTAGGTTACAGAACTCCCATAAGCTGCGTCGGCTGCACTCAGGCTACAGGAATCCCATATACAACGTATGCCTACTCTCAGACTACAGAACTCTTGGAAACAGCTTCTCTCTCCATTCAACATACACAACTCTTGGAAACTGCATCTCTCTAGAGCAATGTTACAGAACTCCCATAAGCTGCGTCTCCTACACACAGCAGACAGAAAACCCGCATATAGCGAATGCCTAATTCCAGGCTACAGAAATCCAGTAAACGGCTTCTCCCTACACCCTGATACAGAACTTCGGTAAACTGTGTCTCTCTAATTCTAGGTTACAGAACTCCCATAAGCTGCGTCGGCTGCACTCTGGCTACAGGAATTCCATATACAGCGTATGCCTAGGCTCAGACTACAGAACTCTTGGACACAGCTTCTCTCTCCATTCAACATACAGAACTACTGGAAACTGCATCTCTCTAGACCAATGTTACAGAACTCCCATAAGCTGTGTCACCTACACACAGCAGACAGAAAACCTGCCTATAGTTAATGTCTTATTCCAGCCTCAGAAATCCAGTAAACAGCTCCTCTCTACAAGGATAGAGAACTCCGGTAAACTGCTTCTCCCTACATCCAGGTAGCAGAGCTCCCATAACCAGCGTCTCATACACTCAGAATACAGAAATCCCAGTTACTGTGTATGCCTCTTGCCAGGCTACAGAACTCTTGGAAACAGCTTATCTCTACATGCACATACAGAACTCTGGTAAACTGTGTCTCACTACATGCACGATACAGAACTCCGATAAGCTGCGTCTGATACACTCAGCATACAGAAAACCCACGTATAGCGAATACCTGCTCATAGGCTCCAGAATTCTTGGAAACAGCTTCTCTCCACATTCAACATACAAAACTTGGAAACTGCTTCAGAACTGTGGTAAGCTGCGTCTTCTACACACAGCATACAGTAAACCCACATATAGCGAATAACTATTCGAGGCTACCGAAATCTTAGAAACAGCTTCTCTCTACATTGCATACGGAACTCCTTGATACCATATGTCGCTACACTTAGGTTATGTAACTCCCGTAAGCTGTGTCTCCTACACACAGCAGACAGAAAACCCGCATATAGCGAATGCCTAATTCCAGGCTACAGAAATCCAGTAAACAGCTTCTCCCTACATCCTGATGCAGAACTTCGGTAAACTGTGTCTCTCTAATTCTAGGTTACAGAACTCCCATAAGCTGCGTCGGCTGCACTCAGGCTACAGGAATCCCATATACAGCGTATGCCTACTCTCAGACTACAGAACTCTTGGGCACAGCTTCTCTCTCCATTCAACATACAGAACTACTGGAAACTGCATCTCTCTACACTTAGGTTACAGAACTCCCGAAAGCTGCATCTGCTACACTCAGCATCCAGAATACCCTCATACAGCGAATACCTAATTCCAGGATACAGAACTCCTCTAAACAGCCCCTCACCACACAAAGGATAGAGAACTCTTGGAAACTGCTTCTCTCTACATCCACGTAGCAGAGCTCCTGTAAGCTGCATCTCCTACACTCAGGATACAGAAATCCCATACATTGCGTATGCCTATTGCCAGGCTACAGAACTCTTGGAAACAACTTCTCCCTACACCGTGATGCAAAACCTCAGTAAACTGTGTCTCTCTAATACTAGGTTACAGAACTCCCATAAGCTGCGTCTATTGCACTCAGCCTACAGGAATCCCACATAGAGCGAATGCCTACACTCAGACTAGAGAACTCTTGGAAACAGCTTCTCTCTACATTCAACATACACAACTCTTGGAAACTGCATCTCTCTAGACCAACGTTACAGAACTCCCATAAATTGCGTCTCCTACACACAGCATACAGAAAACCAGCATTTAGCGAATCACTATGCCCAGGCTACCAAAATCTTAGAAACAGCTTCTCTCTACATTCAACATACGGAACTCCTGGATACTGTATGTCTCTACACTTAGGTTGTGCAACTCCCTTAAGCTGCGTCTCCTACACAGGGCATACGGAAAACAAAGAAATAGCGCATGCCTAATTCCAGGCTACAGAACTCTTGGAAACAGCTTCTCTCTACATTCAACATACACAACTCTTGGAAACTGCATCTCTCTAGAGCAATGTTACAGAACTCCCATAAGCTGCGTCTCCTACACACAGCAGACAGAAAGCCCGCATATAGCGAATGCCTAATTCCAGGCTACAGAAATCCAGTAAACAGCTTCTCCCTACACCCTGATACAGAACTTCGGTAAACTGTGTCTCTCTAATTCTAGGTTACAGAACTCCCATAAGCTGCGTCGGCTGCACTCAGGCTACAGGAATCCCATATACAACGTATGCCTACTCTCAGACTACAGAACTCTTGGAAACAGCTTCTCTCTCCATTCAACATACACAACTCTTGGAAACTGCATCTCTCTAGAGCAATGTTACAGAACTCCCATAAGCTGCATCTCCTACACACAGCAGACAGAAAGCCCGCATATAGCGAATGCCTAATTCCAGGCTACAGAAATCCAGTAAACAGCTTCTCCCTACACCCTGATACAGAACTTCGGTAAACTGTGTCTCTCTAATTCTAGGTTACAGAACTCCCATAAGCTGCGTCGGCTGCACTCAGGCTACAGGAATCCCATATAGAGCGTATGCCTACTCTCAGACTACAGAACTCTTGGGCACAGCTTCTCTCTCCATTCAACATACACAACTCTTGGAAACTGCATCTCTCTAGAGCAATGTTACAGAACTCCCATAAGCTGCATCTCCTACACACAGCAGACAGAAAACCCGCATATAGCGAATGCCTAATTCCAGGCTACAGAAATCCAGTAAACAGCTTCTCCCTACACCCTGATACAGAACTTCGGTAAACTGTGTCTCTCTAATTCTAGGTTACAGAACTCCCATAAGCTGCGTCTGCTGCACTCTGGCTACAGGAATTCCATATACAGCGTATGCCTAGGCTCAGACTACAGAACTCTTGGACACAGCTTCTCTCTACATTCAACATACAGAACTACTGGAAACTGCATCTCTCTAGACCAATGTTACAGAACTCCCATAAGCTGTGTCTCCTACACACAGCAGACAGAAAACCTGCATATACAAATGCCTAATTCAAGGCTACAGAAATCCAGTAAACAGCTTCTCCCTACACCCTGATACAGAACTTCGGTAAACTGTGTCTCTCTAATTCTAGGTTACAGAACTCCCATAAGCTGCGTCGGCTGCACTCAGGCTACAGGAATCCCATATAGAGCGTATGCCTACTCTCAGACTACAGAACTCTTGGAAACAGCTTCTCTCTACATTCAACATACACAACTCTTGGAAACTGCATCTCTCTAGAGCAATGTTACAGAACTCCCATAAGCTGCGTCTCCTACACACAGCAGACAGAAAACCCGCATATAGCGAATGCCTAATTCCAGGCTACAGAAATCCAGTAAACAGCTTCTCCCTACATCCTGATGCAGAACTTCGGTAAACTGTGTCTCTCTAATTCTAGGTTACAGAACTCCCATAAGCTGCGTCGGCTGCACTCAGGCTACAGGAATCCCATATACAGCGTATGCCTACTCTCAGACTACAGAACTCTTGGGCACAGCTTCTCTCTCCATTCAACATACAGAACTACTGGAAACTGCATCTCTCTACACTTAGGTTACAGAACTCCCGAAAGCTGCATCTGCTACACTCAGCATCCAGAATACCCTCATACAGCGAATACCTAATTCCAGGATACAGAACTCCTCTAAACAGCCCCTCACCACACAAAGGATAGAGAACTCTTGGAAACTGCTTCTCTCTACATCCACGTAGCAGAGCTCCTGTAAGCTGCATCTCCTACACTCAGGATACAGAAATCCCATACATTGCGTATGCCTATTGCCAGGCTACAGAACTCTTGGAAACAACTTCTCCCTACACCGTGATGCAAAACCTCAGTAAACTGTGTCTCTCTAATACTAGGTTACAGAACTCCCATAAGCTGCGTCTATTGCACTCAGCCTACAGGAATCCCACATAGAGCGAATGCCTACACTCAGACTAGAGAACTCTTGGAAACAGCTTCTCTCTACATTCAACATACACAACTCTTGGAAACTGCATCTCTCTAGACCAACGTTACAGAACTCCCATAAATTGCGTCTCCTACACACAGCATACAGAAAACCAGCATTTAGCGAATCACTATGCCCAGGCTACCAAAATCTTAGAAACAGCTTCTCTCTACATTCAACATACGGAACTCCTGGATACTGTATGTCTCTACACTTAGGTTGTGCAACTCCCTTAAGCTGCGTCTCCTACACAGGGCATACGGAAAACAAAGAAATAGCGCATGCCTAATTCCAGGCTACAGAACTCTTGGAAACAGCTTCTCTCTACATTCAACATACACAACTCTTGGAAACTGCATCTCTCTAGAGCAATGTTACAGAACTCCCATAAGCTGCGTCTCCTACACACAGCAGACAGAAAGCCCGCATATAGCGAATGCCTAATTCCAGGCTACAGAAATCCAGTAAACAGCTTCTCCCTACACCCTGATACAGAACTTCGGTAAACTGTGTCTCTCTAATTCTAGGTTACAGAACTCCCATAAGCTGCGTCGGCTGCACTCAGGCTACAGGAATCCCATATACAACGTATGCCTACTCTCAGACTACAGAACTCTTGGAAACAGCTTCTCTCTCCATTCAACATACACAACTCTTGGAAACTGCATCTCTCTAGAGCAATGTTACAGAACTCCCATAAGCTGCATCTCCTACACACAGCAGACAGAAAGCCCGCATATAGCGAATGCCTAATTCCAGGCTACAGAAATCCAGTAAACAGCTTCTCCCTACACCCTGATACAGAACTTCGGTAAACTGTGTCTCTCTAATTCTAGGTTACAGAACTCCCATAAGCTGCGTCGGCTGCACTCAGGCTACAGGAATCCCATATAGAGCGTATGCCTACTCTCAGACTACAGAACTCTTGGGCACAGCTTCTCTCTCCATTCAACATACACAACTCTTGGAAACTGCATCTCTCTAGAGCAATGTTACAGAACTCCCATAAGCTGCATCTCCTACACACAGCAGACAGAAAACCCGCATATAGCGAATGCCTAATTCCAGGCTACAGAAATCCAGTAAACAGCTTCTCCCTACACCCTGATACAGAACTTCGGTAAACTGTGTCTCTCTAATTCTAGGTTACAGAACTCCCATATGCTGCGTCTGCTGCACTCTGGCTACAGGAATTCCATATACAGCGTATGCCTAGGCTCAGACTACAGAACTCTTGGACACAGCTTCTCTCTACATTCAACATACAGAACTACTGGAAACTGCATCTCTCTAGACCAATGTTACAGAACTCCCATAAGCTGTGTCTCCTACACACAGCAGACAGAAAACCTGCATATACAAATGCCTAATTCAAGGCTACAGAAATCCAGTAAACAGCTTCTCCCTACACCCTGATACAGAACTTCGGTAAACTGTGTCTCTCTAATTCTAGGTTACAGAACTCCCATAAGCTGCGTCGGCTGCACTCAGGCTACAGGAATCCCATATAGAGCGTATGCCTACTCTCAGACTACAGAACTCTTGGAAACAGCTTCTCTCTACATTCAACATACACAACTCTTGGAAACTGCATCTCTCTAGAGCAATGTTACAGAACTCCCATAAGCTGCGTCTCCTACACACAGCAGACAGAAAACCCGCATATAGCGAATGCCTAATTCCAGGCTACAGAAATCCAGTAAACAGCTTCTCCCTACATCCTGATGCAGAACTTCGGTAAACTGTGTCTCTCTAATTCTAGGTTACAGAACTCCCATAAGCTGCGTCGGCTGCACTCAGGCTACAGGAATCCCATATACAGCGTATGCCTACTCTCAGACTACAGAACTCTTGGGCACAGCTTCTCTCTCCATTCAACATACAGAACTACTGGAAACTGCATCTCTCTACACTTAGGTTACAGAACTCCCGAAAGCTGCATCTGCTACACTCAGCATCCAGAATACCCTCATACAGCGAATACCTAATTCCAGGATACAGAACTCCTCTAAACAGCTCCTCACCACACAAAGGATAGAGAACTCTTGGAAACTGCTTCTCTCTACATCCACGTAGCAGAGCTCCTGTAAGCTGCATCTCCTACACTCAGGATACAGAAATCCCATACATTGCGTATGCCTATTGCCAGGCTACAGAACTCTTGGAAACAGCTTCTCCCTACAGCGTGATGCAAAACCTCAGTAAACTGTGTCTCTCTAATACTAGGTTACAGAACTCCCATAAGCTGCGTCTATTGCACTCAGCCTACAGGAATCCCACATAGAGCGAATGCCTACACTCAGACTAGAGAACTCTTGGAAACAGCTTCTCTCTACATTCAACATACACAACTCTTGGAAACTGCATCTCTCTAGACCAACGTTACAGAACTCCCATAAATTGCGTCTCCTACACACAGCATACGGAAAACCAGCATTTAGCGAATCACTATGCCCAGGCTACCAAAATCTTAGAAACAGCTTCTCTCTACATTCAACATACGGAACTCCTGGATACTGTATGTCTCTACACTTAGGTTGTGCAACTCCCTTAAGCTGCGTCTCCTACACAGGGCATACGGAAAACACGGAAATAGTGCATGCCTAATTCCAGGCCACAGAACTCTTGGAAACAGCTTCTCTCTACATTCAACATACAAAACTCTTGGAAACTGCATCTCTCTAGAGCAATGTTACAGAACTCCCATAAGCTGCGTCTCCTACACACAGCAGACAGAAAACCCGCATATAGCGAATGCCTAATTCCAGGCTACAGAAATCCAGTAAACGGCTTCTCCCTACACCCTGATACAGAACTTCGGTAAACTGTGTCTCTCTAATTCTAGGTTACAGAACTCCCATAAGCTGCGTCGGCTGCACTCTGGCTACAGGAATTCCATATACAGCGTATGCCTAGGCTCAGACTACAGAACTCTTGGACACAGCTTCTCTCTCCATTCAACATACAGAACTACTGGAAACTGCATCTCTCTAGACCAATGTTACAGAACTCCCATAAGCTGTGTCACCTACACACAGCAGACAGAAAACCCGCCTATAGTTAATGTCTTATTCCAGCCTCAGAAATCCAGTAAACAGCTCCTCTCTACAAGGATAGAGAACTCCGGTAAACTGCTTCTCCCTACATCCAGGTAGCAGAGCTCCCATAACCAGCGTCTCATACACTCAGAATACAGAAATCCCAGTTACTGTGTATGCCTCTTGCCAGGCTACAGAACTCTTGGAAACAGCTTATCTCTACATGCACATACAGAACTCTGGTAAACTGTGTCTCACTACATGCACGATACAGAACTCCGATAAGCTGCGTCTGATACACTCAGCATACAGAAAACCCACGTATAGCGAATACCTGCTCATAGGCTCCAGAATTCTTGGAAACAGCTTCTCTCCACATTCAACATACAAAACTTGGAAACTGCTTCAGAACTGTGGTAAGCTGCGTCTTCTACACACAGCATACAGTAAACCCACATATAGCGAATAACTATTCGAGGCTACCGAAATCTTAGAAACAGCTTCTCTCTACATTGCATACGGAACTCCTTGATACCATATGTCGCTACACTTAGGTTATGTAACTCCCGTAAGCTGTGTCTCCTACACACAGCAGACAGAAAACCCGCATATAGCGAATGCCTAATTCCAGGCTACAGAAATCCAGTAAACAGCTTCTCCCTACATCCTGATACAGAACTTCGGTAAACTGTGTCTCTCTAATTCTAGGTTACAGAACTCCCATAAGCTGCGTCGGCTGCACTCAGGCTACAGGAATCCCATATACAGCGTATGCCTACTCTCAGACTACAGAACTCTTGGGCACAGCTTCTCTCTCCATTCAACATACAGAACTACTGGAAACTGCATCTCTCTACACTTAGGTTACAGAACTCCCGAAAGCTGCATCTGCTACACTCAGCATCCAGAATACCCTCATACAGCGAATACCTAATTCCAGGATACAGAACTCCTCTAAACAGCCCCTCACCACACAAAGGATAGAGAACTCTTGGAAACTGCTTCTCTCTACATCCACGTAGCAGAGCTCCTGTAAGCTGCATCTCCTACACTCAGGATACAGAAATCCCATACATTGCGTATGCCTATTGCCAGGCTACAGAACTCTTGGAAACAACTTCTCCCTACACCGTGATGCAAAACCTCAGTAAACTGTGTCTCTCTAATACTAGGTTACAGAACTCCCATAAGCTGCGTCTATTGCACTCAGCCTACAGGAATCCCACATAGAGCGAATGCCTACACTCAGACTAGAGAACTCTTGGAAACAGCTTCTCTCTACATTCAACATACACAACTCTTGGAAACTGCATCTCTCTAGACCAACGTTACAGAACTCCCATAAATTGCGTCTCCTACACACAGCATACAGAAAACCAGCATTTAGCGAATCACTATGCCCAGGCTACCAAAATCTTAGAAACAGCTTCTCTCTACATTCAACATACGGAACTCCTGGATACTGTATGTCTCTACACTTAGGTTGTGCAACTCCCTTAAGCTGCGTCTCCTACACAGGGCATACGGAAAACAAAGAAATAGCGCATGCCTAATTCCAGGCTACAGAACTCTTGGAAACAGCTTCTCTCTACATTCAACATACACAACTCTTGGAAACTGCATCTCTCTAGAGCAATGTTACAGAACTCCCATAAGCTGCGTCTCCTACACACAGCAGACAGAAAGCCCGCATATAGCGAATGCCTAATTCCAGGCTACAGAAATCCAGTAAACAGCTTCTCCCTACACCCTGATACAGAACTTCGGTAAACTGTGTCTCTCTAATTCTAGGTTACAGAACTCCCATAAGCTGTGTCGGCTGCACTCAGGCTACAGGAATCCCATATAGAGCGTATGCCTACTCTCAGACTACAGAACTCTTGGGCACAGCTTCTCTCTCCATTCAACATACACAACTCTTGGAAACTGCATCTCTCTAGAGCAATGTTACAGAACTCCCATAAGCTGCATCTCCTACACACAGCAGACAGAAAGCCCGCATATAGCGAATGCCTAATTCCAGGCTACAGAAATCCAGTAAACAGCTTCTCCCTACACCCTGATACAGAACTTCGGTAAACTGTGTCTCTCTAATTCTAGGTTACAGAACTCCCATAAGCTGCGTCGGCTGCACTCAGGCTACAGGAATCCCATATAGAGCGTATGCCTACTCTCAGACTACAGAACTCTTGGGCACAGCTTCTCTCTCCATTCAACATACACAACTCTTGGAAACTGCATCTCTCTAGAGCAATGTTACAGAACTCCCATAAGCTGCATCTCCTACACACAGCAGACAGAAAACCCGCATATAGCGAATGCCTAATTCCAGGCTACAGAAATCCAGTAAACAGCTTCTCCCTACACCCTGATACAGAACTTCGGTAAACTGTGTCTCTCTAATTCTAGGTTACAGAACTCCCATATGCTGCGTCTGCTGCACTCTGGCTACAGGAATTCCATATACAGCGTATGCCTAGGCTCAGACTACAGAACTCTTGGACACAGCTTCTCTCTACATTCAACATACAGAACTACTGGAAACTGCATCTCTCTAGACCAATGTTACAGAACTCCCATAAGCTGTGTCTCCTACACACAGCAGACAGAAAACCTGCATATACAAATGCCTAATTCAAGGCTACAGAAATCCAGTAAACAGCTTCTCCCTACACCCTGATACAGAACTTCGGTAAACTGTGTCTCTCTAATTCTAGGTTACAGAACTCCCATAAGCTGCGTCGGCTGCACTCAGGCTACAGGAATCCCATATAGAGCGTATGCCTACTCTCAGACTACAGAACTCTTGGAAACAGCTTCTCTCTACATTCAACATACACAACTCTTGGAAACTGCATCTCTCTAGAGCAATGTTACAGAACTCCCATAAGCTGCGTCTCCTACACACAGCAGACAGAAAACCCGCATATAGCGAATGCCTAATTCCAGGCTACAGAAATCCAGTAAACAGCTTCTCCCTACATCCTGATGCAGAACTTCGGTAAACTGTGTCTCTCTAATTCTAGGTTACAGAACTCCCATAAGCTGCGTCGGCTGCACTCAGGCTACAGGAATCCCATATACAGCGTATGCCTACTCTCAGACTACAGAACTCTTGGGCACAGCTTCTCTCTCCATTCAACATACAGAACTACTGGAAACTGCATCTCTCTACACTTAGGTTACAGAACTCCCGAAAGCTGCATCTGCTACACTCAGCATCCAGAATACCCTCATACAGCGAATACCTAATTCCAGGATACAGAACTCCTCTAAACAGCTCCTCACCACACAAAGGATAGAGAACTCTTGGAAACTGCTTCTCTCTACATCCACGTAGCAGAGCTCCTGTAAGCTGCATCTCCTACACTCAGGATACAGAAATCCCATACATTGCGTATGCCTATTGCCAGGCTACAGAACTCTTGGAAACAGCTTCTCCCTACAGCGTGATGCAAAACCTCAGTAAACTGTGTCTCTCTAATACTAGGTTACAGAACTCCCATAAGCTGCGTCTATTGCACTCAGCCTACAGGAATCCCACATAGAGCGAATGCCTACACTCAGACTAGAGAACTCTTGGAAACAGCTTCTCTCTACATTCAACATACACAACTCTTGGAAACTGCATCTCTCTAGACCAACGTTACAGAACTCCCATAAATTGCGTCTCCTACACACAGCATACGGAAAACCAGCATTTAGCGAATCACTATGCCCAGGCTACCAAAATCTTAGAAACAGCTTCTCTCTACATTCAACATACGGAACTCCTGGATACTGTATGTCTCTACACTTAGGTTGTGCAACTCCCTTAAGCTGCGTCTCCTACACAGGGCATACGGAAAACACGGAAATAGTGCATGCCTAATTCCAGGCCACAGAACTCTTGGAAACAGCTTCTCTCTACATTCAACATACAAAACTCTTGGAAACTGCATCTCTCTAGAGCAATGTTACAGAACTCCCATAAGCTGCGTCTCCTACACACAGCAGACAGAAAACCCGCATATAGCGAATGCCTAATTCCAGGCTACAGAAATCCAGTAAACGGCTTCTCCCTACACCCTGATACAGAACTTCGGTAAACTGTGTCTCTCTAATTCTAGGTTACAGAACTCCCATAAGCTGCGTCGGCTGCACTCTGGCTACAGGAATTCCATATACAGCGTATGCCTAGGCTCAGACTACAGAACTCTTGGACACAGCTTCTCTCTCCATTCAACATACAGAACTACTGGAAACTGCATCTCTCTAGACCAATGTTACAGAACTCCCATAAGCTGTGTCACCTACACACAGCAGACAGAAAACCCGCCTATAGTTAATGTCTTATTCCAGCCTCAGAAATCCAGTAAACAGCTCCTCTCTACAAGGATAGAGAACTCCGGTAAACTGCTTCTCCCTACATCCAGGTAGCAGAGCTCCCATAACCAGCGTCTCATACACTCAGAATACAGAAATCCCAGTTACTGTGTATGCCTCTTGCCAGGCTACAGAACTCTTGGAAACAGCTTATCTCTACATGCACATACAGAACTCTGGTAAACTGTGTCTCACTACATGCACGATACAGAACTCCGATAAGCTGCGTCTGATACACTCAGCATACAGAAAACCCACGTATAGCGAATACCTGCTCATAGGCTCCAGAATTCTTGGAAACAGCTTCTCTCCACATTCAACATACAAAACTTGGAAACTGCTTCAGAACTGTGGTAAGCTGCGTCTTCTACACACAGCATACAGTAAACCCACATATAGCGAATAACTATTCGAGGCTACCGAAATCTTAGAAACAGCTTCTCTCTACATTGCATACGGAACTCCTTGATACCATATGTCGCTACACTTAGGTTATGTAACTCCCGTAAGCTGTGTCTCCTACACACAGCAGACAGAAAACCCGCATATAGCGAATGCCTAATTCCAGGCTACAGAAATCCAGTAAACAGCTTCTCCCTACACCCTGATACAGAACTTCGGTAAACTGTGTCTCTCTAATTCTAGGTTACAGAACTCCCATAAGCTGCGTCGGCTGCACTCAGGCTACAGGAATCCCATATACAGCGTATGCCTACTCTCAGACTACAGAACTCTTGGGCACAGCTTCTCTCTCCATTCAACATACAGAACTACTGGAAACTGCATCTCTCTAGACCAATGTTACAGAACTCCCATAAGCTGTGTCACCTACACACAGCAGACAGAAAACCCGCCTATAGTTAATGTCTTATTCCAGCCTCAGAAATCCAGTAAACAGCTCCTCTCTACAAGGATAGAGAACTCCGGTAAACTGCTTCTCCCTACATCCAGGTAGCAGAGCTCCCATAACCAGCGTCTCATACACTCAGAATACAGAAATCCCAGTTACTGTGTATGCCTCTTGCCAGGCTACAGAACTCTTGGAAACAGCTTATCTCTACATGCACATACAGAACTCTGGTAAACTGTGTCTCACTACATGCACGATACAGAACTCCGATAAGCTGCGTCTGATACACTCAGCATACAGAAAACCCACGTATAGCGAATACCTGCTCATAGGCTCCAGAACTCTTGGAAACAGCTTCTCTCCACATTCAACATACAAAACTTGGAAACTGCTTCAGAACTGTGGTAAGCTGCGTCTTCTACACACAGCATACAGTAAACCCACATATAGCAAATAACTATTCGAGGCTACCGAAATCTTAGAAACAGCTTCTCTCTACATTGCATACGGAACTCCTGGATACCATATGTCGCTACACTTAGGTTATGTAACTCCCGTAAGCTGTGTCTCCTACACACAGCAGACAGAAAACCCGCATATAGCGAATGCCTAATTCCAGGCTACAGAAATCCAGTAAACAGCTTCTCCCTACACCCTGATACAGAACTTCGGTAAACTGTGTCTCTCTAATTCTAGGTTACAGAACTCCCATATGCTGCGTCTGCTGCACTCTGGCTACAGGAATTCCATATACAGCGTATGCCTAGGCTCAGACTACAGAACTCTTGGACACAGCTTCTCTCTCCATTCAACATACAGAACTACTGGAAACTGCATCTCTCTACACTTAGGTTACAGAACTCCCGAAAGCTGCATCTGCTACACTCAGCATCCAGAATACCCTCATACAGCGAATACCTAATTCCAGGATACAGAACTCCTCTAAACAGCCCCTCACCACACAAAGGATAGAGAACTCTTGGAAACTGCTTCTCTCTACATCCACGTAGCAGAGCTCCTGTAAGCCGCATCTCCTACACTCAGGATACAGAAATCCCATACATTGCGTATGCCTATTGCCAGGCTACAGAACTCTTGGAAACAACTTCTCCCTACACCGTGATGCAAAACCTCAGTAAACTGTGTCTCTCTAATACTAGGTTACAGAACTCCCATAAGCTGCGTCTATTGCACTCAGCCTACAGGAATCCCACATAGAGCGAATGCCTACACTCAGACTAGAGAACTCTTGGAAACAGCTTCTCTCTACATTCAACATACACAACTCTTGGAAACTGCATCTCTCTAGACCAACGTTACAGAACTCCCATAAATTGCGTCTCCTACACACAGCATACAGAAAACCAGCATTTAGCGAATCACTATGCCCAGGCTACCAAAATCTTAGAAACAGCTTCTCTCTACATTCAACATACGGAACTCCTGGATACTGTATGTCTCTACACTTAGGTTGTGCAACTCCCTTAAGCTGCGTCTCCTACACAGGGCATACGGAAAACAAAGAAATAGCGCATGCCTAATTCCAGGCTACAGAACTCTTGGAAACAGCTTCTCTCTACATTCAACATACACAACTCTTGGAAACTGCATCTCTCTAGAGCAATGTTACAGAACTCCCATAAGCTGCGTCTCCTACACACAGCAGACAGAAAGCCCGCATATAGCGAATGCCTAATTCCAGGCTACAGAAATCCAGTAAACAGCTTCTCCCTACACCCTGATACAGAACTTCGGTAAACTGTGTCTCTCTAATTCTAGGTTACAGAACTCCCATAAGCTGCGTCGGCTGCACTCAGGCTACAGGAATCCCATATAGAGCGTATGCCTACTCTCAGACTACAGAACTCTTGGGCACAGCTTCTCTCTCCATTCAACATACACAACTCTTGGAAACTGCATCTCTCTAGAGCAATGTTACAGAACTCCCATAAGCTGCATCTCCTACACACAGCAGACAGAAAACCCGCATATAGCGAATGCCTAATTCCAGGCTACAGAAATCCAGTAAACAGCTTCTCCCTACACCCTGATACAGAACTTCGGTAAACTGTGTCTCTCTAATTCTAGGTTACAGAACTCCCATATGCTGCGTCTGCTGCACTCTGGCTACAGGAATTCCATATACAGCGTATGCCTAGGCTCAGACTACAGAACTCTTGGACACAGCTTCTCTCTACATTCAACATACAGAACTACTGGAAACTGCATCTCTCTAGACCAATGTTACAGAACTCCCATAAGCTGTGTCTCCTACACACAGCAGACAGAAAACCTGCATATACAAATGCCTAATTCAAGGCTACAGAAATCCAGTAAACAGCTTCTCCCTACACCCTGATACAGAACTTCGGTAAACTGTGTCTCTCTAATTCTAGGTTACAGAACTCCCATAAGCTGCGTCGGCTGCACTCAGGCTACAGGAATCCCATATAGAGCGTATGCCTACTCTCAGACTACAGAACTCTTGGAAACAGCTTCTCTCTCCATTCAACATACAGAACTACTGGAAACTGCATCTCTCTAGAGCAATGTTACAGAACTCCCGAAAGCTGCATCTGCTACACTCAGCATCCAGAATACCCTCATACAGCGAATACCTAATTCCAGGATACAGAACTCCTCTAAACAGCTCCTCACCACACAAAGGATAGAGAACTCTTGGAAACTGCTTCTCTCTACATCCACGTAGCAGAGCTCCTGTAAGCTGCATCTCCTACACTCAGGATACAGAAATCCCATACATTGCGTATGCCTATTGCCAGGCTACAGAACTCTTGGAAACAGCTTCTCCCTACAGCGTGATGCAAAACCTCAGTAAACTGTGTCTCTCTAATACTAGGTTACAGAACTCCCATAAGCTGCGTCTATTGCACTCAGCCTACAGGAATCCCACATAGAGCGAATGCCTACACTCAGACTAGAGAACTCTTGGAAACAGCTTCTCTCTACATTCAACATACACAACTCTTGGAAACTGCATCTCTCTAGACCAACGTTACAGAACTCCCATAAATTGCGTCTCCTACACACAGCATACGGAAAACCAGCATTTAGCGAATCACTATGCCCAGGCTACCAAAATCTTAGAAACAGCTTCTCTCTACATTCAACATACGGAACTCCTGGATACTGTATGTCTCTACACTTAGGTTGTGCAACTCCCTTAAGCTGCGTCTCCTACACAGGGCATACGGAAAACACGGAAATAGCGCATGCCTAATTCCAGGCCACAGAACTCTTGGAAACAGCTTCTCTCTACATTCAACATACACAACTCTTGGAAACTGCATCTCTCTAGAGCAATGTTACAGAACTCCCATAAGCTGCGTCTCCTACACACAGCAGACAGAAAACCCGCATATAGCGAATGCCTAATTCCAGGCTACAGAAATCCAGTAAACAGCTTCTCCCTACACCCTGATACAGAACTTCGGTAAACTGTGTCTCTCTAATTCTAGGTTACAGAACTCCCATAAGCTGCGTCGGCTGCACTCAGGCTACAGGAATCCCATATAGAGCGTATGCCTACTCTCAGACTACAGAACTCTTGGAAACAGCTTCTCTCTACATTCAACATACACAACTCTTGGAAACTGCATCTCTCTAGAGCAATGTTACAGAACTCCCATAAGCTGCGTCTCCTACACACAGCAGACAGAAAACCCGCATATAGCGAATGCCTAATTCCAGGCTACAGAAATCCAGTAAACAGCTTCTCCCTACACCCTGATACAGAACTTCGGTAAACTGTGTCTCTCTAATTCTAGGTTACAGAACTCCCATAAGCTGCGTCGGCTGCACTCTGGCTACAGGAATTCCATATACAGCGTATGCCTAGGCTCAGACTACAGAACTCTTGGACACAGCTTCTCTCTCCATTCAACATACAGAACTACTGGAAACTGCATCTCTCTAGACCAATGTTACAGAACTCCCATAAGCTGTGTCACCTACACACAGCAGACAGAAAACCCGCCTATAGTTAATGTCTTATTCCAGCCTCAGAAATCCAGTAAACAGCTCCTCTCTACAAGGATAGAGAACTCCGGTAAACTGCTTCTCCCTACATCCAGGTAGCAGAGCTCCCATAACCAGCGTCTCATACACTCAGAATACAGAAATCCCAGTTACTGTGTATGCCTCTTGCCAGGCTACAGAACTCTTGGAAACAGCTTATCTCTACATGCACATACAGAACTCTGGTAAACTGTGTCTCACTACATGCACGATACAGAACTCCGATAAGCTGCGTCTGATACACTCAGCATACAGAAAACCCACGTATAGCGAATACCTGCTCATAGGCTCCAGAATTCTTGGAAACAGCTTCTCTCCACATTCAACATACAAAACTTGGAAACTGCTTCAGAACTGTGGTAAGCTGCGTCTTCTACACACAGCGTACAGTAAACCCACATATAGCAAATAACTATTCGAGGCTACCGAAATCTTAGAAACAGCTTCTCTCTACATTGCATACGGAACTCCTGGATACCATATGTCGCTACACTTAGGTTATGTAACTCCCGTAAGCTGTGTCTCCTACACACAGCAGACAGAAAACCCGCATATAGCGAATGCCTAATTCCAGGCTACAGAAATCCAGTAAACAGCTTCTCCCTACATCCTGATACAGAACTTCGGTAAACTGTGTCTCTCTAATTCTAGGTTACAGAACTCCCATAAGCTGCGTCGGCTGCACTCAGGCTACAGGAATCCCATATACAGCGTATGCCTACTCTCAGACTACAGAACTCTTGGGCACAGCTTCTCTCTCCATTCAACATACAGAACTACTGGAAACTGCATCTCTCTACACTTAGGTTACAGAACTCCCGAAAGCTGCATCTGCTACACTCAGCATCCAGAATACCCTCATACAGCGAATACCTAATTCCAGGATACAGAACTCCTCTAAACAGCCCCTCACCACACAAAGGATAGAGAATTCTTGGAAACTGCTTCTCTCTACATCCACGTAGCAGAGCTCCTGTAAGCCGCATCTCCTACACTCAGGATACAGAAATCCCATACATTGCGTATGCCTATTGCCAGGCTACAGAACTCTTGGAAACAACTTCTCCCTACACCGTGATGCAAAACCTCAGTAAACTGTGTCTCTCTAATACTAGGTTACAGAACTCCCATAAGCTGCGTCTATTGCACTCAGCCTACAGGAATCCCACATAGAGCGAATGCCTACACTCAGACTAGAGAACTCTTGGAAACAGCTTCTCTCTACATTCAACATACACAACTCTTGGAAACTGCATCTCTCTAGACCAACGTTACAGAACTCCCATAAATTGCGTCTCCTACACACAGCATACAGAAAACCAGCATTTAGCGAATCACTATGCCCAGGCTACCAAAATCTTAGAAACAGCTTCTCTCTACATTCAACATACGGAACTCCTGGATACTGTATGTCTCTACACTTAGGTTGTGCAACTCCCTTAAGCTGCGTCTCCTACACAGGGCATACGGAAAACAAAGAAATAGCGCATGCCTAATTCCAGGCTACAGAACTCTTGGAAACAGCTTCTCTCTACATTCAACATACACAACTCTTGGAAACTGCATCTCTCTAGAGCAATGTTACAGAACTCCCATAAGCTGCGTCTCCTACACACAGCAGACAGAAAGCCCGCTTATAGCGAATGCCTAATTCCAGGCTACAGAAATCCAGTAAACAGCTTCTCCCTACACCCTGATACAGAACTTCGGTAAACTGTGTCTCTCTAATTCTAGGTTACAGAACTCCCATAAGCTGCGTCGGCTGCACTCAGGCTACAGGAATCCCATATAGAGCGTATGCCTACTCTCAGACTACAGAACTCTTGGGCACAGCTTCTCTCTCCATTCAACATACACAACTCTTGGAAACTGCATCTCTCTAGAGCAATGTTACAGAACTCCCATAAGCTGCATCTCCTACACACAGCAGACAGAAAACCCGCATATAGCGAATGCCTAATTCCAGGCTACAGAAATCCAGTAAACAGCTTCTCCCTACACCCTGATACAGAACTTCGGTAAACTGTGTCTCTCTAATTCTAGGTTACAGAACTCCCATATGCTGCGTCTGCTGCACTCTGGCTACAGGAATTCCATATACAGCGTATGCCTAGGCTCAGACTACAGAACTCTTGGACACAGCTTCTCTCTACATTCAACATACAGAACTACTGGAAACTGCATCTCTCTAGACCAATGTTACAGAACTCCCATAAGCTGTGTCTCCTACACACAGCAGACAGAAAACCTGCATATACAAATGCCTAATTCAAGGCTACAGAAATCCAGTAAACAGCTTCTCCCTACACCCTGATACAGAACTTCGGTAAACTGTGTCTCTCTAATTCTAGGTTACAGAACTCCCATAAGCTGCGTCGGCTGCACTCAGGCTACAGGAATCCCATATAGAGCGTATGCCTACTCTCAGACTACAGAACTCTTGGAAACAGCTTCTCTCTCCATTCAACATACAGAACTACTGGAAACTGCATCTCTCTAGAGCAATGTTACAGAACTCCCGAAAGCTGCATCTGCTACACTCAGCATCCAGAATACCCTCATACAGCGAATACCTAATTCCAGGATACAGAACTCCTCTAAACAGCTCCTCACCACACAAAGGATAGAGAACTCTTGGAAACTGCTTCTCTCTACATCCACGTAGCAGAGCTCCTGTAAGCTGCATCTCCTACACTCAGGATACAGAAATCCCATACATTGCGTATGCCTATTGCCAGGCTACAGAACTCTTGGAAACAGCTTCTCCCTACAGCGTGATGCAAAACCTCAGTAAACTGTGTCTCTCTAATACTAGGTTACAGAACTCCCATAAGCTGCGTCTATTGCACTCAGCCTACAGGAATCCCACATAGAGCGAATGCCTACACTCAGACTAGAGAACTCTTGGAAACAGCTTCTCTCTACATTCAACATACACAACTCTTGGAAACTGCATCTCTCTAGACCAACGTTACAGAACTCCCATAAATTGCGTCTCCTACACACAGCATACGGAAAACCAGCATTTAGCGAATCACTATGCCCAGGCTACCAAAATCTTAGAAACAGCTTCTCTCTACATTCAACATACGGAACTCCTGGATACTGTATGTCTCTACACTTAGGTTGTGCAACTCCCTTAAGCTGCGTCTCCTACACAGGGCATACGGAAAACACGGAAATAGCGCATGCCTAATTCCAGGCCACAGAACTCTTGGAAACAGCTTCTCTCTCCATTCAACATACACAACTCTTGGAAACTGCATCTCTCTAGAGCAATGTTACAGAACTCCCATAAGCTGCGTCTCCTACACACAGCAGACAGAAAACCCGCATATAGCGAATGCCTAATTCCAGGCTACAGAAATCCAGTAAACAGCTTCTCCCTACACCCTGATACAGAACTTCGGTAAACTGTGTCTCTCTAATTCTAGGTTACAGAACTCCCATAAGCTGCGTCGGCTGCACTCAGGCTACAGGAATCCCATATAGAGCGTATGCCTACTCTCAGACTACAGAACTCTTGGGCACAGCTTCTCTCTCCATTCAACATACACAACTCTTGGAAACTGCATCTCTCTAGAGCAATGTTACAGAACTCCCATAAGCTGCGTCTCCTACACACAGCAGACAGAAAACCCGCATATAGCGAATGCCTAATTCCAGGCTACAGAAATCCAGTAAACAGCTTCTCCCTACACCCTGATACAGAACTTCGGTAAACTGTGTCTCTCTAATTCTAGGTTACAGAACTCCCATAAGCTGCGTCGGCTGCACTCTGGCTACAGGAATTCCATATACAGCGTATGCCTAGGCTCAGACTACAGAACTCTTGGACACAGCTTCTCTCTCCATTCAACATACAGAACTACTGGAAACTGCATCTCTCTAGACCAATGTTACAGAACTCCCATAAGCTGTGTCACCTACACACAGCAGACAGAAAACCCGCCTATAGTTAATGTCTTATTCCAGCCTCAGAAATCCAGTAAACAGCTCCTCTCTACAAGGATAGAGAACTCCGGTAAACTGCTTCTCCCTACATCCAGGTAGCAGAGCTCCCATAACCAGCGTCTCATACACTCAGAATACAGAAATCCCAGTTACTGTGTATGCCTCTTGCCAGGCTACAGAACTCTTGGAAACAGCTTATCTCTACATGCACATACAGAACTCTGGTAAACTGTGTCTCACTACATGCACGATACAGAACTCCGATAAGCTGCGTCTGATACACTCAGCATACAGAAAACCCACGTATAGCGAATACCTGCTCATAGGCTCCAGAATTCTTGGAAACAGATTCTCTCCACATTCAACATACAAAACTTGGAAACTGCTTCAGAACTGTGGTAAGCTGCGTCTTCTACACACAGCGTACAGTAAACCCACATATAGCAAATAACTATTCGAGGCTACCGAAATCTTAGAAACAGCTTCTCTCTACATTGCATACGGAACTCCTGGATACCATATGTCGCTACACTTAGGTTATGTAACTCCCGTAAGCTGTGTCTCCTACACACAGCAGACAGAAAACCCGCATATAGCGAATGCCTAATTCCAGGCTACAGAAATCCAGTAAACAGCTTCTCCCTACATCCTGATACAGAACTTCGGTAAACTGTGTCTCTCTAATTCTAGGTTACAGAACTCCCATAAGCTGCGTCGGCTGCACTCAGGCTACAGGAATCCCATATACAGCGTATGCCTACTCTCAGACTACAGAACTCTTGGGCACAGCTTCTCTCTCCATTCAACATACAGAACTACTGGAAACTGCATCTCTCTACACTTAGGTTACAGAACTCCCGAAAGCTGCATCTGCTACACTCAGCATCCAGAATACCCTCATACAGCGAATACCTAATTCCAGGATACAGAACTCCTCTAAACAGCCCCTCACCACACAAAGGATAGAGAACTCTTGGAAACTGCTTCTCTCTACATCCACGTAGCAGAGCTCCTGTAAGCCGCATCTCCTACACTCAGGATACAGAAATCCCATACATTGCGTATGCCTATTGCCAGGCTACAGAACTCTTGGAAACAACTTCTCCCTACACCGTGATGCAAAACCTCAGTAAACTGTGTCTCTCTAATACTAGGTTACAGAACTCCCATAAGCTGCGTCTATTGCACTCAGCCTACAGGAATCCCACATAGAGCGAATGCCTACACTCAGACTAGAGAACTCTTGGAAACAGCTTCTCTCTACATTCAACATACACAACTCTTGGAAACTGCATCTCTCTAGACCAACGTTACAGAACTCCCATAAATTGCGTCTCCTACACACAGCATACAGAAAACCAGCATTTAGCGAATCACTATGCCCAGGCTACCAAAATCTTAGAAACAGCTTCTCTCTACATTCAACATACGGAACTCCTGGATACTGTATGTCTCTACACTTAGGTTGTGCAACTCCCTTAAGCTGCGTCTCCTACACAGGGCATACGGAAAACAAAGAAATAGCGCATGCCTAATTCCAGGCTACAGAACTCTTGGAAACAGCTTCTCTCTACATTCAACATACACAACTCTTGGAAACTGCATCTCTCTAGAGCAATGTTACAGAACTCCCATAAGCTGCGTCTCCTACACACAGCAGACAGAAAGCCCGCATATAGCGAATGCCTAATTCCAGGCTACAGAAATCCAGTAAACAGCTTCTCCCTACACCCTGATACAGAACTTCGGTAAACTGTGTCTCTCTAATTCTAGGTTACAGAACTCCCATAAGCTGCGTCGGCTGCACTCAGGCTACAGGAATCCCATATAGAGCGTATGCCTACTCTCAGACTACAGAACTCTTGGGCACAGCTTCTCTCTCCATTCAACATACACAACTCTTGGAAACTGCATCTCTCTAGAGCAATGTTACAGAACTCCCATAAGCTGCATCTCCTACACACAGCAGACAGAAAACCCGCATATAGCGAATGCCTAATTCCAGGCTACAGAAATCCAGTAAACAGCTTCTCCCTACACCCTGATACAGAACTTCGGTAAACTGTGTCTCTCTAATTCTAGGTTACAGAACTCCCATATGCTGCGTCTGCTGCACTCTGGCTACAGGAATTCCATATACAGCGTATGCCTAGGCTCAGACTACAGAACTCTTGGACACAGCTTCTCTCTACATTCAACATACAGAACTACTGGAAACTGCATCTCTCTAGACCAATGTTACAGAACTCCCATAAGCTGTGTCTCCTACACACAGCAGACAGAAAACCTGCATATACAAATGCCTAATTCAAGGCTACAGAAATCCAGTAAACAGCTTCTCCCTACACCCTGATACAGAACTTCGGTAAACTGTGTCTCTCTAATTCTAGGTTACAGAACTCCCATAAGCTGCGTCGGCTGCACTCAGGCTACAGGAATCCCATATAGAGCGTATGCCTACTCTCAGACTACAGAACTCTTGGAAACAGCTTCTCTCTCCATTCAACATACAGAACTACTGGAAACTGCATCTCTCTAGAGCAATGTTACAGAACTCCCGAAAGCTGCATCTGCTACACTCAGCATCCAGAATACCCTCATACAGCGAATACCTAATTCCAGGATACAGAACTCCTCTAAACAGCTCCTCACCACACAAAGGATAGAGAACTCTTGGAAACTGCTTCTCTCTACATCCACGTAGCAGAGCTCCTGTAAGCTGCATCTCCTACACTCAGGATACAGAAATCCCATACATTGCGTATGCCTATTGCCAGGCTACAGAACTCTTGGAAACAGCTTCTCCCTACAGCGTGATGCAAAACCTCAGTAAACTGTGTCTCTCTAATACTAGGTTACAGAACTCCCATAAGCTGCGTCTATTGCACTCAGCCTACAGGAATCCCACATAGAGCGAATGCCTACACTCAGACTAGAGAACTCTTGGAAACAGCTTCTCTCTACATTCAACATACACAACTCTTGGAAACTGCATCTCTCTAGACCAACGTTACAGAACTCCCATAAATTGCGTCTCCTACACACAGCATACAGAAAACCAGCATTTAGCGAATCACTATGCCCAGGCTACCAAAATCTTAGAAACAGCTTCTCTCTACATTCAACATACGGAACTCCTGGATACTGTATGTCTCTACACTTAGGTTGTGCAACTCCCTTAAGCTGCGTCTCCTACACAGGGCATACGGAAAACACGGAAATAGCGCATGCCTAATTCCAGGCCACAGAACTCTTGGAAACAGCTTCTCTCTACATTCAACATACACAACTCTTGGAAACTGCATCTCTCTAGAGCAATGTTACAGAACTCCCATAAGCTGCGTCTCCTACACACAGCAGACAGAAAACCCGCATATAGCGAATGCCTAATTCCAGGCTACAGAAATCCAGTAAACAGCTTCTCCCTACACCCTGATACAGAACTTCGGTAAACTGTGTCTCTCTAATTCTAGGTTACAGAACTCCCATAAGCTGCGTCGGCTGCACTCAGGCTACAGGAATCCCATATACAGCGTATGCCTACTCTCAGACTACAGAACTCTTGGGCACAGCTTCTCTCTCCATTCAACATACACAACTCTTGGAAACTGCATCTCTCTAGAGCAATGTTACAGAACTCCCATAAGCTGCGTCTCCTACACACAGCAGACAGAAAACCCGCATATAGCGAATGCCTAATTCCAGGCTACAGAAATCCAGTAAACAGCTTCTCCCTACACCCTGATACAGAACTTCGGTAAACTGTGTCTCTCTAATTCTAGGTTACAGAACTCCCATAAGCTGCGTCGGCTGCACTCTGGCTACAGGAATTCCATATACAGCGTATGCCTAGGCTCAGACTACAGAACTCTTGGACACAGCTTCTCTCTCCATTCAACATACAGAACTACTGGAAACTGCATCTCTCTAGACCAATGTTACAGAACTCCCATAAGCTGTGTCACCTACACACAGCAGACAGAAAACCCGCCTATAGTTAATGTCTTATTCCAGCCTCAGAAATCCAGTAAACAGCTCCTCTCTACAAGGATAGAGAACTCCGGTAAACTGCTTCTCCCTACATCCAGGTAGCAGAGCTCCCATAACCAGCGTCTCATACACTCAGAATACAGAAATCCCAGTTACTGTGTATGCCTCTTGCCAGGCTACAGAACTCTTGGAAACAGCTTATCTCTACATGCACATACAGAACTCTGGTAAACTGTGTCTCACTACATGCACGATACAGAACTCCGATAAGCTGCGTCTGATACACTCAGCATACAGAAAACCCACGTATAGCGAATACCTGCTCATAGGCTCCAGAACTCTTGGAAACAGCTTCTCTCCACATTCAACATACAAAACTTGGAAACTGCTTCAGAACTGTGGTAAGCTGCGTCTTCTACACACAGCATACAGTAAACCCACATATAGCAAATAACTATTCGAGGCTACCGAAATCTTAGAAACAGCTTCTCTCTACATTGCATACGGAACTCCTGGATACCATATGTCGCTACACTTAGGTTATGTAACTCCCGTAAGCTGTGTCTCCTACACACAGCAGACAGAAAGCCCGCATATAGCGAATGCCTAATTCCAGGCTACAGAAATCCAGTAAACAGCTTCTCCCTACATCCTGATACAGAACTTCGGTAAACTGTGTCTCTCTAATTCTAGGTTACAGAACTCCCATAAGCTGCGTCGGCTGCACTCAGGCTACAGGAATCCCATATACAGCGTATGCCTACTCTCAGACTACAGAACTCTTGGGCACAGCTTCTCTCTCCATTCAACATACAGAACTACTGGAAACTGCATCTCTCTACACTTAGGTTACAGAACTCCCGAAAGCTGCATCTGCTACACTCAGCATCCAGAATACCCTCATACAGCGAATACCTAATTCCAGGATACAGAACTCCTCTAAACAGCTCCTCACCACACAAAGGATAGAGAACTCTTGGAAACTGCTTCTCTCTACATCCACGTAGCAGAGCTCCTGTAAGCCGCATCTTTTACACTCAGGATACAGAAATCCTATACATTGCGTATGCCTATTGCCAGGCTACAGAACTCTTGGAAACAACTTCTCCCTACACCGTGATGCAAAACCTCAGTAAACTGTGTCTCTCTAATACTAGGTTACAGAACTCCCATAAGCTGCGTCTATTGCACTCAGCCTACAGGAATCCCACATAGAGCGAATGCCTACACTCAGACTAGAGAACTCTTGGAAACAGCTTCTCTCTACATTCAACATACACAACTCTTGGAAACTGCATCTCTCTAGACCAACGTTACAGAACTCCCATAAATTGCGTCTCCTACACACAGCATACAGAAAACCAGCATTTAGCGAATCACTATGCCCAGGCTACCAAAATCTTAGAAACAGCTTCTCTCTACATTCAACATACGGAACTCCTGGATACTGTATGTCTCTACACTTAGGTTGTGCAACTCCCTTAAGCTGCGTCTCCTACACAGGGCATACGGAAAACAAAGAAATAGCGCATGCCTAATTCCAGGCTACAGAACTCTTGGAAACAGCTTCTCTCTACATTCAACATACACAACTCTTGGAAACTGCATCTCTCTAGAGCAATGTTACAGAACTCCCATAAGCTGCGTCTCCTACACACAGCAGACAGAAAGCCCGCATATAGCGAATGCCTAATTCCAGGCTACAGAAATCCAGTAAACAGCTTCTCCCTACACCCTGATACAGAACTTCGGTAAACTGTGTCTCTCTAATTCTAGGTTACAGAACTCCCATAAGCTGCGTCGGCTGCACTCAGGCTACAGGAATCCCATATAGAGCGTATGCCTACTCTCAGACTACAGAACTCTTGGGCACAGCTTCTCTCTACATTCAACATACACAACTCTTGGAAACTGCATCTCTCTAGAGCAATGTAACAGAACTCCCATAAGCTGCATCTCCTACACACAGCAGACAGAAAACCCGCATATAGCGAATGCCTAATTCCAGGCTACAGAAATCCAGTAAACAGCTTCTCCCTACACCCTGATACAGAACTTCGGTAAACTGTGTCTCTCTAATTCTAGGTTACAGAACTCCCATATGCTGCGTCTGCTGCACTCTGGCTACAGGAATTCCATATACAGCGTATGCCTAGGCTCAGACTACAGAACTCTTGGACACAGCTTCTCTCTACATTCAACATACAGAACTACTGGAAACTGCATCTCTCTAGACCAATGTTACAGAACTCCCATAAGCTGTGTCTCCTACACACAGCAGACAGAAAACCTGCATATACAAATGCCTAATTCAAGGCTACAGAAATCCAGTAAACAGCTTCTCCCTACACCCTGATACAGAACTTCGGTAAACTGTGTCTCTCAAATTCTAGGTTACAGAACTCCCATAAGCTGCGTCGGCTGCACTCAGGCTACAGGAATCCCATATACAGCGTATGCCTACTCTCAGACTACAGAACTCTTGGGCACAGCTTCTCTCTCCATTCAACATACAGAACTACTGGAAACTGCATCTCTCTAGACCAATGTTACAGAACTCCCATAAGCTGTGTCTCCTACACACAGCAGACAGAAAACCTGCATATACAAATGCCTAATTCAAGGCTACAGAAATCCAGTAAACAGCTTCTCCCTACACCCTGATACAGAACTTCGGTAAACTGTGTCTCTCTAATTCTAGGTTACAGAACTCCCATAAGCTGCGTCGGCTGCACTCAGGCTACAGGAATCCCATATAGAGCGTATGCCTACTCTCAGACTACAGAACTCTTGGGCACAGCTTCTCTCTCCATTCAACATACACAACTCTTGGAAACTGCATCTCTCTAGAGCAATGTTACAGAACTCCCATAAGCTGCGTCTCCTACACACAGCAGACAGAAAACCCGCATATAGCGAATGCCTAATTCCAGGCTACAGAAATCCAGTAAACAGCTTCTCCCTACACCCTGATACAGAACTTCGGTAAACTGTGTCTCTCTAATTCTAGGTTACAGAACTCCCATAAGCTGCGTCGGCTGCACTCTGGCTACAGGAATTCCATATACAGCGTATGCCTAGGCTCAGACTACAGAACTCTTGGACACAGCTTCTCTCTCCATTCAACATACAGAACTACTGGAAACTGCATCTCTCTAGACCAATGTTACAGAACTCCCATAAGCTGTGTCACCTACACACAGCAGACAGAAAACCCGCCTATAGTTAATGTCTTATTCCAGCCTCAGAAATCCAGTAAACAGCTCCTCTCTACAAGGATAGAGAACTCCGGTAAACTGCTTCTCCCTACATCCAGGTAGCAGAGCTCCCATAACCAGCGTCTCATACACTCAGAATACAGAAATCCCAGTTACTGTGTATGCCTCTTGCCAGGCTACAGAACTCTTGGAAACAGCTTATCTCTACATGCACATACAGAACTCTGGTAAACTGTGTCTCACTACATGCACGATACAGAACTCCGATAAGCTGCGTCTGATACACTCAGCATACAGAAAACCCACGTATAGCGAATACCTGCTCATAGGCTCCAGAACTCTTGGAAACAGCTTCTCTCCACATTCAACATACAAAACTTGGAAACTGCTTCAGAACTGTGGTAAGCTGCGTCTTCTACACACAGCATACAGTAAACCCACATATAGCAAATAACTATTCGAGGCTACCGAAATCTTAGAAACAGCTTCTCTCTACATTGCATACGGAACTCCTGGATACCATATGTCGCTACACTTAGGTTATGTAACTCCCGTAAGCTGTGTCTCCTACACACAGCAGACAGAAAGCCCGCATATAGCGAATGCCTAATTCCAGGCTACAGAAATCCAGTAAACAGCTTCTCCCTACATCCTGATACAGAACTTCGGTAAACTGTGTCTCTCTAATTCTAGGTTACAGAACTCCCATAAGCTGCGTCGGCTGCACTCAGGCTACAGGAATCCCATATACAGCGTATGCCTACTCTCAGACTACAGAACTCTTGGGCACAGCTTCTCTCTCCATTCAACATACAGAACTACTGGAAACTGCATCTCTCTACACTTAGGTTACAGAACTCCCGAAAGCTGCATCTGCTACACTCAGCATCCAGAATACCCTCATACAGCGAATACCTAATTCCAGGATACAGAACTCCTCTAAACAGCTCCTCACCACACAAAGGATAGAGAACTCTTGGAAACTGCTTCTCTCTACATCCACGTAGCAGAGCTCCTGTAAGCCGCATCTTTTACACTCAGGATACAGAAATCCCATACATTGCGTATGCCTATTGCCAGGCTACAGAACTCTTGGAAACAACTTCTCCCTACACCGTGATGCAAAACCTCAGTAAACTGTGTCTCTCTAATACTAGGTTACAGAACTCCCATAAGCTGCGTCTATTGCACTCAGCCTACAGGAATCCCACATAGAGCGAATGCCTACACTCAGACTAGAGAACTCTTGGAAACAGCTTCTCTCTACATTCAACATACACAACTCTTGGAAACTGCATCTCTCTAGACCAACGTTACAGAACTCCCATAAATTGCGTCTCCTACACACAGCATACAGAAAACCAGCATTTAGCGAATCACTATGCCCAGGCTACCAAAATCTTAGAAACAGCTTCTCTCTACATTCAACATACGGAACTCCTGGATACTGTATGTCTCTACACTTAGGTTGTGCAACTCCCTTAAGCTGCGTCTCCTACACAGGGCATACGGAAAACAAAGAAATAGCGCATGCCTAATTCCAGGCTACAGAACTCTTGGAAACAGCTTCTCTCTACATTCAACATACACAACTCTTGGAAACTGCATCTCTCTAGAGCAATGTTACAGAACTCCCATAAGCTGCGTCTCCTACACACAGCAGACAGAAAGCCCGCATATAGCGAATGCCTAATTCCAGGCTACAGAAATCCAGTAAACAGCTTCTCCCTACACCCTGATACAGAACTTCGGTAAACTGTGTCTCTCTAATTCTAGGTTACAGAACTCCCATAAGCTGCGTCGGCTGCACTCAGGCTACAGGAATCCCATATAGAGCGTATGCCTACTCTCAGACTACAGAACTCTTGGGCACAGCTTCTCTCTACATTCAACATACACAACTCTTGGAAACTGCATCTCTCTAGAGCAATGTTACAGAACTCCCATAAGCTGCATCTCCTACACACAGCAGACAGAAAACCCGCATATAGCGAATGCCTAATTCCAGGCTACAGAAATCCAGTAAACAGCTTCTCCCTACACCCTGATACAGAACTTCGGTAAACTGTGTCTCTCTAATTCTAGGTTACAGAACTCCCATATGCTGCGTCTGCTGCACTCTGGCTACAGGAATTCCATATACAGCGTATGCCTAGGCTCAGACTACAGAACTCTTGGACACAGCTTCTCTCTACATTCAACATACAGAACTACTGGAAACTGCATCTCTCTAGACCAATGTTACAGAACTCCCATAAGCTGTGTCTCCTACACACAGCAGACAGAAAACCTGCATATACAAATGCCTAATTCAAGGCTACAGAAATCCAGTAAACAGCTTCTCCCTACACCCTGATACAGAACTTCGGTAAACTGTGTCTCTCAAATTCTAGGTTACAGAACTCCCATAAGCTGCGTCGGCTGCACTCAGGCTACAGGAATCCCATATACAGCGTATGCCTACTCTCAGACTACAGAACTCTTGGGCACAGCTTCTCTCTCCATTCAACATACAGAACTACTGGAAACTGCATCTCTCTAGAGCAATGTTACAGAACTCCCGAAAGCTGCATCTGCTACACTCAGCATCCAGAATACCCTCATACAGCGAATACCTAATTCCAGGATACAGAACTCCTCTAAACAGCTCCTCACCACACAAAGGATAGAGAACTCTTGGAAACTGCTTCTCTCTACATCCACGTAGCAGAGCTCCTGTAAGCTGCATCTCCTACACTCAGGATACAGAAATCCCATACATTGCGTATGCCTATTGCCAGGCTACAGAACTCTTGGAAACAGCTTCTCCCTACAGCGTGATGCAAAACCTCAGTAAACTGTGTCTCTCTAATACTAGGTTACAGAACTCCCATAAGCTGCGTCTATTGCACTCAGCCTACAGGAATCCCACATAGAGCGAATGCCTACACTCAGACTAGAGAACTCTTGGAAACAGCTTCTCTCTACATTCAACATACACAACTCTTGGAAACTGCATCTCTCTAGACCAACGTTACAGAACTCCCATAAATTGCGTCTCCTACACACAGCATACGGAAAACCAGCATTTAGCGAATCACTATGCCCAGGCTACCAAAATCTTAGAAACAGCTTCTCTCTACATTCAACATACGGAACTCCTGGATACTGTATGTCTCTACACTTAGGTTGTGCAACTCCCTTAAGCTGCGTCTCCTACACAGGGCATACGGAAAACACGGAAATAGCGCATGCCTAATTCCAGGCCACAGAACTCTTGGAAACAGCTTCTCTCTACATTCAACATACACAACTCTTGGAAACTGCATCTCTCTAGAGCAATGTTACAGAACTCCCATAAGCTGCGTCTCCTACACACAGCAGACAGAAAACCCGCATATAGCGAATGCCTAATTCCAGGCTACAGAAATCCAGTAAACAGCTTCTCCCTACACCCTGATACAGAACTTCGGTAAACTGTGTCTCTCTAATTCTAGGTTACAGAACTCCCATAAGCTGCGTCGGCTGCACTCAGGCTACAGGAATCCCATATAGAGCGTATGCCTACTCTCAGACTACAGAACTCTTGGACACAGCTTCTCTCTCCATTCAACATACACAACTCTTGGAAACTGCATCTCTCTAGAGCAATGTTACAGAACTCCCATAAGCTGCGTCTCCTACACACAGTAGACAGAAAACCCGCATATAGCGAATGCCTAATTCCAGGCTACAGAAATCCAGTAAACAGCTTCTCCCTACACCCTGATACAGAACTTCGGTAAACTGTGTCTCTCTAATTCTAGGTTACAGAACTCCCATAAGCTGCGTCGGCTGCACTCTGGCTACAGGAATTCCATATACAGCGTATGCCTAGGCTCAGACTACAGAACTCTTGGACACAGCTTCTCTCTCCATTCAACATACAGAACTACTGGAAACTGCATCTCTCTAGACCAATGTTACAGAACTCCCATAAGCTGTGTCACCTACACACAGCAGACAGAAAACCCGCCTATAGTTAATGTCTTATTCCAGCCTCAGAAATCCAGTAAACAGCTCCTCTCTACAAGGATAGAGAACTCCGGTAAACTGCTTCTCCCTACATCCAGGTAGCAGAGCTCCCATAACCAGCGTCTCATACACTCAGAATACAGAAATCCCAGTTACTGTGTATGCCTCTTGCCAGGCTACAGAACTCTTGGAAACAGCTTATCTCTACATGCACATACAGAACTCTGGTAAACTGTGTCTCACTACATGCACGATACAGAACTCCGATAAGCTGCGTCTGATACACTCAGCATACAGAAAACCCACGTATAGCGAATACCTGCTCATAGGCTCCAGAATTCTTGGAAACAGCTTCTCTCCACATTCAACATACAAAACTTGGAAACTGCTTCAGAACTGTGGTAAGCTGCGTCTTCTACACACAGCATACAGTAAACCCACATATAGCGAATAACTATTCGAGGCTACCGAAATCTTAGAAACAGCTTCTCTCTACATTGCATACGGAACTCCTGGATACCATATGTCGCTACACTTAGGTTATGTAACTCCCGTAAGCTGTGTCTCCTACACACAGCAGACAGAAAACCCGCATATAGCGAATGCCTAATTCCAGGCTACAGAAATCCAGTAAACAGCTTCTCCCTACATCCTGATACAGAACTTCGGTAAACTGTGTCTCTCTAATTCTAGGTTACAGAACTCCCATAAGCTGCGTCGGCTGCACTCAGGCTACAGGAATCCCATATACAGCGTATGCCTACTCTCAGACTACAGAACTCTTGGGCACAGCTTCTCTCTCCATTCAACATACAGAACTACTGGAAACTGCATCTCTCTACACTTAGGTTACAGAACTCCCGAAAGCTGCATCTGCTACACTCAGCATCCAGAATACCCTCATACAGCGAATACCTAATTCCAGGATACAGAACTCCTCTAAACAGCCCCTCACCACACAAAGGATAGAGAACTCTTGGAAACTGCTTCTCTCTACATCCACGTAGCAGAGCTCCTGTAAGCCGCATCTCCTACACTCAGGATACAGAAATCCCATACATTGCGTATGCCTATTGCCAGGCTACAGAACTCTTGGAAACAACTTCTCCCTACACCGTGATGCAAAACCTCAGTAAACTGTGTCTCTCTAATACTAGGTTACAGAACTCCCATAAGCTGCGTCTATTGCACTCAGCCTACAGGAATCCCACATAGAGCGAATGCCTACACTCAGACTAGAGAACTCTTGGAAACAGCTTCTCTCTACATTCAACATACACAACTATTGGAAACTGCATCTCTCTAGACCAACGTTACAGAACTCCCATAAATTGCGTCTCCTACACACAGCATACAGAAAACCAGCATTTAGCGAATCACTATGCCCAGGCTACCAAAATCTTAGAAACAGCTTCTCTCTACATTCAACATACGGAACTCCTGGATACTGTATGTCTCTACACTTAGGTTGTGCAACTCCCTTAAGCTGCGTCTCCTACACAGGGCATACGGAAAACAAAGAAATAGCGCATGCCTAATTCCAGGCTACAGAACTCTTGGAAACAGCTTCTCTCTACATTCAACATACACAACTCTTGGAAACTGCATCTCTCTAGAGCAATGTTACAGAACTCCCATAAGCTGCGTCTCCTACACACAGCAGACAGAAAGCCCGCATATAGCGAATGCCTAATTCCAGGCTACAGAAATCCAGTAAACAGCTTCTCCCTACACCCTGATACAGAACTTCGGTAAACTGTGTCTCTCTAATTCTAGGTTACAGAACTCCCATAAGCTGCGTCGGCTGCACTCAGGCTACAGGAATCCCATATAGAGCGTATGCCTACTCTCAGACTACAGAACTCTTGGGCACAGCTTCTCTCTACATTCAACATACACAACTCTTGGAAACTGCATCTCTCTAGAGCAATGTTACAGAACTCCCATAAGCTGCATCTCCTACACACAGCAGACAGAAAACCCGCATATAGCGAATGCCTAATTCCAGGCTACAGAAATCCAGTAAACAGCTTCTCCCTACACCCTGATACAGAACTTCGGTAAACTGTGTCTCTCTAATTCTAGGTTACAGAACTCCCATATGCTGCGTCTGCTGCACTCTGGCTACAGGAATTCCATATACAGCGTATGCCTAGGCTCAGACTACAGAACTCTTGGACACAGCTTCTCTCTACATTCAACATACAGAACTACTGGAAACTGCATCTCTCTAGACCAATGTTACAGAACTCCCATAAGCTGTGTCTCCTACACACAGCAGACAGAAAACCTGCATATACAAATGCCTAATTCAAGGCTACAGAAATCCAGTAAACAGCTTCTCCCTACACCCTGATACAGAACTTCGGTAAACTGTGTCTCTCTAATTCTAGGTTACAGAACTCCCATAAGCTGCGTCGGCTGCACTCAGGCTACAGGAATCCCATATACAGCGTATGCCTACTCTCAGACTACAGAACTCTTGGGCACAGCTTCTCTCTCCATTCAACATACAGAACTACTGGAAACTGCATCTCTCTAGAGCAATGTTACAGAACTCCCGAAAGCTGCATCTGCTACACTCAGCATCCAGAATACCCTCATACAGCGAATACCTAATTCCAGGATACAGAACTCCTCTAAACAGCTCCTCACCACACAAAGGATAGAGAACTCTTGGAAACTGCTTCTCTCTACATCCACGTAGCAGAGCTCCTGTAAGCTGCATCTCCTACACTCAGGATACAGAAATCCCATACATTGCGTATGCCTATTGCCAGGCTACAGAACTCTTGGAAACAGCTTCTCCCTACAGCGTGATGCAAAACCTCAGTAAACTGTGTCTCTCTAATACTAGGTTACAGAACTCCCATAAGCTGCGTCTATTGCACTCAGCCTACAGGAATCCCACATAGAGCGAATGCCTACACTCAGACTAGAGAACTCTTGGAAACAGCTTCTCTCTACATTCAACATACACAACTCTTGGAAACTGCATCTCTCTAGACCAACGTTACAGAACTCCCATAAATTGCGTCTCCTACACACAGCATACGGAAAACCAGCATTTAGCGAATCACTATGCCCAGGCTACCAAAATCTTAGAAACAGCTTCTCTCTACATTCAACATACGGAACTCCTGGATACTGTATGTCTCTACACTTAGGTTGTGCAACTCCCTTAAGCTGCGTCTCCTACACAGGGCATACGGAAAACACGGAAATAGCGCATGCCTAATTCCAGGCCACAGAACTCTTGGAAACAGCTTCTCTCTACATTCAACATACACAACTCTTGGAAACTGCATCTCTCTAGAGCAATGTTACAGAACTCCCATAAGCTGCGTCTCCTACACACAGCAGACAGAAAACCCGCATATAGCGAATGCCTAATTCCAGGCTACAGAAATCCAGTAAACAGCTTCTCCCTACACCCTGATACAGAACTTCGGTAAACTGTGTCTCTCTAATTCTAGGTTACAGAACTCCCATAAGCTGCGTCGGCTGCACTCTGGCTACAGGAATTCCATATACAGCGTATGCCTACTCTCAGACTACAGAACTCTTGGACACAGCTTCTCTCTCCATTCAACATACACAACTCTTGGAAACTGCATCTCTCTAGAGCAATGTTACAGAACTCCCATAAGCTGCGTCTCCTACACACAGCAGACAGAAAACCCGCATATAGCGAATGCCTAATTCCAGGCTACAGAAATCCAGTAAACAGCTTCTCCCTACACCCTGATACAGAACTTCGGTAAACTGTGTCTCTCTAATTCTAGGTTACAGAACTCCCATAAGCTGCGTCGGCTGCACTCTGGCTACAGGAATTCCATATACAGCGTATGCCTAGGCTCAGACTACAGAACTCTTGGACACAGCTTCTCTCTCCATTCAACATACAGAACTACTGGAAACTGCATCTCTCTAGACCAATGTTACAGAACTCCCATAAGCTGTGTCACCTACACACAGCAGACAGAAAACCCGCCTATAGTTAATGTCTTATTCCAGCCTCAGAAATCCAGTAAACAGCTCCTCTCTACAAGGATAGAGAACTCCGGTAAACTGCTTCTCCCTACATCCAGGTAGCAGAGCTCCCATAACCAGCGTCTCATACACTCAGAATACAGAAATCCCAGTTACTGTGTATGCCTCTTGCCAGGCTACAGAACTCTTGGAAACAGCTTATCTCTACATGCACATACAGAACTCTGGTAAACTGTGTCTCACTACATGCACGATACAGAACTCCGATAAGCTGCGTCTGATACACTCAGCATACAGAAAACCCACGTATAGCGAATACCTGCTCATAGGCTCCAGAATTCTTGGAAACAGCTTCTCTCCACATTCAACATACAAAACTTGGAAACTGCTTCAGAACTGTGGTAAGCTGCGTCTTCTACACACAGCATACAGTAAACCCACATATAGCGAATAACTATTCGAGGCTACCGAAATCTTAGAAACAGCTTCTCTCTACATTGCATACGGAACTCCTGGATACCATATGTCGCTACACTTAGGTTATGTAACTCCCGTAAGCTGTGTCTCCTACACACAGCAGACAGAAAACCCGCATATAGCGAATGCCTAATTCCAGGCTACAGAAATCCAGTAAACAGCTTCTCCCTACATCCTGATACAGAACTTCGGTAAACTGTGTCTCTCTAATTCTAGGTTACAGAACTCCCATAAGCTGCGTCGGCTGCACTCAGGCTACAGGAATCCCATATACAGCGTATGCCTACTCTCAGACTACAGAACTCTTGGGCACAGCTTCTCTCTCCATTCAACATACAGAACTACCGGAAACTGCATCTCTCTACACTTAGGTTACAGAACTCCCGAAAGCTGCATCTGCTACACTCAGCATCCAGAATACCCTCATACAGCGAATACCTAATTCCAGGATACAGAACTCCTCTAAACAGCCCCTCACCACACAAAGGATAGAGAACTCTTGGAAACTGCTTCTCTCTACATCCACGTAGCAGAGCTCCTGTAAGCCGCATCTCCTACACTCAGGATACAGAAATCCCATACATTGCGTATGCCTATTGCCAGGCTACAGAACTCTTGGAAACAACTTCTCCCTACACCGTGATGCAAAACCTCAGTAAACTGTGTCTCTCTAATACTAGGTTACAGAACTCCCATAAGCTGCGTCTATTGCACTCAGCCTACAGGAATCCCACATAGAGCGAATGCCTACACTCAGACTAGAGAACTCTTGGAAACAGCTTCTCTCTACATTCAACATACACAACTCTTGGAAACTGCATCTCTCTAGACCAACGTTACAGAACTCCCATAAATTGCGTCTCCTACACACAGCATACAGAAAACCAGCATTTAGCGAATCACTATGCCCAGGCTACCAAAATCTTAGAAACAGCTTCTCTCTACATTCAACATACGGAACTCCTGGATACTGTATGTCTCTACACTTAGGTTGTGCAACTCCCTTAAGCTGCGTCTCCTACACAGGGCATACGGAAAACAAAGAAATAGCGCATGCCTAATTCCAGGCTACAGAACTCTTGGAAACAGCTTCTCTCTACATTCAACATACACAACTCTTGGAAACTGCATCTCTCTAGAGCAATGTTACAGAACTCCCATAAGCTGCGTCTCCTACACACAGCAGACAGAAAGCCCGCATATAGCGAATGCCTAATTCCAGGCTACAGAAATCCAGTAAACAGCTTCTCCCTACACCCTGATACAGAACTTCGGTAAACTGTGTCTCTCTAATTCTAGGTTACAGAACTCCCATAAGCTGCGTCGGCTGCACTCAGGCTACAGGAATCCCATATAGAGCGTATGCCTACTCTCAGACTACAGAACTCTTGGGCACAGCTTCTCTCTACATTCAACATACACAACTCTTGGAAACTGCATCTCTCTAGAGCAATGTTACAGAACTCCCATAAGCTGCATCTCCTACACACAGCAGACAGAAAACCCGCATATAGCGAATGCCTAATTCCAGGCTACAGAAATCCAGTAAACAGCTTCTCCCTACACCCTGATACAGAACTTCGGTAAACTGTGTCTCTCTAATTCTAGGTTACAGAACTCCCATATGCTGCGTCTGCTGCACTCTGGCTACAGGAATTCCATATACAGCGTATGCCTAGGCTCAGACTACAGAACTCTTGGACACAGCTTCTCTCTACATTCAACATACAGAACTACTGGAAACTGCATCTCTCTAGACCAATGTTACAGAACTCCCATAAGCTGTGTCTCCTACACACAGCAGACAGAAAACCTGCATATACAAATGCCTAATTCAAGGCTACAGAAATCCAGTAAACAGCTTCTCCCTACACCCTGATACAGAACTTCGGTAAACTGTGTCTCTCTAATTCTAGGTTACAGAACTCCCATAAGCTGCGTCGGCTGCACTCAGGCTACAGGAATCCCATATACAGCGTATGCCTACTCTCAGACTACAGAACTCTTGGGCACAGCTTCTCTCTCCATTCAACATACAGAACTACTGGAAACTGCATCTCTCTAGAGCAATGTTACAGAACTCCCGAAAGCTGCATCTGCTACACTCAGCATCCAGAATACCCTCATACAGCGAATACCTAATTCCAGGATACAGAACTCCTCTAAACAGCTCCTCACCACACAAAGGATAGAGAACTCTTGGAAACTGCTTCTCTCTACATCCACGTAGCAGAGCTCCTGTAAGCTGCATCTCCTACACTCAGGATACAGAAATCCCATACATTGCGTATGCCTATTGCCAGGCTACAGAACTCTTGGAAACAGCTTCTCCCTACAGCGTGATGCAAAACCTCAGTAAACTGTGTCTCTCTAATACTAGGTTACAGAACTCCCATAAGCTGCGTCTATTGCACTCAGCCTACAGGAATCCCACATAGAGCGAATGCCTACACTCAGACTAGAGAACTCTTGGAAACAGCTTCTCTCTACATTCAACATACACAACTCTTGGAAACTGCATCTCTCTAGACCAACGTTACAGAACTCCCATAAATTGCGTCTCCTACACACAGCATACGGAAAACCAGCATTTAGCGAATCACTATGCCCAGGCTACCAAAATCTTAGAAACAGCTTCTCTCTACATTCAACATACGGAACTCCTGGATACTGTATGTCTCTACACTTAGGTTGTGCAACTCCCTTAAGCTGCGTCTCCTACACAGGGCATACGGAAAACACGGAAATAGCGCATGCCTAATTCCAGGCCACAGAACTCTTGGAAACAGCTTCTCTCTACATTCAACATACACAACTCTTGGAAACTGCATCTCTCTAGAGCAATGTTACAGAACTCCCATAAGCTGCGTCTCCTACACACAGCAGACAGAAAACCCGCATATAGCGAATGCCTAATTCCAGGCTACAGAAATCCAGTAAACAGCTTCTCCCTACACCCTGATACAGAACTTCGGTAAACTGTGTCTCTCTAATTCTAGGTTACAGAACTCCCATAAGCTGCGTCGGCTGCACTCAGGCTACAGGAATCCCATATAGAGCGTATGCCTACTCTCAGACTACAGAACTCTTGGGCACAGCTTCTCTCTCCATTCAACATACACAACTCTTGGAAACTGCATCTCTCTAGAGCAATGTTACAGAACTCCCATAAGCTGCGTCTCCTACACACAGCAGACAGAAAACCCGCATATAGCGAATGCCTAATTCCAGGCTACAGAAATCCAGTAAACAGCTTCTCCCTACACCCTGATACAGAACTTCGGTAAACTGTGTCTCTCTAATTCTAGGTTACAGAACTCCCATAAGCTGCGTCGGCTGCACTCTGGCTACAGGAATTCCATATACAGCGTATGCCTAGGCTCAGACTACAGAACTCTTGGACACAGCTTCTCTCTCCATTCAACATACAGAACTACTGGAAACTGCATCTCTCTAGACCAATGTTACAGAACTCCCATAAGCTGTGTCACCTACACACAGCAGACAGAAAACCCGCCTATAGTTAATGTCTTATTCCAGCCTCAGAAATCCAGTAAACAGCTCCTCTCTACAAGGATAGAGAACTCCGGTAAACTGCTTCTCCCTACATCCAGGTAGCAGAGCTCCCATAACCAGCGTCTCATACACTCAGAATACAGAAATCCCAGTTACTGTGTATGCCTCTTGCCAGGCTACAGAACTCTTGGAAACAGCTTATCTCTACATGCACATACAGAACTCTGGTAAACTGTGTCTCACTACATGCACGATACAGAACTCCGATAAGCTGCGTCTGATACACTCAGCATACAGAAAACCCACGTATAGCGAATACCTGCTCATAGGCTCCAGAATTCTTGGAAACAGCTTCTCTCCACATTCAACATACAAAACTTGGAAACTGCTTCAGAACTGTGGTAAGCTGCGTCTTCTACACACAGCATACAGTAAACCCACATATAGCGAATAACTATTCGAGGCTACCGAAATCTTAGAAACAGCTTCTCTCTACATTGTATACGGAACTCCTGGATACCATATGTCGCTACACTTAGGTTATGTAACTCCCGTAAGCTGTGTCTCCTACACACAGCAGACAGAAAACCCGCATATAGCGAATGCCTAATTCCAGGCTACAGAAATCCAGTAAACAGCTTCTCCCTACATCCTGATACAGAACTTCGGTAAACTGTGTCTCTCTAATTCTAGGTTACAGAACTCCCATAAGCTGCGTCGGCTGCACTCAGGCTACAGGAATCCCATATACAGCGTATGCCTACTCTCAGACTACAGAACTCTTGGGCACAGCTTCTCTCTCCATTCAACATACAGAACTACTGGAAACTGCATCTCTCTACACTTAGGTTACAGAACTCCCGAAAGCTGCATCTGCTACACTCAGCATCCAGAATACCCTCATACAGCGAATACCTAATTCCAGGATACAGAACTCCTCTAAACAGCCCCTCACCACACAAAGGATAGAGAACTCTTGGAAACTGCTTCTCTCTACATCCACGTAGCAGAGCTCCTGTAAGCCGCATCTCCTACACTCAGGATACAGAAATCCCATACATTGCGTATGCCTATTGCCAGGCTACAGAACTCTTGGAAACAACTTCTCCCTACACCGTGATGCAAAACCTCAGTAAACTGTGTCTCTCTAATACTAGGTTACAGAACTCCCATAAGCTGCGTCTATTGCACTCAGCCTACAGGAATCCCACATAGAGCGAATGCCTACACTCAGACTAGAGAACTCTTGGAAACAGCTTCTCTCTACATTCAACATACACAACTCTTGGAAACTGCATCTCTCTAGACCAACGTTACAGAACTCCCATAAATTGCGTCTCCTACACACAGCATACAGAAAACCAGCATTTAGCGAATCACTATGCCCAGGCTACCAAAATCTTAGAAACAGCTTCTCTCTACATTCAACATACGGAACTCCTGGATACTGTATGTCTCTACACTTAGGTTGTGCAACTCCCTTAAGCTGCGTCTCCTACACAGGGCATACGGAAAACAAAGAAATAGCGCATGCCTAATTCCAGGCTACAGAACTCTTGGAAACAGCTTCTCTCTACATTCAACATACACAACTCTTGGAAACTGCATCTCTCTAGAGCAATGTTACAGAACTCCCATAAGCTGCGTCTCCTACACACAGCAGACAGAAAGCCCGCATATAGCGAATGCCTAATTCCAGGCTACAGAAATCCAGTAAACAGCGTCTCCCTACACCCTGATACAGAACTTCGGTAAACTGTGTCTCTCTAATTCTAGGTTACAGAACTCCCATAAGCTGCGTCGGCTGCACTCAGGCTACAGGAATCCCATATAGAGCGTATGCCTACTCTCAGACTACAGAACTCTTGGGCACAGCTTCTCTCTCCATTCAACATACACAACTCTTGGAAACTGCATCTCTCTAGAGCAATGTTACAGAACTCCCATAAGCTGCATCTCCTACACACAGCAGACAGAAAACCCGCATATAGCGAATGCCTAATTCCAGGCTACAGAAATCCAGTAAACAGCTTCTCCCTACACCCTGATACAGAACTTCGGTAAACTGTGTCTCTCTAATTCTAGGTTACAGAACTCCCATATGCTGCGTCTGCTGCACTCTGGCTACAGGAATTCCATATACAGCGTATGCCTAGGCTCAGACTACAGAACTCTTGGACACAGCTTCTCTCTCCATTCAACATACAGAACTACTGGAAACTGCATCTCTCTAGACCAATGTTACAGAACTCCCATAAGCTGTGTCTCCTACACACAGCAGACAGAAAACCTGCATATACAAATGCCTAATTCAAGGCTACAGAAATCCAGTAAACAGCTTCTCCCTACACCCTGATACAGAACTTCGGTAAACTGTGTCTCTCTAATTCTAGGTTACAGAACTCCCATAAGCTGCGTCAGCTGCACTCAGGCTACAGGAATCCCATATAGAGCGTATGCCTACTCTCAGACTACAGAACTCTTGGAAACAGCTTCTCTCTCCATTCAACATACAGAACTACTGGAAACTGCATCTCTCTAGAGCAATGTTACAGAACTCCCGAAAGCTGCATCTGCTACACTCAGCATCCAGAATACCCTCATACAGCGAATACCTAATTCCAGGATACAGAACTCCTCTAAACAGCTCCTCACCACACAAAGGATAGAGAACTCTTGGAAACTGCTTCTCTCTACATCCACGTAGCAGAGCTCCTGTAAGCTGCATCTCCTACACTCAGGATACAGAAATCCCATACATTGCGTATGCCTATTGCCAGGCTACAGAACTCTTGGAAACAGCTTCTCCCTACAGCGTGATGCAAAACCTCAGTAAACTGTGTCTCTCTAATACTAGGTTACAGAACTCCCATAAGCTGCGTCTATTGCACTCAGCCTACAGGAATCCCACATAGAGCGAATGCCTACACTCAGACTAGAGAACTCTTGGAAACAGCTTCTCTCTACATTCAACATACACAACTCTTGGAAACTGCATCTCTCTAGACCAACGTTACAGAACTCCCATAAATTGCGTCTCCTACACACAGCATACGGAAAACCAGCATTTAGCGAATCACTATGCCCAGGCTACCAAAATCTTAGAAACAGCTTCTCTCTACATTCAACATACGGAACTCCTGGATACTGTATGTCTCTACACTTAGGTTGTGCAACTCCCTTAAGCTGCGTCTCCTACACAGGGCATACGGAAAACACGGAAATAGCGCATGCCTAATTCCAGGCCACAGAACTCTTGGAAACAGCTTCTCTCTACATTCAACATACACAACTCTTGGAAACTGCATCTCTCTAGAGCAATGTTACAGAACTCCCATAAGCTGCGTCTCCTACACACAGCAGACAGAAAACCCGCATATAGCGAATGCCTAATTCCAGGCTACAGAAATCCAGTAAACAGCTTCTCCCTACACCCTGATACAGAACTTCGGTAAACTGTGTCTCTCTAATTCTAGGTTACAGAACTCCCATAAGCTGCGTCGGCTGCACTCAGGCTACAGGAATCCCATATAGAGCGTATGCCTACTCTCAGACTACAGAACTCTTGGGCACAGCTTCTCTCTCCATTCAACATACACAACTCTTGGAAACTGCATCTCTCTAGAGCAATGTTACAGAACTCCCATAAGCTGCGTCTCCTACACACAGCAGACAGAAAACCCGCATATAGCGAATGCCTAATTCCAGGCTACAGAAATCCAGTAAACAGCTTCTCCCTACACCCTGATACAGAACTTCGGTAAACTGTGTCTCTCTAATTCTAGGTTACAGAACTCCCATAAGCTGCGTCGGCTGCACTCTGGCTACAGGAATTCCATATACAGCGTATGCCTAGGCTCAGACTACAGAACTCTTGGACACAGCTTCTCTCTCCATTCAACATACAGAACTACTGTAAACTGCATCTCTCTAGACCAATGTTACAGAACTCCCATAAGCTGTGTCACCTACACACAGCAGACAGAAAACCCGCCTATAGTTAATGTCTTATTCCAGCCTCAGAAATCCAGTAAACAGCTCCTCTCTACAAGGATAGAGAACTCCGGTAAACTGCTTCTCCCTACATCCAGGTAGCAGAGCTCCCATAACCAGCGTCTCATACACTCAGAATACAGAAATCCCAGTTACTGTGTATGCCTCTTGCCAGGCTACAGAACTCTTGGAAACAGCTTATCTCTACATGCACATACAGAACTCTGGTAAACTGTGTCTCACTACATGCACGATACAGAACTCCGATAAGCTGCGTCTGATACACTCAGCATACAGAAAACCCACGTATAGCGAATACCTGCTCATAGGCTCCAGAACTCTTGGAAACAGCTTCTCTCCACATTCAACATACAAAACTTGGAAACTGCTTCAGAACTGTGGTAAGCTGCGTCTTCTACACACAGCATACAGTAAACCCACATATAGCAAATAACTATTCGAGGCTACCGAAATCTTAGAAACAGCTTCTCTCTACATTGCATACGGAACTCCTGGATACCATATGTCGCTACACTTAGGTTATGTAACTCCCGTAAGCTGTGTCTCCTACACACAGCAGACAGAAAACCCGCATATAGCGAATGCCTAATTCCAGGCTACAGAAATCCAGTAAACAGCTTCTCCCTACACCCTGATACAGAACTTCGGTAAACTGTGTCTCTCTAATTCTAGGTTACAGAACTCCCATATGCTGCGTCTGCTGCACTCTGGCTACAGGAATTCCATATACAGCGTATGCCTAGGCTCAGACTACAGAACTCTTGGACACAGCTTCTCTCTCCATTCAACATACAGAACTACTGGAAACTGCATCTCTCTACACTTAGGTTACAGAACTCCCAAAAGCTGCATCTGCTACACTCAGCATCCAGAATACCCTCATACAGCGAATACCTAATTCCAGGATACAGAACTCCTCTAAACAGCCCCTCACCACACAAAGGATAGAGAACTCTTGGAAACTGCTTCTCTCTACATCCACGTAGCAGAGCTCCTGTAAGCCGCATCTCCTACACTCAGGATACAGAAATCCCATACATTGCGTATGCCTATTGCCAGGCTACAGAACTCTTGGAAACAACTTCTCCCTACACCGTGATGCAAAACCTCAGTAAACTGTGTCTCTCTAATACTAGGTTACAGAACTCCCATAAGCTGCGTCTATTGCACTCAGCCTACAGGAATCCCACATAGAGCGAATGCCTACACTCAGACTAGAGAACTCTTGGAAACAGCTTCTCTCTACATTCAACATACACAACTCTTGGAAACTGCATCTCTCTAGACCAACGTTACAGAACTCCCATAAATTGCATCTCCTACACACAGCATACAGAAAACCAGCATTTAGCGAATCACTATGCCCAGGCTACCAAAATCTTAGAAACAGCTTCTCTCTACATTCAACATACGGAACTCCTGGATACTGTATGTCTCTACACTTAGGTTGTGCAACTCCCTTAAGCTGCGTCTCCTACACAGGGCATACGGAAAACAAAGAAATAGCGCATGCCTAATTCCAGGCTACAGAACTCTTGGAAACAGCTTCTCTCTACATTCAACATACACAACTCTTGGAAACTGCATCTCTCTAGAGCAATGTTACAGAACTCCCATAAGCTGCGTCTCCTACACACAGCAGACAGAAAGCCCGCATATAGCGAATGCCTAATTCCAGGCTACAGAAATCCAGTAAACAGCTTCTCCCTACACCCTGATACAGAACTTCGGTAAACTGTGTCTCTCTAATTCTAGGTTACAGAACTCCCATAAGCTGCGTCGGCTGCACTCAGGCTACAGGAATCCCATATAGAGCGTATGCCTACTCTCAGACTACAGAACTCTTGGGCACAGCTTCTCTCTCCATTCAACATACACAACTCTTGGAAACTGCATCTCTCTAGAGCAATGTTACAGAACTCCCATAAGCTGCATCTCCTACACACAGCAGACAGAAAACCCGCATATAGCGAATGCCTAATTCCAGGCTACAGAAATCCAGTAAACAGCTTCTCCCTACACCCTGATACAGAACTTCGGTAAACTGTGTCTCTCTAATTCTAGGTTACAGAACTCCCATATGCTGCGTCTGCTGCACTCTGGCTACAGGAATTCCATATACAGCGTATGCCTAGGCTCAGACTACAGAACTCTTGGACACAGCTTCTCTCTACATTCAACATACAGAACTACTGGAAACTGCATCTCTCTAGACCAATGTTACAGAACTCCCATAAGCTGTGTCTCCTACACACAGCAGACAGAAAACCTGCATATACAAATGCCTAATTCCAGGCTACAGAAATCCAGTAAACAGCTTCTCCCTACACCCTGATACAGAACTTCGGTAAACTGTGTCTCTCTAATTCTAGGTTACAGAACTCCCATAAGCTGCGTCGGCTGCACTCAGGCTACAGGAATCCCATATAGAGCGTATGCCTACTCTCAGACTACAGAACTCTTGGAAACAGCTTCTCTCTCCATTCAACATACAGAACTACTGGAAACTGCATCTCTCTAGAGCAATGTTACAGAACTCCCGAAAGCTGCATCTGCTACACTCAGCATCCAGAATACCCTCATACAGCGAATACCTAATTCCAGGATACAGAACTCCTCTAAACAGCTCCTCACCACACAAAGGATAGAGAACTCTTGGAAACTGCTTCTCTCTACATCCACGTAGCAGAGCTCCTGTAAGCTGCATCTCCTACACTCAGGATACAGAAATCCCATACATTGCGTATGCCTATTGCCAGGCTACAGAACTCTTGGAAACAGCTTCTCCCTACAGCGTGATGCAAAACCTCAGTAAACTGTGTCTCTCTAATACTAGGTTACAGAACTCCCATAAGCTGCGTCTATTGCACTCAGCCTACAGGAATCCCACATAGAGCGAATGCCTACACTCAGACTAGAGAACTCTTGGAAACAGCTTCTCTCTACATTCAACATACACAACTCTTGGAAACTGCATCTCTCTAGACCAACGTTACAGAACTCCCATAAATTGCGTCTCCTACACACAGCATACGGAAAACCAGCATTTAGCGAATCACTATGCCCAGGCTACCAAAATCTTAGAAACAGCTTCTCTCTACATTCAACATACGGAACTCCTGGATACTGTATGTCTCTACACTTAGGTTGTGCAACTCCCTTAAGCTGCGTCTCCTACACAGGGCATACGGAAAACACGGAAATAGCGCATGCCTAATTCCAGGCCACAGAACTCTTGGAAACAGCTTCTCTCTACATTCAACATACACAACTCTTGGAAACTGCATCTCTCTAGAGCAATGTTACAGAACTCCCATAAGCTGCGTCTCCTACACACAGCAGACAGAAAACCCGCATATAGCGAATGCCTAATTCCAGGCTACAGAAATCCAGTAAACAGCTTCTCCCTACACCCTGATACAGAACTTCGGTAAACTGTGTCTCTCTAATTCTAGGTTACAGAACTCCCATAAGCTGCGTCGGCTGCACTCAGGCTACAGGAATCCCATATAGAGCGTATGCCTACTCTCAGACTACAGAACTCTTGGGCACAGCTTCTCTCTCCATTCAACATACACAACTCTTGGAAACTGCATCTCTCTAGAGCAATGTTACAGAACTCCCATAAGCTGCGTCTCCTACACACAGCAGACAGAAAACCCGCATATAGCGAATGCCTAATTCCAGGCTACAGAAATCCAGTAAACAGCTTCTCCCTACACCCTGATACAGAACTTCGGTAAACTGTGTCTCTCTAATTCTAGGTTACAGAACTCCCATAAGCTGCGTCGGCTGCACTCTGGCTACAGGAATTCCATATACAGCGTATGCCTAGGCTCAGACTACAGAACTCTTGGACACAGCTTCTCTCTCCATTCAACATACAGAACTACTGGAAACTGCATCTCTCTAGACCAATGTTACAGAACTCCCATAAGCTGTGTCACCTACACACAGCAGACAGAAAACCCGCCTATAGTTAATGTCTTATTCCAGCCTCAGAAATCCAGTAAACAGCTCCTCTCTACAAGGATAGAGAACTCCGGTAAACTGCTTCTCCCTACATCCAGGTAGCAGAGCTCCCATAACCAGCGTCTCATACACTCAGAATACAGAAATCCCAGTTACTGTGTATGCCTCTTGCCAGGCTACAGAACTCTTGGAAACAGCTTATCTCTACATGCACATACAGAACTCTGGTAAACTGTGTCTCACTACATGCACGATACAGAACTCCGATAAGCTGCGTCTGATACACTCAGCATACAGAAAACCCACGTATAGCGAATACCTGCTCATAGGCTCCAGAACTCTTGGAAACAGCTTCTCTCCACATTCAACATACAAAACTTGGAAACTGCTTCAGAACTGTGGTAAGCTGCGTCTTCTACACACAGCATACAGTAAACCCACATATAGCAAATAACTATTCGAGGCTACCGAAATCTTAGAAACAGCTTCTCTCTACATTGCATACGGAACTCCTGGATACCATATGTCGCTACACTTAGGTTATGTAACTCCCGTAAGCTGTGTCTCCTACACACAGCAGACAGAAAACCCGCATATAGCGAATGCCTAATTCCAGGCTACAGAAATCCAGTAAACAGCTTCTCCCTACACCCTGATACAGAACTTCGGTAAACTGTGTCTCTCTAATTCTAGGTTACAGAACTCCCATATGCTGCGTCTGCTGCACTCTGGCTACAGGAATTCCATATACAGCGTATGCCTAGGCTCAGACTACAGAACTCTTGGACACAGCTTCTCTCTCCATTCAACATACAGAACTACTGGAAACTGCATCTCTCTACACTTAGGTTACAGAACTCCCGAAAGCTGCATCTGCTACACTCAGCATCCAGAATACCCTCATACAGCGAATACCTAATTCCAGGATACAGAACTCCTCTAAACAGCCCCTCACCACACAAAGGATAGAGAACTCTTGGAAACTGCTTCTCTCTACATCCACGTAGCAGAGCTCCTGTAAGCCGCATCTCCTACACTCAGGATACAGAAATCCCATACATTGCGTATGCCTATTGCCAGGCTACAGAACTCTTGGAAACAACTTCTCCCTACACCGTGATGCAAAACCTCAGTAAACTGTGTCTCTCTAATACTAGGTTACAGAACTCCCATAAGCTGCGTCTATTGCACTCAGCCTACAGGAATCCCACATAGAGCGAATGCCTACACTCAGACTAGAGAACTCTTGGAAACAGCTTCTCTCTACATTCAACATACACAACTCTTGGAAACTGCATCTCTCTAGACCAACGTTACAGAACTCCCATAAATTGCATCTCCTACACACAGCATACAGAAAACCAGCATTTAGCGAATCACTATGCCCAGGCTACCAAAATCTTAGAAACAGCTTCTCTCTACATTCAACATACGGAACTCCTGGATACTGTATGTCTCTACACTTAGGTTGTGCAACTCCCTTAAGCTGCGTCTCCTACACAGGGCATACGGAAAACAAAGAAATAGCGCATGCCTAATTCCAGGCTACAGAACTCTTGGAAACAGCTTCTCTCTACATTCAACATACACAACTCTTGGAAACTGCATCTCTCTAGAGCAATGTTACAGAACTCCCATAAGCTGCGTCTCCTACACACAGCAGACAGAAAGCCCGCATATAGCGAATGCCTAATTCCAGGCTACAGAAATCCAGTAAACAGCTTCTCCCTACACCCTGATACAGAACTTCGGTAAACTGTGTCTCTCTAATTCTAGGTTACAGAACTCCCATAAGCTGCGTCGGCTGCACTCAGGCTACAGGAATCCCATATAGAGCGTATGCCTACTCTCAGACTACAGAACTCTTGGGCACAGCTTCTCTCTCCATTCAACATACACAACTCTTGGAAACTGCATCTCTCTAGAGCAATGTTACAGAACTCCCATAAGCTGCATCTCCTACACACAGCAGACAGAAAACCCGCATATAGCGAATGCCTAATTCCAGGCTACAGAAATCCAGTAAACAGCTTCTCCCTACACCCTGATACAGAACTTCGGTAAACTGTGTCTCTCTAATTCTAGGTTACAGAACTCCCATATGCTGCGTCTGCTGCACTCTGGCTACAGGAATTCCATATACAGCGTATGCCTAGGCTCAGACTACAGAACTCTTGGACACAGCTTCTCTCTACATTCAACATACAGAACTACTGGAAACTGCATCTCTCTAGACCAATGTTACAGAACTCCCATAAGCTGTGTCTCCTACACACAGCAGACAGAAAACCTGCATATACAAATGCCTAATTCCAGGCTACAGAAATCCAGTAAACAGCTTCTCCCTACACCCTGATACAGAACTTCGGTAAACTGTGTCTCTCTAATTCTAGGTTACAGAACTCCCATAAGCTGCGTCGGCTGCACTCAGGCTACAGGAATCCCATATAGAGCGTATGCCTACTCTCAGACTACAGAACTCTTGGAAACAGCTTCTCTCTCCATTCAACATACAGAACTACTGGAAACTGCATCTCTCTAGAGCAATGTTACAGAACTCCCGAAAGCTGCATCTGCTACACTCAGCATCCAGAATACCCTCATACAGCGAATACCTAATTCCAGGATACAGAACTCCTCTAAACAGCTCCTCACCACACAAAGGATAGAGAACTCTTGGAAACTGCTTCTCTCTACATCCACGTAGCAGAGCTCCTGTAAGCTGCATCTCCTACACTCAGGATACAGAAATCCCATACATTGCGTATGCCTATTGCCAGGCTACAGAACTCTTGGAAACAGCTTCTCCCTACAGCGTGATGCAAAACCTCAGTAAACTGTGTCTCTCTAATACTAGGTTACAGAACTCCCATAAGCTGCGTCTATTGCACTCAGCCTACAGGAATCCCACATAGAGCGAATGCCTACACTCAGACTAGAGAACTCTTGGAAACAGCTTCTCTCTACATTCAACATACACAACTCTTGGAAACTGCATCTCTCTAGACCAACGTTACAGAACTCCCATAAATTGCGTCTCCTACACACAGCATACGGAAAACCAGCATTTAGCGAATCACTATGCCCAGGCTACCAAAATCTTAGAAACAGCTTCTCTCTACATTCAACATACGGAACTCCTGGATACTGTATGTCTCTACACTTAGGTTGTGCAACTCCCTTAAGCTGCGTCTCCTACACAGGGCATACGGAAAACACGGAAATAGCGCATGCCTAATTCCAGGCCACAGAACTCTTGGAAACAGCTTCTCTCTACATTCAACATACACAACTCTTGGAAACTGCATCTCTCTAGAGCAATGTTACAGAACTCCCATAAGCTGCGTCTCCTACACACAGCAGACAGAAAACCCGCATATAGCGAATGCCTAATTCCAGGCTACAGAAATCCAGTAAACAGCTTCTCCCTACACCCTGATACAGAACTTCGGTAAACTGTGTCTCTCTAATTCTAGGTTACAGAACTCCCATAAGCTGCGTCGGCTGCACTCAGGCTACAGGAATCCCATATAGAGCGTATGCCTACTCTCAGACTACAGAACTCTTGGGCACAGCTTCTCTCTCCATTCAACATACACAACTCTTGGAAACTGCATCTCTCTAGAGCAATGTTACAGAACTCCCATAAGCTGCGTCTCCTACACACAGCAGACAGAAAACCCGCATATAGCGAATGCCTAATTCCAGGCTACAGAAATCCAGTAAACAGCTTCTCCCTACACCCTGATACAGAACTTCGGTAAACTGTGTCTCTCTAATTCTAGGTTACAGAACTCCCATAAGCTGCGTCGGCTGCACTCTGGCTACAGGAATTCCATATACAGCGTATGCCTAGGCTCAGACTACAGAACTCTTGGACACAGCTTCTCTCTCCATTCAACATACAGAACTACTGGAAACTGCATCTCTCTAGACCAATGTTACAGAACTCCCATAAGCTGTGTCACCTACACACAGCAGACAGAAAACCCGCCTATAGTTAATGTCTTATTCCAGCCTCAGAAATCCAGTAAACAGCTCCTCTCTACAAGGATAGAGAACTCCGGTAAACTGCTTCTCCCTACATCCAGGTAGCAGAGCTCCCATAACCAGCGTCTCATACACTCAGAATACAGAAATCCCAGTTACTGTGTATGCCTCTTGCCAGGCTACAGAACTCTTGGAAACAGCTTATCTCTACATGCACATACAGAACTCTGGTAAACTGTGTCTCACTACATGCACGATACAGAACTCCGATAAGCTGCGTCTGATACACTCAGCATACAGAAAACCCACGTATAGCGAATACCTGCTCATAGGCTCCAGAACTCTTGGAAACAGCTTCTCTCCACATTCAACATACAAAACTTGGAAACTGCTTCAGAACTGTGGTAAGCTGCGTCTTCTACACACAGCATACAGTAAACCCACATATAGCAAATAACTATTCGAGGCTACCGAAATCTTAGAAACAGCTTCTCTCTACATTGCATACGGAACTCCTGGATACCATATGTCGCTACACTTAGGTTATGTAACTCCCGTAAGCTGTGTCTCCTACACACAGCAGACAGAAAACCCGCATATAGCGAATGCCTAATTCCAGGCTACAGAAATCCAGTAAACAGCTTCTCCCTACACCCTGATACAGAACTTCGGTAAACTGTGTCTCTCTAATTCTAGGTTACAGAACTCCCATAAGCTGCGTCTGCTGCACTCTGGCTACAGGAATTCCATATACAGCGTATGCCTAGGCTCAGACTACAGAACTCTTGGACACAGCTTCTCTCTCCATTCAACATACAGAACTACTGGAAACTGCATCTCTCTACACTTAGGTTACAGAACTCCCGAAAGCTGCATCTGCTACACTCAGCATCCAGAATACCCTCATACAGCGAATACCTAATTCCAGGATACAGAACTCCTCTAAACAGCCCCTCACCACACAAAGGATAGAGAACTCTTGGAAACTGCTTCTCTCTACATCCACGTAGCAGAGCTCCTGTAAGCCGCATCTCCTACACTCAGGATACAGAAATCCCATACATTGCGTATGCCTATTGCCAGGCTACAGAACTCTTGGAAACAACTTCTCCCTACACCGTGATGCAAAACCTCAGTAAACTGTGTCTCTCTAATACTAGGTTACAGAACTCCCATAAGCTGCGTCTATTGCACTCAGCCTACAGGAATCCCACATAGAGCGAATGCCTACACTCAGACTAGAGAACTCTTGGAAACAGCTTCTCTCTACATTCAACATACACAACTCTTGGAAACTGCATCTCTCTAGACCAACGTTACAGAACTCCCATAAATTGCGTCTCCTACACACAGCATACAGAAAACCAGCATTTAGCGAATCACTATGCCCAGGCTACCAAAATCTTAGAAACAGCTTCTCTCTACATTCAACATACGGAACTCCTGGATACTGTATGTCTCTACACTTAGGTTGTGCAACTCCCTTAAGCTGCGTCTCCTACACAGGGCATACGGAAAACAAAGAAATAGCGCATGCCTAATTCCAGGCTACAGAACTCTTGGAAACAGCTTCTCTCTACATTCAACATACACAACTCTTGGAAACTGCATCTCTCTAGAGCAATGTTACAGAACTCCCATAAGCTGCGTCTCCTACACACAGCAGACAGAAAGCCCGCATATAGCGAATGCCTAATTCCAGGCTACAGAAATCCAGTAAACAGCTTCTCCCTACACCCTGATACAGAACTTCGGTAAACTGTGTCTCTCTAATTCTAGGTTACAGAACTCCCATAAGCTGCGTCGGCTGCACTCAGGCTACAGGAATCCCATATAGAGCGTATGCCTACTCTCAGACTACAGAACTCTTGGGCACAGCTTCTCTCTCCATTCAACATACACAACTCTTGGAAACTGCATCTCTCTAGAGCAATGTTACAGAACTCCCATAAGCTGCATCTCCTACACACAGCAGACAGAAAACCCGCATATAGCGAATGCCTAATTCCAGGCTACAGAAATCCAGTAAACAGCTTCTCCCTACACCCTGATACAGAACTTCGGTAAACTGTGTCTCTCTAATTCTAGGTTACAGAACTCCCATATGCTGCGTCTGCTGCACTCTGGCTACAGGAATTCCATATACAGCGTATGCCTAGGCTCAGACTACAGAACTCTTGGACACAGCTTCTCTCTACATTCAACATACAGAACTACTGGAAACTGCATCTCTCTAGACCAATGTTACAGAACTCCCATAAGCTGTGTCTCCTACACACAGCAGACAGAAAACCTGCATATACAAATGCCTAATTCAAGGCTACAGAAATCCAGTAAACAGCTTCTCCCTACACCCTGATACAGAACTTCGGTAAACTGTGTCTCTCTAATTCTAGGTTACAGAACTCCCATAAGCTGCGTCGGCTGCACTCAGGCTACAGGAATCCCATATAGAGCGTATGCCTACTCTCAGACTACAGAACTCTTGGAAACAGCTTCTCTCTCCATTCAACATACAGAACTACTGGAAACTGCATCTCTCTAGAGCAATGTTACAGAACTCCCGAAAGCTGCATCTGCTACACTCAGCATCCAGAATACCCTCATACAGCGAATACCTAATTCCAGGATACAGAACTCCTCTAAACAGCTCCTCACCACACAAAGGATAGAGAACTCTTGGAAACTGCTTCTCTCTACATCCACGTAGCAGAGCTCCTGTAAGCCGCATCTCCTACACTCAGGATACAGAAATCCCATACATTGCGTATGCCTATTGCCAGGCTACAGAACTCTTGGAAACAGCTTCTCCCTACACCGTGATGCAAAACCTCAGTAAACTGTGTCTCTCTAATACTAGGTTACAGAACTCCCATAAGCTGCGTCTATTGCACTCAGCCTACAGGAATCCCACATAGAGCGAATGCCTACACTCAGACTAGAGAACTCTTGGAAACAGCTTCTCTCTACATTCAACATACACAACTCTTGGAAACTGCATCTCTCTAGACCAACGTTACAGAACTCCCATAAATTGCGTCTCCTACACACAGCATACGGAAAACCAGCATTTAGCGAATCACTATGCCCAGGCTACCAAAATCTTAGAAACAGCTTCTCTCTACATTCAACATACGGAACTCCTGGATACTGTATGTCTCTACACTTAGGTTGTGCAACTCCCTTAAGCTGCGTCTCCTACACAGGGCATACGGAAAACACGGAAATAGCGCATGCCTAATTCCAGGCCACAGAACTCTTGGAAACAGCTTCTCTCTACATTCAACATACACAACTCTTGGAAACTGCATCTCTCTAGAGCAATGTTACAGAACTCCCATAAGCTGCGTCTCCTACACACAGCAGACAGAAAACCCGCATATAGCGAATGCCTAATTCCAGGCTACAGAAATCCAGTAAACAGCTTCTCCCTACACCCTGATACAGAACTTCGGTAAACTGTGTCTCTCTAATTCTAGGTTACAGAACTCCCATAAGCTGCGTCGGCTGCACTCAGGCTACAGGAATCCCATATAGAGCGTATGCCTACTCTCAGACTACAGAACTCTTGGGCACAGCTTCTCTCTCCATTCAACATACACAACTCTTGGAAACTGCATCTCTCTAGAGCAATGTTACAGAACTCCCATAAGCTGCGTCTCCTACACACAGCAGACAGAAAACCCGCATATAGCGAATGCCTAATTCCAGGCTACAGAAATCCAGTAAACAGCTTCTCCCTACACCCTGATACAGAACTTCGGTAAACTGTGTCTCTCTAATTCTAGGTTACAGAACTCCCATAAGCTGCGTCGGCTGCACTCTGGCTACAGGAATTCCATATACAGCGTATGCCTAGGCTCAGACTACAGAACTCTTGGACACAGCTTCTCTCTCCATTCAACATACAGAACTACTGGAAACTGCATCTCTCTAGACCAATGTTACAGAACTCCCATAAGCTGTGTCACCTACACACAGCAGACAGAAAACCCGCCTATAGTTAATGTCTTATTCCAGCCTCAGAAATCCAGTAAACAGCTCCTCTCTACAAGGATAGAGAACTCCGGTAAACTGCTTCTCCCTACATCCAGGTAGCAGAGCTCCCATAACCAGCGTCTCATACACTCAGAATACAGAAATCCCAGTTACTGTGTATGCCTCTTGCCAGGCTACAGAACTCTTGGAAACAGCTTATCTCTACATGCACATACAGAACTCTGGTAAACTGTGTCTCACTACATGCACGATACAGAACTCCGATAAGCTGCGTCTGATACACTCAGCATACAGAAAACCCACGTATAGCGAATACCTGCTCATAGGCTCCAGAACTCTTGGAAACAGCTTCTCTCCACATTCAACATACAAAACTTGGAAACTGCTTCAGAACTGTGGTAAGCTGCGTCTTCTACACACAGCATACAGTAAACCCACATATAGCAAATAACTATTCGAGGCTACCGAAATCTTAGAAACAGCTTCTCTCTACATTGCATACGGAACTCCTGGATACCATATGTCGCTACACTTAGGTTATGTAACTCCCGTAAGCTGTGTCTCCTACACACAGCAGACAGAAAACCCGCATATAGCGAATGCCTAATTCCAGGCTACAGAAATCCAGTAAACAGCTTCTCCCTACACCCTGATACAGAACTTCGGTAAACTGTGTCTCTCTAATTCTAGGTTACAGAACTCCCATATGCTGCGTCTGCTGCACTCTGGCTACAGGAATTCCATATACAGCGTATGCCTAGGCTCAGACTACAGAACTCTTGGACACAGCTTCTCTCTCCATTCAACATACAGAACTACTGGAAACTGCATCTCTCTACACTTAGGTTACAGAACTCCCGAAAGCTGCATCTGCTACACTCAGCATCCAGAATACCCTCATACAGCGAATACCTAATTCCAGGATACAGAACTCCTCTAAACAGCCCCTCACCACACAAAGGATAGAGAACTCTTGGAAACTGCTTCTCTCTACATCCACGTAGCAGAGCTCCTGTAAGCCGCATCTCCTACACTCAGGATACAGAAATCCCATACATTGCGTATGCCTATTGCCAGGCTACAGAACTCTTGGAAACAACTTCTCCCTACACCGTGATGCAAAACCTCAGTAAACTGTGTCTCTCTAATACTAGGTTACAGAACTCCCATAAGCTGCGTCTATTGCACTCAGCCTACAGGAATCCCACATAGAGCGAATGCCTACACTCAGACTAGAGAACTCTTGGAAACAGCTTCTCTCTACATTCAACATACACAACTCTTGGAAACTGCATCTCTCTAGACCAACGTTACAGAACTCCCATAAATTGCATCTCCTACACACAGCATACAGAAAACCAGCATTTAGCGAATCACTATGCCCAGGCTACCAAAATCTTAGAAACAGCTTCTCTCTACATTCAACATACGGAACTCCTGGATACTGTATGTCTCTACACTTAGGTTGTGCAACTCCCTTAAGCTGCGTCTCCTACACAGGGCATACGGAAAACAAAGAAATAGCGCATGCCTAATTCCAGGCTACAGAACTCTTGGAAACAGCTTCTCTCTACATTCAACATAAACAACTCTTGGAAACTGCATCTCTCTAGAGCAATGTTACAGAACTCCCATAAGCTGCGTCTCCTACACACAGCAGACAGAAAGCCCGCATATAGCGAATGCCTAATTCCAGGCTACAGAAATCCAGTAAACAGCTTCTCCCTACACCCTGATACAGAACTTCGGTAAACTGTGTCTCTCTAATTCTAGGTTACAGAACTCCCATAAGCTGCGTCGGCTGCACTCAGGCTACAGGAATCCCATATAGAGCGTATGCCTACTCTCAGACTACAGAACTCTTGGGCACAGCTTCTCTCTCCATTCAACATACACAACTCTTGGAAACTGCATCTCTCTAGAGCAATGTTACAGAACTCCCATAAGCTGCATCTCCTACACACAGCAGACAGAAAACCCGCATATAGCGAATGCCTAATTCCAGGCTACAGAAATCCAGTAAACAGCTTCTCCCTACACCCTGATACAGAACTTCGGTAAACTGTGTCTCTCTAATTCTAGGTTACAGAACTCCCATATGCTGCGTCTGCTGCACTCTGGCTACAGGAATTCCATATACAGCGTATGCCTAGGCTCAGACTACAGAACTCTTGGACACAGCTTCTCTCTACATTCAACATACAGAACTACTGGAAACTGCATCTCTCTAGACCAATGTTACAGAACTCCCATAAGCTGTGTCTCCTACACACAGCAGACAGAAAACCTGCATATACAAATGCCTAATTCAAGGCTACAGAAATCCAGTAAACAGCTTCTCCCTACACCCTGATACAGAACTTTGGTAAACTGTGTCTCTCTAATTCTAGGTTACAGAACTCCCATAAGCTGCGTCGGCTGCACTCTGGCTACAGGTATCCCATATAGAGCGTATGCCTACTCTCAGACTACAGAACTCTTGGAAACAGCTTCTCTCTCCATTCAACATACACAACTCTTGGAAACTGCATCTCTCTAGAGCAATGTTACAGAACTCCCATATGCTGCGTCTCCTACACACAGCAGACAGAAAACCCGCATATAGCGAATGCCTAATTCCAGGCTACAGAAATCCAGTAAACAGCTTCTCCCTACACCCAAATACAGAACTTCGGTAAACTGTGTCTCTCTAATTCTAGGTTACAGAACTCCCATAAGCTGCGTCGGCTGCACTCAGGCTACAGGAATCCCATATACAGCGTTTGCCTACTCTCAGACTACAGAACTCTTGGGCACAGCTTCTCTCTCCATTCAACATACACAACTCTTGGAAACTGCATCTCTCTAGAGCAATGTTACAGAACTCCCGAAAGCTGCATCTGCTACACTCAGCATCCAGAATACCCTCATACAGCGAATACCTAATTCCAGGATACAGAACTCCTCTAAACAGCTCCTCACCACACAAAGGATAGAGAACTCTTGGAAACTGCTTCTCTCTACATCCACGTAGCAGAGCTCCTGTAAGCTGCATCTCCTACACTCAGGATACAGAAATCCCATACATTGCGTATGCCTATTGCCAGGCTACAGAACTCTTGGAAACAGCTTCTCCCTACAGCGTGATGCAAAACCTCAGTAAACTGTGTCTCTCTAATACTAGGTTACAGAACTCCCATAAGCTGCGTCTATTGCACTCAGCCTACAGGAATCCCACATAGAGCGAATGCCTACACTCAGACTAGAGAACTCTTGGAAACAGCTTCTCTCTACATTCAACATACACAACTCTTGGAAACTGCATCTCTCTAGACCAACGTTACAGAACTCCCATAAATTGCGTCTCCTACACACAGCATACGGAAAACCAGCATTTAGCGAATCACTATGCCCAGGCTACCAAAATCTTAGAAACAGCTTCTCTCTACATTCAACATACGGAACTCCTGGATACTGTATGTCTCTACACTTAGGTTGTGCAACTCCCTTAAGCTGCGTCTCCTACACAGGGCATACGGAAAACACGGAAATAGCGCATGCCTAATTCCAGGCCACAGAACTCTTGGAAACAGCTTCTCTCTACATTCAACATACACAACTCTTGGAAACTGCATCTCTCTAGAGCAATGTTACAGAACTCCCATAAGCTGCGTCTCCTACACACAGCAGACAGAAAACCCGCATATAGCGAATGCCTAATTCCAGGCTACAGAAATCCAGTAAACAGCTTCTCCCTACACCCTGATACAGAACTTCGGTAAACTGTGTCTCTCTAATTCTAGGTTACAGAACTCCCATAAGCTGCGTCGGCTGCACTCAGGCTACAGGAATCCCATATAGAGCGTATGCCTACTCTCAGACTACAGAACTCTTGGGCACAGCTTCTCTCTCCATTCAACATACACAACTCTTGGAAACTGCATCTCTCTAGAGCAATGTTACAGAACTCCCATAAGCTGCGTCTCCTACACACAGCAGACAGAAAACCCGCATATAGCGAATGCCTAATTCCAGGCTACAGAAATCCAGTAAACAGCTTCTCCCTACACCCTGATACAGAACTTCGGTAAACTGTGTCTCTCTAATTCTAGGTTACAGAACTCCCATAAGCTGCGTCGGCTGCACTCTGGCTACAGGAATTCCATATACAGCGTATGCCTAGGCTCAGACTACAGAACTCTTGGACACAGCTTCTCTCTCCATTCAACATACAGAACTACTGGAAACTGCATCTCTCTAGACCAATGTTACAGAACTCCCATAAGCTGTGTCACCTACACACAGCAGACAGAAAACCCGCCTATAGTTAATGTCTTATTCCAGCCTCAGAAATCCAGTAAACAGCTCCTCTCTACAAGGATAGAGAACTCCGGTAAACTGCTTCTCCCTACATCCAGGTAGCAGAGCTCCCATAACCAGCGTCTCATACACTCAGAATACAGAAATCCCAGTTACTGTGTATGCCTCTTGCCAGGCTACAGAACTCTTGGAAACAGCTTATCTCTACATGCACATACAGAACTCTGGTAAACTGTGTCTCACTACATGCACGATACAGAACTCCGATAAGCTGCGTCTGATACACTCAGCATACAGAAAACCCACGTATAGCGAATACCTGCTCATAGGCTCCAGAACTCTTGGAAACAGCTTCTCTCCACATTCAACATACAAAACTTGGAAACTGCTTCAGAACTGTGGTAAGCTGCGTCTTCTACACACAGCATACAGTAAACCCACATATAGCAAATAACTATTCGAGGCTACCGAAATCTTAGAAACAGCTTCTCTCTACATTGCATACGGAACTCCTGGATACCATATGTCGCTACACTTAGGTTATGTAACTCCCGTAAGCTGTGTCTCCTACACACAGCAGACAGAAAACCCGCATATAGCGAATGCCTAATTCCAGGCTACAGAAATCCAGTAAACAGCTTCTCCCTACACCCTGATACAGAACTTCGGTAAACTGTGTCTCTCTAATTCTTGGTTACAGAACTCCCATAACCTGCGTCGGCTGCACTCAGGCTACAGGAATCCCATATAGAGCGTATGCCTACTCTCAGACTACAGAACTCTTGGAAACAGCTTCTCTCTCCATTCAACATACACAACTCTTGGAAACTGCATCTCTCTAGAGCAATGTTACAGAACTCCCATAAGCTGCGTCTCCTACACACAGCAGACAGAAAACCCGCATATAGCGAATGCCTAATTCCAGGCTACAGAAATCCAGTAAACAGCTTCTCCCTACACCCTGATACAGAACTTCGGTAAACTGTGTCTCTCTAATTCTAGGTTACAGAACTCCCATAAGCTGCGTCGGCTGCACTCAGGCTACAGGAATCCCATATACAGCGTATGCCTACTCTCAGACTACAGAACTCTTGGGCACAGCTTCTCTCTCCATTCAACATACAGAACTACTGGAAACTGCATCTCTCTAGAGCAATGTTACAGAACTCCCGAAAGCTGCATCTGCTACACTCAGCATCCAGAATACCCTCATACAGCGAATACCTAATTCCAGGATACAGAACTCCTCTAAACAGCTCCTCACCACACAAAGGATAGAGAACTCTTGGAAACTGCTTCTCTCTACATCCACGTAGCAGAGCTCCTGTAAGCTGCATCTCCTACACTCAGGATACAGAAATCCCATACATTGCGTATGCCTATTGCCAGGCTACAGAACTCTTGGAAACAGCTTCTCCCTACAGCGTGATGCAAAACCTCAGTAAACTGTGTCTCTCTAATACTAGGTTACAGAACTCCCATAAGCTGCGTCTATTGCACTCAGCCTACAGGAATCCCACATAGAGCGAATGCCTACACTCAGACTAGAGAACTCTTGGACACAGCTTCTCTCTCCATTCAACATACAGAACTACTGGAAACTGCATCTCTCTAGACCAATGTTACAGAACTCCCATAAGCTGTGTCACCTACACACAGCAGACAGAAAACCCGCCTATAGTTAATGTCTTATTCCAGCCTCAGAAATCCAGTAAACAGCTCCTCTCTACAAGGATAGAGAACTCCGGTAAACTGCTTCTCCCTACATCCAGGTAGCAGAGCTCCCATAACCAGCGTCTCATACACTCAGAATACAGAAATCCCAGTTACTGTGTATGCCTCTTGCCAGGCTACAGAACTCTTGGAAACAGCTTATCTCTACATGCACATACAGAACTCTGGTAAACTGTGTCTCACTACATGCACGATACAGAACTCCGATAAGCTGCGTCTGATACACTCAGCATACAGAAAACCCACGTATAGCGAATACCTGCTCATAGGCTCCAGAATTCTTGGAAACAGCTTCTCTCCACATTCAACATACAAAACTTGGAAACTGCTTCAGAACTGTGGTAAGCTGCGTCTTCTACACACAGCGTACAGTAAACCCACATATAGCAAATAACTATTCGAGGCTACCGAAATCTTAGAAACAGCTTCTCTCTACATTGCATACGGAACTCCTGGATACCATATGTCGCTACACTTAGGTTATGTAACTCCCGTAAGCTGTGTCTCCTACACACAGCAGACAGAAAACCCGCATATAGCGAATGCCTAATTCCAGGCTACAGAAATCCAGTAAACAGCTTCTCCCTACATCCTGATACAGAACTTCGGTAAACTGTGTCTCTCTAATTCTAGGTTACAGAACTCCCATAAGCTGCGTCGGCTGCACTCAGGCTACAGGAATCCCATATACAGCGTATGCCTACTCTCAGACTACAGAACTCTTGGGCACAGCTTCTCTCTCCATTCAACATACAGAACTACTGGAAACTGCATCTCTCTACACTTAGGTTACAGAACTCCCGAAAGCTGCATCTGCTACACTCAGCATCCAGAATACCCTCATACAGCGAATACCTAATTCCAGGATACAGAACTCCTCTAAACAGCCCCTCACCACACAAAGGATAGAGAACTCTTGGAAACTGCTTCTCTCTACATCCACGTAGCAGAGCTCCTGTAAGCCGCATCTCCTACACTCAGGATACAGAAATCCCATACATTGCGTATGCCTATTACAGGCTACAGAACTCTTGGAAACAACTTCTCCCTACACCGTGATGCAAAACCTCAGTAAACTGTGTCTCTCTAATACTAGGTTACAGAACTCCCATAAGCTGCGTCTATTGCACTCAGCCTACAGGAATCCCACATAGAGCGAATGCCTACACTCAGACTAGAGAACTCTTGGAAACAGCTTCTCTCTACATTCAACATACACAACTCTTGGAAACTGCATCTCTCTAGACCAACGTTACAGAACTCCCATAAATTGCGTCTCCTACACACAGCATACAGAAAACCAGCATTTAGCGAATCACTATGCCCAGGCTACCAAAATCTTAGAAACAGCTTCTCTCTACATTCAACATACGGAACTCCTGGATACTGTATGTCTCTACACTTAGGTTGTGCAACTCCCTTAAGCTGCGTCTCCTACACAGGGCATACGGAAAACAAAGAAATAGCGCATGCCTAATTCCAGGCTACAGAACTCTTGGAAACAGCTTCTCTCTACATTCAACATACACAACTCTTGGAAACTGCATCTCTCTAGAGCAATGTTACAGAACTCCCATAAGCTGCGTCTCCTACACACAGCAGACAGAAAGCCCGCATATAGCGAATGCCTAATTCCAGGCTACAGAAATCCAGTAAACAGCGTCTCCCTACACCCTGATACAGAACTTCGGTAAACTGTGTCTCTCTAATTCTAGGTTACAGAACTCCCATAAGCTGCGTCGGCTGCACTCAGGCTACAGGAATCCCATATAGAGCGTATGCCTACTCTCAGACTACAGAACTCTTGGGCACAGCTTCTCTCTCCATTCAACATACACAACTCTTGGAAACTGCATCTCTCTAGAGCAATGTTACAGAACTCCCATAAGCTGCATCTCCTACACACAGCAGACAGAAAACCCGCATATAGCGAATGCCTAATTCCAGGCTACAGAAATCCAGTAAACAGCTTCTCCCTACACCCTGATACAGAACTTCGGTAAACTGTGTCTCTCTAATTCTAGGTTACAGAACTCCCATATGCTGCGTCTGCTGCACTCTGGCTACAGGAATTCCATATACAGCGTATGCCTAGGCTCAGACTACAGAACTCTTGGACACAGCTTCTCTCTACATTCAACATACAGAACTACTGGAAACTGCATCTCTCTAGACCAATGTTACAGAACTCCCATAAGCTGTGTCTCCTACACACAGCAGACAGAAAACCTGCATATACAAATGCCTAATTCAAGGCTACAGAAATCCAGTAAACAGCTTCTCCCTACACCCTGATACAGAACTTCGGTAAACTGTGTCTCTCTAATTCTAGGTTACAGAACTCCCATAAGCTGCGTCGGCTGCACTCAGGCTACAGGAATCCCATATAGAGCGTATGCCTACTCTCAGACTACAGAACTCTTGGGCACAGCTTCTCTCTCCATTCAACATACAGAACTACTGGAAACTGCATCTCTCTAGAGCAATGTTACAGAACTCCCGAAAGCTGCATCTGCTACACTCAGCATCCAGAATACCCTCATACAGCGAATACCTAATTCCAGGATACAGAACTCCTCTAAACAGCTCCTCACCACACAAAGGATAGAGAACTCTTGGAAACTGCTTCTCTCTACATCCACGTAGCAGAGCTCCTGTAAGCTGCATCTCCTACACTCAGGATACAGAAATCCCATACATTGCGTATGCCTATTGCCAGGCTACAGAACTCTTGGAAACAGCTTCTCCCTACAGCGTGATGCAAAACCTCAGTAAACTGTGTCTCTCTAATACTAGGTTACAGAACTCCCATAAGCTGCGTCTATTGCACTCAGCCTACAGGAATCCCACATAGAGCGAATGCCTACACTCAGACTAGAGAACTCTTGGAAACAGCTTCTCTCTACATTCAACATACACAACTCTTGGAAACTGCATCTCTCTAGACCAACGTTACAGAACTCCCATAAATTGCGTCTCCTACACACAGCATACGGAAAACCAGCATTTAGCGAATCACTATGCCCAGGCTACCAAAATCTTAGAAACAGCTTCTCTCTACATTCAACATACGGAACTCCTGGATACTGTATGTCTCTACACTTAGGTTGTGCAACTCCCTTAAGCTGCGTCTCCTACACAGGGCATACGGAAAACACGGAAATAGCGCATGCCTAATTCCAGGCCACAGAACTCTTGGAAACAGCTTCTCTCTACATTCAACATACACAACTCTTGGAAACTGCATCTCTCTAGAGCAATGTTACAGAACTCCCATAAGCTGCGTCTCCTACACACAGCAGACAGAAAACCCGCATATAGCGAATGCCTAATTCCAGGCTACAGAAATCCAGTAAACAGCTTCTCCCTACACCCTGATACAGAACTTCGGTAAACTGTGTCTCTCTAATTCTAGGTTACAGAACTCCCATAAGCTGCGTCGGCTGCACTCAGGCTACAGGAATCCCATATAGAGCGTATGCCTACTCTCAGACTACAGAACTCTTGGGCACAGCTTCTCTCTCCATTCAACATACACAACTCTTGGAAACTGCATCTCTCTAGAGCAATGTTACAGAACTCCCATAAGCTGCGTCTCCTACACACAGCAGACAGAAAACCCGCATATAGCGAATGCCTAATTCCAGGCTACAGAAATCCAGTAAACAGCTTCTCCCTACACCCTGATACAGAACTTCGGTAAACTGTGTCTCTCTAATTCTTGGTTACAGAACTCCCATAACCTGCGTCGGCTGCACTCAGGCTACAGGAATCCCATATAGAGCGTATGCCTACTCTCAGACTACAGAACTCTTGGAAACAGCTTCTCTCTCCATTCAACATACACAACTCTTGGAAACTGCATCTCTCTAGAGCAATGTTACAGAACTCCCATAAGCTGCGTCTCCTACACACAGCAGACAGAAAACCCGCATATAGCGAATGCCTAATTCCAGGCTACAGAAATCCAGTAAACAGCTTCTCCCTACACCCTGATACAGAACTTCGGTAAACTGTGTCTCTCTAATTCTAGGTTACAGAACTCCCATAAGCTGCGTCGGCTGCACTCAGGCTACAGGAATCCCATATACAGCGTATGCCTACTCTCAGACTACAGAACTCTTGGGCACAGCTTCTCTCTCCATTCAACATACAGAACTACTGGAAACTGCATCTCTCTAGAGCAATGTTACAGAACTCCCGAAAGCTGCATCTGCTACACTCAGCATCCAGAATACCCTCATACAGCGAATACCTAATTCCAGGATACAGAACTCCTCTAAACAGCTCCTCACCACACAAAGGATAGAGAACTCTTGGAAACTGCTTCTCTCTACATCCACGTAGCAGAGCTCCTGTAAGCTGCATCTCCTACACTCAGGATACAGAAATCCCATACATTGCGTATGCCTATTGCCAGGCTACAGAACTCTTGGAAACAGCTTCTCCCTACAGCGTGATGCAAAACCTCAGTAAACTGTGTCTCTCTAATACTAGGTTACAGAACTCCCATAAGCTGCGTCTATTGCACTCAGCCTACAGGAATCCCACATAGAGCGAATGCCTACACTCAGACTAGAGAACTCTTGGAAACAGCTTCTCTCTACATTCAACATACACAACTCTTGGAAACTGCATCTCTCTAGACCAACGTTACAGAACTCCCATAAATTGCGTCTCCTACACACAGCATACGGAAAACCAGCATTTAGCGAATCACTATGCCCAGGCTACCAAAATCTTAGAAACAGCTTCTCTCTACATTCAACATACAGAACTCCTGGATACTGTATGTCTCTACACTTAGGTTGTGCAACTCCCTTAAGCTGCGTCTCCTACACAGGGCATACGGAAAACACGGAAATAGCGCATGCCTAATTCCAGGCCACAGAACTCTTGGAAACAGCTTCTCTCTACATTCAACATACACAACTCTTGGAAACTGCATCTCTCTAGAGCAATGTTACAGAACTCCCATAAGCTGCGTCTCCTACACACAGCAGACAGAAAACCCGCATATAGCGAATGCCTAATTCCAGGCTACAGAAATCCAGTAAACAGCTTCTCCCTACACCCTGATACAGAACTTCGGTAAACTGTGTCTCTCTAATTCTAGGTTACAGAACTCCCATAAGCTGCGTCGGCTGCACTCAGGCTACAGGAATCCCATATAGAGCGTATGCCTACTCTCAGACTACAGAACTCTTGGGCACAGCTTCTCTCTCCATTCAACATACACAACTCTTGGAAACTGCATCTCTCTAGAGCAATGTTACAGAACTCCCATAAGCTGCGTCTCCTACACACAGCAGACAGAAAACCCGCATATAGCGAATGCCTAATTCCAGGCTACAGAAATCCAGTAAACAGCTTCTCCCTACACCCTGATACAGAACTTCGGTAAACTGTGTCTCTCTAATTCTAGGTTACAGAACTCCCATAAGCTGCGTCGGCTGCACTCAGGCTACAGGAATCCCATATACAGCGTATGCCTACTCTCAGACTACAGAACTCTTGGGCACAGCTTCTCTCTCCATTCAACATACAGAACTACTGGAAACTGCATCTCTCTAGAGCAATGTTACAGAACTCCCGAAAGCTGCATCTGCTACACTCAGCATCCAGAATACCCTCATACAGCGAATACCTAATTCCAGGATACAGAACTCCTCTAAACAGCTCCTCACCACACAAAGGATAGAGAACTCTTGGAAACTGCTTCTCTCTACATCCACGTAGCAGAGCTCCTGTAAGCTGCATCTCCTACACTCAGGATACAGAAATCCCATACATTGCGTATGCCTATTGCCAGGCTACAGAACTCTTGGAAACAGCTTCTCCCTACAGCGTGATGCAAAACCTCAGTAAACTGTGTCTCTCTAATACTAGGTTACAGAACTCCCATAAGCTGCGTCTATTGCACTCAGCCTACAGGAATCCCACATAGAGCGAATGCCTACACTCAGACTAGAGAACTCTTGGACACAGCTTCTCTCTCCATTCAACATACAGAACTACTGGAAACTGCATCTCTCTAGACCAATGTTACAGAACTCCCATAAGCTGTGTCACCTACACACAGCAGACAGAAAACCCGCCTATAGTTAATGTCTTATTCCAGCCTCAGAAATCCAGTAAACAGCTCCTCTCTACAAGGATAGAGAACTCCGGTAAACTGCTTCTCCCTACATCCAGGTAGCAGAGCTCCCATAACCAGCGTCTCATACACTCAGAATACAGAAATCCCAGTTACTGTGTATGCCTCTTGCCAGGCTACAGAACTCTTGGAAACAGCTTATCTCTACATGCACATACAGAACTCTGGTAAACTGTGTCTCACTACATGCACGATACAGAACTCCGATAAGCTGCGTCTGATACACTCAGCATACAGAAAACCCACGTATAGCGAATACCTGCTCATAGGCTCCAGAATTCTTGGAAACAGCTTCTCTCCACATTCAACATACAAAACTTGGAAACTGCTTCAGAACTGTGGTAAGCTGCGTCTTCTACACACAGCGTACAGTAAACCCACATATAGCAAATAACTATTCGAGGCTACCGAAATCTTAGAAACAGCTTCTCTCTACATTGCATACGGAACTCCTGGATACCATATGTCGCTACACTTAGGTTATGTAACTCCCGTAAGCTGTGTCTCCTACACACAGCAGACAGAAAACCCGCATATAGCGAATGCCTAATTCCAGGCTACAGAAATCCAGTAAACAGCTTCTCCCTACATCCTGATACAGAACTTCGGTAAACTGTGTCTCTCTAATTCTAGGTTACAGAACTCCCATAAGCTGCGTCGGCTGCACTCAGGCTACAGGAATCCCATATACAGCGTATGCCTACTCTCAGACTACAGAACTCTTGGGCACAGCTTCTCTCTCCATTCAACATACAGAACTACTGGAAACTGCATCTCTCTACACTTAGGTTACAGAACTCCCGAAAGCTGCATCTGCTACACTCAGCATCCAGAATACCCTCATACAGCGAATACCTAATTCCAGGATACAGAACTCCTCTAAACAGCCCCTCACCACACAAAGGATAGAGAACTCTTGGAAACTGCTTCTCTCTACATCCACGTAGCAGAGCTCCTGTAAGCCGCATCTCCTACACTCAGGATACAGAAATCCCATACATTGCGTATGCCTATTGCCAGGCTACAGAACTCTTGGAAACAACTTCTCCCTACACCGTGATGCAAAACCTCAGTAAACTGTGTCTCTCTAATACTAGGTTACAGAACTCCCATAAGCTGCGTCTATTGCACTCAGCCTACAGGAATCCCACATAGAGCGAATGCCTACACTCAGACTAGAGAACTCTTGGAAACAGCTTCTCTCTACATTCAACATACACAACTCTTGGAAACTGCATCTCTCTAGACCAACGTTACAGAACTCCCATAAATTGCGTCTCCTACACACAGCATACAGAAAACCAGCATTTAGCGAATCACTATGCCCAGGCTACCAAAATCTTAGAAACAGCTTCTCTCTACATTCAACATACGGAACTCCTGGATACTGTATGTCTCTACACTTAGGTTGTGCAACTCCCTTAAGCTGCGTCTCCTACACAGGGCATACGGAAAACAAAGAAATAGCGCATGCCTAATTCCAGGCTACAGAACTCTTGGAAACAGCTTCTCTCTACATTCAACATACACAACTCTTGGAAACTGCATCTCTCTAGAGCAATGTTACAGAACTCCCATAAGCTGCGTCTCCTACACACAGCAGACAGAAAGCCCGCATATAGCGAATGCCTAATTCCAGGCTACAGAAATCCAGTAAACAGCTTCTCCCTACACCCTGATACAGAACTTCGGTAAACTGTGTCTCTCTAATTCTAGGTTACAGAACTCCCATAAGCTGCGTCGGCTGCACTCAGGCTACAGGAATCCCATATAGAGCGTATGCCTACTCTCAGACTACAGAACTCTTGGGCACAGCTTCTCTCTCCATTCAACATACACAACTCTTGGAAACTGCATCTCTCTAGAGCAATGTTACAGAACTCCCATAAGCTGCATCTCCTACACACAGCAGACAGAAAACCCGCATATAGCGAATGCCTAATTCCAGGCTACAGAAATCCAGTAAACAGCTTCTCCCTACACCCTGATACAGAACTTCGGTAAACTGTGTCTCTCTAATTCTAGGTTACAGAACTCCCATATGCTGCGTCTGCTGCACTCTGGCTACAGGAATTCCATATACAGCGTATGCCTAGGCTCAGACTACAGAACTCTTGGACACAGCTTCTCTCTACATTCAACATACAGAACTACTGGAAACTGCATCTCTCTAGACCAATGTTACAGAACTCCCATAAGCTGTGTCTCCTACACACAGCAGACAGAAAACCTGCATATACAAATGCCTAATTCAAGGCTACAGAAATCCAGTAAACAGCTTCTCCCTACACCCTGATACAGAACTTCGGTAAACTGTGTCTCTCTAATTCTAGGTTACAGAACTCCCATAAGCTGCGTCGGCTGCACTCAGGCTACAGGAATCCCATATAGAGCGTATGCCTACTCTCAGACTACAGAACTCTTGGAAACAGCTTCTCTCTCCATTCAACATACAGAACTACTGGAAACTGCATCTCTCTAGAGCAATGTTACAGAACTCCCGAAAGCTGCATCTGCTACACTCAGCATCCAGAATACCCTCATACAGCGAATACCTAATTCCAGGATACAGAACTCCTCTAAACAGCCCCTCACCACACAAAGGATAGAGAACTCTTGGAAACTGCTTCTCTCTACATCCACGTAGCAGAGCTCCTGTAAGCCGCATCTCCTACACTCAGGATACAGAAATCCCATACATTGCGTATGCCTATTGCCAGGCTACAGAACTCTTGGAAACAACTTCTCCCTACACCGTGATGCAAAACCTCAGTAAACTGTGTCTCTCTAATACTAGGTTACAGAACTCCCATAAGCTGCGTCTATTGCACTCAGCCTACAGGAATCCCACATAGAGCGAATGCCTACACTCAGACTAGAGAACTCTTGGAAACAGCTTCTCTCTACATTCAACATACACAACTCTTGGAAACTGCATCTCTCTAGACCAACGTTACAGAACTCCCATAAATTGCGTCTCCTACACACAGCATACAGAAAACCAGCATTTAGCGAATCACTATGCCCAGGCTACCAAAATCTTAGAAACAGCTTCTCTCTACATTCAACATACGGAACTCCTGGATACTGTATGTCTCTACACTTAGGTTGTGCAACTCCCTTAAGCTGCGTCTCCTACACAGGGCATACGGAAAACAAAGAAATAGCGCATGCCTAATTCCAGGCTACAGAACTCTTGGAAACAGCTTCTCTCTACATTCAACATACACAACTCTTGGAAACTGCATCTCTCTAGAGCAATGTTACAGAACTCCCATAAGCTGCGTCTCCTACACACAGCAGACAGAAAGCCCGCATATAGCGAATGCCTAATTCCAGGCTACAGAAATCCAGTAAACAGCGTCTCCCTACACCCTGATACAGAACTTCGGTAAACTGTGTCTCTCTAATTCTAGGTTACAGAACTCCCATAAGCTGCGTCGGCTGCACTCAGGCTACAGGAATCCCATATAGAGCGTATGCCTACTCTCAGACTACAGAACTCTTGGGCACAGCTTCTCTCTCCATTCAACATACACAACTCTTGGAAACTGCATCTCTCTAGAGCAATGTTACAGAACTCCCATAAGCTGCATCTCCTACACACAGCAGACAGAAAACCCGCATATAGCGAATGCCTAATTCCAGGCTACAGAAATCCAGTAAACAGCTTCTCCCTACACCCTGATACAGAACTTCGGTAAACTGTGTCTCTCTAATTCTAGGTTACAGAACTCCCATATGCTGCGTCTGCTGCACTCTGGCTACAGGAATTCCATATACAGCGTATGCCTAGGCTCAGACTACAGAACTCTTGGACACAGCTTCTCTCTACATTCAACATACAGAACTACTGGAAACTGCATCTCTCTAGACCAATGTTACAGAACTCCCATAAGCTGTGTCTCCTACACACAGCAGACAGAAAACCTGCATATACAAATGCCTAATTCAAGGCTACAGAAATCCAGTAAACAGCTTCTCCCTACACCCTGATACAGAACTTCGGTAAACTGTGTCTCTCTAATTCTAGGTTACAGAACTCCCATAAGCTGCGTCGGCTGCACTCAGGCTACAGGAATCCCATATAGAGCGTATGCCTACTCTCAGACTACAGAACTCTTGGGCACAGCTTCTCTCTCCATTCAACATACAGAACTACTGGAAACTGCATCTCTCTAGAGCAATGTTACAGAACTCCCGAAAGCTGCATCTGCTACACTCAGCATCCAGAATACCCTCATACAGCGAATACCTAATTCCAGGATACAGAACTCCTCTAAACAGCTCCTCACCACACAAAGGATAGAGAACTCTTGGAAACTGCTTCTCTCTACATCCACGTAGCAGAGCTCCTGTAAGCTGCATCTCCTACACTCAGGATACAGAAATCCCATACATTGCGTATGCCTATTGCCAGGCTACAGAACTCTTGGAAACAGCTTCTCCCTACAGCGTGATGCAAAACCTCAGTAAACTGTGTCTCTCTAATACTAGGTTACAGAACTCCCATAAGCTGCGTCTATTGCACTCAGCCTACAGGAATCCCACATAGAGCGAATGCCTACACTCAGACTAGAGAACTCTTGGAAACAGCTTCTCTCTACATTCAACATACACAACTCTTGGAAACTGCATCTCTCTAGACCAACGTTACAGAACTCCCATAAATTGCGTCTCCTACACACAGCATACGGAAAACCAGCATTTAGCGAATCACTATGCCCAGGCTACCAAAATCTTAGAAACAGCTTCTCTCTACATTCAACATACGGAACTCCTGGATACTGTATGTCTCTACACTTAGGTTGTGCAACTCCCTTAAGCTGCGTCTCCTACACAGGGCATACGGAAAACACGGAAATAGCGCATGCCTAATTCCAGGCCACAGAACTCTTGGAAACAGCTTCTCTCTACATTCAACATACACAACTCTTGGAAACTGCATCTCTCTAGAGCAATGTTACAGAACTCCCATAAGCTGCGTCTCCTACACACAGCAGACAGAAAACCCGCATATAGCGAATGCCTAATTCCAGGCTACAGAAATCCAGTAAACAGCTTCTCCCTACACCCTGATACAGAACTTCGGTAAACTGTGTCTCTCTAATTCTAGGTTACAGAACTCCCATAAGCTGCGTCGGCTGCACTCAGGCTACAGGAATCCCATATAGAGCGTATGCCTACTCTCAGACTACAGAACTCTTGGGCACAGCTTCTCTCTCCATTCAACATACACAACTCTTGGAAACTGCATCTCTCTAGAGCAATGTTACAGAACTCCCATAAGCTGCGTCTCCTACACACAGCAGACAGAAAACCCGCATATAGCGAATGCCTAATTCCAGGCTACAGAAATCCAGTAAACAGCTTCTCCCTACACCCTGATACAGAACTTCGGTAAACTGTGTCTCTCTAATTCTTGGTTACAGAACTCCCATAACCTGCGTCGGCTGCACTCAGGCTACAGGAATCCCATATAGAGCGTATGCCTACTCTCAGACTACAGAACTCTTGGAAACAGCTTCTCTCTCCATTCAACATACACAACTCTTGGAAACTGCATCTCTCTAGAGCAATGTTACAGAACTCCCATAAGCTGCGTCTCCTACACACAGCAGACAGAAAACCCGCATATAGCGAATGCCTAATTCCAGGCTACAGAAATCCAGTAAACAGCTTCTCCCTACACCCTGATACAGAACTTCGGTAAACTGTGTCTCTCTAATTCTAGGTTACAGAACTCCCATAAGCTGCGTCGGCTGCACTCAGGCTACAGGAATCCCATATACAGCGTATGCCTACTCTCAGACTACAGAACTCTTGGGCACAGCTTCTCTCTCCATTCAACATACAGAACTACTGGAAACTGCATCTCTCTAGAGCAATGTTACAGAACTCCCGAAAGCTGCATCTGCTACACTCAGCATCCAGAATACCCTCATACAGCGAATACCTAATTCCAGGATACAGAACTCCTCTAAACAGCTCCTCACCACACAAAGGATAGAGAACTCTTGGAAACTGCTTCTCTCTACATCCACGTAGCAGAGCTCCTGTAAGCTGCATCTCCTACACTCAGGATACAGAAATCCCATACATTGCGTATGCCTATTGCCAGGCTACAGAACTCTTGGAAACAGCTTCTCCCTACAGCGTGATGCAAAACCTCAGTAAACTGTGTCTCTCTAATACTAGGTTACAGAACTCCCATAAGCTGCGTCTATTGCACTCAGCCTACAGGAATCCCACATAGAGCGAATGCCTACACTCAGACTAGAGAACTCTTGGAAACAGCTTCTCTCTACATTCAACATACACAACTCTTGGAAACTGCATCTCTCTAGACCAACGTTACAGAACTCCCATAAATTGCGTCTCCTACACACAGCATACGGAAAACCAGCATTTAGCGAATCACTATGCCCAGGCTACCAAAATCTTAGAAACAGCTTCTCTCTACATTCAACATACAGAACTCCTGGATACTGTATGTCTCTACACTTAGGTTGTGCAACTCCCTTAAGCTGCGTCTCCTACACAGGGCATACGGAAAACACGGAAATAGCGCATGCCTAATTCCAGGCCACAGAACTCTTGGAAACAGCTTCTCTCTACATTCAACATACACAACTCTTGGAAACTGCATCTCTCTAGAGCAATGTTACAGAACTCCCATAAGCTGCGTCTCCTACACACAGCAGACAGAAAACCCGCATATAGCGAATGCCTAATTCCAGGCTACAGAAATCCAGTAAACAGCTTCTCCCTACACCCTGATACAGAACTTCGGTAAACTGTGTCTCTCTAATTCTAGGTTACAGAACTCCCATAAGCTGCGTCGGCTGCACTCAGGCTACAGGAATCCCATATAGAGCGTATGCCTACTCTCAGACTACAGAACTCTTGGGCACAGCTTCTCTCTCCATTCAACATACACAACTCTTGGAAACTGCATCTCTCTAGAGCAATGTTACAGAACTCCCATAAGCTGCGTCTCCTACACACAGCAGACAGAAAACCCGCATATAGCGAATGCCTAATTCCAGGCTACAGAAATCCAGTAAACAGCTTCTCCCTACACCCTGATACAGAACTTCGGTAAACTGTGTCTCTCTAATTCTAGGTTACAGAACTCCCATAAGCTGCGTCGGCTGCACTCAGGCTACAGGAATCCCATATACAGCGTATGCCTACTCTCAGACTACAGAACTCTTGGGCACAGCTTCTCTCTCCATTCAACATACAGAACTACTGGAAACTGCATCTCTCTACACTTAGGTTACAGAACTCCCGAAAGCTGCATCTGCTACACTCAGCATCCAGAATACCCTCATACAGCGAATACCTAATTCCAGGATACAGAACTCCTCTAAACAGCTCCTCACCACACAAAGGATAGAGAACTCTTGGAAACTGCTTCTCTCTACATCCACGTAGCAGAGCTCCTGTAAGCTGCATCTCCTACACTCAGGATACAGAAATCCCATACATTGCGTATGCCTATTGCCAGGCTACAGAACTCTTGGAAACAGCTTCTCCCTACACCGTGATGCAAAACCTCAGTAAACTGTGTCTCTCTAATACTAGGTTACAGAACTCCCATAAGCTGCGTCTATTGCACTCAGCCTACAGGAATCCCACATAGAGCGAATGCCTACACTCAGACTAGAGAACTCTTGGAAACAGCTTCTCTCTACATTCAACATACACAACTCTTGGAAACTGCATCTCTCTAGACCAACGTTACAGAACTCCCATAAATTGCGTCTCCTACACACAGCATACGGAAAACCAGCATTTAGCGAATCACTATGCCCAGGCTACCAAAATCTTAGAAACAGCTTCTCTCTACATTCAACATACGGAACTCCTGGATACTGTATGTCTCTACACTTAGGTTGTGCAACTCCCTTAAGCTGCGTCTCCTACACAGGGCATACGGAAAACACGGAAATAGTGCATGCCTAATTCCAGGCCACAGAACTCTTGGAAACAGCTTCTCTCTACATTCAACATACACAACTCTTGGAAACTGCATCTCTCTAGAGCAATGTTACAGAACTCCCATAAGCTGCGTCTCCTACACACAGCAGACAGAAAACCCGCATATAGCGAATGCCTAATTCCAGGCTACAGAAATCCAGTAAACAGCTTCTCCCTACACCCTGATACAGAACTTCAGTAAACTGTGTCTCTCTAATTCTAGGTTACAGAACTCCCATATGCTGCGTCTGCTGCACTCTGGCTACAGGAATTCCATATACAGCGTATGCCTAGGCTCAGACTACAGAACTCTTGGACACAGCTTCTCTCTACATTCAACATACAGAACTACTGGAAACTGCATCTCTCTAGACCAATGTTACAGAACTCCCATAAGCTGTGTCTCCTACACACAGCAGACAGAAAACCTGCATATACAAATGCCTAATTCAAGGCTACAGAAATCCAGTAAACAGCTTCTCCCTACACCCTGATACAGAACTTTGGTAAACTGTGTCTCTCTAATTCTAGGTTACAGAACTCCCATAAGCTGCGTCGGCTGCACTCTGGCTACAGGTATCCCATATAGAGCGTATGCCTACTCTCAGACTACAGAACTCTTGGAAACAGCTTCTCTCTCCATTCAACATACACAACTCTTGGAAACTGCATCTCTCTAGAGCAATGTTACAGAACTCCCATATGCTGCGTCTCCTACACACAGCAGACAGAAAACCCGCATATAGCGAATGCCTAATTCCAGGCTACAGAAATCCAGTAAACAGCTTCTCCCTACACCCAAATACAGAACTTCGGTAAACTGTGTCTCTCTAATTCTAGGTTACAGAACTCCCATAAGCTGCGTCGGCTGCACTCAGGCTACAGGAATCCCATATACAGCGTTTGCCTACTCTCAGACTACAGAACTCTTGGGCACAGCTTCTCTCTCCATTCAACATACACAACTCTTGGAAACTGCATCTCTCTAGAGCAATGTTACAGAACTCCCGAAAGCTGCATCTGCTACACTCAGCATCCAGAATACCCTCATACAGCGAATACCTAATTCCAGGATACAGAACTCCTCTAAACAGCTCCTCACCACACAAAGGATAGAGAACTCTTGGAAACTGCTTCTCTCTACATCCACGTAGCAGAGCTCCTGTAAGCTGCATCTCCTACACTCAGGATACAGAAATCCCATACATTGCGTATGCCTATTGCCAGGCTACAGAACTCTTGGAAACAGCTTCTCCCTACAGCGTGATGCAAAACCTCAGTAAACTGTGTCTCTCTAATACTAGGTTACAGAACTCCCATAAGCTGCGTCTATTGCACTCAGCCTACAGGAATCCCACATAGAGCGAATGCCTACACTCAGACTAGAGAACTCTTGGAAACAGCTTCTCTCTACATTCAACATACACAACTCTTGGAAACTGCATCTCTCTAGACCAACGTTACAGAACTCCCATAAATTGCGTCTCCTACACACAGCATACGGAAAACCAGCATTTAGCGAATCACTATGCCCAGGCTACCAAAATCTTAGAAACAGCTTCTCTCTACATTCAACATACGGAACTCCTGGATACTGTATGTCTCTACACTTAGGTTGTGCAACTCCCTTAAGCTGCGTCTCCTACACAGGGCATACGGAAAACACGGAAATAGCGCATGCCTAATTCCAGGCCACAGAACTCTTGGAAACAGCTTCTCTCTACATTCAACATACACAACTCTTGGAAACTGCATCTCTCTAGAGCAATGTTACAGAACTCCCATAAGCTGCGTCTCCTACACACAGCAGACAGAAAACCCGCATATAGCGAATGCCTAATTCCAGGCTACAGAAATCCAGTAAACAGCTTCTCCCTACACCCTGATACAGAACTTCGGTAAACTGTGTCTCTCTAATTCTAGGTTACAGAACTCCCATAAGCTGCGTCGGCTGCACTCAGGCTACAGGAATCCCATATAGAGCGTATGCCTACTCTCAGACTACAGAACTCTTGGAAACAGCTTCTCCCTACAGCGTGATGCAAAACCTCAGTAAACTGTGTCTCTCTAATACTAGGTTACAGAACTCCCATAAGCTGCGTCTATTGCACTCAGCCTACAGGAATCCCACATAGAGCGAATGCCTACACTCAGACTAGAGAACTCTTGGAAACAGCTTCTCTCTACATTCAACATACACAACTCTTGGAAACTGCATCTCTCTAGACCAACGTTACAGAACTCCCATAAATTGCGTCTCCTACACACAGCATACGGAAAACCAGCATTTAGCGAATCACTATGCCCAGGCTACCAAAATCTTAGAAACAGCTTCTCTCTACATTCAACATACGGAACTCCTGGATACTGTTTGTCTCTACACTTAGGTTGTGCAACTCCCTTAAGCTGCGTCTCCTACACAGGGCATATGGAAAACACGGAAATAGCGCATGCCTAATTCCAGGCCACAGAACTCTTGGAAACAGCTTCTCTCTACATTCAACATACACAACTCTTGGAAACTGCATCTCTCTAGAGCAATGTTACAGAACTCCCATAAGCTGCGTCTCCTACACACAGCAGACAGAAAACCCGCATATAGCGAATGCCTAATTCCAGGCTACAGAAATCCAGTAAACAGCTTCTCCCTACACCCTGATACAGAACTTCGGTAAACTGTGTCTCTCTAATTCTAGGTTACAGAACTCCCATAAGCTGCGTCGGCTGCACTCAGGCTACAGGAATCCCATATAGAGCGTATGCCTACTCTCAGACTACAGAACTCTTGGAAACAGCTTCTCTCTCCATTCAACATACACAACTCTTGGAAACTGCATCTCTCTAGAGCAATGTTACAGAACTCCCATAAGCTGCGTCTCCTACACACAGCAGACAGAAAACCCGCATATAGCGAATGCCTAATTCCAGGCTACAGAAATCCAGTAAACAGCTTCTCCCTACACCCTGATACAGAACTTCGGTAAACTGTGTCTCTCTAATTCTACGTTACAGAACTCCCATAAGCTGCGTCGGCTGCACTCAGGCTACAGGAATCCCATATACAGCGTATGCCTACTCTCAGACTACAGAACTCTTGGGCACAGCTTCTCTCTCCATTCAACATACAGAACTACTGGAAACTGCATCTCTCTACACTTAGGTTACAGAACTCCCGAAAGCTGCATCTGCTACACTCAGCATCCAGAATACCCTCATACAGCGAATACCTAATTCCAGGATACAGAACTCCTCTAAACAGCCCCTCACCACACAAAGGATAGAGAACTCTTGGAAACTGCTTCTCTCTACATCCACGTAGCAGAGCTCCTGTAAGCTGCATCTCCTACACTCAGGATACAGAAATCCCATACATTGCGTATGCCTATTGCCAGGCTACAGAACTCTTGGAAACAGCTTCTCCCTACACCGTGATGCAAAACCTCAGTAAACTGTGTCTCTCTAATACTAGGTTACAGAACTCCCATAAGCTGCGTCTATTGCACTCAGCCTACAGGAATCCCACATAGAGCGAATGCCTACACTCAGACTAGAGAACTCTTGGAAACAGCTTCTCTCTACATTCAACATACACAACTCTTGGAAACTGCATCTCTCTAGACCAACGTTACAGAACTCCCATAAATTGCGTCTCCTACACACAGCATACGGAAAACCAGCATTTAGCGAATCACTATGCCCAGGCTACCAAAATCTTAGAAACAGCTTCTCTCTACATTCAACATACGGAACTCCTGGATACTGTATGTCTCTACACTTAGGTTGTGCAACTCCCTTAAGCTGCGTCTCCTACACAGGGCATACGGAAAACACGGAAATAGCGCATGCCTAATTCCAGGCCACAGAACTCTTGGAAACAGCTTCTCTCTGCATTCAACATACACAACTCTTGGAAACTGCATCTCTCTAGAGCAATGTTACAGAACTCCCATAAGCTGCGTCTCCTACACACAGCAGACAGAAAACCCGCATATAGCGAATGCCTAATTCCAGGCTACAGAAATCCAGTAAACAGCTTCTCCCTACACCCTGATACAGAACTTCGGTAAACTGTGTCTCTCTAATTCTAGGTTACAGAACTCCCATAAGCTGCGTCGGCTGCACTCAGGCTACAGGAATCCCATAGAGAGCGTATGCCTACTCTCAGACTACAGATCTCTTGGAAACAGCTTCTCTCTCCATTCAACATACACAACTCTTGGAAACTGCATCTCTCTAGAGCAATGTTACAGAACTCCCATAAGCTGCGTCTCCTACACACAGCAGACAGAAAACCCGCATATAGCGAATGCCTAATTCCAGGCTACAGAAATCCAGTAAACAGCTTCTCCCTACACCCTGATACAGAACTTCGGTAAACTGTGTCTCTCTAATTCTAGGTTACAGAACTCCCATAAGCTGCGTCGGCTGCACTCAGGCTACAGGAATCCCATATAGAGCGTATGCCTACTCTCAGACTACAGAACTCTTGGGCACAGCTTCTCTCTCCATTCAACATACAGAACTACTGGAAACTGCATCTCTCTACACTTAGGTTACAGAACTCCCGAAAGCTGCATCTGCTACACTCAGCATCCAGAATACCCTCATACAGCGAATACCTAATTCCAGGATACAGAACTCCTCTAAACAGCCCCTCACCACACAAAGGATAGAGAACTCTTGGAAACTGCTTCTCTCTACATCCACGTAGCAGAGCTCCTGTAAGCTGCATCTCCTACACTCAGGATACAGAAATCCCATACATTGCGTATGCCTATTGCCAGGCTACAGAACTCTTGGAAACAGCTTCTCCCTACACCGTGATGCAAAACCTCAGTAAACTGTGTCTCTCTAATACTAGGTTACAGAACTCCCATAAGCTGCGTCTATTGCACTCAGCCTACAGGAATCCCACATAGAGCGAATGCCTACACTCAGACTAGAGAACTCTTGGAAACAGCTTCTCTCTACATTCAACATACACAACTCTTGGAAACTGCATCTCTCTAGACCAACGTTACAGAACTCCCATAAATTGCGTCTCCTACACACAGCATACGGAAAACCAGCATTTAGCGAATCACTATGCCCAGGCTACCAAAATCTTAGAAACAGCTTCTCTCTACATTCAACATACGGAACTCCTGGATACTGTATGTCTCTACACTTAGGTTGTGCAACTCCCTTAAGCTGCGTCTCCTACACAGGGCATACGGAAAACACGGAAATAGCGCATGCCTAATTCCAGGCCACAGAACTCTTGGAAACAGCTTCTCTCTGCATTCAACATACACAACTCTTGGAAACTGCATCTCTCTAGAGCAATGTTACAGAACTCCCATAAGCTGCGTCTCCTACACACAGCAGACAGAAAACCCGCATATAGCGAATGCCTAATTCCAGGCTACAGAAATCCAGTAAACAGCTTCTCCCTACACCCTGATACAGAACTTCGGTAAACTGTGTCTCTCTAATTCTAGGTTACAGAACTCCCATAAGCTGCGTCGGCTGCACTCAGGCTACAGGAATCCCATAGAGAGCGTATGCCTACTCTCAGACTACAGATCTCTTGGAAACAGCTTCTCTCTCCATTCAACATACACAACTCTTGGAAACTGCATCTCTCTAGAGCAATGTTACAGAACTCCCATAAGCTGCGTCTCCTACACACAGCAGACAGAAAACCCGCATATAGCGAATGCCTAATTCCAGGCTACAGAAATCCAGTAAACAGCTTCTCCCTACACCCTGATACAGAACTTCGGTAAACTGTGTCTCTCTAATTCTAGGTTACAGAACTCCCATAAGCTGCGTCGGCTGCACTCAGGCTACAGGAATCCCATATACAGCGTATGCCTACTCTCAGACTACAGAACTCTTGGGCACAGCTTCTCTCTCCATTCAACATACAGAACTACTGGAAACTGCATCTCTCTACACTTAGGTTACAGAACTCCCGAAAGCTGCATCTGCTACACTCAGCATCCAGAATACCCTCATACAGCGAATACCTAATTCCAGGATACAGAACTCCTCTAAACAGCTCCTCACCACACAAAGGATAGAGAACTCTTGGAAACTGCTTCTCTCTACATCCACGTAGCAGAGCTCCTGTAAGCTGCATCTCCTACACTCAGGATACAGAAATCCCATACATTGCGTATGCCTATTGCCAGGCTACAGAACTCTTGGAAACAGCTTCTCCCTACACCGTGATGCAAAACCTCAGTAAACTGTGTCTCTCTAATACTAGGTTACAGAACTCCCATAAGCTGCGTCTATTGCACTCAGCCTACAGGAATCCCACATAGAGCGAATGCCTACACTCAGACTAGAGAACTCTTGGAAACAGCTTCTCTCTACATTCAACATACACAACTCTTGGAAACTGCATCTCTCTAGACCAACGTTACAGAACTCCCATAAATTGCGTCTCCTACACACAGCATACGGAAAACCAGCATTTAGCGAATCACTATGCCCAGGCTACCAAAATCTTAGAAACAGCTTCTCTCTACATTCAACATACGGAACTCCTGGATACTGTATGTCTCTACACTTAGGTTGTGCAACTCCCTTAAGCTGCGTCTCCTACACAGGGCATACGGAAAACACGGAAATAGCGCATGCCTAATTCCAGGCCACAGAACTCTTGGAAACAGCTTCTCTCTGCATTCAACATACACAACTCTTGGAAACTGCATCTCTCTAGAGCAATGTTACAGAACTCCCATAAGCTGCGTCTCCTACACACAGCAGACAGAAAACCCGCATATAGCGAATGCCTAATTCCAGGCTACAGAAATCCAGTAAACAGCTTCTCCTTACACCCTGATACAGAACTTCGGTAAACTGTGTCTCTCTAATTCTATTTTACAGAACTCCCATAAGCTGCGTCGGCTGCACTCAGGCTACAGGAATCCCATATAGAGCGTATGCCTACTCTCAGACTACAGAACTCTTGGAAACAGCTTCTCTCTCCATTCAACATACAAAACTCTTGGAAACTGCATCTCTCTAGAGCAATGTTACAGAACTCCCATAAGCTGCGTCTCCTACACACAGCAGACAGAAAACCCGCATATAGCGAATGCCTAATTCCAGGCTACAGAAATCCAGTAAACAGCTTCTCCCTACACCCTGATACAGAACTTCGGTAAACTGTGTCTCTCTAATTCTAGGTTACAGAACTCCCATAAGCTGCGTCGGCTGCACTCAGGCTACAGGAATCCCATATAGAGCGTATGCCTACTCTCAGACTACAGAACTCTTGGGCACAGCTTCTCTCTCCATTCAACATACAGAACTACTGGAAACTGCATCTCTCTACACTTAGGTTACAGAACTCCCGAAAGCTGCATCTGCTACACTCAGCATCCAGAATACCCTCATACAGCGAATACCTAATTCCAGGATACAGAACTCCTCTAAACAGCCCCTCACCACACAAAGGATAGAGAACTCTTGGAAACTGCTTCTCTCTACATCCACGTAGCAGAGCTCCTGTAAGCTGCATCTCCTACACTCAGGATACAGAAATCCCATACATTGCGTATGCCTATTGCCAGGCTACAGAACTCTTGGAAACAGCTTCTCCCTACACCGTGATGCAAAACCTCAGTAAACTGTGTCTCTCTAATACTAGGTTACAGAACTCCCATAAGCTGCGTCTATTGCACTCAGCCTACAGGAATCCCACATAGAGCGAATGCCTACACTCAGACTAGAGAACTCTTGGAAACAGCTTCTCTCTACATTCAACATACACAACTCTTGGAAACTGCATCTCTCTAGACCAACGTTACAGAACTCCCATAAATTGCGTCTCCTACACACAGCATACGGAAAACCAGCATTTAGCGAATCACTATGCCCAGGCTACCAAAATCTTAGAAACAGCTTCTCTCTACATTCAACATACGGAACTCCTGGATACTGTATGTCTCTACACTTAGGTTGTGCAACTCCCTTAAGCTGCGTCTCCTACACAGGGCATACGGAAAACACGGAAATAGCGCATGCCTAATTCCAGGCCACAGAACTCTTGGAAACAGCTTCTCTCTCCATTCAACATACACAACTCTTGGAAACTGCATCTCTCTAGAGCAATGTTACAGAACTCCCATAAGCTGCGTCTCCTACACACAGCAGACAGAAAACCCGCATATAGCGAATGCCTAATTCCAGGCTACAGAAATCCAGTAAACAGCTTCTCCCTACACCCTGATACAGAACTTCGGTAAACTGTGTCTCTCTAATTCTAGGTTACAGAACTCCCATAAGCTGCGTCGGCTGCACTCAGGCTACAGGAATCCCATATAGAGCGTATGCCTACTCTCAGACTACAGAACTCTTGGAAACAGCTTCTCTCTCCATTCAACATACACAACTCTTGGAAACTGCATCTCTCTAGAGCAATGTTACAGAACTCCCATAAGCTGCGTCTCCTACACACAGCAGACAGAAAACCCGCATATAGCGAATGCCTAATTCCAGGCTACAGAAATCCAGTAAACAGCTTCTCCCTACACCCTGATACAGAACTTCGGTAAACTGTGTCTCTCTAATTCTAGGTTACAGAACTCCCATAAGCTGCGTCGGCTGCACTCAGGCTACAGGAATCCCATATACAGCGTATGCCTACTCTCAGACTACAGATCTCTTGGGCACAGCTTCTCTCTCCATTCAACATACAGAACTACTGGAAACTGCATCTCTCTACACTTAGGTTAGAGAACTCCCGAAAGCTGCATCTGCTACACTCAGCATCCAGAATACCCTCATACAGCGAATACCTAATTCCAGGATACAGAACTCCTCTAAACAGCTCCTCACCACACAAAGGATAGAGAACTCTTGGAAACTGCTTCTCTCTACATCCACGTAGCAGAGCTCCTGTAAGCTGCATCTCCTACACTCAGGATACAGAAATCCCATACATTGCGTATGCCTATTGCCAGGCTACAGAACTCTTGGAAACAGCTTCTCCCTACACCGTGATGCAAAACCTCAGTAAACTGTGTCTCTCTAATACTAGGTTACAGAACTCCCATAAGCTGCGTCTATTGCACTCAGCCTACAGGAATCCCACATAGAGCGAATGCCTACACTCAGACTAGAGAACTCTTGGAAACAGCTTCTCTCTACATTCAACATACACAACTCTTGGAAACTGCATCTCTCTAGACCAACGTTACAGAACTCCCATAAATTGCGTCTCCTACACACAGCATACGGAAAACCAGCATTTAGCGAATCACTATGCCCAGGCTACCAAAATCTTAGAAACAGCTTCTCTCTACATTCAACATACGGAACTCCTGGATACTGTATGTCTCTACACTTAGGTTGTGCAACTCCCTTAAGCTGCGTCTCCTACACAGAGCATACGGAAAACACGGAAATAGCGCATGCCTAATTCCAGGCCACAGAACTCTTGGAAACAGCTTCTCTCTGCATTCAACATACACAACTCTTGGAAACTGCATCTCTCTAGAGCAATGTTACAGAACTCCCATAAGCTGCATCTCCTACACACAGCAGACAGAAAACCCGCATATAGCGAATGCCTAATTCCAGGCTACAGAAATCCAGTAAACAGCTTCTCCCTACACCCTGATACAGAACTTCGGTAAACTGTGTCTCTCTAATTCTTGGTTACAGAACTCCCATAACCTGCGTCGGCTGCACTCAGGCTACAGGAATCCCATATAGAGCGTATGCCTACTCTCAGACTACAGAACTCTTGGAAACAGCTTCTCTCTCCATTCAACATACACAACTCTTGGAAACTGCATCTCTCTAGAGCAATGTTACAGAACTCCCATAAGCTGCGTCTCCTACACACAGCAGACAGAAAACCCGCATATAGCGAATGCCTAATTCCAGGCTACAGAAATCCAGTAAACAGCTTCTCCCTACACCCTGATACAGAACTTCGGTAAACTGTGTCTCTCTAATTCTAGGTTACAGAACTCCCATAAGCTGCGTCGGCTGCACTCAGGCTACAGGAATCCCATATAGAGCGTATGCCTACTCTCAGACTACAGAACTCTTGGAAACAGCTTCTCCCTACAGCGTGATGCAAAACCTCAGTAAACTGTGTCTCTCTAATACTAGGTTACAGAACTCCCATAAGCTGCGTCTATTGCACTCAGCCTACAGGAATCCCACATAGAGCGAATGCCTACACTCAGACTAGAGAACTCTTGGAAACAGCTTCTCTCTACATTCAACATACACAACTCTTGGAAACTGCATCTCTCTAGACCAACGTTACAGAACTCCCATAAATTGCGTCTCCTACACACAGCATACGGAAAACCAGCATTTAGCGAATCACTATGCCCAGGCTACCAAAATCTTAGAAACAGCTTCTCTCTACATTCAACATACGGAACTCCTGGATACTGTATGTCTCTACACTTAGGTTGTGCAACTCCCTTAAGCTGCGTCTCCTACACAGGGCATACGGAAAACACGGAAATAGCGCATGCCTAATTCCAGGCCACAGAACTCTTGGAAACAGCTTCTCTCTGCATTCAACATACACAACTCTTGGAAACTGCATCTCTCTAGAGCAATGTTACAGAACTCCCATAAGCTGCGTCTCCTACACACAGCAGACAGAAAACCCGCATATAGCGAATGCCTAATTCCAGGCTACAGAAATCCAGTAAACAGCTTCTCCCTACACCCTGATACAGAACTTCGGTAAACTGTGTCTCTCTAATTCTAGGTTACAGAACTCCCATAAGCTGCGTCGGCTGCACTCAGGCTACAGGAATCCCATAGAGAGCGTATGCCTACTCTCAGACTACAGATCTCTTGGAAACAGCTTCTCTCTCCATTCAACATACACAACTCTTGGAAACTGCATCTCTCTAGAGCAATGTTACAGAACTCCCATAAGCTGCGTCTCCTACACACAGCAGACAGAAAACCCGCATATAGCGAATGCCTAATTCCAGGCTACAGAAATCCAGTAAACAGCTTCTCCCTACACCCTGATACAGAACTTCGGTAAACTGTGTCTCTCTAATTCTAGGTTACAGAACTCCCATAAGCTGCGTCGGCTGCACTCAGGCTACAGGAATCCCATATACAGCGTATGCCTACTCTCAGACTACAGAACTCTTGGGCACAGCTTCTCTCTCCATTCAACATACAGAACTACTGGAAACTGCATCTCTCTACACTTAGGTTACAGAACTCCCGAAAGCTGCATCTGCTACACTCAGCATCCAGAATACCCTCATACAGCGAATACCTAATTCCAGGATACAGAACTCCTCTAAACAGCTCCTCACCACACAAAGGATAGAGAACTCTTGGAAACTGCTTCTCTCTACATCCACGTAGCAGAGCTCCTGTAAGCTGCATCTCCTACACTCAGGATACAGAAATCCCATACATTGCGTATGCCTATTGCCAGGCTACAGAACTCTTGGAAACAGCTTCTCCCTACACCGTGATGCAAAACCTCAGTAAACTGTGTCTCTCTAATTCTAGGTTACAGAACTCCCATAAGCTGCGTCTATTGCACTCAGCCTACAGGAATCCCACATAGAGCGAATGCCTACACTCAGACTAGAGAACTCTTGGAAACAGCTTCTCTCTACATTCAACATACACAACTCTTGGAAACTGCATCTCTCTAGACCAACGTTACAGAACTCCCATAAATTGCGTCTCCTACACACAGCATACGGAAAACCAGCATTTAGCGAATCACTATGCCCAGGCTACCAAAATCTTAGAAACAGCTTCTCTCTACATTCAACATACGGAACTCCTGGATACTGTATGTCTCTACACTTAGGTTGTGCAACTCCCTTAAGCTGCGTCTCCTACACAGGGCATACGGAAAACACGGAAATAGCGCATGCCTAATTCCAGGCCACAGAACTCTTGGAAACAGCTTCTCTCTGCATTCAACATACACAACTCTTGGAAACTGCATCTCTCTAGAGCAATGTTACAGAACTCCCATAAGCTGCGTCTCCTACACACAGCAGACAGAAAACCCGCATATAGCGAATGCCTAATTCCAGGCTACAGAAATCCAGTAAACAGCTTCTCCTTACACCCTGATACAGAACTTCGGTAAACTGTGTCTCTCTAATTCTATTTTACAGAACTCCCATAAGCTGCGTCGGCTGCACTCAGGCTACAGGAATCCCATATAGAGCGTATGCCTACTCTCAGACTACAGAACTCTTGGAAACAGCTTCTCTCTCCATTCAACATACAAAACTCTTGGAAACTGCATCTCTCTAGAGCAATGTTACAGAACTCCCATAAGCTGCGTCTCCTACACACAGCAGACAGAAAACCCGCATATAGCGAATGCCTAATTCCAGGCTACAGAAATCCAGTAAACAGCTTCTCCCTACACCCTGATACAGAACTTCGGTAAACTGTGTCTCTCTAATTCTAGGTTACAGAACTCCCATAAGCTGCGTCGGCTGCACTCAGGCTACAGGAATCCCATATAGAGCGTATGCCTACTCTCAGACTACAGAACTCTTGGGCACAGCTTCTCTCTCCATTCAACATACAGAACTACTGGAAACTGCATCTCTCTACACTTAGGTTACAGAACTCCCGAAAGCTGCATCTGCTACACTCAGCATCCAGAATACCCTCATACAGCGAATACCTAATTCCAGGATACAGAACTCCTCTAAACAGCCCCTCACCACACAAAGGATAGAGAACTCTTGGAAACTGCTTCTCTCTACATCCACGTAGCAGAGCTCCTGTAAGCTGCATCTCCTACACTCAGGATACAGAAATCCCATACATTGCGTATGCCTATTGCCAGGCTACAGAACTCTTGGAAACAGCTTCTCCCTACACCATGATGCAAAACCTCAGTAAACTGTGTCTCTCTAATACTAGGTTACAGAACTCCCATAAGCTGCGTCTATTGCACTCAGCCTACAGGAATCCCACATAGAGCGAATGCCTACACTCAGACTAGAGAACTCTTGGAAACAGCTTCTCTCTACATTCAACATACACAACTCTTGGAAACTGCATCTCTCTAGACCAACGTTACAGAACTCCCATAAATTGCGTCTCCTACACACAGCATACGGAAAACCAGCATTTAGCGAATCACTATGCCCAGGCTACCAAAATCTTAGAAACAGCTTCTCTCTACATTCAACATACGGAACTCCTGGATACTGTATGTCTCTACACTTAGGTTGTGCAACTCCCTTAAGCTGCGTCTCCTACACAGGGCATACGGAAAACACGGAAATAGCGCATGCCTAATTCCAGGCCACAGAACTCTTGGAAACAGCTTCTCTCTACATTCAACATACAAAACTCTTGGAAACTGCATCTCTCTAGAGCAATGTTACAGAACTCCCATAAGCTGCGTCTCCTACACACAGCAGACAGAAAACCCGCATATAGCGAATGCCTAATTCCAGGCTACAGAAATCCAGTAAACAGCTTCTCCCTACACCCTGATACAGAACTTCGGTAAACTGTGTCTCTCTAATTCTAGGTTACAGAACTCCCATAAGCTGCGTCGGCTGCACTCAGGCTACAGGAATCCCATATAGAGCGTATGCCTACTCTCAGACTACAGATCTCTTGGAAACAGCTTCTCTCTCCATTCAACATACACAACTCTTGGAAACTGCATCTCTCTAGAGCAATGTTACAGAACTCCCATAAGCTGCGTCTCCTACACACAGCAGACAGAAAACCCGCATATAGCGAATGCCTAATTCCAGGCTACAGAAATCCAGTAAACAGCTTCTCCCTACACCCTGATACAGAACTTCGGTAAACTGTGTCTCTCTAATTCTAGGTTACAGAACTCCCATAAGCTGCGTCGGCTGCACTCAGGCTACAGGAATCCCATATACAGCGTATGCCTACTCTCAGACTACAGAACTCTTGGGCACAGCTTCTCTCTCCATTCAACATACAGAACTACTGGAAACTGCATCTCTCTACACTTAGGTTACAGAACTCCCGAAAGCTGCATCTGCTACACTCAGCATCCAGAATACCCTCATACAGCGAATACCTAATTCCAGGATACAGAACTCCTCTAAACAGCTCCTCACCACACAAAGGATAGAGAACTCTTGGAAACTGCTTCTCTCTACATCCACGTAGCAGAGCTCCTGTAAGCTGCATCTCCTACACTCAGGATACAGAAATCCCATACATTGCGTATGCCTATTGCCAGGCTACAGAACTCTTGGAAACAGCTTCTCCCTACACCGTGATGCAAAACCTCAGTAAACTGTGTCTCTCTAATACTAGGTTACAGAACTCCCATAAGCTGCGTCTATTGCACTCAGCCTACAGGAATCCCACATAGAGCGAATGCCTACACTCAGACTAGAGAACTCTTGGAAACAGCTTCTCTCTACATTCAACATACACAACTCTTGGAAACTGCATCTCTCTAGACCAACGTTACAGAACTCCCATAAATTGCGTCTCCTACACACAGCATACGGAAAACCAGCATTTAGCGAATCACTATGCCCAGGCTACCAAAATCTTAGAAACAGCTTCTCTCTACATTCAACATACGGAACTCCTGGATACTGTATGTCTCTACACTTAGGTTGTGCAACTCCCTTAAGCTGCGTCTCCTACACAGGGCATACGGAAAACACGGAAATAGCGCATGCCTAATTCCAGGCCACAGAACTCTTGGAAACAGCTTCTCTCTCCATTCAACATACACAACTCTTGGAAACTGCATCTCTCTAGAGCAATGTTACAGAACTCCCATAAGCTGCGTCTCCTACACACAGCAGACAGAAAACCCGCATATAGCGAATGCCTAATTCCAGGCTACAGAAATCCAGTAAACAGCTTCTCCCTACACCCTGATACAGAACTTCGGTAAACTGTGTCTCTCTAATTCTAGGTTACAGAACTCCCATAAGCTGCGTCGGCTGCACTCAGGCTACAGGAATCCCATATAGAGCGTATGCCTACTCTCAGACTACAGATCTCTTGGAAACAGCTTCTCTCTCCATTCAACATACACAACTCTTGGAAACTGCATCTCTCTAGAGCAATGTTACAGAACTCCCATAAGCTGCGTCTCCTACACACAGCAGACAGAAAACCCGCATATAGCGAATGCCTAATTCCAGGCTACAGAAATCCAGTAAACAGCTTCTCCCTACACCCTGATACAGAACTTCGGTAAACTGTGTCTCTCTAATTCTAGGTTACAGAACTCCCATAAGCTGCGTCGGCTGCACTCAGGCTACAGGAATCCCATATACAGCGTATGCCTACTCTCAGACTACAGAACTCTTGGGCACAGCTTCTCTCTCCATTCAACATACAGAACTACTGGAAACTGCATCTCTCTACACTTAGGTTACAGAACTCCCGAAAGCTGCATCTGCTACACTCAGCATCCAGAATACCCTCATACAGCGAATACCTAATTCCAGGATACAGAACTCCTCTAAACAGCTCCTCACCACACAAAGGATAGAGAACTCTTGGAAACTGCTTCTCTCTACATCCACGTAGCAGAGCTCCTGTAAGCTGCATCTCCTACACTCAGGATACAGAAATCCCATACATTGCGTATGCCTATTGCCAGGCTACAGAACTCTTGGAAACAGCTTCTCCCTACACCGTGATGCAAAACCTCAGTAAACTGTGTCTCTCTAATACTAGGTTACAGAACTCCCATAAGCTGCGTCTATTGCACTCAGCCTACAGGAATCCCACATAGAGCGAATGCCTACACTCAGACTAGAGAACTCTTGGAAACAGCTTCTCTCTACATTCAACATACACAACTCTTGGAAACTGCATCTCTCTAGACCAACGTTACAGAACTCCCATAAATTGCGTCTCCTACACACAGCATACGGAAAACCAGCATTTAGCGAATCACTATGCCCAGGCTACCAAAATCTTAGAAACAGCTTCTCTCTACATTCAACATACGGAACTCCTGGATACTGTATGTCTCTACACTTAGGTTGTGCAACTCCCTTAAGCTGCGTCTCCTACACAGGGCATATGGAAAACACGGAAATAGCGCATGCCTAATTCCAGGCCACAGAACTCTTGGAAACAGCTTCTCTCTACATTCAACATACAAAACTCTTGGAAACTGCATCTCTCTAGAGCAATGTTACAGAACTCCCATAAGCTGCGTCTCCTACACACAGCAGACAGAAAACCCGCATATAGCGAATGCCTAATTCCAGGCTACAGAAATCCAGTAAACAGCTTCTCCCTACACCCTGATACAGAACTTCGGTAAACTGTGTCTCTCTAATTCTAGGTTACAGAACTCCCATAAGCTGCGTCGGCTGCACTCAGGCTACAGGAATCCCATATAGAGCGTATGCCTACTCTCAGACTACAGATCTCTTGGAAACAGCTTCTCTCTCCATTCAACATACACAACTCTTGGAAACTGCATCTCTCTAGAGCAATGTTACAGAACTCCCATAAGCTGCGTCTCCTACACACAGCAGACAGAAAACCCGCATATAGCGAATGCCTAATTCCAGGCTACAGAAATCCAGTAAACAGCTTCTCCCTACACCCTGATACAGAACTTCGGTAAACTGTGTCTCTCTAATTCTAGGTTACAGAACTCCCATAAGCTGCGTCGGCTGCACTCAGGCTACAGGAATCCCATATACAGCGTATGCCTACTCTCAGACTACAGAACTCTTGGGCACAGCTTCTCTCTCCATTCAACATACAGAACTACTGGAAACTGCATCTCTCTACACTTAGGTTACAGAACTCCCGAAAGCTGCATCTGCTACACTCAGCATCCAGAATACCCTCATACAGCGAATACCTAATTCCAGGATACAGAACTCCTCTAAACAGCTCCTCACCACACAAAGGATAGAGAACTCTTGGAAACTGCTTCTCTCTACATCCACGTAGCAGAGCTCCTGTAAGCTGCATCTCCTACACTCAGGATACAGAAATCCCATACATTGCGTATGCCTATTGCCAGGCTACAGAACTCTTGGAAACAGCTTCTCCCTACACCGTGATGCAAAACCTCAGTAAACTGTGTCTCTCTAATACTAGGTTACAGAACTCCCATAAGCTGCGTCTATTGCACTCAGCCTACAGGAATCCCACATAGAGCGAATGCCTACACTCAGACTAGAGAACTCTTGGAAACAGCTTCTCTCTACATTCAACATACACAACTCTTGGAAACTGCATCTCTCTAGACCAACGTTACAGAACTCCCATAAATTGCGTCTCCTACACACAGCATACGGAAAACCAGCATTTAGCGAATCACTATGCCCAGGCTACCAAAATCTTAGAAACAGCTTCTCTCTACATTCAACATACGGAACTCCTGGATACTGTATGTCTCTACACTTAGGTTGTGCAACTCCCTTAAGCTGCGTCTCCTACACAGGGCATACGGAAAACACGGAAATAGCGCATGCCTAATTCCAGGCCACAGAACTCTTGGAAACAGCTTCTCTCTCCATTCAACATACACAACTCTTGGAAACTGCATCTCTCTAGAGCAATGTTACAGAACTCCCATAAGCTGCGTCTCCTACACACAGCAGACAGAAAACCCGCATATAGCGAATGCCTAATTCCAGGCTACAGAAATCCAGTAAACAGCTTCTCCTTACACCCTGATACAGAACTTCGGTAAACTGTGTCTCTCTAATTCTATTTTACAGAACTCCCATAAGCTGCGTCGGCTGCACTCAGGCTACAGGAATCCCATATAGAGCGTATGCCTACTCTCAGACTACAGAACTCTTGGAAACAGCTTCTCTCTCCATTCAACATACAAAACTCTTGGAAACTGCATCTCTCTAGAGCAATGTTACAGAACTCCCATAAGCTGCGTCTCCTACACACAGCAGACAGAAAACCCGCATATAGCGAATGCCTAATTCCAGGCTACAGAAATCCAGTAAACAGCTTCTCCCTACATCCTGATACAGAACTTCGGTAAACTGTGTCTCTCTAATTCTAGGTTACAGAACTCCCATAAGCTGCGTCGGCTGCACTCAGGCTACAGGAATCCCATATAGAGCGTATGCCTACTCTCAGACTACAGAACTCTTGGGCACAGCTTCTCTCTCCATTCAACATACAGAACTACTGGAAACTGCATCTCTCTACACTTAGGTTACAGAACTCCCGAAAGCTGCATCTGCTACACTCAGCATCCAGAATACCCTCATACAGCGAATACCTAATTCCAGGATACAGAACTCCTCTAAACAGCCCCTCACCACACAAAGGATAGAGAACTCTTGGAAACTGCTTCTCTCTACATCCACGTAGCAGAGCTCCTGTAAGCTGCATCTCCTACACTCAGGATACAGAAATCCCATACATTGCGTATGCCTATTGCCAGGCTACAGAACTCTTGGAAACAGCTTCTCCCTACACCGTGATGCAAAACCTCAGTAAACTGTGTCTCTCTAATACTAGGTTACAGAACTCCCATAAGCTGCGTCTATTGCACTCAGCCTACAGGAATCCCACATAGAGCGAATGCCTACACTCAGACTAGAGAACTCTTGGAAACAGCTTCTCTCTACATTCAACATACACAACTCTTGGAAACTGCATCTCTCTAGACCAACGTTACAGAACTCCCATAAATTGCGTCTCCTACACACAGCATACGGAAAACCAGCATTTAGCGAATCACTATGCCCAGGCTACCAAAATCTTAGAAACAGCTTCTCTCTACATTCAACATACGGAACTCCTGGATACTGTATGTCTCTACACTTAGGTTGTGCAACTCCCTTAAGCTGCGTCTCCTACACAGGGCATACGGAAAACACGGAAATAGCGCATGCCTAATTCCAGGCCACAGAACTCTTGGAAACAGCTTCTCTCTACATTCAACATACAAAACTCTTGGAAACTGCATCTCTCTAGAGCAATGTTACAGAACTCCCATAAGCTGCGTCTCCTACACACAGCAGACAGAAAACCCGCATATAGCGAATGCCTAATTCCAGGCTACAGAAATCCAGTAAACAGCTTCTCCCTACACCCTGATACAGAACTTCGGTAAACTGTGTCTCTCTAATTCTAGGTTACAGAACTCCCATAAGCTGCGTCGGCTGCACTCAGGCTACAGGAATCCCATATAGAGCGTATGCCTACTCTCAGACTACAGATCTCTTGGAAACAGCTTCTCTCTCCATTCAACATACACAACTCTTGGAAACTGCATCTCTCTAGAGCAATGTTACAGAACTCCCATAAGCTGCGTCTCCTACACACAGCAGACAGAAAACCCGCATATAGCGAATGCCTAATTCCAGGCTACAGAAATCCAGTAAACAGCTTCTCCCTACACCCTGATACAGAACTTCGGTAAACTGTGTCTCTCTAATTCTAGGTTACAGAACTCCCATAAGCTGCGTCGGCTGCACTCAGGCTACAGGAATCCCATATACAGCGTATGCCTACTCTCAGACTACAGAACTCTTGGGCACAGCTTCTCTCTCCATTCAACATACAGAACTACTGGAAACTGCATCTCTCTACACTTAGGTTACAGAACTCCCGAAAGCTGCATCTGCTACACTCAGCATCCAGAATACCCTCATACAGCGAATACCTAATTCCAGGATACAGAACTCCTCTAAACAGCTCCTCACCACACAAAGGATAGAGAACTCTTGGAAACTGCTTCTCTCTACATCCACGTAGCAGAGCTCCTGTAAGCTGCATCTCCTACACTCAGGATACAGAAATCCCATACATTGCGTATGCCTATTGCCAGGCTACAGAACTCTTGGAAACAGCTTCTCCCTACACCGTGATGCAAAACCTCAGTAAACTGTGTCTCTCTAATACTAGGTTACAGAACTCCCATAAGCTGCGTCTATTGCACTCAGCCTACAGGAATCCCACATAGAGCGAATGCCTACACTCAGACTAGAGAACTCTTGGAAACAGCTTCTCTCTACATTCAACATACACAACTCTTGGAAACTGCATCTCTCTAGACCAACGTTACAGAACTCCCATAAATTGCGTCTCCTACACACAGCATACGGAAAACCAGCATTTAGCGAATCACTATGCCCAGGCTACCAAAATCTTAGAAACAGCTTCTCTCTACATTCAACATACGGAACTCCTGGATACTGTATGTCTCTACACTTAGGTTGTGCAACTCCCTTAAGCTGCGTCTCCTACACAGAGCATACGGAAAACACGGAAATAGCGCATGCCTAATTCCAGGCCACAGAACTCTTGGAAACAGCTTCTCTCTACATTCAACATACACAACTCTTGGAAACTGCATCTCTCTAGAGCAATGTTACAGAACTCCCATAAGCTGCGTCTCCTACACACAGCAGACAGAAAACCCGCATATAGCGAATGCCTAATTCCAGGCTACAGAAATCCAGTAAACAGCTTCTCCCTACACCCTGATACAGAACTTCGGTAAACTGTGTCTCTCTAATTCTAGGTTACAGAACTCCCATAAGCTGCGTCGGCTGCACTCAGGCTACAGGAATCCCATATAGAGCGTATGCCTACTCTCAGACTACAGAACTCTTGGAAACAGCTTCTCTCTCCATTCAACATACACAACTCTTGGAAACTGCATCTCTCTAGAGCAATGTTACAGAACTCCCATAAGCTGCGTCTCCTACACACAGCAGACAGAAAACCCGCATATAGCGAATGCCTAATTCCAGGCTACAGAAATCCAGTAAACAGCTTCTCCCTACACCCTGATACAGAACTTCGGTAAACTGTGTCTCTCTAATTCTAGGTTACAGAACTCCCATAAGCTGCGTCGGCTGCACTCAGGCTACAGGAATCCCATATAGAGCGTATGCCTACTCTCAGACTACAGAACTCTTGGAAACAGCTTCTCTCTACATTCAACATACACAACTCTTGGAAACTGCATCTCTCTAGAGCAATGTTACAGAACTCCCATAAGCTGCGTCTCCTACACACAGCAGACAGAAAACCCGCATATAGCGAATGCCTAATTCCAGGCTACAGAAATCCAGTAAACAGCTTCTCCCTACACCCTGATACAGAACTTCGGTAAACTGTGTCTCTCTAATTCTAGGTTACAGAACTCCCATAAGCTGCGTCGGCTGCACTCAGGCTACAGGAATCCCATATAGAGCGTATGCCTACTCTCAGACTACAGAACTCTTGGGCACAGCTTCTCTCTCCATTCAACATACAGAACTACTGGAAACTGCATCTCTCTACACTTAGGTTACAGAACTCCCGAAAGCTGCATCTGCTACACTCAGCATCCAGAATACCCTCATACAGCGAATACTTAATTCCAGGATACAGAACTCCTCTAAACAGCTCCTCACCACACAAAGGATAGAGAACTCTTGGAAACTGCTTCTCTCTACATCCACATAGCAGAGCTCCTGTAAGCTGCATCTCCTACACTCAGGATACAGAAATCCCATACATTGCGTATGCCTATTGCCAGGCTACAGAACTCTTGGAAACAGCTTCTCCCTACAGCGTGATGCAAAACCTCAGTAAACTGTGTCTCTCTAATACTAGGTTACAGAACTCCCATAAGCTGCGTCTATTGCACTCAGCCTACAGGAATCCCACATAGAGCGAATGCCTACACTCAGACTAGAGAACTCTTGGAAACAGCTTCTCTCTACATTCAACATACACAACTCTTGGAAACTGCATCTCTCTAGACCAACGTTACAGAACTCCCATAAATTGCGTCTCCTACACACAGCATACGGAAAACCAGCATTTAGCGAATCACTATGCCCAGGCTACCAAAATCTTAGAAACAGCTTCTCTCTACATTCAACATACGGAACTCCTGGATACTGTATGTCTCTACACTTAGGTTGTGCAACTCCCTTAAGCTGCGTCTCCTACACAGAGCATACGGAAAACACGGAAATAGCGCATGCCTAATTCCAGGCCACAGAACTCTTGGAAACAGCTTCTCTCTACATTCAACATACACAACTCTTGGAAACTGCATCTCTCTAGAGCAATGTTACAGAACTCCCATAAGCTGCGTCTCCTACACACAGCAGACAGAAAACCCGCATATAGCGAATGCCTAATTCCAGGCTACAGAAATCCAGTAAACAGCTTCTCCCTACACCCTGATACAGAACTTCGGTAAACTGTGTCTCTCTAATTCTAGGTTACAGAACTCCCATAAGCTGCGTCGGCTGCACTCAGGCTACAGGAATCCCATATAGAGCGTATGCCTACTCTCAGACTACAGAACTCTTGGAAACAGCTTCTCTCTCCATTCAACATACACAACTCTTGGAAACTGCATCTCTCTAGAGCAATGTTACAGAACTCCCATAAGCTGCGTCTCCTACACACAGCAGACAGAAAACCCGCATATAGCGAATGCCTAATTCCAGGCTACAGAAATCCAGTAAACAGCTTCTCCCTACACCCTGATACAGAACTTCGGTAAACTGTGTCTCTCTAATTCTAGGTTACAGAACTCCCATAAGCTGCGTCGGCTGCACTCAGGCTACAGGAATCCCATATAGAGCGTATGCCTACTCTCAGACTACAGAACTCTTGGAAACAGCTTCTCTCTACATTCAACATACACAACTCTTGGAAACTGCATCTCTCTAGAGCAATGTTACAGAACTCCCATAAGCTGCGTCTCCTACACACAGCAGACAGAAAACCCGCATATAGCGAATGCCTAATTCCAGGCTACAGAAATCCAGTAAACAGCTTCTCCCTACACCCTGATACAGAACTTCGGTAAACTGTGTCTCTCTAATTCTAGGTTACAGAACTCCCATAACCTGCGTCGGCTGCACTCAGGCTACAGGAATCCCATATACAGCGTATGCCTAGGCTCAGACTACAGAACTCTTGGGCACAGCTTCTCTCTCCATTCAACATACAGAACTACTGGAAACTGCATCTCTCTACACTTAGGTTACAGAACTCCCGAAAGCTGCATCTGCTACACTCAGCATCCAGAATACCCTCATACAGCGAATACCTAATTCCAGGATACAGAACTCCTCTAAACAGCTCCTCACCACACAAAGGATAGAGAACTCTTGGAAACTGCTTCTCTCTACATCCACGTAGCAGAGCTCCTGTAAGCTGCATCTCCTACACTCAGGATACAGAAATCCCATACATTGCGTATGCCTATTGCCAGGCTACAGAACTCTTGGAAACAGCTTCTCCCTACACCGTGATGCAAAACCTCAGTAAACTGTGTCTCTCTAATACTAGGTTACAGAACTCCCATAAGCTGCGTCTATTGCACTCAGCCTACAGGAATCCCACATAGAGCGAATGCCTACACTCAGACTAGAGAACTCTTGGAAACAGCTTCTCTCTACATTCAACATACACAACTCTTGGAAACTGCATCTCTCTAGACCAACGTTACAGAACTCCCATAAATTGCGTCTCCTACACACAGCATACGGAAAACCAGCATTTAGCGAATCACTATGCCCAGGCTACCAAAATCTTAGAAACAGCTTCTCTCTACATTCAACATACGGAACTCCTGGATACTGTATGTCTCTACACTTAGGTTGTGCAACTCCCGTAAGTTGCGGCTCCTACACAGAGCATACAGAAAACACGGAAATAGCGCATGCCTAATTCCAGGCTACCGAACTCTTGGAAACAGCTTCTCTCTCCATTCAACATACACAACTCTTGGAAACTGCATCTCTCTAGAGCAATGTTACAGAACTCCCATAAGCTGCGTCTCCTACACACAGCAGACAGAAAACCCGCATATAGCGAATGCCTAATTCCAGGCTACAGAAATCCAGTAAACAGCTTCTCCCTACACCCTGATACAGAACTTCGGTAAACTGTGTCTCTCTAATTCTAGGTTACAGAACTCCCATAAGCTGCGTCGGCTGCACTCAGGCTACAGGAATCCCATATACAGCGTATGCCTACTCTCAGACTACAGAACTCTTGGGCACAGCTTCTCTCTCCATTCAACATACAGAACTACTGGAAACTGCATCTCTCTACACTTAGGTTACAGAACTCCCGAAAGCTGCATCTGCTACACTCAGCATCCAGAATGCCCTCATACAGTGAATACCTAATTCCAGGATACAGAACTCCTCTAAACAGCTCCTCACCACACAAAGGATAGAGAACTCTTGGAAACTGCTTCTCTCTACATCCACGTAGCAGAGCTCCTGTTAGCTGCATCTCCTACACTCAGGATACAGAAATCCCATACATTGCGTATGCCTATTGCCAGGCTACAGAACTCTTGGAAACAGCTTCTCCCTACACCGTGATGCAAAACCTCAGTAAACTGTGTCTCTCTAATACTAGGTTACAGAACTCCCATAAGCTGCGTCTATTGCACTCAGCCTACAGGAATCCCACATAGAGCGAATGCCTACACTCAGACTAGAGAACTCTTGGAAACAGCTTCTCTCTACATTCAACATACACAACTCTTGGAAACTGCATCTCTCTAGACCAACGTTACAGAACTCCCATAAATTGCGTCTCCTACACACAGCATACGGAAAACCAGCATTTAGCGAATCACTATGCCCAGGCTACCAAAATCTTAGAAACAGCTTCTCTCTACATTCAACATATGGAACTCATGGATACTGTATGTGTTTACACTTAGGTTACGGAACTCCAGTAAGCTGCATCTCCTACACACAGCATACAGAAAACACGCAAATAGCGCATGCCTAATTCCAGGCTACAGATATCCAGTTAACAGCTCCTCTCTACAAGGATAGAGAACTCCGTTAAACTGCTTCTCCCTACATCCAGGTCGCAGAGCTCCCATAACCAGCGTCTCCTCACTCAGAATACAGAAATCCCAATTATTGTGTATGCCTCTTGCCAAACTACAGAACTCTTGGAAACAGCTTCTCTCTACATTCAACATACAAAATTCTTGGAAACTGCATCTCTCTAGGCCAATGTTACAGAACTCCCATAAGCTGTGTCTCTTACACGCAACAGACAGAAAACCCGTATATAGCAAATATCTATTCCCAGGCTACCAAAATCTTAGAAACAGCTTCTATCTACATTCAACATATGGAACTCATGAATACTGTATGTCTCTACACTTAGGTTACGGAACTCCCATAAGCTACATATCCTACACACAGCATACAGAAAACATGCAAATAGCAAATGCCTAATTCTAGGCCACAGATCTCTTGGAAACAGCTTCTCTCTACATTCAACATACAAAACTCTTGGAAACTGCATCTCTCTACACCAATGTTACAGAAATCCCATAAGCTGCGTCTGATGCACTCCGGCTACAGGAATACAATATACAGCGTATGCCTACTCTCAGAGTACAGAACCCTTGGAAACAGCTTCTCTCTACATTCAACATACAAAACTCTTGGAAACTGCATCTCTCAAGACCAATGTTACAGTACTCCCGTTAGCTGCATCTCCTACACACAGCAGACAGAAAACCTGCATATAGCAAATGTCTTATTCCAGCCTCAGAAACCCAATAACCTTCACCGTACATCCTGATACAGAACCTCGATAAGCTGTGTCTCTAATTCTAGGTTACAGAACTCCATTAAGCTGCGTCGGCTGCACTCAGGCTACTGGATTTCCATATATAGCGTATGCCTACTCTCAGATGACAGGACTCTTGGTCAAAGCTTCTCTCTACATTCAACGTACAGAACTACTGGAAACTGCATCTGTCTACACCAAGGTTACAGAACTTACGAAAGCTGCATCTGCTACACACAGCATACAGAATATCCGCAAATAGCGAATGCCTAATTCCAGGTTACAGAACACCAGTAAACAGCTCCTCTCTACACTAAGGATAGAGAAGTCTTGGAAACTGCTTCTCTCTACATTCAGGTTACAGAGATCCTGTAAGCTGAATCTCCTACACTCAGGATACAGAAATCCCATACATAGCGTATGCCTATTTCCAGGCTACAGAAGTCTTGGAAACAGCTTCTCTCTACAACATGATACAAAACTTCGGTAAAATGTGTCTCTCTAATTCTAGGTTACAGATCTCCCATAAGCTGTGTCAGCTCCACTCAGCAAACAGAAAAGCCGCATATAGCGAATACCTGTATCCAGGATACCGAAATCTAACAAAGAGATTCTCTCTACATTCAACATACAGAACTCCTGGATACTGTATGTCTCAACACGTAGGTTATGGAACTCCCGTAAGTTGTGTCTCCTACACACAGCATACAGAAAACCCGCATATAGCGAATACCATTCCAGGCTATAGAACACCACTAAACATCTCCTCTCTACACCAAGGATAGAGAACTCTTTTAAACTGCGTCTCTCTACATCCAGGTAGAAGAGCTCCTATAAACGGCGTCTCCTACACTCAGGATACAGAAATCCCAATTACTGCGTATGCTTCTTGCCAGGCTACAGAACTCTTGGAAACAGCTTCTCCCTACACCCATATACAGAAGTCAGGTAAACTGTGTCTCACTACATGTAAATTACAGAACTCCCATGAGCTGCGTCTGCTACACTCAGCATAGAGAAACCCGCGTATGGCAAATACCTTCTCATAGGCTATTGAAATATTGGAAACAGCTTCTCCCTACACCAAGATACAGAACTGCGCTATACTTTGTCTCTCTAATTCTAGGTTACAGAACTCCCATAAACTGTGTCTGCTACACTCAGACTACAAGAATCCCATATACAGCGTATGACTACTCTCAGACAACAGAACTCTTGGAAACAGCTTCTCTCTACATTCAAAATGCAGAACTACTACAAACTGCATCTCTCTACACTTATGTTACAGAACTCCCGAAAGCTGCATCTGCAATACTCAGAATGCAGAATACCCACATATAGCTAATGCCTAATTCCAGGCTATAGAACTCCAGTAAACAGCTTCTCTCTACACCAATGATAGAGAACTCCAGTAATCTGCTTCTCTGTACATCCAGGTAGCAGAGCTCCCATAATCTGCATATCCTGCACCCAGGATACAGAAATCCCAATTTCTATGTATTCTCCTTTCCAGGCTATGGAACTCTTGGAAACAGCTTCTCTCCACACCCATATACAGATCTCTGGTAAACTGTGTCTCTTTACATGCATGATACAGAACCCCCATAAGCTCTGTCTGCTATACTCAGAATACAGAAAGCCCGCAATAGCGAATACCTACTCATAGGCTACAAAACCCTTGGAAAGAGATTCTCTCTACATTCAACTTATAGAAATACTGGAAACTGCATCCCTCTACACCCAGGTTACAGAACTCCTGTCAGCTGCGTCGGCTAAACTCAGCATACAGAAAACCCGCAAATGCCTACTTCCAGGCTACAGAACTCCAATAAATAGCTCCTCTCTACACCAAGGAAAGAGAATTATTGGAAACTGCTTCTCTCTACATCCAGGTTACAGATCTCCTGTAAGCTGCATCTCCTACACTCAGGTTACAGAAATCCCATATATTGCGTATGCCTATTGCCAGGCTACAGAACTCTTGGAAACAGCTTCTCCCTCAACCTGATACAAAACTTCGGTAAACTGTGTCTCTCTAATTCTAGGTTGCAGATCTCCATTAGCTGCATCTGCTCCACTCAGCATGCAGAAAACCCACATATGTAGAATACCTATTCCCAGGCTACCGAAAGCTTAGAAACAGCTTCTCTCTACATTCAACATACGGAACTCCTGGATAATCTATATCTCTACACTTAGGTCATGGGACTACCATAAGCTGCATCTCCTACACACAGCATACAGAAAACTGGCATATAGCAAATGCCTAATTCCAGGCTACAGAAATCCAGTAAACAGCTTCTCTCTACACCAAGGATAGAGAATTCTTGGAAACTGCTTCTCTGAACATCCAAGTTACAGAGCTCCCGTAAGCTGTGACACCTACACTCAGCATACAGAAATCCCATACATTGCGTATGCCTATTGCCAGGCTACAGAACTCTTGGAAACAGCTTCTCCCTACACCCTGATACAGAACTTTTGTAAACTGTGTCTCTCTAATTCCGGGTTACAGAACTCCTGTAAGCTGCGTCTGCTACACTCAGGCTACAGGAATCCCATATACAGCATATGCCTTCTCTCAGACTACAGAAGTCTTGGAAACAGCTTCTCTACATTCAACATACAAAACTCCTGGAAACTGCATCTCTCTAGACCAAGGTTACAGAACTCCCATAAGCTGCATCTCCTACGCACAGCATACAGAAAACCCGCATATAGCGAATGCCTAATTCCAGCCTATAGAACTCCAGTAAATAGCCCCTCTCTACACCAAGGATAGATAAATCCAGGAAAGTGCATCTCTCTGCATCCAGGTAACCGAGCTCCCATATCTGCGTATTCTACACTCAGGATACAGAAATCACATACACTGACTGTACCTCTTGCAAGGTTACTGAATTCTTATAAATTGCTTCACCCTAAACATAGATAAATCCAGTTAGCTGCATCACTCTAAACCAAGTTACAGAACTCACCTATGCTGCTCTGCTACACGCAGCATACAGAATACTCATATAGAGAATGCCTAATTGCAGGATATAGAACTCCAGTAAACAGCTCCTCTCTACACCAAGGATAGAGAACTCCTGGAAACTGCGTCTCTCTACATCCAGGTAGCAAAGCTAACATAAGCTGCGTCTCCTACACTCAGGATACAGAAATCCCAATTACTGCGTATGCCTCTTGCCAGGCTATGGAACTCTTGGAAACAGCTTCTCCCTGCACCCATATACAGAACTCTGGTAAAGTGTGTCTCACTACATCTACATTACATAACTCCTATAAGCTGCATCTGCTACCCAGAGTGTACAGAAAAGCCACATATAGCTAACACCTATCCATAGGATACAAACTCTTGGAAACAGCTTCTCCTTACATTCAACATACAGAACTACTGGAAACTGCATCCCTCTACACCCTGGTTACAGAACCCCTGTAAGCAGTGTCAGCTAAACTCAGCATACAGAAAACCCGCATATAGCAAATGCCTACTTCCAGGCTACAGAACTCCAATAAATAGCTCCTCTCTACACCAAGGATATTGAACTCATGGAAACTGCTCCTCTCTAAACAAGGTTACAAATCTCCTGTAAGCTGCATCTCCTACACTCAGGATTCAGAAATCCCATACATTTCGTATGCCTATTGCCAGGCTACAGAACTCTTGGAAACAGCTTCTCCCTCAAGCTGATACAAAACCTCGGTAAACTGTGTCTAATTCTAGGTAGCAGATCTCCATAAGCTGCGTCTGCTCCACTCAGCATACAGAAAACCTGCATATATCGAATACCTATGCGCAGGCTACCGAAAGCTTAGAAACAGCTTCTCTCTACATTCAACATACGGAACTCCTGGATACTCTATGTCTCTACACTTAGGTTATGGAACTCCTGTAAGCTGCATCTCCTACACACAGCATACAGAAAACCGGCATATAGCGAATGCCTAATTCCAGGCTACAGAAATCCAGTAAACAGCTTCTCTCTACACCAAGGATAGAGAATTCTTGGAAACTGCTTCTCTGAACATCGAAGTTACAGAGCTCCCGTAAGCTGTGACACCTACACTCAGCATACAGAAATCCCATACATTGCGTATGCCTATTGCCAGGCTACAGAACTCCTGGAAACAGCTTCTCTCTACATTCAATATACAAAACTAATGGAAACTGCATCTCTCTAGACCAAGGTTACAGAACTCCTGTAAGCTGCGTCTCCTACACACAGCATACAGAAAACCCGCATATAGTGAATGCTTACTCCCAGGCTACAGAACTCTTAGAGAAAGCGTCTCACTACATTCAACATACGGGACTCCTGGATACTGCATCTCTCTACACTTAGCTTATAAAACTCCATACTTATATTACAGAACTCTCATAAGCTGCATCTCCTACACACAGCATACAGAAAACCCGCATGTAGCAAATGACTAATTAAAGGATAAAGAACTCCTGCAAACAGCTCCTCTCTACACAAAGGATAAGAACTCCTTAAAACTGCATCTATCTACATCCAGGTAACAGAGCTCCCGTAAGCTGCATATGCTACAATGAGGATACAGAAATCTCACACACTGCATATGCCTATTTCCAGGCTACAGAACTCTTGGAAACAGCTTCTCTCTACATTCAACATACAGAACTACTGGAAACTGCATCTCTCTACACTTAGGTTGCCGAACTCCTGAAACTGCATCTGCGACACACAGCATACAGAATACCCACATACACTGAATGCGTCATTCCAGGCTACAGAACTCCAGTAAACAGCTACTCTCTACACAAAGAATAGAGAAATCTTAGAAAGTGCTTCTCTTTACATTCAGGTAACAGAGCTCCCATAAGCTGCCTCTCCTATACTCAGGGTACAGAAACCCCAATAATGGCGTATGCCTCTTGCCAGGCTACAGAACTCTTGGAAACAGCTTCTCCCTATATACAGAGCTCTGGTAAACTGTGTCTCACTACATCCACGTTACAGAACTCCCATAATTTGCATCTGCTATGCTCAGCATACAAAAAACCCGCATAAAGCGAATGCCTATGCCCAGGCTACAGAAATCTTAGAACCATTTCTCTCTACATTCAACATACGGAACTCCTGGATACTGTATGTCACTATCTTAGGTTACAGAACTCCCATAATATGCGTCTGCTATACACAGCATAAAGGAAACCCGCATATAGCGAATGCCTAATTCCAGGCTACAGAACTCCAGTAAACAGCTCCTCTCTACACCAAGGACAGAGAACTCTTGGAAAGTGCTTCTCTCTACATCCAAGTTACAGAGCTCCCTTAAGCTCCGTCGCCTACACTCAGCATCAGAAATCCCATACATTGCGTATGCTTCTTGCCAGGATACAGAACTCTTGGAAACCTCTTCTCCCTACACCCAGATACAAAACTTAGGTAAATTCTGCAAATAGAGAGCAGACAGAAATTAAATTTTGGGCCAAACTGAACATTTGGAAATAGATTTATTGTAAGTGTTTAATTAGAGCTTTTCTTAAATCTGAACTAAATTGATTTAAAAGTCCTTTTTCTTTGTAAGCACTGTAAATGCTAATAAAACCCGTTAATTTTTTTACTGCATGTTACATTGAAATAAAAACAAGGTAAATGAAAAAAAACTTAGGTAAACTGTGTCTCTCTAATTCTAGGTTTACCGAACTCCCAAAAGTAGCATCGACTACACTCAGGCTACAGGAATCACATACACAGTATATGACTACTCTCAGACTGCAGAACCCTTTGAAACAGCTTTTCTCTTCATTCAACATACAGAAGTGCTGGAAACTACATCTCTCTGAACCAATGTTACAGAATTCCCATAAGCTGCTCTGCTACACTCAGCATACAGAAAACCCTCATATAGTGAATACCTACTCCCAGGCTACAGAACTTTTGCAAACAGCTCCTCTCTACACCAAGGATAGAGAACTCCTTAAAACTGTGTCTCTCTATATCCAGGTAGCAGAGCTCCCTTAAACAGTGTCTCCTACACTCAGGATAGAAAAATCACATACACTAACTGTACCTCTGGCCAGGCTACAGAACTCTTGGAAACAGCTTCTCCCTACACCAAGATACAGAACTCTGGTAAAATGTGTAATACTACATCAACGTCAGAGAACTCCCATAATCTGTGTGTGCTAAACTCAGCATAAAAAAAACCGGCGTATAGCGAATACCTGCTCATAGGCTACAGGACTCTTGGAAACAACTTCTCTCTACATTCAACATACAGAACTACTGAAAACTGTATCTCTCTACGCCCAGGTTACAGAACTGCTGTAAGCTGCGTCAGATAAACTCAGCATACAGTAAACCCGCACATAGTGAATGCCTACTTCCAGGCTACAGAACTCAAGTAAAGAGCTCCTCTGTACACCAAGGATAGAGAACTCTTGGAAACTGCTTCTCTCTACATTCACATAGCAGACCTGCTGTAAGCTGCATCTCCTACACGCAGGTTAAAGAAATCCCATATATTGCGTGTGCCTATTGCCAGGCTACAGAACTCTTGGAAACAGCTTCTCCCAACACCCAGATAAAGAACTTCTGTAAACTGTGTCACTCTAATTCTAGGTTACAGAACTCACATAAGCTGCGTCTCCTACACTCAGGATACAGGAATCCCATATACAGCGTATGCCTACTCTCAGACTACAGAACTCTTGGAAACATATTCTGCGTACACCCAGATACAGAACTCCGGTAAACTGCATCTCTCTACATCCAGTTTACAGAACTCCCAGAAGCTGGGTCTATTACACTCAGCCTACAGGAATCCCATATACAGCGTATGCCTTCTCCCATGATACAGAAATCTTGGAAACAGCTTCTCTCTACTTTCAATATACAGAAATCCTGGAAATTACATCTCTCTACACCAAGATTACAGACTCCCATAAGCTGCTTTGGCTACACTCAGCATACAAAAAACCCGCATATAGCGAATGACTAATTCCAGGCTACAGAATTCCAATAAATAGCTCCTCTCTATACAAAGGATAGAGAACTCCTGGAAAGTGTGTCTCTCTACATCCAGGTAACAGAGCTCCCATAAGCTGTGTCTGCTATACTCAGCATACAGAAATCCCGCATATAGCGAATACCTGCTCATAGGCTACAGGACTCTTGGAAACAGCTTCTCTCTACATTCAACATACAGAACTCCTGGAAATTGTATCTCTCTACACTTAGGTTACAGAACTCCTATAAGGTGCATCTTCTACATAAGGATACATCAAACCCACATGTAATGAAAGAGTAATTCTAGGATAAAAAACTCCTGTAAACCGCTCCTAACTACATCAAGGATAGAGAACTCATTTAAACTTCATCTCTCTACATTCATGTAACAGATCTCCCATAAGCTATGTCTGCTACACTCAGGCTACAGTAATCTGATATACCGTGTATGCCTACTCCCAGGTTACAGAACTCTTCGAAACAGCTTCTCTCTGCATTCAACATACAGAACTCCGGTAAACTGCGTCTCTCTAGAGCCAGCTTACAGAACTGCCATAAGCTGCATCTGCTACACTCATCATACAGAAATCCAACATGTAGCAAATGCCTAATTCCAGGCTACAAAAATCTTGGAAACAGCTTCTTCCTAAACCCAGATACAGAACTATGGTAAACTGCGTCTCTCTATATCCAGGTTATAGAACTCCCATAAGCTGCATCTCCTCACTCAGGGTACAGAAGTCCCATATACAGTGTATGCCTATCCCAGATTACAGAATTCTTGGAAACAGCTTCTCTCTACATACAACATACATAACTCCTGGAAATTGCATATCAAAACCACATGTTACAAATGACTGATTCAGCAAAAAGAACTCCTGTAAACAGCTCCTAACTACACCAAGGTTAGAGAACTCCTTTAATCTGCGTCTCTCTACATCCAGGTAACAGATCTCCCATAAGCTGTGTCTGCTACACTCAGGCTTCAGGAATCCCATATACCGCGTGTGCCTACTCTCAGGTTACAGAACTCTTGGAAACAGGTACTCTCTACAGTCGACATAGAGAACTCCTGGAAACTGATCTCTCTACCGCCAGGTTACAAAACTCCCATAGGCTGCGTTGGCTACACTAAGCATACAAAATACCCACATATAGCGAATACCTAATTCCAGGCCACAGAATTCTAATAAACAGCTCCTCTCTACACCAAGGATAGAGAAACTCCTGGAAACTGTGACTCTCTATATCTAGGTAATAGAGCTCCCATAAGCTGTGTCTGCTACACTCAGCATACAGAAAACCCACAAGTAGCGAATGCCTACTCCCAGGCTACAGAACTCTTGGAAACAACTTCTCTCTACATTCAAAATAAAGAACTCGTGTATACTGCATCTCTCTACACTTAGGTTATAGAACTCCTGAAAGCTGTGTCTCCTACACTCAGGATACAGAAACCCGCATATAGCAAATGCCTAATTCCAGGCTACAGAACTCCAAAAAACAGCACCTCTCTATACACAGGATAGAGAACTCTTACAAACTGCTTTCCTCCACACCCACAATATAGAACAATGATATATTCAAGTCTCCATACCCAGGTTAGAGAACTCCCTTAATCTTTGTCTCCTACACTCAGGCTAAAGTAAACCCACATATTGCGAAAGACTACTTCAAGGCAACAGAACTCTTATACACTGCTTCTCTTCACATCCCCAATACAGAACTCTCATGATCTGTGTCTCTCTACACCAAAGATACAGAACTCCTGTTCACTGTATTCCTTACAATCAGGCTACAGGAAACCCATATATTGCGTATGCCTACAATTACACTACAGAACTCTAGTAAACTGTTTCTCTCTACACCCAGGATACAGAACTCCCGTAAACGGAATCTCTCCAAAACCGGGTTACAGAGCTCCCCTAATCTGTGTCTCCTACACTCAGGCTAGTGAAAACCCATACATTGCGAAAGCCTACTTCCAGGTGACATAACTCTTGTAAGCTGCTTTTCTCCACACCCCCAACACAGACTTCCCATGAGGGAGTCTCTCTACAACCAGGGTTAGAAAGCCCCTAAACTTCATCTTTCCACACCCAGGTTACAGAGTTTCCATAATCTGTGTCTCCCACACTCAGGCTAGAGAAAACCTGCATATTGCATATGCCTACTCCCAGGCTACATAACTTTTGTAAACAGCATCTCTCTACACCCAGGATACAGAACTTCCATGAACTGCATCTCTCCACATGCGGGTTACAGATCTCCCCTTAGCTGTGTCTCCTACACTCAAGCTAGAGAAAACCCGTACATTGTGAAAGCCTACTTCCAGGAGACAGAAACACTCTAAACTGCTTCTCTCCTCACCGATGTTACAGAACTCCCATTAGCTGCATTCCCTACACTCTGGCTACAAAAATCCCGCATATTGTGAATGCCTACTCCCAGGCTACAGAACTCCCATAAACTGCATCTCTCCACACCCAGGCTACAGAGCTCCCCTTAGCTGTGTCTCCTACACTCAGCCTAGAGAACACCCCTATATTGCAAAAACCTACTACCAGGTAACAGAACTCTTGTAAACTGCTTTTCTCCACACCCCCAATACAGAACTCCCGTGAGTGAGTCTCTCTACATCCAGAGTTAGAAAGCCCGTAAACTTCATCTTTCTACACCTAGCTTACAGAGCTTCCGTAATCTGTGTCCCTACACTAAGGCTAGAGAAAACCTGCGTATTGCATATGCCTACTCCCAGGCTACAGAACTTTTGTAAACTGCTTCTCTCTACACCCAGGATACAGAACTTTCATGAATTGCATCTCTCCACACCAAGGTTACAGAGCTCCCCTTAGCTGTGTCTCCTACATTCAGGCTAGAAAAAACCCGCATATTGCGAATGTCTTTTCCAGGCCACAGAAACCTTGAAAACTTCTTCTCTCCACACTGAGGTTACAGAAATCCCATTAGCCTCATTCCGTACTCTCTTGCTGTAAAAATCCCGCATATTGCAAATGCCTACTCCCAGGTTACAGAACGGTTGTAAACTGCTTCTCTCTACACCCAGGATACAGAACTATCATAAACTGCATGTCTCCACACCCAGGATACAGAGCTCCCTTTATCTGTGTCTACTACACTCAGGCTACAGAAAAACCCCTAAATATGTGTTTTACACATATTGCAAAAACCTACTTCAAGGTGACAGAATTCTTGTCCACTGCTTCTCTCCAAACCCCAAATACAGAATACCCGTGAGCTGAGTCTCTCTACACCCAGGATACAGAACTCCCGTAAACAGCATCTTTCCACACAAAGGTTACAGAGCTTCCGTAATCTGTGTCTCCTACTACCAGGCTTCAGAACTCTTGTACATTGCTTCTCTCCACACCACCAATACAGAACACCCGTGAGCTGAGTTTCTCTACAGCCAGGATAAAGAATTCCCGTAAACAGCATTTTCCCAAACCATGGTTACAGAGCTTTCATAATCTTGATCTCCTACACTCAGGCTAGAGAAAACCCACACATTGCATATGCCTAGTCCCAGGCTACAGAACTTTTGTAAACTGCTTCTCTCTACACCCAGGATACAGAACTTCCATGAACTGCATCTCTCCACACCCAGGTTACAGAGCTCCCCTTAGCTGTGTCTCCTACACTCAGGCTAGAGAAAACCCATACATTGCAAAAGCCTACTTCCAGGCAACAGAAACATTCTAAACTGCTTCTCTCCTCACCGATGTCACAGACTCCCATTAGCTGCATTCCCTACAATCTGGCTACAAAAATCCCGCATATTGCGAATGCCTACTCAGAGGCTACAGAACTCTTGTAAACTGCTTTTCTCCACACCCACAATACAGAACAATCGTAAACTGCATATCTCCACACCCAGGTTACAGGGCTCCCTTAATCTGCGTCTCCTACACTCAGGCTAGAGAAAACCCGCATATGCAAAAGCCAACTTTAATGTGACAGAACTCTTGTACACTGCTTCTCTCCACACCCCCATTATAGAAATCCCGTGTGCTGAGGCTCTACACCAAGGATACAGAAGTCCCGTTAGCTGCATTCCCTGCACTCTGCCTCAAAAATCCTGCATATTGCGTAGGCCTACAACCAGCTTACAGAAATGTAGTAAACTGCTACTCTCTACACCCAGGATACAGAATTTCCTTGAACTGCATTTCTCCACACCCAGGTTACAGGGCTCCCCTTAGCTGTGTTTCCTACACTCAGGCTAGAGAAAACCCATACATTGCGAAAGCCTACTTCCAGGTGACATAACTCTTGTAAGTTGCTTTTCTCCACACCCCCAATACAGAACTCCAGTGAGTGAGTCTCTCTACAACCAGGGTTAGAAAGCCCCTAAACTTCATCTTTCTACACCTAGCTTACAGAGCTTCTGGAATCTGTGTCTCCTACACTCAGGATACAGAAAACCTGCGTATTGCATATGCCTACTCCCAGGCTACATAACTTTTGTAAACTGCATCTCTCTACACCCAGGATACAGAACTTCCATGAACTGCATCTCTCCACACCCAGGTTACAGAGCTCCCTTAATCTGTGTCTCCTACACTCAGGTTAGAGAAAACCCGCATATGCGAAAGCCTACTTTAATGTGACAGAACTCTTGTACACTGCTTCTCTCCACACCACCCAATAAAGAACTCCTGTGAGCTGAGTCTCTCTACACCCAGGATACAGAAGTCCCATTATCTGCATTCCGTACACTCAGCTACAGGAAACCCGCATATTGCGAATGCCTACTCCAGGCTACAGAACTGTTGTAAACTGCTTTTCTCTACACTCAGGATACAGAACTATTGTAAACTGCATGTCTCCACACCCAGGTTACAGAGCTCCCTTAATCTGTGTTTTCTACTCTCAGGCTAGAGAAAACCCCTATATTGCAAATGCCTACTTCCAGGTGACAGAACTTCTGTACACTGCTTCTCTCCACACCCCCAATACAGAACTCCCGTGAGCTGAGTCTCTCTACACGCAGGTTACAGAACTCCCGTTAGCTGCATTCCCTACATTCAGGCTATCAAAATCTCTACACCCAGGATATAACACTCCTGTAAGCTATATATATCAACACGGAGGTTACAGAGCTCCCCTAATCAGTGTCTCCTATACTCAGGGTAGAGAAAACCCGCATATTGCAAATGCCTACTTTCAGGTGACAGAACTCTTATAAACATCTTAACTCCACACCCGCAATACAGAACTCCCATGAGTCACTCTACACCCAAGATAAAGAACTCCCGTAAACTGCATCTTTCCAAACATGGTTACAGAGCTTTCGTAATCTTTACTCCTACACTCAGGCTAGAGAAAACCCACGTATTGCATACTCCTACTCCCAGGCTATAGAACTTGGTAAACTGCTTCTCTCTACACCCAGGATACAGAATTCCCATAAACTGTGTCTCTCCACACCCAGGTTACAGAACTCCCGAAAGTTGTTTCTGCTGCACACAGCCTACAGAAAACCCATATATAGCGAATGTCTTCTCCCAGGCTACAGGACTGTTGTAAATTGATTCTCTCTACTCCAAGGACCAGAACTCCCATTAGCTGCATTCCCTACACTCAGGATACCGGAAACATGCATGTTGCGTATGGCTGCAACCAGGCTACAGAACTGTTGTAAAATGATTCTGTCTACACCCAGTATACAGAACTCCCGTAAACTGCATCTCTCCACACCAAGGTTAGTTACAAAGCTCTCATAACATGTTTCTCCTACACACAGGCTAGAGAAAACCCCCATATTACGAATGCCTACTTCCAGGCTACAAATCTCTTGTAAACTGCTTCTGTCTACACCCATGTTACAGAACTCCCATAAACTGCGTCTGTCTACAAACATGTTACAGAACTCCCACAAGCTGTGTCTCCTACACTCAGCTACAGAAAACCTGCATATTGTGTTTGCCTACTCCCAGGCTACAGAACTCTTGTAAGCTGCTTCTCTTTACATGCAAGTTACAAAAAGCCCATAAACTGTGTCTCCTACACTCAGGCTACAGAAATCCATTATAATGCTGATGGCTAATTCAAGGCTAAAGAATTCCAGTAAAAGGCTTCTCCCTACACCCCCAATTCATAACTCCCGTGACCTGAGTCTCTCTACAGCAAAGTGAAAGAACTCCTGTTAGCTGCATTAACTACCCAGGCTACAGGAAAAATGCATATTGCAAATACCTACTCTCAGAACTCTTGCAAACTGCTTCTATCTACACCCAGGATACAGATCTCCCATAAACTGCATCTCTCCACACCCAGGTTACAGAGCTCCTCTTTGCTGTGTCTCCTACATTCAGGCTAGAGAAAAGCCACATATTGCGAATGCATACTTCAATGTGACAGGACTCTTGTAAACAGCTTCTATCCACACCCCCAATACAGAACTCCAGTGAGTGGAGTCATTCTACACCCAGGATACTGAACTCCCATAAGCTGCATTTTTCCACACCAAGGTTACAGAGCTTCCATGATCTGTGTCTCCTACACTCAGGCTAGAGAAAACCCTCATAATGGGTATGCCTACTTAAAGGCAACAGAACACTTGTAAACTGCATCTCTCCACACCCAGGTTACAGAGCTCCACTTAACTGTGTCTCCTACACTCAGGCTAGAGAAAACCCGCATATTGCAAATGCCTACTTTCAGGCTACAGAACCCTTGTGAATTGTTTCTCTCTACATCGAGGTTACTGAACTCCCATTAGCTGCATTCCCTACAATCTGGCTACAAAAATCCCACATATTGTGAATGCCTATTCCCAGCTTCAGTACTCTTGTAAACTGCTTCTCTACACCCAGGATAGAGAAATTCCAGAAATTGCATCTCTCCACACCCAGGTTACAGAACTCATTTCATCTGCGTCTCCTACCCTCAGGCTAGAGAAAACCACCATGTTGTGAATGCCTATTTTCAGGTGACAGTACTCTTGAAAACTGTTTCTATCAACACCCCAAATACAGAACTCCTGTGAGCTGAGTCGCTCTACACCCAGTATACAAAACTATCGTAAACTGCATATCTCCACACCCAGGTTACAGAGCTCTCCTTAACTGTGTCTCCTACACTCAGCCTAGAGAAAACCCGTATTTTGCGAATACCTACTTCCAGTCCACAGAACTCTTGTAAACTGCTTCTCTCCAAATCTCCAATACAGAACTCCCATGAGCTGAGTCTCTTTACACCCAGGATACAGTACTCCCGTAATCAGCATCTCTCCACACCCAGGTTACAGAGCTCCCCTTAGCTGTGTCTCCTACACTCAGGCTAGAAAAACCCTCATATTGGGTATGCCTACTTACAGGCTACAGAACACTTGAAAACTGCTTCTATATATACCCAGGTTACAGAACTCTTCTAAACTGCATCTCTCCACACCCAGGTTACAGAGCTCCCCTTAGCTGTGTCTCCTTCACTCAGGCTAGAGAAAACACACATGTTGCAAATGCCTACTTCCAGACAACAGAATGCTTGTAAACTGCTTTTCTCCATACCCCAATACAGAACTCCCATGAGTTGAGTCTATCTACAACAAGGATACAGAAAGCCCGTAAACTGTATTTTTCCACACCCAGCTTAGAGAGCTTCCGTAATCTGTGTCTCCTGACTCAGGCTAGAGAAAACACGCATATTTAGAATGCCTACTTCCACCCTACAGAACTCTTGTAAACTGTTTACTCTACATCGAGGTTACAGAACTCCCATTAGCTACATTCCCTACACTCTGGCTACAAAAATCCTTTATATTGGGAATGCGAACTCCCAGGCTACAAAGCTGTTGTAAACTGCTTCTCTCTACACCCAGGATACAGAACTCCCATAAACTTCATCTCTCCACACCCAGGTTACAGAAACCCCCTCAGCTGTGTCTCCTACACTCAGGCTAGAGAAAACCCACATATTGCGAATGCCTACTTTAATGTGACAGAACTCTTGTACACTGCTTCTCTCCAAAACCCCAATACAGAATACCTGTGAGCTGAGTCTCTTTACACCCAGAATACAGAACTTCCATTAGCTGCATATCCTACACTCAGGCTACAGGAAACACGCATATAGCATATGCCTAATCCCACACTACAGAACTGTTGTAAACTGCTTCGCTCTACACCCAGGATATAGAACTTCCATGAACTGCATGTCTCCACACCCAGGTTACAGAACTCCTCTAATCTGTGTCTCCTACACTCAGGCTAGAGAAAACCCACATATTGCGAATGCCTACTTCCAGGCTACAGAACTCTTGTAAACTGTTTCTCTCTACACCGAGGTTACAGAACTCACATTAGGTGAATTCCCTACAATCTGGCTACAAAAATCCCGCATATTATGAATGCTTATTCCCAGGCTACAGAACTGTTGTAAACTGCTTCTCTCTACACCAAGGATACAGAACTATTGAAAAATCCAAGTCTCCAAACCAAAGTTACAGAGCTTACTTAATCTGTGTCTCCTACACTCAGGCTAGGAAAAACCCCCATGTTGAGAATGGTTACTTTCAGGCGACAGAAATGTTGTAAACTGCTTCTCTCCACAGCACCAATACAGAACTCCCATGAGCTGAGTCTCTCTACACCAGGATACAGATCTCCCATTGTCTGCATTCCATACACTCAGGATACAGGAAACCCACATGTTGCATATGCCTGCAACCATACTACAGAACTGTTGTAAAATGATTCTGTCTACACCCAGTATACAGAACTCCCGTAAACTGCATCTCTCCACACCAAGGTTACAGAGCCTCCTAACATGTTTCTCCTACACTCAGGCTAGAGAAAACCCCCATATTGCGTATGCCTACTTCCAGGCTACAAATCTCTTGTAAACTGCTTCTGTCTACACCCATGTTACAGAACTCCCATAAACTGCGTCTGTCTACAAACAGGTTACAGAACTCCCACAAGCTGTGTCTCCTACACTCAGCTACAGAAAACCCGCATATTGTGTTTGCCTACTCCCAGGCTACAGAACTCTTGTAAGCTGCTTCTCTTTACATGCAAGTTACAAAAAGCCCATAAACTGTGTCTCCTACACTCAAGCTACAGAAATCCGTTATAATGCTGATGGCTAATTCAAGGCTAAAGAATTCCAGTAAAAGGCTTCTCCCTACACCCCCAATTCATAACTCCCGTGACCTGAGTCTCTCTACAACAAAGTAGCTGCATTCCCTACACTCAGGCTACAGGAAAAACGCATATTGCAAATACCTACTCCCAGGCTACAGAACTCTTGCAAACTGCTTCTATCTACACCCAGGATACAGATCTCCCATAAACTGCATCTATCCACACCCAAGATACAGAGCTCCTGTCTGTTGTGTCTCTTACATTCAGGCTAGAGAAAAGCCGCATATTGCGAATGCATACTTCAAGGTGACAGAACTCTTGTAAACAGCTTCTATCCACACCCCCAATACAGAACTCCAGTGAGTGGAGTCATTCTACACCCAGGATACAGAACTCCCGTAAGCTGCATTATTCCACACCAAGGTTGCAGAGCTTCCGTAATCTGTGTCTCCTACACTCAGGCTAGAGAAAACGCTCATAATGGGTATGCCTACTTAAAGGCTACAGAACACTTGTAAACTGTTTCCCTCTACACCCGGGTTAGAGAACTCTTGTAAACTGCATCTCTCCACACCCAGGTTACAGAGCTCCACTTAGCTGTGTCTCCTACACTCAGGCTAGAGAAAACCCGCATATTGCAAATGCCTACTTTCAGGCTACAGAACCCTTGTGAATTGTTTCTCTCTACACCGAGGTTACTGAACTCCCATTAGCTGCATTCCCTACAATCTGGCTACAAAAATACCACATATTGTGAATGCCTATTCCCAGGCTGCAGAACTCTTGTAAACTTCTTCTCTCTACACCCAGGATAGAGAAATTCCAAAAATTGCATCTCTCCACACCCAGGTTAAGAACTCCTTTCATCTGTGTCTCCTACCATCAGGCTAGAGAAAACCCCCATGTTGCAAATGCCTTTTTCCAGGCGACAGAACTCTTGTAAACTGCTTTTATCCACAACCCAAATACAGAACTCCCATGAGCAGAGTCGCTCTACACCCAGTATACAGAACTATCATAAACTGCATGTCTCCACACCCAGCTTACAGAGATCCCCTAATCTGTGTCTCCTACACTCAGGCTAGAGAAAACCCGCATATGCGAAAGCCTACTTTAATGTGACAGAACTCTTGTACACTGCTTCTCTCCACACCCCCAATATAGAATTCCCCTGACTGAGGTACTCTACACCCAGAATACAGAACTCTGGTAAACTTAATCTCTCCACACCAGGTTACAGAGCTCCTCTTAGCTGTGTCTCCTATATTCAGGCTAGATAAAACCCGCATTTTGCAAATGCATACTTCCAGGTGACACAAATCTTGTGAATTGCTTCTCTCCACATACCCAATACAAAACTCCCAGGAGCTGAGTCTCTCTACACCCAGGATACAGAACTCCTGTAAACATCATCTTTCCACACCAAGGTTACAGAGCCTCCATAGTCTGTGTCTCCTACACTCAGGCTAGAAAAAACCCGCATATTGCGAATGCCTATTTTCAGGCAACAGAACTCTTGTAAACTGCTTCTCTCCACACACCCAATACAGAACTCCCGTGAGCTGAGTTGCTCCACACCCAGGATACAGAACTCCAGTAAACTGCATCTCTCCACAAACAGGTCACATAGCTCCCATAGCTGTGTCTCCTACACTCAGGCTAGAGAAAGCCCTCAAATTGTGAATGCCTACTTAAAGGCTACAGAACTCTTGTAAACTGTTTCTCTCTACACCGATGTTACAGAACTCCCATTAGCTGCATTCCCTACAATCTGGCTACAAAAATCCCTCATATTGTGAATGCCTACTCCCATGCTACAGAACTGTTGTAAACTGCTTCTCTCTACTCCTAGGATAGAGAAATTCTGAAAACTCCATCTCTCCACATCCAGGTTAAGGGCTCCCTTAATCTGTGTCTCCTACACTCAGGCTAGAGAAAACCCACATATTGTGAATGCCTACTTCCAGATGACAGAACTCTTGAAAACTGCTTTTATCCACACACCCAATACAGAACTCCCATGAGCTGAGTCTCTCTACACCCAGGATAGAGAACTCATGTAAACTGCATCTCCAACACCCAAGTTACAGAGCTCCTCTTAGCTGTGTCTCCTACACTCAGGCTAGAGAAAACCCGCATTTTGCAAATACCTACTTCCTGTCGACAGAACTCTTGTGAACTGCTTCTCTCCACACTCCAATACAGAACTCCCGCGAGCTTAATAATTTACACCCAGGATACAGAATTCCACACAGCTGCATTCCCCACACTCAGGTTTCAGGAAAGACAAATATTGTGTATGTCTAATCCCAGACTACAGAACTGTTGTAAATTGCTTCTCTCTACACCCAGAATACAGAACTCCCAAAAACTGCATCTCTCCACACCCAGGTTACAGAGCTCTTCTTAGCTGTGTCTCCTTCACTGAGGCTAGAGAAAACCCGCATATTGCGAATGCCTACTTAAAGGCTACAGAAGTCTTGTAAACTGTTTCTCTCTACACCGATGTTAGAGAATTCCCACTAGCTGCATTCCCTACAATATTGCTACAAAAATCCCGCATATTGTAAATGCCTACTCCCAGGCTACAGAACTGTTGTAAACTGCTTCTATCTTCACCCAGGATAGAGAAATTCTGGGAACTGCATCTCTCCACACCCAGGTTACAAAGCTCCCTTATTCTGTGTCTCCTACACTCAGGCTAGAGAAAACCCTCATATTGCAAATGCATACTTCCAGATGACAGAACTCTTGAAAATTGCTTCTATCCACACCCCCAATACAGAACTTCTGTGAGCTGAGTATCTCTAAGCCCAGGATAGAGAACTCACGCAAACCACATATCTTAACACCCAGGTTACAGAGCTTTCTTAATCTGTATCTCCTATACTCATGCTAGAGAAAACACGCAAATTGTGAATGCCTACTTCCAGGTGATAGAACTCTTGTGAACTGCTTCTCTACACACCCGCAATACAGAACTCCCATGAGCTGAGTCTCTCTACTCCCAGGATACAGAACTTCCGTTAGCTGCTTTCCCTAACTCAGGCTACAGGAAAGCCTAATCCCAGACTACAGAACTGTTGTAAACTGCTTCTGACTAGACCCAGTAACAGAACCCCCATAAACAACATCTCTCCACACCGAGGTTACAGAGCCTCCTAACATGTTTCTTCTACACTCAGGCTAGACAAACCCCCACATTGCGAATGCCTGCTTCCAGACTACACAACTCTTGTAAACTACTTCTGTCTACACCCATGTTACAGAACTCCCATAAACTGCGTCTGTCTACACACAGATTACAGAACACCTGTAAGATGTGTCTCCTACACTCAGCTACAGAAAACCTGCATATTGTGTTTGCCTACTTCCAGGCTACAGAAAACTTGTAAGTTGCGTCTCTTTACACCCAAGTTACACAAAGCCCGTAAACTGTGTCTCCTACACTCAGGCTACAGAAATCCATTATACTGCCGATGCCTAATTCAGGTTAAAAAATTCCAGTAAACTGCTTCTCTACACCCCCGATACATAACTCCCATGACCTGAGTGTCACTACAACCAAGTTACAGAACTCCTGTTAGCTGCATTCCCTACACTCAGGCTACAGGAAAAACGCACATTGTGTATGACTATTCCCAGGCTACAGAACTCTTGTAAACTGCTTCTATCTACACTCAGGATAGAGAAACTCTGGAAACTGCATCTCTCCACACCCAGGTTACAGAGCTCCCTTAATCTGTGTCTCCTACACTCAGGCTAGAGAAAAAACACATATTGCGAATGCCTACTTCTAGATAACAGAACTCTTGTAAACTGCTTCTATCCACACCCCCAATACAGAACTCCCAGGAGCTGAGTCAGTCCAATCCAGGATACAGAACTCCCTTAATCTGCATCTATCCACACCCAAGTTACAGAGCTCCCCTTAGCTGTGTCTCCTACACTCAGGCTAGTGAAAACCCACATATTGTGAATACCTACTTAAAGGCTACAGAATTCTTGTAAACTGTTTCTCTCTACACCAATGTTACAGAACTCCCATTAGCTGCATTCCCTACAATCTGGCTAAAAAAATCCCGCATATTGCGAATCCCTACTCCCAGGCTACAGAACTGTTGTAAACTGTTTCTATCTACACCAAGTATACAGAACTCCCATAAACTGCATCTCTCCACAACGAGGTTACAGAGCTCTCCTAATCTGTGTCTCCTACATTCAGGCTAGAGAAAACCAGCATATTGCGAATGTCTACTTCCAGGTGACAGAACTCTTATAAACTGCTTCTCTCCACACCCCGAATACAGAACTCTCGTGAGCTGAGTCTCTCCACACCCAGGATACAGAACTTCCATAAGCTGCATCTTTCCACACCAAAGTTATAGAGTTTCCGTAAACTTTGTCTCCTACACTAAGGATATAGAAAAGCCTCATAATGTGTATGCCTACTTAAAGGCTTCAGAACATTTGTAAACTGCTTCTCTCTACACCCAGGTTAGAGAACTCTTGTAAACTGCATCTCTCCACACCCAGGTTACAGAGCTCCTCTTAGCTGTGTCTCCTACACTCAGGCTAGAGAAAACCCGCATATTGCGAATGCCTACTTCCAGACAACAGAACACTTGTAAACTGCTTCTCTCAACACCCCAACACAGAACTCCCATGTGTTGAGTCTCTCTAAACCAAGGATACAGAAAGCCCGTAAATTGCATTTTTCCACACCCAGTTTCAGAGCTTCCATAATCTGTGTCTCCTAACTCAGGCTCAAGAAAACCCGGATATTATGAATGCCTACTTCCAGGTTACAGAAACCTTGTAAACTTCTTCTCTCCACACCAAGGTTACAGAACTCCAATTAGCTGTATTCCCTACAATCTGGCTACTAAAATCCCGCATATTATGAATGCATACTCCCAGGCTACAGAACTGTTGTAAAATGCTTCTCTCTATACTTATGATAGGGAAATTCCGGAAATTGCTTCTCTCCACACCCAGGTTAAAGAGCTCCCTTAGTCTGTGTCTCCTACACTCAGGCTAGAGAAAACTGCTATGTTGCTAATGCCTACTTTCAGGCGACAGAACTCTTGTAAACTGCTTCTGTCCACACCCCCAATACAGAACCTCCATGAGCTGAGTTGCTCTATACCCAGTAAACAGAACTCCCATGAACTGCATCTCTCCACACCCAGGTTACAGAGCTCCCCTTAGCTGTGACACGTACACTCAGGCTAGATAAAACCCGCATTTTGCGAATGCTTAATTCCAGGTGATAGAACTCTTGTAAACTGCTTCTCTCCACACCCTTAATACTGATCTCCCATTAGCTGAGTCTCTCGACACCCAGGATACAGAATTCCCATAAGCTGTATCTTTCCACCAAGGTTACTGAGCTTCCATAATCTGGGTCTCCTACACTCAGGTTAGAGAAAACGTGCATATTTCGAATGCCTTCTTCCAGGCTTCAGAACTGCATCTCTCCACATCCAGGTTACGGAGCTCCACTTAGCTGTGTCTCCTACACTCAGGCTACAGAAAACCGGCATATTACGGATGCCTACTCCCAGGCGACAAAACTCTTGTAAACTGCTTCTGTCCACACCCCCAATATAGAACTCCCGTGAGCAGAGTCTCTCTACACCCAGGATACAAAACTCCAGTAAGCTGCATCATTAGACACCAAGGATACAGATCTTGCGTATCCAAACTCTGTGTCTCCTACACTCAGGCTAGAGAAAACCCGCATATTGCGTATGCCTACTCCCAGGCTATAGAACTGTTGTAAACTGCTTATCTCTACACCCAGGACACAGAACTTCCGGAAACTGCGTCTCTCCACATCCAGTTTACAGAACTCTCATAAAGCTGTTTCTGCAGCACACAGCCTACAGAAAACCCGCATATTGCCAATGCCTACTCCCAGGCTACAGGAATCTTGTAAACTGCTTCTCTCCACACCTCCAATACAGAATTCCCATGAGCTGTGTCTCTCTACACCCAGGATACAGAACTACCATAAACTGCATCTCTCCACACCCAGTTACAGAGCTCCCCTTAGCTGTGTCTCCTACATTTAGGCCAGAGAAAACCTGCATATTGCTAATGCCTACTTCCAAGTGACAAAATTCTGCTAAACTACTTCGCTCCACACCCACAATACAGAACTCCCAAGAGCTTAGTCTCTCTACACCCAGGATACAGAACTCCCATAAGCTGCATCTGTAGACACCAATGTTACAGAGCTTCTGTAATCTGTGTCTCCTACACTCAGGCTAGAGAAAACCCACATATTGCATATGCCTACTCCCAGGCTCCAGAATTCTTGGAAACTGTTTCTCTCTACACCGAGGTTACAGAACTCCCATTAGCTGCATTCCCTACACTCTGGCTACAAAAATCCCGCATATTCCAAATGCCTACTCCCATGCTACAGAACTGTTGTAAACTGCTTCTCTCTACACCCAGGATACAGAACTCCTGTAAACTGCATCTCTCCACACCCAGGTTACAGAGCTCCCCTAAACTGTGTCTCCTACACTCAGTCTATGAAAACCTGCATATTGTGAGTGCCTACTTCAGATGACAGAAATGTTGTAAACTGCTTCTCTCCACAACCCCAATACAGAACTCAGGTGAGCTGAGTCTTTCTACACACAGGATACAGAACTCCCGAAGGTGCATCTTTCCACACCAAGGTTACAGAGCTTCCGCAATCTGTGTCTCCTACACTCAGGTGAGAGAAAACTGCATATTGCATATGCATACTCCCAGGCTACAGAACTCTTGTAGGCTGCTTCTCTCTACACCCAGGATACAGAACCCCCATAAACTGCATCTTTCCACACCCAGGTTACAGAGCTCTCTTAATCTGTGTCACCTACACTCAGGCTAGAGAAAAGCTGCATATGGCTAATGCCTACTTCCAAGTTAAGGACTCTTGTACACTGCTTCTCTCCACACCCGAAACACTGAACTCCCATGAGCTGAGTCTCTCTTCACCCAGGATACAGAAAGCCCATCAAATGCATCTTTCCACACCCATATTACCTAACTTCTGTAATCTGTCTCCCCTAAGGCTAGAGAAAACCCGCATGTTGTGAATGCCTACATCCAGGCTAAAGAACTCTTGTAAAGTATTTTTCTCTACACTGAGGTTACAGAACTCCCATTAGCTACATTAGCTACACTCTGGCTACAAAAAATCCCGCATATTGCGAATGCCTACTCTAAGGCTACAAAGGTGTTGTAAACTGCTTCTCTCTACACCCAGGATACAGAATTCCCATAAACTGCAACTCTCCACACCAAGGTTACAGAGCTACCCTTAGCTATGTCTAATACACTCAGGCTAGAGAACACCTGCATATTGTGAATGCCTACTTGCAGGCCACAGACCTATTCAAAACTGCTTCTCTCTATACCCAGGATACAGAACTCCCGCAAACTGCATCTCTCCACACCCAGGTTACAGAGCTCCCCTTAGCTGTGTCTCCTAAAATCAGTCCAGAGAAAACCACATATTGTGAATGCCTACTTCCAGGTGACAGAACTCTAGTAAACTGCTTCTCTCCACATACCCAGTACAGAACTCCAGTGAGCTGAGTCTCTCTACACCCAGGATACAGAACTCCCATAAAGTGCATCTTTCCACACCAAGGTTACAGAGCTTCTGTAATCTGTCTCCTTCATTCAGGCTAGAGAAAACCCGCATATTGTGAATGCCTACTCCAGGCTACAGAACACTTGTGAACTGTTACTCTCTACACCGAGGTTAGAACTCCCATTAGCTACATTACCTATACTCTGGCTACAAAAATCCTGCATAGTCGGTGAACTCAAAAGGTTTCCATAGCTTTGTCAACTCATGACTAGAGCCTAGGGAGATTACTGACACCATAAACAAGAGTGTCAAATTGTTATGTCAACAACAGTTAAGTCAGTTAAGTCAACTGTGTACTTGCTCCTCATGTAGGATCTCTGTCCTTAATGTGTTGTCCAATGTGAAGTAATGCTATAACTAGTACTGAAACAGAATTTTACACTTTGTGTGTCTGTGTGGGTGCAAATTGATGAAATGTTTACTTAATATATACTGAATCGATCTTCTGTATATAAAGATAATTGAAAATGAATCTTGATGTGAATGGAATGGGAGAGGGAGCGGGAGATGGGAGGGGTGAGGGTGGGAGGGAAGTTATGGGGGGAAAAAGCCATTGTAATCCATAAACTGTACTTTGTACTCTTATATTTACTAGATAAAAATCTAAAAAACAAACAAACAAAAAAAAACCCACAAAAATCCTGCATATTGCAAATGCCTACTCCCAGGCTTCAGAACTGTTGTAAACTGCTTCTCTCTACATGCAGGATACAGAACTCCCATAAACTGCATCTCTCCACACCCAGGTTACAGAGCTCCACTTAGCTGTGTCTCTGACACTCAGGCTACAGAAAACCCGCATATTGGGAATGCCTACTTCAAGGCGAGAAAACACTTGTACACTGCTTCTCTCCACACTCCCAATGCAGAACTCCCATGCGCTGAGTCTCTGTACATCCAGGATACAGAACTCTTTTTTTTTTAACTTTTATTTAATGAATATAAATTTCCAGTGTACAGCTTATGGATTACAATGGCTCCCCCCCCCCCATAACTTCCCTCCCACCCGCAACCCTCCCCTCTCCCGCTCCCTCTCCCCTTCCATTTGCATCAAGATTCATTTTCAATTCTCTTTATATACAGAAGATCAATTTAGTATAAAGATTTCAACAGTTTGCACCCACATAGAAACACAAAGTGAAACATACTGTTTGAGTACTAGTTATAGCATTAAATCACAATGTACAGCACATTAAGGACAGAGATCCCACATGAGGAGCAAGTGCACAGTGGCTCCTGTTGTTGACCCAACAAATTGACACTCTAGTTTATGGCGCCAGTAACCATCCTAGGCTGTCGTCATGAGTTGCCAAGGCTATGGAAGCCTTCCAAGTTTGCCGACTCTGATCATATTTAGACAAGGTCATAAAAGACAGAGTGAGGATAGTAACCAATGATCCTAAGAGTGGCATTTACCAGGTTTGAACAATTATACAGCATTAAGTGGGGAAGAGGACCATCAGTACACACATGTTGGGAGTAGAGCCATTGGTGGTAGAGTAGAGGTTATGATTACAAAGGAATGAGGCCCAAGTGTGCTAGACAGGGTCTAGAACAAAGGACAGAGTCATTATTAGAGGAGCTAAGAAAGGTGCTGTCTAAGCTACAATTAAGTTTTCTGATTGAGAGGTAAATAGAACCTGATAGAAGGGGCTTGATAATAATCTGGTGGGCTTTAGGCCTTGTAAGTTAAGAGGCCCAGACCTATCTATCTCTTCACATGGGGTATATCCTAAGGGAGGTGTGAACCTCCTAGGGGAAGGCACTCTGTTGACTTTCATTACTTGGCTGGCCTGGGAGGAGAGCTGGCCAGGTAAAGGCAGGTGGCATCTCTAACAAGAAATTTACAGTTCTGCCTGCAATGTTGCTGACCCTACTTGATGACCATCCCCTCAGCTGCAGTGGTCCCTTTGGAAGTTGGGCTGAGTGAAGGACTTTTCAGCTTAGAGCCAATAAGATCTGTGGCTCTGACCTGGGCATCCTTCGACTCCAGGGCAGGTCCATTTCCAGTGATCCAACTCTTGGCAGAGCTGCCAGGGCTCTTCACAAGCTGACTTCTGCTGAAGCCCAGGCTTACCACATTGAAAGCCACTGCAGTGGACTGGCCTGTTGGGTCTCCTTGAGGGCAGATCACTGTACAGATCAGCCATTAATAGGCCTGCCACCCATTGCTTCTGATGCCGAGCTTTCTTTTCCTCCTGGTTTGTGTTAAAGCAGACCAGAGGATGCAAGTCAAGGGAGTGCCCGTGTCCCATCTGTAATCTTCGGTGGCCTGAACTACAAGTCTATAGTCACAGGCATGTTCTGTAGCAGTTTTTCTAAGGTAGACAATGCCCATGAGGAAAATTATATTCTCACTTTAAAACTTTCTTTCCCTTTGGTCTGAAAGGGAGGTTTTTTCTACTTACTGTATACTTCGCTGATGGCGAAGTGAATCTAGTTAACTGCATTCCCTATACTCTGGCTACAGAAATTCCGCAAATTGCGAATCCCTACTCCCAGGCTACAGGACTCTTTTAAACTGTTTCTCTCTATAACCAGGATAGAACTTCCATGAACTGCATCTCTCCACACCCAGGTTACAGAGCTCCCTTAATCTATGTCTCCTACACTCAGGCTAGAGAAAACCCGCATATTGCGAATGCCTACTTCCAGGCTACAGAATTCTTGTAAACTGCTTTCCTCTACATGGAGGTTACAGAACTCCCATTATCTGCATTCCCTACATTCTGGCTACAAAAATCCCGCATATTCCATATGCCTACTCCCAGGCTACAGAACTATCGCAAACTGCATCTCTCCACACCCAGGTTACAGAGCTCCCTTAATCTGTGTCTCCTACACTCAGTCTAGAGAAACCAGCATATTGTGAATGCCTACTTCCAGGCTGCAGAATTCTAGTAAGCTGTTTCTCTCTACACCGCGGTTACAGAACTCCTGTCAGCTGCATTCCCAACACTCAGGCTACAGAAATCCCATATATTGCGAATGCCTACTCCCAGGCTACTGAACTGTTGTAAATTGCTTCTCTCTACACCCAGGATAAAGAACTTCCGGAGACTGCATTTCGCCACACCCAGGTTTCAGAACTCACATAAGCTGTTTCTGCTGCACACAGGCTACAGATAACCCGCATATTGCGAATACCTACTCCCAGGCTATAGGACTCTTGTAAACTTCTTCTCTCTACACCCAGGGTACAGAATTCCCATAATCTGCATTTCTCTATGACCAGGTTATAGAAATCTCATAGGCTGAGTATTCTACAATCAGGCTCCTGAAACCCATACACTGCCTATGCCTACACTCAGGCTTCAAAACACTTGTAAACTTCTTCATTCTACACCAGGATACAGAATTCCCATTAACTGTGTCTCCAGCACCAGGTTGCAGAACACAAATATACTGCATCTCCAACACTGAGGGTACAGAAATCCAGTATACTCCATTTGCCTTATTCCAGGTGACTGAACTCTTGCAAATAGCGTCTCTCCACACCAATAATACAGAACTCCTGTGAGCTGAATATCTCTACACCCAGGAAACAGAACTCCGGTAAACTGCATCTCTCCACACCCAGGTTACAGAGCTCCCTTAATCTGTATCTCCTGCACTCAGGCTGGGTAAAACCCACATATTGTGAATACCTACTCTCAGGCTAAAGGACTCTTGTAAACTGCTTCTGCCTACACCCAGGATACAGAATTCCCATAATTTGCATTTCTCTACAACCAGGTGATAGAACTCTTGTAGGCTGCATATTCTACAACCAGGCTACTGAAACCCATACACTGCCTATGCCTACACTCAGGCTACAAAACACCTGTAAACTTCTTCATTCTACACAGAGTACAGAACTCCCATTAACTGTGTCTCCAGCACTCAGGTTACAAAACAGCAATATGCTGCGTCTCCTACACTTAGGATACAGAAATCCAATATATTGCATTTCCCTACTTCAAGGCAACAGAACTCTTGTAAACTGCTTCATCACACCCTGAATACAGAACTCCGTGAGCTGAGTCTCTCTACACCCAGGATACAGAAAGCCTATAAACTGCATCTTTCCACACCCATGTTACTGAGCTCCCCTAATCTGTGTCTCCTACACTCAGGCTAGATAAAACCTGCATATTGCGAATGCCCACTTCCAGGCGATGGAACTCTTGTAAACTGCTTCTCTCTACACCCAGGATACAGTATTCCCGTAAACTGTGTCTCTCCACACCCAGGTTACAGAACTCCTGTAAGCTGTTTCTGCTGCACACAGGCTACAGAAAACTGGCAAATTGCGATTGCCTACTCCCAGGATACAGGACTCCCGTAAGCTGCATTTCTCCACACCCAGGTTACTGAGCTCCCCTAATCTGTGTCTCCTACACTCAGGCTACAGAAAACCCACATATTGTGAATGTCTACTTCAGGAACAGAACTCTTCTACACTGCTTCTCTCCACACCCTCAATACAGAACTCCAGTGAGCTGAGTCTCTCTACCCCCAGAATACTGACTCCCATAAACAGCATCTCTCCACACCCAGCTTATAGAGCTCTTGTATTCTGTGTCTCCTACACTCAGGCTAGAGAAAACCCGCATATTGTGAATGCCTACTTCTAGGTGACAGAACTCTTATAAACTGCTTCTGTCTACACCCAGGTTACAGAACTTTCATAAACTGTGTCTGTCTACACACAGGTTGCAGAACTCCCATAGCTGTGTCTCCTACACTCAGCTACAGAAAACCTGCATATTGTGTTTGCCTACTCCAAGGCTATAGAACTTTTGTAAACTGCATCACTGTACACGCAGGTTACAGAATCCCGTAAACTGCATCTTCTACACTCAGGCTACAGAAATCCAGTATACTGCCTATGCCTACTCCCAGGCTCCAGAACTCTTGTAAGCTGCTTCTCTCTAAACCCAGGATAAAGTACTCTTGGAAACTGTGTCTCTCCACACCTAGGTTACAGACTCCTGTAAGCTGTTTCTGCTGCACACAAGTGACAGAAAACCTGCATAATGCTAATACCTACTCCCAGGCTATAGGACTCTTGTAAACTGCTTCCCAGGATACAGAATTCCCATAAACTACATTTCTCTACAACCAGGTTATAGAATTCTCATCTGCTGCAAATCCTACAATCAGGCTCCTGACCCATACACTGCCTGTTTCTACATTCAGGCTACAAAACATTTGTAAACTTCATTCTATACAGGGTAGAGAACTCCCGTTAACTGTGTACCCAGCACCCAGGTTACAGAACACCCATGTGCTGTGTCTCCTGCACTCACAGTACAGAAATCCAGTATACTACATTTCCCTACTTCCAGGCAACATAACTCTTGTAAACTGCTTCTCTCCACACCCCCAATACAGAACACCCATGAGCTGAGTCTCTCTACACACAGCATGTAGAACTCCCATAAACTGCATCTTTCCACACCCAGGTTACAGAACTCCCTTAATCTATGTCTCCTACACTCAGGCTAGAGAAAACCCGCATATTGCAAATGCCTAAACCCAGGCGACAGAACTCTTCTAAACTGCTTCTCTCTACACTGAGGATACAGAACTTCTGGAAACTGCATCTCTCCACATCCAGGTTACATAACTCCTGTAAATGTTTCTGCTGCACTCAGGCTAGAGAAAACTGGCATATTACGAATGCCTACTTCCAGGCGACAAAACTCTTGTAAACTGCTTCTGTCCACACCCCCAATATAGAACACCTGTGAGCAGAGTCTCTCTACACCCAGGATACAAAACTCCCATAAGCTGCATCTTTAGACACCAAGGATACAGATCTTGCATATCCAAACTCTGTGTCTCCTACACTCAGGCTAGAGAAAACCCGCATATTGCGTATGCCTACTCCCAGGCTATAGAACTGTTGTAAACTGCTTATCTCTACACCCAGGACACAGAACTTCCGGAAACTGCATCTCTCCACATACAGTTTACAGAACTCCCATAAGCTGTTTCTGCAGCACACAGCCTACAGAAAACCCACATATTGCCAATGCCTACTCCCAGGCTACAGGAATCTTGTAAACTGCTTCTCTCCACACCTCCAATACAGAATTCCCATGAACTGTGTCTCTCTACACCCAGGATACAGAACTACCATAAACTGCATCTCTCCACACCCAGTTACAGAGCTCCCCTTAGCTGTGTCTCCTACATTTAGGCCAGAGAAAACCTGCATATTGTGAATGCCTACATCCAGGCCACAGGAGTGTTGTAAACTGCTTCTGTCTACACCAGGTTACAGAACTCCCATAAACTGTGTCTTTCTGCACACATGTTACAGAACTCCCGTAAGCTGTGTCTCCTACACTCAGCTACAGAAATCCTGCATATTCTGATTGCCTACTCCCAGGCTACAGAAGCTTCTGTCTATACCAGGATACAGAATTACCATAAGCTGCATTTCTCTACAACCACGTGAAATAAATCTCATCAGCTGCATATGCTACAATCAGGCTACTGAAACCCAAATATTGCCTAAGACTACACTCAGGCTACAAAACAATTTTAAACTTCTTTATTCTACACCAGGATACAGAACTCCCATTAACTTTGTCTCCAACACCCAGGTTAAGGTACATCCATATGCTGAGTCTCCTACATTCAGGCTACAGATTCCAGTATACTGCCTATGCCTACTCCTAGGCTACAAAACTCTTTTAAACTGCTTCTCTCTAGACTCAAGTAACAGAAAGCCTGTAAACTGCGTCTCCTACACTCAGGCTACAGAAATCCATTATACAGCCTATGCCTACTTCCAGGCTAAAGAATTCCAGTAAACTGCTTTTCTCTACACCCCGATACATAACTACTGTGACCTGAGTCTCTACACCCAGGATACAGAACTCCCGTTAGCTGCTTTCCCTACACATATTGCGTATACCTACTCCAAGGCTACAGAACCATTCTAAACTGCTTCTCTCTACACCCAGGATACAGAACTTCTTGAAACTGCGTCTCTCCACACCCAGGTTACAGAACTCCCATAAGCTGTTTCTGTTGTATACAGGCTACAGAAAACCCACATATTGCGAATACATACCCTCAGGCTAAAGGACTCTTTAAACTGCTTATCTCTACACCCAGGATACAGTGTAGGCCTATGCCTACACTCACCCTTCAAAACTCTTGTAAACTTCTTCATTCTACACAAGGATACAGAATTCCCATTAACTGTTCTCCAACACCCAGGGTACAGAACACCCATATGCTACATCTCCTACACTCCTACTTCTGGGTGACAGAACTCTTGTAAACTGCTTCTCACCACACCCCCAATACAAAACTCCCATGAGCTGAGTCTCTCTACACACAGGATACAGAACTACAATAAACTGCATCTTTCCACACCAAGGTTACAGAGCTTCCATAATCTGTGTCTCCTACACTCAGGCTGGAGAAAACCTGCGTATTGCCTATGCCTACTCCCAGGTTCAGAACTGGTGTAAACTGCTTCTCTCTACACCCAGGATACAGAATCTCGTAAGCTGCATCTTTCCACACCAAGGTAACAGAGCTTCCGTAATCTGTGTCTCCTACACACAGGCTTGATAAAATCCGCTTATAGTGATGCCTACTTCCAGGCTACAGGACTCTTGGAAACTGCTTCTATCTACATCAAGATTACATAATTCCCATAAACAGGAATTCTCTACACCCAGGATACAGAACTCCCATAAACTGCATCTCTCCACACCCAGGTTACAGAACTCCTGTGAGCTGAGTCTCCCTACACCCAGCATGCAGAACTCCCATAAACTTCATCTTTCCACACCCAGGTTACAGAGCTCCCCTAATCTGTGATTCCTACACTAAGGCTAGAGAAAACCCCCATATTGCGAATGCCTAATTCCAGGTGACAGAACTCTTGTAAACTGCTTCTCTCTGCACCCATGATACAGAGCATTTGGAAACAGGGTCTCTCCACACCCAGGTTACAGAACTGCCATAAGTGGTTCTTTTGCACACAGGCTACAGAAAACTGGCATATTGCAAATGCCTACTCCCAGGTTACAGGACTCCTGTAACTGCATCTTTCCACATCCAGGTTACTGAGCTCCCCTCAACTGTTTCTCCTGCACTCAGTCAAGAGAAAACACGCATTTTGCTAATGCCTACTTTCAGGCGACAGAAATCTTGTACACTGCTTCTCACGATGCCCCCAATACAGAAATCCAGGGAGCTGAGTCTCTCTACACACAAGATACAGAACTCCCATAAACTGCATCTTTCCACACCAAGGTTACAGAGCTTCTGTAATCTGTGTCTCCTAACTCCAGCTCCAGCTAGAGAAAACGTGCGCATTGCATATGCCTACTCCAAGGCTACAGAACTGTTGTAAACTGCTTCTTTCTACACCCAGGATACAGAACTCTGGTAAGCTGCATCTTTCCACACCACGGTAACGGAGCTTGCATAATCTGTGTCTCCTACACACAGGCTTGAAAAAACCCGCATATTGTGAATGCCAACTTCCAGGCTACTGAACTCTTGTAAACTGTTTCTCTCTATACCGAAGTTACAGAACTCCCATTAGGTGCATTCCCTACACTCTGGGTACAAAAATCCCGCATATTGCGAATGCCTACTCCCAGGCTACAGAATGGTTGTAAACTGCTTCTCTCTAGGCCCATGATATAGAACTTCCGGAAATTGTGTCTCTCCAAACCCAGTTTACAGAATTCCCATAAGCTGTTTCTGCTGCAAACAGGCTACAGAAAACACGCATATTGTGAATACCTACTCTCAGGCTACAGGACTGTTGTAAACTGCTTCTGTCTACATCCAGAATACACAATTCCAATAAACTGGAATTCTCTACACCCAGGATACAGAACTCCCATAAACTGCATCTCTCCACACCCAAGTTACAGAGCTCCCTTAATCTGTGTCTCCTACACTCAGGCTAGAGAAAACCCGCATATTGCGAATGCCTACTTCCAGGCGATAGAACTCTTGTACACTGCTTCTCTCCACACCTCAAATACAGAACTCCTGTGAGCTGAGTATCTCTACACCCAGGATACAGAACTCCTGTTAGCTGCATTCACTAAACTGCGTCCGTCTACACACAGGTTACAGAACTCCCATAAGCTGTGTCTCCTACGCTCAGCTACAGAAATCCTGCATATTGTGTTTGCCTACCCCAGGCTACAGAACTTTTGTAAAGTGCATCTCTCTACACGCAGTTTACAGAGCTCCCATAAACTGCATCTCCTACACTCAGGCTACAGAAATCCAGTATACTGCCTATGCCTACTTCCAGGCTAAAGAATTCTAGTACACTGCTTCTCTCCACACCCACAATACAGAACTCCCTTGAGCTGAGTCTCTCTACACCCAGCATACCAAACTCCCGTATACTGCATCGCTCCACACCGAGGTTACAGAGATCTCCTAATCTCAGTCTCCTACACTCAGGCTAGAGAAAACTCGCATATTGCGAATGCCTACTTCAAGGCTATAGAACTCTTGTACACTGCTTCTCTCCACACCTCCAATACAGAACTCCCGTGAGCTGAGTCTCTCTACACCCAGGATACAGAACTCCTGTTAGCTGCATTCACTACAGTAAGGCTACAGCAAGCCCACATATTGCATATGCCTACTTCCAGGCTATAGAACTGTTGTAAACTGCTTCGCTCTACACCCAGGATACAGTACTCCCATAAACTCCATCTCTCCACACCCAGGTTACAGAGCATCCCTAATCTGTGTCTCTTATACTCAGGCTAGAGAAAACCCGCATATTGCAAATGCCTAATTCCAGGCTATAGAACTCTTGAAAACTTCTTCTGTCTACACCCAGGATACCGAATTCCCATAAACTGCATTTCTCTACAACCAGGTTATAAAACTATATCATTCCACACCCAGGTTACACATCTTAAGTAATCTGTGTCTCCTACAATCAGGCTAGAGAAAACCCACATATTGTGAATGCCTAGTTCCAGGCGACAGAACTCTTGTACACTGTTTCTCTCCACACCCCACACCCCCAGTACAAAACTCCCGTGAGCTGAGTCTCTCTACACCCAGGATACAGAACTCCCATAAACTGCATCTCTCCACACCGAGGTTACAGAGCTCCCCTAATCTGTGTCTTCTGCACTCAGCTAGAGAAAAGCTGCATATTGCAAATGCCTACTTCCAGGCGACACAACTCTGGTAAACTGCTACTGTCTACACACAGGTTACAGAACTCCTGCAAGCTGTGTCTCCTACACTCAGCTACAGAAATCCCGCATATTGTGTTTGCCTACCCTAGGCTACAGAACGTTGTAAACTCTCTATACACAGTTTGCAGAGCTCCCATAAACTGCATCTCCTACACTCAGGATACAGAAATCCAGTATACTGCCTATGCCTACTTCCAGGCTAAAGAATTCTAGTACACTGCTTCTTTCCATACCCCCAATACAGAACTCCCATGAGCTGAGTCTCTCTACACACAGCGTACTGAACTCCCGTATACTGCATCTCTCCACACCGAGGTTACAGAGCTCCCCTAATCTGTGTCTCCTACACTCAGGCTAGAGAAAACCCCCATATTGTGAATACCTACTTCCAGGCTACACAACTCTTGTAAATTGCTTCTGTTTACACCCAGTTTAGAGAACTACCATAAACTGCGTGAGTCTACACACAGGTTACAGAACTCCCATAAGCTGTGTCTCCTACACTCAGCTACAGAAAACCCGCATATTGTGTTTGCCTACTCCCAGGCTGCAGACTTTTGTAAGCTGCTTCTCTCTTCACCCAGGATACAGAACTCCCATAAACTGCTTCTCTGCACACCCCCAATAGAGAACTCCCATGAGCTGAGTCTCTCTACACCCAGGTTACAGAACTCCTGTTAACAGCATTCCCTAGGCTCATACTACAGAAAACCAACATATTACAAATGCCTACTCTCAGGCTACAGAACTGGTGTAAACTGCTTCACTCTACACAGAGGATATAGAACTTCTGGAATCTGCATCTCTCCACACACAGATTACAGAATTCCCGTAAGCTGTTTCTGCTATACACAAGCTATAGAAGACCAGCATATTGCGAATGCCTACTTCCAGATGACAGGACTCTTGTAAACTGCTTTTGTCTACACACAAGATACAGAATTCCCATAAACTGCATTTCTCAACACCCAGGATACAGAACTCCCATAAACTGCATCAATCCACAACCAAGTTACAGAGCTCGCCTAATCCTTGTCTACTACACTCAGGCTAGAGAAAATCTGCATATTGCGAATGCCTACTCCCAGGCTACAGAACTTTTGTAAACTGCTTCTCTCTACACCCAGGATACAGAACTTCCATAAACTGCATCTCTCCACACCCAGGTTACAGAGCTCCCCTTAGCTGTGTCTCCTACACTCAGGCTAGAGAAAACCCCTATATTGCAAAAACCTACTACCAGGTGACAGAACTTTTGTAAGCTGCTTTTCTCCACACCCCCAATACAGAACTCTCGTGAGTGAGTCTCTCTACAACCAGGGTTAGAAAGCCCCTAAACTTCATCTTTCTACACCTAGCTTACAGAGCTTCCATAATCTGTGTCCCTACACTCAGGCTAGAGAAAACCTGCATATTGCGAATGTCTTTTCCAGGCCACAGAAACCTTGAAAACTTCTTCTCTCCACACCACGGTTATAGAAATCCCATTAGCCTCATTCCTTACACTCTTGCTGTTAAAATCCCGCATATTGCAAATGCCTACTCCCAGGTTACAGAACTGTTGTAAACTGCTTCTCTCTACACCCAGGATACAGAACTATCGTAAACTGCATGTCTTCACACCCACAATACAGAGCTCCCTTTATCTGTGTCTACTACACTCAGGCTAGAGAAAACCCCTAAATATATGTTTTACACATATTGCGAAAACCTACTTCAAGGTGACAGAACTCTTGTACACTGCTTCTCTCCACACCCCCATACAGAACTCCCATGAGCTGAGTCTCTCTACACCCAGACTACAGAATTCCCATAAGCAGCATCTTTCCACACAAAGGTTACAGAGCTTCCGTAATCTGTGTCTCCTACACTCAGGCTACAGAAAACCTGCATATTGCATATGCCTACTCCCAGGCTACAGAACTGTTGTAAACTGCTTCTCTCTATACCCAGGATACAGATCTTCTGGAAACTGTGTCTCTCCACACCCAGGTTACAGAACTCCCGTAAGCTATTTCTGCTGCACACAGGCTACAGAAAACCTGCATATTGCGAATGCCTACATCCAGGCCACAGGAGTGTTGTAAACTGCTTCTGTCTACACCCAGGTTACAGAACTCCCATAAACTGTGTCTGTCTACACACAGGTTACAGAACTCCCATAAACTGTGTCTCCTACATTCAGCTACATAAAACCCGCATATTGTGATTGCCTACTCCCAGGCTACAGAACTTTTTTAACTACAGAACTTTTTTAAACTGTGTCTCTCTACACGCAGGTTACAGAACTCCCATAACCTGCATCTTCTACACTAAGGCTACAGAAGTACAGTATACAGCCTATGACTACTCCCAGGCTACAGAACTCTTCTAAGCTGCTTCTCTCTACACCCAAGTAACAGAAAACCCATAAACTGAGTCTCCTACACTCAGGCTTCAGAAATACATTATACTAGCTATGCCTACTTCCAGTTTCTAGAACTCTAGTAAACTGCTTCTCTCTAAACCCCCGATACATAACTCCTGTGACCGGAGTCTCTCTACACCCAGGTTACAGAACTCACGTTAGCTGCATTCCCTACACTCAGGCTATAGAAAACCTGTATATTGCGAATGCATACTCCCAGGCCACAAAACAGTTGTAAAATGCTTCTCTCTACACCCAGGATATAGAACTTCTGGAAACTGGGTCTCTCCACACCCAGGATACAGAACTCCCGTTAACTGCATCTCTCCACACCCAGGTTACAGGGCTGTCGTAATCTGTCTCTCCTACACTCACAGTAGAGAAAACCCACATATTGTGAATTCCTACTTCCTGGCTACAGAACTCTTGTAAACTGCTTCTGTCTACACCCAGGTTACAGAACTTTCATAAACTGTGTCTGTCTACACACAGATTACAGAACGCCTGTAAGATGTGTCTCCTACACTCAGCTACAGAAAACCTGCATATTGTGTTTGCCTACTCCCAGGCTACAGAACTTTTGTAAACTGCATCTCTCTACACGCAGGTTACAGAACTCCCATAGACTGTGTCTTCTACACTCAGGCTACAGAAATCCAGTATAATCCCTATGCCTACTTCCAGGCTAAACAACTCTAGTAAACTGCTTCTCTCTACATCCCCAAAACACAACGCCTGTGACCTGAGTCTCACTACACACAGGTTACAGAACTCCTGTTAGCTGCATTCCCTACACTCAGGATACAGAAATCCCACATATTGTGAATGCCTACTCCAAGGCTAAAGAACTGTTGTAAACTGCTTCTCTCTACACCCAGGATACAGACTTCTGGAAACTGCATCTCTCGACACCCAGGTTACAGAACTCCCATAAACTGTCTGTCTACACACAGGTTACAGAAAACCTGCATATTGTGAATGCCTACATCCAGGCCACAGGAGTATTGTAAACTGCTTCTGTCTACACCTAGGTTACAGAATTCCCATAAACTGTGTCTGTCTACACACAGGTAACAGAAACCCACTGGGGTACGGTCCAAGGGCGATGAGTTCGGAGCTCGGGCACGGGCTGTCCCAGCAGGGCCTCCCAAGGGTGGACCGATACCCCCGCCGGCCCCCCTAAAGGCCCGGGGGCCTAGCCCTCTTGCGTCCCCCAGCACCTGCCTGGTTCCCGCCACCACCCTTGGGCCGGGATGAGGTGCCACCTTGTGCGTGGAAGCCCCGCCCACAGGCAAGAAGCCCCCAAGGCCCGCGGGCGCGCCCGACCCTGCAGCCCCGCTGCAGCCACAGGGAACGGGATTTTTAGTGGGCAGCCCCCACTGCCCAAGCCTCCGCTGGCAGTTCCCCGAAGGGCTGGTGGCGGCTGCGCCTCAGCAGCCAGCCTCCCTCCCTCCCTCCCTGCCTCCCTCTGGTCGGGCACTGCAAGCCACACAGCCACTTGTGTCCCCTGTGTCCCTGGAGGCCGCAGCGCGTTTTGGGTTTTGGCGCGGACGGGCCCCTCTCGGCTTCCGTAGTCCATTTGCCCCCGGAGCCTGCCAGACCCCTGGCTCTAGGAGGCTACCCAGGCGGCACTGCCAACAGCCCCCAGGTGCTGGCTAGCCACAGCGGCCGGCCACGGGGGGAGCACACACACCTGCGGGTGTCCCCGGGCCGCACACACGGACTGCCCCGTGCCTCCCTGGCTTGCAAATAGGCCCCCCAGGAAGCCTCGCCCACCCTAGGGGCTTGTCAGGTGGGGCCGATGCACGGTGGGTGAGTGGGGAGGGCTGCTGCTGGCACACACCCCACTCCTGAAGCCCACTGGGGTACGGTCCAAGGGCGATGAGCTCGGAGCTCGGGCACGGGCTGTCCCCGCAGGGCCTCCCGAGGGTGGACCGATACCCCCGCCGGCCCCCCTAAAGGCCCGGGGGCCTAGCCCTCTTGCGTCCCCCAGCACCTGCCTGGTTCCCGCCACCACCCTTGGGCCGGGATGAGGTGCCACCTTGTGCGTGGAAGCCCCGCCCACAGGCAAGAAGCCCCCAAGGCCCGCGGGCGCGCCCGACCCTGAAGCCCCGCTGCAGCCATAGGGAACGGGATGTCTGAGTGGGCAGCCCCCACTGCCCAAGCCCTCCGCTGCCAGTTCCCCGAAGGGCTGGTGGCGGCTGCGCCTCAGCAGCCAGCCTCCCTCCCTCCCTCCCTGCCTCCCTCTGGTCGGGCACTGCAAGCCACACAGCCACTTGTGTCCCCTGTGTCCCTGGAGGCCGCAGCGCGTTTTGGGTTTTGGCGCGGACGGGCCCCTCTCGGCTTCCATAGTCCATTTGCCCCGGAGCCTGCCAGACCCCTGGCTCTAGGAGGCTGCCCAGGCGGCGCTGCCAACAGCCCCCAGGTGCTGGCTAGCCACAGCGGCCGGCCACGGGGGGAGCACACACACCTGCGGGTGTCCCCGGGCCGCACACACGGACTGCCCCGCGCCTCCCTGGCTTGAAAATAGGCCCCCCAGGAAGCCTCGCCCGCCCTAGGGGCTTGTCAGGTGGGGCCGATGCACGGTGGGTGAGTGGGGAGGGCTGCTGCTGGCACACACCCACTCCTGAAGCCCACTGGGGTACGGTCCAAGGGCGATGAGCTCGGAGCTCGGGCACGGGCTGTCCCCGCAGGGCCTCCCGAGGGTGGACTGATACCCCCGCCGGCCCCCCTAAAGGCCCGGGGGCCTAGCCCTCTTGCGTCCCCCAGCACCTGCCTGGTTCCCGCCACCACCCTTGGGCCGGGATGAGGTGCCACCTTGTGCATGGAAGCCCCGCCCACAGGCAAGAAGCCCCCAAGGCCCGCGGGCACGCCCGACCCTGCAGCCCCGCTGCAGCCACAGGGATCGGGATGTCTGAGTGGGCATCCCCCACTGCCCAAGCCTCCGCTGGCAGTTCCCCGAAGGGCTGGTGGCGGCTGCGCCTCAGCAGCCAGCCTCCCTCCCTCCCTCCCTGCCTCCCTCTGGTCGGGCACTGCAAGCCACACAGCCACTTGTGTCCCCTGTGTCCCTGGAGGCCGCAGCGCGTTTTGGGTTTTGGCGCGGACGGGCCCCTCTCGGCTTCCGTAGTCCATTTGCCCCCGGAGCCTGCCAGACCCCTGGCTCTAGGAGGCTGCCCAGGCGGCGCTGACAACAGCCCCCAGGTGCTGGCTAGCCACAGCGGCCGGCCACGGGGGGAGCACACACACCTGCGGGTGTCCCCGGGCCGCACACACGGAGTGTCCCGCGCCTCTCTGGGTTGCAAATAGGCCCCCCGGGAAGCCTCGCCCGCCCTAGGGGCTTGTCGGTCGGCACCGATGCACGGTGGGTGAGTGGGGAGGGCTGCTGCTGGCACACACCCACTCCTGAAGCCCACTGGGGTACGGTCCAAGGGCGATGAGCTCGCAGCTCGGGCACGGGCTGTCCCAGCAGGGCCTCCCGAGGGTGGACCGATACCCCCCGCCGGCCCCACTAAAGGCCCGGGGGCCTAGCCCTCTTGCATCCCCCAGCACCTGCCGGGTTCCCGCCACCACCCTTGGGCCGGGATGAGGTGCCACCTTGTGCGTGGAAGCCCCGCCCACAGGCAAGAAGCCCCCAAGGCCCGCGGGCGCGCCCGACCCTGCAGCCCCGCTGCAGCCACAGGGAACGGGATGTCTGAGTGGGCAGCCCCCACTGCCCAAGCCTCCGCTGCCAGTTCCCCCGAAGGGCTGGTGGCGGCTGCGCCTCAGCAGCCAGCCTCCCTCCCTCCCTCCCTGCCTCCCTCTGGTCGGGAACTGCAAGCCACACAACCACTTGTGTCCCCTGTGTCCCTGGAGGCCGCAGCGCGTTTTGGGTTTTGGCGTGGACGGGCCCCTCTCGGCTTCCGTAGTCCATTTGCCCCCGCAGCCTGCCAGACCCCTGGCTCTAGGAGGCTGCCCAGGCGGCGCTGCCAACAGCCCCCAGGTGCTGGCTAGCCGCAGCGGCCGGCCACGGGGGGAGCACACACACCTGCGGGTGTCCCCGGGCCGCACACACGGACTGCCCCGCGAGTCCCTGGCTTGCAAATATGCCCCCCGGGAAGCCTCGCCCGCCCTAGGGGCTTGTCGGTCGGCACCGATGCACGGTGGGTGAGTGGGGAGGGCTGCTGCTGGCACACACCCACTCCTGAAGCCCACTGGGGTACGGTCCAAGGGCGATAAGTTCGGAGCTCGGGCACGGGCTGTCCCAGCAGGGCCTCCCGAGGGTGGACCGATACCCCCGCCTGCCCCCCTAAAGGCCCGGGGGCCTAGCCCTCTTGCGTCCCCCAGCACCTGCCTGGTTCCCGCCACCACCCTTGGGCCGGGATGAGGTGCCACCTTGTGCGTGGAAGCCACGCCCACAGGCAAGAAGCCCCCAAGGCCCGCGGGCGCGCCCGACCCTGCAGCCCCGCTGCAGCCACAGGCAACGGGATGTCTGAGTGGGCAGCACCCACTGCCCAAGCCTCCGCTGCCAGTTCCCCGAAGGGCTGGTGGCGGCTGCGCCTCAGCAGCCAGCCTCCCTCCCTCCCTCCCTGCCTCCCTCTGGTCGGGCACTGCAAGCCACACAGCCACTTGTGTCCCCTGTGTCCCTGGAGGCCGCAGCGCGTTTTGGGTTTTGGCGCGGACGGGCCCCTCTCGGCTTCCGTAGTCCATTTGCCCCCGCAGCCTGCCAGACCCCTGGCTCTAGGAGGCTGCCCAGGCGGCGCTGCCAACAGCCCCCAGGTGCTGGCTAGCCGCAGCGGCCGGCCACGGGGGGAGCACACACACCTGCGGGTGTCCCCGTCCGCACACACGGACTGCCGCGCGCCTCCCCGGGTTGCAAATAGGGCCCCCGGGAAGACTCGCCCGCCCTAGGGGCTTGTCGGGCGGGGCCGATGCACGGTGGGTGAGTGGGGAGGGCTGCTGCTGGCACACACCCACTCCTGAAGCCCACTGGGGTACGGTCCAAGGGCGATGAGCTCGGAGCTCGGGCACGGGCTGTCCCCGCAGGGCCTCCCGAGGGTGGACCGATACCCCCCGCCGGCCCCACTAAAGGCCCGGGGGCCTAGCCCTCTTGCGTCCCCCAGCACCTGCCGGGTTCCCCGCCACCACCCTTGGGCCGGGATGAGGTGCCACCTTGTGCGTGGAAGCCCCGCCCACAGGCAAGAAGCCCCCAAGGCCCGCGGGCGCGCCCGACCCTGCAGCCCCCGCTTCAGCCACAGGGAACGGGATGTCTGAGTGGGCAGCCCCCACTGCCCAAGCCTCCGCTGGCAGATCCCCGAAGGGCTGGTGGAGGCTGCGCCTCAGCAGCCAGCCTCCCTCCCTCCCTCCCTGCCTCCCTCTGGTCGGGCACTGCAAGCCACACAGCCACTTGTGTCCCCTGTGTCCCTGGAGGCCGCAGCGCGTTTTGGGTTTTGGCGTGGACGGGCCCCCTCTCGGCTTCCGTAGTCCATTTGCCCCCGCAGCCTGCCCGAACCCTGGCTCTAGGAGGCTGCCCAGGCGGCGCTGCCAACAGCCCCCAGGTGCTGGCTAGCCGCAGCGGCCGGCCACTGGAGGAGCACACACACCTGCGGGTGTCCCCGGGCCGCACACACGGACTGCCCCGCGCCTCCCCGGCTTGCAAATAGGGCCCCCGGGAAGCCTCGCCCGCCCTAGGGGCTTGTCGGGCGGGGCCGATGCACGGTGGGTGAGTGGGGAGGGCTGCTGCTGGCACACACCCACTCCTGAAGCCCACTGGGGTACGGTCCAAGGGCGATGAGCTCGGAGCTCGGGCACGGGCTGTCCCCGCAGGGCCTTCCGAGGGTGGACCGATACACCCGCCAGCCCCCCTAAAGGCCCGGGGGCCTAGCCCCCTCTTGCGTCCCCCAGCACCTGCCGGGTTCCCGCCACCACCCTTGGGCCGGGATGTGGGCCCCGCCCACAGGCAAGAAGCCCCCAAGGCCCGCGGGCACGCCCAACCCTGCAGCCCCGCTGCAGCCACAGGGAACGGGATGTCTGAGTGGGCAGCCCCCACTGCCCAAGCCTCCGCTGGCAGTTCCCCGAAGGGCTGGTGGCGGCTGCGCCTCAGCAGCCAGCCTCCCTCCCTCCCTGCCTGCCTCCCTCTGGTCGGGCACTGCAAGCCACACAGCCACTTGTGTCCCCTGTGTCCCTGGAGGCCGCAGCGCGTTTTGGGTTTTGGCGCGGACGGGCCCCTCTCGGCTTCCGTAGTCCATTTGCCCACGGAGCCTGCCCGACCCCTGGCTCTAGGACGCTGCCCAGGCGGCGCTGCCAACAGCCCCCAGGTGCTAGCTAGCCGCAGCGGCCGGCCACGGGGGGAGCACACACACATGCGGGTGTCCCCGGGCCGCACATACGGAATGCCCCGCGCCTACCCGGCTTGCAAATAGGGCCCCCGGGAAGCCTCCGCGCCCTAGGGGCTTGTCGGGCGGGGCCGATGCACGGTGGGTGAGTGGGGAGGGCTGCTGCTGGCACACACCCACTCCTGAAGCCCACTGGGGTACGGGTCAAGGGCGATGAGCTCGGAGCTCGGGCACGGGCTGTCCCCGCAGGGCCTTCCGAGGGTGGACCGATACGCCCGCCTGCCCCCCTAAAGGCCCGGGGGCCTAGCCCCCTCTTGCGTCCCCCAGCACCTGCCGGGTTCCCGCCACCACCCTTGGGCCGGGATGAGGTGCCACCTTGTGCGTGGAAGCCCCGCCCACAGGCAAGAAGCCCCCAAGACCTGCGGGCGCGCCCGACCCTGCAGCCCCCGCTGCAGCCACAGGGAACGGGATGTCTGAGTGGGCAGCCCCCACTGCCCAAGCCTCCGCTGCCAGTTCCCCGAAGGGCTGGTGGCGGCTGCGCCTCAGCAGCCAGCCTCCCTCCCTCCCTCCCTGCCTCCCTCTGGTCGGGCACTGCAAGCCACACAGCCACTTGTGTCCCCTGTGTCCCTGGAGGCCGCAGTGCGTTTTGGGTTTTGGCGCGGACGGGCCCCTCTCGGCTTCCGTAGTCCATTAGCCCCCGGAGCCTGCCCGACCCCTGGCTCTAGGAGGCTGCCCAGGCGGCGCTGCCAACAGCCCCCAGGTGCTGGCTAGCCGCAGCGGCCGGCCACGGGGGGAGCACACACACCTGCGGGTGTCCCCGGGCCGCACACACGGACTGCCCCGCGCCTCCCCGGCTTGCAAATAGGGCCCCCGGGAAGCCTCACCCGCCCTAGGGTCTTGTCGGGCGAGGCCGATGCACAGTGGGTGAGTGGGGAGGGCTGCTGCTGGCACACACCCACTCCTGAAGCCCACTGGGGTACGGTCCAAGGGCGATCAGCTCGGAGCTCGGGCATGGGCTGTCCCGACAGGGCCTCCCATGGGTGGACCGATACCCCCGCCGGCCCCACTAAAGGCCCGGGGGCCTAGCCCTCTTGCGTCCCCCAGCACCTGCCAGGTTCCCGCCACCACCCTTGGGCCGGGATGAGGTGCCACCTTGTGCGTGGAAGCCCCGCCCACAGGCAAGAAGCCCCCAAGGCCCGCGGGCGCGCCGGACCCTGCAGCCCTGCTGCAGCCACAGGGAACGGGATGTCTGAGTGGGCAGCCCCCACTGCCCAAGCCTCCGCTGGCAGGTCCCCGAAGGGCTGGTGGCAGCTGCGCCTCAGCAGCCAGCCTCCCTCCCTCCCTCCCTGCCTCCCTCTGGTCGCGCACTGCAAGCCACACAGCCACTTGTGTCCCCTGTGTCCCTGGAGGCCGAGCGCGTTTTGGGTTTTGGCGCGGATGGGCCCCTCTCGGCTTCCGTAGTCCATTTACCCCGGAGCCTGTCCGAGCCCTGGCTCTAGGAGGCTGCCCAGGCGGCGCTGCCAACAGCCCCCAGGTGCTGGCTAGCCGCAGCGGCCGGCCACGGGGGGAGCACACACACCTGCGGGTGTCCCCGGGTCGCACACACGGACTGCCCCGCGCCTCCCTGGCTTGCAAATAGGGCCCCCGGGAAGCCTCGCCCGCCCTAGGGGCTTGTCGGGCGGGGCCGATGCACGGTGGGTGAGTGGGGAGGGCTGCTGCTGGCACACACCCACTCCTGAAGCCCACTGGGGTACGGTCCAAGGGCGATGAGCTCGCAGCTCGGGCACGGGCTGTCCCCGCAGGGCCTCCCGAGGGTGGACCGATACCCCCGCCGGCCCCACTAAAGGCCCGGGAGCCTAGCCCTCTTGCGTCCCCCAGCACCTGCCGGGTTCCCGCCACCACCCTTGGGCCGGGATGAGGTGCCACCTTGTGCGTGGAAGCCCCGCCCACAGGCAAGAAGCCCCCAAGACCTGCTGGCGCGCCCGACCCTGCAGCCCTGCTGCAGCCACAGGGAACGGGATGTCTGAGTGGGCAGCCCCCACTGCCCAAGCCTCCGCTGGCAGTGCCCCGAAGGGCTGGTGGCGACTGCGCCTCAGCAGCCAGCCTCCCTCCCTCCCTCCCTGCCTCCCTCTGGTCGGGCACTGCAAGCCACACAGCCACTTGTGTCCCCTGTGTCCCTGGATGCCGCAGCGCGTTTTGGGTTTTGGCGCGGACGGGCCCCTCTCGGCTTCCGTAATCCATTTGTCCCCGGAGCCTGCCCGACCCCTGGCTCTAGGACGCTGCCCAGGTGGCGCTGCCAACAGCCCCCAGGTGCTGGCTAGCCACAGCGGCCGGCCACGGGCGGAGCACACACACCTGCGGGTGTCCCCGGGCCGCACACACGGACTGCCCCGCGCCTCCCCGGCTTGCAAATAGGGCCCCCGGGAAGCCTCGCCCGCCCTAGGGGCTTGTCGGCCGGGGCCGATGCAAGGTGGGTGAGTGGGGAGGGCTGCTGCTGGCACACACCCACTCCTGAAGCCCACTGGGGTACGGTCCAATGGCGATGAGCTCGGAGCTCGGGCACGGGCTGTCCCCGCAGGGCCTCCCGAGGGTGGACTGATACCCCCGCCGGCCCCACTAAAGGCCCGGGGGCCTAGCCCTCTTGCATCCCCCAGCACCTGCCGGGTTCCCGCCACCACCCTTGGGCCGGGATGAGGTGCCACCTTGTGCGTGGAAGCCCCGCCCACAGGCAAGAAGCCCCCAAGGCCCGCGGGCACGCCCGACCCTGCAGCCCCGCTGCAGCCAAAGGGAACGGGATGTCTGAGTGGGCAGCCCCCACTGCCCAAGCCTCCGCTGCCAGGTCCCCGAAGGGCTGGTGGCGGCTGCGCCTCAGCAGCCAGCCTCCCTCCCTCCCTCCCTGCCTCCCTCTGGTCGGGCACTGCAAGCCACACAGCCACTTGTGTCCCCTGTGTCCCTGGAGGCCGCAGCGCGTTTTGGGTTTTGGCGCGGATGGGCCCCTCTCGGCTTCCGTAGTCCATTTACCTCGGAGCCTGTCCGAGCCCTGGCTCTAGGAGGCTGCCCAGGCGGCGCTGCCAACAGCCCCCAGGTGCTGGCTAGCCGCAGCGGCCGGCCACGGGGGGAGCACACACACCTGCGGGTGTCCCCGGGTCGCACACACGGACTGCCCCGCGCCTCCCTGGCTTGCAAATAGGGCCCCCGGGAAGCCTCGCCCGCCCTAGGGGCTTGTCGGGCGGGGCCGATGCTCGGTGGGTGAGTGGGGAAGGCTGCTGCTGGCACACACCCACTCCTGAAGCCCAGTGGGGTACGGTCCAAGGGCGATGAGCTCGCAGCTCGGGCACAGGCTGTCCCCGCAGGGCCTCCCGAGGGTGGACCGATACCCCCGCCGGCCCCCCTAAAGGCCCGGGGGCCTAGCCCTCTTGCGTCCCCCAGCACCTGCCGGGTTCCCGCCACCACCCTTGGGCCGGGATGAGGTGCCACCTTGTGCGTGGAAGCCCCGCCCACAGGCAAGAAGCCCCCAAGACCTGCTGGCGCGCCCGACCCTGCAGCCCCGCTGCAGCCACAGGGAACGGGATGTCTGAGTGGGCAGCCCCCACTGCCCAAGCCTCCACTGGCAGTGCCCCGAAGGGCTGGTGGCGACTGCGCCTCAGCAGCCAGCCTCCCTCCCTCCCTCCCTGCCTCCCTCTGGTCGGGCACTGCAAGCCACACAGCCACTTGTGTCCCCTGTGTCCCTGGAGGCCGCAGAGCGTTTTATGTTTTGGCGCGGACGGGCCCATCTTGGCTTCCGTAATCCATTTGTCCCCGGAGCCTGCCCGACCCCTGGCTCTAGGACGCTGCCCAGGCGGCGCTGCCAACAGCCCCCAGGTGCTGGCTAGCCACAGCGGCCGGCCACGGGGGGAGCACACACACCTGCGGGTGTCCCCGGGCCGCACACACGGACTGCCCCGCGCCTCCCCGGCTTGCAAATAGGGCCCCCGGGAAGCCTCACCCGCCCTAGGGGCTTGTCGGGCGGGGCCGATGCACGGTGGGTGAGTGGGGAGGGCTGCTGCTGGCACACACCCACTCCTGAAGCCCACTGGGGTACGGTCCAAGGGCGATGAGCTCGGAGCTCGGGCACGGGCTGTCCCCGCAGGGCCTCCCGAGGGTGGACCGATACCCCCGCCGGCCCCCCTAAAGGCCCGGGGGCCTAGCTTCTTGCGTCCCCCAGCACCTGCCGGGTTCCCCGCCACCACCCTTGGGCCGGGATGTGGGCCCCGCCCACAGGCAAGAAGCCCCCAAGGCCCGCGGGCGCGCCCAACCCTGCAGCCCCGCTGCAGCCACAGGGAACGGGATGTCTGAGTGGGCAGCCCCCACTGCCCAAGCCTCCGCTGCCAGTTCCCCGAAGGGCTGGTGGCGGCTGCGCCTCAGCAGCCAGCCTCCCTCCCTCCCTCCCTGCCTCCCTCTGGTCGCGCACTGCAAGCCACACAGCCACTTGTGTCCCCTGTGTCCCTGGATGCCGCAGAGCGTTTTGGGTTTTGGCGCGGACGGGCCCATCTCGGCTTCCGTAGTCCATTTGCCCCCGGAGCCTGCCCGACCCCCTGGCTCTAGGAGGCTGCCCAGGCGGCGCTGCCAACAGCCCCCAGGTGCTGGCTAGCCGCAGCCGCCGGCCACGGGCGGAGCACACACACCTGCGGGTGTCCCCGGGCCGCACACACGGACTGCCCCGCGCCTCCCCGGCTTGCAAATAGGGCCCCTGGGAAGCCTCGCCCGCCCTAGGGGCTTGTCGGGCGGGGCCGATGCACGGTGGGTGAGTGGGGAGGGCTGCTGCTGGCACACACCCACTCCTGAAGCCCACTGGGGTACGGTCCAAGGGCGATGAGCTCGCAGCTCGGGCACGGGCTGTCCCCGCAGGGCCTCCCGAGGGTGGACCAATACCCCCGCCGGCCCCCCTAAAGGCCCGGGGGCCTAGCCCTCTTGCATCCCCCAGCACCTGCCGCGTTCCCCGCCACCACCCTTGGGCCGCAAAGCCCCGCCCACAGGCAAGAAGCCCCCAAGGCCCGCGGGCGCACCGGAAACTGCAGCCCCGCTGCTGCCACAGGGAACGGGATGTCTGAGTGGGCAGCCCCCACTGACCAAGCCTCCGCTGCCAGGTCCCCGAAGGGCTGTTGGCGGCTGCGCCTCAGCAGCCAGCCTCCCTCCCTCCCTCCCTGCCTCCCTCTGGTCGGGCACTGCAAGCCACACAGCCACTTGTGTCCCCTGTGTCCCTGGAGGCCGCAGCGCGTTTTGGGTTTTGGCGCGGATGGGCCCCTCTCGGCTTCCGTAGTCCATTTACCCCGGAGCCTGTCCGAGCCCTGGCTCTAGGAGGCTGCCCAGGCGGCGCTGCCAACAGCCCCCAGGTGCTGGCTAGCTGCAGCGGCCGGCCACGGGGGGAGCACACACACCTGCGGGTGTCCCCGGGTCGAACACAGAGACTGCCCCGCGCCTCCCTGGCTTGCAAACAGGGCCCCCGGGAAGCCTCGCCCGCCCTAGGGGCTTGTCGGGCGGGGCCGATGCACGGTGGGTGAGTGGGGAGGGCTGCTGCTGGCACACACCCACTCCTGAAGCCCACTGGGGTACGGTCCAAGGGCGATGAGCTCGCAGCTCGGGCACGGGCTGTCCCCGCAGGGCCTCCCGAGGGTGGACCGATACCCCCGCCGGCCCCACTAAAGGCCCGGGAGCCTAGCCCTCTTGCGTCCCCCAGCACCTGCCGGGTTCCCGCCACCACCCTTGGGCCGGGATGAGGTGCCACCTTGTGCGTGGAAGCCCCGCCCACAGGCAAGAAGCCCCCAAGACCTGCTGGCGCGCCCGACCCTGCAGCCCTGCTGCAGCCACAGGGAACGGGATGTCTGAGTGGGCAGCCCCCACTGCCCAAGCCTCCGCTGGCAGTGCCCCGAAGGGCTGGTGGCGACTGCGCCTCAGCAGCCAGCCTCCCTCCCTCCCTCCCTGCCTCCCTCTGGTCAGGCACTGCAAGCCACACAGCCACTTGTGTCCCCTGTGTCCCTGGAGGCCGCAGCGCGTTTTGGGTTTTGGTGCGGACGGGCCCCTCTTGGCTTCCGTAGTCCATTTGCCCCTGGAGCCTGCCCGACCCCTGACTCTAGGAGGCTGCCCAGGCGGCGCTGCCAACAGCCCCCAGGTGCTGGCTAGCCGCAGCGGCAGGCCACGGGAGGAGCACACACACCTGCGGGTGTCCCCGGGCCGCACACACGGACTGCCCCGCGCCTCCCCGGCTTGCAAATAGGGCCCCTGGGAAGCCTCGCCCGCCCTAGGGGCTTGCCGGGCGGGGGCCGATGCACGGTGGGCGTGTGGGGAGGGCTGCTGCTGGCACACACCCACTCTGAAGCCCACTGGGCTATGGTCCAAGGGCGATGAGCTTGGAGCTCGGGCACGGGCTGTCCCCGCAGGGCCTCCCGAGGGTGGACCGATACCCCCGCCGGCCCCACTAAAGGCCCGGGGGCCTAGCCCTCTTGCGTCCCCCAGCACCTGCCGGGTTCCCGCCACCACCCTTGGGCCGGGAAGCCCCGCCCACAGGCAAGAAGCCCCCAAGGCCCGCGGGCGCACCTGACCATGCAGCCCCGCTGCAGCCACAGGGAACGGGATGTCTGAGTGGGCAGCCCCCACTGCCCAAGCCTCCGCTGCCAGGTCCCCGAAGGGCTGTTGGCGGCTGCGCCTCAGCAGCCAGCCTCCCTCCCTCCCTCCCTGCCTCCCTCTGGTCGGGCACTGCAAGCCACACAGCCACTTGTGTCCCCTGTGTCCCTGGAGGCCGCAGCGCATTTTGGGTTTTGGCGCGGACGGGCCCCTCTCGGCTTCCGTAGTCCATTTACCCCGGAGCCTGTCCGAGCCCTGGCTCTAGGAGGCTGCCCAGGTGGCGCTGCCAACAGCCCCCAGGTGCTGGCTAGCCGCAGCGGCTGGCCACGGGGGGAGCACACACAGCTGCGGGTGTCCCCGGGACGCACACACGGACTGCCCCGCGCCTCCCCGGCTTGCAAATAGGGCCCCCGGGAAGCCTCGCCCGCCCTAGGGGCTTGTCGGGCGGGGCCGATGCAAGGTGGGTGAGTGGGGAGGGCTGCTGCTGGCACACACCCACTCCTGAAGCCCACTGGGGTACGGTCCAAGGGCGATGAGCTTGGAGCTTGAGCACGGGCTGTCCCCGCAGGGCCTCCCGAGGGTGGACCGATACCCCCGCCGGCCCCACTAAAGGCCCGGGGGCCTAGCCCTCTTGCGTCCCCCAGCACCTGCCGGGTTCCCGCCACCACCCTTGGGCCGGGATGAGGTGCCACCTTGTGCGTGGAAGCCCCGCCCACAGGCAAGAAGCCCCCAAGACCTGCTGGCGCGCCCGATCCTGCAGCCCCGCTGCAGCCACAGGGAACGGGATGTCTGAGTGGGCAGCCCCCACTGCCCAAGCCTCCGCTGGCAGTGCCCCGAAGGGCTGGTGGCGACTGCGCCTCAGCAGCCAGCCTCCCTCCCTCCCTCCCTGCCTCCCTCTGGTCGGGCACTGCAAGCCACACAGCCACTTGTGTCCCCTGTGTCCCTGGAGGCCGCAGCGCGTTTTGGGTTTTGGCGCGGACGGGCCCCTCTCGGCTTCCGTAGTCCATTTGCCCCCGGAGCCTGCCCGACCCCTGGCTCTAGGACGCTGCCCAGGTGGCGCTGCCAACAGCCCCCAGGTGCTGGCTAGCCACAGCGGCCGGCCACGGGGGGAGCACACACACCTGCGGGTGTCCCCGGGCCGCACACACGGACTGCCCCGCGCCTCCCCGGCTTGCAAATAGGACCCCCGGGAAGACTCGCCCGCCCTAGGGGCTTGTCGGCCGGTGCCGATGCAAGGTGGGTGAGTGGGGAGGGTTGCTGCTAGCACACACCCACTCCTGAAGCCCACTGGGGTACGGTCCAAGGGCGATGAGCTCGCAGCTCGGGCATGGGCTGTCCCCGCAGGGCCTCCCGAGGGTGGACCGATACCCCCGCCGGCCCCACTAAAGGCCCGGGGGCCTAGCCCTCTTGCGTCCCCCAGCACCTGCCGGGTTCCCGCCACCACCCTTGGGCCGGGATGAGGTGCCACCTTGTGCGTGGAAGCCCCGCCCACAGGCAAGAAGCCCCCAAGACCTGCTGGCGCGCCCGACCCTGCAGCCCCGCTGCAGCCACAGGGAACGGGATGTCTGAGTGGGCAGCCCCCACTGCCCAAGCCTCCGCTGGCAGTACCCCGAAGGGCTGGTGGCGGCTGCGCCTCAGCAGCCAGCCTCCCTCCCTCCCTCCCTGCCTCCCTCTGGTCGGGCACTGCAAGCCACACAGCCACTTGTGTCCCCTGTGTCCCTGGAGGCCGCAGAGCGTTTTATGTTTTGGCGCGGACGGGCCCATCTTGGCTTCCGTAATCCATTTGTCCCCGGAGCCTGCCCGACCCCTGGCTCTAGGACGCTGCCCAGGCGGCGCTGCCAACAGCCCCCAGGTGCTGGCTAGCCACAGCGGCCGGCCACGGGGGGAGCACACACACCTGCGGGTGTCCCCCGGCCGCACACACGGACTGCCCCGCGCCTCCCCGGCTTGCAAATAGGGCCCCCGGGAAGCCTCGCCCGCCCTAGGGACTTGTCGGCCAGGGCCGATGCAAGGTGGGTGAGTGGGGAGGGCTGCTGCTGGCACACACCCACTCCTGAAGCCCACTGGGGTACGGTCCAAGGGCGATGAGCTCGGAGCTCGTTCACGGGCTGTCCCCGCAGGGCCTCCCGAGGGTGGACCGATACCCCCGCCGGCCCCACTAAAGGCCCGGGGGCCTAGCCCTCTTGCGTCCCCCAGCACCTGCCGGGTTCCCGCCACCACCCTTGGGCCGGGATGAGGTGCCACCTTGTGCGTGGAAGCCCCGCCCACAGGCAAGAAGCCCCCAAGGCCCGCGGGCACGCCCGACCCTGCAGCCCCGCTGCAGCCAAAGGGAACGGGATGTCTGAGTGGGCAGCCCCCACTGCCCAAGCCTCCGCTGCCAGTTCCCCGAAGGGCTGGTGGCGGCTGCGCCTCAGCAGCCAGCCTCCCTCCCTCCCTCCCTGCCTCCCTCTGGTCGGGCACTGCAAGCCACACAGCCACTTGTGTCCCCTGTGTCCCTGGAGGCCGCAGCGCGTTTTGGGTTTTGGCGCGGACGGGCCCCTCTCGGCTTCCGTAGTCCATTTGCCCCCGGAGCTGCCTGACACCTGGCTCTAGGAGGCTGCCCAGGCGGCGCTGCCAACAGCCCCCAGGTGCTGGCTTGCCGCAGCGGCCGGCCACGGGGGGAGCACACACACCTGCGGGTGTCCCCGGGCCGCACACACGGACTGCCCCGCGCCTCCCCGGGTTGCAAATAAGGACCCCGGGAAGCCTCGCCCGCCCTAGGGGCTTGTCGGGCGGAGCCGATGCACGGTGGGTGAGTGGGGAAGGCTGCTGCTGGCACACACCCACTCCTGAAGCCCACTGGGGTACGGTCCAAGGGCGATGAGCTCGCAGCTCGGGCACGAGCTGTCCCCGCAGGGCCTCCCGAGGGTGGACCGATACCCCCGCCGGCCCCCCTAAAGGCCCGGGGGCCTAGCCCTCTTGCGTCCCCCAGCACCTGCCAGGTTCCCGCCACCACCCTTGGGCCGGGATGAGGTGCCACCTTGTGCGTGGAAGCCCCGCCCACAGGCAAGAAGCCCCCAAGGCCCGCGGGCGCGCCCGACCCTGCAGCCCCGCTGCAGCCACAGGGAACGGGATGTCTGAGTGGGCAGCCCCCACTGCCCAAGCCTCCGCTGCCAGTACCCCGAAGGGCTGGTGGCGGCTGCGCCTCAGCAGCCAGCCTCCCTCCCTCCCTCCCTGCCTCCCTCTGGTCAGGCACTGCAAGCCACACAGCCACTTGTGTCCCCTGTGTCCCTGGAGGCCGCAGCGCGTTTTGGGTTTTGGCGCGGACGGGCCCCTCTCGGCTTCCGTAGTCCATTTGCCCCTGGAGCCTGCCCGACCCCTGACTCTAGGAGGCTGCCCAGGCGGCGCTGCCAACAGCCCCCAGGTGCTGGCTAGCCGCAGCGGCAGGCCACGGGAGGAGCACACACACCTGCGGGTGTCCCCGGGCCGCACACACGGACTGCCCCGCGCCTCCCCGGCTTGCAAATAGGGCCCCTGGGAAGCCTCGCCCGCCCTAGGGGCTTGCCGGGCGGGGCCGATGCACGGTGGGTGAGTGGGGAGGGCTGCTGCTGGCACACACCCACTCTGAAGCCCACTGGGCTACGGTCCAAGGGCGATGAGCTCGGAGCTCGGGCACGGGCTGTCCCCGCAGGGCCTCCCGAGGGTGGACCGATACCCCCGCCGGCCCCCCTAAAGGCCAGGGGGCCTAGCCCTCTTGCGTCCCCCAGCACCTGCCAGGTTCCCGCCACCACCCTTGGGCCGGGAAGCCCCGCCCACAGGCAAGAAGCCCCCAAGGCCCGCGGGCGCACCCGACCCTGCAGCCCCACTGCAGCCACAGGGAACGGGATGTCTGAGTGGGCAGCCCCCACTGCCCAAGCCTCCGCTGCCAGTTCCCCGAAGGGCTGGTGGCGGCTGCGCCTCAGCAGCCAGCCTCCCTCCCTCCCTCCCTGCCTCCCTCTGGTCGGGCACTGCAAGCCACACAGCCACTTGTGTCCCCTGTGTCCCTGGAGGCCGCAGCGCGTTTTGGGTTTTGGCGCGGACGGGCCCCTCTCGGCTTCCATAGGCCATTCGCTCACGGAGCCTGCCAGACCCCTGGCTCTAGGAGGCTGCCCAGGTGGCGCTTCCAACAGCCCCCATGTTCTGGCTAGCCGCAGCGGCCGGCCACGGGGGGAGCACACACACCTGCAGGTGTCCCCGGGCCACACACACGGACTGCCCCGCGCCTCCCCGGCTTGCAAATAGGGCCCCCGGGAAGCCTCGCCCGCCCTAGGGGCTTGTCGGGCGGGGCCGATGCACGGTGGGTGAGTGGGGAGGGCTGCTGCTGGCACACACCCACTCCTGAAGCCCACTGGGGTACGGTCCAAGGGCGATGAGCTCGGAGCTCGAGCACGGGCTGTCCCCGCAGGGCCTCCTGAGGGTGGACCGATACCCCCGCGGGCACACTTAAAGCCCGGGGGCCTAGCCCTCTTGCGTCCCCCAGCACCTGCCGGGTTCCCGCCACCACCCTTGGGCCGGGATGAGGTGCCACCTTGTGCGTGGAAGCCCCGCCCACAGGCAAGAAGCCCCCAAGGCCCGCGGGGGCGCCCGACCCTGCAGCCCCGCTGCAGCCACAGGGAACGGGATGTCTGAGTGGGCAGCCCCCACTGCCCAAGCCTCCGCTGCCAGTTCCCCGAAGGGCTGGTGGCGGCTGCGCCTCAGCAGCCAGCCTCCCTCCCTCCCTCCCTGCCTCCCTCTGGTCGGGCACTGCAAGCCACACAGCCACTTGTGTCCCCTGTGTCCCTGGAGGCCGCAGCGCGTTTTGGGTTTTGGCGCGGACGGGCCCCTCTCGGCTTCCGTAGTCCATTTGCCCCCGGAGCCTGCCAGACCCCTGGCTCTAGGAGGCTGCCCAGGCGGCGCTGCCAACAGCCCCCAGGTGCTGGCTAGCCGCAGCGGCCGGCCACGTGGGGAGCACACACACCTGTGGGTGTCCCCGGGCCGCACACACGGACTGCCCCGCGCCTCCCTGGGTTGCAAATAGGGCCCCTGGGAAGCCTCGCCCGCCCTAGGGGCTTGCCGGGCAGGGCCGATGCACGGTGGGTGAGTGGGGAGGGCTGCTGCTGGCACACACCCACTCCTGAAGCCCACTGGGGTACGGTCCAAGGGCGATGAGCTCGCAGCTCGGGCACGGGCTGTCCCCGCAAGGCCTTCCGAGGGTGGACCGATACCCCCGCCGGCCCCCCTAAATGCCCGGGGGCCTAGCCCTCTTGCGTCCCCCAGCACCTGCCGGGTTCCCGCCACCACCTTTGGGCCGGGAAGCCCTGCCCACAGGCAAGAAGCCCCAAGGCCCGCGGGCGCGCCCTACCCTGCAGCCCCGCTGCAGCCACAGGGAACGGGATGTCTGAGTGGGCAGCCCCCACTGCCCAAGCCTCCGCTGCCAGTTTCCCGAAGGGCTGGTGGCAGCTGCGCCTCAGCAGCCAGCCTCCCTCCCTCCCTCCCTGCCTCCCTCTGGTCGGGCACTGCAAGCCACACAGCCACTTGTGTCCCCTGTGTCCCTGGAGGCCGCAGCGCGTTTTGGGTTTTGGCGCAGACGGGCCCCTCTCGGCTTCCGTAGTCCATTTGCCCCCGCAGCCTGCCAGACCCCTGGCTCTAGGAGGCTGCCCAGGCGGCGCTGCCAACAGCCCCCAGGTGCTGGCTAGCCGCAGCGGCCGGCCTCGGGGCGAGCACACACACCTGCGGGTGTCCCCGGGCCGCACACACGGACTGCCCCGCACCTCCCCGGGTTGCAAAAGGCCCCCGGTAAGCCTCGCCCAACCTAGGGGCTTGTCGGGCGGGGCCGATGACGGTGGGTGAGTGGGGAGGGCTGCTGCTGGCACACACCCACTCCTGAAGCCCACTGGGGTATGGTCCAAGGGCGATGAGCTCGGAGCTCGGGCACGGGCTGTCCCCGCAGGGCCTCCCGAGGGTGGACCGATACCCCCGCCGGCCCACCTAAAGGCCCGGGGGCCTAGCCCTCTTGCGTCCCCCAGCACCTGCCGGGTTCCCGCCACCACCCTTGGGCCGGGATGAGGTGCCACCTTGTGCGTGGTAGCCCCGCCCACAGGCAAGAAGCCCCAAAGGCCCGCGGGCGCGCCCGACCCTGCAGCCCCGCTGCAGCCACAGGGAACGGGATGTCTGAGTGGGCAGCCCCCACTGCCCAAGCCTCCGCTGCCAGTTCCCCGAAGGGCTGGTGGCGGCTGCGCCTCAGCAGCCAGCCTCCCTCCCTCCCTCCCTGCCTCCCTCTGGTCGGGCACTGCAAGCCACACAGCCACTTGTGTCCCCTGTGTCCCTGGAGGCCGCAGTGCGTTTTGGGTTTTGGCGTGGACGGGCCCCTCTCGGCTTCCGTAGTCCATTTGCCCCCGGAGCCTGCCCGACCCCTGGCTCTAGGAGGCTGCCCAGGCGGCGCTGCCAACAGCAACCCAGGTGCTGGCTAGCCGCAGTGGCCGGCCACGGGGGGAGCACACACAGCTGCGGGTGTCCCCAGGCCGCATACACGGACTGCCCCTCGCCTCCCCGGCTTGCAAGAAGGCCCCTCGGGAAGCCTCGCCCAACCTAGGGGCTTGTCGGGCGGGGCCGATGCAGGGTGGGTGAGTGGGGAGGGCTGCTGCTGGCACACACCCACTCCTGAAGCCCACTGGGGTACGGTCCAAGGGCGATGAGCTCGGAGCTCGTGCACGGGCTGTCCCCGCAGGGCCTCCCGAGGGTGGACCGATACCCCCGCCGGCCCACCTAAAGGCCCGGGGGCCTAGCCCTCTTGCGTCCCCCAGCACCTGCCGGGTTCCCGCCACCCCCTTTGGGCCGGGAAGCCCCGCCCACAGGCAAGAAGCCCCAAGGCCCGCGGGCGCGCCCGACCCTGCAGCCCCGCTGCAGCCACAGGGAACGGGATGTCTGAGTGGGCAGCCCCCACTGCCCAAGCCTCCGCTGCCAGGTCCCCGAAGGGCTGGTGGCGGCTGCGCCTCAGCAGCCAGCCTCCCTCCCTCCCTCCCTGCCTCCCTCTGGTCGGGCACTACAAGCCACACAGCCACTTGTGTCCCCTGTGTCCCTGGAGGCCGCAGCGCGTTTTGGGTTTTGGCGTGGACGGGCCCCTCTCGGCTTCTGTAGTCCATTTGCCCCCGGAGCCTGCCCGACCCCTGGCTCTAGGAGGCTGCCCAGGCGGCGCTGCCAACAGCCCCCAGGTGCTGGCTAGCCGCAGCGGCCGGCCACGGGGGGAGCACACACACCTGCGGGTGTCCCCAGGCCGCATACAAGGAATGCCCCGCGCCTCCCCGGCTTGCAAATAGGCCCCCCGGGAAGCCTCGCCCGCCCTAGGGTCTTGCCGGGCGGGGCCGATGCACGGTGGGTGAGTGGGGAGGGCTGCTGCTGGCACACACCCACTCCTGAAGCCCACTGGGGTACTGTCCAAGGGCGATGAGCTCGGAGCTCGAGCACGGGCTGTCCCCGCAGGGCCTCCCGAGGGTGGACCGATACCCCCACCGGCCCCCCTAAAGGCCCGGGGGCCTAGCCCTCTTGCGTCCCCCAGCACATGCCGGGTTCCCGCCACCCCCTTTGGGCCGGGAAGCCCTGCCCATAGGCAAGAAGCCCCAAGGCCCGCGGGCGCGCCCGACCCTGCAGCCCCGCTGCAGCCACAGGGAACGGGATGTCTGAGTGGGCAGCCCCCACTGCCCAAGCCTCCGCTGCCAGGTCCCCGAAGGGCTGGTGGCGGCTGCGCCTCAGCAGCCAGCCTCCCTCCCTCCCTCCATGCCTCCCTCTGGTTGGGCACTGCAAGCCACACAGCCACTTGTCTCCCCTGTGTCCCTCCCTGGAGGCCGCAGCGCATTTTTGGTTTTGGCGCGGACTGGCCCCTCTCGGCTTCCGTAGTCCATTTGCCCCCGGAGCCTGCCAGACCCCTGGCTCTAGGAGGCTGCCCAGGCGGCGCTGCCAACAGCCCCCAGGTGCTGGCTAGCTGCAGCGGCCGGCCACGGGGGGTGCACACACACCTGTGGGTGTCCCCGGGCCGCACACACGGACTGCCCCGCGCCTCCCCGGCTTGCAAATAGGGCCCCCGGGAAGCCTCGCCCGCCCTAGGGGCTTGTCGGGCGGGGCCGATGCACGGTGGGTGAGTGGGGAGGGCTGCTGCTGGCACACACCCACTCCTGAAGCCCACTGGGGTACGGTCCAAGGGCGATGAGCTTGGAGCTTGGGCACGGGCTGTCCCCGCAGGGCCTCCCGAGGGTGGACCGATACCCCCCACCGGCCCCCCTAAAGGCACGGGGGCCTAGCCCTCTTGCGTCCCCCAGCACCTGCCGGGTTCCCGCCACAACCCTTGGGCCGGGATGAGGTGCCACCTTGTGCGTGGAAGCCCCGCCCACAGGCAAGAAGCCCCCAAGGCCCGCGGGCGCGCCCGACCCTGCAGCCCCGCTGCAGCCACAGGGAACGGGATGTCTGAGTGGGCAGCCCCCACTGCCCAAGCCTCCGCTGCCAGTTCCCCGAAGGGCTGGTGGTGGCTGCGCCTCATTAGCCAGCCTCCCTCCCTCCCTCCCTGCCTCCCTCTGGTCGGGCACTGCAAGCCACACAGCCACTTGTGCCCCTGTGTCCCTGGAGGCTGCAGCGCGTTTTGGGTTTTGGCGCGGACGGGCCCCTCTCGGCTTCCGTAGTCCATTTGCCCCCGGAGCCTGCCAGACCCCTGGCTCTAGGAGGCTGCCCAGGCGGCGCTGCCAACAGCCCCCAGGTGCTGGCTAGCCGCAGCGGCCGACCACGGGGGGAGCACACACACCTGCAGGTGTCCCCGGGCCACACACACGGACTGCCCCGCGCCTCCCCGGCTTACAAATAGGGCCCCCGGGAAGCCTCGCCCGCCCTAGGGTCTTGTCGGTCGGGGCCGATGCACGGTGGGTGAGTGGGGAGGGCTGCTGCTGGCACACACCCACTCTGAAGCCCACTGGGGTACGGTCCAAGGGCGATGAGCTCGGAGCTCAGGCACGGGCTGTCCCCGCAGGGCCTCCCGAGGGTGGACCGATACCCCCGCCGGCCCCCCTAAAGGCCCGGGGGCGTAGCCCACTTGCGTCCCCCAGCACCTGCCGGGTTCCCGCAACCACCCTTGGGCCGGGATGAGGTGCCACCTTGTGCGTGGAAGCCCCGCCCACAGGCAAGAAGCCCCCTAGGCCCGCGGGCGCACCTGACCCTGCAGCCCCGCTGCAGCCACAGGGAACGGGATGTCTGAGTGGGCAGCCTCCACTGTCCAAGCCTCCGCTGCCAGTTCCCCGAAGGGCTGGTGGCGGCTGCGCCTCAGCAGCCAGCCTCCCTCCCTCCCTCCCTGCCTCCCTCTGGTCGGGCACTGCAAGCCACACAGCCACTTGTGTCCCCTGTGTCCCTGGAGGCCGCAGCGCGTTTTGGGTTTTGGCGCGGACGGGCCCCTCTCGGCTTCCGTAGGCCATTTGCCCCCGGAGCCTGCCAGACCCCTGGCTCTAGGAGGCTACCCAGGCGGCGCTGCCAACAGCCCCCAGGTGCTGGCTAGCTGCAGCGGCCGGCCACGGGGGGAGCACACACACCTGCGGGTGTCCCCGGGCCGCACACACGGACTGCCCCGCGCCTCACCGGCTTGCATAATAGGGCCCCCGGGAAGCCTCGCCCGCCCTAGGGGCTTGTCAGGCGGGGCGGATGCATGGTGGGTGAGTGGGGAGGGCTGCTGCTGGCACACACCCACTCTGAAGCCCACTGGGGTACGGTCCAAGGGCGATGAGCTCGGAGCTCGGGCACGGGCTGTCCCCGCAGGGCCTCCCGAGGGTGGACCGATACCCCCGCCGGCCCCCCTAAAGGCCCGGGGGCCTAGCCCTCTTGCGTCCCCCAGCACCTGCCGGGTTCCCGCCACCACCCTTGGGCCGGGATGAGGTGCCACCTTGTGCGTGGAAGCCCTGCCCACAGGCAAGAAGCCCCCAAGGCCCGCGGGCGCGCCCGACCCTGCAGCCCCGCTGCAGCCACAGGGAACGGGATGTCTGAGTGGGAAGCCCCCACTGCCCACGCCTCCGCTGCCAGTTCCCCGAAGGGCTGGTGGCGGCTGCGCCTCAGCAGCCAGCCTCCCTCCCTCCCTCCCTGCCTCCCTCTGGTCGGGCACTGCAAGCCACACAGCCACTTGTGTCCCCTGTGTCCCTGGAGGCCGCAGCGCGTTTTGGGTTTTGGCGCGGACGGGCCCCTCTCGGCTTCCGTAGTCCATTTGCCCCCGGAGCCTGCCAGACCCCTGGCTCTAGGAGGCTGCCCAGGCGGCGCTGCCAACAGCCCCCAGGTGCTGGCTAGCCGCAGCGGCCGGCCACGTGGGGAGCACACACACCTGTGGGTGTCCCCGGGCCGCACACACGGACTGCCCCGCGCCTCCCTGGGTTGCAAATAGGGCCCCTGGGAAGCCTCGCCCGCCCTAGGGGCTTGCCGGGCAGGGCCGATGCACGGTGGGTGAGTGGGGAGGGCTGCTGCTGGCACACACCCACTCCTGAAGCCCACTGGGGTACGGTCCAAGGGCGATGAGCTCGCAGCTCGGGCACGGGCTGTCCCCGCAAGGCCTCCCGAGGGTGGACCGATACCCCCGCCGGCCCCCCTAAATGCCCGGGGGCCTAGCCCTCTTGCGTCCCCCAGCACCTGCCGGGTTCCCGCCACCACCTTTGGGCCGGGAAGCCCTGCCCACAGGCAAGAAGCCCCAAGGCCCGCGGGCGCGCCCTACCCTGCAGCCCCGCTGCAGCCACAGGGAACGGGATGTCTGAGTGGGCAGCCCCCACTGCCCAAGCCTCCGCTGCCAGTTTCCCGAAGGGCTGGTGGCAGCTGCGCCTCAGCAGCCAGCCTCCCTCCCTCCCTCCCTGCCTCCCTCTGGTCGGGCACTGCAAGCCACACAGCCACTTGTGTCCCCTGTGTCCCTGGAGGCCGCAGCGCGTTTTGGGTTTTGGCGCAGACGGGCCCCTCTCGGCTTCCGTAGTCCATTTGCCCCCGCAGCCTGCCAGACCCCTGGCTCTAGGAGGCTGCCCAGGCGGCGCTGCCAACAGCCCCCAGGTGCTGGCTAGCCGCAGCGGCCGGCCTCGGGGCGAGCACACACACCTGCGGGTGTCCCCGGGCCGCACACACGGACTGCCCCGCACCTCCCCGGGTTGCAAAAGGCCCCCGGTAAGCCTCGCCCAACCTAGGGGCTTGTCGGGCGGGGGCCGATGACGGTGGGTGAGTGGGGAGGGCTGCTGCTGGCACACACCCACTCCTGAAGCCCACTGGGGTATGGTCCAAGGGCGATGAGCTCGGAGCTCGGGCACAGGCTGTCCCCGCAGGGCCTCCCGAGGGTGGACCGATACCCCCCGCCGGCCCACCTAAAGGCCCGGGGGCCTAGCCCTCTTGCGTCCCCCAGCACCTGCCGGGTTCCCGCCACCACCCTTGGGCCGGGATGAGGTGCCACCTTGTGCGTGGAAGCCCCGCCCACAGGCAAGAAGCCCCAAAGGCCCGCGGGCGCGCCCGACCCTGCAGCCCCGCTGCAGCCACAGGGAACGGGATGTCTGAGTGGGCAGCCCCCACTGCCCAAGCCTCCGCTGCCAGTTCCCCGAAGGGCTGGTGGCGGCTGCGCCTCAGCAGCCAGCCTCCCTCCCTCCCTCCCTGCCTCCCTCTGGTCGGGCACTGCAAGCCACACAGCCACTTGTGTCCCCTGTGTCCCTGGAGGCCGCAGCGCGTTTTGGGTTTTGGCGTGGACGGGCCCCTCTCGGCTTCCGTAGTCCATTTGCCCCCGGAGCCTGCCCGACCCCTGGCTCTAGGAGGCTGCCCAGGCGGCGCTGCCAACAGCAACCCAGGTGCTGGCTAGCCGCAGTGGCCGGCCACGGGGGGAGCACACACAGCTGCGGGTGTCCCCAGGCCGCATACACGGACTGCCCCTCGCCTCCCCGGCTTGCAAGAAGGCCCCTCGGGAAGCCTCGCCCAACCTAGGGGCTTGTCGGGCGGGGCCGATGCAGGGTGGGTGAGTGGGGAGGGCTGCTGCTGGCACACACCCACTCCTGAAGCCCACTGGGGTACGGTCCAAGGGCGATGAGCTCGGAGCTCGAGCACGGGCTGTCCCCGCAGGGCCTCCCGAGGGTGGACCGATACCCCCACCGGCCCCCCTAAAGGCCCGGGGGCCTAGCCCTCTTGCGTCCCCCAGCACATGCCGGGTTCCCGCCACCCCCTTTGGGCCGGGAAGCCCTGCCCATAGGCAAGAAGCCCCAAGGCCCGCGGGCGCGCCCGACCCTGCAGCCCCGCTGCAGCCACAGGGAACGGGATGTCTGAGTGGGCAGCCCCCACTGCCCAAGCCTCCGCTGCCAGGTCCCCGAAGGGCTGGTGGCGGCTGCGCCTCAGCAGCCAGCCTCCCTCCCTCCCTCCCTGCCTCCCTCTGGTCGGGCACTGCAAGCCACACAGCCACTTGTCTCCCCTGTGTCCCTCCCTGGAGGCCGCAGCGCATTTTTGGTTTTGGCGCGGACGGGCACCTCTCGGCTTCCGTAGTCCATTTGCCCCCGGAGCCTGCCAGACCCCTGGCTCTAGGAGGCTGCCCAGGCGGCGCTGCCAACAGCCCCCAGGTGCTGGCTAGCTGCAGCGGCCTGCCACGGGGGGTGCACACACACCTGTGGGTGTCCCCGGGCCGCACACACGGACTGCCCCGCGCCTCCCCGGCTTGCAAATAGGGCCCCCGGGAAGCCTCGCCCGCCCTAGGGGCTTGTCGGGCGGGGCCGATGCACGGTGGGTGAGTGGGGAGGGCTGCTGCTGGCACACACCCACTCCTGAAGCCCACTGGGGTACGGTCCAAGGGCGATGAGCTTGGAGCTTGGGCACGGGCTGTCCCCGCAGGGCCTCCCGAGGGTGGACCGATACCCCCGCCGGCCCCCTTAAAGGCCCAGGGGCCTAGCCCTCTTGCGTCCCCCAGCACCTGCCGGGTTCCCGCCACAACCCTTGGGCCGGGATGAGGTGCCACCTTGTGCGTGGAAGCCCCGCCCACAGGCAAGAAGCCCCCAAGGCCCGCGGGCGCGCCCGACCCTGCAGCCCCGCTGCAGCCACAGGGAACGGGATGTCTGAGTGGGCAGCCCCCACTGCCCAAGCCTCCGCTGCCAGTTCCCCGAAGGGCTGGTGGTGGCTGCGCCTCATTAGCCAGCCTCCCTCCCTCCCTCCCTGCCTCCCTCTGGTCGGGCACTGCAAGCCACACAGCCACTTGTGCCCCTGTGTCCCTGGAGGCTGCAGCGCGTTTTGGGTTTTGGCGCGGACGGGCCCCTCTCGGCTTCCGTAGTCCATTTGCCCCCGGAGCCTGCCAGACCCCTGGCTCTAGGAGGCTGCCCAGGCGGCGCTGCCAACAGCCCCCAGGTGCTGGCTAGCCGCAGCGGTCCGACCACGGGGGGAGCACACACACCTGCAGGTGTCCCCGGGCCACACACACGGACTGCCCCGCGCCTCCCCGGCTTACAAATAGGGCCCCCGGGAAGCCTCGCCCGCCCTAGGGTCTTGTCGGTCGGGGCCGATGCACGGTGGGTGAGTGGGGAGGGCTGCTGCTGGCACACACCCACTCTGAAGCCCACTGGGGTACGGTCCAAGGGCGATGAGCTCGGAGCTCAGGCACGGGCTGTCCCCGCAGGGCCTCCCGAGGGTGGACCGATACCCCCCGCCGGCCCCCCTAAAGGCCCGGGGGCGTAGCCCACTTGCGTCCCCCAGCACCTGCCGGGTTCCCGCAACCACCCTTGGGCCGGGATGAGGTGCCACCTTGTGCGTGGAAGCCCCGCCCACAGGCAAGAAGCCCCCTAGGCCCGCGGGCGCACCTGACCCTGCAGCCCCGCTGCAGCCACAGGGAACGGGATGTCTGAGTGGGCAGCCTCCACTGCCCAAGCCTCCGCTGCCAGTTCCCCGAAGGGCTGGTGGCGGCTGCGCCTCAGCAGCCAGCCTCCCTCCCTCCCTCCCTGCCTCCCTCTGGTCGGGCACTGCAAGCCACACAGCCACTTGTGTCCCCTGTGTCCCTGGAGGCCGCAGCGCGTTTTGGGTTTTGGCGCGGACGGGCCCCTCTCGGCTTCCGTAGGCCATTTGCCCCCGGAGCCTGCCAGACCCCTGGCTCTAGGAGGCTGCCCAGGCGGCGCTGCCAACAGCCCCCAGGTGCTGGCTAGCTGCAGCGGCCGGCCACGGGGGGAGCACACACACCTGCGGGTGTCCCCGGGCCGCACACACGGACTGCCCCGCGCCTCACCGGCTTGCATAATAGGGCCCCCGGGAAGCCTCGCCCGCCCTAGGGGCTTGTCAGGCGGGGCCGATGCATGGTGGGTGAGTGGGGAGGGCTGCTGCTGGCACACACCCACTCTGAAGCCCACTGGGGTACGGTCCAAGGGCGATGAGCTCGGAGCTCGGGCACGGGCTGTCCCCGCAGGGCCTCCCGAGGGTGGACCGATACCCCCGCCGGCCCCCCTAAAGGCCCGGGGGCCTAGCCCTCTTGCGTCCCCCAGCACCTGCCGGGTTCCCGCCACCACCCTTGGGCCGGGATGAGGTGCCACCTTGTGCTTGGAAGCCCCGCCCACAGGCAAGAAGCCCCCAACCCGCGGGCGCACCCGACCCTGCAGCCCCGCTGCAGCCACAGGGAACGGGATGTCTGAGTGGGCAGCCCCCACTGCCCAAGCCTCCGCTGGCAGTTCCCCGAAGTGCTGGTGGCAGCTGCGCCTCAGCAGCCAGCCTCCCTCCCTCCCTCCCTGCCTCCCTCTGGTCGGGCACTGCAAGCCACACAGCCACTTGTGTCCCCTGTGTCCCTGGAGGCCGCAGCGCGTTTTGGGTTTTGGCGCGGACGGGCCCCTCTCGGCTTCCGTAGTCCATTTGCCCCCGGAGCCTGCCCGACCCCTGGCTCTAGGAGGCTGCCCAGGCGGCGCTGCCAACAGCCCCCAGGTGCTGGCTAGCCGCAGCGGCCGGCCACGGGGGGAGCACACACACCTGCGGGTTTCCCCGGGCCACACACACGGACTGCCCCGCGCCTCCCCGGGTTGCAAATAGGGCCCCCGGGAAGCCTCGCCCGCCCTAGGGGCTTGTCGGCCGGGGCCGATGCATGGTGGGTGAGTGGGGAGGGCTGCTGCTGGCACACACCCACTCCTGAAGCCCACTGGGGTACGGTCCAAGGGCGATGAGCTCGGAGCTCGGGCACGGGCTGTCCCCGCAGGGCCTCCCGAGGGTGGACCGATACCCCCGCCGGCCCCCCTAAAGGCCCGGGGGCCTAGCCCTCTTGCGTCCCCCAGCACCTGCCAGGTTCCCGCCACCACCCTTGGGCCGGGATGAGGTGCCACCTTGTGCGTGGAAGCCCCGCCCACAGGCAAGAAGCCCCCAAGGCCCGCGGGCGCGCCCGACCCTGCAGCCCCGCGCAGCCACAGGGAACGGGATGTCTGAGTGGGCAGCCCCCACTGCCCAAGCCTCCGCTGGCAGTTCCCCGAAGGGCTGGTGGCGGCTGTGCCTCAGCAGCCAGCCTCCCTCCCTCCCTCCCTGCCTCCCTCTGGTCGGGCACTGCAAGCCACACAGCCACTTGTGTCCCCTGTGTCCCTGGAGGCCGCAGCGCGTTTTGGGTTTTGGCGCGGACGGGCCCCTCTCGGCTTCCGTAGTCCATTTGCCCCCGGAGCCTGCCAGACCCCTGGCTCTAGGAGGCTGCCCAGGCGGCGCTGCCAACAGTCCCCAGGTGCTGGCTGGCTGCAGTGGCCAGCCACGGGGGGAGCACACACACCTGCGGGTGTCCCCAGGCCGCACACACGGACTGCCCCGCGCCTCCCCGGCTTGCAAATAGGGCCCCCCGGGAAGCCTCGCCCGCCCTAGGGGCTTGTCGGGCGGGGCCGATGCACGGTGGGTGAGTGGGGAGGGCTGCTGCTGGCACACACCCACTCCTGAAGCCCACTGGGGTACGGTCCAAGGGCGATGAGCTCGGAGCTGGGACACGGGCTCTCCCCGCAGGGACTCCCGAGGGTGGACCGATACCCCCGCCGGCCCCCCTAAAGGCCCGGGGGCCTAGCCCTCCTGCGTCCCCCAGCACCTGCCGGGTTCCCGCTACCACCCTTGGGCCGGGATGAGGTGCCACCTTGTGCGTGGAAGCCCCGCCCACAGGCAAGAAGCCCCCAAGGCCCGCGGGCGCGCCCGACCCTGCAGCCCCGCTGCAGCCACAGGGAACGGGATGTCTGAGTGGGCAGCCCCCACTGCCCAAGCCTCCGCTGGCAGTTCCCCGAAGGGCTGGTGGCGGCTGCGCCTCAGCAGCCAGCCTCCCTCCCTCCCTCCCTGCCTCCCTCTGGTCGGGCACTGCAAGCCACACAGCCACTTGTGTCCCCTGTGTCCCTGGAGGCCGCAGCGCGTTTTGGGTTTTGGCGCGGACGGGCCCCTCTCGGCTTCCGTAGTCCATTTGCCCCCGGAGCCTGCCCGACCCCTGGCTCTAGGAGGCTGCCCAGGTGGCGCTGCCAACAGCCCCCAGGTGCTGGCTAGCCGCAGCGGACGGCCACGGGGGGAGCACACACACCTGCAGGTGTCCCCGGGCCGCACACACGGAATGCCCCGCACCACCCCGTCTTGCAAAAAGGGTCCCCGGGAAGCCTCGCCCGCCCTAGGGGCTTGTCGGGCGGGGCCGATGCACGGTGGGTGAGTGGGGAGGGCTGCTGCTGGCACACACCCACTCCTGAAGCCCACTGGGGTACGGTCCAAGGGCGATGAGCTCGGAGCTCGGGCACGGGCTGTCCCCGCAGGGCCTCCCGAGGGTGGACCGATACCCCCGCCGGCCCCCCTAAAGGCCCGGGGGCCTAACCCTCTTGCGTCCCCCAGCACCTGCCGGGTTCCCGCCACCAACCTTGGGCCGGGATGAGGTGCCACCTTGTGTGTGGAAGCCCCGCCCACAGGCAAGAAGCCCCCAAGGCCCGCGGGCGCGCCCGACCCTGCAGCCCCGCTGCAGCCACAGGGAACGGGATGTCTGAGTGGGCAGCCCCCACTGCCCAAGCCTCCGCTGCCAGGTCCCCGAAGGGCTGGTGGCGGCTGCGCCTCAGCAGCCAGCCTCCCTCCCTCCCTCCCTGCCTCCCTCTGCTCGGGCACTGCAAGCCACACAGCCACTTGTGTCCCCTGTGTCCCTGGAGGCCGCAGCGCGTTTTGGGTTTTGGCGCGGACGGGCCCCTCTCGGCTTCTGTAGTCCATTTGCCCCCGGAGCCTGCCTGACCCCTGGCTCTAGGAGGCTGCCCAGGCGGCGCTGCCAACAGCCCCCAGGTGCTGGCTAGCCGCAGCGGCCAGCCACGGGGGTAGAACACACACCTGCGGGTGTCCCCGGGCCGCACACACGGACTGCCCCGCGCCTCCCCGGCTTGCAAATAGGGCCCCTGGGAAGCCTCGCCTGCCCTAGGGGCTTGTCGGGCGGGGCCGATGCACGGTGGGTGAGTGGGGAGGGCTGCTGCTGGCACACACCCACTCCTGAAGCCCACTGGGGTCCGGTCCAAGGGCGATGAGCTCGCAGCTCAGGCACGGGCTGTCCCCGCAGGGCCTCCCGAGGGTGGACCGATACCCCCGCCGGCCCCCCTTAAGGCCCGGGGGCCTAGCCCTCTTGCGTCCCCCAGCACCTGCCGGGTTCCCGCCACCACCCTTGGGCCGGGATGAGGTGCCACCTTGTGCGTGGAAGCACCGCCCACAGGCAAGAAGCCCCCAAGGCCCGCGGGCGCGCCCGAACCTGCAGCCCCGCTGCAGCCACAGGGAACGCGATGTCTGAGTGGGCAGCCCCCACTGCCCAAGCCTCCGCTGCCAGTTCCCCGAAGGGCTGGTGGCGGCTGCGCCTCAGCAGCCAGCCTCCCTCCCTCCCTCCCTGCCTCCCTCTGGTCGGGCACTGCAAGCCACACAGCCACTTGTGTCCCCTGTGTCCCTGGAGGCCGCAGCGCATTTTGGGTTTTGGCGCGGACGGGCCCCTCTCGGCTTCCGTAGTCCATTTGTCCCCGGAGCCTGCCCGACCCCTGGCTCTAGGAGGCTGCCCAGGCGGCGCTGCCAACAGCCCCCAGGTGCTGGCTAGCCGCAGCGGCCGGCCACGGGGGGAGCACACACACCTGCGGGTGTCCCCGGGCCGCACACACGGACTGCCCCGCGCCTCCCCGGCTTGCAAATAGGGCCCCCGGGAAGCCTCGCCCGCCCTAGGGGCTTGTCGGGCGGGGCCGATGCACGGTGGGTGAGTGGGGAGGGCTGCTGCTGGCACACACCCACTCCTGAAGCCCACTGGGGTACGGTCCAAGGGCGATGACCTCGGAGCTCGGGCACGGCCTGTCCCCGCAGGGCCACCCGAGGCTGGACCGATACGCCCGCCGGCCCCCCTAAAGGCCCGGGGGCCTAGCCCTCTTGCGTCCCCCAGCACCTGCCGGGTTCCCGCCACCACCCTTGGGCCGGGATGAGGTGCCACCTTGTGCGTGGAAGCCCCACCCACAGGCAAGAAGCCCCCAAGGCCCGCGGGCGCGCCCGACCCTGCAGCCCCGCTGCAGCCACAGGGAACGGGATGTCTGAGTGGGCAGCCCCCACTGCCCAAGCCTCCGCTGGCAGTTCCCCGAAGGGCTGGTGGCGGCTGTGCCTCAGCAGCCAGCCTCCCTCCCTCCCTCCCTGCCTCCCTCTGGTCGGGCACTGCAAGCCACACAGCCACTTGTGTCCCCTGTGTCCCTGGAGGCCGCAGCGCGTTTTGGGTTTTGGCGCGGACGGGCCCCTCTCGGCTTCCGTAGTCCATTTGCCCCCAGAGCCTGCCCGACCCCTGGCTCTAGGAGGCTGCCCAGGCGGCGCTGCCAACAGTCCCCAGGTGCTGGCTGGCTGCAGTGGCCAGCCACGGGGGGAGCACACACACCTGCGGGTGTCCCCGGGCCGCACACACGGACTGCCCCGCGCCTCCCCGTGTTGCAAATAGGGCCCCCGGGAAGCCTCGCCCGCCCTAGGGGCTTGTCGGGCGGGGCCGATGCACGGTGGGTGAGTGGGGAGGGCTGCTGCTGGCACACACCCACTCCTGAAGCCCACTGGGGTACGGTCCAAGGGCGATGAGCTCGGAGCTTGGGCACGGGCTGTCCCCGCAGGGCCTCCCTCGTGGGTGGACCGATACTCCCGCTGGCCCCCCTAAAGCCCCAGGGGCCTAGCCTTCTTGCGTCCCCCAGCACCTGCCGGGTTCCCGCCACCACCCTTGGGCCGGGATGAGGTGCCACCTTGTGCGTGGAAGCCCCGCCCACAGGCAAGAAGCCCCCAAGTCCCGCGGGCACGCCCGACCCTGCAGCCCCGCTGCAGCCACAGGGAACGGGATGTCTGAGTGGGCAGCCCCCACTGTCCAAGCCTCCGCTGGCAGTTCCCCGAAGGGCTGGTGGCGGCTGCGCCTCAGCAGCCAGCCTCCCTCCCTCCCTCCCTGCCTCCCTCTGGTCGGGCACTGCAAGCCACACAGCCACTTGTGTCCCCTGTGTCCCTGGAGGCCGCAGCGCGTTGTGGGTTTTGGCGCGGACGGGCCCCTCTCGGCTTCCGTAGTCCATTTGCCCCCGGAGCCTGCCCGACCCCTGGCTCTAGGAGGCTGCCCAGGCGGCGCTGCCAACAGCCCCCAGGTGCTGGCTAGCCACAGCGGCCGGCCATGGGGGGAGCACACACACCTGCGGGTGTCCCCGGGCCGCATACACGGACTGCACCGCGCCTCCCCGGCTTGCAAATAGGGCCCCCGGGAAGCCTCGCCCACTCTTGGGGCTTGTCGGGCGGGGCCGATGCACGGTGGGTGAGTGGGGAGGGCTGCTGCTGGCACACACCCACTCCTGAAGCCCACTGGGGTACGGTCCAAGGGCGATGAGCTCGGAGCTCGGGCACGGGCTGTCCCCGCAGGGCCTCCCGAGGGTGGAACGATACCCCCGCCGGCCCCACTAAAGGCCCGGGGGCCTAGCCCTCTTGCGGCCCCCAGCACCTGCCGGGTTCCCGCCACCACCCTTGGGCCGGGATGAGGTGCCACCTTGTGCGTGGAAGCCCCGCCCACAGGCAAGAAGCCCCCAAGGCCCGCGGGCGCGCCCGACCCTGCAGCCCCGCTGCAGCCACAGGGAACGGGATGTCTGAGTGGGCAGCCCCCACTGCCCAAGCCTCCGCTGCCAGTTCCCCGAAGGGCTGGTGGCGGCTGCGCCTCAGCAGCCAGCCTCCCTCCCTCCCTCCCTGCCTCCCTCTGGTCGGGCACTGCAAGCCACACAGCCACTTGTGTCCCCTGTGTCCCTGGAGGCCGCAGCGCGTTTTGGGTTTTGGCGCGGACGGGCCCCTCTCGGCTTCCGTAGTCCATTTGCCCCCGGAGCCTGCCCGACCCCTGGCTCTAGGAGACTGCCCAGGCGGCGCTGCCAACAGTCCCCAGGTGCTGGCTGGCTGCAGTGGCCAGCCACGGGGGGAGCACACACACCTGCGGGTGTCCCCGGGCCGCACACACGGACTGCCCCGCGCCTCCCCGGCTTGCAAATAGGGCCCCCGGGAAGCCTCGCCCGCCCTAGGGGCTTGTCGGGCGGGGCCGATGCACGGTGGGTGAGTGGGGAGGGCTGCTGCTGGCACACACCCACTCCTGAAGCCCCCTGGGGTACGGTCCAAGGGCGATGAGCTCGGAGCTTGGGCACGGGCTGTCCCCGCACGGCCTCCGTCGTGGGTGGACCGATACTCCCGCTGGCCCCCCTAAAGGCCCAGGGGCCTAGCTTTCTTGCGTCCCCCAGCACCTGCCGGGTTCCCGCCACCACCCTTGGGCCGGGATGAGGTGCCACCTTGTGCGTGGAAGCCCCGCCCACAGGCAAGAAGCCCCCAAGGCCCGCGGGCACGCCCGACCCTGCAGCCCCGCTGCAGCCACAGGGAACGGGATGTCTGAGTGGGCAGCCCCCACTGTCCAAGCCTCCGCTGGCAGTTCCCCGAAGGGCTGGTGGCGGCTGCGCCTCAGCAGCCAGCCTCCCTCCCTCCCTCCCTGCCTCCCTCTGGTCGGGCACTGCAAGCCACACAGCCACTTGTGTCCCCTGTGTCCCTGGAGGCCGCAGCGCGTTTTGGGTTTTGGCGCGGATGGGCCCCTCTCGGCTTCCGTAGTCCATTTGCCCCCGGAGCCTGCCCGACCCCTGGCTCTAGGAGGCTGCCCAGGCGGCGCTGCCAACAGCCCCCAGGTGCTGGCTAGCCGCAGCGGCCGGCCACGGGGGGAACACACACACCTGCGGGTGTCCCCGGGCCGCACACACGGACTGCCCCGCGCCTCCCCGGCTTGCAAATAGGGCCCCCGGGAAGCCTCGCCCGCCCTAGGGGCTTGTCAGGCGGGGCCGATGCACGGTGGGTGAGTGGGGAGGGCTGCTGCTGGCACACACCCACTCCTGAAGCCCACTGGGGTACGGTCCAAGGGCGATGACCTCGGAGCTCTGGCACGGCCTGTCCCCGCAGGGCCACCCGAGGGTGGACCGATACCCCCGCCGGCCCCCCTAAATGCCCGGGGCCTAGCCCTCTTGCGTCCCCCAGCACCTGCCGGGTTCCCGCCACCACCCTTGGGCCGGGATGAGGTGCCACCTTGTGCGTGGAAGCCCCACCCATAGGCAAGAAGCCCCCAAGGCCCGCGGGCGCGCCCGACCCTGCAGCCCCGCTGCAGCCACAGGGAACGGGATGTCTGAGTGGGCAGCCCCCACTGCCCAAGCCTCCGCTGCCAGTTCCCCGAAGGGCTGGTGGCGGCTTCGCCTCAGCAGCCAGCCTCCCTCCCTCCCTCTTGTCGGGCACTGCAAGCCACACAGCCACTTGTGTCCCCTGTGTCCCTGGAGGCCGCAGCGCGTTTTGGGTTTTGGCGCGGACGGGCCCCTCTCGGCTTCCGTAGTCCATTTGCCCCAGGAGCCTGCCCGACCCCTGGCTCTAGGAGGCTGCCCAGGCGGCGCTGCCAACAGCCCCCAGGTGCTGGCTAGCCGCAGCGGCCGGCCACGGGGGGAGCACACACACCTGCGGGTGTCCCCGGGCCGCACACACGGACTGCCCCGCGCCTCCCCGGGTTGCAAATAGGGCCCCCGGGAAGACTCGCCCGCACTAGGGGCTTGTCGGGCGGGGCCGATGCACGGTGGGTGAGTGGGGAGGGCTGCTGCTGGCACACACCCACTCCTGAAGCCCACTGGGGTACGGTCCAAGGTCGATGAGCTCGGAGCTCGGGCACGGGCTGTCCCCACAGGGCCTCCCGAGGCTGGACCGATACCCCCGCCGGCCCCACTAAAGGCCCGGGGGCCTAGCCCTCTTGCGGCCCCCAGCACCTGCCGGGTTCCCGCCACCACCCTTGGGCCGGGATGAGGTGCCACCTTGTGCGTGGAAGCCCCGCCCACAGGCAAGAAGCCCCCAAGGCCCGCGGGCGCGCCCGACCCTGCAGCCCCGCGCAGCCACAGGGAACGGGATGTCTGAGTGGGCAGCCCCCACTGCCCAAGCCTCCGCTGCCAGTTCCCCGAAGGGCTGGTGGCGGATGCGCCTCAGCAGCCAGCCTCCCTCCCTCCCTCCCTGCCTCCCTCTGGTCGGGCACTGCAAGCCACACAGCCACTTGTGTCCCCTGTGTCCCTGGAGGCCGCAGCGCGTTTTGGGTTTTGGCGCGGACGGGCCCCTCTCGGCTTCCGTAGTCCATTTGCCCCCGGAGCCTGCCCGACCCCTGGCTCTAGGAGGCTGCCCAGGCGGCGCTGCCAACAGTCCCCAGGTGCTGGCTGGCTGCAGTGGCCAGCCACGGGGGGAGCACACACAACTGCGGGTGTCCCCAGGCCGCACACACGGACTGCCCCGCACCTCCCCGGCTTGCAAATAGGGCCCCCGGGAAGCCTCGCCCGCCCTAGGGGCTTGTCGGCCGGGGCCGTTGCACGGTGGGTGATTGGGGAGGGCTGCTGCTGGCACACACCCACTCCTGAAGCCCACTGGGGTACGGTCCAAGGGCGATGAGCTCGGAGCTTGGGCACGGGCTGTCCCCGCAGGGCCTCCCTCGTGGGTGGACCGATACTCCCGCTGGCCCCCCTAAAGCCCCAGGGGCCTAGCCTTCTTGCGTCCCCCAGCACCTGCCGGGTTCCCGCCACCACCCTTGGGCCGGGATGAGGTGCCACCTTGTGCTTGGAAGCCCCGCCCACAGGCAAGAAGCCCCCAACCCGCGGGCGCACCCGACCCTGCAGCCCCGCTGCAGCCACAGGGAACGGGATGTCTGAGTGGGCAGCCCCCACTGCCCAAGCCTCCGCTGGCAGTTCCCCGAAGTGCTGGTGGCAGCTGCGCCTCAGCAGCCAGCCTCCCTCCCTCCCTCCCTGCCTCCCTCTGGTTGGGCACTGCAAGCCACACAGCCACTTGTGTCCCCTGTGTCCCTGGAGGCCGCAGCGCGTTTTGGGTTTTGGCGCGGACGGGCCCCTCTCGGCTTCCGTAGTCCATTTGCCCCCGGAGCCTGCCCGACCCCTGGCTCTAGGAGGCTGCCCAGGCGGCGCTGCCAACAGCCCCCAGGTGCTGGCTAGCCGCAGCGGCCGGCCACGGGGGGAGCACACACACCTGCGGGTTTCCCCGGGCCACACACACGGACTGCCCCGCGCCTCCCCGGGTTGCAAATAGGGCCCCCGGGAAGCCTCGCCCGCCCTAGGGGCTTGTCGGCCGGGGCCGATGCATGGTGGGTGAGTGGGGAGGGCTGCTGCTGGCACACACCCACTCCTGAAGCCCACTGGGGTACGGTCCAAGGGCGATGAGCTCGGAGCTCGGGCACGGGCTGTCCCCGCAGGGCCTCCCGAGGGTGGACCGATACCCCCGCCGGCCCCCCTAAAGGCCCGGGGGCCTAGCCCTCTTGCGTCCCCCAGCACCTGCCAGGTTCCCGCCACCACCCTTGGGCCGGGATGAGGTGCCACCTTGTGCGTGGAAGCCCCGCCCACAGGCAAGAAGCCCCCAAGGCCCGCGGGCGCGCCCGACCCTGCAGCCCCGCGCAGCCACAGGGAACGGGATGTCTGAGTGGGCAGCCCCCACTGCCCAAGCCTCCGCTGGCAGTTCCCCGAAGGGCTGGTGGCGGCTGTGCCTCAGCAGCCAGCCTCCCTCCCTCCCTCCCTGCCTCCCTCTGGTCGGGCACTGCAAGCCACACAGCCACTTGTGTCCCCTGTGTCCCTGGAGGCCGCAGCGCGTTTTGGGTTTTGGCGCGGACGGGCCCCTCTCGGCTTCCGTAGTCCATTTGCCCCCGGAGCCTGCCAGACCCCTGGCTCTAGGAGGCTGCCCAGGCGGCGCTGCCAACAGTCCCCAGGTGCTGGCTGGCTGCAGTGGCCAGCCACGGGGGGAGCACACACACCTGCGGGTGTCCCCAGGCCGCACACACGGACTGCCCCGCGCCTCCCCGGCTTGCAAATAGGGCCCCCGGGAAGCCTCGCCCGCCCTAGGGGCTTGTCGGGCGGGGCCGATGCACGGTGGGTGAGTGGGGAGGGCTGCTGCTGGCACACACCCACTCCTGAAGCCCACTGGGGTACGGTCCAAGGGCGATGAGCTCGGAGCTGGGACACGGGCTCTCCCCGCAGGGACTCCCGAGGGTGGACCGATACCCCCGCCGGCCCCCCTAAAGGCCCGGGGGCCTAGCCCTCCTGCGTCCCCCAGCACCTGCCGGGTTCCCGCTACCACCCTTGGGCCGGGATGAGGTGCCACCTTGTGCGTGGAAGCCCCGCCCACAGGCAAGAAGCCCCCAAGGCCCGCGGGCGCGCCCGACCCTGCAGCCCCGCTGCAGCCACAGGGAACGGGATGTCTGAGTGGGCAGCCCCCACTGCCCAAGCCTCCGCTGGCAGTTCCCCGAAGGGCTGGTGGCGGCTGCGCCTCAGCAGCCAGCCTCCCTCCCTCCCTCCCTGCCTCCCTCTGGTCGGGCACTGCAAGCCACACAGCCACTTGTGTCCCCTGTGTCCCTGGAGGCCGCAGCGCGTTTTGGGTTTTGGCGCGGACGGGCCCCTCTCGGCTTCCGTAGTCCATTTGCCCCCGGAGCCTGCCCGACCCCTGGCTCTAGGAGGCTGCCCAGGTGGCGCTGCCAACAGCCCCCAGGTGCTGGCTAGCCGCAGCGGACGGCCACGGGGGGAGCACACACACCTGCAGGTGTCCCCGGGCCGCACACACGGAATGCCCCGCACCACCCCGTCTTGCAAAAAGGGTCCCCGGGAAGCCTCGCCCGCCCTAGGGGCTTGTCGGGCGGGGCCGATGCACGGTGGGTGAGTGGGGAGGGCTGCTGCTGGCACACACCCACTCCTGAAGCCCACTGGGGTACGGTCCAAGGGCGATGAGCTCGGAGCTCGGGCACGGGCTGTCCCCGCAGGGCCTCCCGAGGGTGGACCGATACCCCCGCCGGCCCCCCTAAAGGCCCGGGGGCCTAACCCTCTTGCGTCCCCCAGCACCTGCCGGGTTCCCGCCACCACCCTTGGGCCGGGATGAGGTGCCACCTTGTGTGTGGAAGCCCCGCCCACAGGCAAGAAGCCCCCAAGGCCCGCGGGCGCGCCCGACCCTGCAGCCCCGCTGCAGCCACAGGGAACGGGATGTCTGAGTGGGCAGCCCCCACTGCCCAAGCCTCCGCTGCCAGGTCCCCGAAGGGCTGGTGGCGGCTGCGCCTCAGCAGCCAGCCTCCCTCCCTCCCTCCCTGCCTCCCTCTGCTCGGGCACTGCAAGCCACACAGCCACTTGTGTCCCCTGTGTCCCTGGAGGCCGCAGCGCGTTTTGGGTTTTGGCGCGGACGGGCCCCTCTCGGCTTCTGTAGTCCATTTGCCCCCGGAGCCTGCCTGACCCCTGGCTCTAGGAGGCTGCCCAGGCGGCGCTGCCAACAGCCCCCAGGTGCTGGCTAGCCGCAGCGGCCAGCCACGGGGGTAGAACACACACCTGCGGGTGTCCCCGGGCCGCACACACGGACTGCCCCGCGCCTCCCCGGCTTGCAAATAGGGCCCCTGGGAAGCCTCGCCTGCCCTAGGGGCTTGTCGGGCGGGGCCGATGCACGGTGGGTGAGTGGGGAGGGCTGCTGCTGGCACACACCCACTCCTGAAGCCCACTGGGGTCCGGTCCAAGGGCGATGAGCTCGCAGCTCAGGCACGGGCTGTCCCCGCAGGGCCTCCCGAGGGTGGACCGATACCCCCGCCGGCCCCCCTTAAGGCCCGGGGGCCTAGCCCTCTTGCGTCCCCCAGCACCTGCCGGGTTCCCGCCACCACCCTTGGGCCGGGATGAGGTGCCACCTTGTGCGTGGAAGCACCGCCCACAGGCAAGAAGCCCCCAAGGCCCGCGGGCGCGCCCGAACCTGCAGCCCCGCTGCAGCCACAGGGAACGCGATGTCTGAGTGGGCAGCCCCCACTGCCCAAGCCTCCGCTGCCAGTTCCCCGAAGGGCTGGTGGCGGCTGCGCCTCAGCAGCCAGCCTCCCTCCCTCCCTCCCTGCCTCCCTCTGGTCGGGCACTGCAAGCCACACAGCCACTTGTGTCCCCTGTGTCCCTGGAGGCCGCAGCGCATTTTGGGTTTTGGCGCGGACGGGCCCCTCTCGGCTTCCGTAGTCCATTTGTCCCCGGAGCCTGCCCGACCCCTGGCTCTAGGAGGCTGCCCAGGCGGCGCTGCCAACAGCCCCCAGGTGCTGGCTAGCCGCAGCGGCCGGCCACGGGGGGAGCACACACACCTGCGGGTGTCCCCGGGCCGCACACACGGACTGCCCCGCGCCTCCCCGGCTTGCAAATAGGGCCCCCGGGAAGCCTCGCCCGCCCTAGGGGCTTGTCGGGCGGGGCCGATGCACGGTGGGTGAGTGGGGAGGGCTGCTGCTGGCACACACCCACTCCTGAAGCCCACTGGGGTACGGTCCAAGGGCGATGACCTCGGAGCTCGGGCACGGCCTGTCCCCGCAGGGCCACCCGAGGCTGGACCGATACGCCCGCCGGCCCCCCTAAAGGCCCGGGGGCCTAGCCCTCTTGCGTCCCCCAGCACCTGCCGGGTTCCCGCCACCACCCTTGGGCCGGGATGAGGTGCCACCTTGTGCGTGGAAGCCCCACCCACAGGCAAGAAGCCCCCAAGGCCCGCGGGCGCGCCCGACCCTGCAGCCCCGCTGCAGCCACAGGGAACGGGATGTCTGAGTGGGCAGCCCCCACTGCCCAAGCCTCCGCTGGCAGTTCCCCGAAGGGCTGGTGGCGGCTGTGCCTCAGCAGCCAGCCTCCCTCCCTCCCTCCCTGCCTCCCTCTGGTCGGGCACTGCAAGCCACACAGCCACTTGTGTCCCCTGTGTCCCTGGAGGCCGCAGCGCGTTTTGGGTTTTGGCGCGGACGGGCCCCTCTCGGCTTCCGTAGTCCATTTGCCCCCAGAGCCTGCCCGACCCCTGGCTCTAGGAGGCTGCCCAGGCGGCGCTGCCAACAGTCCCCAGGTGCTGGCTGGCTGCAGTGGCCAGCCACGGGGGGAGCACACACACCTGCGGGTGTCCCCGGGCCGCACACACGGACTGCCCCGCGCCTCCCCGTGTTGCAAATAGGGCCCCCGGGAAGCCTCGCCCGCCCTAGGGGCTTGTCGGGCGGGGCCGATGCACGGTGGGTGAGTGGGGAGGGCTGCTGCTGGCACACACCCACTCCTGAAGCCCACTGGGGTACGGTCCAAGGGCGATGAGCTCGGAGCTTGGGCACGGGCTGTCCCCGCAGGGCCTCCCTCGTGGGTGGACCGATACTCCCGCTGGCCCCCCTAAAGCCCCAGGGGCCTAGCCTTCTTGCGTCCCCCAGCACCTGCCGGGTTCCCGCCACCACCCTTGGGCCGGGATGAGGTGCCACCTTGTGCGTGGAAGCCCCGCCCACAGGCAAGAAGCCCCCAAGTCCCGCGGGCACGCCCGACCCTGCAGCCCCGCTGCAGCCACAGGGAACGGGATGTCTGAGTGGGCAGCCCCCACTGTCCAAGCCTCCGCTGGCAGTTCCCCGAAGGGCTGGTGGCGGCTGCGCCTCAGCAGCCAGCCTCCCTCCCTCCCTCCCTGCCTCCCTCTGGTCGGGCACTGCAAGCCACACAGCCACTTGTGTCCCCTGTGTCCCTGGAGGCCGCAGCGCGTTGTGGGTTTTGGCGCGGACGGGCCCCTCTCGGCTTCCGTAGTCCATTTGCCCCCGGAGCCTGCCCGACCCCTGGCTCTAGGAGGCTGCCCAGGCGGCGCTGCCAACAGCCCCCAGGTGCTGGCTAGCCGCAGCGGCCGGCCATGGGGGGAGCACACACACCTGCGGGTGTCCCCGGGCCGCATACACGGACTGCCCCGCGCCTCCCCGGCTTGCAAATAGGGCCCCCGGGAAGCCTCGCCCACTCTTGGGGCTTGTCGGGCGGGGCCGATGCACGGTGGGTGAGTGGGGAGGGCTGCTGCTGGCACACACCCACTCCTGAAGCCCACTGGGGTACGGTCCAAGGGCGATGAGCTCGGAGCTCGGGCACGGGCTGTCCCCGCAGGGCCTCCCGAGGGTGGAACGATACCCCCGCCGGCCCCACTAAAGGCCCGGGGGCCTAGCCCTCTTGCGGCCCCCAGCACCTGCCGGGTTCCCGCCACCACCCTTGGGCCGGGATGAGGTGCCACCTTGTGCGTGGAAGCCCCGCCCACAGGCAAGAAGCCCCCAAGGCCCGCGGGCGCGCCCGACCCTGCAGCCCCGCTGCAGCCACAGGGAACGGGATGTCTGAGTGGGCAGCCCCCACTGCCCAAGCCTCCGCTGCCAGTTCCCCGAAGGGCTGGTGGCGGCTGCGCCTCAGCAGCCAGCCTCCCTCCCTCCCTCCCTGCCTCCCTCTGGTCGGGCACTGCAAGCCACACAGCCACTTGTGTCCCCTGTGTCCCTGGAGGCCGCAGCGCGTTTTGGGTTTTGGCGCGGACGGGCCCCTCTCGGCTTCCGTAGTCCATTTGCCCCCGGAGCCTGCCCGACCCCTGGCTCTAGGAGACTGCCCAGGCGGCGCTGCCAACAGTCCCCAGGTGCTGGCTGGCTGCAGTGGCCAGCCACGGGGGGAGCACACACACCTGCGGGTGTCCCCGGGCCGCACACACGGACTGCCCCGCGCCTCCCCGGCTTGCAAATAGGGCCCCCGGGAAGCCTCGCCCGCCCTAGGGGCTTGTCGGGCGGGGCCGATGCACGGTGGGTGAGTGGGGAGGGCTGCTGCTGGCACACACCCACTCCTGAAGCCCCCTGGGGTACGGTCCAAGGGCGATGAGCTCGGAGCTTGGGCACGGGCTGTCCCCGCACGGCCTCCGTCGTGGGTGGACCGATACTCCCGCTGGCCCCCCTAAAGGCCCAGGGGCCTAGCTTTCTTGCGTCCCCCAGCACCTGCCGGGTTCCCGCCACCACCCTTGGGCCGGGATGAGGTGCCACCTTGTGCGTGGAAGCCCCGCCCACAGGCAAGAAGCCCCCAAGGCCCGCGGGCACGCCCGACCCTGCAGCCCCGCTGCAGCCACAGGGAACGGGATGTCTGAGTGGGCAGCCCCCACTGTCCTAGCCTCCGCTGGCAGTTCCCCGAAGGGCTGGTGGCGGCTGCGCCTCAGCAGCCAGCCTCCCTCCCTCCCTCCCTGCCTCCCTCTGGTCGGGCACTGCAAGCCACACAGCCACTTGTGTCCCCTGTGTCCCTGGAGGCCGCAGCGCGTTTTGGGTTTTGGCGCGGATGGGCCCCTCTCGGCTTCCGTAGTCCATTTGCCCCCGGAGCCTGCCCGACCCCTGGCTCTAGGAGGCTGCCCAGGCGGCGCTGCCAACAGCCCCCAGGTGCTGGCTAGCCGCAGCGGCCGGCCACGGGGGGAACACACACACCTGCGGGTGTCCCCGGGCCGCACACACGGACTGCCCCGCGCCTCCCCGGCTTGCAAATAGGGCCCCCGGGAAGCCTCGCCCGCCCTAGGGGCTTGTCAGGCGGGGCCGATGCACGGTGGGTGAGTGGGGAGGGCTGCTGCTGGCACACACCCACTCCTGAAGCCCACTGGGGTACGGTCCAAGGGCGATGACCTCGGAGCTCTGGCACGGCCTGTCCCCGCAGGGCCACCCGAGGGTGGACCGATACCCCCGCCGGCCCCCCTAAATGCCCGGGGCCTAGCCCTCTTGCGTCCCCCAGCACCTGCCGGGTTCCCGCCACCACCCTTGGGCCGGGATGAGGTGCCACCTTGTGCGTGGAAGCCCCACCCATAGGCAAGAAGCCCCCAAGGCCCGCGGGCGCGCCCGACCCTGCAGCCCCGCTGCAGCCACAGGGAACGGGATGTCTGAGTGGGCAGCCCCCACTGCCCAAGCCTCCGCTGCCAGTTCCCCGAAGGGCTGGTGGCGGCTTCGCCTCAGCAGCCAGCCTCCCTCCCTCCCTCTTGTCGGGCACTGCAAGCCACACAGCCACTTGTGTCCCCTGTGTCCCTGGAGGCCGCAGCGCGTTTTGGGTTTTGGCGCGGACGGGCCCCTCTCGGCTTCCGTAGTCCATTTGCCCCAGGAGCCTGCCCGACCCCTGGCTCTAGGAGGCTGCCCAGGCGGCGCTGCCAACAGCCCCCAGGTGCTGGCTAGCCGCAGCGGCCGGCCACGGGGGGAGCACACACACCTGCGGGTGTCCCCGGGCCGCACACACGGACTGCCCCGCGCCTCCCCGGGTTGCAAATAGGGCCCCCGGGAAGACTCGCCCGCACTAGGGGCTTGTCGGGCGGGGCCGATGCACGGTGGGTGAGTGGGGAGGGCTGCTGCTGGCACACACCCACTCCTGAAGCCCACTGGGGTACGGTCCAAGGTCGATGAGCTCGGAGCTCGGGCACGGGCTGTCCCCGCAGGGCCTCCCGAGGGTGGACCGATACCCCCGCCGGCCCCACTAAAGGCCCGGGGGCCTAGCCCTCTTGCGGCCCCCAGCACCTGCCGGGTTCCCGCCACCACCCTTGGGCCGGGATGAGGTGCCACCTTGTGCGTGGAAGCCCCGCCCACAGGCAAGAAGCCCCCAAGGCCCGCGGGCGCGCCCGACCCTGCAGCCCCGCGCAGCCACAGGGAACGGGATGTCTGAGTGGGCAGCCCCCACTGCCCAAGCCTCCGCTGCCAGTTCCCCGAAGGGCTGGTGGCGGATGCGCCTCAGCAGCCAGCCTCCCTCCCTCCCTCCCTGCCTCCCTCTGGTCGGGCACTGCAAGCCACACAGCCACTTGTGTCCCCTGTGTCCCTGGAGGCCGCAGCGCGTTTTGGGTTTTGGCGCGGACGGGCCCCTCTCGGCTTCCGTAGTCCATTTGCCCCCGGAGCCTGCCCGACCCCTGGCTCTAGGAGGCTGCCCAGGCGGCGCTGCCAACAGTCCCCAGGTGCTGGCTGGCTGCAGTGGCCAGCCACGGGGGGAGCACACACAACTGCGGGTGTCCCCAGGCCGCACACACGGACTGCCCCGCGCCTCCCCGGCTTGCAAATAGGGCCCCCGGGAAGCCTCGCCCGCCCTAGGGGCTTGTCGGCCGGGGCCGTTGCACGGTGGGTGATTGGGGAGGGCTGCTGCTGGCACACACCCACTCCTGAAGCCCACTGGGGTACGGTCCAAGGGCGATGAGCTCGGAGCTTGGGCACGGGCTGTCCCCGCAGGGCCTCCCTCGTGGGTGGACCGATACTCCCGCTGGCCCCCCTAAAGCCCCAGGGGCCTAGCCTTCTTGCGTCCCCCAGCACCTGCCGGGTTCCCGCCACCACCCTTGGGCCGGGATGAGGTGCCACCTTGTGCGTGGAAGCCCCGCCCACAGGCAAGAAGCCCCCAAGTCCCGCGGGCACGCCCGACCCTGCAGCCCCGCTGCAGCCACAGGGAACGGGATGTCTGAGTGGGCAGCCCCCACTGTCCAAGCCTCCGCTGGCAGTTCCCCGAAGGGCTGGTGGCGGCTGCGCCTCAGCAGCCAGCCTCCCTCCCTCCCTCCCTGCCTCCCTCTGGTCGGGCACTGCAAGCCACACAGCCACTTGTGTCCCCTGTGTCCCTGGAGGCCGCAGCGCGTTGTGGGTTTTGGCGCGGACGGGCCCCTCTCGGCTTCCGTAGTCCATTTGCCCCCGGAGCCTGCCCGACCCCTGGCTCTAGGAGGCTGCCCAGGCGGCGCTGCCAACAGCCCCCAGGTGCTGGCTAGCCGCAGCGGCCGGCCATGGGGGGAGCACACACACCTGCGGGTGTCCCCGGGCCGCATACACGGACTGCCCCGCGCCTCCCCGGCTTGCAAATAGGGCCCCCGGGAAGCCTCGCCCACTCTTGGGGCTTGTCGGGCGGGGCCGATGCACGGTGGGTGAGTGGGGAGGGCTGCTGCTGGCACACACCCACTCCTGAAGCCCACTGGGGTACGGTCCAAGTGCGATGAGCTCAGAGCTTAGGCACGGGCTGTCCCCGCAGGGCCTCCCGAGGGTGGACCGATACCCCCGCCGGCCCCACTAAAGGCCCGGGGGCCTAGCCCTCTTGCGGCCCCCAGCACCTGCCGGGTTCCCGCCACCACCCTTGGGCCGGGATGAGGTGCCACCTTGTGCGTGGAAGCCCCGCCCACAGGCAAGAAGCCCCCAAGGCCCGCGGGCGCGCCCGACCCTGCAGCCCCGCTGCAGCCACAGGGAACGGGATGTCTGAGTGGGCAGCCCCCACTGCCCAAGCCTCCGCTGCCAGTTCCCCGAAGGGCTGGTGGCGGCTGCGCCTCAGCAGCCAGCCTCCCTCCCTCCCTCCCTGCCTCCCTCTGGTCGGGCACTGCAAGCCACACAGCCACTTGTGTCCCCTGTGTCCCTGGAGGCCGCAGCGCGTTTTGGGTTTTGGCGCGGACGGGCCCCTCTCGGCTTCCGTAGTCCATTTGCCCCCGGAGCCTGCCCGACCCCTGGCTCTAGGAGACTGCCCAGGCGGCGCTGCCAACAGTCCCCAGGTGCTGGCTGGCTGCAGTGGCCAGCCACGGGGGGAGCACACACACCTGCGGGTGTCCCCGGGCCGCACACACGGACTGCCCCGCGCCTCCCCGGCTTGCAAATAGGGCCCCCGGGAAGCCTCGCCCGCCCTAGGGGCTTGTCGGGCGGGGCCGATGCACGGTGGGTGAGTGGGGAGGGCTGCTGCTGGCACACACCCACTCCTGAAGCCCCCTGGGGTACGGTCCAAGGGCGATGAGCTCGGAGCTTGGGCACGGGCTGTCCCCGCACGGCCTCCGTCGTGGGTGGACCGATACTCCCGCTGGCCCCCCTAAAGGCCCAGGGGCCTAGCTTTCTTGCGTCCCCCAGCACCTGCCGGGTTCCCGCCACCACCTTTGGGCCGGGATGAGGTGCCACCTTGTGCGTGGAAGCCCCGCCCACAGGCAAGAAGCCCCCAAGGCCCGCGGGCACGCCCGACCCTGCAGCCCCGCTGCAGCCACAGGGAACGGGATGTCTGAGTGGGCAGCCCCCACTGTCCAAGCCTCCGCTGGCAGTTCCCCGAAGGGCTGGTGGTGGCTGCGCCTCAGCAGCCAGCCTCCCTCCCTCCCTCCCTGCCTCCCTCTGGTCGGGCACTGCAAGCCACACAGCCACTTGTGTCCCCTGTGTCCCTGGAGGCCGCAGCGCGTTTTGGGTTTTGGCGCGGATGGGCCCCTCTCGGCTTCCGTAGTCCATTTGCCCCCGGAGCCTGCCCGACCCCTGGCTCTAGGAGGCTGCCCAGGCGGCGCTGCCAACAGCCCCCAGGTGCTGGCTAGCCGCAGCGGCCGGCCACGGGGGGAGCACACACACCTGCGGGTGTCCCCGGGCCGCACACACGGACTGCCCCGCGCCTCCCCGGCTTGCAAATAGGGCCCCCGGGAAGCCTCGCCCGCCCTAGGGGCTTGTCGGGCGGGGCCGATGCACGGTGGGTGAGTGGGGAGGGCTGCTGCTGGCACACACCCACTCCTGAAGCCCACTGGGGTACGGTCCAAGGGCGATGACCTCGGAGCTCTGGCACGGCCTGTCCCCGCAGGGCCACCCGAGGGTGGACCGATACCCCCGCCGGCCCCACTAAAGGCCCGGGGGCCTAGCCCTCTTGCGTCCCCCAGCACCTGCCGGGTTCCCGCCACCACCCTTGGGCCGGGATGAGGTGCCACCTTGTGCGTGGAAGCCCCGCCCACAGGCAAGAAGCCCCCAAGGCCCGCGGGCGCGCCCGACCCTGCAGCCCCGCGCAGCCACAGGGAACGGGATGTCTGAGTGGGCAGCCCCCACTGCCCAAGCCTCCGCTGGCAGTTCCCCGAAGGGCTGGTGGCGGCTGTGCCTCAGCAGCCAGCCTCCCTCCCTCCCTCCCTGCCTCCCTCTGGTCGGGCACTGCAAGCCACACAGCCACTTGTGTCCCCTGTGTCCCTGGAGGCCGCAGCGCGTTTTGGGTTTTGGCGCGGACGGGCCCCTCTCGGCTTCCGTAGTCCATTTGCCCCCGGAGCCTGCCCGACCCCTGGCTCTAGGAGGCTGCCCAGGCGGCGCTGCCAACAGTCCCCAGGTGCTGGCTGGCTGCAGTGGCCAGCCACGGGGGGAGCACACACAACTGCGGGTGTCCCCAGGCCGCACACACGGACTGCCCCGCGCCTCCCCGGCTTGCAAATAGGGCCCCCGGGAAGCCTCGCCCGCCCTAGGGGCTTGTCGGGCGGGGCCGTTGCACGGTGGGTGATTGGGGAGGGCTGCTGCTGGCACACACCCACTCCTGAAGCCCACTGGGGTACGGTCCAAGGGCGATGAGCTCGGAGCTTGGGCACGGGCTGTCCCTGCAGGGCCTCCCTCGTGGGTGGACCGATACTCCCGCTGGCCCCCCTAAAGGCCCAGGGGCCTAGCCTTCTTGCGTCCCCCAGCACCTGCCGGGTTCCCGCCACCACCCTTGGGCCGGGATGAGGTGCCACCTTGTGCGTGGAAGCCCCGCCCACAGGCAAGAAGCCCCCAAGGCCCGCGGGCACGCCCGACCCTGCAGCCCCGCTGCAGCCACAGGGAACGGGATGTCTGAGTGGGCAGCCCCCACTGTCCAAGCCTCCGCTGGCAGTTCCCCGAAGGGCTGGTGGCGGCTGCGCCTCAGCAGCCAGCCTCCCTCCCTCCCTCCCTGCCTCCCTCTGGTCGGGCACTGCAAGCCACACAGCCACTTGTGTCCCCTGTGTCCCTGGAGGCCGCAGCGCGTTTTGGGTTTTGGCGCGGACGGGCCCCTCTCGGCTTCCGTAGTCCATTTGTCCCCGGAGCCTGCCCGACCCCTGGCTCTAGGAGGCTGCCCAGGCGGCGCTGCCAACAGCCCCCAGGTGCTGGCTAGCCGCAGCGGCCGGCCACGGGGGGAGCACACACAACTGCGGATATCCCCGGGCCGCACACACGGACTGCCCCGCGCCTCCCCGGCTTGCAAATAGGGCCCCCGTGAAGCCTCGCCCACTCTTGGGACTTGTCGGGCGGGGCCGATGCACGGTGGGTGAGTGGGGAGGGCTGCTGCTGGCACACACCCACTCCTGAAGCCCACTGGGGTACGGTCCAAGGGCGATGAGCTCGGAGCTCGGGCACGGGCTGTCCCCGCAGGGCCTCCAGAGGCTGGACCGATACACCCGCCGGACCCCCTAAAGGCCCGGGGGCCTAGCCCTGTTGCGTCCCCCAGCATCTGCCGGGTTCCCGCCACCACCCTTGGGCCGGGATGAGGTGCCACCTTGTGCGTGGAAGCCCCGCCCACAGGCAAGAAGCCCCCAAGGCCCGCGGGCGCGCCCGACCCTGCAGCCCCGCTGCAGCCACAGGGAACGGGATGTCTGAGTGGGCAGCCCCCACTGCCCAAGCCTCCGCTGCCAGTTCCCCGAAGGGCTGGTGGCAGCTGCGCCTCAGCAGCCAGCCTCCCACCCTCCCTCCCTGCCTCCCTCTGGTCGGGCACTGCAAGCCACACAGCCACTTGTGTCCCCTGTGTCCCTGGAGGCCGCAGCACGTTTTGGGTTTTGGCGCGGACGGGCCCCTCTCGGCTTCCGTAGTCCATTTGCCCCCGGAGCCTGCCAGAGCCCTGGCTCTAGGAGGCTGCCCAGGCGGCGCTGCCAACAGCCCCCAGGTGCTGGCTAGCCGCAGCGGCCGGCCACGGGGGGAGCACACACACCTGCGGGTTTCCCCGGGCCACACACACGGACTGCCCCGCGCCTCCCCGGCTTGCAAATAGGGCCCCCGGGAAGCCTCGCCCGCCCTAGGGGCTTGTCGGGCGTGGCCGATGCACGGTGGGTGAGTGGGGAGGGCTGCTGCTGGCACACACCCACTCCTGAAGCCCACTGGGGTACGGTCCAAGGGCGATGAGCTCGGAGCTCGGGCATGGGCTGTCCCCGCAGGGCCTCCCGAGGGTGGACCGATAACCCCGCCGGCCCCCCTAAAGGCCCGGGGGCCTAGCCCTCTTGCATCCCCCAGCACCTGCCGGGTTCCCGCCACCACCCTTGGGCCGGGATGAGGTGCCACCTTGTGCGTGGAAGCCCCGCCCACAGGCAAGAAGCCCCCAAGGCCCGCGGGCGCGCCCGACCCTGCAGCCCCGCTGCAGCCACAGGGAACGGGATGTCTGAGTGGGCAGCCCCCACTGCCCAAGCCTCCGCTGCCAGTTCCCCGAAGGGCTGGTGGCGGCTGCGCCTCAGCAGCCAGCCTCCCTCCCTCCCTCCCTGCCTCCCTCTGGTCGGGCACTGCAAGCCACACAGCCACTTGTGTCCCCTGTGTCCCTGGAGTCCACAGCGCGTTCTGGGTTTTGGCGCGGACGGGCTCCTCTCGGCTTCCGTAGTCCATTTGCCCCCGGAGCCTGCCCGAACCCTGGCTCTAGGAGGCTGCCCAGGCGGCGCTGCCAACAGCCCCCAGGTGCTGGCTAGCCGCAGAGGCTGGCCACGGGGGGAGCACACACACCTGTGGGTGTCCCCGGGCCGCACACACGGACTGCCCCGCGCCTCCCCGGCTTGCAAATAGGGACCCCGGGAAGCCTCGCCCGCCCTAGGGGCTTGTCGGGCGGGGCCGATGCACGGTGGGTGAGTGGGGAGGGCTGCTGCTGGCACACACCCACTCCTGAAGCCCACTGGGGTACGGTCCAAGGGCGATGAGCTCAGAATTGGGCACGGGCTGTCCCCGCAGGGCCTCCCGAGGGTGGACCGATACGCCCGCCGGCCCCCCTAAAGGCCCGGGGGCCTAGCCCTCTTGCGTCCCCCAGCACCTGCCGGGTTCCCGCCACCACCCTTGGGCTGGGATGAGGTGCCACCTTGTGCGTGGAAGCCCCGCCCACAGGCAAGAAGCCCCCAAGGCCCGCGGGCGCGCCCGACCCTGAAGCCCCGCTGCAGCCACAGGGAACAGGATGTCTGAGTGGGCAGCCCCCACTGCCCAAGCCTCCGCTGGCAGTTCCCCGAAGGGCTGTTGGCGGCTGCGCCTCAGCAGCCAGCCTCCATCCCTCCCTGCCTCCCTCTGGTCGGGCACTGCAAGCCACACAGCCACTTGTGTCCCCTGTGTCCCTGGAGCCCTAGAACATTTTGGGTTATGGCGCGGACGATCCCCTCTCGGCTTCCGTAGTCCATTTTCCCCCAGAGCCTGCCAGACCCCTGGCTCTAGGAGGCTGCCCAGGCGGCGCTGCCAACAGCCCCCAAGTGCTGGCTAGCCGCAGCGGAAGGCCACGGGGGGAGCACACACACCTGCGGGTGTCCCCGGGCCGCACACACGGACTGCCCCGCGCCTCCCCTGCTTGTAAATAGGGCCCCCGGGAAGCCTCGCCCGCCCTAGGGTCTTGTCGGGCAGGGCCGATGCACGGTGGGTGAGTGGGGAGGGCTGCTGCTGGCACACACCCACTCCTGAAGCCCACTGGGGTACGGTCCAAGGGCGATGAGCTCGGAGCTTGGGCACGGGCTGTTCCCGCAGGGCCTCCCGAGGGTGGACTGATACCCCCGCCGTCCCCCCTAAAGGCCCGCGGGCCTAGCCCTCTTGCGTCCCCCAGCACCTGCCGGGTTCCCGCCACCACCCTTGGGCCGGGATGAGGTGCCACCTTGTGCGTGGAAGCCCCGCCCACAGGCAAGAAGCCCCCAAGGCCCGCGGGCGCGCCCGACCCTGCAGCCCCGCTGCAGCCACAGGGAACGGGATGTCTGAGTGGGCAGCCCCCACTGCCCAAGCCTCCGCTGCCAGTTCCCCGAAGGGCTGGTGGCGGCTGCGCCTCAGCAGCCAGCCTCTCTCCCTCCCTCCCTGCCTCCCTCTGGTCGGGCACTGCAAGCCACACAGCCACTTGTGTTCCCTGTGTCCCTGGAGATCACAGAGCGTTTTGGGTTTTGGCGCAGACGGGCCCCTCTCGGCTTCCGTAGTCCATTTGCCCCCGGAGCCTGCCCGACCCCTGGCTCTAGGAGGCTGCCCAGGCGGCGCTGCCAACAGCCCCCAGGTGCTGGCTAGCCGCTGAGGATGGCCACGTGGGGAGCACACACACCTGCGGGTGTCCCCGGGCCGCACACACGGACTGCCCCGCGCCTCCCCGGGTTGCAAATAGGGCCCCCGGGAAGCCTCGCCCGCTCTAGGGGCTTGTCGGGCGGGGTCGATGCACGGTGGGTGAGTGGGGAGGGCTGCTGCTGGCACACACCCACTCCTGAAGCCCACTGGGGTACGGTCCAAGGGCGATCAGCTCGGAGGTCGTGCACGGGCTGTCCCCGCAGGGCCTCCCGAGGGTGGACCGATACCCCCGCCGGCCCCCTTAAAGGCCCAGGGGCCTAGCCCTCTTGCGTCCCCCAGCACCTGCCGGGTTCCCGCCACCACCCTTGGGCCGGGATGAGGTGCCACCTTGTGCGTGGAAGCCCCGCCCACAGGCAAGAAGCACCCAAGGCGCCCGCGGGCACGCCCGACCCTGCAGCCCCGCTGCAGCCACAGGGAACGGGATGTCTGAGTGGGCAGCCCCCACTGCCCAAGCCTCCGCTGCCAGTTCCCCGAAGGGCTGGTGGCGGCTGCGCCTCAGCAGCCAGCCTCCCTCCCTCCCTCCCTGCCTCCCTCTGGTCGGGCACTGCAAGCTACAGAGCCACTTGTGTCCCCTGTGTCCCTGGAGGCCGCAGCGCGTTTTGGGTTTTGGCGCGGACGGGCCCCTCTCCGCATCCGTAGTCCGTTTGCCCGCGGAGCCTGCCAGACCCCTGGCTCTAGGAGGCTGCCCAGGTGGCGCTTCCAACAGCCCCCAGGTGCGGGCTAGCCGCAGCGGCCGGCCACGGGGGAGCACACACACCTGCGGGTGTCCCCGGGCCGCACACACGGACTGCCCCGCGCATCCCCGGCTTGCAAATAGGGCCCCTGGGAAGCCTCGCCCGCCCTAGGGGCTTGTCGGGCGGGGCCGATGCACGGTGGGTGAGTGGGGAGGGCTGCTGCTGGCACACACCCACTCCTGAAGCCCACTGGGGTACGGTCCAAGGGCGATGAGCTCGGAGCTAGGGCACGGGCTGTCCCCGCAGGGCCTCCCAAGGGTGGACCGATACCCCCGCCGGCCCCCCTAAAGGCCCGGGGGCCTAGCCCTCTTGCGTCCCCCAGCACCTGCCGGGTTCCTGCCACCACCCTTGGGCCGGGATGAGGTGCCACCTTGTGCGTGGAAGCCCCGCCCACAGGCAAGAAGCCCCCAAGGCCCGCGGGCGCGCCCGACCCTGCAGCCCCGCTGCAGCCACAGGGAACGGGATGTCTGAGTGGGCAGCCCCCACTGCCCAAGCCTCCGCTGCCAGTTCCCGGAAGGGCTGGTGGCGGCTGCGCCTCAGCAGCCAGCCTCCCTCCCTCCCTCCCTGCCTCCCTCTGGTCGGGCACTGCAAGCCACACAGCCACTTGTGTCCCCTGTGTCCCTGGAGGCCGCAGCGCGTTTTGGGTTTTGGCGCGGACGGGCCCCTCTCGGCTTCCGTAGTCCGTTTGCCCCCGGAGCCTGCCAGACCCCTGGCTCTAGGAGGCTGCCCAGGCGGCGCTGCCAACAGCCCCCAGGTGCGGGCTTGCCGCAGCGGCCGGCCACGGGGGGAGCACACACACCTGCGGGTGTCCCCGGGCCGCACACACGGACTGCCCCGCGCCTCCCCGGCTTGCAAATAGGGCCCCCGGGAAGCCTCGCCCGCCCTAGGGGCTGTCGGGCGGGGCCGATGCACGGTGGGTGAGTGGGGAGGGCTGCTGCTGGCACACACCCACTCCTGAAGCCCACTGGGGTACGGTCCAAGGGCGATGAGCTCGGAGTTTGGGCACGGACTGTTCCCGCAGGGCCTCCCGAGGGTGGACTGATACCCCCGCCGGCCCCCCTAAAGGCCCGCGGGCCTAGCCCTCTTGTGTCCCCCAGCACCTGCCGGGTTCCCGCCACCACCCTTGGGCCGGGATGAGGTGCCACCTTGTGCGTGGAAGCCCCGCCCACAGGCAAGAAGCCCCCAAGGCCCGCGGGCGCGCCCGACCCTGCAGCCCCGCTGCAGCCACAGGGAACGGGATGTCTGAGTGGGCAGCCCCCACTGCCCAAGCCTCCGCTGCCAGTTCCCCGAAGGGCTGGTGGCGGCTGCGCCTCAGCAGCCAGCCTCTCTCCCTCCCTCCCTGCCTCCCTCTGGTCGGGCACTGCAAGCCACACAGCCACTTGTGTTCCCTGTGTCCCTGGAGGCCTCAGAGCGTTTTGGGATTTGGCGCTGACGGGCCCCTCTCGGCTTCCGTAGTCCATTTGCCCCCGGAGCCTACCCGACCCCTGGCTCTAGGAGGCTGCCCAGGCGGCGCTGCCAACAGCCCCCAGGTGCTGGCTAGCCGCTGAGGCTGGCCACGGGGGGAGCACACACACCTGTGGGTGTCCCCGGGCCGCACACACGGACTGCCCCGCGCCTCCCCGGGTTGCAAATAGGGCCCCCGGGAAGCCTCGCCCGCCCTAGGGGCTTGTCGGGCGGGGTCGATGCACGGTGGGTGAGTGGGGAGGGCTGCTGCTGGCACACACCCACTCCTGAAGCCCACTGGGGTACGGTCCAAGGGCGATGAGCTCGGAGCTCGTGCACGGGCTGTCCCCGCAGGGCCTCCCGAGGGTGGACTGATAAGCCCGCCGGCCCCCATAAAGGCCCGGGGGCCTAGCCCTCTTGCGTCCCCCAGCACCTGCCGGGTTCCCGCCACCACCCTTGGGCCGGGATGAGGTGCCACCTTGTGCGTGGAAGCCCCGCCCACAGGCAAGAAGCCCCCAAGGCCCGTGGGCGCGCCCGACCCTGCAGCCCCGCTGCAGCCACAGGGAACGGGATGTCTGTGTGGGCAGTCCCAATGCCCAAGCCTCCGCTGCCAGTTCCCCGAAGGGCTGGTGGTGGCTGCGCCTCAGCAGCCAGCCTCCCTCCCTCCCTCCCTGCCTCCCTCTGGTCGGGCACTGCAAGCCACACAGCCACTTGTGTCCCCTGTGTCCCTGGAGGCCGCAGCGCGTTTTGGGTTTTGGCGCGGCCGGGCCCCTCTCGGCTTCCGTAGTCCATTTGCCCTCGGAGTCTGCCCGACCCCTGGCTCTAGGAGGCTGCCCATGCAGCGCTGCCAACAGCCCCCAGGTGCTGGCTAGCCGCAGCGGCCGGCCACGGGGGGAGCACACACACCTGCGGGTGTCCCCGGGCCGCACACACGGACTGCCCCGCGCCTCCCCGGCTTGCAAATAGGGCCCCCGGGAAGCCTCGCCCGCCCTATGGGCTTGTTGGGCGGGGCCGATGCACGGTGGGTGAGTGGGGAGGGCTGCTGCTGGCCCACACCCACTCCAGAAGCCCACTGGAGTACGGTCCAAGTGCGATGAGCTTGGAGCTTGGGCACGGGCTGTTCCCGCAGGGCCTCCCGAGGGTGGACCGATACCCCTGCCGTCCCCCCTAAAGGCCCGGGGGCCTAGCCCTCTTGCGTCCCCCAGCACCTGCCGGGTTCCCGCCACCACCCTTGGGCCGGGATGAGGTGCCACCTTGTGCGTGGAAGCCCCGCCCACAGGCAAGAAGCCCCCAAGTCCCACGGGCGCGCCCGAGCCTGCAGCCCCACTGCAGCCACAGGGAACGGGATGTCTGAGTGGGCAGCCCCCACTGCCCAAGCCTCCGCTGCCAGTTCCCCGAAGGGCTGGTGGCGGCTGCGCCTCAGCAGCCAGCCTCCCTCCCTCCCTCCCTGCCTCCCTCTGGTCGGGCACTGCAAGCCACACAGCCACTTGTGTCCCCTGTGTCCCTGGAGGCCGCAGCGCGTGGTGGGTTTTGGCGCGGACGGGCCCCTCTCGGCTTCCGTAGTCCATTTGCCCCCGGAGCCTGCCCAACCCCTGACTCTAGGAGGCTGCCCAGGCGGCACTGCCAACAGCCCCCAGGTGCTGGCTAGCCGCAGCGGCCGGCCACGGGGGGAGCACACACACTTGCGGGTGTCCCCGGGTCGGACACACAGACTGCCCCGCGCCTCCCCTGCTTGTAAATAGGGCCCCTGGGAAGCCTCGCCCGCCCTAGGGTCTTGTCGGGCGGGTTCGATGCACGGTGGGTGAGTGGGGAGGGCTGCTGCTGGCACACACCCACTCCTGAAGCCCACTGGGGTACGGTCCAAGGGCGATGAGCTCGGAGCTCGGGCACGGGCTGTCCCCGCAGGGCCTCTCGAGGGTGTACCGATACGCCCGCTGGCCCCCCTAAAGGCCCGGGGGCCTAGCCCTCTTGCGTCCCTAAACACCTGCTGGGTTCCCGCCACCACCCTTGGGCCGGGATGAGGTGCCACCTTGTGCGTGGAAGCCCCACCCACAGGCAAGAAGCCCCCAAGGCCCGTGGGCGCGCCCGACCCTGCAGCCCCGCTGCAGCCACAGGGAACGGGATGTCTGAGTGGGCAGCCCCCACTGCCCAAGCCTCCGCTGCCAGTTCCCCGAAGGGCTGGTGGCGGCTGCGCCTCAGCAGCCAGCCTCCCTCCCTCCCTCCCTGCCTCCCTCTGGTCGGGCACTGCAAGCCACACAGCCACTTGTGTCCCCTGTGTCCCTGGAGGCCGCAGCGCGTTTTGGGTTTGGCGCGGACGGGCCCCTCTCGGCATCCGTAGTCCATTTGCCCCCGGAGCCTGCCCGACCCCTGGCTCTAGGAGGCTGCCCAGGCGGCGCTGCCAACAGCCCCCAGGTGCTGGCTAGCCGCAGCGGCCGGCCACGGGGGAGCACACACACCTGCGGGTGTCCCCGGGCCGCACACACGGACTGCCCCGCGCCTCCCCGGCTTGCAAATAGGGCCCCCGGGAAGCCTCGCCCGCCCTAGGGGCTTGTCGGGCGGGGTCGATGCACGGTGGGTGAGTGGGGAGGGCTGCTGCTGGCACACACCCACTCCTGAAGCCCACTGGGGTACGGTCCAAGGGCGATGAGCTCGGAGCTCGGGCACGGGCTGTCCCCGCAGGGCCTCCCGAGGGTGGACTGATAAGCCCGCCGGCCCCCCTAAAGGCCCGGGGGCCTAGCTCTCTTGCGTCCCCCAGCACCTGCCGGGTTCCTGCCACCACCCTTGGGCCGGGATGAGGTGCCACCTTGTGTGTGGAAGCCCCGCCCACAGGCAAGAAGCCCCCAAGGCCCGCGGGCGCGCCCGACCCTGCAGCCCCGCTGCAGCCACAGGGAACGGGATGTCTGAGTGGGCAGTCCCCACTGCCCAAAACTCCGCTGCCATTTCCCCGAAGGGCTGGTGGCGGCTGCGCCTCAGCAGCCAGCCTCCCTCCCTCCCTCCCTGCCTCCCTCTGGTCGGGCACTGCAAGCCACACAGCCACTTGTGTCCCCTGTGTCCCTGGAGGCCGCAGCGCGTTTTGGGTTTTGGCGCGGACGGGCCCCTCTCGGCTTCCGTAGTCCATTTGCCCCCGGAGCCTGCCCGACCCCTGGCTCTAGGAGGCTGCCCAGGCGGCGCTGCCAACAGCCCCCAGGTGCTGGCTAGCCGCAGCGGCCGGCCACGGGGGGAGCACACACACCTGCGGGTGTCCCCGGGCCGCACACACGGACTGCCCCGCACCTCCCCGGCTTGCAAATAGGGCCCCCGGGAAGCCTCGCCCGCCCTAGGGGCTTGTCGGGCGGGGCCGATGCACGGTGGGTGAGTGGGGAGGGCTGCTGCTGGCACACAACCACTCCTGAAGCCCACTGGGGTACGGTCCAAGGGCGATGAGCTTGGAGCTTGGGCACGGGCTGTCCCCGCAGGGCCTCCCGAGGGTGGACCGATACCCCCGCCGGCCCCCCTAAAGGCCCGGGGGCCTAGCCCTCTTGCGTCCCCCAGCACCTGCCGGGTTCCCGCCACCACCCTTGGGCCGGGATGAGGTGCCACCTTGTGCGTGGAAGCCCCGCCCACAGGCAAGAAGCCCCCAAGTCCCACGGGCGCGCCCGAGCCTGCAGCCCCGCTGCAGTCACAGGGAACGGGATGTCTGAGTGGGCAGTCCCCACTGCCCAAAACTCCGCTGCCAGTTCCCCGAAGGGCTGGTGGCGGCTGCGCCTCAGCAGCCAGCCTCCCTCCCTCCCTCCCTGCCTCCCTCTGGTCGGGCACTGCAAGCCACACAGCCACTTGTGTCCCCTGTGTCCCTGGAGGCCGCAGCGCGTTTTGGGTTTTGGCGCGGACGGGCCCTTCTCGGCTTCCGTAGTCCATTTGCCCCCGGAGCCTGCCCGACCCCTGGCTCTAGGAGGCTGCCCAGGCGGCGCTGCCAACAGCCCCCAGGTGCTGGCTAGCCGCAGCGGCCGGCCACGGGGGGAGCACACACACCTGCGGGTGTCCCCGGGCCGCACACACGGACTGCCCCGCGCCTCCCCTGCTTGTAAATAGGGCCCCCGGGAAGCCTCGCCCGCCCTAGGGTCTTGTCGGGTGGGGCCGATGCACGGTGGGTGAGTGGGGAGGGCTGCTGCTGGCACACACCCACTCCTGAAGCCCACTGGGGTACGGTCCAAGGGCGATGAGCTCGGAGCTCGTGCACGGGCTGTCCCCGCAGGGCCTCTCGAGGGTGGACCGATACGCCCGCCGGCCCCCCTAAAGGCCCGGGGGCCTAGCCCTCTTGCATCCCCCAGCACCTGCCGGGTTCCCGCCACCACCCTTGGGCCGGGATGAGGTGCCACCTTGTGCGTGGAAGCCCCGCCCACAGGCAAGAAGCCCCCAAGGCCCGCGGGTGCGCCTGAACCTGCAGACCCGCTGCAGCCACAGGGAACGGGATGTCTGAGTGGGCAGCCCCCACTGCCCAAGCCTCCGCTGCCAGTTCCCCGAAGGGCTGGTGGCGGCTGCGCCTCAGCAGCCAGCCTCCCTCCCTCCCTCCCTGCCTCCCTCTGGTCGGGCACTGCAAGCCACACAGCCACTTGTGTCCCCTGTGTCCCTGGAGGCCGCAGCGCGTTTTGGGTTTTGGCGCGGACGGGCACCTCTCGGCTTCCGTAGTCCATTTGCCCCCGGAGCCTGCCCGACCCCTGGCTCTAGGAGGCTGCCCAGGCGGCGCTGCCAACAGCCCCCAGGTGCTGGCTAGCCGCAGCGGCCGGCCACGGGGGGAGCACACACACCTGCGGGTGTCCCCGGGCCGCACACACGGACTGCCCCGCTCCTCCCCGGCTTGCAAATAGGGCCCCCGGGAAGCCTCGCCCGCCCTAGGGGCTTGTCGGGTGGGGCCGATGCACGGTGGGTGAGTGGGGAGGGCTGCTGCTGGCACACACCCACTCCTGAAGCCCACTGGGGTACGGTCCAAGGGCGATGAGCTCGGAGCTCGGGAACGGGCTGTCCCCGCAGGGCCTCCCGAGGGTGGACCGATACCCCCGCCGTCCCCCCTAAAGGCCCGCGGGCCTAGCCCTCTTGCGTCCCCCAGCACCTGCCGGGTTCCCGCCACCACCCTTGGGCCGGGATGAGGTGCCACCTTGTGTGTGGAAGCCCCGCCCACAGGCAAGAAGCCCCCAAGGCCCGCGGGCGCGCCCGACCCTGCAGCCCCGCTGCAGCCACAGGGAACGGGATGTCTGAGTGGGCAGCCCCCACTGCCCAAGCCTCCGCTGCCAGTTCCCCGAAGGGCTGGTGGCGGCTGCGCCTCAGCAGCCAGCCTCTCTCCCTCCCTCCCTGCCTCCCTCTGGTCGGGCACTGCAAGCCACACAGCCACTTGTGTTCCCTGTGTCCCTGGAGGCCACAGAGCGTTTTGGGTTTTGGCGCAGACGGGCCCCTCTCGGCTTCCGTAGTCCATTTGCCCCCGGAGCCTACCCGACCCCTGGCTCTAGGAGGCTGCCCAGGCGGCGCTGCCAACAGCCCCCAGGTGCTGGCTAGCCGCTGAGGCTGGCCACGGGGGGAGCACACACACATGTGGGTGTCCCCGGGCCGCACACACGGACTGCCCCGCGCCTCCCCGGTTTGCAAATAGGGCCCCCAGGAAGCCTCGCCCGTCCTAGGGGCTTGTCGGGCGGGGCCGATGCACGGTGGGTGAGTGGGGAGGGCTGCTGCTGGCACACACCCACTCCTGAAGCCCACTGGGGTACGGTCCAAGGGCGATGAGCTCGGAGCTCGGGCACGGGCTGTCCCCGCAGGGCCTCCCGAGGGTGGACCGATACCCCCGCCGGCCCCCCTAAAGGCCCGGGGGCCTAGCCCTCTTGCGTCCCCCAGCACCTGCCGGGTTCCCGCCACCACCCTTGGGCCGGGATGAGGTGCCACCTTGTGCGTGGAAGCCCCGCCCACAGGCAAGAAACCCCCAAGGCCCGCGGGCGCGTCCGACCATGCAGCCCCGCTGCAGCCACAGGGAACGTGATGTCTGAGTGGGCAGCCCCCACTGCCCAAGCCTCCGCTGCCAGTTTCCCGAAGGGCTGGTGGCGGCTGCGCCTCAGCAGCCAGCCTCCCTCCCTCCCTCCCTGCCTCCCTCTGGTCGGGCACTGCAAGCCACACAGCCACTTGTGTCCCCTGTGTCCCTGGAGGCCGCAGCGCGTTTTGGGTTTTGGCGCGGACGGGCCCCTCTCGGCTTCCGTAGTCCATTTGCCCCCGGAGCCTGTCCGAGCCCTGCATCTAGGAGGCTGCCCAGGCGGCGCTGCCAACAGCCCCCAGGTGCTGGCTAGCCGAAGCGGCTGCCCACGGGGGGAGCACACACACCTGCGGGTGTCCCCGGGCCGCACACACGGACTGCCCCGCGCCTCCCCGTGTTGCAAATAGGGCCCCCGGGAAGCCTCGCCCATCCTAGGGGCTTGTCGGGCGGGGTCGATGCACGGTGGGTGAGTGGGGAGGGCTGCTGCTGGCACACACCCACTCCTGAAGCCCACTTGCGTACGGTCCAAGGGCGATGAGCTCCGAGCTCGTGCACGGGCTGTCCCCGTAGGGCCTCCCGAGGGTGGACTGATAAGCCCGCCGGCCCCCCTAAAGGCCCGGGGGCCTAGCCCTCTTGCGTCCCCCAGCACCTGCCGGGTTCCCGCCACCACCCTTGGGCCGGGATGAGGTGCCACCTTGTGTGTGGAAGCCCCGCCCACAGGCAAGAAGCCCCCAAGGCCCGCGGGCGCGCCTGACCCTGCAGCCCCGCTGCAGCCACAGGGAACGGGATGTCTGAGTGGGCAGTCCCCACTGCCCAAGCCTCCGCTGCCAGTTCCCCGAAGGGCTGGTGGCGGCTGCGCCTCAGCAGCCAGCCTCCCTCCCTCCCTCCCTGCCTCCCTCTGGTCGGGCACTGCAAGCCACACAGCCACTTGTGTCTCCTGTGTCCCTGGAGGCCGCAGCACGTTTTGGGTTTTGGCGCGGACGGGCCCCTCTCGGCTTCCGTAGTCCATTTGCCCCCGGAGCCTGCCTGACCCTGGCTCTAGGAGGCTGCCCAGGCGGCGCTGCCAACAGCCCCCAGGTGCTGGCTAGCCGCAGCGGCCGGCCACGGGGGGAGCACACACACCTGCGGGTGTCCCCGGGCCGCACACACGGACTGCCCCGCGCCTCCCCGGCTTGCAAATAGGGCCCCCGGGAAGCCTCGCCCGCCCTAGGGGCTTGTCGGGCGGGGCCGATGCACGGTGGGTGAGTGGGGAGGGCTTCTGCTGGCACACACCCACTCCTGAAGCCCACTGGGGTACGGTCCAAGGGCGATGAGCTTGGAGCTTGGGCACGGGCTGTCCCCGCAGGGCCTCCCGAGGGTGGACCGATACCCCCGCCGGCCCCACTAAAGGCCCGGGGGCCTAGCCCTCTTGCGGCCCCCAGCACCTGCCGGGTTCCCGCCACCACCCTTGGGCCGGGATGAGGTGCCACCTTGTGTGTGGAAGCCCCGCCCACAGGCAAGAAGCCCCCAAGGCCCGTGGGCACGCCCGACCCTGCAGCCCCGCTGCAGCCACAGGGAACGGGATGTCTGAGTGGGCAGCCCCCACTGCCCAAGCCTCCGCTGCCAGTTCCCCGAAGGGCTGGTGGCGGCTGCGCCTCAGCAGCCAGCCTCCCTCCCTCCCTCCCTGCCTCCCTCTGGTCGGGCACTGCAAGCCACACAGCCACTTGTGTCCCCTGTGTCCCTGGAGGCCACAGCGCGTTTTGGGTTTTGGCGCGGACGGGCCCCTCTCGGCTTCCGTAGTCCATTTGCCCCGGGAGCCTGCCCAACCCCTGGCTCTAGGAGGCTGCCCAGGCGGCGCTGCCAACAGCCCCCAGGTGCTGGCTAGCCGTAGCAGCCGGCCACGGGGGGAGCACTCACACCTGCGGGTGTCCCCGGGCCGCACACACGGACTGCCCCGCGCCTCCCCTGCTTGTAAATAGGGCCCCTGGGAAGCCTCGCCCGCCCTAGGGTCTTGTCGGGCGGGGCCGATGCACGGTGGGTGAGTGGGGAGGGCTGCTGCTGGCACACACCCACTCCTGAAGCCCACTGGGGTACGGTCCAAGGGCGATGAGCTTGGAGCTCGTGCACGGGCTGTCCCCGCAGTGCCTCTCGAGGGTGGACAGATACGCCCGCCGGCCCCCCTAAAGGCCCGGGGGCCTAGCCCTCTTGCATCCCCCAGCACCTGCCGGGTTCCCGCCACCACCCTTGGGCCGGGATGAGGTGCCACCTTGTGCGTGGAAGCCCCGCCCACAGGCAAGAAGCCCCCAAGGCCCGCGGGTGCGCCTGAACCTGTAGACCCGCTGCAGCCACAGGGAACGGGATGTCTGAGTGGGCAGCCCCCACTGCCCAAGCCTCCGCTGGCAGTTCCCCGAAGGGCTGGTGGCGGCTGCGCCTCAGCAGCCAGCCTCCCTCCCTCCCTCCCTGCCTCCCTCTGTTCGGGCACTGCAAGCCACACAGCCACTTGTGTCCCCTGTGTCCCTGGAGGCCGCAGCGCGTTTTGGGTTTTGGCGCGGACGGGCCCCTCTCGGCTTCCGTAGTCCATTTGCCCCCGGAGCCTGCCCGACCCCTGGCTCTAGGAGGCTGCCCAGGCGGCGCTGCCAACAGCCCCCAGGTGCTGGCTAGCCGCAGCGGCCGGCCACGGGGGGAGCACACACACCTGCGGGTGTCCCCGGGCCGCACACACGGACTGCCCCGCACCTCCCCGGGTTGCAAATAGGGCCCCCGGGAAGCCTCGCCCGCCCTAGGGGCTTGTCAGGCGGGGCCGATGCACGGTGGGTGAGTGGGGAGGGCTGCTGCTGGCACACACCCACTCCTGAAGCCCACTGGGGTACGGTCCAAGGGCGATGAGCTCGGAGCTCGTGCACGGGCTGTCCCCGCAGGGCCTCCCGAGGGTGGACTGATAAGCCCGCCGGCCCCCCTAAAGGCCCGGGGGCCTAGCCCTCTTGCGTCCCCCAGCACCTGCCGGGTTCCCGCCACCACCCTTGGGCCGGGATGAGGTGCCACCTTGTGTGTGGAAGCCCCGCCCACAGGCAAGAAGCCCCCAAGGCCCGCGGGCGCGCCCGACCCTGCAGCCCCGCTGCAGCCACAGGGAACGGGATGTCTGAGTGGGCAGTCCCCACTGCCCAAGCCTCCGCTGCCAGTTCCCCGAAGGGCTGGTGGCGGCTGCGCCTCAGCAGCCAGCCTCCCTCCCTCCCTCCCTGCCTCCCTCTGGTCGGGCACTGCAAGCCACACAGCCACTTGTGTCTCCTGTGTCCCTGGAGGCCGCAGCGCGTTTTGGGTTTTGGCGCGGACGGGCCCCTCTCGGCTTCCGTAGTCCAATTGCCCCCGGAGCCTGCCTGACCCTGGCTCTAGGAGGCTGCCCAGGCGGAGCTGCCAACAGCCCCCAGGTGCGGGCTAGCCGTAGCAGCCGGCCACGGGGGGAGCACACACACCTGCGGGTGTCCCCGGGCCGCACACACGGACTGCCCCGCGCCTCCCCTGCTTGTAAATAGGGCCGCTGGGAAGCCTCGCCCGCCCTAGGGTCTTGTCGGGCGGGGCCGATGCACGGTGGGTGAGTGTGGAGGGCTGCTGCTGGCACACACCCACTCCTGAAGCCCACTGGGGTACGGTCCAAGGGCGATGAGCTTGGAGCTCGTACACGGGCTGTCCCCGCAGTGCCTCACGAGGGTGGACCGATACGCCCGCCGGCCCCCCTAAAGGCCCGGGGGCCTAGCCCTCTTGCATCCCCCAGCACCTGCCGGGTTCCCGCCACCACCCTTGGGCCGGGATGAGGTGCCACCTTGTGCGTGGAAGCCCCGCCCACAGGCAAGAAGCCCCCAAGGCCCGCGGGTGCGCCTGAACCTGTAGACCCGCTGCAGCCACAGGGAACGGGATGTCTGAGTGGGCAGCCCCCACTGCCAAAGCCTCCGCTGCCAGTTCCCCGAAGGGCTGGTGGCGGCTGCGCCTCAGCAGCCAGCCTCCCTCCCTCCCTCCCTGCCTCCCTCTGGTCGGGCACTGCAAGCCACACAGCCACTTGTGTCCCCTGTGTCCCTGGAGGCCGCAGCGCGTTTTGGGTTTTGGCGCGGACGGGCCCCTCTCGGCTTCCGTAGTCCATTTGCCCCCGGAGCCTGCCCGACCCCTGGCTCTAGGAGGCTGCCCAGGCGGCGCTGCCAACAGCCCCCAGGTGCTGGCTAGCCGCAGCGGCCGGCCACGGGGGGAGCACACACACCTGCGGGTGTCCCCGGGCCGCACACACGGACTGCCCCGCGCCTCCCCGGGTTGCAAATAGGGCCCCCGGGAAGCCTCGCCCGCCCTAGGGGCTTGTCGGGCGGGGCCGATGCACGGTGGGTGAGTGGGGAGGGCTGCTGCTGGCACACACCCACTCCTGAAGCCCACTGGGGTACGGTCCAAGGGCGATGAGCTCGGAGCTCGTGCACGGGCTGTCCCCGCAGGGCCTCCCGAGGGTGGACTGATAAGCCCGCCGGCCCCCCTAAAGGCCCGGGGGCCTAGCCCTCTTGCGGCCCCCAGCACCTGCCGGGTTCCCGCCACCACCCTTGGGCCGGGATGAGGTGCCACCTTGTGTGTGGAAGCCCCGCCCACAGGCAAGAAGCCCCAAAGGCCCGCGGGCGCGCCCGACCCTGCAGCCCCGCTGCAGCCACAGGGAAAGGGATGTCTGAGTGGGCAGTCCCCACTGCCCAAGCCTCCGCTACCAGTTCCCCGAAGGGCTGGTGGCGGCTGTGCCTCAGCAGCCAGCCTCCCTCCCTCCCTCCCTGCCTCCCTCTGGTCGGGCACTGCAAGCCACACAGCCACTTGTGTCCCCTGTGTCCCTGGAGGCCGCAGCGCGTTTTGGGTTTTGGCGCGGACGGGCCCCTCTCGGCTTCCGTAGTCCATTTGCCCCCGGAGCCTGCCAGACCCCTGGCTCTAGGAGGCTGCCCAGGCGGCGCTGCCAACAGCCCCCAGGTGCTGGCTAGCCGCAGCGGCCGGCCACGGGGGGAGCACACACACCTGCGGGTGTCCCCGGGCCGCACACACACGGACTGCCCCGCGGCTTTCCGGCTTGCAAATAGGGCCCCCGGGAAGCCTCGCCCGCCCTAGGGGCTTGTCGGGCGGGGCCGATGCACGGTGGGTGAGTGGGGAGGGCTGCTGCTGGCACACACCCACTCCTGAAGCCCACTGGGGTACGGTCCAAGTGCGATGAGCTCGGAGCTCGGGCACGGGCTGTCCCCACAGGGCCTCCCGAGGGTGGACCGATATGCCCGCCGGCCCCCTTAAAGGCCCGGGGGCCTAGCCCTCTTGCGTCCCCCAGCACCTGCCGGGTTCCCTCCACCACCCTTGGGCCGGGATGACGTGCCACCTTGTGCGTGGAAGCCCCGCCCACAGGCAAGAAGCCCCCAAGGCCCGCGGGCGCGCCCGACCGTGCAGCCCCGCTGCAGCCACAGGGAACGGGATGTCTGAGTGGGCAGCCCCCACTGCCCAAGCCTCTGCTGCCAGTTTCCCGAAGGGCTGGTGGCGGATGCGCCTCAGCAGCCAGCCTCCCTCCCTCCCTCCCTGCCTCCCTCTGGTCGGGCACTGCAAGCCACACAGCCACTTGTGTCCCCTGTGTCCCTGGAGGCCGCAGCGCGTTTTGGGTTTTGGCGCGGACGGGCACCTCTCGGCTTCCGTAGTCCATTTGCCCACGGAGCCTGCCCGACCCCTGGCTCTAGGAGGCTACCCAGGCGGCGCTGCCAACAGCCCCCAGGTGCTGGCTAGCCGCAGCGTCCGGCCACGGGGGGAGCACACACACCTGCGGGTGTCCCCGGGCCGCACACACGGACTGCCCCGCGCCTCCCCGGCTTGCAAATAGGGCCCCCCGGGAAGCCTCACCCGCCCTAGGGGCTTGTCGGGCGGGGCCAATGCACGGTGGGTGAGTGGGGAGGGCTGCTCCTGGCACACACCCACTCCTGAAGCCCACTGGGGTACGGTCCAAGGGCGATGAGCTCGGAGCTCGTGCACGGGCTGTCCCCGCAGGGCCTCCCGAGGGTGGACCGATACGCCCGCCGGCCCCCCTAAAGGCCCGGGGTCCTAGCCCTCTTGCATCCCTAAACACCTGCTGGGTTCCTGCCACCACCCTTGGGCCGGGATGAGGTGCCACCTTGTGCGTGGAAGCCCCGCCCACAGGCAAGAATCCCCCAAGGCCCGTGGGCACGCCCGACCCTGCAGCCCCGCTGCAGCCACAGGGAACGGGATGTCTGAGTGGGCAGCCCCCACTGCCCAAGCCTCCGCTGCCAGTTCCCCGAAGGGCTGGTGGCGGCTGCGCCTCAGCAGCCAGCCTCCCTCCCTCCCTCCCTGCCTCCCTCTGGTCGGGCACTGCAAGCCACACAGCCACTTGTGTCCCCTGTGTCCCTGGAGGCCGCAGCGCGTTTTGGGTTTTGGCGCGGACGGGCCCCTCTCGGCTTCCGTAGTCCATTTGCCCCCGGAGCCTGCCAGACCCCTGGCTCTAGGAGGCTGCCCAGGCGGCGCTGCCAACAGCCCCCAGGTGCTGGCTAGCCGCAGCGGCCGGCCACGGTGGGAGCACACACACCTGCGGGTGTCCCCGGGCAGCACACACGGACTGCCCCGCGCCTCCCCGGCTTGCAAATAGGGGCCCCGGGAAGCCTCGCACGCCCTAGGGGCTTGTCGGGCGGGGTCGATGCACGGTGGGTGAGTGGGGAGGGCTGCTGCTGGCACACACCCACTCCTGAAGCCCACTGGGGTACGGTCCAAGGGCGATGAGCTCGGAGCTCAGGCACGGGCTCTCCCCACAGGGCCTCCCGAGGGTGGACCGATACGCCCGCCGGCCCCCTTAAAGGCCCGGTGGCCTAGCCCTCTTGCGTCCCCCAGCACCTGCCGGGTTCCCTCCACCACCCTTGGGCCGGGATGAGGTGCCACCTTGTGCGTGGAAGCCCCGCCCACAGGCAAGAAGCCCCCAAGGCCCGCGGGCGCGCCCGACCGTGCAGCCCCGCTGCAGCCACAGGGAACGGGATGTCTGAGTGGGCAGCCCCCACTGCCCAAGCCTCCGCTGCCAGTTTCCCGAAGGGCTGGTGGCGGATGCGCCTCAGCAGCCAGCCTCCCTCCCTCCCTCCCTGCCTCCCTCTGGTCGGGCACTGCAAGCCACACAGCCACTTGTGTCCCCTGTGTCCCTGTAGGCCGCAGCGCGTTTTGGGTTTTGGCGCGGACGGGCACCTCTCGGCTTCCGTAGTCCATTTGCCCCCGGAGCCTGCCCGACCCCTGGCTCTAGGAGGCTGCCCAGGCGGCGCTGCCAACAGCCCCCAGGTGCTGGCTAGCCGCAGCGTCCGGCCACGGGGGGAGCACACACACCTGCGATGTCCCCGGGCCGCACACACGGACTGCCCCGCGCCTCCCCGGCTTGCAAATAGGGCCCCCGGGAAGCCTCACCCGCCCTAGGGGCTTGTCGGGCGGGGCCGATGCACGGTGGGTGAGTGGGGAGGGCTGCTCCTGGCACACACCCACTCCTGAAGCCCACTGGGGTACGGTCCAAGGGCGATGAGCTCGGAGCTCTTGCACGGGCTGTCCCCGCAGGGCCTCCCGAGGGTGGACCGATACCCCCCGCCGGCCCCACTAAAGGCCCGGGGGCCTAGCCCTCTTGCGTCCCTAAACACCTGCTGGGTTCCCGCCACCACCCTTGGTCCGGGATGAGGTGCCACCTTATGCGTGGAAGCCCCGCCCACAGGCAAGAAGCCCCCAAGGCCCGCGGGCGCGCCCGACCCTGCAGCCCCGCTGCAGCCACAGGGAACGGGATGTCTGAGTGGGCAGCCCCCACTGCCCACGCCTCCGCTGCCAGTTCCCCAAGGGCTGGTGGCGGCTGCGCCTCAGCAGCCAGCCTCCCTCCCTCCCTCCCTGCCTCCCTCTGGTCGGGCACTGCAAGCCACACAGCCACTTGTGTCCCCTGTGTCCCTGGAGGCCGCAGCGCGTTTTGGGTTTTGGCGCGGACGGGCCCCTCTCGGCTTCCGTAGTCCATTTGTCCCCGGAGCCTGCCAGACCCCTGGCTCTAGGAGGCTGCCCAGGCGGCGCTGCCAACAGCCCCCAGGTGCTGGCTAGCCGCAGCGGCCGGCCACGGGGGGAGCACACACACCTGCGGGTGTCCCCGGACCACACACACGGACTGCCCCGCGCCTCCCCGGGTTGCAAATAGGGGCCCCGGGAAGCCTCGCCCGCCCTAGGGTCTTGTCGGGCGGGGTCGATGCACGGTGGGTGAGTGGGGAGGGCTGCTGCTGGCACACACCCACTCCTGAAGCCCACTGGGGTACGGTCCAAGGGCGATGAGCTCCGAGCTCGTGCACGGGCTGTCCCCGTAGGGCCTCCCGAGGGTGGACTGATAAGCCCGCCGGGCCCCTAAAGGCCCGGGGGCCTAGCCCTCTTGCGTCCCCCAGCACCTGCCGGGTTCCCGCCACCACCCTTGGGCCGGGATGAGGTGCCACCTTGTGTGTAAGCCCCGCCCTCAGGCAAGAAGCCCCCAAGGCCCGCGGGCGCGCCCGACCCTGCAGCCCAGCTGCAGCCACAGGGAAAGGGATGTCTGAGTGGGCAGTCCCCACTGCCAAAGCCTCCGCTGCCAGTTCCCCGAAGGGCTGGTGGCGGCTGCGCCTCAGCAGCCAGCCTCCCTCCCTCCCTCCCTGCCTCCCTCTGGTCGGGCACTGCAAGCCACACAGCCACTTGTGTCCCCTGTGTCCCTGGAGGCCGCAGCGCGTTTTGGGTTTTGGCGCGGACGGGCACCTCTCGGCTTCCGTAGTCCATTTGCCCACGGAGCCTGCCCGACCCCTGGCTCTAGGAGGCTACCCAGGCGGCGCTGCCAACAGCCCCCAGGTGCTGGCTAGCCGCAGCGTCCGGCCACGGGGGGAGCACACACACCTGCGGGTGTCCCCGGGCCGCACACACGGACTGCCCCGCGCCTCCCCGGCTTGCAAATAGGGCCCCCGGGAAGCCTCACCCGCCCTAGGGGCTTGTCGGGCGGGGCCAATGCACGGTGGGTGAGTGGGGAGGGCTGCTCCTGGCACACACCCACTCCTGAAGCCCACTGGGGTACGGTCCAAGGGCGATGAGCTCGGAGCTCGTGCACGGGCTGTCCCCGCAGGGCCTCCCGAGGGTGGACCGATACGCCCGCCGGCCCCCCTAAAGGCCCGGGGTCCTAGCCCTCTTGCATCCCTAAACACCTGCTGGGTTCCTGCCACCACCCTTGGGCCGGGATGAGGTGCCACCTTGTGCGTGGAAGCCCCGCCCACAGGCAAGAATCCCCCAAGGCCCGTGGGCACGCCCGACCCTGCAGCCCCGCTGCAGCCACAGGGAACGGGATGTCTGAGTGGGCAGCCCCCACTGCCCAAGCCTCCGCTGCCAGTTCCCCGAAGGGCTGGTGGCGGCTGCGCCTCAGCAGCCAGCCTCCCTCCCTCCCTCCCTGCCTCCCTCTGGTCGGGCACTGCAAGCCACACAGCCACTTGTGTCCCCTGTGTCCCTGGAGGCCGCAGCGCGTTTTGGGTTTTGGCGCGGACGGGCCCCTCTCGGCTTCCGTAGTCCATTTGCCCCCGGAGCCTGCCAGACCCCTGGCTCTAGGAGGCTGCCCAGGCGGCGCTGCCAACAGCCCCCAGGTGCTGGCTAGCCGCAGCGGCCGGCCACGGTGGGAGCACACACACCTGCGGGTGTCCCCGGGCAGCACACACGGACTGCCCCGCGCCTCCCCAGGTTGCAAATAGGGGCCCCGGGAAGCCTCGCACGCCCTAGGGGCTTGTCGGGCGGGGTCGATGCACGGTGGGTGAGTGGGGAGGGCTGCTGCTGGCACACACCCACTCCTGAAGCCCACTGGGGTACGGTCCAAGGGCGATGAGCTCGGAGCTCAGGCACGGGCTCTCCCCACAGGGCCTCCCGAGGGTGGACCGATACGCCCGCCGGCCCCCTTAAAGGCCCGGTGGCCTAGCCCTCTTGCGTCCCCCAGCACCTGCCGGGTTCCCTCCACCACCCTTGGGCCGGGATGAGGTGCCACCTTGTGCGTGGAAGCCCCGCCCACAGGCAAGAAGCCCCCAAGGCCCGCGGGCGCGCCCGACCGTGCAGCCCCGCTGCAGCCACAGGGAACGGGATGTCTGAGTGGGCAGCCCCCACTGCCCAAGCCTCCGCTGCCAGTTTCCCGAAGGGCTGGTGGCGGATGCGCCTCAGCAGCCAGCCTCCCTCCCTCCCTCCCTGCCTCCCTCTGGTCGGGCACTGCAAGCCACACAGCCACTTGTGTCCCCTGTGTCCCTGTAGGCCGCAGCGCGTTTTGGGTTTTGGCGCGGACGGGCACCTCTCGGCTTCCGTAGTCCATTTGCCCCCGGAGACTGCCCGACCCCTGGCTCTAGGAGGCTGCCCAGGCGGCGCTGCCAACAGCCCCCAGGTGCTGGCTAGCCGCAGCGTCCGGCCACGGGGGGAGCACACACACCTGCGATGTCCCCGGGCCGCACACACGGACTGCCCCGCGCCTCCCCGGCTTGCAAATAGGGCCCCCGGGAAGCCTCACCCGCCCTAGGGGCTTGTCGGGCGGGGCCGATGCACGGTGGGTGAGTGGGGAGGGCTGCTCCTGGCACACACCCACTCCTGAAGCCCACTGGGGTACGGTCCAAGGGCGATGAGCTCGGAGCTCTTGCACGGGCTGTCCCCGCAGGGCCTCCCGAGGGTGGACCGATACCCCCGCCGGCCCCACTAAAGGCCCGGGGGCCTAGCCCTCTTGCGTCCCTAAACACCTGCTGGGTTCCCGCCACCACCCTTGGTCCGGGATGAGGTGCCACCTTATGCGTGGAAGCCCCGCCCACAGGCAAGAAGCCCCCAAGGCCCGCGGGCGCGCCCGACCCTGCAGCCCCGCTGCAGCCACAGGGAACGGGATGTCTGAGTGGGCAGCCCCCACTGCCCACGCCTCCGCTGCCAGTTCCCCAAGGGCTGGTGGCGGCTGCGCCTCAGCAGCCAGCCTCCCTCCCTCCCTCCCTGCCTCCCTCTGCTCGGGCACTGCAAGCCACACAGCCACTTGTGTCCCCTGTGTCCCTGGAGGCCGCAGCGCGTTTTGGGTTTTGGCGCGGACGGGCCCCTCTCGGCTTCCGTAGTCCATTTGTCCCCGGAGCCTGCCAGACCCCTGGCTCTAGGAGGCTGCCCAGGCGGCGCTGCCAACAGCCCCCAGGTGCTGGCTAGCCGCAGCGGCCGGCCACGGGGGGAGCACACACACCTGCGGGTGTCCCCGGACCACACACACGGACTGCCCCGCGCCTCCCCGGGTTGCAAATAGGGGCCCCGGGAAGCCTCGCCCGCCCTAGGGTCTTGTCGGGCGGGGTCGATGCACGGTGGGTGAGTGGGGAGGGCTGCTGCTGGCACACACCCACTCCTGAAGCCCACTGGGGTACGGTCCAAGGGCGATGAGCTCCGAGCTCGTGCACGGGCTGTCCCCGTAGGGCCTCCCGAGGGTGGACTGATAAGCCCGCCGGGCCCCTAAAGGCCCGGGGGCCTAGCCCTCTTGCGTCCCCCAGCACCTGCCGGGTTCCCGCCACCACCCTTGGGCCGGGATGAGGTGCCACCTTGTGTGTAAGCCCCGCCCTCAGGCAAGAAGCCCCCAAGGCCCGCGGGCGCGCCCGACCCTGCAGCCCAGCTGCAGCCACAGGGAAAGGGATGTCTGAGTGGGCAGTCCCCACTGCCAAAGCCTCCGCTGCCAGTTCCCCGAAGGGCTGGTGGCGGCTGCGCCTCAGCAGCCAGCCTCCCTCCCTCCCTCCCTGCCTCCCTCTGGTCGGGCACTGCAAGCCACACAGCCACTTGTGTCTCCTGTGTCCCTGGAGGCCGCAGCACGTTTTGGGTTTTGGCGCGGACGGGCCCCTCTCGGCTTCCGTAGTCCATTTGCCCCCGGAGCCTGCCTGACCCTGGCTCTAGGAGGCTGCCCAGGCGGCGCTGCCAACAGCCCCCAGGTGCTGGCTAGCTGCAGCGGCCGGCCACGGGGGGAGCACACACACCTGCGGGTGTCCCCGGGCCGCACACACGGACTGCCCCGCGCCTCCCCGGCTTGCAAATAGGGCCCCCGGGAAGCCTCGCTGCCCTAGGGGCTTGTCGGGCGGGGCCGATGCACGGTGGGTGAGTGGGGAGGGCTGCTGCTGGCACACACCCACTCCTGAAGCCCACTGGGGTACGGTCCAAGGGCGATGAGCTTGGAGCTTGGGCACGGGCTGTCCCCGCAGGGCCTCCCGAGGGTGGACCGATACCCCCGCCGGCCCCACTAAAGGCCCGGGGGCCTAGCCCTCTTGCGTCCCCCAGCACCTGCCGGGTTCCCGCCACCACCCTTGGGCCGGGATGAGGTGCCACCTTGTGCGTGGAAGCCCCGCCCACAGGCAAGAAGCCCCCAAGGCCCGTGGGCACGCCCGACCCTGCAGCCCCGCTGCAGCCACAGGGAACGGGATGTCTGAGTGGGCAGCCCCCACTGCCCAAGCCTCCGCTGCCAGTTCCCCGAAGGGCTGGTGGCGGCTGCGCCTCAGCAGCCAGCCTCCCTCCCTCCCTCCCTGCCTCCCTCTGGTCGGGCACTGCAAGCCACACAGCCACTTGTGTCCCCTGTGTCCCTGGAGGCCGCAGCGTGTTTTGGGTTTTGGCGCGGACGGGCCCCTCTCGGCTTCCGTAGTCCATTTGCCCCCGGAGCCTGCCCAACCCCTGGCTCTAGGAGGCTGCCCAGGCGGCGCTGCCAACAGCCCCCAGGTGCGGGCTAGCCGCAGCGGCCGGCCACGGGGGGAGCACACACACCTGCGGGTGTCCCCGGGCCGCACACACGGACTGCCCCGCGCCTCCCCTGCTTGTAAATAGGGCCCCTGGGAAGCCTCGCCCGCCCTAGGGTCTTGTCGGGCGGGGCCGATGCACGGTGGGTGAGTGGGGAGGGCTGCTGCTGGCACACACCCACTCCTGAAGCCCACTGGGGTACGGTCCAAGGGCGATGAGCTTGGAGCTCGTGCACGGGCTGTCCCCGCAGTGCCTCTCGAGGGTGGACCGATACGCCCGCCGGCCCCCCTAAAGGACCGGGGGCCTAGCCCTCTTGCATCCCCCAGCACCTGCCGGGTTCCCGCCACCACCCTTGGGCCGGGATGAGGTGCACCTTGTGCGTGGAAGCCCCGCCCACAGGCAAGAAGCCCCCAAGGCCCGCGGGTGCGCCTGAACCTGTAGACCCGCTGCAGCCACAGGGAACGGGATGTCTGAGTGGGCAGCCCCCACTGCCCAAGCCTCCGCTGCCAGTTCCCCGAAGGGCTGGTGGCGGCTGCGCCTCAGCAGCCAGCCTCCCTCCCTCCCTCCCTGCCTCCCTCTGGTCGGGCACTGCAAGCCACACAGCCACTTGTGTCCCCTGTGTCCCTGGAGGCCGCAGCGCGTTTTGGGTTTTGGCGCGGACGGGCCCCTCTCGGCTTCCGTAGTCCATTTGCCCCCGGAGCCTGCCCGACCCCTGGCTCTAGGAGACTGCCCAGGCGGCGCTGCCAACAGTCCCCAGGTGCTGGCTGGCTGCAGTGGCCAGCCACGGGGGGAGCACACACACCTGCGGGTGTCCCCGGGCCGCACACACGGACTGCCCCGCGCCTCCCCGGGTTGCAAATAGGGCCCCCGGGAAGCCTCGCCCGCCCTAGGGGCTTGTCGGGCGGGGCCGATGCACGGTGGGTGAGTGGGGAGGGCTGCTGCTGGCACACACCCACTCCTGAAGCCCACTGGGGTACGGTCCAAGGGCGATGAGCTCGGAGCTTGGGCACGGGCTGTCCCCGCAGGGCCTCCGTCGTGGGTGGACCGATACTCCCGCTGGCCCCCCTAAAGGCCCAGGGGCCTAGCTTTCTTGCATCCCCCAGCACCTGCCGGGTTCCCGCCACCACCCTTGGGCCGGGATGACGTGCCACCTTGTGCGTGGAAGCCCCGCCCACAGGCAAGAAGCCCCCAAGGCCCGCGGGCACGCCCGACCCTGCAGCCCCGCTGCAGCCACAGGGAACGGGATGTCTGAGTGGGCAGCCCCCACTGTCCAAGCCTCCGCTGGCAGTTCCCCGAAGGGTTGGTGGCGGCTGCGCCTCAGCAGCCAGCCTCCCGCCCTCCCTCCCTGCCTCCCTCTGGTCGGGCACTGCAAGCCACACAGCCACTTGTGTCCCCTGTGTCCCTGGAGGCTGCAGCGCGTTGTGGGTTTTGGCGCGGACGGGCCCCTCTCGGCTTCCGTAGTCCATTTGCCCCCGGAGCCTGCCCGACCCCTGGCTCTAGGAGGCTGCCCAGGCGGCGCTGCCAACAGCCCCCAGGTGCTGGCTAGCCGCAGCGGCCGGCCACGGGGGGAGCACACACACCTGCGGGTGTCCCCGGGCCGCATACACGGACTGCCCCGCGCCTCCCCGGCTTGCAAATAGGGCCCCCGGGAAGCCTCGCCCACTCTTGGGGCTTGTCGGGCGGGGCCGATGCAAGGTGGGTGAGTAGGGAGGGCTGCTGCTGGCACACACCCCCTCCTGAAGCCCACTGGGGTACGGTCCAAGGGCGATGAGCTCGGAGCTCGTGCACGGGATGTCCCCGCAGGGCCTCCAGAGGCTGGACCGATACGCCCGCCGGCCCCCCTAAAGGCCCGGGGGCCTAGCCCTCTTGCGTCCCCCAGCACCTGCCGGGTTCCCGCCACCACCCTTGGGCCGGGATGAGGTGCCACCTTGTGCGTGGAAGCCCCGCCCACAGGCAAGAAGCCCCCAAGGCCCGCGGGCGCGCCCGACCCTGCAGCCCCGCTGCAGCCACAGGGAACGGGATGTCTGAGTGGGCAGCCCCCACTGCCCAAGCCTCCGCTGCCAGTTCCCCGAAGGGCTGGTGGCGGCTGCGCCTCAGCAGCCAGCCTCCCTCCCTCCCTCCCTGCCTCCCTCTGGTCGGGCACTGCAAGCCACACAGCCACTTGTGTCCCCTGTGTCCCTGGAGGCCGCAGCGCGTTTTGGGTTTTGGCGCGGACGGGCCCCTCTCGGCTTCCGTAGTCCATTTGCCCCCGGAGCCTGCCAGACCCCTGGCTCTAGGAGGCTGCCCAGGCGGCGCTGCCAACAGCCCCCAGGTGCTGGCTAGCCGCAGCGTCCGGCCACGGGGGGAGCACACACACCTGCGGGTGTCCCCGGGCCGCACACACGGACTGCCCCGCGCCTCCCCGGCTTGCAAATAGGGCCCCCGGGAAGCCTCACCCGCCCTAGGGGCTTGTCGGGCGGGGCCGATGCACGGTGGGTGAGTGGGGAGGGCTGCTCCTGGCACACACCCACTCCTGAAGCCCACTGGGGTACGGTCCAAGGGCGATGAGCTCGGAGCTCGTGCACGGGCTGTCCCCGCAGGGCCTCCCGAGGGTGGACCGATACGCCCGCCGGCCCCCCTAAAGGCCCGGGGTCCTAGCCCTCTTGCGTCCCTAAACACCTGCTGGGTTCCTGCCACCACCCTTGGGCCGGGATGAGGTGCCACCTTGTGCGTGGAAGCCCCGCCCACAGGCAAGAAGCCCCCAAGGCCCGTGGGCACGCCCGACCCTGCAGCCCCGCTGCAGCCACAGGGAACGGGATGTCTGAGTGGGCAGCCCCCACTGCCCAAGCCTCCGCTGGCAGTTCCCCGAAGGGCTGGTGGCGGCTGCGCCTCAGCAGCCAGCCTCCCTCCCTCCCTCCCTGCCTCCCTCTGGTCGGGCACTGCAAGCCACACAGCCACTTGTGTCCCCTGTGTCCCTGGAGGCCGCAGCGCGTTTTGGGTTTTGGCGCGGACGGGCACCTCTCGGCTTCCGTAGTCCATTTGCCCACGGAGCCTGCCCGACCCCTGGCTCTAGGAGGCTGCCCAGGCGGCGCTGCCAACAGCCCCCAGGTGCTGGCTAGCCGCAGCGGCCGGCCACGGGGGGAGCACACACACCTGCGTGTGTCCCCGGGCCGCACACACGGACTGCCCCGCGCCTCCCCGGCTTGCAAATAGGGCCCCCGGGAAGCCTCACCCGCCCTAGGGGCTTGTCGGGCGGGGCCGATGCACGGTGGGTGAGTGGGGAGGGCTGCTCCTGGCACACACCCACTCCTGAAGCCCACTGGGGTACGGTCCAAGGGCGATGAGCTCGGAGCTCGTGCACGGGCTGTCCCCGCAGGGCCTCCCGAGGTTGGACTGATACGTCCGCCGGCCCCCCTAAAGGCCCAGGGTCCTAGCCCTCTTGCGTCCCTAAACACCTGCTGGGTTCCCGCCACCACCCTTGGGCCGGGATGAGGTGCCACCTGATGCGTGGAAGCCCCGCCCACAGGCAAGAAGCCCCCAAGGCCCGCGGGCGCGCCCGACCCTGCAGCCCCGCTGCAGCCACAGGGAACGGAATGTCTGAGTGGGCAGCCCCCACTGCCCAAGCCTCCGCTGGCAGTTCCCCGAAGGGCTGGTGGCGGCTGTGCCTCAGCAGCCAGCCTCCCTCCCTCCCTCCCTGCCTCCCTCTGGTCGGGCACTGCAAGCCACACAGCCACTTGTGTCTCCTGTGTCCCTGGAGGCCGCAGCGCGTTTTGGGTTTTGGCGCGGACGGGCCCCTCTCGGCTTCCGTAGTCCATTTGCCCCCGGAGCCTGCCCGACCCCTGGCTCTAGGAGACTGCCCAGGCGGCGCTGCCAACAGCCCCCAGGTGCTGGCTGGCTGCAGTGGCCAGCCACGGGGGGAGCACACACACCTGCGGGTGTCCCCGGGCCGCACACACGGACTGCCCCGCGCCTCCCCGGGTTGCAAATAGGGCCCCCGGGAAGCCTCGCCCGCCCTAGGGGCTTGTCGGGCGGGGCCGATGCACGGTGGGTGAGTGGGGAGGGCTGCTGCTGGCACACACCCACTCCTGAAGCCCACTGGGGTACGGTCCAAGGGCGATGAGCTCGGAGCTCGGGCACGGGCTGTCCCCGCAGGGCCTCCAGAGGCTGGACCGATACGCCCGCCGGCCCCCCTAAAGGCCCGGGGGCCTAGCCCTCTTGCGTCCCCCAGCACCTGCCGGGTTCCCGCCACCACCCTTGGGCCGGGATGAGGTGCCACCTTGTGCGTGGAAGCCCCGCCCACAGGCAAGAAGCCCCCAAGGCCCGCGGGCGCGCCCGACCCTGCAGCCCCGCTGCAGCCACAGGGAACGGGATGTCTGAGTGGGCAGCCCCCACTGCCCAAGCCTCCGCTGCCAGTTCCCCGAAGGGCTGGTGGCGGCTGCGCCTCAGCAGCCTGCCTCCCTCCCTCCCTCCCTGCCTCCCTCTGGTCGGGCACTGCAAGCCACACAGCCACTTGTGTCCCCTGTGTCCCTGGAGGCCGCAGCGCGTTTTGGGTTTTGGCGCGGACGGGCCCCTCTCGGCTTCCGTAGTCCATTTGTCCCCGGAGCCTGCCAGACCCCTGGCTCTAGGAGGCTGCCCAGGCGGCGCTGCCAACAGCCCCCAGGTGCTGGCTAGCCGCAGCGGCCGGCCACGGAGGGAGCACACACACCTGCGGGTGTCCCCGGGCCGCACACACAGACTGCCCCGCGCCTCCCCGGGTTGCAAATAGGGCCCCCGGGAAGCCTCACCCGCCCTAGGGGCTTGTCGGGCGGGGCCGATGCACAGTGGGTGAGTGGGGAGGGCTGCTGCTGGCACACATCCACTCCTGAAGCCCACTGGGTTACGGTCCAAGGGCGATGAGCTCGGAGCTTGGGCACGGGCTGTCCCCGCAGGGCCTCCCGAGGGTGGACCGATACCCCCGCCGGCCCCCCTAACCCGGGGGCCTAGCCCTCTTGCGTCCCCCAGCACCTGCCGGGTTCCCGCCACCACCCTTGGGCCGGGATGAGGTGCCACCTTGTGCGTGGAAGCCCCGCCCACAGGCAAGAAGCCCCTAAGGCCTGCGGGCGCGCCCGACACTGCAGCCCCGCTGCAGCCACAGGGAACGGGATGTCTGAGTGGGCAGCCCCCACTGCCCAAGCCTCCGCTGCCAGGTCCCCGAAGGGCTGGTGGCGGCTGCGCCTCAGCAGCCAGCCTCCCTCCCTCCCTCCCTGCCTCCCTCTGGTCGGGCACTGCAAGCCACACAGCCACTTGTGTCCCCTGTGTCCCTGGAGGCCGCAGCGCGTTTTGGGTTTTGGCGCGGACGGGCCCCTCTCGGCTTCCGTAGTCCATTTGCCCCCGGAGCCTGCCCGACCCCTGGCTTTAGGAGGCTGCCCAGGCGGCGCTGCCAACAGCCCCCAGGTGCTGGCTAGCCGCAGCGGCCGGCCACGGGGGGAGCACACACACCTGCGGGTGTCCCCGGGCCGCACACACGGACTGCCCCGCGCCTCCCCGGGTTGCAAATAGGGCCCCCGGGAAGCCTCGCCCGCCCTAGGGTCTTGTCGGGCGGGGCCGATGCACGGTGGGTGAGTGGGGAGGGCTGCTGCTGGCACACACCCACTCCTGAAGCCCACTGGGGTATGGTCCAAGTGCGATGAGCTCGGAGCTTGGGCACGGGCTGCCCCCGCAGGGCCTCCCGAGGGTGGACCGATACCCCCGCCGGCCCCCCTAAAGGCCCGGGGGCCTAGCCCTCTTGCGTCCCCCAGCACATGCCGGGTTCCCGCCACCACCTTTGGGCCGGGATGAGGTGCCACCTTGTGCGTGGAATCCCCGCCCACAGGCAAGAAGCCCCCAAGGCCCGCGGGCGCGCCCGACCCTGCAGCCCCGCTGCAGCCACAGGGAACGGGATGTCTGAGTGGGCAGCCCCCACTGCCCAAGCCTCCGCTGCCAGGTCCCCGAAGGGCTGCTGGCGGCTGCGCCTCAGCAGCCAGCCTCCCTCCCTCCCTCCCTGCCTCCCTCTGCTCGGGCACTGCAAGCCACACAGCCACTTGTGTCCCCTGTGTCCCTGGAGGCCGCAGCACGTTTTGGGTTTTGGCGCGGACGGGCCCCTCTCAGCTTCCGTAGTCCATTTGCCCCCGGAGCCTGCCCGACCCCTGGCTCTAGGAGGCTGCCCAGGCGGCGCTGCCAACAGCCCCCAGGTGCTGGCTAGCCGCAGCGGCCGGCCACGGGGTGAGCACACACACCTGCGGGTGTCCCCAGGCCGCACACACGGACTGCCCCGCGCCTCCCCGGCTTGCAAATAGGGCCCCCGGGAAGCCTCGCCCGCCCTAGGGGCTTCTCGGGCGGGGCCGATGCACGGTGGGTGAGTGGGGAGGGCTGCTGCTGGCACACACCCACTCCTGAAGCCCACTGGGGTACGGTCCAAGGACGATGAGCTCGGAGCTCGGGCACGGGCTGTCCCCGCCGGGCCTCCCGAGGGTGGACCGATACCCCCGCCGGCCCCCCTAAAGGCCCGGGGGCCTAGCCCTCTTGCGTCCCAAGCACCTGCCGGGTTCCCGCCACCACCCTTGGGCCGGGATGAGGTGCCACCTTGTGCGTGGAAGCCCCGCCCACAGGCAAGAAGCCCCCAAGGCCCGTGGGCGCGCCCGACCCTGCAGCCCCGCTGCAGCCACAGGGAACGGGATGTCTGAGTGGGCAGCCCCCACTGCCCAAGCCTCCGCTGCCAGTTCCCCGAAGGGCTGGTGGCGGCTGCGCCTCAGCAGCCAGCCTCCCTCCCTCCCTCCCTGCTTCCCTCTTGTCGGGCACTGCAAGCCACACAGCCACTTGTGTCCCCTGTGTCCCTGGAGGCCGCAGCGCGTTTTGGGTTTTGGCGCGGACGGGCCCCTCTCGGCTTCCGTAGTCCATTTGTCCCCGGAGCCTGCCCGACCCCTGGCTCTAGGAGGCTGCCCAGGCGGCGCTGCCAACAGCCCCCAGGTGCTGGCTAGCCGCAGCGGCCGGCCACGGGGGGAGCACACACACCTGCGGGTGTCCCCGGGCCGCACACACGGACTGCCCCGCGCCTCCCCGGCTTGCAAATAGGGCCCCCGGGAAGCCTCGCCCGCCCTAGGGGCTTGTCGGGCGGGGCCGATGCACGGTGGGTGAGTGGGGAGGGCTGCTGCTGGCACACACCCACTCCTGAAGCCCACTGGGGTACGGTCCAAGGGCGATGACCTCGGAGCTCGGGCACGGCCTGTCTCCGCAGGGCCACCCGAGGCTGGACCGATACGCCCGCCGGCCCCCCTAAAGGCCCGCGGGCCTAGCCCTCTTGCGTCCCCCAGCACCTGCCGGGTTCCCGCCACCACCCTTGGGCCGGGATGAGGTGCCACCTTGTGCGTGGAAGCCCCACCCACAGGCAAGAAGCCCCCAAGGCCCGCGGGCGCGCCCGACCCTGCAGCCCCGCTGCAGCCACAGGGAACGGAATGTCTGAGTGGGCAGCCCCCACTGCCCAAGCCTCCGCTGGCAGTTCCCCGAAGGGCTGGTGGCGGCTGTGCCTCAGCAGCCAGCCTCCCTCCCTCCCTCCCTGCCTCCCTCTGGTCGGGCACTGCAAGCCACACAGCCACATGTGTCCCCTGTGTCCCTGGAGGCCGCTGCGCGTTTTGGGTTTTGGCGCGGACGGGCCCCTCCCGGCTTCCGTAGTCCATTTGCCCCCGGAGCCTGCCCGACCCCTGGCTCTAGGAGGCTGCCCAGGCGGCGCTGCCAACAGTCCCCAGGTGCTGGCTGGCTGCAGTGGCCAGCCACGGGGGGAGCACACACACCTGCGGGTGTCCCCGGGCCGCACACACGGACTGCCCCGCGCCTCCCCGGGTTGCAAATAGGGCCCCCGGGAAGCCTCGCCCGCCCTAGGGGCTTGTCGGGCGGGGCCGATGCACGGTGGGTGAGTGGGGAGGGCTGCTGCTGGCACACACCCACTCCTGAAGCCCACTGGGGTACGGTCCAAGGGCGATGAGCTCGGAGCTTGGGCACGGGCTGTCCCCGCAGGGCCTCCCTCGTGGGTGGACCGATACTCCCGCTGGCCCCCCTAAAGGCCCAGGGGCCTAGCCTTCTTGCGTCCCCCAGCACCTGCCGGGTTCCCGCCACCACCCTTGGGCCGGGATGAGGTGCCACCTTGTGCGTGGAAGCCCCGCCCACAGGCAAGAAGCCCCCAAGGCCCGCGTGCACGCCCGACCCTGCAGCCCCGCTGCAGCCACAGGGAACGGGATGTCTGAGTGGGCAGCCCCCACTGTCCAAGCCTCCGCTGGCAGTTCCCCGAAGGGCTGGTGGCGGCTGCGCCTCAGCAGCCAGCCTCCCTCCCTCCCTCCCTGCCTCCCTCTGGTCGGGCACTGCAAGCCACACAGCCACTTGTGTCCCCTGTGTCCCTGGAGGCCGCAGCGCGTTGTGGGTTTTGGCGCGGACGGGCCCCTCTCGGCTTCCGTAGTCCATTTGCCCCCGGAGCCTGCCCGACCCCTGGCTCTAGGAGGCTGCCCAGGCGGCGCTGCCAACAGCCCCCAGGTGCTGGCTAGCCGCAGCGGCCGGCCACGGGGGGAGCACACACACCTGCGGGTGTCCCCGGGCCGCATACACGGACTGCCCCGCGCCTCCCCGGCTTGCAAATAGGGCCCCCGGGAAGCCTCGCCCACTCTTGGGGCTTGTCGGGCGGGGCCGATGCACGGTGGGTGAGTGGGGAGGGCTGCTGCTGGCACACACCCACTCCTGAAGCCCACTGGGGTACGGTCCAAGGGCGATGAGCTCGGAGCTCGGGCACGGGCTGTCCCCGCAGGGCCTCCCGAGGGTGGACCGATACCCCCGCCGGCCCCACTAAAGGCCCGGGGGCCTAGCCCTCTTACGTCCCCCAGCACCTGCCGGGTTCCCGCCACCACCCTTGGGCCGGGATGAGGTGCCACCTTGTAGGTGGAAGCCCCGCCCACAGGCAAGAAGCCCCCAAGGCCCGCGGGCGCGCCCGACCCTGCAGCCCCGCTGCAGCCACAGGGAACGGGATGTCTGAGTGGGCAGCCCCCACTGCCCAAGCCTCCGCTGGCAGTTCCCCGAAGGGCTGGTGGCGGCTGCGCCTCAGCAGCCAGCCTCCCTCCCTCCCTCCCTGCCTCCCTCTGGTCGGGCACTGCAAGCCACACAGCCACTTATGTCTCCTGTGTCCCTGGAGGCCGCAGCGCGTTTTGGGTTTTGGCGCGGACGGGCCCCTCTCGGCTTCCGTAGTCCATTTGCCCCCGGAGCCTGCCCGACCCCTGGCTCTAGGAGACTGCCCAGGCGGCGCTGCCAACAGTCCCCAGGTGCTGGCTGGCTGCAGTGGCCAGCCACGGTGGGAGCACACACACCTGCGGGTGTCCCCGGGCCGCACACACGGACTGCCCCGCGCCTCCCCGGGTTGCAAATAGGGCCCCCGGGAAGCCTCGCCCGCCCTAGGGGCTTGTCGGGCGGGGCCGATGCACGGTGGGTGAGTGGGGAGGGCTGCTCCTGGCACACACCCACTCCTGAAGCCCACTGGGGTACGGTCCAAGGGCGATGAGCTCGGAGCTCGTGCACGGGCTGTCCCCGCAGGGCCTCCCGAGGGTGGACCGATACGCCCGCCGGACCCCCTAAAGGCTCGGGGTCCTAGCCTTCTTGCGTCCCTAAACACCTGCTGGGTTCCTGCCACCACCCTTGGGCCGGGATGAGGTGCCACCTTGTGCGTGGAAGCCCCGCCCACAGGCAAGAAGCCCCCAAGGCCCGTGGGCACGCCCGACCCTGCAGCCCCGCTGCAGCCACAGGGAACGGGATGTCTGAGTGGGCAGCCCCCACTGCCCAAGCCTCCGCTGCCAGTTCCCCGAAGGGCTGGTGGCGGCTGCGCCTCAGCAGCCAGCCTCCCTCCCTCCCTCCCTGCCTCCCTCTGGTCGGGCACTGCAAGCCACACAGCCACTTGTGTCCCCTGTGTCCCTGGAGGCCGCAGCGCGTTTTGGGTTTTGGCGCGGACGGGCACCTCTCGGCTTCCGTAGTCCATTTGCCCACGGAGCCTGCCCGACCCCTGGCTCTAGGAGGCTGCCCAGGCGGCGCTGCCAACAGCCCCCAGGTGCTGGCTAGCCGCAGCGGCCGGCCAAGGGGGGAGCACACACACCTGCGGGTGTCCCCGGGCCGCACACACGGACTGCCCCGCGCCTCCCCGGCTTGCAAATAGGGCCCCCGGGAAGCCTCACCCGCCCTAGGGGCTTGTCGGGCGGGGCCGATGCACGGTGGGTGAGTGGGGAGGGCTGCTCCTGGCACACACCCACTCCTGAAGCCCACTGGGGTACGGTCCAAGGGCGATGAGCTCGGAGCTCGTGCACGGGCTGTCCCCGCAGGGCCTCCCGAGGGTGGACCGATACGCCCGCCGGCCCCCCTAAAGGCCCAGGGTCCTAGCCCTCTTGCGTCCCTAAACACCTGCTGGGTTCCCGCCACCACCCTTGGGCCGGGATGAGGTGCCACCTTATGCGTGGAAGCCCCGCCCACAGGCAAGAAGCCCCCAAGGCCCGCGGGCGCGCCCGACCCTGCAGCCCCGCTGCAGCCACAGGGAACGGGATGTCTGAGTGGGCAGCCCCCACTGCCCACGCCTCCGCTGCCAGTTCCCCAAGGGCTGGTGGCGGCTGTGCCTCAGCAGCCAGCCTCCCTCCCTCCCTCCCTGCCTCCCTCTGCTCGGGCACTGCAAGCCACACAGCCACTTGTGTCCCCTGTGTCCCTGGAGGCCGCAGCGCGTTTTGGGTTTTGGCGCGGACGGGCCCCTCTCGGCTTCCGTAGTCCATTTGCCCCCGGAGCCTGCCAGACCCCTGGCTCTAGGAGGCTGCCCAGGCGGCGCTGCCAACAGCCCCCAGGTGCTGGTTAGCCGCAGCGGCTGGCCACCGGGGGAGAACACACACCTGCGGGTGTCCCCGGGCCGCACACACGGACTGCCCCGCGCCTCCCCGGCTTGCAAATAGGGCCCCCGGGAAGCCTCGCCCGCCCTAGGGGCTTGTCGGGCGGGGCCGATGCACGGTGGGTGAGTGGGGAGGGCTGCTGCTGGCACACACCCACTCCTGAAGCCCACTGGGGTACGGTCCAAGGGCGATGAGCTCGGAGCTCGGGCACGGGCTGTCCCCGCCGGGCCTCCCGAGGGTGGACCGATACCCCCGCCGGCCCCCCTAAAGGCCCGGGGGCCTAGCCCTCTTGCGTCCCCCAGCACCTGCCGGGTTCCCGCCACCACCCTTGGGCCGGGATGAGGTGCCACCTTGTGCGTGGAAGCCCCGCCCACAGGCAAGAAGCCCCCAAGGCCCGTGGGCGCGCCCGACCCTGCAGCCCCGCTGCAGCCACAGGGAACGGGATGTCTGAGTGGGCAGCCCCCACTGCCCAAGCCTCCGCTGCCAGTTCCCCGAAGGGCTGGTGGCGGCTGCGCCTCAGCAGCCAGCCTCCCTCCCTCCCTCCCTGCTTCCCTCTTGTCGGGCACTGCAAGCCACACAGCCACTTGTGTCCCCTGTGTCCCTGGAGGCCGCAGCGCGTTTTGGGTTTTGGCGCGGACGGGCCCCTCTCGGCTTCCGTAGTCCATTTGTCCCCGGAGCCTGCCCGACCCCTGGCTCTAGGAGGCTGCCCAGGCGGCGCTGCCAACAGCCCCCAGGTGCAGGCTAGCCGCAGCGGCCGGCCACGGGGGGAGCACACACACCTGCGGGTGTCCCCGGGCCGCACACACGGACTGCCCCGCGCCTCCCCGGCTTGCAAATAGGGCCCCCGGGAAGCCTCGCCCGCCCTAGGGGCTTGTCGGGCGGGGCCGATGCACGGTGGGTGAGTGGGGAGGGCTGCTGCTGGCACACACCCACTCCTGAAGCCCACTGGGGTACGGTCCAAGGGCGATGACCTCGGAGCTCGGGCACGGCCTGTCCCCGCAGGGCCACCCGAGGCTGGACCGATACGCCCGCCGGCCCCCCTAAAGGCCCGCGGGCCTAGCCCTCTTGCGTCCCCCAGCACCTGCCGGGTTCCCGCCACCACCCTTGGGCCGGGATGAGGTGCCACCTTGTGCGTGGAAGCCCCACCCACAGGCAAGAAGCCCCCAAGGCCCGCGGGCGCGCCCGACCCTGCAGCCCCGCTGCAGCCACAGGGAACGGAATGTCTGAGTGGGCAGCCCCCACTGCCCAAGCCTCCGCTGGCAGTTCCCCGAAGGGCTGGTGGCGGCTGTGCCTCAGCAGCCAGCCTCCCTCCCTCCCTCCCTGCCTCCCTCTGGTCGGGCACTGCAAGCCACACAGCCACTTGTGTCCCCTGTGTCCCTGGAGGCCGCTGCGCGTTTTGGGTTTTGGCGCGGACGGGCCCCTCTCGGCTTCCGTAGTCCATTTGCCCCCGGAGCCTGCCCGACCCCTGGCTCTAGGAGGCTGCCCAGGCGGCGCTGCCAACAGTCCCCAGGTGCTGGCTGGCTGCAGTGGCCAGCCACGGGGGGAGCACACACACCTGCGGGTGTCCCCGGGCCGCACACACGGACTGCCCCGCGCCTCCCCGGCTTGCAAATAGGGCCCCCGGGAAGCCTCGCCCGCCCTAGGGGCTTGTCGGGCGGGGCCGATGCACGGTGGGTGAGTGGGGAGGGCTGCTGCTGGCACACACCCACTCCTGAAGCCCACTGGGGTACGGTCCAAGGGCGATGAGCTCGGAGCTTGGGCACGGGCTGTCCTCGCAGGGCCTCCCTCGTGGGTGGACCGATACTCCCGCTGGCCCCCCTAAAGGCCCAGGGGCCTAGCCTTCTTGCGTCCCCCAGCACCTGCCGGGTTCCCGCCACCACCCTTGGGCCGGGATGAGGTGCCACCTTGTGCGTGGAAGCCCCGCCCACAGGCAAGAAGCCCCCAAGGCCCGCGGGCACGCCCGACCCTGCAGCCCCGCTGCAGCCACAGGGAACGGGATGTCTGAGTGGGCAGCCCCCACTGTCCAAGCCTCCGCTGGCAGTTCCCCGAAGGGCTGGTGGCGGCTGCGCCTCAGCAGCCAGCCTCCCTCCCTCCCTCCCTGCCTCCCTCTGGTCGGGCACTGCAAGCCACACAGCCACTTGTGTCCCCTGTGTCCCTGGAGGCCGCAGCGCGTTGTGGGTTTTGGCGCGGACGGGCCCCTCTCGGCTTCCGTAGTCCATTTGCCCCCGGAGCCTGCCCGACCCCTGGCTCTAGGAGGCTGCCCAGGCGGCGCTGCCAACAGCCCCCCAGGTGCTGGCTAGCCGCAGCGGCCGGCCACGGGGGGAGCACACACACCTGCGGGTGTCCCCGGGCCGCATACACGGACTGCCCCGCGCCTCCCCGGCTTGTAAATAGGGCCCCCGGGAAGCCTCGCCCACTCTTGGGGCTTGTCGGGCGGGGCCGATGCACGGTGGGTGAGTGGGGAGGGCTGCTGCTGGCACACACCCACTCCTGAAGCCCACTGGGGTACGGTCCAAGGGCGATGAGCTCGGATCTCGGGCACGGACTGTCCCCGCAGGGCCTCCCGAGGGTGGACCGATACCCCCGCCGGCCCCACTAAAGGCCCGGGGGCCTAGCCCTCTTACGTCCCCCAGCACCTGCCGGGTTCCCGCCACCACCCTTGGGCCGGGATGAGGTGCCACCTTGTAGGTGGAAGCCCCGCCCACAGGCAAGAAGCCCCCAAGGCCCGTGGGCGCGCCCGACCCTGCAGCCCCGCTGCAGCCACAGGGAACGGGATGTCTGAGTGGGCAGCCCCCACTGCCCAAGCCTCCGCTGGCAGTTCCCCGAAGGGCTGGTGGCGGCTGTGCCTCAGCAGCCAGCCTCCCTCCCTCCCTCCCTGCCTCCCTCTGGTCGGGCACTGCAAGCCACACAGCCACTTGTGTCTCCTGTGTCCCTGGAAGCCGCAGCGCGTTTTGGGTTTTGGCGCGGACGGGCCCCTCTCGGCTTCCGTAGTCCATTTGCCCCCGGAGCCTGCCCGACCCCTGGCTCTAGGAGACTGCCCAGGCGGCGCTACCAACAGTCCCCAGGTGCTGGCTGGCTGCAGTGGCCAGCCACGGGGGGAGCACACTCACCTGCGGGTGTCCCCGGGCCGCACACACGGACTGCCCCGCGCCTCCCCGGGTTGCAAATAGGGCCCCCGGGAAGCCTCGCCCGCCCTAGGGGCTTGTCGGGCGGGGCCGATGCACGGTGGGTGAGTGGGGAGGGCTGCTGCTGGCACACACCCACTCCTAAAGCCCACTGGGGTACGGTCCAAGGGCGATGAGCTCGGAGCTCGGGCACGGGCTGTCCCCGCAGGGCCTCCCCAAGGTGGACCAATACCCCCGCCGGCCCCCCTAAAGGCCCGGGGGCCTAGCCCTCTTGCGTCCCCCAGCACCTGCCGGGTTCCCGCCACCACCCTTGGGCCGGGATGAGGTGCCACCTTGTGCGTGGAAGCCCCGCCCACAGGCAAGAAGCCCCCAAGGCCCTCGGGCGCGCCCGACCCTGCAGCCCCACTGCAGCCACAGGGAACGGGATGTCTGAGTGGGCAGCCCCCACTGCCCAAGCCTCCGCTGCCAGGTCCCCGAAGCGCTGGTGGCGGCTGCGCCTCAGCAGCCAGCCTCCCTCCCTCCCTCCCTGCCTCCCTCTGGTCGGGCACTGCAAGCCACACAGCCACTTGTGTCCCCTGTGTCCCTGGAGGCCGCAGCGCGTTTTGGGTTTTGGCGCGGACGGGCCCCTCTCGGCTTCCGTAGTCCATTTGCCCCCGGAGCCTGCCAGACCCCTGGCTCTAGGAGGCTGCCCAGGCGGCGCTGGAACAGCCCCCAGGTGCTGGTTAGCCGCAGCGGCTGGCCACCGGGGGAGAACACACACCTGTGGGTGTCCCCGGGCCGCACACACGGACTGCTCCGCGCCTCCCCGGCTTGCAAATAGGGCCCCCGGGAAGCCTCGCCCGCCCTAGGGGCTTGTCGGGCGGGGCCGATGCACGGTGGGTGAGTGGGGAGGGCTGCTGCTGGCACACACCCACTCCTGAAGCCCACTGGGGTACGGTCCAAGGGCGATGAGCTCAGAGCTTGGGCATGGGCTGTCCCCGCAGGGCCTCCCGAGGGTGGACCCATACGCCCGCCGGCCCCCCTAAAGGCCCGGGGACCTAGCCCTCTTGCGTCCCCCAACACCTGCCGGGTTCCCGCCACCACCTTTGGGCTGGGATGAGGTGCCACCTTGTGCGTGGAAGCCCCACCCACAGGCAAGAAGCCCCCAAGGCCCGCGGGCGCGCCCGACCCTGCAGCCCCGCTGCAGCCACAGGGAACGGGATGTCTGAGTGGGCAGCCCCCACTGCCCAAGCCTCCGCTGGCAGTTCCCCGAAGGGCTGGTGGTGGCTGCGCCTCAGCAGCCAGCCTTCCTCCCTCCCTCCCTGCCTCCCTCTGGTCGGGCACTGCAAGGCACACAGCCACTTGTGTCCCCTGTGTCCCTGGAGCCCTAGAACATTTTGGGTTTTGGCGCGGACGATCCCCTCTCGGCTTCCGTAGTCCATTTGCCCCGGGAGCCTGCCAGACCCCTGGCTCTAGGAGGCTGCCCAGGCGGCGCTGCCAACAGCCCCCAGGTGCTGGCTAGCCGCAGCGTCCGGCCACGGGGGGAGCACACACACCTGCGGGTGTCCCCGGGCCGCACACACGGACTGCCCCGCGCCTCCCCGGCTTGCAAATAGGGCCCCCGGGAAGCCTCACCCGCCCTAGGGGCTTGTCGGGCGGGGCCGATGCACGGTGGGTGAGTGGGGAGGGCTGCTCCTGGCACACACCCACTCCTGAAGCCCACTGGGGTACGGTCCAAGGGCGATGAGCTCGGAGCTCGGGCACGGGCTGTCCCCGCAGGGCCTCCCGAGGGTGGATCGATACGCCCGCCGGCCCCCCTAAAGGCCCGGGGGCCTAGCCCTCTTGCGTCCCTAAACACCTGCTGGGTTCCCGCCACCACCCTTGGGCCGGGATGAGGTGCCACCTTATGCGTGGAAGCCCCGCCCACAGGCAAGAAGCCCCCAAGGCCCGCGGGCGCGCCCGACCCTGCAGCCCCGCTGCAGCCACAGGGAACGGGATGTCTGAGTGGGCAGCCCCCACTGCCCACGCCTCCGCTGGCAGTTCCCCGAAGGGCTGGTGGCGGCTGCGCCTCAGCAGCCAGCCTCCCTCCCTCCCTCCCTGCCTCCCTCTGGTCGGGCACTGCAAGCCACACAGCCACTTGTGTCCCCTGTGTCCCTGGAGGCCGCAGCGCGTTTTGGGTTTTGGCGCGGACGGGCCCCTCTCGGCTTCCGTAGTCCATTTGCACCCGGAGCCTGCCAGACCCCTGGCTCTAGGAGGCTGCCCAGGCGGCGCTGCCAACAGCCCCCAGGTGCTGGCTAGCCGCAGCGGCTGGCCACGGGGGGAGCACACACATCTGCGGGTGTCCCCGGGCCGCACACACGGAATGCCCCGCACCTCCCCGTCTTGCAAAAAGGGTCCCCGGGAAGCCTCGCCCGCCCTAGGGGCTTGTCGAGCGGGGCCGATGCACGGAGGGTGAGTGGGGAGGGCTGCTGCTGGCACACACCCACTCCTGAAGCCCACTGGGGTACGGTCCAAGGGCGATGAGCTCGGAGCTCGGGCACGGGCTGTCACCGCCGGGCCTCCCGAGGGTGGACCGAACCCCCGCCGGCCCCCCTAAAGGCCCGGGGGCCTAGCCCTCTTGCGTCCCCCAGCACCTGCCGGGTTCCCGCCACCACCCTTGGGCCGGGATGAGGTGCCACCTTGTGCGTGGAAGCCCCGCCCACAGGCAAGAAGCCCCCAAGGCCCGTGGGCGCGCCCGACCCTGCAGCCCCGCTGCAGCCACAGGGAACGGGATGTCTGAGTGGGCAGCCCCCACTGCCCAAGCCTCCGCTGGCAGTTCCCCGAAGGGCTGGTGGCGGCTGCGCCTCAGCAGCCAGCCTCCCTCCCTCCCTCCCTGCTTCCCTCTTGTCGGGCACTGCAAGCCACACAGCCACTTGTGTCCCCTGTGTCCCTGGAGGCCGCAGCGCGTTTTGGGTTTTGGCGCGGACGGGCCCCTCTCGGCTTCCGTAGTCCATTTGTCCCCGGAGCCTGCCCGACCCCTGGCTCTAGGAGGCTGCCCAGGCGGCGCTGCCAACAGCCCCCAGGTGCTGGCTAGCCGCAGCGGCCGGCCACGGGGGGAGCACACACACCTGCGGGTGTCCCCGGGCCGCACACACGGACTGCCCCGCGCCTCCCCGGCTTGCAAATAGGGCCCCCGGGAAGCCTCGCCCGCCCTAGGGGCTTGTCGGGCGGGGCAGATGCACGGTGGGTGAGTGGGGAGGGCTGCTGCTGGCACACACCCACTCCTGAAGCCCACTGGGGTACGGTCCAAGGGCGATGAGCTCGGAGCTCGGGCACGGCCTGTCCCCGCAGGGCCACCCGAGGCTGGACCGATACGCCCGCCGGCCCCCCTAAAGGCCCGCGGGCCTAGCCCTCTTGCGTCCCCCAGCACCTGCCGGGTTCCCGCCACCACCCTTGGGCCGGGATGAGGTGCCACCTTGTGCGTGGAAGCCCCACCCACAGGCAAGAAGCCCCCAAGGCCCGCGGGCGCGCCCGACCCTGCAGCCCCGCTGCAGCCACAGGGAACGGAATGTCTGAGTGGGCAGCCCCCACTGCCCAAGCCTCCGCTGGCAGTTCCCCGAAGGGCTGGTGGCGGCTGTGCCTCAGCTGCCAGCCTCCCTCCCTCCCTCCCTGCCTCCCTCTGGTCGGGCACTGCAAGGCACACAGCCACTTGTGTCCCCTGTGTCCCTGGAGGCCGCTGCGCGTTTTGGGTTTTGGCGCGGACGGGCCCCTCTCGGCTTCCGTAGTCCATTTGCCCCCGGAGCCTGCCCGACCCCTGGCTCTAGGAGGCTGCCCAGGCGGCGCTGCCAACAGTCCCCAGGTGCTGGCTGGCTGCAGTGGCCAGCCACGGGGGGAGCACACACACCTGCGGGTGTCCCCGGGCCGCACACACGGACTGCCCCGCGCCTCCCCGGGTTGCAAATAGGGCCCCCGGGAAGCCTCGCCCGCCCTAGGGGCTTGTCGGGCGGGGCCGATGCACGGTGGGTGAGTGGGGAGGGCTGCTGCTGGCACACACCCACTCCTGAAGCCCACTGGGGTACGGTCCAAGGGCGATGAGCTCGGAGCTCGGGCACGGGCTGTCCCCGCAGGGCCAACCGAGGGTGGACCGATACCCCCGCCGGCCCCACTAAAGGCCCGGGGGCCTAGCCCTCTTGCGTCCCCCAGCACCTGCCGGGTTCCCGCCACCACCCTTGGGCCGGGATGAGGTGCCACCTTGTGCGTGGAAGCCCCGCCCACAGGCAAGAAGCCCCCAAGGCCCGCGGGCGCGCCCGACCCTGCAGCCCCGCTGCAGCCACAGGGAACGGGATGTCTGAGTGGGCAGCCCCCACTGCCCAAGCCTCCGCTGGCAGTTCCCCGAAGGGCTGGTGGCGGCTGTGCCTCAGCAGCCAGCCTCCCTCCCTCCCTCCCTGCCTCCCTCTGGTCGGGCACTGCAAGCCACACAGCCACTTGTGTCTCCTGTGTCCCTGGAGGCCGCAGCGCGTTTTGGGTTTTGGCGCGGACGGGCCCCTCTCGGCTTCCGTAGTCCATTTGTCCCCGGAGCCTGCCCGACCCCTGGCTCTAGGAGACTGCCCAGGCGGCGCTGCCAACAGTCCCCAGGTGCTGGCTGGCTGCAGTGGCCAGCCACGGGGGGAGCACACACACCTGCGGGTGTCCCCGGGCTGCACACACGGACTGCCCCGCGCCTCCCCGGGTTGCAAATAGGGCCCCCGGGAAGCCTCGCCCGCCCTAGGGGCTTGTCGGGCGGGGCCGATGCACGGTGGGTGAGTGGGGAGGGCTGCTGCTGGCACACACCCACTCCTGAAGCCCACTGGGGTACGGTCCAAGGGCGATGAGCTCGGAGCTTGGGCACGGGCTGTCCCCGCAGGGCCTCCGTCGTGGGTGGACCGATACTCCCGCTGGCCCCCCTAAAGGCCCAGGGGCCTAGCTTTCTTGCATCCCCCAGCACCTGCCGGGTTCCCGCCACCACCCTTGGGCCGGGATGAGGTGCCACCTTGTGCGTGGAAGCCCCGCCCACAGGCAAGAAGCCCCCAAGGCCCGCGGGCACGCCCGACCCTGCAGCCCCGCTGCAGCCACAGGGAACGGGATGTCTGAGTGGGCAGCCCCCACTGTCCAAGCCTCCGCTGGCAGTTCCCCGAAGGGTTGGTGGCGGCTGCGCCTCAGCAGCCAGCCTCCCGCCCTCCCTCCCTGCCTCCCTCTGGTCGGGCACTGCAAGCCACACAGCCACTTGTGTCCCCTGTGTCCCTGGAGGCTGCAGCGCGTTGTGGGTTTTGGCGCGGACGGGCCCCTCTCGGCTTCCGTAGTCCATTTGCCCCCGGAGCCTGCCCGACCCCTGGCTCTAGGAGGCTGCCCAGGCGGCGCTGCCAACAGCCCCCAGGTGCTGGCTAGCCGCAGCGGCCGGCCACGGGGGGAGCACACACACCTGCGGGTGTCCCCGGGCCGCATACACGGACTGCCCCGCGCCTCCCCGGCTTGCAAATAGGGCCCCCGGGAAGCCTCGCCCACTCTTGGGGCTTGTCGGGCGGGGCCGATGCACGGTGGGTGAGTAGGGAGGGCTGCTGCTGGCACACACCCACTCCTGAAGCCCACTGGGGTACGGTCCAAGGGCGATGAGCTCGGAGCTCGGGCACGGGCTGTCCCCGCAGTGCCTCCAGAGGCTGGACCGATACGCCCGCCGGCCCCCCTAAAGGCCCGGGGGCCTAGCCCTCTTGCGTCCCCCAGCACCTGCCGGGTTCCCGCCACCACCCTTGGGCCGGGATGAGGTGCCACCTTGTGCGTGGAAGCCCCGCCCACAGGCAAGAAGCCCCCAAGGCCCGCGGGCTCGCCCGACCCTGCAGCCCCGCTGCAGCCACAGGGAACGGGATGTCTGAGTGGGCAGCCCCCACTGCCCAAGCCTCCGCTGGCAGTTCCCCGAAGGGCTGGTGGCAGCTGCGCCTCAGCAGCCAGCCTCCCTCCCTCCCTCCCTGCCTCCCTCTGGTCGGGCACTGCAAGCCACACAGCCACTTGTGTCCCCTGTGTCCCTGGAGGCCGCAGCGCGTTTTGGGTTTTGGCGCGGACGGGCCCCTCTCGGCTTCCGTAGTCCATTTGCCCCCGGAGCCTGCCCGACCCCTGGCTCTAGGAGGCTGCCCAGGCGGCGCTGCCAACAGCCCCCAGGTGCTGGCAAGCCGCAGCGGCCGGCCACGGGGGGAGTACACACACCTGCGGGTGTCCCCGGGCCGCACACACGGACTGCCCCGCGCCTCCCCGGCTTGCAAATAGGGCCCCCGGGAAGCCTCGCCCGCCCTAGGGGCTTGTCGGGCGGGGCCGATGCACGGTGGGTGAGTGGGGAGGGCTGCTGCTGGCACACACCCACTCCTGAAGCCCACTGGGGTACGGTCCAAGGGCGATGAGCTCGGAGCTCGGGCACGGCCTGTCCCCACAGGGCCACCCGAGGGTGGACCGATACCCCCGCCGGCCCCCATAAAGGCCCGGGGCCTAGCCCTCTTGCGTCCCCCAGCACCTGCCGGGTTCCCGCCACCACCCTTGGGCCGGGATGAGGTGCCACCTTGTGCTTGGAAGCCCCACCCACAGGCAAGAAGCCCCCAAGGCCCGCGGGCGCGCCCGACCCTGCAGCCCCGCTGCAGCCACAGGGAACGGGATGTCTGAGTGGGCAGCCCCCACTGCCCAAGCCTCCGCTGCCAGTTCCCCGAAGGGCTGGTGGCGGCTTCGCCTCAGCAGCCAGCCTCCCTCCCTCCCTCTTGTCAGGCACTGCAAGCCACACAGCCACTTGTGTCCCCTGTGTCCCTGGAGGCCGCAGCGCGTTTTGGGTTTTGGCGCGGACGGGCCCCTCTCGGCTTCCGTAGTCCATTTGCCCCCGGAGCCTGCCCGACCCCTGGCTCTAGGAGGCTGCCCAGGCGGCGCTGCCAACAGCCCCCAGGTGCTGGCTAGCCGCAGCGGCCGGCCACGGGGGGAGCACGCACACCTGTGTGTTTCCCCGGGCCGCACACACGGACTGCCCCGCGCCTCCCCGGGTTGCAAATAGGGCCCCCGGGAAGCCTCGCCTGCCCTAGGGGCTTGTCGGGCGGAGCCGATGCACGGTGGGTGAGTGGGGAGGGCTGCTGCTGGCACACACCCACTCCTGAAGCCCACTGGGGTACGGTCCAAGGGCGATGAGCTCGGAGCTCGGGCACGGGCTGTCCCCGCAGGGCCTCCCGAGGGTGGACCGATACCCCCGCCGGCCCCACTAAAGGCCCGGGGGCCTAGCCCTCTTGCGTCCCCCAGCACCTGCCGGGTTCCCGCCACCACCCTTGGGCCGGGATGAGGTGCCACCTTGTGCGTGGAAGCCCCGCCCACAGGCAAGAAGCCCCCAAGGCCCGCGGGCGCGCCCGACCCTGCAGCCCCGCTGCAGCCACAGGGAACGGGATGTCTGAGTGGGCAGCCCCCACTGCCCAAGCCTCCGCTGGCAGTTCCCCGAAGGGCTGGTGGCGGCTGTGCCTCAGCAGCCAGCCTCCCTCCCTCCCTCCCTGCCTCCCTCTGGTCGGGCACTGCAAGCCACACAGCCACTTGTGTCCCCTGTGTCCCTGGAGGCCGCAGCGCGTTTTGGGTTTTGGCGCGGACGGGCCCCTCTCGGCTTCCGTAGTCCATTTGCCCCCGGAGCCTGCCCGACCCCTGGCTCTAGGAGGCTGCCCAGGCGGCGCTGCCAACAGTCCCCAGGTGCTGGCTGGCTGCAGTGGCCAGCCACGGGGGGAGCACACAAACCTGCGGGTGTCCCCAGGCCGCACACACGGACTGCCCCGCGCCTCCCCGGCTTGCAAATAGGGCCCCCGGGAAGCCTCGCCCGCCCTAGGGGCTTGTCGGGCGGGGCCGATGCACGGTGGGTGAGTGGGGAGGGCTGCTGCTGGCACACACCCACTCCTGAAGCCCACTGGGGTACGGTCCAAGGGCGATGAGCTCGGAGCTTGGGCACGGGCTGTCCCTGCAGGGCCTCCCTCGTGGGTGGACCGATACTCCCGCTGGCCCCCCTAAAGGCCCAGGGGCCTAGCCTTCTTGCGTCCCCCAGCACCTGCTGGGTTCCCGCCACCACCCTTGGGCCGGGATGAGGTGCCACCTTGTGCGTGGAAGCCCCGCCCACAGGCAAGAAGCCCCCAAGGCCCGCGGGCACGCCCAACCCTGCAGCCCCGCTGCAGCCAGAGGGAACGGTATGTCTGAGTGGGCAGCCCCCACTGTCCAAGCCTCCGCTGGCAGTTCCCCGAAGGGCTGGTGGCGGCTGCGCCTCAGCAGCCAGCCTCCCTCCCTCCCTCCCTGCCTCCCTCTGCTCGGGCACTGCAAGCCACACAGCCACTTGTGTCCCCTGTGTCCCTGGAGGCCGCAGCGCGTTGTGGGTTTTGGCGCGGACGGGCCCCTCTCGGCTTCCGTAGTCCATTTGTCCCCGGAGCCTACCCGACCCCTGGCTCTAGGAGGCTGCCCAGGCGGCGCTGCCAACAGCCCCCAGGTGCTGGCTAGCCGCAGCGGCCGGCCACGGGGGGAGCACACACACCTGCGGGTGTCCCCGGGCCGCATACACGGACTGCCCCGCGCCTCCCCGGCTTGCAAATAGGGCCCCCGGGAAGCCTCGCCCACTCTTGGGGCTTGTCGGGCGGGGCCGATGCACGGTGGGTGAGTAGGGAGGGCTGCTGCTGGCACACACCCACTCCTGAAGCCCACTGGGGTACGGTCCAAGGGCGATGAGCTCGGAGCTCGGGCACGGGCTGTCCCCGCAGGGCCTCCAGAGGCTGGACCGATACGCCCGCCGGCCCCCCTAAAGGCCCGGGGGCCTAGCCCTCTTGCATCCCCCAGCACCTGCCGGGTTCCCGCCACCACCCTTGGGCCGGGATGAGGTGCCACCTTGTGCGTGGAAGCCCCGCCCACAGGCAAGAAGCCCCCAAGGCCCGCGGGCTCGCCCGACCCTGCAGCCCCGCTGCAGCCACAGGGAACGGGATGTCTGAGTGGGCAGCCCCCACTGCCCAAGCCTCCGCTGGCAGTTCCCCGAAGGGCTGGTGGCAGCTGCGCCTCAGCAGCCAGCCTCCCTCCCTCCCTCCCTGCCTCCCTCTGGTCGGGCACTGCAAGCCACACAGCCACTTGTGTCCCCTGTGTCCCTGGAGGCCGCAGCGCGTTTTGGGTTTTGGCGCGGACGGGCCCCTCTCGGCTTCCGTAGTCCATTTGCCCCCGGAGCCTGCCCGACCCCTGGCTCTAGGAGGCTGCCCAGGCGGCGCTGCCAACAGCCCCCAGGTGCTGGCTAGCCGCAGCGGCCGGCCACGGGGGGAGTACACACACCTGCGGGTGTCCCCGGGCCGCACACACGGACTGCCCCGCGCCTCCCCGGCTTGCAAATAGGGCCCCCGGGAAGCCTCGCCCGCCCTAGGGGCTTGTCGGGCGGGGCCGATGCACGGTGGGTGAGTGGGGAGGGCTGCTGCTGGCACACACCCACTCCTGAAGCCCACTGGGGTACGGTCCAAGGGCGATGAGCTCGGAGCTCGGGCACGGCCTGTCCCCACAGGGCCACCCGAGGGTGGACCGATACCCCCGCCGGCCCCCATAAAGGCCCGGGGCCTAGCCCTCTTGCGTCCCCCAGCACCTGCCGGGTTCCCGCCACCACCCTTGGGCCGGGATGAGGTGCCACCTTGTGCTTGGAAGCCCCACCCACAGGCAAGAATCCCCCAAGGCCCGCGGGCGCGCCCGACCCTGCAGCCCCGCTGCAGCCACAGGGAACGGGATGTCTGAGTGGGCAGCCCCCACTGCCCAAGCCTCCGCTGCCAGTTCCCCGAAGGGCTGGTGGCGGCTTCGCCTCAGCAGCCAGCCTCCCTCCCTCCCTCTTGTCAGGCAATGCAAGCCACACAGCCACTTGTGTCCCCTGTGTCCCTGGAGGCCGCAGCGCGTTTTGGGTTTTGGCGCGGACGGGCCCCTCTCGGCTTCCGTAGTCCATTTGCCCCCGGAGCCTGCCCGACCCCTGGCTCTAGGAGGCTGCCCAGGCGGCGCTGCCAACAGCCCCCAGGTGCTGGCTAGCCGCAGCGGCCGGCCACGGGGGGAGCACGCACACCTGTGGGTTTCCCCGGGCCGCACACACGGACTGCCCCGCGCCTCCCCGGGTTGCAAATAGGGCCCCCGGGAAGCCTCGCCTGCCCTAGGGGCTTGTCGGGCGGGGCCGATGCACGGTGGGTGAGTGGGGAGGGCTGCTGCTGGCACACACCCACTCCTGAAGCCCACTGGGGTACGGTCCAAGGGCGATGAGCTCGGAGCTCGGGCACGGGCTGTCCCCGCAGGGCCTCCCGAGGGTGGACCGATACCCCCGCCGGCCCCACTAAAGGCCCGGGGGCCTAGCCCTCTTGCGTCCCCCAGCACCTGCCGGGTTCCCGCCACCACCCTTGGGCCGGGATGAGGTGCCACCTTGTGCGTGGAAGCCCCGCCCACAGGCAAGAAGCCCCCAAGGCCCGCGGGCGCGCCCGACCCTGCAGCCCCGCTGCAGCCACAGGGAACGGGATGTCTGAGTGGGCAGCCCCCACTGCCCAAGCCTCCGCTGGCAGTTCCCCGAAGGGCTGGTGGCGGCTGTGCCTCAGCAGCCAGCCTCCCTCCCTCCCTCCCTGCCTCCCTCTGGTCGGGCACTGCAAGCCACACAGCCACTTGTGTCCCCTGTGTCCCTGGAGGCCGCAGCGCGTTTTGGGTTTTGGCGCGGACGGGCCCCTCTCGGCTTCCGTAGTCCATTTGCCCCCGGAGCCTGCCCGACCCCTGGCTCTAGGAGGCTGCCCAGGCGGCGCTGCCAACAGTCCCCAGGTGCTGGCTGGCTGCAGTGGCCAGCCACGGGGGGAGCACACAAACCTGCGGGTGTCCCCAGGCCGCACACACGGACTGCCCCGCGCCTCCCCGGCTTGCAAATAGGGCCCCCGGGAAGCCTCGCCCGCCCTAGGGGCTTGTCGGGCGGGGCCGATGCACGGTGGGTGAGTGGGGAGGGCTGCTGCTGGCACACACCCACTCCTGAAGCCCACTGGGGTACGGTCCAAGGGCGATGAGCTCGGAGCTTGGGCACGGGCTGTCCCTGCAGGGCCTCCCTCGTGGGTGGACCGATACTCCCGCTGGCCCCCCTAAAGGCCCAGGGGCCTAGCCTTCTTGCGTCCCCCAGCACCTGCTGGGTTCCCGCCACCACCCTTGGGCCGGGATGAGGTGCCACCTTGTGCGTGGAAGCCCCGCCCACAGGCAAGAAGCCCCCAAGGCCCGCGGGCACGCCCAACCCTGCAGCCCCGCTGCAGCCAGAGGGAACGGTATGTCTGAGTGGGCAGCCCCCACTGTCCAAGCCTCCGCTGGCAGTTCCCCGAAGGGCTGGTGGCGGCTGCGCCTCAGCAGCCAGCCTCCCTCCCTCCCTCCCTGCCTCCCTCTGCTCGGGCACTGCAAGCCACACAGCCACTTGTGTCCCCTGTGTCCCTGGAGGCCGCAGCGCGTTGTGGGTTTTGGCGCGGACGGGCCCCTCTCGGCTTCCGTAGTCCATTTGTCCCCGGAGCCTACCCGACCCCTGGCTCTTGGAGGCTGCCCAGGCGGCGCTGCCAACAGCCCCCAGGTGCTGGCTAGCCGCAGCGGCCGGCCACGGGGGGAGCACACACAACTGCGGATATCCCCGGGCCGCACACACGGACTGCCCCGCGCCTCCCCGGCTTGCAAATAGGGCCCCCGGGAAGCCTCGCCCACTCTTGGGACTTGTCGGGCGGGGCCGATGCACGGTGGGTGAGTGGGGAGGGCTGCTGCTGGCACACACCCACTCCTGAAGCCCATTGGGGTACGGTCCAAGGGCGATGAGCTTGGAGCTTGGGCACGGGCTGTCCCCGCAGGGCCTCCTGAGGGTGGACTGATACCCCCGCCGGCCCCCCTAAAGGCCCGGGGGCCTAGCCCTCTTGCGTCCCCCAGCACCTGCCGGGTTCCCGCCACCACCCTTGGGCCGGGATGAGGTGCCACCTTATGCGTGGAAGCCCCGCCCACAGGCAAGAAGCCCCCAAGGCCCGCGGGCGCGCCCGACCCTGCAGCCCCGCTGCAGCCACAGGGAACGGGATGTCTGAGTGGGCAGCCCCCACTGCCCACGCCTCCGCTGCCAGTTCCCCGAAGGGCTGGTGGCGGCTGCGCCTCAGCAGCCAGCCTCCCTCCCTCCCTCCCTGCCTCCCTCTGGTCGGGCACTGCAAGCCACACAGCCACTTGTGTCCCCTGTGTCCCTGGAGGCCGCAGCGCGTTTTGGGTTTTGGCGCGGACGGGCCCCTCTCGGCTTCCGTAGTCCATTTGCACCCGGAGCCTGCCAGACCCCTGGCTCTAGGAGGCTGCCCAGGCGGCGCTGCCAACAGCCCCCAGGTGCTGGCTAGCCGCAGCGGCTGGCCACGGGGGGAGCACACACATCTGCGGGTGTCCCCGGGCCGCACACACGGAATGCCCCGCACCTCCCCGTCTTGCAAAAAGGGTCCCCGGGAAGCCTCGCCCGCCCTAGGGGCTTGTCGAGCGGGGCCGATGCACGGAGGGTGAGTGGGGAGGGCTGCTGCTGGCACACACCCACTCCTGAAGCCCACTGGGGTACGGTCCAAGGGCGATGAGCTCGGAGCTCGGGCACGGGCTGTCACCGCCGGGCCTCCCGAGGGTGGACCGAACCCCCGCCGGCCCCCCTAAAGGCCCGGGGGCCTAGCCCTCTTGCGTCCCCCAGCACCTGCCGGGTTCCCGCCACCACCCTTGGGCCGGGATGAGGTGCCACCTTGTGCGTGGAAGCCCCGCCCACAGGCAAGAAGCCCCCAAGGCCCGTGGGCGCGCCCGACCCTGCAGCCCCGCTGCAGCCACAGGGAACGGGATGTCTGAGTGGGCAGCCCCCACTGCCCAAGCCTCCGCTGGCAGTTCCCCGAAGGGCTGGTGGCGGCTGCGCCTCAGCAGCCAGCCTCCCTCCCTCCCTCCCTGCTTCCCTCTTGTCGGGCACTGCAAGCCACACAGCCACTTGTGTCCCCTGTGTCCCTGGAGGCCGCAGCGCGTTTTGGGTTTTGGCGCGGACGGGCCCCTCTCGGCTTCCGTAGTCCATTTGTCCCCGGAGCCTGCCCGACCCCTGGCTCTAGGAGGCTGCCCAGGCGGCGCTGCCAACAGCCCCCAGGTGCTGGCTAGCCGCAGCGGCCGGCCACGGGGGGAGCACACACACCTGCGGGTGTCCCCGGGCCGCACACACGGACTGCCCCGCGCCTCCCCGGCTTGCAAATAGGGCCCCCGGGAAGCCTCGCCCGCCCTAGGGGCTTGTCGGGCGGGGCAGATGCACGGTGGGTGAGTGGGGAGGGCTGCTGCTGGCACACACCCACTCCTGAAGCCCACTGGGGTACGGTCCAAGGGCGATGAGCTCGGAGCTCGGGCACGGCCTGTCCCCGCAGGGCCACCCGAGGCTGGACCGATACGCCCGCCGGCCCCCCTAAAGGCCCGCGGGCCTAGCCCTCTTGCGTCCCCCAGCACCTGCCGGGTTCCCGCCACCACCCTTGGGCCGGGATGAGGTGCCACCTTGTGCGTGGAAGCCCCACCCACAGGCAAGAAGCCCCCAAGGCCCGCGGGCGCGCCCGACCCTGCAGCCCCGCTGCAGCCACAGGGAACGGAATGTCTGAGTGGGCAGCCCCCACTGCCCAAGCCTCCGCTGGCAGTTCCCCGAAGGGCTGGTGGCGGCTGTGCCTCAGCTGCCAGCCTCCCTCCCTCCCTCCCTGCCTCCCTCTGGTCGGGCACTGCAAGGCACACAGCCACTTGTGTCCCCTGTGTCCCTGGAGGCCGCTGCGCGTTTTGGGTTTTGGCGCGGACGGGCCCCTCTCGGCTTCCGTAGTCCATTTGCCCCCGGAGCCTGCCCGACCCCTGGCTCTAGGAGGCTGCCCAGGCGGCGCTGCCAACAGTCCCCAGGTGCTGGCTGGCTGCAGTGGCCAGCCACGGGGGGAGCACACACACCTGCGGGTGTCCCCGGGCCGCACACACGGACTGCCCCGCGCCTCCCCGGGTTGCAAATAGGGCCCCCGGGAAGCCTCGCCCGCCCTAGGGGCTTGTCGGGCGGGGCCGATGCACGGTGGGTGAGTGGGGAGGGCTGCTGCTGGCACACACCCACTCCTGAAGCCCACTGGGGTACGGTCCAAGGGCGATGAGCTCGGAGCTCGGGCACGGGCTGTCCCCGCAGGGCCAACCGAGGGTGGACCGATACCCCCGCCGGCCCCACTAAAGGCCCGGGGGCCTAGCCCTCTTGCGTCCCCCAGCACCTGCCGGGTTCCCGCCACCACCCTTGGGCCGGGATGAGGTGCCACCTTGTGCGTGGAAGCCCCGCCCACAGGCAAGAAGCCCCCAAGGCCCGCGGGCGCGCCCGACCCTGCAGCCCCGCTGCAGCCACAGGGAACGGGATGTCTGAGTGGGCAGCCCCCACTGCCCAAGCCTCCGCTGGCAGTTCCCCGAAGGGCTGGTGGCGGCTGTGCCTCAGCAGCCAGCCTCCCTCCCTCCCTCCCTGCCTCCCTCTGGTCGGGCACTGCAAGCCACACAGCCACTTGTGTCTCCTGTGTCCCTGGAGGCCGCAGCGCGTTTTGGGTTTTGGCGCGGACGGGCCCCTCTCGGCTTCCGTAGTCCATTTGTCCCCGGAGCCTGCCCGACCCCTGGCTCTAGGAGACTGCCCAGGCGGCGCTGCCAACAGTCCCCAGGTGCTGGCTGGCTGCAGTGGCCAGCCACGGGGGGAGCACACACACCTGCGGGTGTCCCCGGGCTGCACACACGGACTGCCCCGCGCCTCCCCGGGTTGCAAATAGGGCCCCCGGGAAGCCTCGCCCGCCCTAGGGGCTTGTCGGGCGGGGCCGATGCACGGTGGGTGAGTGGGGAGGGCTGCTGCTGGCACACACCCACTCCTGAAGCCCACTGGGGTACGGTCCAAGGGCGATGAGCTCGGAGCTTGGGCACGGGCTGTCCCCGCAGGGCCTCCGTCGTGGGTGGACCGATACTCCCGCTGGCCCCCCTAAAGGCCCAGGGGCCTAGCTTTCTTGCATCCCCCAGCACCTGCCGGGTTCCCGCCACCACCCTTGGGCCGGGATGAGGTGCCACCTTGTGCGTGGAAGCCCCGCCCACAGGCAAGAAGCCCCCAAGGCCCGCGGGCACGCCCGACCCTGCAGCCCCGCTGCAGCCACAGGGAACGGGATGTCTGAGTGGGCAGCCCCCACTGTCCAAGCCTCCGCTGGCAGTTCCCCGAAGGGTTGGTGGCGGCTGCGCCTCAGCAGCCAGCCTCCCGCCCTCCCTCCCTGCCTCCCTCTGGTCGGGCACTGCAAGCCACACAGCCACTTGTGTCCCCTGTGTCCCTGGAGGCTGCAGCGCGTTGTGGGTTTTGGCGCGGACGGGCCCCTCTCGGCTTCCGTAGTCCATTTGCCCCCGGAGCCTGCCCGACCCCTGGCTCTAGGAGGCTGCCCAGGCGGCGCTGCCAACAGCCCCCAGGTGCTGGCTAGCCGCAGCGGCCGGCCACGGGGGGAGCACACACACCTGCGGGTGTCCCCGGGCCGCATACACGGACTGCCCCGCGCCTCCCCGGCTTGCAAATAGGGCCCCCGGGAAGCCTCGCCCACTCTTGGGGCTTGTCGGGCGGGGCCGATGCACGGTGGGTGAGTAGGGAGGGCTGCTGCTGGCACACACCCACTCCTGAAGCCCACTGGGGTACGGTCCAAGGGCGATGAGCTCGGAGCTCGGGCACGGGCTGTCCCCGCAGTGCCTCCAGAGGCTGGACCGATACGCCCGCCGGCCCCCCTAAAGGCCCGGGGGCCTAGCCCTCTTGCGTCCCCCAGCACCTGCCGGGTTCCCGCCACCACCCTTGGGCCGGGATGAGGTGCCACCTTGTGCGTGGAAGCCCCGCCCACAGGCAAGAAGCCCCCAAGGCCCGCGGGCTCGCCCGACCCTGCAGCCCCGCTGCAGCCACAGGGAACGGGATGTCTGAGTGGGCAGCCCCCACTGCCCAAGCCTCCGCTGGCAGTTCCCCGAAGGGCTGGTGGCAGCTGCGCCTCAGCAGCCAGCCTCCCTCCCTCCCTCCCTGCCTCCCTCTGGTCGGGCACTGCAAGCCACACAGCCACTTGTGTCCCCTGTGTCCCTGGAGGCCGCAGCGCGTTTTGGGTTTTGGCGCGGACGGGCCCCTCTCGGCTTCCGTAGTCCATTTGCCCCCGGAGCCTGCCCGACCCCTGGCTCTAGGAGGCTGCCCAGGCGGCGCTGCCAACAGCCCCCAGGTGCTGGCAAGCCGCAGCGGCCGGCCACGGGGGGAGTACACACACCTGCGGGTGTCCCCGGGCCGCACACACGGACTGCCCCGCGCCTCCCCGGCTTGCAAATAGGGCCCCCGGGAAGCCTCGCCCGCCCTAGGGGCTTGTCGGGCGGGGCCGATGCACGGTGGGTGAGTGGGGAGGGCTGCTGCTGGCACACACCCACTCCTGAAGCCCACTGGGGTACGGTCCAAGGGCGATGAGCTCGGAGCTCGGGCACGGCCTGTCCCCACAGGGCCACCCGAGGGTGGACCGATACCCCCGCCGGCCCCCATAAAGGCCCGGGGCCTAGCCCTCTTGCGTCCCCCAGCACCTGCCGGGTTCCCGCCACCACCCTTGGGCCGGGATGAGGTGCCACCTTGTGCTTGGAAGCCCCACCCACAGGCAAGAAGCCCCCAAGGCCCGCGGGCGCGCCCGACCCTGCAGCCCCGCTGCAGCCACAGGGAACGGGATGTCTGAGTGGGCAGCCCCCACTGCCCAAGCCTCCGCTGCCAGTTCCCCGAAGGGCTGGTGGCGGCTTCGCCTCAGCAGCCAGCCTCCCTCCCTCCCTCTTGTCAGGCACTGCAAGCCACACAGCCACTTGTGTCCCCTGTGTCCCTGGAGGCCGCAGCGCGTTTTGGGTTTTGGCGCGGACGGGCCCCTCTCGGCTTCCGTAGTCCATTTGCCCCCGGAGCCTGCCCGACCCCTGGCTCTAGGAGGCTGCCCAGGCGGCGCTGCCAACAGCCCCCAGGTGCTGGCTAGCCGCAGCGGCCGGCCACGGGGGGAGCACGCACACCTGTGTGTTTCCCCGGGCCGCACACACGGACTGCCCCGCGCCTCCCCGGGTTGCAAATAGGGCCCCCGGGAAGCCTCGCCTGCCCTAGGGGCTTGTCGGGCGGAGCCGATGCACGGTGGGTGAGTGGGGAGGGCTGCTGCTGGCACACACCCACTCCTGAAGCCCACTGGGGTACGGTCCAAGGGCGATGAGCTCGGAGCTCGGGCACGGGCTGTCCCCGCAGGGCCTCCCGAGGGTGGACCGATACCCCCGCCGGCCCCACTAAAGGCCCGGGGGCCTAGCCCTCTTGCGTCCCCCAGCACCTGCCGGGTTCCCGCCACCACCCTTGGGCCGGGATGAGGTGCCACCTTGTGCGTGGAAGCCCCGCCCACAGGCAAGAAGCCCCCAAGGCCCGCGGGCGCGCCCGACCCTGCAGCCCCGCTGCAGCCACAGGGAACGGGATGTCTGAGTGGGCAGCCCCCACTGCCCAAGCCTCCGCTGGCAGTTCCCCGAAGGGCTGGTGGCGGCTGTGCCTCAGCAGCCAGCCTCCCTCCCTCCCTCCCTGCCTCCCTCTGGTCGGGCACTGCAAGCCACACAGCCACTTGTGTCCCCTGTGTCCCTGGAGGCCGCAGCGCGTTTTGGGTTTTGGCGCGGACGGGCCCCTCTCGGCTTCCGTAGTCCATTTGCCCCCGGAGCCTGCCCGACCCCTGGCTCTAGGAGGCTGCCCAGGCGGCGCTGCCAACAGTCCCCAGGTGCTGGCTGGCTGCAGTGGCCAGCCACGGGGGGAGCACACAAACCTGCGGGTGTCCCCAGGCCGCACACACGGACTGCCCCGCGCCTCCCCGGCTTGCAAATAGGGCCCCCGGGAAGCCTCGCCCGCCCTAGGGGCTTGTCGGGCGGGGCCGATGCACGGTGGGTGAGTGGGGAGGGCTGCTGCTGGCACACACCCACTCCTGAAGCCCACTGGGGTACGGTCCAAGGGCGATGAGCTCGGAGCTTGGGCACGGGCTGTCCCTGCAGGGCCTCCCTCGTGGGTGGACCGATACTCCCGCTGGCCCCCCTAAAGGCCCAGGGGCCTAGCCTTCTTGCGTCCCCCAGCACCTGCTGGGTTCCCGCCACCACCCTTGGGCCGGGATGAGGTGCCACCTTGTGCGTGGAAGCCCCGCCCACAGGCAAGAAGCCCCCAAGGCCCGCGGGCACGCCCAACCCTGCAGCCCCGCTGCAGCCAGAGGGAACGGTATGTCTGAGTGGGCAGCCCCCACTGTCCAAGCCTCCGCTGGCAGTTCCCCGAAGGGCTGGTGGCGGCTGCGCCTCAGCAGCCAGCCTCCCTCCCTCCCTCCCTGCCTCCCTCTGCTCGGGCACTGCAAGCCACACAGCCACTTGTGTCCCCTGTGTCCCTGGAGGCCGCAGCGCGTTGTGGGTTTTGGCGCGGACGGGCCCCTCTCGGCTTCCGTAGTCCATTTGTCCCCGGAGCCTACCCGACCCCTGGCTCTAGGAGGCTGCCCAGGCGGCGCTGCCAACAGCCCCCAGGTGCTGGCTAGCCGCAGCGGCCGGCCACGGGGGGAGCACACACACCTGCGGGTGTCCCCGGGCCGCATACACGGACTGCCCCGCGCCTCCCCGGCTTGCAAATAGGGCCCCCGGGAAGCCTCGCCCACTCTTGGGGCTTGTCGGGCGGGGCCGATGCACGGTGGGTGAGTAGGGAGGGCTGCTGCTGGCACACACCCACTCCTGAAGCCCACTGGGGTACGGTCCAAGGGCGATGAGCTCGGAGCTCGGGCACGGGCTGTCCCCGCAGGGCCTCCAGAGGCTGGACCGATACGCCCGCCGGCCCCCCTAAAGGCCCGGGGGCCTAGCCCTCTTGCATCCCCCAGCACCTGCCGGGTTCCCGCCACCACCCTTGGGCCGGGATGAGGTGCCACCTTGTGCGTGGAAGCCCCGCCCACAGGCAAGAAGCCCCCAAGGCCCGCGGGCTCGCCCGACCCTGCAGCCCCGCTGCAGCCACAGGGAACGGGATGTCTGAGTGGGCAGCCCCCACTGCCCAAGCCTCCGCTGGCAGTTCCCCGAAGGGCTGGTGGCAGCTGCGCCTCAGCAGCCAGCCTCCCTCCCTCCCTCCCTGCCTCCCTCTGGTCGGGCACTGCAAGCCACACAGCCACTTGTGTCCCCTGTGTCCCTGGAGGCCGCAGCGCGTTTTGGGTTTTGGCGCGGACGGGCCCCTCTCGGCTTCCGTAGTCCATTTGCCCCCGGAGCCTGCCCGACCCCTGGCTCTAGGAGGCTGCCCAGGCGGCGCTGCCAACAGCCCCCAGGTGCTGGCTAGCCGCAGCGGCCGGCCACGGGGGGAGTACACACACCTGCGGGTGTCCCCGGGCCGCACACACGGACTGCCCCGCGCCTCCCCGGCTTGCAAATAGGGCCCCCGGGAAGCCTCGCCCGCCCTAGGGGCTTGTCGGGCGGGGCCGATGCACGGTGGGTGAGTGGGGAGGGCTGCTGCTGGCACACACCCACTCCTGAAGCCCACTGGGGTACGGTCCAAGGGCGATGAGCTCGGAGCTCGGGCACGGCCTGTCCCCACAGGGCCACCCGAGGGTGGACCGATACCCCCGCCGGCCCCCATAAAGGCCCGGGGCCTAGCCCTCTTGCGTCCCCCAGCACCTGCCGGGTTCCCGCCACCACCCTTGGGCCGGGATGAGGTGCCACCTTGTGCTTGGAAGCCCCACCCACAGGCAAGAATCCCCCAAGGCCCGCGGGCGCGCCCGACCCTGCAGCCCCGCTGCAGCCACAGGGAACGGGATGTCTGAGTGGGCAGCCCCCACTGCCCAAGCCTCCGCTGCCAGTTCCCCGAAGGGCTGGTGGCGGCTTCGCCTCAGCAGCCAGCCTCCCTCCCTCCCTCTTGTCAGGCAATGCAAGCCACACAGCCACTTGTGTCCCCTGTGTCCCTGGAGGCCGCAGCGCGTTTTGGGTTTTGGCGCGGACGGGCCCCTCTCGGCTTCCGTAGTCCATTTGCCCCCGGAGCCTGCCCGACCCCTGGCTCTAGGAGGCTGCCCAGGCGGCGCTGCCAACAGCCCCCAGGTGCTGGCTAGCCGCAGCGGCCGGCCACGGGGGGAGCACGCACACCTGTGGGTTTCCCCGGGCCGCACACACGGACTGCCCCGCGCCTCCCCGGGTTGCAAATAGGGCCCCCGGGAAGCCTCGCCTGCCCTAGGGGCTTGTCGGGCGGGGCCGATGCACGGTGGGTGAGTGGGGAGGGCTGCTGCTGGCACACACCCACTCCTGAAGCCCACTGGGGTACGGTCCAAGGGCGATGAGCTCGGAGCTCGGGCACGGGCTGTCCCCGCAGGGCCTCCCGAGGGTGGACCGATACCCCCGCCGGCCCCACTAAAGGCCCGGGGGCCTAGCCCTCTTGCGTCCCCCAGCACCTGCCGGGTTCCCGCCACCACCCTTGGGCCGGGATGAGGTGCCACCTTGTGCGTGGAAGCCCCGCCCACAGGCAAGAAGCCCCCAAGGCCCGCGGGCGCGCCCGACCCTGCAGCCCCGCTGCAGCCACAGGGAACGGGATGTCTGAGTGGGCAGCCCCCACTGCCCAAGCCTCCGCTGGCAGTTCCCCGAAGGGCTGGTGGCGGCTGTGCCTCAGCAGCCAGCCTCCCTCCCTCCCTCCCTGCCTCCCTCTGGTCGGGCACTGCAAGCCACACAGCCACTTGTGTCCCCTGTGTCCCTGGAGGCCGCAGCGCGTTTTGGGTTTTGGCGCGGACGGGCCCCTCTCGGCTTCCGTAGTCCATTTGCCCCCGGAGCCTGCCCGACCCCTGGCTCTAGGAGGCTGCCCAGGCGGCGCTGCCAACAGTCCCCAGGTGCTGGCTGGCTGCAGTGGCCAGCCACGGGGGGAGCACACAAACCTGCGGGTGTCCCCAGGCCGCACACACGGACTGCCCCGCGCCTCCCCGGCTTGCAAATAGGGCCCCCGGGAAGCCTCGCCCGCCCTAGGGGCTTGTCGGGCGGGGCCGATGCACGGTGGGTGAGTGGGGAGGGCTGCTGCTGGCACACACCCACTCCTGAAGCCCACTGGGGTACGGTCCAAGGGCGATGAGCTCGGAGCTTGGGCACGGGCTGTCCCTGCAGGGCCTCCCTCGTGGGTGGACCGATACTCCCGCTGGCCCCCCTAAAGGCCCAGGGGCCTAGCCTTCTTGCGTCCCCCAGCACCTGCTGGGTTCCCGCCACCACCCTTGGGCCGGGATGAGGTGCCACCTTGTGCGTGGAAGCCCCGCCCACAGGCAAGAAGCCCCCAAGGCCCGCGGGCACGCCCAACCCTGCAGCCCCGCTGCAGCCAGAGGGAACGGTATGTCTGAGTGGGCAGCCCCCACTGTCCAAGCCTCCGCTGGCAGTTCCCCGAAGGGCTGGTGGCGGCTGCGCCTCAGCAGCCAGCCTCCCTCCCTCCCTCCCTGCCTCCCTCTGCTCGGGCACTGCAAGCCACACAGCCACTTGTGTCCCCTGTGTCCCTGGAGGCCGCAGCGCGTTGTGGGTTTTGGCGCGGACGGGCCCCTCTCGGCTTCCGTAGTCCATTTGTCCCCGGAGCCTACCCGACCCCTGGCTCTAGGAGGCTGCCCAGGCGGCGCTGCCAACAGCCCCCAGGTGCTGGCTAGCCGCAGCGGCCGGCCACGGGGGGAGCACACACAACTGCGGATATCCCCGGGCCGCACACACGGACTGCCCCGCGCCTCCCCGGCTTGCAAATAGGGCCCCCGGGAAGCCTCGCCCACTCTTGGGACTTGTCGGGCGGGGCCGATGCACGGTGGGTGAGTGGGGAGGGCTGCTGCTGGCACACACCCACTCCTGAAGCCCATTGGGGTACGGTCCAAGGGCGATGAGCTTGGAGCTTGGGCACGGGCTGTCCCCGCAGGGCCTCCTGAGGGTGGACTGATACCCCCGCCGGCCCCCCTAAAGGCCCGGGGGCCTAGCCCTCTTGCGTCCCCCAGCACCTGCCGGGTTCCCGCCACCACCCTTGGGCCGGGATGAGGTGCCACCTTGTGCGTGGAAGCCCCGCCCACAGGCAAGAAGCCTCCAAGGCCCGCGGGCGCGCCCGAACCTGCAGCCCCGCTGCAGCCACAGGGAAATGGATGTCTGAGTGGGCAGCCCCCACTGCCCAAGCCTCCGCTGCCAGTTCCCCGAAGGGCTGGTGGCGGCTGCGCCTCAGCAGCCAGCCTCTCTCCCTCCCTCCCTGCCTCCCTCTGGTCGGGCACTGCAAGCCACACAGCCACTTGTGTCCCCTGTGTCCCTGGAGGCCACAGAGCGTTTTGGGTTTTGGCGCGGACGGGCCCCTCTCGGCTTCCGTAGTCCATTTGCCCCCGGAGCCTGCCCGACCCCTGGCTCTAGGAGGCTGCCCAGGCGGCGCTGCCAACAGCCCCCAAGTGCTGGCTAGCCGCAGAGGCTGGCCACGGGGGGAGAACCCACACCTGTGGGTGTCCCCGGGCCGCACACACGGACTGCCCCGCGCCTTCCCGGCTTGCAAATAGGGCCCCCGGGAAGCCTCGCCCGCCCTAGGGGCTTGTCGGGCGGGGCCGATGCACGGTGGGTGAGTGGGGAGGGCTGCTGCTGGCACACACCCACTCCTAAAGCCCACTGGGGTACGGTCCAAGGGCGATGAGCTCGGAGCTTGGGCACGGGCTGTCCCCGCAGGGCCTCCCGAAGGTGGACCAATACCCCCGCCGGCCCCCCTAAAGGCCCGGGGGCCTAGCCCTCTTGCGTCCCCCAGCACCTGCCGGGTTCCCGCCACCACCCTTGGGCCGGGATGAGGTGCCACCTTGTGCGTGGAAGCCCCGCCCACAGGCAAGAAGCCCCCAAGGCCCTCGGGCGCGCCCGACCCTGCAGCCCCGCTGCAGCCACAGGGAACGGGATGTCTGAGTGGGCAGCCCCCACTGCCCAAGCCTCCGCTGCCAGGTCCCCGAAGCGCTGGTGGCGGCTGCGCCTCAGCAGCCAGCCTCCCTCCCTCCCTCCCTGCCTCCCTCTGGTCGGGCACTGCAAGCCACACAGCCACTTGTGTCCCCTGTGTCCCTGGAGGCCGAGCGCGTTTTGGGTTTTGGCGCGGACGGGCCCCTCTCGGATTCCGTAGTCCATTTGCCCCCGGAGCCTGCCCGACCCCTGGCTCTAGGAGACTGCCCAGGCGGCGCTGCCAACAGCCCCCAGGTGCTGGTTAGCCGCAGCGGCTGGCCACCGGGGGAGAACACACACCTGCGGGTGTCCCCGGGCCGCACACACGGACTGCTCCGCGCCTCCCCGGCTTGCAAATAGGGCCCCCGGGAAGCCTCGCCCGCCCTAGGGGCTTGTCGGGCGGGGCCGATGCACGGTGGGTGAGTGGGGAGGGCTGCTGCTGGCACACACCCACTCCTGAAGCCCACTGGGGTACGGTCCAAGGGCGATGAGCTCAGAGCTTGGGCATGGGCTGTCCCCGCAGGGCCTCCCGAGGGTGGACCCATACGCCCGCCGGCCCCCCTAAAGGCCCGGGGACCTAGCCCTCTTGCGTCCCCCAGCACCTGCCGGGTTCCCGCCACCACCTTTGGGCTGGGATGAGGTGCCACCTTGTGCGTGGAAGCCCCACCCACAGGCAAGAAGCCCCCAAGGCCCGCGGGCGCGCCCGACCCTGCAGCCCCGCTGCAGCCACAGGGAACGGGATGTCTGAGTGGGCAGCCCCCACTGCCCAAGCCTCCGCTGCCAGTTCCCCGAAGGGCTGGTGGCGGCTGCGCCTCAGCAGCCAGCCTTCCTCCCTCCCTCCCTGCCTCCCTCTGGTCGGGCACTGCAAGGCACACAGCCACTTGTGTCCCCTGTGTCCCTGGAGCCCTAGAACATTTTAGGTTTTGGCGCGGACGATCCCCTCTCGGCTTCCGTAGTCCATTTGCCCCGGGAGCCTGCCAGACCCCTGGCTCTAGGAGGCTGCCCAGGCGGCGCTGCCAACAGCCCCCAGGTGCTGGCTAGCCGCAGCGTCCGGCCACGGGGGGAGCACACACACCTGCGGGTGTCCCCGGGCCGCACACACGGACTGCCCCGCGCCTCCCCGGCTTGCAAATAGGGCCCCCGGGAAGCCTCACCCGCCCTAGGGGCTTGTCGGGCGGGGCCGATGCACGGTGGGTGAGTGGGGAGGGCTGCTCCTGGCACACACCCACTCCTGAAGCCCACTGGGGTACGGTCCAAGGGCGATGAGCTCGGAGCTCGGGCACGGGCTGTCCCCGCAGGGCCTCCCGAGGGTGGATCGATACGCCCGCCGGCCCCCCTAAAGGCCCGGGGGCCTAGCCCTCTTGCGTCCCTAAACACCTGCTGGGTTCCCGCCACCACCCTTGGGCCGGGATGAGGTGCCACCTTATGCGTGGAAGCCCCGCCCACAGGCAAGAAGCCCCCAAGGCCCGCGGGCGCGCCCGACCCTGCAGCCCCGCTGCAGCCACAGGGAACGGGATGTCTGAGTGGGCAGCCCCCACTGCCCACGCCTCCGCTGGCAGTTCCCCGAAGGGCTGGTGGCGGCTGCGCCTCAGCAGCCAGCCTCCCTCCCTCCCTCCCTGCCTCCCTCTGGTCGGGCACTGCAAGCCACACAGCCACTTGTGTCCCCTGTGTCCCTGGAGGCCGCAGCGCGTTTTGGGTTTTGGCGCGGACGGGCCCCTCTCGGCTTCCGTAGTCCATTTGCCCCCGGAGCCTGCCAGACCCCTGGCTCTAGGAGGCTGCCCAGGCGGCGCTGCCAACAGCCCCCAGGTGCTGGCTAGCCGCAGCGGCTGGCCACGGGGGGAGCACACACACCTGTGGGTGTCCCCGGGCCGCACACACGGACTGCCCCGCGCCTTCCCGGCTTGCAAATAGGGCCCCCGGGAAGCCTCGCCCGCCCTAGGGGCTTGTCGGGCGGGGCCGATGCACGGTGGGTGAGTGGGGAGGGCTGCTGCTGGCACACACCCACTCCTAAAGCCCACTGGGGTACGGTCCAAGGGCGATGAGCTCGGAGCTTGGGCACGGGCTGTCCCCGCAGGGCCTCCCGAAGGTGGACCAATACCCCCGCCGGCCCCCCTAAAGGCCCGGGGGCCTAGCCCTCTTGCGTCCCCCAGCACCTGCCGGGTTCCCGCCACCACCCTTGGGCCGGGATGAGGTGCCACCTTGTGCGTGGAAGCCCCGCCCACAGGCAAGAAGCCCCCAAGGCCCTCGGGCGCGCCCGACCCTGCAGCCCCGCTGCAGCCACAGGGAACGGGATGTCTGAGTGGGCAGCCCCCACTGCCCAAGCCTCCGCTGCCAGGTCCCCGAAGCGCTGGTGGCGGCTGCGCCTCAGCAGCCAGCCTCCCTCCCTCCCTCCCTGCCTCCCTCTGGTCGGGCACTGCAAGCCACACAGCCACTTGTGTCCCCTGTGTCCCTGGAGGCCGAGCGCGTTTTGGGTTTTGGCGCGGACGGGCCCCTCTCGGATTCCGTAGTCCATTTGCCCCCGGAGCCTGCCCGACCCCTGGCTCTAGGAGACTGCCCAGGCGGCGCTGCCAACAGCCCCCAGGTGCTGGTTAGCCGCAGCGGCTGGCCACCGGGGGAGAACACACACCTGCGGGTGTCCCCGGGCCGCACACACGGACTGCTCCGCGCCTCCCCGGCTTGCAAATAGGGCCCCCGGGAAGCCTCGCCCGCCCTAGGGGCTTGTCGGGCGGGGCCGATGCACGGTGGGTGAGTGGGGAGGGCTGCTGCTGGCACACACCCACTCCTGAAGCCCACTGGGGTACGGTCCAAGGGCGATGAGCTCAGAGCTTGGGCATGGGCTGTCCCCGCAGGGCCTCCCGAGGGTGGACCCATACGCCCGCCGGCCCCCCTAAAGGCCCGGGGACCTAGCCCTCTTGCGTCCCCCAGCACCTGCCGGGTTCCCGCCACCACCTTTGGGCTGGGATGAGGTGCCACCTTGTGCGTGGAAGCCCCACCCACAGGCAAGAAGCCCCCAAGGCCCGCGGGCGCGCCCGACCCTGCAGCCCCGCTGCAGCCACAGGGAACGGGATGTCTGAGTGGGCAGCCCCCACTGCCCAAGCCTCCGCTGCCAGTTCCCCGAAGGGCTGGTGGCGGCTGCGCCTCAGCAGCCAGCCTTCCTCCCTCCCTCCCTGCCTCCCTCTGGTCGGGCACTGCAAGGCACACAGCCACTTGTGTCCCCTGTGTCCCTGGAGCCCTAGAACATTTTAGGTTTTGGCGCGGACGATCCCCTCTCGGCTTCCGTAGTCCATTTGCCCCGGGAGCCTGCCAGACCCCTGGCTCTAGGAGGCTGCCCAGGCGGCGCTGCCAACAGCCCCCAGGTGCTGGCTAGCCGCAGCGTCCGGCCACGGGGGGAGCACACACACCTGCGGGTGTCCCCGGGCCGCACACACGGACTGCCCCGCGCCTCCCCGGCTTGCAAATAGGGCCCCCGGGAAGCCTCACCCGCCCTAGGGGCTTGTCGGGCGGGGCCGATGCACGGTGGGTGAGTGGGGAGGGCTGCTCCTGGCACACACCCACTCCTGAAGCCCACTGGGGTACGGTCCAAGGGCGATGAGCTCGGAGCTCGGGCACGGGCTGTCCCCGCAGGGCCTCCCGAGGGTGGATCGATACGCCCGCCGGCCCCCCTAAAGGCCCGGGGGCCTAGCCCTCTTGCGTCCCTAAACACCTGCTGGGTTCCCGCCACCACCCTTGGGCCGGGATGAGGTGCCACCTTATGCGTGGAAGCCCCACCCACAGGCAAGAAGCCCCCAAGGCCCGCGGGCGCGCCCGACCCTGCAGCCCCGCTGCAGCCACAGGGAACGGGATGTCTGAGTGGGCAGCCCCCACTGCCCACGCCTCCGCTGGCAGTTCCCCGAAGGGCTGGTGGCGGCTGCGCCTCAGCAGCCAGCCTCCCTCCCTCCCTCCCTGCCTCCCTCTGGTCGGGCACTGCAAGCCACACAGCCACTTGTGTCCCCTGTGTCCCTGGAGGCCGCAGCGCGTTTTGGGTTTTGGCGCGGACGGGCCCCTCTCGGCTTCCGTAGTCCATTTGCCCCCGGAGCCTGCCAGACCCCTGGCTCTAGGAGGCTGCCCAGGCGGCGCTGCCAACAGCCCCCAGGTGCTGGCTAGCCGCAGCGGCTGGCCACGGGGGGAGCACACACATCTGCGGGTGTCCCCGGGCCGCACACACGGACTGCCCCGCGCCTCCCCGGCTTGCAAATAGGGCCCCCAGGAAGCCTCGCCCGCCCTAGGGGCATGTCGGGCGGGGCCGAAGCACGGTGGGTGAGTGGGGAGGGCTGCTGCTGGCACACACCCACTCCTGAAGCCCACTGGGGTATGGTCCAAGGGCGATGAGCTCGGAGCCCGTGCTCGGGCTGTCCCCGCAGGCCCTCCCTAGGGTGGACAGATACCCCCGCCTTCCCCCCTAAAGGCCCGGGGGCCTAGCCCTCTTGCGTCCCCCAGCACCTGCCGGGTTCCCGCCACCACCCTTGGGCCGGGATGAGGTGCCACCTTGTGCGTGGAAGCCCCGCCCACAGGCAAGAAGCCCCCAAGGCCCTCGGGCGCGCCCGACCCTGCAGCCCCGCTGCAGCCACAGGGAACGGGATGTCTGAGTGGGCAGCCCCCACTGCCCAAGCCTCCGCTGCCAGTTCCCCGAAGGGCTGGTGGCGGCTGCGCCTCAGCAGCCAGCCTCCCTCCCTCCCTCCCTGCCTCCCTCTGCTCGGGCACTGCAAGCCACACAGCCACTTGTGTCCCCTGTGTCCCTGGAGGCCGCAGGGCGTTTTGGGTTTTGGCGCGGACGGGCCCCTCTCGGCTTCCGTAGTCCGTTTGCCCCCGGAGCCTGCCAGACCCCTGGCTCTAGGAGGCTGCCCAGGCGGCGCTGCCAACAGCCCCCCAGGTGCGGGCTAGCCGCAGCGATCGGCCACGGGGGGAGCACACACACCTGCGGGTGTCCCCGGGCCGCACACACGGACTGCCCCGCGCCTCCCCGGGTTGCAAATAGGGCCCCCGGGAAGGCTCGCCCGCCCTAGGGGCTTGTCGGGTGGGGCCGATGCACGGTGGGTGAGTGGGGAGGGCTGCTGCTGGCACACACCCACTCCTGAAGCCCACTGGGGTACAGTCCAAGGGTGATGAGCTCGGAGCTCGGGCACAGGCTGTCCCCACAGGCCCTCCCGATGGTGGACAGATACCCCCGCCGGCCCCCCTAAAGGCCCGCGGGCCTAGCCCTCTTGCGTCCCCCAGCACCTGCCGGGTTCCCGCCACCACCCTTGGGCCGGGATGAGGTGCCACCTTGTGCGTGGAAGCCCCGCCCACAGGCAAGAAGCCCCCAAGGCGCGCGGGCGCGCGCGACCCTGCAGTCCCGCTGCAGCCACAGGGAACGGGATGTCTGAGTGGGCAGCCCCCACTGCCCAAGCCTCCGCTGCCAGTTCCCCGAAGGGCTGGTGGCGGCTGCGCCTCAGCAGCCAGCCTCCCTCCCTCCCTCCCTGCCTCCCTCTGGTCGGGCACTGCAAGCCACACAGCCACTTGTGTCCCCTGTGTCCCTGGAGGCCGCAGCGCGTTTTGGGTTTTGGCGCGGACGGGCCCCTCTCGGCTTCCGTAGTCCGTTTTCCCCCGGAACCTGCCAGACCCATGGCTCTAGGAGGCTGCCCAGGTGGCGCTGCCAACAGCCCCCAGGTGCAGGCTAGCCGCAGCGGCTAGCCACGGGGGAGCACACACACCTGCGGGTGTCCCCGGGCCGCACACTGAGTGCCCCGCGCCTCCCCGGCTTGCAAATAGGGCCCCCGGGAAGCCTCGCCCGCCCTAGGGGCTTGTCGGGCGGGGCCGATGCACGGTGGGTGAGTGGGGAGGGCTGCTGCTGGCACACACCCACTCTTGAAGCCCACTGGAGTACGGTCCAAGGGCGATGAGCTCGGAGCTCGACACGGGCTGTCCCCGCAGGCCCTCCCGAGGGTGGACAGATACCCCCGCCGGCCGCCCTAAAGGCCCGGGGGCCTAGCCCTCTTGCGTCGCCCAGCACCTGCCGGGTTCCCGCCACCACCCTTGGGCCGGGATGAGGTGCCACCTTGTGCGTGGAAGCCCCGCCCACAGGCAAGAAGCCCCAAAGGCCCGCGGGCGCGCCCGACCCTGCAGCCCCGCTATAGCCACAGGGAACGGGATGTCTGAGTGGGTAGCCCCCACTGACCAAGCCTCCGCTGCCAGTTCCCCGAAGGGCTGGTGGCAGCTGCGCCTCAGCAGCCAGCCTCCCTCCCTCGCTCCCTTCCTCCCTCTGGTTGGGCACTGCAAGCCACACAGCCACTTGTGTCCCCTGTGTCCCTGGAGGCCGCAGCGCGTTGTGGGTTTTGGCGCGGACGGGCCCCTCTCGGCTTCCGTAGTCCATTTGTCCCCGGAGCCTGCCCGACCCCTGGCTCTAGGAGGCTGCCCAGGCGGCGCTGCCAACAGCCCCCAGGTGCTGGCTAGCCGCAGCGGCCGGCCACGGGGGGAGCACACACAACTGCGGATATCCCCGGGCCGCACACACGGACTGCCCCGCGCCTCCCCGGCTTGCAAATAGGGCCCCCGGGAAGCCTCGCCCACTCTTGGGACTTGTCGGGCGGGGCCGATGCACGGTGGGTGAGTGGGGAGGGCTGCTGCTGGCACACACCTACTCCTGAAGCCCATTGGGGTACGGTCCAAGGGCGATGAGCTTGGAGCTTGGGCAAGGGCTGTCCCCGCAGGGCCTCCTGAGGGTGGACTGATACCCCCGCCGGCCCCCCTAAAGGCCCGGGGGCCTAGCCCTCTTGCGTCCCCCAGCACCTGCCGGGTTCCCGCCACCACCCTTGGGCCGGGATGAGGTGCCACCTTGTGCGTGGAAGCCCCGCCCACAGGCAAGAAGCCTCCAAGGCCCGCGGGCGCGCCCGAACCTGCAGCCCCGCTGCAGCCACAGGGAAATGGATGTCTGAGTGGGCAGCCCCCACTGCCCAAGCCTCCGCTGCCAGTTCCCCGAAGGGCTGGTGGCGGCTGCGCCTCAGCAGCCAGCCTCTCTCCCTCCCTCCCTGCCTCCCTCTGGTCGGGCACTGCAAGCCACACAGCCACTTGTGTCCCCTGTGTCCCTGGAGGCCACAGAGCGTTTTGGGTTTTGGCGCGGACGGGCCCCTCTCGGCTTCCGTAGTCCATTTGCCCCCGGAGCCTGCCCGACCCCTGGCTCTAGGAGGCTGCCCAGGCGGCGCTGCCAACAGCCCCCAAGTGCTGGCTAGCCGCAGAGGCTGGCCACGGGGGGAGAACCCACACCTGTGGGTGTCCCCGGGCCGCACACACGGACTGCCCCGCGCCTTCCCGGCTTGCAAATAGGGCCCCCGGGAAGCCTCGCCCGCCCTAGGGGCTTGTCGGGCGGGGCCGATGCACGGTGGGTGAGTGGGGAGGGCTGCTGCTGGCACACACCCACTCCTAAAGCCCACTGGGGTACGGTCCAAGGGCGATGAGCTCGGAGCTTGGGCACGGGCTGTCCCCGCAGGGCCTCCCGAAGGTGGACCAATACCCCCGCCGGCCCCCCTAAAGGCCCGGGGGCCTAGCCCTCTTGCGTCCCCCAGCACCTGCCGGGTTCCCGCCACCACCCTTGGGCCGGGATGAGGTGCCACCTTGTGCGTGGAAGCCCCGCCCACAGGCAAGAAGCCCCCAAGGCCCTCGGGCGCGCCCGACCCTGCAGCCCCGCTGCAGCCACAGGGAACGGGATGTCTGAGTGGGCAGCCCCCACTGCCCAAGCCTCCGCTGCCAGGTCCCCGAAGCGCTGGTGGCGGCTGCGCCTCAGCAGCCAGCCTCCCTCCCTCCCTCCCTGCCTCCCTCTGGTCGGGCACTGCAAGCCACACAGCCACTTGTGTCCCCTGTGTCCCTGGAGGCCGAGCGCGTTTTGGGTTTTGGCGCGGACGGGCCCCTCTCGGATTCCGTAGTCCATTTGCCCCCGGAGCCTGCCCGACCCCTGGCTCTAGGAGACTGCCCAGGCGGCGCTGCCAACAGCCCCCAGGTGCTGGTTAGCCGCAGCGGCTGGCCACCGGGGGAGAACACACACCTGCGGGTGTCCCCGGGCCGCACACACGGACTGCTCCGCGCCTCCCCGGCTTGCAAATAGGGCCCCCGGGAAGCCTCGCCCGCCCTAGGGGCTTGTCGGGCGGGGCCGATGCACGGTGGGTGAGTGGGGAGGGCTGCTGCTGGCACACACCCACTCCTGAAGCCCACTGGGGTACGGTCCAAGGGCGATGAGCTCAGAGCTTGGGCATGGGCTGTCCCCGCAGGGCCTCCCGAGGGTGGACCCATACGCCCGCCGGCCCCCCTAAAGGCCCGGGGACCTAGCCCTCTTGCGTCCCCCAGCACCTGCCGGGTTCCCGCCACCACCTTTGGGCTGGGATGAGGTGCCACCTTGTGCGTGGAAGCCCCACCCACAGGCAAGAAGCCCCCAAGGCCCGCGGGCGCGCCCGACCCTGCAGCCCCGCTGCAGCCACAGGGAACGGGATGTCTGAGTGGGCAGCCCCCACTGCCCAAGCCTCCGCTGCCAGTTCCCCGAAGGGCTGGTGGCGGCTGCGCCTCAGCAGCCAGCCTTCCTCCCTCCCTCCCTGCCTCCCTCTGGTCGGGCACTGCAAGGCACACAGCCACTTGTGTCCCCTGTGTCCCTGGAGCCCTAGAACATTTTAGGTTTTGGCGCGGACGATCCCCTCTCGGCTTCCGTAGTCCATTTGCCCCGGGAGCCTGCCAGACCCCTGGCTCTAGGAGGCTGCCCAGGCGGCGCTGCCAACAGCCCCCAGGTGCTGGCTAGCCGCAGCGTCCGGCCACGGGGGGAGCACACACACCTGCGGGTGTCCCCGGGCCGCACACACGGACTGCCCCGCGCCTCCCCGGCTTGCAAATAGGGCCCCCGGGAAGCCTCACCCGCCCTAGGGGCTTGTCGGGCGGGGCCGATGCACGGTGGGTGAGTGGGGAGGGCTGCTCCTGGCACACACCCACTCCTGAAGCCCACTGGGGTACGGTCCAAGGGCGATGAGCTCGGAGCTCGGGCACGGGCTGTCCCCGCAGGGCCTCCCGAGGGTGGATCGATACGCCCGCCGGCCCCCCTAAAGGCCCGGGGGCCTAGCCCTCTTGCGTCCCTAAACACCTGCTGGGTTCCCGCCACCACCCTTGGGCCGGGATGAGGTGCCACCTTATGCGTGGAAGCCCCGCCCACAGGCAAGAAGCCCCCAAGGCCCGCGGGCGCGCCCGACCCTGCAGCCCCGCTGCAGCCACAGGGAACGGGATGTCTGAGTGGGCAGCCCCCACTGACCACGCCTCCGCTGGCAGTTCCCCGAAGGGCTGGTGGCGGCTGCGCCTCAGCAGCCAGCCTCCCTCCCTCCCTCCCTGCCTCCCTCTGGTCGGGCACTGCAAGCCACACAGCCACTTGTGTCCCCTGTGTCCCTGGAGGCCGCAGCGCGTTTTGGGTTTTGGCGCGGACGGGCCCCTCTCGGCTTCCGTAGTCCATTTGCCCCCGGAGCCTGCCAGACCCCTGGCTCTAGGAGGCTGCCCAGGCGGCGCTGCCAACAGCCCCCAGGTGCTGGCTAGCCGCAGCGGCTGGCCACGGGGGGAGCACACACATCTGCGGGTGTCCCCGGGCCGCACACACGACACGGACTGCCCCGCGCCTCCCCGGCTTGCAAATAGGGCCCCCAGGAAGCCTCGCCCGCCTAGGGGCTTGTCGGGCGGGGCCGATGCACGGTGGGTGAGTGGGGAGGGCTGCTGCTGGCACACACACACTCATGAAGCCCACTGGGGTACGGTCCAAGGGCGATGAGCTCGGAGCTTGGGCACGGGCTGTCCACGCAGGGCTCCCGAGGGTGGACCAGTACCCCCGCCGGCCCCCCTAAAGACCCGGGGGCCTAGCCCTGTTGCATCCCCAAGCACCTGCCGGGTTCCCGCCACCACCCTTGGGCCGGGATGAGGTGCCACCTTGTGCGTGGAAGCCCCGCCCACAGGCAAGAAGCCCCCAAGGCCCGCGGGCGCGCCCGACCCTGCAGCCCCGCTGCAGCCACAGGGAACGGGATGTCTGAGTGGGCAGCCCCCCACTGCCCAAGCCTCCGCTGCCAGTTTCCCGAAGGGCTGGTGGCGGATGCGCCTCAGCAGCCAGCCTCCCTCCCTCCCTCCCTGCCTCCCTCTGGTCGGGCACTGCAAGCCACACAGCCACTTGTGTCCCCTGTGTCCCTGGAGGCCGCAGCGCATTTTGGGTTTTGGCGCGGACGGGCACCTCTCGGCTTCCGTAGTCCATTTGCCCACGGAGCCTGCCCGACCCCTGGCTCTAGGAGGCTGCCCAGGCGGCGCTGCCAACAGCCCCCAGGTGCGGGCTAGCCGCAGCGATCGGCCACGGGGGGAGCACACACACCTGCGGGTGTCCCGGGCCGCACACACGGACTGCCCCGCGCCTCCCCGGGTTGCAAATAGGGCCCCCGGGAAGGCTCGCCCGCCCTAGGGGCTTGTCGGGTGGGGCCGATGCACGGTGGGTGAGTGGGGAGGGCTGCTGCTGGCACACACCCACTCCTGAAGCCCACTGGGGTACAGTCCAAGGGTGATGAGCTCGGAGCTCGGGCACAGGCTGTCCCCACAGGCCCTCCCGATGGTGGACAGATACCCCCGCCGGCCCCCCTAAAGGCCCGCGGGCCTAGCCCTCTTGCGTCCCCCAGCACCTGCCGGGTTCCCGCCACCACCCTTGGCCGGGATGAGGTGCCACCTTGTGCGTGGAAGCCCCGCCCACAGGCAAGAAGCCCCCAAGGCGCGCGGGCGCGCGCGACCCTGCAGTCCCGCTGCAGCCACAGGGAACGGGATGTCTGAGTGGGCAGCCCCCACTGCCCAAGCCTCCGCTGCCAGTTCCCGAAGGGCTGGTGGCGGCTGCGCCTCAGCAGCCAGCCTCCCTCCCTCCCTCCCTGCCTCCCTCTGGTCGGCACTGCAAGCCACACAGCCACTTGTGTCCCCTGTGTCCCTGGAGGCCGCAGCGCGTTTTGGGTTTTGGCGCGGACGGGCCCCTCTCGGCTTCCGTAGTCCGTTTTCCCCCGGAACCTGCCAGACCCATGGCTCTAGGAGGCTGCCCAGGTGGCGCTGCCAACAGCCCCCAGGTGCAGGCTAGCCGCAGCGGCTAGCCACGGGGGAGCACACACACCTGCGGGTGTCCCCGGGCCGCACACTGAGTGCCCCGCGCCTCCCCGGCTTGCAAATAGGGCCCCCGGGAAGCCTCGCCCGCCCTAGGGGCTTGTCGGGCGGGGCCGATGCACGGTGGGTGAGTGGGGAGGGCTGCTGCTGGCACACACCCACTCTTGAAGGCCCACTGGAGTACGGTCCAAGGGCGATGAGCTCGGAGCTCGACCACGGGCTGTCCCCGCAGGCCCTCCCGAGGGTGGACAGATACCCCCGCCGGCCGCCCTAAAGGCCCGGGGGCCTAGCCCTCTTGCGTCCCCCAGCACCTGCCGGGTTCCCGCCACCACCCTTGGGCCGGGATGAGGTGCCACCTTGTGCGTGGAAGCCCCGCCCACAGGCAAGAAGCCCCAAAGGCCCGCGGGCGCGCCCGACCCTGCAGCCCCGCTATAGCCACAGGGAACGGGATGTCTGAGTGGGTAGCCCCCACTGACCAAGCCTCCGCTGCCAGTTCCCCGAAGGGCTGGTGGCAGCTGCGCCTCAGCAGCCAGCCTCCCTCCCTCGCTCCCTTCCTCCCTCTGGTTGGGCACTGCAAGCCACACAGCCACTTGTGTCCCCTGTGTCCCTGGAGGCCGCAGCGCGTTTTGTGTTTTGGCGCGGACGGGCCCCTCTCGGCTTCCGTAGTCCATTTGCCCCCGGAGCCTGCGAGACCCCTGGCTCTAGGAGGCTTCCCAGGCGGTGCTGCCAACAGCCCCCACGTGCTGGCTGGCTGCAGTGGCCAGCCACGGGGTAGAACACACACCTGCGGTTTCCCCGGGCCGCACACTGACTGCCCCCGCGCCTCCCCGGCTTGCAAATAGGGCCCCCGGAAGCCTCGCCCGCGCTAGGGGCTTGTCGGGCGGGGCCGATGCATGGTGGGTGAGTGGGGAGGGCTGCTGCTGGCACACACCCACTCCTGAAGCCCACTGGGGTACGGTACAAGGGCGATGAGCTTGGAGCTCGGGCACGGGCTGTCCCCGCAGGGCCTCCCGATGGTGGACCGATAACCCCGCCGGCCACACTAAAGGCCCGGGGGCCTAGCCCTCACGTCCCCCAGCACCTGCCGGGTTCCCGCCACCACCCTTGGGCCGGGATGAGGTGCCACCTTGTGCGTGGAAGCCCCGCCCACAGGCAAGAAGCCCCCAAGGCCCGCGGGCGCGCCCGACCCTGCAGCCCCGCTGCAGCCACAGGGAACGCGATGTCTGAGTGGGCAGCCCCCACTGCCCAAGCCTCCGCTGGCAGTTCCCCGACGGGCTGGTGGCGGCTGCGCCTCAGCAGCCAGCCTCCCTCCCTCCCTCCCTGCCTCCCTCTGGTCGGGCACTGCAAGCCACACAGCCACTTGTGTCCCCTGTGTCCCTGGAGGCCGCAGCGCGTTTTGGGTTTTGGCGCGGACGGGCCCCTCTCGGCTTCCGTAGTCCATTTGCCCCCGGAGCCTGCCCGACCCCTGGCTCTAGGAGGCTGCCCAGGCGGCGCTGCCAATAGCCCCCAGGTGCTGGCTAGCCGCAGCGGCTGGCCACGGGGGAGCACACACACCTGCGGGTGTCCCCGGGCCGCACACACGGACTGCCCCGCGCCTCCCCGGCTTGCAAATAGGGCCCCCGGGAAGCCTCGCCCGCCCTAGGGGCTTGTCGGGCGGGGCCGATGCACGGTGGGTGAGTGGGGAGGGCTGCTGCTGGCACACACGCACTCCTGAAGCCCACTGGAGTACGGTCCAAGGGCGATGAGCTCGGAGCTCGACACGGGCTGTCCCCGCAGGCACTCCGGAGGGTGGACAGATACCCCCCGCCGGCCGCCCTAAAGGCCCGGGGGCCTAGCCCTCTTGCGTCCCCCAGCACCTGCCGGGTTCCCGCCACCACCCTTGGGCCGGGATGAGGTGCCACCTTGTGCGTGAAGCCCCGCCCACAGGCAAGAAGCCCCCAAGGCCCGCGGGCGCGCCCGACCCTGCAGCCCCGCTATAGCCACAGGGAACTGGATGTCTGAGTGGGTAGCCCCCACTGCCCAAGCCTCCGCTGCCAGTTCCCCGAAGGGCTGGTGGCAGCTGCGCCTCAGCAGCCAGCCTCCCTCCCTCGCTCCCTTCCTCCCTCTGGTCGGGCACTGCAAGCCACACAGCCACTTGTGTCCCCTGTGTCCCTGGAGGCCGCAGCGCGTTTTGGGTTTTGGCGCAGACGGGCCCCTCTCGGCTTCCGTAGTCCATTTGCCCCGGAGCCTGCCCGACCCCTGGCTCTAGGAGGCTTCACAGGCGGTGCTGCCAACAGCCCCCAGGTGCTAGCTAGCTGCAGCGGCCGGCCACGGGGGGAGCACACACACCTGCGGGTGTCCCCGGGCCGCACACTGACTGCAGCGCGTTTTGGGTTTTGGCGCGGACGGGCCCCTCTCGGCTTCCGTAGTCCATTTGCCCCCGGAGCCTGCCAGACCCCTGCTCTAGGAGGCTGCCCAGGTGGGGCTGCCAACAGCCCCCAGGTGCTGACTAGCCGCAGCGGCTGGCCACGGGGGGAGCACACACACCTGCGGGTGTCCCCGGGCCGCACACACGGACTGCCCCGCGCCTCCCCGGCTTGCAAATAGGGCCCCCGGGAAGCCTCGCCCGCCCTAGGGGCTTGTCGGGCGGGGCCGATGCACGGTGGGTGAGTGGGGAGGGCTGCTGCTGGCACACACCCACTCCTGAAGCCCACTGGGGTACGGTCCAAGGGCGATGAGCTCGGAGCTTGGGCACGGGCTGTCCCCGCAGGGCCTCCCGAGGGTGGACCGATAACCCCGCCGGCCCCACTAAAGGCCCGGGGGCCTAGCCCTCACGTCCCCCAGCACCTGCCGGGTTCCCGCCACCACCCTTGGGCCGGGATGAGGTGCCACCTTGTGCGTGGAAGCCCCGCCCACATGGCAAGAAGCCCCCAAGGCCCGCGGGCGCGCCCGAACCTGCAGCCCCGCTGCAGCCACAGGGAACGCGATTTCTGAGTGGGCAGCCACCACTGCCCAAGCCTCCGCTGCCAGTTCCCCGAAGGGCTGGTGGCGGCTGCACCTCAGCAGCCAGCCTCCCTCCCTCCCTCCCTGCCTCCCTCTGCTCGGGCACTGCAAGCCACACAGCCACTTGTGTCCCCTGTGTCCCTGGAGGCCGCAGCGCGTTTTGGGTTTTGGCGCGGACGGGCCCCCTCTCGGCTTCCGTAGTCCGTTTGCCCCCGGAGCCTGCCAGACCCCTGGCTCTAGGAGGCTGCCCAGGCGGCGCTGCCAACAGCCCCCAGGTGCGGGCTAGCCGCAGCGATCGGCCACGGGGGGAGCACACACACCTGCGGGTGTCCCCGGGCCGCACACACGGACTGCCCCGCGCCTCCCCGGGTTGCAAATAGGGCCCCCGGGAAGGCTCGCCCGCCCTAGGGGCTTGTCGGGTGGGGCCGATGCACGGTGGGTGAGTGGGGAGGGCTGCTGCTGGCACACACCCCACTCCTGAAGCCCACTGGGGTACAGTCCAAGGGTGATGAGCTCGGAGCTCGGGCACAGGCTGTCCCCACAGGCCCTCCCGATGGTGGACAGATACCCCCGCCGGCCCCCCTAAAGGCCCGCGGGCCTAGCCCTCTTGCGTCCCCCAGCACCTGCCGGGTTCCCGCCACCACCCTTGGGCCGGGATGAGGTGCCACCTTGTGCGTGGAAGCCCCGCCCACAGGCAAGAAGCCCCCAAGGCGCGCGGGCGCGCGCGACCCTGCAGTCCCGCTGCAGCCACAGGGAACGGGATGTCTGAGTGGGCAGCCCCCACTGCCCAAGCCTCCGCTGCCAGTTCCCCGAAGGGCTGGTGGCGGCTGCGCCTCAGCAGCCAGCCTCCCTCCCTCCCTCCCTGCCTCCCTCTGGTCGGGCACTGCAAGCCACACAGCCACTTGTGTCCCCTGTGTCCCTGGAGGCCGCAGCGCGTTTTGGGTTTTGGCGCGGACGGGCCCCTCTCGGCTTCCGTAGTCCGTTTTCCCCCGGAACCTGCCAGACCCATGGCTCTAGGAGGCTGCCCAGGTGGCGCTGCCAACAGCCCCCAGGTGCAGGCTAGCCGCAGCGGCTAGCCACGGGGGAGCACACACACCTGCGGGTGTCCCCGGGCCGCACACTGAGTGCCCCGCGCCTCCCCGGCTTGCAAATAGGGCCCCCGGGAAGCCTCGCCCGCCCTAGGGGCTTGTCGGGCGGGGCCGATGCACGGTGGGTGAGTGGGGAGGGCTGCTGCTGGCACACACCCACTCTTGAAGCCCACTGGAGTACGGTCCAAGGGCGATGAGCTCGGAGCTCGACACGGGCTGTCCCCGCAGGCCCTCCGGAGGGTGGACAGATACCCCCGCCGGCCGCCCTAAAGGCCCGGGGCCTAGCCCTCTTGCGTCCCCCAGCACCTGCCGGGTTCCCGCCACCACCCTTGGGCCGGGATGAGGTGCCACCTTGTGCGTGGAAGCCCCGCCCACAGGCAAGAAGCCCCAAAGGCCCGCGGGCGCGCCCGACCCTGCAGCCCCGCTATAGCCACAGGGAACGGGATGTCTGAGTGGGTAGCCCCCACTGACCAAGCCTCCGCTGCCAGTTCCCCGAAGGGCTGGTGGCAGCTGCGCCTCAGCAGCCAGCCTCCCTCCCTCGCTCCCTTCCTCCCTCTGGTTGGGCACTGCAAGCCACACAGCCACTTGTGTCCCCTGTGTCCCTGGAGGCCGCAGCGCGTTTTGGGTTTTGGCGCGGACGGGCCCCTCTCGGCTTCCGTAGTCCATTTGCCCCCGGAGCCTGCGAGACCCCTGGCTCTAGGAGGCTTCCCAGGCGGTGCTGCCAACAGCCCCCACGTGCTGGCTGGCTGCAGTGGCCAGCCACGGGGGTAGAACACACACCTGCGGGTTTCCCCGGGCCGCACACTGACTGCCCCGCGCCTCCCCGGCTTGCAAATAGGGCCCCCGGGAAGCCTCGCCCGCGCTAGGGGCTTGTCGGGCGGGGCCGATGCATGGTGGGTGAGTGGGGAGGGCTGCTGCTGGCACACACCCACTCCTGAAGCCCACTGGGGTACGGTACAAGGGCGATGAGCTTGGAGCTCGGGCACGGGCTGTCCCCGCAGGGCCTCCCGATGGTGGACCGATAACCCCGCCGGCCACACTAAAGGCCCGGGGGCCTAGCCCTCACGTCCCCCAGCACCTGCCGGGTTCCCGCCACCACCCTTGGGCCGGGATGAGGTGCCACCTTGTGCGTGGAAGCCCCGCCCACAGGCAAGAAGCCCCCAAGGCCCGCGGGCGCGCCCCGACCCTGCAGCCCCGCTGCAGCCACAGGGAACGCGATGTCTGAGTGGGCAGCCCCCACTGCCCAAGCCTCCGCTGGCAGTTCCCCGACGGGCTGGTGGCGGCTGCGCCTCAGCAGCCAGCCTCCCTCCCTCCCTCCCTGCCTCCCTCTGGTCGGGCACTGCAAGCCACACAGCCACTTGTGTCCCCTGTGTCCCTGGAGGCCGCAGCGCGTTTTGGGTTTTGGCGCGGACGGGCCCCTCTCGGCTTCCGTAGTCCATTTGCCCCCGGAGCCTGCCCGACCCCTGGCTCTAGGAGGCTGCCCAGGCGGCGCTGCCAATAGCCCCAGGTGCTGGCTAGCCGCAGCGGCTGGCCACGGGGGAGCACACACACCTGCGGGTGTCCCCGGGCCGCACACACGGACTGCCCCGCGCCTCCCCGGCTTGCAAATAGGGCCCCCGGGAAGCCTCGCCCGCCCTAGGGGCTTGTCGGGCGGGGCCGATGCACGGTGGGTGAGTGGGGAGGGCTGCTGCTGGCACACACGCACTCCTGAAGCCCACTGGAGTACGGTCCAAGGGCGATGAGCTCGGAGCTCGACACGGGCTGTCCCCGCAGGCACTCCGGAGGGTGGACAGATACCCCCGCCGGCCGCCCTAAAGGCCCGGGGGCCTAGCCCTCTTGCGTCCCCCAGCACCTGCCGGTTCCCGCCACCACCCTTGGGCCGGGATGAGGTGCCACCTTGTGCGTGGAAGCCCCGCCCACAGGCAAGAAGCCCCCAAGGCCCGCGGGCGCGCCCGACCCTGCAGCCCCGCTATAGCCACAGGGAACTGGATGTCTGAGTGGGTAGCCCCCACTGCCCAAGCCTCCGCTGCCAGTTCCCCGAAGGGCTGGTGGCAGCTGCGCCTCAGCAGCCAGCCTCCCTCCCTCGCTCCCTTCCTCCCTCTGGTCGGGCACTGCAAGCCACACAGCCACTTGTGTCCCCTGTGTCCCTGGAGGCCGCAGCGCGTTTTGGGTTTTGGCGCAGACGGGCCCCTCTCGGCTTCCGTAGTCCATTTGCCCCCGGAGCCTGCCCGACCCCTGGCTCTAGGAGGCTTCACAGGCGGTGCTGCCAACAGCCCCCAGGTGCTAGCTAGCTGCAGCGGCCGGCCACGGGGGGAGCACACACACCTGCGGGTGTCCCCGGGCCGCACACTGACTGCAGCGCGTTTTGGGTTTTGGCGCGGACGGGCCCCTCTCGGCTTCCGTAGTCCATTTGCCCCCGGAGCCTGCCAGACCCCTGGCTCTAGGAGGCTGCCCAGGTGGGGCTGCCAACAGCCCCCAGGTGCTGACTAGCCGCAGCGGCTGGCCACGGGGGGAGCACACACACCTGCGGGTGTCCCCGGGCCGCACACACGGACTGCCCCGCGCCTCCCCGGCTTGCAAATAGGGCCCCCGGGAAGCCTCGCCCGCCCTAGGGGCTTGTCGGGCAGGGCCGATGCACGGTGGGTGAGTGGGGAGGGCTGCTGCTGGCACACACCCACTCCTGAAGCCCACTGGGGTACGGTCCAAGGGCGATGAGCTCGGAGCTTGGGCACGGGCTGTCCCCGCAGGGCCTCCCGAGGGTGGACCGATAACCCCGCCGGCCCCACTAAAGGCCCGGGGGCCTAGCCCTCACGTCCCCCCAGCACCTGCCGGGTTCCCGCCACCACCCTTGGGCCGGGATGAGGTGCCACCTTGTGCGTGGAAGCCCCGCCCACAGGCAAGAAGCCCCCAAGGCCCGCGGGCGCGCCCGAACCTGCAGCCCCGCTGCAGCCACAGGGAACGCGATTTCTGAGTGGGCAGCCACCACTGCCCAAGCCTCCGCTGCCAGTTCCCCGAAGGGCTGGTGGCGGCTGCACCTCAGCAGCCAGCCTCCCTCCCTCCCTCCCTGCCTCCCTCTGGTCGGGCACTGCAAGCCACACAGCCACTTGTGTCCCCTGTGTCCCTGGAGGCCGCAGCGCGTTTTGGGTTTTGGCGCGGACGGGCCCCTCTCGGCTTCGTAGTCCATTTGCCCCGGAGCCTGCCAGACCCCTGGCTCTAGGAGGCTGCCCAGGCGGTGCTGCCAACAGCCCCCAGGTGCTGGCTAGCCGCAGCGGCCGTCCACGGGGGGGAGCACACACAACTGCGGATATCCCCGGGCCGCACACACGGACTGCCCCGCGCCTCCCCGGCTTGCAAATAGGGCCCCCGGGAAGCCTCGCCCGCCCTAGGGGCTTGTCGGGCGGGGCCGATGCACGGTGGGTGAGTGGGGAGGGCTGCTGCTGGCACACACCCACTCCTGAAGCCCACTGGGGTACGGTCCAAGGGCGATGAGCTCGGAGCTTGGGCACGGGCTGTCCCCGCAGGGCCTCCCGAGGGTGGACCGATACCCCCGCCTGCCCCCCTAAAGGCCCGGGGGCCTAGCCCTCTTGCGGCCCCCAGCACCTGCCGGGTTCCCGCCACCACCCTTGGGCCGGGATGAGGTGCCACCTTGGGCGTGGAAGCCCCGCATACAGGCAAGAAGCCCCCAAGGCCCGCGGGTGCGCCCGAACCTGCAGCCCCGCTGCAGCCACAGGGAACGGGATGTCTGAGTGGGCAGCCCCCACTGCCCAAGCCTCCGCTGCCAGTTCCCCGAAGGGCTGGTGGCAGCTGCGCCTCCGCAGCCAGCCTCCCTCCCTCCCTCCCTGCCTCCCTCTTGTCGGGCACTGCAAGCCACACAGCCACTTGTGTCCCCTGTGTCCCTGGAGGCCGCAGCGCGTTTTGGGTTTTGCGCGGACGGGCCCCTCTCGGCTTCCGTAGTCCATTTGCCCCCGGAGCCTGCCCGACCCCTGGCTCTAGGAGGCTGCCCAGGCGGCGCTGCCAACAGCCCCCAGGTGCTGGCTAGCCGCAGCGGCCGGCCACGGGGGGAGCACACACACCTGCGGGTGTCCCCGGGCCGCACACACGGACTGCCCCGCGCCTCCCCGGGTTGCAAATAGGGCCCCCGGGAAGCCTCGCCCGCCCTAGGGTCTTGTCGGGCGGGGCCGATGCACGGTGGGTGAGTGGGGAGGGCTGCTGCTGGCACACACCCACTCCTGAAGCCCACTGGGGTACGGTCCAAGGGCGATGAGCTTGGAGCTCGGGCACGGGTTGTCCCCGCAGGGCCTCCCGAGGGTGGACCGATACCCCCGCCGGCCCAACAAATGGCCCGGGGGCCTAGCCCTCACGGCCCCCAGGACCTGCCGGGTTCCCGCCACCACCCTTGGGCCGGGATGAGGTGCCACCTTGTGCGTGGAAGCCCCGCCCACAGGCAAGAAGCCCCCAAGGCCCGCGGGCGCGCGTGACCCTGCAGCCCCGCTGCAGCCACAGGGAACGGGATGTCTGAGTGGGCAGCCCCCACTGCCCAAGCCTCCGCTGCCAGTTCCCCGAAGGGCTGGTGGCGGCTGCGCCTCAGCAGCCAGCCTCCCTCCCTCCCTCCCTGCCTCCCTCTGGTCGGGCACTGCAAGCCACACAGCCACTTGTGTCCCCTGTGTCCCTGGAGGCCGCAGCGCGTTTTGGGTTTTGGCGCGGACGGGCCCCTCTCGGCTTCCATAGTCCATTTGCCCCCGCAGCCTGCCAGACCCCTGGCTCTAGGAGGCTGCCCAGGCGGTGCTGCCAACAGCCCCCAGGTGCTGGCTAGCCGCAGCGGCCGTCCACGGGGGGAGCACACACAACTGCGGATATCCCCGGGCCGCACACACGGACTGCCCCGCGCCTCCCCGGGTTTCAAATAGGGCCCCCGGGAAGCCTCGCCCGCCCTAGGGGCTTGTCGGGCGGGGCCGATGCACGGTGGGTGAGTGGGGAGGGCTGCTGCTGGCACACACCCACTCCTGAAGCCCACTGGGGTACGGTCCAAGGGCGATGAGCTCGGAGCTTGGGCACGGGCTGTCCCCACAGGGCCTCCCGAGGGTGGACCGATACCCCCGCCTGCCCCCCTAAAGGCCCGGGGGCCTAGCCCTCTTGCGTCCCCCAGCACCTGCCGGGTTCCCGCCACCACCCTTGGGCCGGGATGAGGTGCCACCTTGGGCGTGGAAGCCCCGCCCACAGGCAAGAAGCCCCCAAGGCCCGCGGGTGCGCCCGAACCTGCAGCCCCGCTGCAGCCACAGGGAACGGGATGTCTGAGTGGGCAGCCCCCACTGCCCAAGACTCCGCTGCCAGTTCCCCGAAGGGCTGGTGGCAGCTGCGCCTCCGCAGCCAGCCTCCCTCCCTCCCTCCCTGCCTCCCTCTGGTCGGGCACTGCAAGCCACACAGCCACTTGTGTCCCCTGTGTCCCTGGAGGCCGCAGCGCCTTTTGGGTTTTGGCGCGGACGGGCCCCTCTCGGCTTCCGTAGTCCATTTGCCCCCGGAGCCTGCCCGACCCCTGGCTCTAGGAGGCTGCCCAGGCGGCGCTGCCAATAGCCCCCAGGTGCTGGCTAGCCGCAGCGGCTGGCCACGGGGGAGCACACACACCTGCGGGTGTCCCCGGGCCGCACACACGGACTGCCCCGCGCCTCCCCGGCTTGCAAATAGGGCCCCCGGGAAGCCTCGCCCGCCCTAGGGGCTTGTCGGGCGGGGCCGATGCACGGTGGGTGAGTGGGGAGGGCTGCTGCTGGCACACACCCACTCCTGAAGCCCACTGGAGTACGGTCCAAGGGCGATGAGCTCGGAGCTCGACACGGGCTGTCCCCGCAGGCACTCCCGAGGGTGGACAGATACCCCCGCCGGCCGCCCTAAAGGCCCGGGGGCCTAGCCCTCTTGCGTCCCCCAGCACCTGCCGGGTTCCCTCCACCACCCTTGGGCCGGGATGAGGTGCCACCTTGTGCGTGGAAGCCCCGCCCACAGGCAAGAAGCCCCCAAGGCCCGCGGGCGCGCCCGACCCTGCAGCCCCGCTGCAGCCACAGGGAACGGGATGTCTGAGTGGGCAGCCCCCACTGCCCAAGCCTCCGCTGCCAGTTTCCCGAAGGGCTGGTGGCGGATGCGCCTCAGCAGCCAGCCTCCCTCCCTCCCTCCCTGCCTCCCTCTGGTCGGGCACTGCAAGCCACACAGCCACTTGTGTCCCCTGTGTCCCTGGAGGCCGCAGCGCGTTTTGGGTTTTGGCGCGGACGGGCACCTCTCGGCTTCCGTAGTCCATTTGCCCACGGAGCCTGCCCGACCCCTGGCTCTAGGAGGCTGCCCAGGCGGCGCTGCCAACAGCCCCCAGGTGCTGGCTAGCCGCAGCGGCCGGCCACGGGGGGAGCACACACACCTGCGGGTGTCCCCGGGCCGCACACACGGACTGCCCCGCGCCTCCCCGGCTTGCAAATAGGGCCCCCGGGAAGCCTCACCCGCCCTAGGGGCTTGTCGGGCGGGGCCGATGCACGGTGGGTGAGTGGGGAGGGCTGCTCCTGGCACACACCCACTCCTGAAGCCCACTGGGGTACGGTCCAAGGGCGATGAGCTCGGAGCTCGTGCACGGGCTGTCCCCGCAGGGCCTCCCGAGGGTGGACCGATACGCCCGCCGGCCCCCCTAAAGGCCCGGGGTCCTAGCCCTCTTGCGTCCCTAAACACCTGCTGGGTTCCCGCCACCACCCTTGGGCCGGGATGAGGTGCCACCTTATGCGTGGAAGCCCCGCCCACAGGCAAGAAGCCCCCAAGGCCCGCGGGCGCGCCCGACCCTGCAGCCCCGCTGCAGCCACAGGGAACGGGATGTCTGAGTGGGCAGCCCCCACTGCCCACGCCTCCGCTGCCAGTTCCCCAAGGGCTGGTGGCGGCTGCGCCTCAGCAGCCAGCCTCCCTCCCTCCCTCCCTGCCTCCCTCTGGTCGGGCACTGCAAGCCACACAGCCACTTGTGTCCCCTGTGTCCCTGGAGGCCGCAGCGTGTTTTGGGTTTTGGCGCAGACGGGCCCCTCTCGGCTTCCGTAGTCCATTTGTCCCCGGAGCCTGCCAGACCCCTGGCTCTAGGAGGCTGCCCAGGCGGCGCTGCCAACAGCCCCCAGGTGCTGGCTAGCCGCAGCGGCCGGCCACGGGGGGAGCACACACACCTGCGGGTGTCCCCGGACCACACACACGGACTGCCCCGCGCCTCCCCGGCTTGCAAATAGGGCCCCCGGGAAGCCTCGCCCGCCCTAGGGGCTTGTCGGGCGGGGCCGATGCACGGTGGGTGAGTGGGGAGGGCTGCTGCTGGCACACACCCACTCCTGAAGCCCACTGGGGTACGGTCCAAGGGCGATGAGCTCCGAGCTCGGGCACGGGCTGTCCCCACAGGGCCTCCCGAGGGTGGACCGATACGCCCGCCGGCCCCCTTAAAGGCCCGGGGGCCTAGCCTTCTTGCGTCCCCCAGCACCTGCCGGGTTCCCTCCACCACCCTTGGGCCGGGATGATGTGCCACCTTGTGCGTGGAAGCCCCGCCCACAGGCAAGAAACCCCCAAGGCCCGCGGGCGCGCCCGACCGTGCAGCCCCGCTGCAGCCACAGGGAACGGGATGTCTGAGTGGGCAGCCCCCACTGCCCAAGCCTCCGCTGCCAGTTTCCCAAAGGGCTGGTGGCGGATGCGCCTCAGCAGCCAGCCTCCCTCCCTCCCTCCCTGCCTCCCTCTGGTCGGGCACTGCAAGCCACACAGCCACTTGTGTCCCCTGTGTCCCTGGAGGCCGCAGCGCGTTTTGGGTTTTGGCGCGGACGGGCACCTCTCAGCTTCCGTAGTCCATTTGCCCACGGAGCCTGTCCGACCCCTGGCTCTAGGAGGCTGCCCAGGCGGCGCTGCCAACAGCCCCCAGGTGCTGGCTAGCCGCAGCGGCTGGCCACGGGGGGAGCACACACACCTGCGGGTGTCCCCGGGCCGCACACACGGACTGCCCCGCGCCTCCCCGGCTTGCAAATAGGGCCCCCAGGAAGCCTCGCCCGCCCTAGGGGCTTGTCGGGCGGGGCCGATGCACGGTGGGTGAGTGGGGAGGGCTGCTGCTGGCACACACACACTCATGAAGCCCACTGGGGTACGGTCCAAGGGCGATGAGCTCGGAGCTTGGGCACGGGCTGTCCACGCAGGGCCTCCCGAGGGTGGACCAGTACCCCCGCCGGCCCCCCTAAAGACCCGGGGGCCTAGCCCTGTTGCATCCCCAAGCACCTGCCGGGTTCCCGCCACCACCCTTGGGCCGGGATGAGGTGCCACCTTGTGCGTGGAAGCCCCGCCCACAGGCAAGAAGCCCCCAAGGCCCGTGGGCGCGCCCGACCCTGCAGCACCGCTGCAGCCACAGGGAACGGGATGTCTGAGTGGGCAGCCCCCACTGCCCAAGCCTCCGCTGCCACTTCCCCGAAGGGCTGGTGGCGGCTGCGCCTCAGCAGCCAGCATCCCTCCTCACTCCCTGCCTCCCTCTGGTCGGGCACTGCAAGCCACACAGCCACTTGTGTCCCCTGTGTCCCTGGAGGCCGCAGCGCGTTTTGGGTTTTGGCGCGGACGGGCCCCTCTCGGCTTCCATAGTCCATTTGCCCCCGGAGCCTGCCAGACCCCTGGCTCTAGGAGGCTGCCCAGGCGGTGCTGCCAACAGCCCCCAGGTGCTGGCTAGCCGCAGCGGCCGTCCACGGGGGGAGCACACACAACTGCGGATATCCCCGGGCCGCACACACGGACTGCCCCGCGCCTCCCCGGGTTTCAAATAGGGCCCCCGGGAAGCCTCGCCCGCCCTAGGGGCTTGTCGGGCGGGGCCGATGCACGGTGGGTGAGTGGGGAGGGCTGCTGCTGGCACACACCCACTCCTGAAGCCCACTGGGGTACGGTCCAAGGGCGATGAGCTCGGAGCTTGGGCACGGGCTGTCCCCGCAGGGCCTCCCGAGGGTGGACCGATACCCCCGCCTGCCCCCCTAAAGGCCCGGGGGCCTAGCCCTCTTGCGTCCCCCAGCACCTGCCGGGTTCCCGCCACCACCCTTGGGCCGGGATGAGGTGCCACCTTGGGCGTGGAAGCCCCGCCCACAGGCAAGAAGCCCCCAAGGCCCGCGGGTGCGCCCGAACCTGCAGCCCCGCTGCAGCCACAGGGAACGGGATGTCTGAGTGGGCAGCCCCCACTGCCCAAGACTCCGCTGCCAGTTCCCCGAAGGGCTGGTGGCAGCTGCGCCTCCGCAGCCAGCCTCCCTCCCTCCCTCCCTGCCTCCCTCTGGTCGGGCACTGCAAGCCACACAGCCACTTGTGTCCCCTGTGTCCCTGGAGGCCGCAGCGCCTTTTGGGTTTTGGCGCGGACGGGCCCCTCTCGGCTTCCGTAGTCCATTTGCCCCCGGAGCCTGCCCGACCCCTGGCTCTAGGAGGCTGCCCAGGCGGCGCTGCCAATAGCCCCCAGGTGCTGGCTAGCCGCAGCGGCTGGCCACGGGGGAGCACACACACCTGCGGGTGTCCCCGGGCCGCACACACGGACTGCCCCGCGCCTCCCCGGCTTGCAAATAGGGCCCCCCGGGAAGCCTCGCCCGCCCTAGGGGCTTGTCGGGCGGGGCCGATGCACGGTGGGTGAGTGGGGAGGGCTGCTGCTGGCACACACCCACTCCTGAAGCCCACTGGAGTACGGTCCAAGGGCGATGAGCTCGGAGCTCGACACGGGCTGTCCCCGCAGGCACTCCCGAGGGTGGACAGATACCCCCGCCGGCCGCCCTAAAGGCCCGGGGGCCTAGCCCTCTTGCGTCCCCCAGCACCTGCCGGGTTCCCGCCACCACCCTTGGGCCGGGATGAGGTGCCACCTTGTGCGTGGAAGCCCCGCCCACAGGCAAGAAGCCCCCAAGGCCCGCGGGCGCGCCCGACCCTGCAGCCCCGCTGCAGCCACAGGGAACGGGATGTCTGAGTGGGCAGCCCCCACTGCCCAAGCCTCCGCTGCCAGTTTCCCGAAGGGCTGGTGGCGGATGCGCCTCAGCAGCCAGCCTCCCTCCCTCCCTCCCTGCCTCCCTCTGGTCGGGCACTGCAAGCCACACAGCCACTTGTGTCCCCTGTGTCCCTGGAGGCCGCAGCGCATTTTGGGTTTTGGCGCGGACGGGCACCTCTCGGCTTCCGTAGTCCATTTGCCCACGGAGCCTGCCCGACCCCTGGCTCTAGGAGGCTGCCCAGGCGGCGCTGCCAACAGCCCCCAGGTGCTGGCTAGCCGCAGCGGCCGGCCACGGGGGGAGCACACACACCTGCGGGTGTCCCCGGGCCGCACACACGGACTGCCCCGCGCCTCCCCGGCTTGCAAATAGGGCCCCCGGGAAGCCTCACCCACCCTAGGGGCTTGTCGGGCGGGGCCGATGCACGGTGGGTGAGTGGGGAGGGCTGCTCCTGGCACACACCCACTCCTGAAGCCCACTGGGGTACGGTCCAAGGGCGATGAGCTCGGAGCTCGTGCACGGGCTGTCCCCGCAGGGCCTCCCGAGGGTGGACCGATACGCCCGCCGGCCCCCCTAAAGGCCCGGGGTCCTAGCCCTCTTGCGTCCCTAAACACCTGCTGGGTTCCCGCCACCACCCTTGGGCCGGGATGAGGTGCCACCTTGTGCGTGGAAGCCCCGCCCACAGGCAAGAAGCCCCCAAGGCCCGCGGGCGCGCCCGACCCTGCAGCCCCGCTGCAGCCACAGGGAACGGGATGTCTGAGTGGGCAGCCCCCACTGCCCACGCCTCCGCTGCCAGTTCCCCAAGGGCTGGTGGCGGCTGCGCCTCAGCAGCCAGCCTCCCTCCCTCCCTCCCTGCCTCCCTCTGGTCGGGCACTGCAAGCCACACAGCCACTTGTGTCCCCTGTGTCCCTGGAGGCCGCAGCGCGTTTTGGGTTTTGGCGCAGACGGGCCCCTCTCGGCTTCCGTAGTCCATTTGTCCCCGGAGCCTGCCAGACCCCTGGCTCTAGGAGGCTGCCCAGGCGGCGCTGCCAACAGCCCCCAGGTGCTGGCTAGCCGCAGCGGCCGGCCACGGGGGGAGCACACACACCTGCGGGTGTCCCCGGACCACACACACGGACTGCCCCGCGCCTCCCCGGGTTGCAAATAGGGCCCCCGGGAAGCCTCGCCCGCCCTAGGGGCTTGTCGGGCGGGGCCGATGCACGGTGGGTGAGTGGGGAGGGCTGCTGCTGGCACACACCCACTCCTGAAGCCCACTGGGGTACGGTCCAAGGGCGATGAGCTCCGAGCTCGGGCACGGGCTGTCCCCACAGGGCCTCCCGAGGGTGGACCGATACGCCCGCCGGCCCCCTTAAAGGCCCGGGGGCCTAGCCTTCTTGCGTCCCCCAGCACCTGCCGGGTTCCCTCCACCACCCTTGGGCCGGGATGATGTGCCACCTTGTGCGTGGAAGCCCCGCCCACAGGCAAGAAACCCCCAAGGCCCGCGGGCGCGCCCGACCGTGCAGCCCCGCTGCAGCCACAGGGAACGGGATGTCTGAGTGGGCAGCCCCCACTGCCCAAGCCTCCGCTGCCAGTTTCCCAAAGGGCTGGTGGCGGATGCGCCTCAGCAGCCAGCCTCCCTCCCTCCCTCCCTGCCTCCCTCTGGTCGGGCACTGCAAGCCACACAGCCACTTGTGTCCCCTGTGTCCCTGGAGGCCGCAGCGCGTTTTGGGTTTTGGCGCGGACGGGCACCTCTCAGCTTCCGTAGTCCATTTGCCCACGGAGCCTGTCCGACCCCTGGCTCTAGGAGGCTGCCCAGGCGGCGCTGCCAACAGCCCCCAGGTGCTGGCTAGCCGCAGCGGCTGGCCACGGGGGGAGCACACACACCTGCGGGTGTCCCCGGGCCGCACACACGGACTGCCCCGCGCCTCCCCGGCTTGCAAATAGGGCCCCCGGGAAGCCTCGCCCGCCCTAGGGGCTTGTCGGGCGGGGCCGATGCACGGTGGGTGAGTGGGGAGGGCTGCTGCTGGCACACACACACTCATGAAGCCCACTGGGGTACGGTCCAAGGGCGATGAGCTCGGAGCTTGGGCACGGGCTGTCCACGCAGGGCCTCCCGAGGGTGGACCAGTACCCCCGCCGGCCCCCCTAAAGACCCGGGGGCCTAGCCCTGTTGCGTCCCCCAGCACCTGCCGGGTTCCCGCCACCACCCTTGGGCCGGGATGAGGTGCCACCTTGTGCGTGGAAGCCCCGCCCACAGGCAAGAAGCCCCCAAGGCCCGTGGGCGCGCCCGACCCTGCAGCCCCGCTGCAGCCACAGGGAACGGGATGTCTGAGTGGGCAGCCCCCACTGCCCAAGCCTCCGCTGCCACTTCCCCGAAGGGCTGGTGGCGGCTGCGCCTCAGCAGCCAGCATCCCTCCTCACTACCTGCCTCCCTCTGCTCGGGCACTGCAAGCCACACAGCCACTTGTGTCCCCTGTGTCCCTGGAGGCTGCAGCGCATTTTGGGTTTTGTCGCGGATGGGCCCCTCTCGGCTTCCGTAGTCCATTTGCCCCCGGAGCCTGCCAGACCCCTGGCTCTAGGAGGCTGCCCAGGCGGCGCTGCCAACAGCCCCCAGGTGCTGGCTAGCCGCAGCAGCTGGCCACGGGGGGAGCACACACACCTGCGGGTGTCCCCGGGCCGCACACACGGACTGCCCCGCGCCTCCCCGGCTTGCAAATAGGGCCCCCGGGAAGCCTCGCCCGCCCTAGGGGCTTGTCGGGCGGGGCCGATGCACGGTGGGTGAGTGGGGAGGGCTGCTGCTGGCACACACCCACTCCTGAAGCCCACTGGGGTACGGTCCAAGGGCGATGAGCTCGGAGCTCGTGCACGGGCTGCCCCGGCAGGGCCTCCCGAGGGTGGACCGATACCCCCGCTGGCCCCCCTAAAGGCCCGGGGGCCTAGCCCTCTTGCGTCCCCCAGCACCTGCCGGGTTCCCGCCACCACCCTTGGGCCGGGATGAGGTGCCACCTTGTGTGTGGAAGCCCCGCCCACAGGCAAGAAGCCCCCAAGGCCCGCGGGCGCGCCCGACCCTGCAGCCCCGCTGCAGCCACAGGGAACGGGATGTCTGAGTGGGCAGCCCCCACTGCCCAAGCCTCCGCTGCCACTTCCCCGAAGGGCTGGTGGCGGCTGCGCCTCAGCAGCCAGCCTCCCTCCCTCCCTCCCTGCCTCCCTCTGGTCGGGCACTGCAAGCCACACAGCCACTTGTGTCCCCTGTGTCCCTGGAGGCCGCAGCGTGTTTTGGGCTTTGGCGCGGACGGGCCCCTCTCGGCTTCCGTAGTCCATTTGCCCCCGGAGCCTGCCAGACCACTGGCTCTAGGAGGCTGCCCAGGCGGCGCTGCCAACAGCCCCCAGGTGCTGGCTAGCCGCAGCGGCCGGCCACGGGGGGAGCACACACACCTGCGGATGTCCCCGGGCCGCACACACGGACTGCCCCGCGCCTCCCCGGCTTGCAAATAGGGCCCCCGGGAAGGCTCTCCCGCCCTAGGGGCTTGTCGGGTGGGGCCGATGTACGGTGGGTGAGTGGGGAGGGCTGCTGTTGGCACACACCCACTCCTGAAGCCCACTGGGGTACAGTCCAAGGGCGATGAGCTCGGAGCTCGAGCACGGGCTGTCCCCGCAGGGCCTCCCGAGGGTGGACCGATACCCCCGCCGGCCCCCCTAAAGGCCCGGGGGCCTAGCCCTCTTGCGTCCCCCAGCACCTGCCGGGTTCCCGCCACCACCCTTGGGCCGGGATGAGGTGCCACCTTATGCGTGGAAGCCCCGCCCACAGGCAAGAAGCCCCCAAGGCCCGTGGGCACGCCCGACCCTGCAGCCCCGCTGCAGCCACAGGGAATGGGATGTCTGAGTGGGCAGCCCCCACTGCCCACGCCTCCGCTGCCAGTTCCCCAAGGGCTGGTGGCGGCTGCGCCTCAGCAGCCAGCCTCCCTCCCTCCCTCCCTGCCTCCCTCTGCTCGGGCACTGCAAGCCACACAGCCACTTGTGTCCCCTGTGTCCCTGGAGGCCGCAGCGCGTTTTGGGTTTTGGCGCGGACGGGCCCTCTTGGCTTCAGAAGTCCATTTGCCCCCGGAGCCTGCCAGACCCCTGGCTCTAGGAGGCTGCCCAGGCGGCGCTGCCAACAGCCCCCAGGTGCTGGCTAGCCGCAGGGGCCGGCCACGGGGGGAGCACACACACCTGCGGGTGTCCCCGGGCCGCACACACGGACTGCCCCGCGCCTCCCCGGCTTGCAAATAGGGCCCCCGGGAAGCCTCGCCCGCCCTAGGGGCTTGTCGGGCGGGGCCGATGTACGGTGGGTGAGTGGGGAGGGCTGCTGCTGGCACACACCCACTCCTGAAGCCCACTGGGGTACGGTCCAAGGGCGATGACCTCGGAGCTCGGGCACGGGCTGTCCCCGCAGGGCCTCCCGAGGGTGGACCGATACGCCCGTCGGCCCCCCTAAGACCCGGGGGCCTAGCCCTGTTGCGTCCCAAGCACCTGCCGGGTTCCCGCCACCACCCTTGGGCCGGGATGAGGTGCCACCTTGTGCGTGGAAGCCCCGCCCACAGGCAAGAAGCCCCCAAGGCCCGCGGGCGCGCCCGACCCTGCAGCCCCGCTGCAGCCACAGGGAACGGGATGTCTGAGTGGGCAGCCCCCACTGCCCAAGCCTCCGCTGCCAGTTCCCCGAAGGGCTGGTGGCGGCTGCGCCTCAGCAGCCAGCCTCCCTCCCTCCCTCCCTGCCTCCCTCTGGTCGGGCACTGCAAGCCACACAGCCACTTGTGTCCCCTGTGTCCCTGGAGGCCGCAGCGCGTTTTGGGTTTTGGCGCGGACGGGCCCCTCTCGGCTTCCGTAGTCCATTTGTCCCCGGAGCCTGCCAGACCCCTGGCTCTAGGAGGCTGCCCAGGCGGCGCTGCCAACAGCCCCCAGGTGCTGGCTAGCCGCAGCGGCCGGCCACGGGGGGAGCACACACACCTGTGGGTGTCCCCGGACCACACACACGGACTGCCCCGCGCCTCCCCAGCTTGCAAATAGGGCCCCCGGGAAGCCTCGCCCGCCCTAGGGGCTTGTCGGGCGGGGCCGATGCACGGTGGGTGAGTGGGGAGGGCTGCTGCTGGCACACACCCACTCCTGAAGCCCACTGGGGTACGGTCCAAGGGCGATGAGCTCGGAGCTTGGGCACGGGCTGTCCACGCAGGGCCTCCCGAGGGTGGACCAGTACCCCCGCCGGCCCCCCTAAAGACCCGGGGGCCTAGCCCTGTTGCGTCCCCAAGCACCTGCCGGGTTCCCGCCACCACCCTTGGGCCGGGATGAGGTGCCACCTTGTGCGTGGAAGCCCCGCCCACAGGCAAGAAGCCCCCAAGGCCCGCGGGCGCGCCCGACCCTGCAGCCCCGCTGCAGCCACAGGGAACGGGATGTCTGAGTGGGCAGCCCCCACTGCCCAAGCCTCCGCTGGCAGTTCCCCGAAGGGCTGGTGGCGGCTGCGCCTCAGCAGCCAGCCTCCCTCCTCACTCCCTGCCTCCCTCTGCTCGGGCACTGCAAGCCACACAGCCACTTGTGTCCCCTGTGTCCCTGGAGGCTGCAGCGCATTTTGGGTTTTGTCGCGGATGGGCCCCTCTCGGCTTCCGTAGTCCATTTGCCCCCGGAGCCTGCCAGACCCCTGGCTCTAGGAGGCTGCCCAGGCGGCGCTGCCAACAGCCCCCAGGTGCTGGCTAGCCGCAGGGGCCGGCCACGGGGGGAGCACACACACCTGCGGGTGTCCCCGGGCCGCACACACGGACTGCCCCGCGCCTCCCCGGCTTGCAAATAGGGCCCCCGGGAAGCCTCGCCCACCCTAGGGGCTTGTCGGGCGGGGCCGATGCACGGTGGGTGAGTGGGGAGGGCTGCTGCTGGCACACACCCACTCCTGAAGCCCACTGGGGTACGGTCCAAGGGCGATGAGCTCGGAGCTCGTGCACGGGCTGCCCCGGCAGGGCCTCCCGAGGGTGGACCGATACCCCCGCCGGCCCCTCTAAAGGCCCGGGGGCCTAGCCCTCTTGCGTCCCCCAGCACCTGCCGGGTTCCCGCCACCACCCTTGGGCCGGGATGAGGTGCCACCTTATGCGTGGAAGCCCCGCCCACAGGCAAGAAGCCCCCAAGGCCCGCGGGCGCGCCCGACCCTGCAGCCCCGCTGCAGCCACAGGGAACGGGATGTCTGAGTGGGCAGCCCCCACTGCCCAAGCCTCCGCTGCCAGTTCCCCGAAGGGCTGGTGGCGGCTGCGCCTCAGCAGCCAGCCTCCCTCCCTCCCTCCCTGCCTCCCTCTGGTCGGGCACTGCAAGCCACACAGCCACTTGTGTCCCCTGTGTCCCTGGAGGCCGCAGCGCGTTTTGGGTTTTGGCGCGGACGGGTCCCTCTCGGCTTCCGTAGTCCATTTGTCCCCGGAGCCTGCCAGACCCCTGGCTCTAGGAGGCTGCCCAGGCGGCGCTGCCAACAGCCCCCAGGTGCTGGCTAGCCGCAGGGGCCAGCCACGGGGGGAGCACACACACCTGCGGGTGTCCCCGGGCCGCACACACGGACTGCCCCGCGCCTCCCCGGCTTGCAAATAGGGCCCCCGGGAAGCCTCGCCCGCCCTAGGGGCTTGTCGGGCGGGGCCGATGTACGGTGGGTGAGTGGGGAGGGCTGCTGCTGGCACACACCCACTCCTGAAGCCCACTGGGGTACGGTCCAAGGGCGATGAGCTCGGAGCTCGTGCACGGGCTGTCCCCGCAGGGCCTCCCGAGGGTGGACTGATACCCCCGCCGGCCCCCCTAAAGGCCCGGGGCCTAGCCCTCTTGCGTCCCCCAGCACCTGCCGGGTTCCCGCCACCACCCTTGGGCCGGGATGAGGTGCCACCTTGTGCGTGGAAGCCCCGCCCACAGGCAAGAAGCCCCCAAGGCCCGCGGGCGCGCCCGACCCTGCAGCCCCGCTGCAGCCACAGGGAACGGGATGTCTGAGTGGGCAGCCCCCACTGCCCAAGCCTCCGCTGCCAGTTTCCCGAAGGGCTGGTGGTGGCTGCGCCTCAGCAGCCAGCCTCCCTCCCTCCCTCCCTGCCTCCCTCTGGTCGGGCACTGCAAGCCACACAGCCACTTGTGTCCCCTGTGTCCCTGGAGGCCGCAGCGCGTTTTGGGTTTTGGCGCGGACGGGCACCTCTCGGCTTCCGTAGTCCATTTGCCCCCGGAGCCTGCCCGATCCCTGGCTCTAGGAGGCTGCCCAGGCGGCACTGCCAACAGCCCCCAGGTGCGGGCTAGCCGCAGCGGCCGGCCACGGGGGGAGCACACACACCTGCGGGTGTCCCCGGGCCGCACACACGGACTGCCCCGCGCCTCCCCGGGTTGCAAATAGGGCCCCCGGGAAGCCTCGCCCGCCCTAGGGGCTTGTCGGGCGGGGCCGATGCACGGTGGGTGAGTGGGGAGGGCAGCTGCTGGCACACACCCACTCCTGAAGCCCACTGGGGTACGGTCCAAGGGCGATGAGCTCGGAGCTCGTGCACGGGCTGTCCCCGCAGGGCCTCCCGAGGGTGGACCGATACCCCCGCCGGCCCCCCTAAAGGCCCGGGGGCCTAGCCCTCTTGCGTCCCTAAACACCTGCTGTGTTCCCGCCACCACCCTTGGCCGGGATGAGGTGCCACCTTATGCGTGGAAGCCCCGCCCACAGGCAAGAAGCCCCCAAGGCCCGCGGGCACGCCCGACCCTGCAGCCCCGCTGCAGCCACAGGGAACGGGATGTCTGAGTGGGCAGCCCCCACTGCCCAAGCCTCCGCTGCCAGTTCCCCGAAGGGCTGGTGGCGGCTGCGCCTCAGCAGCCAGCCTCCCTCCCTCCCTCCCTGCCTCCCTCTGGTCGGGCACTGCAAGCCACACAGCCACTTGTGTCCCCTGTGTCCCTGGAGGCCGCAGCGCGTTTTGGGTTTTGGCGCGGACGGGCCCCTCTCGGCTTCCGTAGTCCATTTGCCCCCGCAGCCTGCCAGACCCCTGGCTCTAGGAGGCTGCCCAGGCGGTGCTGCCAACAGCCCCCAGGTGCTGGCTAGCCGCAGCGGCCGTCCACGGGGGGAGCACACACAACTGCGGATATCCCCGGGCCGCACACACGGACTGCCCCGCGCCTCCCCGGGTTTCAAATAGGGCCCCCGGGAAGCCTCGCCCGCCCTAGGGGCTTGTCGGGCGGGGCCGATGCACGGTGGGTGAGTGGGGAGGGCTGCTGCTGGCACACACCCACTCCTGAAGCCCACTGGGGTACGGTCCAAGGGCGATGAGCTCGGAGCTTGGGCACGGGCTGTCCCCGCAGGGCCTCCCGAGGGTGGACCGATACCCCCGCCTGCCCCCCTAAAGGCCCGGGGGCCTAGCCCTCTTGCGTCCCCCAGCACCTGCCGGGTTCCCGCCACCACCCTTGGGCCGGGATGAGGTGCCACCTTGGGCGTGGAAGCCCCGCCCACAGGCAAGAAGCCCCCAAGGCCCGCGGGTGCGCCCGAACCTGCAGCCCCGCTGCAGCCACAGGGAACGGGATGTCTGAGTGGGCAGCCCCCACTGCCCAAGACTCCGCTGCCAGTTCCCCGAAGGGCTGGTGGCAGCTGCGCCTCCGCAGCCAGCCTCCCTCCCTCCCTCCCTGCCTCCCTCTGGTCGGGCACTGCAAGCCACACAGCCACTTGTGTCCCCTGTGTCCCTGGAGGCCGCAGCGCCTTTTGGGTTTTGGCGCGGACGGGCCCCTCTCGGCTTCCGTAGTCCATTTGCCCCCGGAGCCTGCCCGACCCCTGGCTCTAGGAGGCTGCCCAGGCGGCGCTGCCAATAGCCCCCAGGTGCTGGCTAGCCGCAGCGGCTGGCCACGGGGGAGCACACACACCTGCGGGTGTCCCCGGGCCGCACACACGGACTGCCCCGCGCCTCCCCGGCTTGCAAATAGGGCCCCCGGGAAGCCTCGCCCGCCCTAGGGGCTTGTCGGGCGGGGCCGATGCACGGTGGGTGAGTGGGGAGGGCTGCTGCTGGCACACACCCACTCCTGAAGCCCACTGGAGTACGGTCCAAGGGCGATGAGCTCGGAGCTCGACACGGGCTGTCCCCGCAGGCACTCCCGAGGGTGGACAGATACCCCCGCCGGCCGCCCTAAAGGCCCGGGGGCCTAGCCCTCTTGCGTCCCCCAGCACCTGCCGGGTTCCCTCCACCACCCTTGGGCCGGGATGAGGTGCCACCTTGTGCGTGGAAGCCCCGCCCACAGGCAAGAAGCCCCCAAGGCCCGCGGGCGCGCCCGACCCTGCAGCCCCGCTGCAGCCACAGGGAACGGGATGTCTGAGTGGGCAGCCCCCACTGCCCAAGCCTCCGCTGCCAGTTTCCCGAAGGGCTGGTGGCGGATGCGCCTCAGCAGCCAGCCTCCCTCCCTCCCTCCCTGCCTCCCTCTGGTCGGGCACTGCAAGCCACACAGCCACTTGTGTCCCCTGTGTCCCTGGAGGCCGCAGCGCATTTTGGGTTTTGGCGCGGACGGGCACCTCTCGGCTTCCGTAGTCCATTTGCCCACGGAGCCTGCCCGACCCCTGGCTCTAGGAGGCTGCCCAGGCGGCGCTGCCAACAGCCCCCAGGTGCTGGCTAGCCGCAGCGGCCGGCCACGGGGGGAGCACACACACCTGCGGGTGTCCCCGGGCCGCACACACGGACTGCCGCGCGCCTCCCCGGCTTGCAAATAGGGCCCCCGGGAAGCCTCACCCACCCTAGGGGCTTGTCGGGCGGGGCCGATGCACGGTGGGTGAGTGGGGAGGGCTGCTCCTGGCACACACCCACTCCTGAAGCCCACTGGGGTACGGTCCAAGGGCGATGAGCTCGGAGCTCGTGCACGGGCTGTCCCCGCAGGGCCTCCCGAGGGTGGACCGATACGCCCGCCGGCCCCCCTAAAGGCCCGGGGTCCTAGCCCTCTTGCGTCCCTAAACACCTGCTGGGTTCCCGCCACCACCCTTGGGCCGGGATGAGGTGCCACCTTATGCGTGGAAGCCCCGCCCACAGGCAAGAAGCCCCCAAGGCCCGCGGGCGCGCCCGACCCTGCAGCCCCGCTGCAGCCACAGGGAACGGGATGTCTGAGTGGGCAGCCCCCACTGCCCACGCCTCCGCTGCCAGTTCCCCAAGGGCTGGTGGCGGCTGCGCCTCAGCAGCCAGCCTCCCTCCCTCCCTCCCTGCCTCCCTCTGGTCGGGCACTGCAAGCCACACAGCCACTTGTGTCCCCTGTGTCCCTGGAGGCCGCAGCGCGTTTTGGGTTTTGGCGCAGACGGGCCCCTCTCGGCTTCCGTAGTCCATTTGTCCCCGGAGCCTGCCAGACCCCTGGCTCTAGGAGGCTGCCCAGGCGGCGCTGCCAACAGCCCCCAGGTGCTGGCTAGCCGCAGCGGCCGGCCACGGGGGGAGCACACACACCTGCGGGTGTCCCCGGACCACACACACGGACTGCCCCGCGCCTCCCCGGCTTGCAAATAGGGCCCCCGGGAAGCCTCGCCCGCCCTAGGGGCTTGTCGGGCGGGGCCGATGCACGGTGGGTGAGTGGGGAGGGCTGCTGCTGGCACACACCCACTCCTGAAGCCCACTGGGGTACGGTCCAAGGGCGATGAGCTCCGAGCTCGGGCACGGGCTGTCCCCACAGGGCCTCCCGAGGGTGGACCGATACGCCCGCCGGCCCCCTTAAAGGCCCGGGGGCCTAGCCTTCTTGCGTCCCCCAGCACCTGCCGGGTTCCCTCCACCACCCTTGGGCCGGGGATGAGGTGCCACCTTGTGCGTGGAAGCCCCGCCCACAGGCAAGAAGCCCCCAAGGCCCGCGGGCGCGCCCGACCCTGCAGCCCCGCTGCAGCCACAGGGAACGGGATGTCTGAGTGGCAGCCCCCACTGCCCAAGCCTCGCTGCCAGTTTCCCGAAGGGCTGGTGGCGGATGCGCCTCAGCAGCCAGCCTCCCTCCCTCCCTCCCTGCCTCCCTCTGGTCGGGCACTGCAAGCCACACAGCCACTTGTGTCCCCTGTGTCCCTGGAGGCTGCAGCGCATTTTGGGTTTTGTCGCGGATGGGCCCCTTTCGGCTTCCATAGTCCATTTGCCCCCGGAGCCTGCCAGACCCCTGGCTCTAGGAGGCTGCCCAGGCGGCGCTGCCAACAGCCCCCAGGTGCTGGCTAGCCGCAGCAGCTGGCCACGGGGGAGCACACACACCTGCGGGTGTCCCCGGGCCGCACACACGGACTGCCCCGCGCCTCCCGGGTTGCAAATAGGGACCCCGGGAAGCCTCGCCCGCCCTAGGGTCTTGTCGGGCGGGGCCGATGCACGGTGGGTGAGTGGGAGGGCTGCTGCTGGCACACACCCACTCCTGAAGCCCACTGGGGTACGGTCCAAGGGCGATGAGCTCGGAGCTCGTGCACGGGCTGTCCCCGCAGGGCCTCCCGAGGGTGGACCGATACGCCCGCCGGCCCCCCTAAAGGCCCGGGGGCCTAGCCCTCTTGCGTCCCCCAGCACCTGCCGGGTTCCCGCCACCACCCTTGGGCCGGGATGAGGTGCCACCTTGTGCGTGGAAGCCCCGCCCACAGGCAAGAAGCCCCCAAGGCCCCGCGGGCGCGCCCGACCCTGCAGCCCCACTGCAGCCACAGGGAACGGGATGTCTGAGTGGGCAGCCCCCACTGCCCAAGCCTCCGCTGCCACTTCCCCGAAGGGCTGGTGGCGGCTGCGCCTCAGCAGCCTGCCTCCCTCCCTCCCTCCCTGCCTCCCTCTGGTCGGGCACTGCAAGCCACACAGCCACTTGTGTCCCCTGTGTCCCTGGAGGCCGCAGCGCGTTTTGGGTTTTGGCGGCGGACGGGCCCCTCTCGGCTTCCGTAGTCCATTTGCCCCCGGAGCCTGCCAGACCCCTGGCTCTAGGAGGCTGCCCAGGCGGCGCTGCCAACAGCCCCCAGGTGCTGGCTAGCCGCAGCGTCCGGCCACAGGGGGAGCACACACACCTGCGGGGTGTCCCCGGGCCGCACACACGGACTGCCCCGCGCCTCCCCGGCTTGCAAATAGGGCCCCCAGGAAGCCTCGCCCGCCCTAGGGGCTTGTCGGGCGGGGCCGATGCACGGTGGGTGAGTGGGGAGGGCTGCTGCTGGCACACACCCACTCGTGAAGCCCACTGGGGTACGGTCCAAGGGCGATGAGCTCGGAGCTTGGGCACGGGCTGTCCACGCAGGGCCTCCCGAGGGTGGACCAGTACCCACGCCGGCCCCCCTAAAGACCCGGGGGCCTAGCCCTGTTGCGTCCCCAAGCACCTGCCGGGTTCCCGCCACCACCCTTGGGCCGGGATGAGGTGCCACCTTGTGCGTGGAAGCCCCGCCCACAGGCAAGAAGCCCCCAAGGCCCGCGGGCGCGCCCGACCCTGCAGCCCCGCTGCAGCCACAGGGAACGGGATGTCTGAGTGGGCAGCCCCCACTGCCCAAGCCTCCGCTGCCAGTTTCCCGAAGGGCTGGTGGCGGATGCGCCTCAGCAGCCAGCCTCCCTCCCTCCCTCCCTGCCTCCCTCTGGTCGGGCACTGCAAGCCACACAGCCACTTGTGTCCCCTGTGTCCCTGGAGGCTGCAGCGCATTTTGGGTTTTGTCGCGGATGGGCCCCTTTCGGCTTCCATAGTCCATTTGCCCCCGGAGCCTGCCAGACCCCTGGCTCTAGGAGGCTGCCCAGGCGGCGCTGCCAACAGCCCCCAGGTGCTGGCTAGCCGCAGCAGCTGGCCACGGGGGGAGCACACACACCTGCGGGTGTCCCCGGGCCGCACACACGGACTGCCCCGCGCCTCCCCGGGTTGCAAATAGGGACCCCGGGAAGCCTCGCCCGCCCTAGGGTCTTGTCGGGCGGGGCCGATGCACGGTGGGTGAGTGGGGAGGGCTGCTGCTGGCACACACCCACTCCTGAAGCCCACTGGGGTACGGTCCAAGGGCGATGAGCTCGGAGCTCGTGCACGGGCTGTCCCCGCAGGGCCTCCCGAGGGTGGACCGATACGCCCGCCGGCCCCCCTAAAGGCCCGGGGGCCTAGCCCTCTTGCGTCCCCCAGCACCTGCCGGGTTCCCGCCACCACCCTTGGGCCGGGATGAGGTGCCACCTTGTGCGTGGAAGCCCCGCCCACAGGCAAGAAGCCCCCAAGGCCCGCGGGCGCGCCCGACCCTGCAGCCCCACTGCAGCCACAGGGAACGGATGTCTGAGTGGGCAGCCCCCACTGCCCAAGCCTCCGCTGCCACTTCCCCGAAGGGCTGGTGGCGGCTGCGCCTCAGCAGCCTGCCTCCCTCCCTCCCTCCCTGCCTCCCTCTGGTCGGGCACTGCAAGCCACACAGCCACTTGTGTCCCCTGTGTCCCTGGAGGCCGCAGCGCGTTTTGGGCTTTGGCGCGGACGGGCCCCTCTCGGCTTCCGTAGTCCATTTGCCCCGGAGCCTGCCAGACCCCTGGCTCTAGGAGGCTGCCCAGGCGGCGCTGCCAACAGCCCCCAGGTGCTGGCTAGCCGCAGCGGCCGGCCACGGGGGGAGCACACACACCTGCGGGTGTCCCCGGGCCGCACACACACGGACTACCCCGCGCCTCCCCGGCTTGCAAATAGGGCCCCCAGGAAGCCTCGCCCGCCCTAGGGGCTTGTCGGGCGGGGCCGATGCACGGTGGGTGAGTGGGGAGGGCTGCTGCTGGCACACACCCACTCGTGAAGCCCACTGGGGTACGGTCCAAGGGCGATGAGCTCGGAGCTTGGGCACGGGCTGTCCACGCAGGGCCTCCCGAGGGTGGACCAGTACCCACGCCGGCCCCCTAAAGACCCGGGGGCCTAGCCCTGTTGCGTCCCCAAGCACCTGCCGGGTTCCCGCCACCACCCTTGGGCCGGGATGAGGTGCCACCTTGTGCGTGGAAGCCCCGCCCACAGGCAAGAAGCCCCCAAGGCCCGCGGGCGCGCCCGACCCTGCAGCCCCGCTGCAGCCACAGGGACGGGATGTCTGAGTGGGCAGCCCCACTGCCCAAGCCTCCGCTGCCAGTTTCCCGAAGGGCTGGTGGCGGATGCGCCTCAGCAGCCAGCCTCCCTCCCTCCCTCCCTGCCTCCCTCTGGTCGGGCACTGCAAGCCACACAGCCACTTGTGTCCCCTGTGTCCCTGGAGGCTGCAGCGCATTTTGGGTTTTGTCGCGGATGGGCCCCTTTCGGCTTCCATAGTCCATTTGCCCCCGGAGCCTGCCAGACCCCTGGCTCTAGGAGGCTGCCCAGGCGGCGCTGCCAACAGCCCCCAGGTGCTGGCTAGCCGCAGCAGCTGGCCACGGGGGGAGCACACACACCTGCGGGTGTCCCCGGCCGCACACACGGACTGCCCCGCGCCTCCCCGGGTTGCAAATAGGGACCCCGGGAAGCCTCGCCCGCCCTAGGGTCTTGTCGGGCGGGGCCGATGCACGGTGGGTGAGTGGGGAGGGCTGCTGCTGGCACACACCCACTCCTGAAGCCACTGGGGTACGGTCCAAGGGCGATGAGCTCGGAGCTCGTGCACGGGCTGTCCCCGCAGGGCCTCCCGAGGGTGGACCGATACGCCCGCCGGCCCCCCTAAAGGCCCGGGGGCCTAGCCCTCTTGCGTCCCCCAGCACCTGCCGGGTTCCCGCCACCACCCTTGGGCCGGGATGAGGTGCCACCTTGTGCGTGGAAGCCCCGCCCACAGGCAAGAAGCCCCCAAGGCCCGCGGGCGCGCCCGACCCTGCAGCCCCACTGCAGCCACAGGGAACGGGATGTCTGAGTGGGCAGCCCCCACTGCCCAAGCCTCCGCTGCCACTTCCCCGAAGGGCTGGTGGCGGCTGCGCCTCAGCAGCCTGCCTCCCTCCCTCCCTCCCTGCCTCCCTCTGGTCGGGCACTGCAAGCCACACAGCCACTTGTGTCCCCTGTGTCCCTGGAGGCCGCAGCGCGTTTTGGGCTTTGGCGCGGACGGGCCCCTCTCGGCTTCCGTAGTCCATTTGCCCCCGGAGCCTGCCAGACCCCTGGCTCTAGGAGGCTGCCCAGGCGGCGCTGCCAACAGCCCCCAGGTGCTGGCTAGCCGCAGCGGCCGGCCACGGGGGGAGCACACACACCTGCGGGTGTCCCCGGGCCGCACACACACGGACTACCCCGCGCCTCCCCGGCTTGCAAATAGGGCCCCCAGGAAGCCTCGCCCGCCCTAGGGGCTTGTCGGGCGGGGCCGATGCACGGTGGGTGAGTGGGAGGGCTGCTGCTGGCACACACCCACTCCTGAAGCCCACTGGGGTACGGTCCAAGGGCGATGAGCTCGGAGCTCGTGCACGGGCTGTCCCCGCAGGGCCTCCCGAGGGTGGACTGATACCCCCGCCGGCCCCCCTAAAGGCCCGGGGGCCTAGCCCTCTTGCGTCCCCCAGCACCTGCCGGGTTCCCGCCACCACCCTTGGGCCGGGATGAGGTGCCACCTTGTGCGTGGAAGCCCCGCCCACAGGCAAGAAGCCCCCAAGGCCCGCGGGCGCGCCCGACCCTGCAGCCCCGCTGCAGCCACAGGGAACGGGATGTCTGAGTGGGCAGCCCCCACTGCCCAAGCCTCCGCTGCCAGTTTCCCGAAGGGCTGGTGGCGGCTGCGCCTCAGCAGCCAGCCTCCCTCCCTCCCTCCCTGCCTCCCTCTGGTCGGGCACTGCAAGCCACACAGCCACTTGTGTCCCCTGTGTCCCTGGAGGCTGCAGCGCATTTTGGGTTTTGTCGCGGATGGGCCCCTCTCGGCTTCCGTAGTCCATTTGCCCCCGAGCCTGCCAGACCCCTGGCTCTAGGAGGCTGCCCAGGCGGCGCTGCCAACAGCCCCCAGGTGCTGGCTAGCCGCAGCAGCTGGCCACGGGGGGAGCACACACACCTGCGGGTGTCCCCGGGCCGCACACACGGACTGCCCCGCGCCTCCCCGGCTTGCAAATAGGGCCCCCGGGAAGCCTCGCCCGCCCTAGGGGCTTGTCGGGCGGGGCCGATGTACGGTGGGTGAGTGGGGAGGGCTGCTGTTGGCACACACCCACTCCTGAAGCCCACTGGGGTACAGTCCAAGGGCGATGAGCTCGGAGCTCGAGCACGGGCTGTCCACGCAGGGTCTCCCGAGGGTGGACCGATACCCCCCGCCGGCCCCCCTAAAGGCCCGGGGGCCTAGCCCTCTTGCGTCCCCCAGCACCTGCCGGGTTCCCGCCACCACCCTTGGGCCGGATGAGGTGCCACCTTGTGCGTGGAAGCCCCGCCCACAGGCAAGAAGCCCCCAAGGCCCGCGGGCGCGCCCGACCCTGCAGCCCCGCTGCAGCCACAGGGAACGGGATGTCTGAGTGGGCAGCCCCCACTGCCCAAGCCTCCGCTGCCAGTTTCCCGAAGGGCTGGTGGCGGATGCGCCTCAGCAGCCAGCCTCCCTCCCTCCCTCCCTGCCTCCCTCTGGTCGGGCACTGCAAGCCACACAGCCACTTGTGTCCCCTGTGTCCTGGAGGCTGCAGCGCATTTTGGGTTTTGTCGCGGATGGGCCCCTTTCGGCTTCCATAGTCCATTTGCCCCCGGAGCCTGCCAGACCCCTGGCTCTAGGAGGCTGCCCAGGCGGCGCTGCCAACAGCCCCCAGGTGCTGGCTAGCCGCAGCAGCTGGCCACGGGGGAGCACACACACCTGCGGGTGTCCCCGGGCCGCACACACGGACTGCCCCGCGCCTCCCCGGGTTGCAAATAGGGACCCCGGGAAGCCTCGCCCGCCCTAGGGTCTTGTCGGGCGGGGCCGATGCACGGTGGGTGAGTGGGGGAGGGCTGCTGCTGGCACACACCCACTCCTGAAGCCCACTGGGGTACGGTCCAAGGGCGATGAGCTCGGAGCTCGTGCACGGGCTGTCCCCGCAGGGCCTCCCGAGGGTGGAACCGATACGCCCGCCGGCCCCCCTAAAGGCCCGGGGGCCTAGCCCTCTTGCGTCCCCCAGCACCTGCCGGGTTCCCGCCACCACCCTTGGGCCGGGATGAGGTGCCACCTTGTGCGTGGAAGCCCCGCCCACAGGCAAGAAGCCCCCAAGGCCCGCGGGCGCGCCCGACCCTGCAGCCCCACTGCAGCCACAGGGAACGGGATGTCTGAGTGGGCAGCCCCCACTGCCCAAGCCTCCGCTGCCACTTCCCCGAAGGGCTGGTGGCGGCTGCGCCTCAGCAGCCTGCCTCCCTCCCTCCCTCCCTGCCTCCCTCTGGTCGGGCACTGCAAGCCACACAGCCACTTGTGTCCCCTGTGTCCTGGAGGCCGCAGCGCGTTTTGGGCTTTGGCGCGGACGGGCCCCTCTCGGCTTCCGTAGTCCATTGCCCCCGGAGCCTGCCAGACCCCTGGCTCTAGGAGGCTGCCCAGGCGGCACTGCCAACAGCCCCCAGGTGCTGGCTAGCCGCAGCGGCCGGCCACGGGGGAGCACACACACCTGCGGGTGTCCCCGGGCCGCACACACACGGACTACCCCGCGCCTCCCCGGCTTGCAAATAGGGCCCCCAGGAAGCCTCGCCCGCCCTAGGGGCTTGTCGGGCGGGGCCGATGCACGGTGGGTGAGTGGGGAGGGCTGCTGCTGGCACACACCCACTCCTGAAGCCCACTGGGGTACGGTCCAAGGGCGATGAGCTCGGAGCTCGTGCACGGGCTGTCCCCGCAGGGCCTCCCGAGGGTGGACTGATACCCCCGCCGGCCCCCCTAAAGGCCCGGGGGCCTAGCCCTCTTGCGTCCCCCAGCACCTGCCGGGTTCCCGCCACCACCCTTGGGCCGGGATGAGGTGCCACCTTGTGCGTGGAAGCCCCGCCCACAGGCAAGAAGCCCCCAAGGCCCGCGGGCGCGCCCGACCCTGCAGCCCCGCTGCAGCCACAGGGAACGGGATGTCTGAGTGGCAGCCCCCACTGCCCAAGCCTCCGCCTGCCAGTTTCCCGAAGGGCTGGTGGCGGCTGCGCCTCAGCAGCCAGCCTCCCTCCCTCCCTCCCTGCCTCCCTCTGGTCGGGCACTGCAAGCCACACAAGCCACTTGTGTCCCCTGTGTCCCTGGAGGCTGCAGCGCATTTTGGGTTTTGTCGCGGATGGGCCCCTCTCGGCTTCCGTAGTCCATTTGCCCCCGGAGCCTGCCAGACCCCTGGCTCTAGGAGGCTGCCCAGGCGGCGCTGCCAACAGCCCCCAGGTGCTGGCTAGCCGCAGCAGCTGGCCACGGGGGGAGCACACACACCTGCGGGTGTCCCCGGGCCGCACACACGGACTGCCCCGCGCCTCCCCGGCTTGCAAATAGGGCCCCCGGGAAGCCTCGCCCGCCCTAGGGGCTTGTCGGGCGGGGCCGATGTACGGTGGGTGAGTGGGGAGGGCTGCTGTTGGCACACACCCACTCCTGAAGCCCACTGGGGTACAGTCCAAGGGCGATGAGCTCGGAGCTCGAGCACGGGCTGTCCACGCAGGGTCTCCCGAGGGTGGACCGATACCCCCGCCGGCCCCCCTAAAGGCCCGGGGGCCTAGCCCTCTTGCGTCCCCCAGCACCTGCCGGGTTCCCGCCACCACCCTTGGGCCGGGATGAGGTGCCACCTTATGCGTGGAAGCCCCGCCCACAGGCAAGAAGCCCCCAAGGCCCGTGGGCGCGCCCGACCCTGCAGCCCCGCTGCAGCCACAGGGAATGGGATGTCTGAGTGGGCAGCCCCCACTGCCCACGCCTCCGCTGCCAGTTCCCCAAGGGCTGGTGGCGGCTGCGCCTCAGCAGCCAGCCTCCCTCCCTCCCTCCCTGCCTCCCTCTGCTCGGGCACTGCAAGCCACACAGCCACTTGTGTCCCCTGTGTCCCTGGAGGCCGCAGCGCGTTTTGGGTTTTGGCGCGGACGGGCCCTCTTGGCTTCAGTAGTCCATTTGCCCCCGGAGCCTGCCAGACCCTGGCTCTAGGAGGCTGCCCAGGCGGCGCTGCCAACAGCCCCCAGGTGCTGGCTAGCCGCAGGGGCCGGCCACGGGGGGAGCACACACACCTGCGGGTGTCCCCGGGCCGCACACACGGACTGCCCCGCGCCTCCCCGGCTTGCAAATAGGGCCCCCGGGAAGCCTCGCCCGCCCTAGGGGCTTGTCGGGCGGGGCCGATGTACGGTGGGTGAGTGGGGAGGGCTGCTGCTGGCACACACCCACTCCTGAAGCCCACTGGGGTACGGTCCAAGGGCGATGACCTCGGAGCTCGGGCACGGGCTGTCCCCGCAGGGCCTCCCGAGGGTGGACCGATACGCCCGTCGGCCCCCCTAAGACCCGGGGGCCTAGCCCTGTTGCGTCCCAAGCACCTGCCGGGTTCCCGCCACCACCCTTGGGCCGGGATGAGGTGCCACCTTGGGCGTGGAAGCCCCGCCCACAGGCAAGAAGCCCCCAAGGCCCGCGGGCGCGCCCGACCCTGCAGCCCCGCTGCAGCCACAGGGAACGGGATGTCTGAGTGGGCAGCCCCCACTGCCCAAGCCTCCGCTGCCAGTTCCCCGAAGGGCTGGTGGCGGCTGCGCCTCAGCAGCCAGCCTCCCTCCCTCCCTCCCTGCCTCCCTCTGGTCGGGCACTGCAAGCCACACAGCCACTTGTGTCCCCTGTGTCCCTGGAGGCCGCAGCGCGTTTTGGGTTTTGGCGCGGACGGGTCCCTCTCGGCTTCCGTAGTCCATTTGTCCCCGGAGCCTGCCAGACCCCTGGCTCTAGGAGGCTGCCCAGGCGGCGCTGCCAACAGCCCCCAGGTGCTGGCTAGCCGCAGGGGCCGGCCACGGGGGGAGCACACACACCTGCGGGTGTCCCCGGGCCGCACACACGGACTGCCCCGCGCCTCCCCGGGTTGCAAATAGGGCCCCCGGGAAGCCTCGCCCGCCCTAGGGGCTTGTCGGGCGGGGCCGATGTACGGTGGGTGAGTGGGGAGGGCTGCTGCTGGCACACACCCACTCCTGAAGCCCACTGGGGTACGGTCCAAGGGCGATGAGCTCGGAGCTCGTGCACGGGCTGTCCCCGCAGGGCCTCCCGAGGGTGGACTGATACCCCCGCCGGCCCCCCTAAAGGCCCGGGGCCTAGCCCTCTTGCGTCCCCCAGCACCTGCCGGGTTCCCGCCACCACCCTTGGGCCGGGATGAGGTGCCACCTTGTGCGTGGAAGCCCCGCCCACAGGCAAGAAGCCCCCAAGGCCCGCGGGCGCGCCCGACCCTGCAGCCCCGCTGCAGCCACAGGGAACGGGATGTCTGAGTGGGCAGCCCCCACTGCCCAAGCCTCCGCTGCCAGTTTCCCGAAGGGCTGGTGGTGGCTGCGCCTCAGCAGCCAGCCTCCCTCCCTCCCTCCCTGCCTCCCTCTTGTCGGGCACTGCAAGCCACACAGCCACTTGTGTCCCCTGTGTCCCTGGAGGCCGCAGCGCGTTTTGGGTTTTGGCGCGGACGGGCACCTCTCGGCTTCCGTAGTCCATTTGCCCCCGGAGCCTGCCCGATCCCTGGCTCTAGGAGGCTGCCCAGGCGGCACTGCCAACAGCCCCCAGGTGCGGGCTAGCCGCAGCGGCCGGCCACGGGGGGAGCACACACACCTGCGGGTGTCCCCGGGCCGCACACACGGACTGCCCCGCGCCTCCCCGGGTTGCAAATAGGGCCCCCGGGAAGCCTCGCCCGCCCTAGGGGCTTGTCGGGCGGGGCCGATGCACGGTGGGTGAGTGGGGAGGGCAGCTGCTGGCACACACCCACTCCTGAAGCCCACTGGGGTACGGTCCAAGGGCGATGAGCTCGGAGCTCGTGCACGGGCTGTCCCCGCAGGGCCTCCCGAGGGTGGACCGATACCCCCGCCGGCCCCCCTAAAGGCCCGGGGGCCTAGCCCTCTTGCGTCCCTAAACACCTGCTGTGTTCCCGCCACCACCCTTGGCCGGGATGAGGTGCCACCTTATGCGTGGAAGCCCCGCCCACAGGCAAGAAGCCCCCAAGGCCCGCGGGCACGCCCGACCCTGCAGCCCCGCTGCAGCCACAGGGAACGGGATGTCTGAGTGGGCAGCCCCCACTGCCCAAGCCTCCGCTGCCAGTTCCCCGAAGGGCTGGTGGCGGCTGCGCCTCAGCAGCCAGCCTCCCTCCCTCCCTCCCTGCCTCCCTCTGGTCGGGCACTGCAAGCCACACAGCCACTTGTGTCCCCTGTGTCCCTGGAGGCCGCAGCGCGTTTTGGGTTTTGGCGCGGACGGGCCCCTCTCGGCTTCCGTAGTCCATTTGTCCCCGGAGCCTGCCAGACCCCTGGCTCTAGGAGGCTGCCCAGGCGGCGCTGCCAACAGCCCCCAGGTGCTGGCTAGCCGCAGCGGCCGGCCACGTGGGGAGCACACACACCTGTGGGTGTCCCCGGACCACACACACGGACTGCCCCGCGCCTCCCCGGCTTGCAAATAGGGCCCCCGGGAAGCCTCGCCCACCCTAGGGGCTTGTCGGGCGGGGCCGATGCACGGTGGGTGAGTGGGGAGGGCTGCTGCTGGCACACACCCACTCCTGAAGCCCACTGGGGTACGGTCCAAGGGCGATGAGCTCGGAGCTTGGGCACGGGCTGTCCACGCAGGGCCTCCCGAGGGTGGACCAGTACCCCCGCCGGCCCCCCTAAAGACCCGGGGGCCTAGCCCTGTTGCGTCCCCAAGCACCTGCCGGGTTCCCGCCACCACCCTTGGGCCGGGATGAGGTGCCACCTTGTGCGTGGAAGCCCCGACCACAGGCAAGAAGCCCCCAAGGCCCGCGGGCGCGCCCGACCCTGCAGCCCCGCTGAAGCCACAGGGAACGGGATGTCTGAGTGGGCAGCCCCCACTGCCCAAGCCTCCGCTGCCAGTTCCCCGAAGGGCTGGTGGCGGCTGCGCCTCAGCAGCCAGCCTCCCTCCCTCCCTCCCTGCCTCCCTCTGGTCGGGCACTGCAAGCCACACAGCCACTTGTGTCCCCTGTGTCCCTGGAGGCCGCAGCGTGTTTTGGGCTTTGGCGCGGACGGGCCCCTCTCGGCTTCCGTAGTCCATTTGCCCCCGGAGCCTGCCAGACCACTGGCTCTAGGAGGCTGCCCAGGCGGCGCTGCCAACAGCCCCCAGGTGCTGGCTAGCCACAGCGGCCGGCCACGGGGGGAGCACACACACCTGCGGATGTCCCCGGGCCGCACACACGGACTGCCCCGCGCCTCCCCGGGTTGCAAATAGGGCCCCCGGGAAGCCTCGCCCGCCCTAGGGTCTTGTCGGGCGGGGCCGATGTACGGTGGGTGAGTGGGGAGGGCTGCTGCTGGCACACACCCACTCCTGAAGCCCACTGGGGTACGGTCCAAGGGCGATGAGCTCGGAGCTTGGGCACGGGCTGTCCACGCAGGGCCTCCCGAGGGTGGACTGATAAGCCCCCCGGGCCCCCTAAAGGCCCGGGGGCCTAGCCCTCTTGCGTCCCCCAGCACCTGCCGGGTTCCCGCTCCACACTTGGGCCGGGATGAGGTGCCACCTTGTGCGTGGAATCCCCGCCCACAGGCAAGAAGCCCCCAAGGCCCGCGGGCGCGCCCGACCCTGCAGCCCCGCTGCAGCCACAGGGAACACGATGTCTGAGTGGGCAGCCCCCACTGCCCAAGCCTCCGCTGCCAGTTCCCCGAAGGGCTGGTGGCGGCTGCGCCTCAGCAGCCAGCCTCCCTCCCTCCCTCCCTGCCTCCCTCTGGTCGGGCACTGCAAGCCACACAGCCACTTGTGTCCCCTGTGTCCCTGGAGGCCGCAGCGCGTTTTGGGCTTTGGCGCGGACGGGCCCCTCTCGGCTTCCGTAGTCCATTTGCCCCCGGAGCCTGCCCGACCCCTGGCTCTAGGAGGCTGCCCAGGCGGCGCTGCCAACAGCCCCCAGGTGCTGGCTAGCCGCAGCGGCCGGCCACGGGGGGAGCACACACACCTGCGGGTGTCCCCGGGCCGCACACACACGGACTGCCCCGCGCCTCCCCGGCTTGCAAATAGGGCCCCCGGGAAGCCTCGCCCGCCCTAGGGGCTTGTCGGGCGGGGCCGATGCACGGTGGGTGAGTGGGGAGGGCTGCTGCTGGCACACACCCACTCCTGAAGCCCACTGGGGTACGGTCCAAGGGCGATGAGCTCGGAGCTTGGGCACGGGCTGTCCCCGCAGGGCCTCCCGAGGGTGGACCGATACGCCCGCCGGCCCCCCTAAAGGCCCGGGGGCCTAGCCCTCTTGCATCCCCCAGCACCTGCCGGGTTCCCGCCACCACCCTTGGGCTGGGATGAGGTGCCACCTTGTGCGTGGAAGCCCCGCCCACAGGCAAGAAGCCCCCAAGGCCCGCGGGTGCGCCTGACCCTGCAGCCCCGCTGCAGCCACAGGGAACGGGATGTCTGAGTGGGCAGCCCCCACTGCCCAAGCCTCCGCTGCCAGTTCCCCGAAGGGCTGGTGGCGGCTGCGCCTCAGCAGCCAGCCTCCCTCCCTCACTCCCTGCCTCCCTCTGGTCGGGCACTGCAAGCCACACAGCCACTTGTGTCCCCTGTGTCCCTGGAGGCTGCAGCGCATTTTGGGTTTTGTCGCGGATGGGCCCCTTTCGGCTTCCATAGTCCATTTGCCCCCGGAGCCTGCCAGACCCCTGGCTCTAGGAGGCTGCCCAGGCGGCGCTGCCAACAGCCCCCAGGTGCTGGCTAGCCGCAGCAGCTGGCCACGGGGGGAGCACACACACCTGCGGGTGTCCCCGGGCCGCACACACGGACTGCCCCGCGCCTCCCCGGGTTGCAAATAGGGACCCCGGGAAGCCTCGCCCACCCTAGGGGCTTGTCGGGCGGGGCCGATGCACGGTGGGTGAGTGGGGAGGGCTGCTGCTGGCACACACCCACTCCTGAAGCCCACTGGGGTACGGTCCAAGGGCGATGAGCTCGGAGCTCGTGCACGGGCTGTCCCTGCAGGGCCTCCCGAGGGTGGACCGATACGCCCGCCGGCCCCCCTAAAGGCCCGGGGGCCTAGCCCTCTTGCGTCCCCCAGCACCTGCCGGGTTCCCGCCACCACCCTTGGGCCGGGATGAGGTGCCACCTTGGGCGTGGAAGCCCCGCCCACAGGCAAGAAGCCCCCAAGGCCCGCGGGCACGCCCGACCCTGCAGCCCCGCTGCAGCCACAGGGAACGGGATGTCTGAGTGGGCAGCCCCCACTGCCCAAGCCTCCGCTGGCAGTTCCCCGAAGGGCTGGTGGCGGCTGCGCCTCAGCAGCCAGCCTCCCTCCCTCCCTCCCTGCCTCCCTCTGGTCGGGCACTGCAAGCCACACAGCCACTTGTGTCCCCTGTGTCCCTGGAGGCCGCAGCGCGTTTTGGGTTTTGGCGCGGACGGGCCCCTCTCGGCTTCCGTAGTCCATTTGTCCCCAGAGCCTGCCAGACCCCTGGCTCTAGGAGGCTGCCCAGGCGGCGCTGCCAACAGCCCCCAGGTGCTGGCTAGCCGCAGCGGCCGGCCACGTGGGGAGCACACACACCTGTGGGTGTCCCCGGACCACACACACGGACTGCCCCGCGCCTCCCCGGCTTGCAAATAGGGCCCCCGGGAAGCCTCGCCCACCCTAGGGGCTTGTCGGGCGGGGCCGATGCACGGTGGGTGAGTGGGGAGGGCTGCTGCTGGCACACACCCACTCCTGAAGCCCACTGGGGTACGGTCCAAGGGCGATGAGCTCGGAGCTTGGGCACGGGCTGTCCACGCAGGGCCTCCCGAGGGTGGACCAGTACCCCCGCCGGCCCCCCTAAAGACCCGGGGGCCTAGCCCTGTTGCGTCCCCAAGCACCTGCCGGGTTCCCGCCACCACCCTTGGGCCGGGATGAGGTGCCACCTTGTGCGTGGAAGCCCCGACCACAGGCAAGAAGCCCCCAAGGCCCGCGGGCGCGCCCGACCCTGCAGCCCCGCTGAAGCCACAGGGAACGGGATGTCTGAGTGGGCAGCCCCCACTGCCCAAGCCTCCGCTGCCAGTTCCCCGAAGGGCTGGTGGCGGCTGCGCCTCAGCAGCCAGCCTCCCTCCCTCCCTCCCTGCCTCCCTCTGGTCGGGCACTGCAAGCCACACAGCCACTTGTGTCCCCTGTGTCCCTGGAGGCCACAGCGCGTTTTTTGTTTTGGCGCGGACGGGCCCCTCTCGGCTTCCGTAGTCCATTTGCCCCCGGAGCCTGCCAGACCCCTGGCTCTAGGAGGCTGCCCAGGCGGCGCTGCCAACAGCCCCCAGGTGCTGGCTAGCCGCAGCGGCCGGCCACGGGGGGAGCACACACACCTGCGGGTGTCCCCGGGCCGCACACACGGACTGCCCCGCGCCTCCCCGTGTTGCAAATTGGGCCCCCGGGAAGCCTCGCCCGCCCTAGGGGCTTGTCGGGCGGGGCCGATGTACAGTGGGTGAGTGGGGAGGGCTGCTGCTGGCACACACCCACTCCTGAAGCCCACTGGGGTATGGTCAAAGGGCGATGAGCTCGGAGCTTGGGCACGGGCTGCCCCCGCAGGGCCTCCCGAGGGTGGACCGATACGCCCGCCGGCCCCCCTAAAGGCCCGGGGGCCTAGCCCTCTTGCGTCCCCCAGCACCTGCCGGGTTCCCGCCACCACCCTTGGGCCGGGATGAGGTGCCACCTTGTGCGTGGAAGCCCCGCCCACAGGCAAGAAGCCCCCAAGGCCCGCGGGCGCGCCCGACCCTGCAGCCCCGCTGCAGCCACAGGGAACGCGATGTCTGAGTGGGCAGCCCCCACTGCCCAAGCCTCCGCTGGCAGTTCCCCGAAGGGCTGCTGGCGGCTGCGCCTCAGCAGCCAGCCTCCCTCCCTCCCTCCCTGCCTCCCTCTGGTCGGGCACTGCAAGCCACACAGCCACTTGTGTCCCCTGTGTCCCTGGAGGCCGCAGCGCGTTTTGGGTTTTGGCGCGGATGGACCCTCTTGGCTTCCGTAGTCCATTTGCCCCCGGAGCCTGCCAGACCCCTGGCTCTAGGAGGCTGCCCAGGCGGCGCTGCCACAGCCCCCAGGTGCTGGCTAGCCGCAGCGGCCGGCCACGGGGGGAGCACACACACCTGCGGGTGTCCCCGGGCCGCACACACGGACTGCCCCGCGCCTCCCCGGCTTGCAAATAGGGCCCCCGGGAAGCCTCGCCCGCCCTAGGGGCTTGTCGGGCAGGGCCGATGTACGGTGGGTGAGTGGGGAGGGCTGCTGCTGGCACACACCCACTCCTGAAGCCCACTGGGGTACGGTCCAAGGGCGATGAGCTCGGAGCTCGGGCACGGGCTGTCCCCGCAGGGCCTCCCGAGGGTGGACCGATACGCCCGCCGGCCCCCCTAAAGGCCCGGGGGCCTAGCCCTCTTGCGTCCCCCAGCACCTGCCGGGTTCCCGCCACCACCCTTGGGCCGGGATGAGGTGCCACCTTGTGCGTGGAAGCCCCGCCCACAGGCAAGAAGCCCCCAAGGCCCGCGGGCGCGCCCGAACCTGCAGCCCCGCTGCAGCCACAGGGAACGGGATGTCTGAGTGGGCAGCCCCCACTGCCCAAGCCTCCGCTGGCAGTTCCCCGAAGGGCTGGTGGCGGCTGCGCCTCAGCAGCCAGCCTCCCTCCCTCCCTCCCTGCCTCCCTCTGGTCGGGCACTGCAAGCCACACAGCCACTTGTGTCCCCTGTGTCCCTGGAGGCCGCAGCGCGTTTTGGGTTTTGGCGCGGACGGGCACCTCTCGGCTTCCGTAGTCCATTTGCCCCCGGAGCCTGCCCGATCCCTGGCTCTAGGAGGCTGCCCAGGCGGCACTGCCAACAGCCCCCAGGTGCGGGCTAGCCGCAGCGGCCGGCCACGGGGGGAGCACACACACCTGCGGGTGTCCCCGGGCCGCACACACGGACTGCCCCGCGCCTCCCCGGGTTGCAAATAGGGCCCCCGGGAAGCCTCGCCCGCCCTAGGGGCTTGTCGGGCGGGGCCGATGCACGGTGGGTGAGTGGGGAGGGCAGCTGCTGGCACACACCCACTCCTGAAGCCCACTGGGGTACGGTCCAAGGGCGATGAGCTCGGAGCTCGTGCACGGGCTGTCCCCGCAGGGCCTCCCGAGGGTGGACCGATACCCCCGCCGGCCCCCCTAAAGGCCCGGGGGCCTAGCCCTCTTGCGTCCCTAAACACCTGCTGTGTTCCCGCCACCACCCTTGGCCGGGATGAGGTGCCACCTTATGCGTGGAAGCCCCGCCCACAGGCAAGAAGCCCCCAAGGCCCGCGGGCACGCCCGACCCTGCAGCCCCGCTGCAGCCACAGGGAACGCGATGTCTGAGTGGGCAGCCCCCACTGCCCAAGCCTCCGCTGCCAGTTCCCCGAAGGGCTGGTGGCGGCTGCGCCTCAGCAGCCAGCCTCCCTCCCTCCCTCCCTGCCTCCCTCTGGTCGGGCACTGCAAGCCACACAGCCACTTGTGTCCCCTGTGTCCCTGGAGGCCGCAGCGCGTTTTGGGTTTTGGCGCGGACGGGCCCCTCTCGGCTTCCGTAGTCCATTTGTCCCCAGAGCCTGCCAGACCCCTGGCTCTAGGAGGCTGCCCAGGCGGCGCTGCCAACAGCCCCCAGGTGCTGGCTAGCCGCAGCGGCCGGCCACGTGGGGAGCACACACACCTGTGGGTGTCCCCGGACCACACACACGGACTGCCCCGCGCCTCCCCGGCTTGCAAATAGGGCCCCCGGGAAGCCTCGCCCACCCTAGGGGCTTGTCGGGCGGGGCCGATGCACGGTGGGTGAGTGGGGAGGGCTGCTGCTGGCACACACCCACTCCTGAAGCCCACTGGGGTACGGTCCAAGGGCGATGAGCTCGGAGCTTGGGCACGGGCTGTCCACGCAGGGCCTCCCGAGGGTGGACCAGTACCCCCGCCGGCCCCCCTAAAGACCCGGGGGCCTAGCCCTGTTGCGTCCCCAAGCACCTGCCGGGTTCCCGCCACCACCCTTGGGCCGGGATGAGGTGCCACCTTGTGCGTGGAAGCCCCGACCACAGGCAAGAAGCCCCCAAGGCCCGCGGGCGCGCCCGACCCTGCAGCCCCGCTGAAGCCACAGGGAACGGGATGTCTGAGTGGGCAGCCCCCACTGCCCAAGCCTCCGCTGCCAGTTCCCCGAAGGGCTGGTGGCGGCTGCGCCTCAGCAGCCAGCCTCCCTCCCTCCCTCCCTGCCTCCCTCTGGTCGGGCACTGCAAGCCACACAGCCACTTGTGTCCCCTGTGTCCCTGGAGGCCACAGCGCGTTTTTTGTTTTGGCGCGGACGGGCCCCTCTCGGCTTCCGTAGTCCATTTGCCCCCGGAGCCTGCCAGACCCCTGGCTCTAGGAGGCTGCCCAGGCGGCGCTGCCAACAGCCCCCAGGTGCTGGCTAGCCGCAGCGGCCGGCCACGGGGGGAGCACACACACCTGCGGGTGTCCCCGGGCCGCACACACGGACTGCCCCGCGCCTCCCCGTGTTGCAAATTGGGCCCCCGGGAAGCCTCGCCCGCCCTAGGGGCTTGTCGGGCGGGGCCGATGTACGGTGGGTGAGTGGGGAGGGCAGCTGCTGGCACACACCCACTCCTGAAGCCCACTGGGGTATGGTCAAAGGGCGATGAGCTCGGAGCTTGGGCACGGGCTGCCCCCGCAGGGCCTCCCGAGGGTGGACCGATACGCCCGCCGGCCCCCCTAAAGGCCCGGGGGCCTAGCCCTCTTGCGTCCCCCAGCACCTGCCGGGTTCCCGCCACCACCCTTGGGCCGGGATGAGGTGCCACCTTGTGCGTGGAAGCCCCGCCCACAGGCAAGAAGCCCCCAAGGCCCGCGGGCGCGCCCGACCCTGCAGCCCCGCTGCAGCCACAGGGAACGCGATGTCTGAGTGGGCAGCCCCCACTGCCCAAGCCTCCGCTGGCAGTTCCCCGAAGGGCTGCTGGCGGCTGCGCCTCAGCAGCCAGCCTCCCTCCCTCCCTCCCTGCCTCCCTCTGGTCGGGCACTGCAAGCCACACAGCCACTTGTGTCCCCTGTGTCCCTGGAGGCCGCAGCGCGTTTTGGGTTTTGGCGCGGATGGACCCTCTTGGCTTCCGTAGTCCATTTGCCCCCGGAGCCTGCCAGACCCCTGGCTCTAGGAGGCTGCCCAGGCGGCGCTGCCACAGCCCCCAGGTGCTGGCTAGCCGCAGCGGCCGGCCACGGGGGGAGCACACACACCTGCGGGTGTCCCCGGGCCGCACACACGGACTGCCCCGCGCCTCCCCGGCTTGCAAATAGGGCCCCCGGGAAGCCTCGCCCGCCCTAGGGGCTTGTCGGGCAGGGCCGATGTACGGTGGGTGAGTGGGGAGGGCTGCTGCTGGCACACACCCACTCCTGAAGCCCACTGGGGTACGGTCCAAGGGCGATGAGCTCGGAGCTCGGGCATGGGCTGTCCCCGCAGGGCCTCCCGAGGGTGGACCGATACGCCCGCCGGCCCCCCTAAAGGCCCGGGGGCCTAGCCCTCTTGCGTCCCCCAGCACCTGCCGGGTTCCCGCCACCACCCTTGGGCCGGGATGAGGTGCCACCTTGTGCGTGGAAGCCCCGCCCACAGGCAAGAAGCCCCCAAGGCCCGCGGGCGCGCCCGAACCTGCAGCCCCGCTGCAGCCACAGGGAACGGGATGTCTGAGTGGGCAGCCCCCACTGCCCAAGCCTCCGCTGGCAGTTCCCCGAAGGGCTGGTGGCGGCTGCGCCTCAGCAGCCAGCCTCCCTCCCTCCCTCCCTGCCTCCCTCTGGTCGGGCACTGCAAGCCACACAGCCACTTGTGTCCCCTGTGTCCCTGGAGGCCGCAGCGCGTTTTGGGTTTTGGCGCGGACGGGCCCCTCTCGGCTTCCGTAGTCCATTTGCCCCCGGAGCCTGCCCGATCCCTGGCTCTAGGAGGCTGCCCAGGCGGCACTGCCAACAGCCCCCAGGTGCGGGCTAGCCGCAGCGGCCGGCCACGGGGGGAGCACACACACCTGCGGGTGTCCCCGGGCCGCACACACGGACTGCCCCGCGCCTCCCCGGGTTGCAAATAGGGCCCCCGGGAAGCCTCGCCCGCCCTAGGGGCTTGTCGGGCGGGGCCGATGCACGGTGGGTGAGTGGGGAGGGCAGCTGCTGGCACACACCCACTCCTGAAGCCCACTGGGGTACGGTCCAAGGGCGATGAGCTCGGAGCTCGTGCACGGGCTGTCCCCGCAGGGCCTCCCGAGGGTGGACCGATACCCCCGCCGGCCCCCCTAAAGGCCCGGGGGCCTAGCCCTCTTGCGTCCCTAAACACCTGCTGTGTTCCCGCCACCACCCTTGGCCGGGATGAGGTGCCACCTTATGCGTGGAAGCCCCGCCCACAGGCAAGAAGCCCCCAAGGCCCGCGGGCACGCCCGACCCTGCAGCCCCGCTGCAGCCACAGGGAACGCGATGTCTGAGTGGGCAGCCCCCACTGCCCAAGCCTCCGCTGCCAGTTCCCCGAAGGGCTGGTGGCGGCTGCGCCTCAGCAGCCAGCCTCCCTCCCTCCCTCCCTGCCTCCCTCTGGTCGGGCACTGCAAGCCACACAGCCACTTGTGTCCCCTGTGTCCCTGGAGGCCGCAGCGCATTTTGGGTTTTGGCGCGGACGGGCCCCTCTCGGCTTCCGTAGTCCATTTGTCCCCAGAGCCTGCCAGACCCCTGGCTCTAGGAGGCTGCCCAGGCGGCGCTGCCAACAGCCCCCAGGTGCTGGCTAGCCGCAGCGGCCGGCCACGTGGGGAGCACACACACCTGTGGGTGTCCCCGGACCACACACACGGACTGCCCCGCGCCTCCCCGGCTTGCAAATAGGGCCCCCGGGAAGCCTCGCCCACCCTAGGGGCTTGTCGGGCGGGGCCGATGCACGGTGGGTGAGTGGGGAGGGCTGCTGCTGGCACACACCCACTCCTGAAGCCCACTGGGGTACGGTCCAAGGGCGATGAGCTCGGAGCTTGGGCACGGGCTGTCCAGGCAGGGCCTCCCGAGGGTGGACCAGTACCCCCGCCGGCCCCCCTAAAGACCCGGGGGCCTAGCCCTGTTGCGTCCCCAAGCACCTGCCGGGTTCCCGCCACCACCCTTGGGCCGGGATGAGGTGCCACCTTGTGCGTGGAAGCCCCGACCACAGGCAAGAAGCCCCCAAGGCCCGCGGGCGCGCCCGACCCTGCAGCCCCGCTGAAGCCACAGGGAACGGGATGTCTGAGTGGGCAGCCCCCACTGCCCAAGCCTCCGCTGCCAGTTCCCCGAAGGGCTGGTGGCGGCTGCGCCTCAGCAGCCAGCCTCCCTCCCTCCCTCCCTGCCTCCCTCTGGTCGGGCACTGCAAGCCACACAGCCACTTGTGTCCCCTGTGTCCCTGGAGGCCACAGCGCGTTTTTTGTTTTGGCGCGGACGGGCCCCTCTCGGCTTCCGTAGTCCATTTGCCCCCGGAGCCTGCCCGACCCCTGGCTCTAGGAGGCTGCCCAGGCGGCGCTGCCAACAGCCCCCAGGTGCTGGCTAGCCGCAGCGGCCGGCCACGGGGGGAGCACACACACCTGCGGGTGTCCCCGGGCCGCACACACGGACTGCCCCGCGCCTCCCCGTGTTGCAAATTGGGCCCCCGGGAAGCCTCGCCCGCCCTAGGGGCTTGTCGGGCGGGGCCGATGTACGGTGGGTGAGTGGGGAGGGCTGCTGCTGGCACACACCCACTCCTGAAGCCCACTGGGGTATGGTCAAAGGGCGATGAGCTCGGAGCTTGGGCATGGGCTGCCCCCGCAGGGCCTCCCGAGGGTGGACCGATACGCCCGCCGGCCCCCCTAAAGGCCCGGGGGCCTAGCCCTCTTGCGTCCCCCAGCACCTGCCGGGTTCCCGCCACCACCCTTGGGCCGGGATGAGGTGCCACCTTGTGCGTGGAAGCCCCGCCCACAGGCAAGAAGCCCCCAAGGCCCGCGGGCGCGCCCGACCCTGCAGCCCCGCTGCAGCCACAGGGAACGCGATGTCTGAGTGGGCAGCCCCCACTGCCCAAGCCTCCGCTGGCAGTTCCCCGAAGGGCTGCTGGCGGCTGCGCCTCAGCAGCCAGCCTCCCTCCCTCCCTCCCTGCCTCCCTCTGGTCGGGCACTGCAAGCCACACAGCCACTTGTGTCCCCTGTGTCCCTGGAGGCCGCAGCGCGTTTTGGGTTTTGGCGCGGATGGACCCTCTTGGCTTCCGTAGTCCATTTGCCCCCGGAGCCTGCCAGACCCCTGGCTCTAGGAGGCTGCCCAGGCGGCGCTGCCACAGCCCCCAGGTGCTGGCTAGCCGCAGCGGCCGGCCACGGGGGGAGCACACACACCTGCGGGTGTCCCCGGGCCGCACACACGGACTGCCCCGCGCCTCCCCGGCTTGCAAATAGGGCCCCCGGGAAGCCTCGCCCGCCCTAGGGGCTTGTCGGGCAGGGCCGATGTACGGTGGGTGAGTGGGGAGGGCTGCTGCTGGCACACACCCACTCCTGAAGCCCACTGGGGTACGGTCCAAGGGCGATGAGCTCGGAGCTCGGGCACGGGCTGTCCCCGCAGGGCCTCCCGAGGGTGGACCGATACGCCCGCCGGCCCCCCTAAAGGCCCGGGGGCCTAGCCCTGTTGCGTTCCCCAGCACCTGCCGGGTTCCCGCCACCACCCTTGGGCCGGGATGAGGTGCCACCTTGTGCGTGGAAGCCCCGCCCAGAGACAAGAAGCCCCCAAGGCCCGCGGGCGCGCCAGACCCTGCAGCTCCGCTGCAGCCACAGGGAACGGGATGTCTGAGTGGGCAGCCCCCACTGTCCAAGCCTCCGCTGCCAGTTCCCCGAAGGGCTGGTGGCGGCTGCGCCTCAGCAGCCAGCCTCCCTCCCTCCCTCCCTGCCTCCCTCTGGTCGGGCACTGCAAGCCACACAGCCACTTGTGTCCCCTGTGTCCCTGGAGGCCGCAGCGCGTTTTGGGTTTTGGCGCGGACGGGCCCCTCTCGGCTTCCGTAGTCCATTTGCCCCCGGAGCCTGCCCGACCCCTGGCTCTAGGAGGCTGCCCAGGCGGCGCTGCCAACAGCCCCCAGGTGCTGGCTAGCCGCAGCGGCCGGCCACGGGGGGAGCACACACACCTGCGGGTGTCCCCGGGCCGCACACACGGACTGCCCCGCGCCTCCCCGTGTTGCAAATAGGGCCCCCGGGAAGCCTCGCCCGCCCTAGGGGCTTGTCGGGCGGGGCCGATGTACGGTGGGTGAGTGGGGAGGGCTGCTGCTGGCACACACCCACTCCTGAAGCCCACTGGGGTATGGTCAAAGGGCGATGAGCTCGGAGCTTGGGCACGGGCTGCCCCCGCAGGGCCTCCCGAGGGTGGACCGATACGCCCGCCGGCCCCCCTAAAGGCCCGGGGGCCTAGCCCTCTTGCGTCCCCCAGCACCTGCCGGGTTCCCGCCACCACCCTTGGGCCGGGATGAGGTGCCACCTTGTGCGTGGAAGCCCCGCCCACAGGCAAGAAGCCCCCAAGGCCCGCGGGCGCGCCCGACACTGCAGCCCCGCTGCAGCCACAGGGAACGCGATGTCTGAGTGGGCAGCCCCCACTGCCCAAGCCTCCGCTGGCAGTTCCCCGAAGGGCTGCTGGCGGCTGCGCCTCAGCAGCCAGCCTCCCTCCCTCCCTCCCTGCCTCCCTCTGGTCGGGCACTGCAAGCCACACAGCCACTTGTGTCCCCTGTGTCCCTGGAGGCCGCAGCGCGTTTTGGGTTTTGGCGCGGATGGACCCTCTTGGCTTCCGTAGTCCATTTGCCCCCGGAGCCTGCCAGACCCCTGGCTCTAGGAGGCTGCCCAGGCGGCGCTGCCACAGCCCCCAGGTGCTGGCTAGCCGCAGCGGCCGGCCACGGGGGGAGCACACACACCTGCGGGTGTCCCCGGGCCGCACACACGGACTGCCCCGCGCCTCCCCGGCTTGCAAATAGGGCCCCCGGGAAGCCTCGCCCGCCCTAGGGGCTTGTCGGGCAGGGCCGATGTACGGTGGGTGAGTGGGGAGGGCTGCTGCTGGCACACACCCACTCCTGAAGCCCACTGGGGTACGGTCCAAGGGCGATGAGCTCGGAGCTCGGGCACGGGCTGTCCCCGCAGGGCCTCCCGAGGGTGGACCGATACGCCCGCCGGCCCCCCTAAAGGCCCGGGGGCCTAGCCCTGTTGCGTCCCCCAGCACCTGCCGGGTTCCCGCCACCACCCTTGGGCCGGGATGAGGTGCCACCTTGTGCGTGGAAGCCCCGCCCAGAGACAAGAAGCCCCCAAGGCCCGTGAGCGCGCCAGACCCTGCAGCTCCGCTGCAGCCACAGGGAACGGGATGTCTGAGTGGGCAGCCCCCACTGTCCAAGCCTCCGCTGCCAGTTCCCCGAAGGGCTGCTGGCGGCTGCGCCTCAGCAGCCAGCCTCCCTCCCTCCCTCCCTGCCTCCCTCTGGTCGGGCACTGCAAGCCACACAGCCACTTGTGTCCCCTGTGTCCCTGGAGGCCGCAGCGCGTTTTGGGTTTTGGCGTGGATGGACCCTCTTGGCTTCCGTAGTCCATTTGCCCCCGGAGCCTGCCAGACCCCTGGCTCTAGGAGGCTGCCCAGTCGGCGCTGCCAACAGCCCCCAGGTGCTGGCTAGCCGCAGCGGCCGGCCATGGGGGGAGCACACACACCTGCGGGTGTTCCCGGGCCGCACACACGGACTGCCCCGCACCACCCCGTGTTGCAAATAGGGCCCCCGGGAAGCCTCGCCTGCCCTAGGGGCTTGTCGGGCGGGGCCGATGCACGGTGGGTGAGTGGGGAGGGCTGCTGCTGGCACACAACCACTCCTGAAGCCCACTGTGGTATGGTCCAAGGGCGATGAGCTCGGAGCTTGGGCATGGGCAGTTCCCGCAGGGCCTCCCGAGGGTGGACCGATACCCCCGCCGGCCCCCCTAAAGGCCCGGGAGCCTAGCCCTCTTGCGTCCCCCAGCACCTGCCGGGTTCCCGCCACCACCCTTGGGCCGGGATGAGGTGCCACCTTGTGCGTGGAATCCCCGCCCACAGGCAAGAAGCCCCCAAGGCCCGCGGGCGCGCCCGATCCTGCAGCTCCGCTGCAGCCACAGGGAACGGGATGTCTGAGTGGGCAGCCCCCACTGTCCAAGCCTCCGCTGCCAGTTCCCCGAAGGGCTGCTGGCGGCTGCGCCTCAGCAGCCAGCCTCCCCCCCTCCCTCCCTGCCTTCCTCTGGTCGGGCACTGCAAGCCACACAGCCACTTGTGTCCCCTGTGTCCCTGGAGGCCGCAGCGCGTTTTGGGTTTTGGCGCGGACGGGCCCCTCTCGGCTTGCGTAGTCCATTTGCCCCCGGAGCCTGCCCGACCCCTGGCTCTAGGAGGCTGCCCAGGCGGCGCTGCCAACAGCCCCCAGGTGCTGGCTAGCCGCAGCGGCCGGCCAGGGGGGGAGCACACACACCTGCGAGTGTCCCCGGGCCGAATACACGGACTGCCCCGCGCCTCCCCGGCTTGCAAATAGGGCCCCCGGGAAGCCTCGCCCACCCTTGGGGCTTGTCGGGCGGGGCCGATGCACGGTGGGTGAGTGGGGAGGGCTGCTGCTGGCACACACCCAGTCCTGAAGCCCACTGGGGTACGGTCCAAGGGCGATGAGCTCGGAGCTCGGGCACGGGCTGTCCCCGCAGGGCCTCCCGAGGGTGGACCGATACCCCTGCCGGCCCCCCTAAAGGCCCGGGGGCCTAGCCCTCTTGCATCCCCCAGCACCTGCCGGGTTCCCGCCACCACCCTTGGGCCGGGATGAGGTGCCACCTTGTGCGTGGAAGCCCCGCCCACAGGCAAGAAGCCCCCAAGGCCCGCGGGCGCGCCCGACCCTGCAGCCCCGCTGCAGCCACAGGGAACGGGATGTCTGAGTGGGCAGCCCCCACTGCCCAAGCCTCCGCTGGCAGTTCCCCGAAGGGCTGGTGGCGGCTGCGCCTCAGCAGCCAGACTCCCTCCCTCCCTCCCTGCCTCCCTCTGGTCGGGCACTGCAAGCCATATAGCCACTTGTGTCCCCTGTGTCCCTGGAGGCCGCAGCGCATTTTGTGTTTGGCGCGGACGGGCCCCTCTCGGCTTCCGTAGTCCATTTGCCCCCGGAGCCTGCCCAACCCCTGGCTCTAGGAGGCTGCGCAGGCGGCGCTGCCAACAGCCCCCAGGTGCTGGCTAGCCGCAGCGTCTGGCCACGGAGGGAGCACACACACCTGCGGGTGTCCCCGGGCTGCACACACGGACTGCCCCGCGCCTCTCCGGGTTGCAAATAGGGCCCCCGGGAAGCCTCGCCCGCCCTAGGGGCTTGTCGGGCGGGGCCGATGCACGGTGGGTGAGTGGGGAGGGCTGCTGCTGGCACACACCCACTCCTGAAGCCCACTGGGGTACGGTCCAAGGGCGATGAGCTCGGAGCTTGGGCACGGGCTGTCCCCGCAGGGCCTCCAGAGGCTGGACCGATACGCCCGCCGGCCACCCTAAATGCCCGGGGGCCTAGCCCTCTTGCGTCCCCCAGCACCTGCCGGGTTCCCGCCACCACCCTTGGGCCGGGATGAGGTGCCACCTTGTGCGTGGAAGCCCCGCCCACAGGCAAGAAGCCCCCAAGGCCCGCGGGCGCGCCCGACCCTGCAGCCCCGCTGCAGCCACAGGGAACGGGATGTCTGAGGGGGCAGCCCCCACTGCCCAAGCCTCCGCTGCCAGTTCCCCGAAGGGCTGGTGGCGGCTGCGCCTCAGCAGCCAGCCTCCCTCCCTCCCTCCCTGCCTCCCTCTGGTCGGGCACTGCAAGCCACACAGCCACTTGTGTCCCCTGTGTCCCTGGAGGCCGCAGCGCGTTTTGGGTTTTGGCGCGGACGGGCCCCTCTCGGCTTCCGTAGTCCATTTGCCCCCGGAGCCTGCCCGACCCCTGGCTCTAGGAGGCTGCCCAGGCGGCGCTGCCAACAGCCCCCAGGTGCTGGCTAGCCGCAGCGGCCGACCACGGAGGGAGCACACACACCTGTGGGTGTCCCCGGGCCGCACACACGGACTGCCCCGCTCCTCTCCGTGTTGCAAATAGGGCCCCCGGGAAGCCTCGCCCGCCCTAGGTGCTTGTCGGGCGGGGCCGATGCACGGTGGGTGAGCGGGGAGGGCTGCTGCTGGCACACACCCACTCCTGAAGCCCACTGGGGTACGGTCCAAGGGCGATGAGCTCGGAGCTCGTGCACGGGCTGTCCCCGCAGGGCCTCCCGAGGCTGGACCGCTACGCCCGCCGGCCCCCCTAAAGGCCCGGGGGCCTAGCCCTCTTGCGTCCCCCAGCACCTGGTGGGTTCCCGCCACCACCCTTGGGCCGGGATGAGGTGCCACCTTGTGCGTGGAAGCCCCGCCCACAGGCAAGAAGCCCCCAAGGCCCGCGGGCGCGCCCGACCCTGCAGCCCCGCTGCAGCCACAGGGAACGGGATGTCTGAGTGGGCAGCCCCCACTGTCCAAGCCTCCGCTGCCAGTTCCCCGAAGGGCTGGTGGCGGCTGTGCCTCAGCAGCCAGCCTCCCTCCCTCCCTCCCTGCCTCCCTCTGGTCGGGCACTGCAAGCCACACAGCCACTTGTGTCCCCTGTGTCCCTGGAGGCCGCAGCGCGTTTTGGGTTTTGGCGCGGACGGGCCCCTCTCGGCTTCCGTAGTCCGTTTGCCCCCGGAGCCTGCCAGACCCCTGGCTCTAGGAGGCTGCCCAGGTGGTGCTGCCAACAGCCCCCAGGTGCGGGCTAGCCGCAGCGGCCGGCCACGGGGGGAGCACACACACCTGCGGGTGTCCCCGGGCCGCACACACGGACTACCCCGCGCCTCCCCGGGTTGCAAATAGGGCCCCCGGGAAGCCTCGCCCGCCCTAGGGGCTTGTCGGGCGGGGCCGATGCACGGTGGGTGAGTGGGGAGGGCTGCTGCTGGCACACACCCAGTCCTGAAGCCCACTGGGGTACGGTCCAAGGGCGATGAGCTCGGAGCTCGGGCACGGGCTGTCCCCGCAGGGCCTCCCGAGGGTGGACCGATACCCCCGCCGGCCCCACTAAAGGCCCGGGGGCCTAGCCCTCTTGCGTCCCCCAGCACCTGCCGGGTTCCCGCCACCACCCTTGGGCCAGGATGAGGTGCCACCTTGTGCGTGGAAGCCCCGCCCACAGGCAAGAAGCCCCCAATGCCCGCGGGCGTGCCCGAACCTGCAGCCCCGCTGCAGCCACAGGGAACGGGATGTCTGAGTGGGCAGCCCCCACTGCCCAAGCTTCCGCTGCCAGTTCCCCGAAGGGCTGGTGGCGGCTGCGCCTCAGCAGCCAGCCTCCCTCCCTCCCTCCCTGCCTCCCTCTGGTCGGGCACTGCAAGCCACACAGCCACTTGTGTCCCCTGTGTCCCTGGAGGCCGCAGCGCGTTTTGGGTTTTGGCGCGGACGTGCCCCTCTCTGCTTCCGTAGTCCGTTTGCCCGCGGAGCCTGCCAGACCCCTGGCTCTAGGAGGCTGCCCAGGCGGCGCTGCCAACAGCCCCCAGGTGCGGGGTAGCAGCAGCGACCGGCCACGGGGGAGCACACACAGCTGCGGGTGTCCCCGGGCCGCACACACGGACTGCCCCGCGCCTCCCCGGCTTGCAAATAGGGCCCCCGGGAAGCCTCGCCCGCCCTAGGGGCTTGTCGGGCGGGGCCGATGCACGGTGGGTGAGTGGGGAGGGCTGCTGCTGGCACACACCCACTCCTGAAGCCCACTGGGGTACGGTCCAAGGGTGATGAGCTCGGAGCTTGGGCACGGGCTGTCCCCGCAGGGCCTCCAGAGGCTGGACCGATACGCCCGCCGGCCACCCTAAATGCCCGGGGGCCTAGCCCTCTTGCGTCCCCCAGCAGCTGCCGGGTTCCCGCCACCACCCTTGGGCCGGGATGAGGTGCCACCTTGTGCGTGGAAGCCCCGCCCACAGGCAAGAAGCCCCCAAGGCCCGCGGGTGTGCCCGACCCTGCAGCCCCGCTGCAGCCACAGGGAACGGGATGTCTGAGTGGGCAGCCCCCACTGCCCAAGCCTCCGCTGGCAGTTCCCCAAGGGCTGGTGGTGGCTCCGCCTCAGCAGCCAGCCTCCCTCCCTCCCTCCCTGCCTCCCTCTGGTCGGGCACTGCAAGCCACACAGCCACTTGTGTCCCCTGTGTCCCTGGAGGCCGCAGCGCGTTTTGGGTTTTGGCGCGGACGGGCCCCTCTCGGCTTCCGTAGTCCATTTGCCCCCGGAGCCTGCCCGACCCCTTGCTCTAGTGAGTGGGGAGGGCTGCTGCTGGCACACACCCACTCCTGAAGCCCACTGGGGTACGGTCCAAGGGCGATGAGCTCCGAGCTAGGGCACGGGCTGTCCCCGCAGGGCCTCCCGAGGGTGGACCGATAGCCCCGCCGCCCCCCTAAAGGCCCGGGGGCCTAGCCCTCTTGCGTCCCCCAGCACCTGCCGGGTTCCCGCCACCACCCTTGGGCCGGGATGAGGTGCCACCTTGTGCGTGGAATCCCCGCCCACAGGCAAGAAGCCCCCAAGGCCCTCGGGCGCGCCCGACCCTGCAGCCCAGCTGCAGCCACAGGGAACGGGATGTCTGAGTGGGCAGCCCCCACTGCCCAAGCCTCCGCTGGCAGTTCCCCGAAGGGCTGGTGGCGGCTGCGCCTCAGCAGCCAGCCTCCCTCCCTCCCTCCCTGCCTCCCTCTGCTCGGGCTCTGCAAGCCACACAGCCACTTGTGTCCCCTGTGTCCCTGGAGGCCGCAGCGCGTTTTGGGTTTTGGCGCGGACGGGCCCCTCTCGGCTTCCGTAGTCCATTTGCCCCCGGAGCCTGCCAGACCCCTGGCTCTAAGAGGCTGCCCAGGCGGCGCTGCCAACAGCCCCCAGGTGCTGGCTAGCCGCAGCGGCCGGCCACGGGGGGAGCACACACACCTGCGGGTGTCCCCGGGCCGCACACACGGACTACCCCGCGCCTCCCCGGGTTGCAAATAGGGCCCCCGGGAAGCCTCGCCCGCCCTAGGGGCTTGTTGGGCGGGGCCGATGCACGGTGGGTGAGTGGGGAGGGCTGCTGCTGGCACACACCCACTCCTGAAGCCCACTGGGGTACGGTCCAAGGGCGATGAGCTCGGAGCTCGTGCACGGGCTGTCCCCGCAGGGCCTCCCGAGGCTGGACCGATACGCCCGCCGGCCCCCCTAAAGGACCGGGGGCCTAGCCCTCTTGCGTCCCCCAGCACCTGGTGGGTTCCCGCCACCACCCTTGGGCCGGGATGAGGTGCCACCTTCTGCGAGGAAGCCCCGCCCACAGGCAAGAAGCCCCCAAGGCCCGCGGGCGCGCCCGACCCTGCAGCCCCGCTGCAGCCACAGGGAACGGGATGTCTGAGGGGGCAGCCCCCACTGCCCAAGCTTCCGCTGCCAGTTCCCCGAAGGGCTGGTGGCGGCTGCGCCTCAGCAGCCAGCCTCCCTCCCTCCCTCCCTGCCTCCCTCTGGTCGGGCACTGCAAGCCACACAGCCACTTGTGTCCCCTGTGTCCCTGGAGGCCGCAGCGCGTTTTGGGTTTTGGCGCGGACGTGCCCCTCTCTGCTTCCGTAGTCCGTTTGCCCCCGGAGCCTGCCAGACCCCTGGCTCTAGGAGGCTGCCCAGGCGGCGCTGCCAACAGCCCCCAGGTGCGGGGTAGCAGCAGCGACCGGCCACGGGGGAGCACACACAGCTGCGGGTGTCCCCGGGCCGCACACACGGACTGCCCCGCGCCTCCCCGGCTTGCAAATAGGGCCCCCGGGAAGCCTCGCCCGCCCTAGGGGCTTGTCGGGCGGGGGCCGATGCACGGTGGGTGAGTGGGGAGGGCTGCTGCTGGCACACACCCACTCCTGAAGCCCACTGGGGTACGGTCCAAGGGCGATGAGCTCGGAGCTTGGGCACGGGCTGTCCCCGCAGGGCCTCCAGAGGCTGGACCGATACGCCCGCCGGCCACCCTAAATGCCCGGGGGCCTAGCCCTCTTGCGTCCCCCAGCAGCTGCCGGGTTCCCGCCACCACCCTTGGGCCGGGATGAGGTGCCACCTTGTGCGTGGAAGCCCCGCCCACAGGCAAGAAGCCCCCAAGGCCCGCGGGCGCGCCCGACCCTGCAGCCCCGCTGCAGCCACAGGGAACGGGATGTCTGAGTGGGCAGCCCCCACTGCCCAAGCCTCCGCTGGCAGTTCCCCAAGGGCTGGTGGCGGCTGCGCCTCAGCAGCCAGCCTCCCTCCCTCCCTCCCTGCCTCCCTCTGGTCGGGCACTGCAAGCCACACAGCCACTTGTGTCCCCTGTGTCCCTGGAGGCCGCAGCGCGTTTTGGGTTTTGGCGCGGACGGGCCCCTCTCGGCTTCCGTAGTCCATTTGCCCCCGGAGCCTGCCCGACCCCTTGCTCTAGTGAGTGGGGAGGGCTGCTGCTGGCACACACCCACTCCTGAAGCCCACTGGGGTACGGTCCAAGGGCGATGAGCTCCGAGCTATGGCACGGGCTGTCCCCGCAGGGCCTCCCGAGGGTGGACCGATAGCCCCGCCGCCCCCCTAAAGGCACGGGGGCCTAGCCCTCTTGCGTCCCCCAGCACCTGCCGGGTTCCCGCCACCACCCTTGGGCCGGGATGAGGTGCCACCTTGTGCGTGGAATCCCCGCCCACAGGCAAGAAGCCCCCAAGGCCCTCGGGCGCGCCCGACCCTGCAGCCCAGCTGCAGCCACAGGGAACGGGATGTCTGAGTGGGCAGCCCCCACTGCCCAAGCCTCCGCTGGCAGTTCCCCGAAGGGCTGGTGGCGGCTGCGCCTCAGCAGCCAGCCTCCCTCCCTCCCTCCCTGCCTCCCTCTGCTCGGGCTCTGCAAGCCACACAGCCACTTGTGTCCCCTGTGTCCCTGGAGGCCGCAGCGCGTTTTGGGTTTTGGCGCGGACGGGCCCATCTCGGCTTCCGTAGTCCATTTGCCCCCGGAGCCTGCCAGACCCCTGGCTCTAAGAGGCTGCCCAGGCGGCGCTGCCAACAGCCCCCAGGTGCTGGCTAGCCGCAGCGGCCGGCCACGGGGGGAGCACACACACCTGCGGGTGTCCCCGGGCCGCACACACGGACTACCCCGCGCCTCCCCGGGTTGCAAATAGGGCCCCCGGGAAGCCTCGCCCGCCCTAGGGGCTTGTCGGGCGGGGCCGATGCACGGTGGGTGAGTGGGGAGGGCTGCTGCTGGCACACACCCACTCCTGAAGCCCACTGGGGTACGGTCCAAGGGCGATGAGCTCGGAGCTCGTGCACGGGCTGTCCCCGCAGGGCCTCCCGAGGCTGGACCGATACGCCCGCCGGCCCCCCTAAAGGACCGGGGGCCTAGCCCTCTTGCGTCCCCCAGCACCTGGTGGGTTCCCGCCACCACCCTTGGGCCGGGATGAGGTGCCACCTTCTGCGAGGAAGCCCCGCCCACAGGCAAGAAGCCCCCAAGGCCCGCGGGCGCGCCCGACCCTGCAGCCCCGCTGCAGCCACAGGGAACGGGATGTCTGAGGGGGCAGCCCCCACTGCCCAAGCCTCCGCTGCCAGTTCCCCGAAGGGCTGGTGGCGGCTGCGCCTCAGCAGCCAGCCTCCCTCCCTCCCTCCCTGCCTCCCTCTGGTCGGGCACTGCAAGCCACACAGCCACTTGTGTCCCCTGTGTCCCTGGAGGCCGCAGCGCGTTTTGGGTTTTGGCGCGGACGGGCCCCTCTCGGCTTCCGTAGTCCATTTGCCCCCGGAGCCTGCCCGACCCCTTGCTCTAGTGAGTGGGGAGGGCTGCTGCTGGCACACACCCACTCCTGAAGCCCACTGGGGTACGGTCCAAGGGCGATGAGCTCGGAGCTTGGGCACGGGCTGTCCCCGCAGGGCCTCCCGAGGCTGGACCGATACGCCCGCCGGCCCCCCTAAAGGCCCGGGGGCCTAGCCCTCTTGCGTCCCCCAGCACCTGGTGGGTTCCCGCCACCACCCTTGGGCCGGGATGAGGTGCCACCTTGTGCGTGGAAGCCCCGCCCACAGGCAAGAAGCCCCCAAGGCCCGCGGGCGCGCCCGACCCTGCAGCCCCGCTGCAGCCACAGGGAACGGGATGTCTGAGTGGGCAGCCCCCACTGTCCAAGCCTCCGCTGCCAGTTCCCCGAAGGGCTGGTGGCGGCTGCGCCTCAGCAGCCAGCCTCCCTCCCTCCCTCCCTGCCTCCCTCTGGTCGGGCACTGCAAGCCACACAGCCACTTGTGTCCCCTGTGTCCCTGGAGGCCGCAGCGCGTTTTGGGGTTTGGCGCGGACGGGCCCCTCTCTGCTTCCGTAGTCCGTTTGCCCGCGGAGCCTGCCAGACCCCTGGCTCTAGGAGGCTGCCCAGGCGGCGCTGCCAACAGCCCCCAGGTGCGGGGTAGCCGCAGCGACCGGCCACGGGGGAGCACACACACCTGCGGGTGTCCCCGGGCCGCACACACGGACTGCCCCGCGCCTCCCCGGCTTGCAAATAGGGCCCCCGGGAAGCCTCGCCCGCCCTAGGGGCTTGTCGGGCGGGGCTGATGCACGGTGGGTGAGTGGGGAGGGCTGCTGCTGGCACACACCCACTCCTGAAGCCCACTGGGGTACGGTCCAAGGGCGATGAGCTCGGAGCTTGGGCACGGGCTGTCCCCGCAGGGCCTCCCGAGGGTGGACTGATACCCCCGCCGGCCCCCCTAAAGGCCCGGGGGCCTAGCCCTCTTGCGTCCCCCAGCACCTGGTGGGTTCCCGCCACCACCCTTGGGCCGGGATGAGGTGCCACCTTGTGCGTGGAAGCCCCGCCCACAGGCAAGAAGCCCCCAAGGCCCGCGGGCGCGCCCCACCCTGCAGCCCCGCTGCAGCCACAGGGAACGGGATGTCTGAGTGGGCAGCCCCCACTGCCCAAGCCTCCGCTGGCAGTTCCCCGAAGGGCTGGTGGCGGCTCCGCCTCAGCAGCCAGCCTCTCTCTCTCCCTCCCTGCCTCCCTCTGGTCGGGCACTGCAAGCCACACAGCCACTTGTGTCCCCTGTGTCCCTGGAGGCCGCAGCGCGTTTTGGGTTTTGGCGTGGACGGGCCCCTCTTGGCTTCTGTAGTCCCTTTGCCCCCGGAGCCTGCCAGACCCCTGGCTCTAGGAGGCTGCCCAGGCGGTGCTGCCAACAGCCCCCAGGTGCGGGCTAGCCGCAGCGGCCGGCCACGGGGGGAGCACACACACCTGCGGGTGTCCCCGGGCCGCACACACGGACTGCCCCGCGCCTCCCCGGGTTTCAAATAGGGCCCCCGGGAAGCCTCGCCCGCCCTAGGGGCTTGTCGGGCGGGGCCGATGCACGGTGGGTGAGTGGGGAGGGCTGCTGCTGGCACACACCCACTCCTGAAGCCCACTGGGGTACGGTCCAAGGGCGATGAGCTTGGAGCTTGGGCACGGGCTGTCCCCGCAGGGCCTCCCGAGGGTGGAACGATACCCCCGCCGGCCCCACTAAAGGCCCGGGGGCCTAGCCCTCTTGCGTCCCCCAGCACCTGCCGGGTTCCCGCCACCACCCTTGGGCCGGGATGAGGTGCCACCTTGTGCGTGGAAGCCCCGCCCACAGGCAAGAAGCCCCCAAGGCCCGCGGGCGTGCCCGACCCTGCAGCCCCGCTGCAGCCACAGGGAACGGGATGTCTGAGGGGGCAGCCGCCACTGCCCAAGCCTCCGCTGCCAGTTCCCCGAAGGGCTGGTGGCGGCTGCGCCTCAGCAGCCAGCCTCCCTCCCTCCCTCCCTGCCTCCCTCTGCTCGGGCACTGCAAGCCACACAGCCACTTGTGTCCCCTGTGTCCCTGGAGGCCGCAGCGCGTTTTGGGTTTTGGCGCGGACGGGCCCCTCTCGGCTTCCGTAGTCCGTTTGCCCGCGGAGCCTGCCAGACCCCTGGCTCTAGGAGGCTGCCCAGGTGGCGCTTCCAACAGCCCCCAGGTGCGGGCTAGCCGCAGCGGCCGGCCACGGGGGAGCACACACACCAGCGGGTGTCCCCGGGCCGCACACACGGACTGCCCCGCGCCTCCCCGGCTTGCAAATAGGGCCCCCGGGTAGCCTCGCCCGCCATAGGGGCTTGTCGGGCGGGGCCGATGCACGGTGGGTGAGTGGGGAGGGCTGCTGCTGGCACACACCCACTCCTGAAGCCCACTGGGGTACGGTCCAAGGGCGATGAGCTCGGAGCTAGGGCACGGGCTGTCCCCGCAGGGCCTCCCGAGGGTGGACCGATACCCCCGCCGGCCCCCCTAAAGGCCCGGGGGCCTAGCCCTCTTGCGTCCCCGAGCACCTGCTGGGTTCCCGCCACCACCCTTGGGCCGGGATGAGGTGCCACCTTGTGCGTGGAAGCCCCGCCCACAGGCAAGAAGCCCCCAAGGCCCGCGGGCGCGCCCGAGCCTGCAGCCCCGCTGCAGCCACAGGGAACGGGATGTCTGAGTGGGCAGCTCCCACTGCCCAAGCCTCCGCTGCCAGTTCCCCGAAGGGCTGGTGGCGGCTGCGCCTCAGCAGCCAGCCTCCCTCCCTCCCTCCCTGCCTCCCTCTGGTCGGGCACTGCAAGCCACACAGCCACTTGTGTCCCCTGTGTCCCTGGAGGCCGCAGCGCGTTTTGGGTTTTGGCGCGGAAGGGCACCTCTCGGCTTCCGTAGTCCATTTGCCCCCGGAGCCTGCCCGACCCCTGGCTCTAGGAGGCTGCCCAGGCGGCGCTGCCAACAGCCCCCAGGTGCTGGCTAGCCGCAGCGGCCGGCCACGGGGGGAGCACACACACCTGCGGGTGTCCCCGAGCCGCACACACGGACTGCCCCGCGCCTCCCCGGCTTGCAAATAGGCCCCCCGGGAAGCCTCGCCCGCCCTAGGGGCTTGTCGGGCGGGGCCGATGCACGGTGGGTGAGTGGGGAGGGCTGCTGCTGGCACACACCCACTCCTGAAGCCCACTGGGGTACGGTCCAAGGGCGATGAGCTCGGAGCTTGGGCACGGGCTGTCCCCGCAGGGCCTCCCGAGGGTGGACCGATACCCCCGCCGGCCCCCCTAAAGGCCCGGGGGCCTAGCCCTCTTGCGTCCCCCAACACCTGCCGGGTTCCTGCCACCACCCTTGGGCTGGGATGAGGTGCCACCTTGTGCGTGGAATCCCCGCCCACAGGCAAGAAGCCCCCAAGACACGCGGGCGCGCCCGACCCTGCAGCCCCGCTGCAGCCACAGGGAACGGGATGTCTGAGTGGGCAGCCCCCACTGCCCAAGCCTCTGCTGCCAGTTCCCCGAAGGGCTGGTGGTGGCTGCGCCTCAGCAGCCAGCCTCCCTACCTACCTCCCTGCCTCCCTCTGGTCGGGCACTGCAAGCCACACAGCCACTTGTGTCCCCTGTGTCCCTGGAGGCCGCAGCGCGTTTTGGGTTTTGGCGCGGACGGGCACCTCTCGGCTTCCGTAGTCCATTTGCCCCCGGAGCCTGCCCGACCCCTGGCTCTAGGAGGCTGCCCAGGCGGCGCTGCCAACAGCCCCCAGGTGCTGGCTAGCCGCAGCGGCCGGCCACGGGGGGAGCACACACACCTGCGGGTGTCCCCGGGCCGCACACACGGACTGCCCCGCGCCTCCCCGTGTTTCAAATAGGGCCCCCGGGAAGCCTCGCCCGCCCTAGGGGCTTGTCGGGCGGGGCCGATGCACGGTGGGTGAGTGGGGAGGGCTGCTGCTGGCACACACCCACTCCTGAAGCCCACTGGGTTACGGTCCAAGGGCGATGAGCTCGGAGCTTGGGCACGGGCTGTCCCCGCAGGGCCTCCCGAGGGTGGACCGATACCCCCGCCGGCCCCCCTAAAGGCCCGGGGGCCTAGCCCTCTTGCGTCCCCCAGCACCTGCCGGGTTCCCGCCACCACCCTTGGGCCGGGATGAGGTGCCACCTTGTGCGTGGAATCCCCGCCCACAGGCAAGAAGCCCCCAAGGCCCGCGGGCGCGCCCGACCCTGCAGCCCCGCTGCAGCCACAGGGAACGGGATGTCTGAGTGGGCAGCCCCCACTGCCCAAGCCTCCGCTGCCAGTTCCCCGAAGGGCTGGTGGCGGCTGCCCCTCAGCAGCCAGCCTCCCTCCCTCCCTCCCTGCCTCCCTCTGGTCGGGCACTGCAAGCCACACAGCCACTTGTGTCCCCTGTGTCCCTGGCGGCCGCAGCGCGTTTTGGGTTTTGGCGCGGACGGACCCCTCTCGGCTTCCGTAGTCCATTTGCCCCCGGAACCTGCCTGACCCCTGGCTCTAGGAGGCTGCCCAGGCGGCGCTGCCAACAGCCCCCAGGTGCTGGCTAGCCGCAGCGGCCGGCCACGGGGGGAGCACACACACCTGTGGGTGTCCCCGGGCCGCACACACGGACTGCCCCGCGCCTCCCCGTGTTGCAAATAGGGCCCCCGGGAAGCCTCGCCCGCCCTAGGGGCTTGTCGGGCGGGGCCGATGCATGGTGGGTGAGTGGGGAGGGCTGCTGCTGGCACACACCCACTCCTGAAGCCCACTGGGGTACGGTCCAAGGGCGATGAGCTCGGAGCTAGGGCACGGGCTGTCCCCGCAGGGCCTCCCGAGGGTGGACCGATACGCCCGCCGGCCCCCCTAAAGGCCCGGGGGCCTAGCCCTCTTGCGTCCCCCAGCACCTGCCGGGTTCCCGCCACCACCCTTGGGCCGGGATGAGGTGCCTTCTTGTGCGTGGAAGCCCCGGCCACAGGCAAGAAGCCCCCAAGACCCGCGGGCGCGCCCGACCCTGCAGCCCCGCTGCAGCCACAGGGAACGGGATGTCTGAGTGGGCAGCCCCCACTGCCCAAGCCTCCGCTGCCAGTTCCCCGAAGGGCTGGTGGCGGCTGCGCCTCAGCAGCCAGCCTCCCTCCCTCCCTCCCTGCCTCCCTCTGGTCGGGCACTGCAAGCCACACAGCCACTTGTGTCCCCTGTGTCCCTGGAGGCCGCAGCGCGTTTTGGGTTTTGGCGCGGACAGGCCCCTCTCGGCTTCCGTAGTCCATTTGCCCCCGGAGCCTGCCCGACCCCTGGCTCTAGGAGGCTGCCCAGGTGGCGCTGCCAACAGCCCCCAGGTGCTGGCTAGCCGCAGCGGCCGGCCACGGGGGGAGCACACACACCTGCGGGTGTCCCCGGGCCGCACACACGGACTGCCCCACGCCTCCCCGGCTTGCAAATAGGGCCCCCGGGAAGCCTCGCCCACCCTAGGGGCTTGTCGGGCGGGGCCGATGCACGGTGCGTGAGTGGGGAGGGCTGCTGCTGGCACACACCCACTCCTGAAGCCCACTGTGGTACGGTCCAAGGGCGATGAGCTTGGAGCTCAGGCACGGGCTGTCCCCGCAGGGCCTCCCGAGGGTGGACCGATACCCCCGCCGGCCCCACTAAAGGCCCGGGGGCCTAGCCCTTGCGTCCCCCAGCACCTGCCGGGTTCCCGCCACCACCCTTGGGCCGGGATGAGGTGCCACCTTGTGCGTGGAAGCCCCGCCCACAGGCAAGAAGCCCCCAAGGCCCGCGGGCACGCCCGAACCTGCAGCACCGCTGCAGCCACAGGGAACGCGATGTCTGAGTGGGCAGCCCCCACTGCCCAAGCCTCCGCTGCCAGTTCCCCGAAGGGCTGGTGGCGGCTGCGCCTCAACAGCCAGCCTCCCTCCCTCCCTCCCTGCCTCCCTCTGGTCGGGCACTGCAAGCCACACAGCCACTTGTGTCCCCTGTGTCCCTGGAGGCCGCAGCGCGTTTTGGGTTTTGGCGCGGACGGGCCCCTCTCGGCTTGCGTAGTCCATTTGCCCCCGGAGCCTGCCCGACCCCTGGCTCTAGGAGGCTGCCCAGGTGGCGCTTCCAACAGCCCCCAGGTGCGGGCTAGCCGCAGCGGCCGGCCACGGGGGGAGCACACACACCTGCGGGTGTCCCCGGGCCGCACACACGGACTGCCCCGCGCCTCCCCGGCTTGCAAATAGGGCCCCCGGGAAGCCTCGCCCGCCCTAGGGGCTTGTCGGGCGGGGCCGATGCACGGTGGGTGAGTGGGGAGGGCTGCTGCTGGCACACACCCACACCTGAAGCCCACTGGGGTACGGTCCAAGGGAGATGAGCTCGGAGCTAGGGCACGGGCTGTCCCCGCAGGGCCTCCCGAGGGTGGATCGATACGCCCGCCGGCCCCACTAAAGGCCCGGGGGCCTAGCCCTCTTGCGTCCCCCAGCACCTGCCGGGTTCCCGCCACCACCCTTGGGCCGGGATGAGGTGCCACCTTGTGCGTGGAAGCCCCGCCCACAGGCAAGAAGCCCCCAAGGCCCGCGGGCGCGCCCGACCCTGCAGCCCCGCTGCAGCCACAGGGAACGCGATGTCTGAGTGGGCAGCCGCCACTGCCCAAGCCTCCGCTGCCAGTTCCCCGAAGGGCTGGTGGCGGCTGCGCCTCAGCAGCCAGCCTCCCTCCCTCCCTCCCTGCCTCCCTCTGGTCGGGCACTGCAAGCCACACAGCCACTTGTGTCCCCTGTGTCCCTGGAGGCCGCAGCGCGTTTTGGGTTTTGGCGCGGACGGGCCCCTCTCGGCTTCCGTAGTCCGTTTGCCCGCGGAGCCTGCCAGACCCCTGGCTCTAGGAGGCTGCCCAGGCGGCGCTTCCAACAGCCCCCAGGTGCGGGCTAGCCGCAGCGGCCGGCCACGGGGGAGCACACACACCTGCGGGTGTCCCCGGGCCGCACACACGGACTGCCCCACGCCTCCCCGGCTTGCAAATAGGGCCCCCGGGTAGCCTCGCCCGCCTTAGGGGCTTGTCGGGCGGGGCCGATGCACGGTGGGTGAGTGGGGAGGGCTGCTGCTGGCACACACCCACTCCTGAAGCCCACTGGGGTACGGTCCAAGGGCGATGAGCTCGGAGCTAGGGCACGGGCTGTCCCCGCAGGGCCTCCCGAGGGTGGACCGATACCCCCGCCGGCCCCCCTAAAGGCCCGGGGGCCTAGCCCTCTTGCGTCCCCCAGCACCTGCCGGGTTCCTGCCACCACCCTTGGGCCGGGATGAGGTGCCACCTTGTGCGTGGAATCCCCGCCCACAGGCAAGAAGCCCCCAAGGCCCGCGGGCACGCCCGACCCTGCAGCCCCGCTGCAGCCACAGGGAACGGGATGTCTGAGTGGGCAGCCCCCACTGCCCAAGCCTCCGCTGCCAGTTCCCCGAAGGGCTGGTGGCGGCTGCGCCTCAGCAGCCAGCCTCCCTCCCTCCCTCCCTGCCTCCCTCTGGTCGGGCACTGCAAGCCACACAGCCACTTGTGTCCCCTGTGTCCCTGGAGGCCGCAGCGCGTTTTGGGTTTTGGCGCGGACGGGCCCCTCACGGCTTCCGTAGTCCGTTTGCCCCCGGAGCCTGCCAGACCCCTGGCTCTAGGAGGCTGCCCAGGCGGCGCTGCCAACAGCCCCCAGGTGCGGGCTAGCCGCAGCGGCCGGCCACGGGGGGAGCACACACACCTGCGGGTGTCCCCGGGCCGCACACACGGACTGCCCCGCGCCTCCCCGGCTTGCAAATAGGGCCCCCGGGAAGCCTCGCCCACCCTAGGGGCTTGTCGGGCGGGGCCGATGCACGGTGGGTGAGTGGGGAGGGCTGCTGCTGGCACACACCCACTCCTGAAGCCCACTGGGGTACGGTCCAAGGGCGATGAGCTCGGAGCTTGGGCACGGGCTGTCCCCGCAGGGCCTCCCGAGGGTGGACCGATACCCCCGCCGGCCCCCCTAAAGGCCCGGGGGCCTAGCCCTCTTGCGTCCCCCAACACCTGCCGGGTTCCTGCCACCACCCTTGGGCTGGGATGAGGTGCCACCTTGTGCGTGGAATCCCCGCCCACAGGCAAGAAGCCCCCAAGACCCGCGGGCGCGCCCGACCCTGCAGCCCCGCTGCAGCCACAGGGAACGGGATGTCTGAGTGGGCAGCCCCCACTGCCCAAGCCTCCGCTGCCAGTTCCCCGAAGGGCTGGTGGTGGCTGCGCCTCAGCAGCCAGCCTCCCTCCCTACCTCCCTGCCTCCCTCTGGTCGGGCACTGCAAGCCACACAGCCACTTGTGTCCCCTGTGTCCCTGGAGGCCGCAGCGCGTTTTGGGTTTTGGCGCGGACGGGCACCTCTCGGCTTCCGTAGTCCATTTGCCCCCGGAGCCTTCCCGACCCCTGGCTCTAGGAGGCTGCCCAGGCGGCGCTGCCAACAGCCCCCAGGTGCTGGCTAGCCGCAGCGGCCGGCCACGGGGGGAGCACACACACCTGCGGGTGTCCCCGGGCCGCACACACGGACTGCCCCGCGCCTCCCCGTGTTTCAAATAGGGCCCCCGGGAAGCCTCGCCCGCCCTAGGGGCTTGTCGGGCGGGGCCGATGCACGGTGGGTGAGTGGGGAGGGCTGCTGCTGGCACACACCCACTCCTGAAGCCCACTGGGGTACGGTCCAAGGGCGATGAGCTCGGAGCTTGGGCACGGGCTGTCCCCACAGGGCCTCCCGAGGGTGGACCGATACCCCCGCCGGCCCCCCTAAAGGCCCGGGGGCCTAGCCCTCTTGCGTCCCCCAGCACCTGCCGGGTTCCCGCCACCACCCTTGGGCCGGGATGAGGTGCCACCTTGTGCGTGGAATCCCCGCCCACAGGCAAGAAGCCCCCAAGGCCCGTGGGCGCGCCCGACCCTGCAGCCCCGCTGCAGCCACAGGGAACGGGATGTCTGAGTGGGCAGCCCCCACTGCCCAAGCCTCCGCTGGCAGTTCCCCGAAGGGCTGGTGGCGGCTCCGCCTCAGCAGCCAGCCTCCCTCCCTCCCTCCCTGCCTCCCTCTGGTCGGGCACTGCAAGCCACACAGCCACTTGTGTCCCCTGTGTCCCTGGAGGCCGCAGCGCGTTTTGGGTTTTGGCGCGGACGGACCCTCTTGGCTTCCGTAGTCCATTTGCCCCCGGAGCCTGCCCGACCCCTGGCTCTAGGAGGCTGCACAGGCGGCGCTGCCAACAGCCCCCAGGTGCTGGCTAGCCGCAGCGGCCGGCCACGGGGGGAGCACACACACCTGCGGGTGTCCCCGGGCCGCACACACGGACTGCCCCGCGCCTCTCCGGGTTGCAAATAGGGCCCCCGGGAAGCCTCGCCCACTCTAGGCTCTTGTCGGGCGGGGCCGATGCACAGTGGGTGAGTGGGGAGGGCTGCTGCTGGCACACACCCACTCCTGAAGCCCACTGGGGTACGGTCCAAGGGCGATGAGCTCGGAGCTCGTGCACGGGCTGTCCCCGCAGGGCCTCCCGAGGGTGGACTGATAAGCCCGCCGGCCCCCCTAAAGGCCCGGGGGCCTAGCCCTCTTGCGTCCCCCAGCACCTGCCGGGTTCCCGCCACCACCCTTGGGCCGGGATGAGGTGCCACCTTGTGCGTGGAAGCCCCGCCCACAGGCAAGAAGCCCCCAAGGCCCGCGGGCGCGCGCGACCCTGCAGCCCCGCTGCAGCCACAGGGAACGCGATGTCTGAGTGGGCAGCCCCCACTGCCCAAGCCTCCGCTGCCAGTTCCCCGAAGGGCTGGTGGCGGCTGCGCCTCAGCAGCCAGCCTCCCTCCCTCCCTCCCTGCCTCCCTCTGGTCGGGCACTGCAAGCCACACAGCCACTTGTGTCCCCTGTGTCCCTGGAGGCCGCAGTACGTTTTGGGTTTTGGCGCGGACGGGCCCCTCTCGGCTTCCGAAGTCCATTTGCCCCCGGAGCCTGCCCGACCCCTGGCTCTAGGAGGCTGCCCAGGCGGCGCTGCCAACAGCCCCCAGGTGCTGGCTAGCCGCAGCGGCCGGCCACGGGGGGAGCACACACACCTGCGGGTGTCCCCGGGCCGCACACACGGACTGCCCCGCGCCTCCCCGGCTTGCAAATAGGGCCCCCGGGAAGCCTCGCCCGCCCTAGGGGCTTGTCGGGCGGGGCCGATGCACGGTGGGTGAGTGGGGAGGGCTGCTGCTGGCACACACCCACTCCTGAAGCCCACTGGGTTACGGTCCAAGGGCGATGAGCTTGGAGCTTGGGCACGGGCTGTCCCCGCAGGGCCTCCCGAGGGTGGACCGATACCCCCGCCGGCCCCCCTAAAGGCCCGGGGGCCTAGCCCTCTTGCATCCCCCAGCACCTGCCGGGTTCCCGCCACCACCCTTGGGCCGGGATGAGGTGCCACCTTGTGCGTGGAAGCCCCGCACACAGGCAAGAAGCCCCCAAGGCCCGCGGGTGCGCCTGAACCTGTAGACCCGCTGCAGCCACAGGGAACGCGATGTCTGAGTGGGCAGCCCCCACTGCCCAAGCCTCCGCTGCCAGTTCCCCGAAGGGCTGGTGGCGGCTGCGCCTCAGCAGCCAGCCTCCCTCCCTCCCTCCCTGCCTCCCTCTGGTCGGGCACTGCAAGCCACACAGCCACTTGTGTCCCCTGTGTCCCTGGAGGCCGCAGCGCGTTTTGGGTTTTGGCGCGGACGGGCCCCTCTCGGCTTCCGTAGTCCATTTGCCCCCGGAGCCTGCCCGACCCCTGGCTCTAGGAGGCTGCCCAGGCGGCGCTGCCAACAGCCCCCAGGTGCTGGCTAGCCGCAGCGGCCGGCCACGGGGGGAGCACACACACCTGCGGGTGTCCCCGGGCCGCACACACGGACTGCCCCGCGCCTCCCCGGGTTGCAAATAGGGCCCCCGGGAAGCCTCGCCCGCCCTAGGGGCTTGTCGGGCGGGGTCGATGCATGGTGGGTGAGTGGGGAGGGCTGCTGCTGGCACACACCCACTCCTGAAGCCCACTGGGGTACGGTCCAAGGGCGATGAGCTCGGAGCTCGGGCACGGGCTGTCCCAGCAGGGCCTCCCGAGGGTGGACCGATACGCCCGCCGGCCCCCTTAAAGGCCCGGGGGCCTAGCCCTCTTGCGTCCCCCAGCACCTGCCGGGTTCCCTCCACCACCCTTGGGCCGGGATGAGGTGCCACCTTGTGCGTGGAATCCCCGCCCACAGGCAAGAAGCCCCCAAGGCCCGCGGGCGCGCCCGACCCTGCAGCCCCGCTGCAGCCACAGGGAACGCGATGTCTGAGTGGGCAGCCCCCACTGCCCAAGCCTCCGCTGCCAGTTTCCCGAAGGGCTGGTGGCGGCTGCGCCTCAGCAGCCAGCCTCCCTCCCTCCCTCCCTGCCTCCCTCTGGTCGGGCACTGCAAGCCACACAGCCACTTGTGTCCCCTGTGTCCCTGGAGGCCGCAGCGCGTTTTGGGTTTTGGCGCGGACGGGCACCTCTCGGCTTCCGTAGTCCATTTGCCCCCGGAGCCTGCCCGATCCCTGGCTCTAGGAGGCTGCCCAGGCGGCGCTGCCAACAGCCCCCAGGTGCGGGCTAGCCGCAGCGGCCGGCCACGGGGGGAGCACACACACCTGCGGGTGTCCCCGGGCCGCACACACGGACTGCCCCGCGCCTCCCCGTGTTTCAAATAGGGCCCCCGGGAAGCCTTGCCCGCCCTAGGGGCTTGTCGGGCGGGGCCGATGCACGGTGGGTGAGTGGGGAGGGCAGCTGCTGGCACACACCCACTCCTGAAGCCCACTGGGGTACGGTCCAAGGGCGATGAGCTCGGAGCTCGTGCACGGGCTGTCCCCGCAGGGCCTCCCGAGGGTGGACCGATACCCCCGCCGGCCCCCCTAAAGGCCCGGGGGCCTAGCCCTCTTGCGTCCCTAAACACCTGCTGTGTTCCCGCCACCACCCTTGGCCGGGATGAGGTGCCACCTTATGCGTGGAAGCCCCGCCCAAAGGCAAGAATCCCCCAAGGCCCGCGGGCACGCCCGACCCTGCAGCCCCGCTGCAGCCACAGGGAACGGGATGTCTGAGTGGGCAGCCCCCACTGCCCAAGCCTCCGCTGCCAGTTCCCCGAAGGGCTGGTGGCGGCTGCGCCTCAGCAGCCAGCCTCCCTCCCTCCCTCCCTGCCTCCCTCTGGTCGGGCACTGCAAGCCACACAGCCACTTGTGTCCACTGTGTCCCTGGAGGCCGCAGCGCGTTTTGGGTTTTGGCGCGGACGGGCCCCTCTCGGCTTCCGTAGTCCATTTGTCCCCAGAGCCTGCCAGACCCCTGGCTCTAGGAGGCTGCCCAGGCGGCGCTGCCAACAGCCCCCAGGTGCTGGCTAGCCACAGCGGCAGGCCACGGGCGGAGCACACACACCTGTGGGTGTCCCCGGACCACACACACGGACTGCCCCGCGCCTCCCCAGCTTGCAAATAGGGCCCCCGGGAAGCCTCGCCCACCCTAGGGGCTTGTCGGGCGGGGCCGATGCACGGTGGGTGAGTGGGGAGGGCTGCTGCTGGCACACACCCACTCCTGAAGCCCACTGGGGTACGGTCCAAGGGCGATGAGCTCGGAGCTTGGGCACGGGCTGTCCACGCAGGGCCTCCCGAGGGTGGACCAGTACCCCCGCCGGCCCCCCTAAAGACCCGGGGGCCTAGCCCTGTTGTGTCCCCAAGCACCTGCCGGGTTCCCGCCACCACCCTTGGGCCGGGATGAGGTGCCACCTTGTGCGTGGAAGCCCCGACCACAGGCAAGAAGCCCCCAAGGCCCGCGGGCGCGCCTGACCCTGCAGCCCCGCTGCAGCCACAGGGAATGGGATGTCTGAGTGGGCAGCCCCCACTGCCCAAGCCTCCGCTGCCAGTTCCCCGAAGGGCTGGTGGCGGCTGCGCCTCAGCAGCCAGCCTCCCTCCCTCCCTCCCTGCCTCCCTCTGGTCGGGCACTGCAAGCCACACAGCCACTTGTGTCCCCTGTGTCCCTGGAGGCCACAGCGCGTTTTTTGTTTTGGCGCGGACGGGCCCCTCTCGGCTTCCGTAGTCCATTTGCCCCCGGAGCCTGCCCGACCCCTGGCTCTAGGAGGCTGCCCAGGCGGCGCTGCCAACAGCCCCCAGGTGCTGGCTAGCCGCAGCGGCCGGCCACGGGGGGAGCACACACACCTGCGGGTGTCCCCGGGCCGCACACACGGACTGCCCCGCGCCTCCCCGTGTTGCAAATAGGGCCCCCGGGAAGCCTCGCCCGCCCTAGGGGCTTGTCGGGCGGGGCCGATGCACGGTGGGTGAGTGGGGAGGGCTGCTGCTGGCACACACCCACTCCTGAAGCCCACTGGGGTATGGTCAAAGGGCGATGAGCTCGGAGCTTGGGCACGGGCTGCCCCCGCAGGGCCTCCCGAGGGTGGACCGATACGCCCGCCGGCCCCCCTAAAGGCCCGGGGGCCTAGCCCTCTTGCGTCCCCCAGCACCTGCCGGGTTCCCGCCACCACCCTTGGGCCGGGATGAGGTGCCACCTTGTGCGTGGAAGCCCCGCCCACAGGCAAGAAGCCCCCAAGGCCCGCGGGCGCGCCCGACCCTGCAGCCCCGCTGCAGCCACAGGGAACGCGATGTCTGAGTGGGCAGCCCCCACTGCCCAAGCCTCCGCTGGCAGTTCCCCGAAGGGCTGCTGGCGGCTGCGCCTCAGCAGCCAGCCTCCCTCCCTCCCTCCCTGCCTCCCTCTGGTCGGGCACTGCAAGCCACACAGCCACTTGTGTCCCCTGTGTCCCTGGAGGCCGCAGCGCGTTTTGGGTTTTGGCGCGGATGGACCCTCTTGGCTTCCGTAGTCCATTTGCCCCCGGAGCCTGCCAGACCCCTGGCTCTAGGAGGCTGCCCAGGCGGCGCTGCCACAGCCCCCAGGTGCTGGCTAGCCGCAGCGGCCGGCCACGGGGGGAGCACACACACCTGCGGGTGTCCCCGGGCCGCACACACGGACTGCCCCGCGCCTCCCCGGCTTGCAAATAGGGCCCCCGGGAAGCCTCGCCCGCCCTAGGGTCTTGTCGGGCAGGGCCGATGTACGGTGGGTGAGTGGGGAGGGCTGCTGCTGGCACACACCCACTCCTGAAGCCCACTGGGGTACGGTCCAAGGGCGATGAGCTCGGAGCTCGGGCACGGGCTGTCCCCGCAGGGCCTCCCGAGGGTGGACCGATACGCCCGCCGGCCCCCCTAAAGGCCCGGGGGCCTAGCCCTGTTGCGTCCCCCAGCACCTGCCGGGTTCCCGCCACCACCCTTGGGCCGGGATGAGGTGCCACCTTGTGCGTGGAAGCCCCGCCCAGAGACAAGAAGCCGCCAAGGCCCGTGGGCGCGCCAGACCCTGCAGCTCCGCTGCAGCCACAGGGAACGCGATGTCTGAGTGGGCAGCCCCCACTGTCCAAGCCTCCGCTGGCAGTTCCCCGAAGGGCTGGTGGCGGCTGCGCCTCAGCAGCCAGCCTCCCTCCCTCCCTCCCTGCCTCCCTCTGGTCGGGCACTGCAAGCCACACAGCCACTTGTGTCCCCTGTGTCCCTGGAGGCCGCAGCGCGTTTTGGGTTTTGGCGCGGACGGGCCCCTCTCGGCTTCCGTAGTCCATTTGCCCCCGGAGCCTGCCAGACCCCTGGCTCTAGGATGCTGCCCAGGCGGCGCTGCCAACAGCCCCCAGGTGATGGCTAGCCGCAGCGGCCAGCCACGGAGGGAGCACACACACCTGCGGGTGTCCCCGGGCCGCACACACGGACTGCCCCGCGCCTCCCCGGCTTGCAAATAGGGCCCCCGGGAAGCCTCGCCCACTCTTGGGTCATGTCGGGTGGGGCCGATGCACGGTGGGTGAGTGGGGAGGGCTGCTGCTGGCACACACCCACTCCTGAAGCCCACTGGGGTACGGTCCAAGGGCGATGAGCTCGGAGCTCGGGCACGGGCTGTCCCCGCAGGACCTCCCGAGGGTGGACTGATAAGCCCGCCGGCCCCCCTAAAGGCCCGGGGGCCTAGCCCTCTTGCGTCCCTAAACACCTACTGGGTTCCCGCCACCACCCTTGGGCCGGGATGAGGTGCCACCTTATGCGTGGAAGCCCCGCACACAGGCAAGAAGCCCCCAAGGCCCGCGGGCGCTCCCGACCCTGCAGCCCCGCTGCAGCCACAGGGAACGGGATGTCTGAGTGGGCAGCCCCCACTGCCCACGCCTCCGCTGCCAGTTCCCCAAGGGCTGGTGGCGGCTGCGCCTCAGCAGACAGCCTCCCTCCCTCCCTCCCTGCCTCCCTCTGCTCGGGCACTGCAAGCCACACAGCCACTTGTGTCCCCTGTGTCCCTGGAGGCCGCAGCGCGTTTTGGGTTTTGGCGCGGACGGGCCCCTCTCGGCTTCCGTAGTCCATTTGCCCCCGGAGCCTGCCCGACCCCTGGCTCTAGGAGGCTGCCCAGGCGGCGCTGCCAACAGCCCCCAGGTGCTGGCTAGCCGCAGCGGCTGGCCACGGGGGGAGCACACACATCTGCGGGTGTCCCCGGGCCGCACACACGGACTGCCCCGCGCCTCCCCGGTTTGCAAATAGGGCCCCCGGGAAGCCTCGCCCGCCCTAGGGGCTTGTCGGGCGGGGCCGATGCACGGTGGGTGAGTGGGGAGGGCTGCTGCTGGCACACACCCACTCCTGAAGCCCACTGGGGTACGGTCCAAGGGCGATGAGCTCGGAGCTTGGGCACGGGCTGTCCCCGCAGGGCCTCCCGAGGGTGGACCGATACGCCCGCCGGCCCCCCTAAAGGCCCGGGGGCCTAGCCCTCTTGCATCCCCCAGTACCTGCCGGGTTCCCGCCACCACCCTTGGGCCGGGATGAGGTGCCACCTTGTGCGTGGAAGCCCCGCCCACAGGCAAGAAGCCCCCAAGGCCCGCGGGTGCGCCTGACGCTGCAGCCCCGCTGCAGCCACAGGGAACGGGATGTCTGAGTGGGCAGCCCCCACTGCCCAAGCCTCCGCTGCCAGTTCCCCGAAGGGCTGGTGGCGGCTGCGCCTCAGCAGCCAGCCTCCATCCCTCCCTCCCTGCCTCCCTCTGGTCGGGCACTGCAAGCCACACAGCCACTTGTGTCCCCTGTGTCCTGGAGGCCGCAGCGAGTTTTGGGTTTTGGCGCGGACGGGCCCCTCTCGGCTTCCGTAGTCCATTTGCCCCCGGAGCCTGCCAGACCCCTGGCTCTAGGAGGCTGCCCAGGCGGCGCTGCCAACAGCCCCCAGGTGCTGGCTAGCCGCAGCGGCCGGCCAAGGGGGGAGCACACACACCTGCGGGTGTCCCCGGGCAGCACACACGGACTGCCCCGCGCCTCCCCGGGTTGCAAATAGGGCACCCGGGAAGCCTCGCCCGCCCTAGGGTCTTGTCGGGCGGGGCCGATGCACGGTGGGTGAGTGGGGAGGGCTGCTGCTGGCACACACCCACTCCTGAAGCCCACTGGGGTATGGTCCAAGGGCGATGAGCTCGGAGCTTGGGCACGGGGTGCCCCCGCAGGGCCTCCCGAGGGTGGACCGGTACGCCCGCCGGCCCCCCTAAAGGCCCGGGGGCCTAGCCCTCTTGCGTCCCCCAGCACCTGCCGGGTTCCCGCCACCACCCTTGGGCCGGGATGAGGTGCCACCTTGTGTGTGGAAGCCCCGCCCACAGGCAAGAAACCCCCAAGGCCCGCGGGCGCGCCCGACCCTGCAGCCCCGCTGCAGCCACAGGGAACGCGATGTCTGAGTGGGCAGCCCCCACTGCCCAAGCCTCCGCTGGCAGTTCCCCGAAGGGCTGCTGGCGGCTGCGCCTCAGCAGCCAGCCTCCCTCCCTCCCTCCCTGCCTCCCTCTGGTCGGGCACTGCAAGCCACACAGCCACTTGTGTCCCCTGTGTACCTGGAGGCCGCAGCGCGTTTTGGGTTTTGGCGTGGACGGACCCTCTTGGCTTCCGTAGTCCATTTGCCCCCGGAGCCTGCCCGACCCCTGGCTCTAGGAGGCTGCCCAGGCGGCGCTGCCAACAGCCCCCAGGTGCTGGCTAGCCGCAGCGGCCGGCCAGGGGGGGAGCACACACACCTGCGAGTGTCCCCGGGCCGAATACACGGACTGCCCCGCGCCTCCCCGGCTTGCAAATAGGGCCCCCGGGAAGCCTCGCCCACCCTTGGGGCTTGTCGGTTGGGGCCGATGCACGGTGGGTGAGTGGGGAGGGCTGCTGCTGGCACACACCCAGTCCTGAAGCCCACTGGGGTACGGTCCAAGGGCGATGAGCTCGGAGCTCGGGCACGGGCTGTCCCCGCAGGGCCTCCCGAGGGTGGACCGATACCCCTGCCGGCCCCCCTAAAGGCCCGGGGGCCTAGCCCTCTTGCATCCCCCAGCACCTGCCGGGTTCCCGCCACCACCCTTGGGCAGGGATGAGGTGCCACCTTGTGCGTGGAAGCCCCGCCCACAGGCAAGAAGCCCCCAAGGCCCGCGGGCGCGCCCGACCCTGCAGCCCCGCTGCAGCCACAGGGAACGGGATGTCTGAGTGGGCAGCCCCCACTGCCCAAGCCTCCGCTGGCAGTTCCCCGAAGGGCTGGTGGCGGCTGCGCCTCAGCAGCCAGACTCCCTCCCTCCCTCCCTGCCTCCCTCTGGTCGGGCACTGCAAGCCATATAGCCACTTGTGTCCCCTGTGTCCCTGGAGGCCGAGCGCATTTTGGGTTTGGCGCGGACGGGCCCCTCTCGGCTTCCGTAGTCCATTTGCCCCCGGAGCCTGCCCAACCCCTGGCTCTAGGAGGCTGCGCAGGCGGCGCTGCCAACAGCCCCCAGGTGCTGGCTAGCCGCAGCGTCTGGCCACGGAGGGAGCACACACACCTGCGGGTGTCCCCGGGCTGCACACACGGACTGCCCCGCGCCTCTCCGGGTTGCAAATAGGGCCCCCGGGAAGCCTCGCCCGCCCTAGGTGGTTGTCGGGCGGGGCCGATGCACGGTGGGTGAGTGGGGAGGGCTGCTGCTGGCACACACCCACTCCTGAAGCCCACTGGGGTACGGTCCAAGGGCGATGAGCTCGGAGCTTGGGCACGGGCTGTCCCCGCAGGGCCTCCAGAGGCTGGACCGATACGCCCGCCGGCCACCCTAAATGCCCGGGGGCCTAGCCCTCTTGCGTCCCCCAGCACCTGCCGGGTTCCCGCCACCACCCTTGGGCAGGGATGAGGTGCCACCTTGTGCGTGGAAGCCCCGCCCACAGGCAAGAAGCCCCCAAGGCCCGCGGGCGCGCCCGACCCTGCAGCCCCGCTGCAGCCACAGGGAACGGGATGTCTGAGTGGGCAGCCCCCACTGCCCAAGCCTCCGCTGGCAGTTCCCCGAAGGGCTGGTGGCGGCTGCGCCTCAGCAGCCAGCCTCCCTCCCTCCCTCCCTGCCTCCCTCTGGTCGGGCACTGCAAGCCACACAGCCACTTGTGTCCCCTGTGTCCCTGGAGGCCGCAGCGCGTTTTGGGTTTTGGCGCGGACGGGCCCCTCTCGGCTTCCGTAGTCCATTTGCCCCCGGAGCCTGCCCGACCCCTGGCTCTAGGAGGCTGCCCAGGCGGCGCTGCCAACAGCCCCCAGGTGCGGGCTAGCCGCAGCGGCCGGCCACGGGGGGAGCACACACACCTGCGGGTGTCCCCGGGCCGCACACACGGACTGCCCCGCGCCTCCCCGTGTTGCAAATAGGGCCGCCGGGAAGCCTCGCCCGCCCTAGGGGCTTGTCGGGCAGGGCCGATGCACGGTGGGTGAGTGGGGAGGGCTGCTGCTGGCACACACCCACTCCTGAAGCCCACTGGGGTACGGTCCAAGGGCGATGAGCTCGGAGCTTGTGCACGGTCTGTCCCCGCAGGGCCTCCCGAGGGTGGACCGATACCCCCGCCAGCCCCCCTAAAGGCCCGGGGGCCTAGCCCTCTTGCGTCCCCCAGCACCTGCCGGGTTCCCGCCACCACCCTTGGGCCGGGATGAGGTGCCACCTTGTGCGTGGAAGCCCCGCCCACAGGCAAGAAGCCCCCAAGACCCGCGGGTGCGCCTGACCCTGCAGTCCCGCTGCAGCCACAGGGAACGGGATGTCTGAGTGGGCAGCCCCCACTGCCCAAGCCTCCGCTGCCAGTTCCCCGAAGGGCTGGTGGCGGCTGCGCCTCAGCAGCCAGCCTCCATCCCTCCCTCCCTGCCTCCCTCTGGTCGGGCACTGTAAGCCACACAGCCACTTGTGTCCCCTGTGTCCCTGGAGGCCGCAGCGCGTTTTGGGTTTTGGCGCGGACGGGCCCCTCTCTGCTTCCGTAGTCCATTTGCCCCCGGAGCCTGCCAGACCCCTGGCTCTAGGAGGCTGCCCAGGCGGCGCTGCCAACAGCCCCCAGGTGCTGGCTAGCCGCAGCGTCCGGCCACGGAGGGAGGACACACACCTGCGGGTGTCCCCGGGCCGCACAAACGGACTGCCCCGCGCCTCCCCGGGTTGCAAATAGGGCCCCCGGGAAGCCTCGCCCACTCTAGGGTCATGTCGGGCGGGGCCGATGCACGGTGGGTGAGTGGGGAGGGCTGCTGCTGGCACACACCCACTCCTGAAGCCCACTGGGGTACGGTCCAAGGGCGATGAGCTCGGAGCTTGGACACGGGCTCTCCCCGCACCGCCTCCCCAGGGTGGACCGATACCCTCGCCGGCCCCCTAAAGGCCCGGGGGCCTAGCCCTCTTGCGTCCCCCAGCACCTGCCGGGTTCCTGCCACCACCCTTGGGCCGGGATGATGTGCCACCTTGTGCGTGGAAGCCCCGCCCACAGGCAAGAAGCCCCCAAGGCCCGTGGGCACGCCCGACCCTGCAGCCCCGCTGCAGCCACAGGGAACAGGATGTCTGAGTGGGCAGCCCCCACTGCCCAAGCCTCCGCTGCCAGTTCCCCGAAGGGCTGCTGGCGGCTGCACCTCAGCAGCCAGACTCCCTCCCTCCCTCCCTGCCTCCCTCTGGTCGGGCACTGCAAGCCACACAGCCACTTGTGTCCCCTGTGTCCCTGGAGGCCGCAGCGCATTTTGGGTTTGGCGCGGACGGGCCCCTCTCGGCTTCCGTAGTCCATTTGCCCCCGGAGCCTGCCCAACCCCTGGCTCTAGGAGGCTGCGCAGGCGGCGCTGCCAACAGCCCCCAGGTGCTGGCTAGCCGCAGCGTCTGGCCACGGAGGGAGCACACACACCTGCGGGTGTCCCCGGGCTGCACACACGGACTGCCCCGCGCCTCTCCGGGTTGCAAATAGGGCCCCCGGGAAGCCTCGCCCGCCCTAGGTGCTTGTCGGGCGGGGCCGATGCACGGTGGGTGAGTGGGGAGGGCTGCTGCTGGCACACACCCACTCCTGAAGCCCACTGGGGTACGGTCCAAGGGCGATGAGCTCGGAGCTCGGGCACGGGCTGTGCCCGCAGGGCCTCCCGAGGCTGGACCGATACGCCCGCCGGCCCCCCTAAAGGCCCGGGGGCCTAGCCCTCTTGCGTCCCCCAGCACCTGGTGGGTTCCCGCCACCACCCTTGGGCCGGGATGAGGTGCCACCTTGTGCGTGGAAGCCCCGCCCACAGGCAAGAAGCCCCCAAGGCCCGCGGGCGCGCCCGACCCTGCAGCCCCGCTGCAGCCACAGGGAACGGGATGTCTGAGGGGGCAGCCCCCACTGCCCAAGCCTCCGCTGCCAGTTCCCCGAAGGGCTGGTGGCGGCTGCGCCTCAGCAGCCAGCCTCCCTCCCTCCCTCCCTGCCTCCCTCTGGTCGGGCACTGGAAGCCACACAGCCACTTGTGTCCCCTGTGTCCCTGGAGGCCGCAGCGCGTTTTGGGTTTTGGCGCGGACGGGCCCCTCTCGGCTTCCGTAGTCCATTTGCCCCCGGAGCCTGCCCGACCCCTGGCTCTAGGAGGCTGCCCAGGCGGCGCTGCCAACAGCCCCCAGGTGCTGGCTAGCCGCAGCGGCCGACCACGGAGGGAGCACACACACCTGTGGGTGTCCCCTGGCCGCACACACGGACTGCCCCGCTCCTCTCCGTGTTGCAAATAGGGCCCCCGGGAAGCCTCGCCCGCCCTAGGTGCTTGTCGGGCGGGGCCGATGCACGGTGGGTGAGCGGGGAGGGCTGCTGCTGGCACACACCCACTCCTGAAGCCCACTGGGGTACGGTCCAAGGGCGATGAGCTCGGAGCTCGTGCACGGGCTGTCCCCGCAGGGCCTCCCGAGGCTGGACCGATACGCCCGCCGGCCCCCCTAAAGGCCCGGGGGCCTAGCCCTCTTGCGTCCCCCAGCACCTGGTGGGTTCCCGCCACCACCCTTGGGCCGGGATGAGGTGCCACCTTGTGCGTGGAAATCCCGCCCACAGGCAAGAAGCCCCCAAGGCCCGCGGGCGCGCCCGAACCTGCAGCCCCGCTGCAGCCACAGGGAACGGGATGTCTGAGTGGGCAGCCCCCACTGCCCAAGCTTCCGCTGCCAGTTCCCCGAAGGGCTGGTGGCGGCTGCGCCTCAGCAGCCAGCCTCCCTCCCTCCCTCCCTGCCTCCCTCTGGTCGGGCACTGCAAGCCACACAGCCACTTGTGTCCCCTGTGTCCCTGGAGGCCGCAGCGCGTTTTGGGTTTTGGCGCGGACGGGCCCCTCTCTGCTTCCGTAGTCCGTTTGCCCGCGGAGCCTGCCAGACCCCTGGCTCTAGGAGGCTGCCCAGGCGGCGCTGCCAACAGCCCCCAGGTGCGGGGTAGCAGCAGCGACCGGCCACGGGGGAGCACACACACCTGCGGGTGTCCCCGGGCCGCACACACGGACTGCCCCGCGCCTCCCCGGCTTGCAAATAGGGCCCCCGGGAAGCCTCGCCCGCCCTAGGGGCTTGTCGGGCGGGGCCGATGCACGGTGGGTGAGTGGGGAGGGCTGCTGCTGGCACACACCCACTCCTGAAGCCCACTGGGGTACGGTCCAAGGGCGATGAGCTCGGAGCTCGGGCACGGGCTGTCCCCGCAGGGCCTCCAGAGGCTGGACCGATACGCCCGCCGGCCACCCTAAATGCCCGGGGGCCTAGCCCTCTTGCGTCCCCCAGCACCTGCCGGGTTCCCGCCACCACCCTTGGGCCGGGATGAGGTGCCACCTTGTGCGTGGAAGCCCCGCCCACAGGCAAGAAGCCCCCAAGGCCCGCGGGCGCGCCCGAACCTGCAGCCCCGCTGCAGCCACAGGGAACGGGATGTCTGAGTGGGCAGCCCCCACTGCCCAAGCCTCCGCTGGCAGTTCCCCGAAGGGCTGGTGGCGGCTGCGCCTCAGCAGCCAGCCTCCCTCCCTCCCTCCCTGCCTCCCTCTGGTCGGGCACTGCAAGCCACACAGCCACTTGTGTCCCCTGTGTCCCTGGAGGCCGCAGCGCGTTTTGGGTTTTGGCGCGGACGGGCCCCTCTCGGCTTCCGTAGTCCATTTGCCCCTGGAGCCTGCCCGACCCCTTGCTCTAGTGAGTGGGGAGGGCTGCTGCTGGCACACACCCACTCCTGAAGCCCACTGGGGTACGGTCCAAGGGCGATGAGCTCGGAGCTAGGGCACGGGCTGTCCCCGCAGGGCCTCCCGAGTGTGGACCGATAGCCCCGCCGCCCCCCTAAAGGCCCGGGGGCCTAGCCCTCTTGCGTCCCCCAGCACCTGCCGGGTTCCCGCCACCACCCTTGGGCCGGGATGAGGTGCCACCTTGTGCGTGGAATCCCCGCCCACAGGCAAGAAGCCCCCAAGGCCCTCGGGCGCGCCCGACCCTGCAGCCCCGCTGCAGCCACAGGGAACGGGATGTCTGAGTGGGCAGCCCCCACTGCCCAAGCCTCCGCTGGCAGTTCCCCGAATGGCTGGTGGCGGCTGCGCCTCAGCAGCCAGCCTCCCTCCCTCCCTCCCTGCCTCCCTCTGCTCGGGCTCTGCAAGCCACACAGCCACTTGTGTCCCCTGTGTCCCTGGAGGCCGCAGCGCGTTTTGGGTTTTGGCGCGGACGGGCCCCTCTCGGCTTCCGTAGTCCATTTGCCCCCGGAGCCTGCCAGACCCCTGGCTCTAAGAGGCTGCCCAGGCGGCGCTGCCAACAGCCCCCAGGTGCTGGCTAGCCGCAGCGGCCGGCCACGGGGGGAGCACACACACCTGCGGGTGTCCCCGGGCCGCACACACGGACTACCCCGCGCCTCCCCGGGTTGCAAATAGGGCCCCCGGGAAGCCTCGCCCGCCCTAGGGGCTTGTCGGGCGGGGCCGATGCACGGTGGGTGAGTGGGGAGGGCTGCTGCTGGCACACACCCACTCCTGAAGCCCACTGGGGTACGGTCCAAGGGCGATGAGCTCGGAGCTCGGGCACGGGCTGTCCCCGCAGGGCCTCCCGAGGGTGGACCGATACCCCCGCCGGCCCCCCTAAAGGCCCGGGGGCCTAGCCCTCTTGCGTCCCCCAGCACCTGCCGGGTTCCCGCCACCACCCTTGGGCCGGGATGTGGTGCCACCTTCTGCGAGGAAGCCCCGCCCACAGGCAAGAAGCCCCCAAGGCCCGCGGGCGCGCCCAACCCTGCAGCCCCGCTGGAGCCACAGGGAACGGGATGTCTGAGTGGGCAGTCCCCACTGCCCAAGCCTCCGCTGCCAGTTCCCCGAAGGGCTGGTGGCGGCTGCGCCTCAGCAGCCAGCCTCCCTCCCTAACTCCCTGCCTCCCTCTGGTCGGGCACTGCAAGCCACACAGCCACTTGTGTCCGCTGTGTCCCTGGAGGCAGCAGCGCGTTTTGGGTTTTGGCGCGGACGGGCCCCTCTCGGCTTCCGTAGTCCATTTGCCCCCGGAGCCTGCCCGACCCCTGGCTCTAGGAGGCTGCCCAGGCGGCGCTGCCAACAGCCCCCAGGTGCTGGCTAGCCGCAGCGTCCGGCCACGGGGGGAGCACACACACCTGCGGGTGTCCCCGGGACGCACACACGGACTGCCCCGCGCCTCCTCGGCTTGCAAATACGGCCCCTGGGAAGCCTCGCCCGCCCTAGGCGCTTGTCGGGCGGGGCCGATGCACGTTGGGTGAGTGGGGAGGGCTGCTGCTGGCACACACCCACTCCTGAAGCCCACTGGGGTACGGTCTAAGGGCGATGAGCTCGGAGCTTGGGCACGGGCTGTCCCCGCAGGGCCTCCCGAGGGTGGAAGGATACCCACGCCGGCCCCCCTAAAGGCCCGTGGGCCTAGCCCTCTTGCGTCCCCCAGCACCTGCCGGGTTCCCGCCACCACCCTTGGGCCGGAATGAGGTGCCAGCTTGTGCGTGGAAGGCCCGCCCACAGGCAAGAAGCCCCCAAGGCCCGCGGGCGCGCCCGACCCTGCAGCCCCGCTGCAGCCACAGGGAACGGGATGTCTGAGGGGGCAGCCCCCACTGCCCAAGCCTCCGCTGCCAGTTCCCCGAAGGGCTGGTGGCGGCTGCGCCTCAGCAGCCAGCCTCCCTCCCTCCCTCCCTGCCTCCCTCTGGTCGGGCACTGCAAGCCACACAGCCACTTGTGTCCCCTGTGTCCCTGGAGGCCGCAGCGCGTTTTGGGTTTTGGCGCGGACGGGCCCCTCTCGGCTTCCGTAGTCCATTTGCCCCCGGAGCCTGCCCGACCCCTGGCTCTAGGAGGCTGCCCAGGCGGCGCTGCCAACAGCCCCCAGGTGCTGGCTAGCCGCAGCGGCCGACCACGGAGGGAGCACACACACCTGTGGGTGTCCCCGGGCCGCACACACGGACTGCCCCGCTCCTCTCCGTGTTGCAAATAGGGCCCCCGGGAAGCCTCGCCCGCCCTAGGTGCTTGTCGGGCGGGGCCGATGCACGGTGGGTGAGCGGGGAGGGCTGCTGCTGGCACACACCCCACTCCTGAAGCCCACTGGGGTACGGTCCAAGGGCGATGAGCTCGGACCTCGGGCACGGGCTGTCCCCGCAGAGCCTCTCGAGGCTGGACCGATACGCCCGCCGGCCCCCCTAAAGGCCCGGGGGCCTAGCCCTCTTGCGTCCCCCAGCACCTGGTGGGTTCCCGCCACCACCCTTGGGCCGGGATGAGGTGCCACCTTGTGCGTGGAAGCCCCGCCCACAGGCAAGAAGCCCCCAAGGCCCGCGGGCGCGCCCGACCCTGCAGCCCCGCTGCAGCCACAGGGAACGGGATGTCTGAGTGGGCAGCCCCCACTGTCCAAGCCTCCGCTGCCAGTTCCCCGAAGGGCTGGTGGCGGCTGCGCCTCAGCAGCCAGCCTCCCTCCCTCCCTCCCTGCCTCCCTCTGGTCGGGCACTGCAAGCCACACAGCCACTTGTGTCCCCTGTGTCCCTGGAGGCCGCAGCGCGTTTTGGGTTTTGGCGCGGACGGGCCCCTCTCGGCTTCCGTAGTCCGTTTGCCCGCGGAGCCTGCCAGACCCCTGGCTCTAGGAGGCTGCCCAGGTGGTGCTGCCAACAGCCCCCAGGTGCTGGCTAGCCGCAGCGGCCGGCCACGGGGGGAGCACACACACCTGCGGGTGTCCCCGGGCCGCACACACGGACTTCCCCGCGCCTCCCCGTGTTGCAAATAGGGCCGCCGGGAAGCCTCGCCCGCCCTAGGGGCTTGTCGGGCGGGGCCGATGCACGGTGGGTGAGTGGGGAGGGCTGCTGCTGGCACACACCCACTCCTGAAGCCCACTGGGGTACGGTCCAAGGGCGATGAGCTCGGAGCTCGGGCACGGGCTGTCCCCGCAGGGCCTCCCGAGGCTGGACGATACCCCCGCCGGCCCCACTAAAGGCCCGGGGGCCTAGCCCTCTTGCGTCCCCCAGCACCTGCCGGGTTCCCGCCACCACCCTTGGGCCAGGATGAGGTGCCACCTTGTGCGTGGAAGCCCCGCCCACAGGCAAGAAGCCCCCAAGGCCCGCGGGCGCGCCCGACCCTGCAGCCCCGCTGCAGCCACAGGGAACGGATGTCTGAGTGGGCAGCCCCCACTGCCCAAGCCTCCGCTGCCAGTTCCCCGAAGGGCTGGTGGCGGCTGCGCCTCAGCAGCCAGCCTCCCTCCCTCCCTCCCTGCCTCCCTCTGGTCGGGCACTGCAAGCCACACAGCCACTTGTGTCCCCTGTGTCCCTGGAGGCCGCAGCGCGTTTTGGGGTTTGGCGCGGACGGGCCCCTCTCTGCTTCCGTAGTCCGTTTGCCCGCGGAGCCTGCCAGACCCCTGGCTCTAGGAGGCTGCCCAGGCGGCGCTGCCAACAGCCCCCAGGTGCGGGGTAGCCGCAGCGACCGGCCACGGGGGAGCACACACACCTGCGGGTGTCCCCGGGCCGCACACACGGACTGCCCCGCGCCTCCCCGGGTTGCAAATAGGGCCCCCGGGAAGCCTCGCCCGCCCTAGGGGCTTGTCGGGCGGGGCCGATGCACGGTGGGTGAGTGGGGAGGGCTGCTGCTGGCACACACCCACTCCTGAAGCCCACTGGGGTACGGTCCAAGGGCGATGAGCTCGGAGCTTGGGCACGGGCTGTCCCCGCAGGGCCTCCCGAGGGTGGACCGATACCCCCGCCGGCCCCCTTAAAGGCCCGGGGGCCTAGCCCTCTTGCGTCCCCCAACACCTGCCGGGTTCCTGCCACCACCCTTGGGCTGGGATGAGGTGCCACCTTGTGCGTGGAATCCCCGCCCACAGGCAAGAAGCCCCCAAGACCCGCGGGCGCGCCCGACCCTGCAGCCCCGCTGCAGCCACAGGGAACGGGATGTCTGAGTGGGCAGCCCCCACTGCCCAAGCCTCCGCTGCCAGTTCCCCGAAGGGCTGGTGGTGGCTGCGCCTCAGCAGCCAGCCTCCCTCCCTAACTCCCTGCCTCCCTCTGGTCGGGCACTGCAAGCCACACAGCCACTTGTGTCCCCTGTGTCCCTGGAGGCCGCAGCGCGTTTTGGGTTTGGCGCGGACGGGCACCTCTCGGCTTCCGTAGTCCATTTGCCCCCGGAGCCTGCCCGACCCCTGGCTCTAGGAGGCTGCCCAGGCGGCGCTGCCAACAGCCCCCAGGTGCTGGCTAGCCGCAGGCGGCCGGCCACGGGGGAGCACACACACCTGCGGGTGTCCCCGGGCCGCACACACGGACTGCCCCGCGCCTCCCCGGGTTGCAAATAGGGCCCCCGGGAAGCCTCGCCCGCCCTAGGGGCTTGTCGGGCGGGGCCGATGCACGGTGGGTGAGTGGGGAGGGCTGCTGCTGGCACACACCCACTCTGAAGCCCACTGGGGTACGGTCCAAGGGCGATGAGCTCGGAGCTTGGGCACGGGCTGTCCCCCGCAGGGCCTCCCGAGGGTGGACCGATACCCCCGCCGGCCCCCCTAAAGGCCCGGGGGCCTAGCCCTCTTGCGTCCCCCAGCACCTGCCGGGTTCCCGCACCACCCTTGGGCCGGGATGAGGTGCCACCTTGTGCGTGGAATCCCCGCCCACAGGCAAGAAGCCCCCAAGGCCCGCGGGCGCGCCCGACCCTGCAGAACCCGCTGCAGCCACAGGGAACGGGATGTCTGAGTGGGCAGCCCGCACTGCCCAAGCCTCCGCTGCCAGTTCCCCGAAGGGCTGGTGGCGGCTGCGCCTCAGCAGCCAGCCTCCCTCCCTCCCTCCCTGCCTCCCTCTGGTCGGGCACTGCAAGCCACACAGCCACTTGTGTCCCCTGTGTCCCTGGAGGCCGCAGCGCGTTTTGGGTTTTGGCGCGGACGGGCCCCTCTCGGCTTCCGTAGTCCATTTGCCCCCGGAGCCTGCCCGACCCCTGGCTCTAGGAGGCTGCCCAGGTGGCGCTTCCAACAGCCCCCAGGTGCGGTCTAGCCGCAGCGGCCGGCCACGGGGGATCACACACACCTGCGGGTTTCCCCGGGCCGCACACACGGACTGCCCCATGCCTCCCTGGCTTGCAAATAGGGCCCCCGGGAAGCCTCGCCCGCCCTAGGGGCTTGTCGGGCGGGGCAGATGCACGGTGGGTGAGTGGGGAGGGCTGCTGCTGGCACACACCCACTCCTGAAGCCCACTGGGGTACGGTCCAAGGGCGATGAGCTCGGAGCTAGGGCACGGGCTGTCCCCGCAGGGCCTCCCGAGGGTGGACCGATATCCCCGCCGGCCCCACTAAAGGCCCGGGGGCCTAGCCCTTGCGTCCCCCAGCACCTGCCGGGTTCCCGCCACCACCCTTGGGCCGGGATGAGGTGCCACCGTTGTGCGTGGAAGCCCGCCCACAGGCAAGAAGCCCCCAAGGCCCGCGGGCACGCCCGAACCTGCAGCACCGCTGCAGCCACAGGGAACGCGATGTCTGAGTGGGCAGCCCCACTGCCCAAGCCTCCGCTGCCAGTTCCCCGAAGGGCTGGTGGCGGCTGCGCCTCAACAGCCAGCCTCCTCCCTCCCTCCCTGCCTCCCTCTGGTCGGGCACTGCAAGCCACACAGCCACTTGTGTCCCCTGTGTCCCTGGAGGCCGCAGCGCGTTTTGGGTTTTGGCGCGGACGGGCCCCTCTCGGCTTCCGTAGTCCGTTTGCCCCCGGAGCCTGCCAGACCCCTGGCTCTAGGAGGCTGCCCAGGCGGCGCTGCCAACAGCCCCCAGGTGCTGGCTAGCCGCAGCGGCCGGCCAAGGGGGGAGCACACACACCTGCGGGTGTCCCCGGGCCGCACACATGGACTGCCCCGCGCCTCCCCGGCTTGCAAATAGGGCCCCCGGGAAGCCTCGCCCACCCCTAGGGGCTTGTCGGGCGGGGCCGATGCACGGTGGGTGAGTGGGGAGGGCTGCTGCTGGCACACACCCACTCCTGAAGCCCACTGGGGTACGGTCCAAGGGCGATGAGCTCGGAGCTCGGGCACGGGCTGTCCCCGCAGGGCCTCCCGAGGGTGGACCGATACCCCCGCCGGCCCCCCTAAAGGCCCGGGGGCCTAGCCCTCTTGCGTCCCCCAGCACCTGCCGGGTTCCCGCCACCAGCCTTGGGCCGGGATGAGGTGCCACCTTGTGCGTGGAAGCCCGCCCACAGGCAAGAAGCCCCAAGGCCCGCGGGGCGCGCCCGACCCTGGAGCCCCGCTGCAGCCACAGGGAACGGATGTCTGAGGGGGCAGCCCCCACTGCCCAAGCCTCCGCTGCCAGTTCCCCGAAGGGCTGGTGGCGGCTGCGCCTCAGCAGCCAGCCTCCCTCCCTCCCTCCCTGCCTCCCTCTGGTCGGGCACTGCAAGCCACACAGCCACTTGTGTCCCCTGTGTCCCTGGAGGCCGCAGCGCGTTTTGGGTTTTGGCGCGGACGGGCCCCTCTCGGCTTCCGTAGTCCATTTGCCCCCGGAGCCTGCCCGGACCCCTGGCTCTAGGAGGCTGCCCAGGCGGCGCTGCCAAACAGCCCCCAGGTGCTGGCTAGCCGCAGCGGCCGGCCACGGGGGAGCACACACACCTGCGGGTGTCCCCGGGCCGCACACACGGACTGCCCCGCGCCTCCCCGTGTTTCAAATAGGGCCCCCGGGAAGCCTCGCCCGCCCTAGGGGCTTGTCGGGCGGGGCCGATGCACGGTGGGTGAGTGGGGAGGGCTGCTGCTGGCACACACCCACTCCTGAAGCCCACTGGGTTACGGTCCAAGGGCGATGAGCTCGGAGCTAGGGCACGGGCTGTCCCCGCAGGGCCTCCCGAGGGTGGACCGATACCCCCGCCGGCCCCCCTAAAGGCCCGGGGGCCTAGCCCTCTTGCGTCCCCCAGCACCTGCCGGGTTCCTGCCACCACCCTTGGGCCGGGATGAGGTGCCCACCTTGTGCGTGGAAGCCCCGCCCACAGGCAAGAAGCCCCCAAGGCCCGCGGGCGCGCCCGGACCCTGCAGCCCCGCTGCAGCCACAGGGAACGGGATGTCTGAGTGGGCAGCCCCCACTGCCCAAGCCTCCGCTGCCAGTTCCCCGAAGGGCTGGTGGCGGCTGCGCCTCAGCAGCCAGCCTCCCTCCCTCCCTCCCTGCCTCCCTCTGGTCGGGCACTGCAAGCCACACAGCCACTTGTGTCCCCTGTGTCCCTGGAGGCCGCAGCGCGTTTTGGGTTTTGGCGCGGACGGGCCCCTCTCGGCTTCCGTAGTCCGTTTGCCCCCGGAGCCTGCCAGACCCCTGGCTCTAGGAGGCTGCCCAGGCGGCGCTGCCAGCAGCCCCCAGGTGCTGGCTAGCCGCAGCGGCCGGCCACGGGGGGAGCACACACACCTGCGGGTGTCCCCGGGCCGCACACACGGACTGCTCCGCGCCTCCCCGGCTGCAAATAGGGCCCCCGGGAAGCCTCGCCCGCCCTAGGGGCTTGTCGGGCGGGGCCGATGCATGGTGGGTGAGTGGGGAGGGCTGCTGCTGGCACACACCCACTCCTGAAGCCCACTGGGGTACGGTCCAAGGGCGATGAGCTCGGAGCGTGGGCACGGGCTGTCCCCGCAGGGCCTCCCGAGGGTGGACCGATACCCCCGCCGGCCCCCGTAAAGGCCCGGGGGCCTAGCCCTCTTGCGTCCCCCAGCACCTGCCGGGTTCCCGCCACCACCCTTGGGCCGGGATGAGGTGCCACCTTGTACGTGGAAGCCCCGCCCACAGGCAAGAAGCCCCCAAGGCCCGCGGGCGCGCCCGACCCTGCAGCCCCGCTGCAGCCACAGGGAACGGGATGTCTGAGTGGGCAGACCCCACTGCCCAAGCCTCCGCTGGCAGTTCCCCGAAGGGCTAGTGGCGGCTGCCCCTCAGCAGCCAGCCTCCCTCCCTCCCTCCCTGCCTCCCTCTGGTCGGGCATTGCAAGCCACACAGCCACTTGTGTACCCTGTGTCCCTGGCGGCCGCAGCGCGTTTTGGGTTTTTGGCGCGGACGGACCCCTCTCGGCTTCCGTAGTCCATTTGCCCCCGGAACCTGCCTGACCCCTGGCTCTAGGAGGCTGCCCAGGCGGCGCTGCCAACAGCCCCCAGGTGCTGGCTAGCCGCAGCGGCCGGCCACGGGGGGAGCACACACACCTGCGGGTGTCCCCGGGCCGCACACACGGACTGCCCCGCGCCTCCCGGCTTGCAAATAGGGCCCCCGGGAAGCCTCGCCCGCCCTAGGGGCCTTGTCGGGCGGGGCCGATGCATGGTGGGTGAGTGGGGAGGGCTGCTGCTGGCACACACCCACTCCTGAAGCCCACTGGGGTACGGTCCAAGGGAGATGAGCTCGGAGCTAGGGGCACGGGCTGTCCCCGCAGGGCCTCCGAGGGTGGACCGATACCCCCACCGGCCCCCCTAAAGGCCCGGGGGCCTAGCCCTCTTGCGTCCCCCAGCACCTGCCGGGTTCCCGCCACCACCCTTCGGCCGGGATGAGGTGCCACCTTGTGCGTGGAAGCCCCGCCCACAGGCAAGAAGCCCCCAAGGCCCGTGGGCACGTCCGACCCTGCAGCCCCCGCTGCAGCCACAGGGAACGGGATGTCTGAGTGGGCAGCCCCCACTGCCCAAGCCTCCGCTGCCAGTTCCCCGAAGGGCTGGTGGCGGCTGCGCCTCAGCAGCCAGCCTCCCTCCCTCCCTCCCTGCCTCCCTCTGGTCGGGCACTGCAAGCCACACAGGCCACTTGTGTCCCCTGTGTCCCTGGAGGCCGCAGCGCGTTTTGGGTTTTGGCGCGGACGGGCCCCTCTCGGCTTCCGTAGTCCATTTGCCCCCGGAGCCTGCCCGACCCCTGGCTCTAGGAGGCTGCCCAGGCGGCGCTGCCAACAGCCCCCAGGTGCTGGCTAGCCGCAGCGGCCGGCCACGGGGGGAGCACACACACCTGCGGGTGTCCCCGGGCCGCACACACGGACTGCCCCGCGCCTCCCCGGCTTGCAAATAGGGCCCCCGGGAAGCCTCGCCCGCCCTAGGGGCTTGTCGGGCGGGGCCGATGCACGGTGGGTGAGTGGGGAGGGCTGCTGCTGGCACACACCCACTCCTGAAGCCCACTGGGGTACGGTCCAAGGGCGATGAGCTCGGAGCTTGGGCACGGGCTGTCCCCGCAGGGCCTCCCGAGGGTGGACCGATACCCCCGCCGGCCCCACTAAAGGCCCGGGGGCCTAGCCCTCTTGCGTCCCCCAGCACCTGCTGAGTTCCCGCCACCACCCTTGGGCCGGGATGAGGTGCCACCTCGTGCGTGGAAGCCCCGCCCACAGGCAAGAAGCCCCCAAGGCCCGCGGGCGCGCCCGACCCTGCAGCCCCGCTGCAGCCACAGGGAACGGGATGTCTGAGTGGGCAGCCCCCACTGCCCAAGCCTCCGCTGCCAGTTCCCCGAAGGGCTGGTGGCGGCTGCGCCTCAGCAGCCAGCCTCCCTCCCTCCCTCCCGCCTCCCTCTGGTCGGGCACTGCAAGCCACACAGCCACTTGTGTCCCCTGTGTCCCTGGAGGCCGCAGCGCGTTTTGGGTTTTGGCGCGGACGGGCCCCTCTCGGCTTCCGTAGTCCATTTGCCCCTGGAGCCTGCCCGACCCCTGGCTCTAGGAGGCTGCCCAGGCGGCGCTGCCAACAGCCCCCAGGTGCTGGCTAGCCGCATCGGCCGGCCACGGGGGAGCACACACACCTGCGGGTGTCCCCGGGCCGCACCAACGGACTGCCCCGCGCCTCCCCGGCTTGCAAATAGGGCCCCCGGGAAGCCTCGCCCGCCCTAGGGGCTTGTCGGGCGGGGCCGATGCACGGTGGGTGAGTGGGGAGGGCTGCTGCTGGCACACACCCACTCCTGAAGCCCACTGGGGTACGGTCCAAGGGCGATGAGCTCGGAGCTTGGGCACGGGCTGTCCCCGCAGGGCCTCCCGAGGGTGGACCGATACCCCCGCCGGCCCCCCTAAAGGCCCGGGGGCCTAGACCTCTTGCGTCCCCCAACACCTGCCGGGTTCCTGCCACCACCCTTGGGCTGGGATGAGGTGCCTCCTTGTGCATGGATCCCCGCCCACAGGCAAGAAGCCCCCAAGGCCCGCGGGCACGCCCGACCCTGCAGCCCCGCTGCAGCCACAGGGAACGGGATGTCTGAGTGGGCAGCCCCCACTGCCCAAGCCTCCGCTGCCAGTTCCCCGAAGGGCTGGTGGCGGCTGCGCCTCAGCAGCCAGCCTCCCTCCCTCCCTCCCTGCCTCCCTCTGGTCGGGCACTGCAAGCCACACAGCCACTTGTGTCCCCTGTGTCCCTGGAGGCCGCAGCGCGTTTTGGGTTTGGCGCGGACGGGCCCCTCACGGCTTCCGTAGTCCATTTGCCCCCGGAGCCTGCCAGACCCCTGGCTCTAGGAGGCTGCCCAGGCGGCGCTGCCAACAGCCCCCAGGTGCGGGCTAGCCGCAGCGGCCGGCCACGGGGGAGCACACACACCTGCGGGTGTCCCCGGGCCGCACACACGGACTGCCCCGCGCCTCCCCGGCTTGCAAATAGGGCCCCCGGAAGCCTCGCCCGCCCTAGGGGCTTGTCGGGCGGGGCCGATGCATGGTGGGTGAGTGGGGAGGGCTGCTGCTGGCACACACCCACTCCTGAAGCCCACTGGGGTACGGTCCAAGGGCGATGAGCTCGGAGCTTGGGCACGGGCTGTCCCCGCAGGGCCTCCCGAGGGTGGACCGATACCCCCGCCGGCCCCACTAAAGGCCCGGGGCCTAGCCCTCTTGCGTCCCCCAGCACCTGCTGAGTTCCCGCCACCACCCCTTGGGCCGGGATGAGGTGCCACCTCGTGCGTGGAAGCCCCGCCCACAGGCAAGAAGCCCCCAAGGCCCGCGGGCGCGCCCGAGCCTGCAGCCCCGCTGCAGCCACAGGGAACGGGATGTCTGAGTGGGCAGCCCCCACTGCCCAAGCCTCCGCTGCCAGTTCCCCGAAGGGCTGGTGGCGGCTGCGCCTCAGCAGCCAGCCTCCCTCCCTCCCTCCCTGCCTCCCTCTGGTCGGGCACTGCAAGCCACACAGCCACTTGTGTCCCCTGTGTCCCTGGAGGCCGCAGCGCGTTTTGGGTTTTGGCGCGGACGGGCCCCTCTCGGCTTCCGTAGTCCATTTGCCCCTGGAGCCTGCCCGACCCCTGGCTCTAGGAGGCTGCCCAGGCGGCGCTGCCAACAGCCCCCAGGTGCTGGCTAGCCGCAGCGGCCGGCCACGGGGGGAGCACACACACCTGCGGGTGTCCCGGGCCGCACACACGGACTGCCCCGCGCCTCCCCGGCTTGCAAATAGGGCCCCCGGGAAGCCTCGCCCGCCCTAGGGGCTTGTCGGGCGGGGCCGATGCACGGTGGGTGAGTGGGGAGGGCTGCTGCTGGCACACACCCACTCCTGAAGCCCACTGGGGTACGGTCCAAGGGCGATGAGCTCGGAGCTTGGGCACGGGCTGTCCCCGCAGGGCCTCCCGAGGGTGGACCGATACCCCCGCCGGCCCCCCTAAAGGCCCGGGGGCCTAGCCCTCTTGCGTCCCCCAACACCTGCCGGGTTCCTGCCACCACCCTTGGGCTGGGATGAGGTGCCACCTTGTGCGTGGAATCCCCGCCCACAGGCAAGAATCCCCCAAGACCCGCGGGCGCGCCCGACCCTGCAGCCCCGCTGCAGCCACAGGGAACGGGATGTCTGAGTGGGCAGCCCCCACTGCCCAAGCCTCCGCTGCCAGTTCCCCGAAGGGCTGGTGGTGGCTGCGCCTCAGCAGCCAGCCTCCCTCCCTCCCTCCCTGCCTCCCTCTGGTCGGGCACTGCAAGCCACACAGCCACTTGTGTCCCCTGTGTCCCTGGAGGCCGCAGCGCGTTTTGGGTTTTGGCGCGGACGGGCCCCTCTCGGCTTCCGTAGTCCATTTGCCCCCGAGCCTGCCCGACCCCTGGCTCTAGGAGGCTGCCCAGGCGGCGCTGCCAACAGCCCCCAGGTGCTGGCTAGCCGCAGCGGCCGGCCACGGGGGGAGCACACACACCTGCGGGTGTCCCCGGGCCGCACACACGGACTGCCCCGCGCCTCCCCGGCTTGCAAATAGGGCCCCCGGGAAGCCTCGCCCGCCCTAGGGGCTTGTCGGGCGGGGCCGATGCACGGTGGGTGAGGGGGGAGGCTGCTGTGCTGGCACACACCACTCCTGAAGGCCACTGGATACGGTCCAAGGGCGATGAGCTCGGAGCTAGGGCACGGGCTGTCCCCGCAGGGCCTCCCGAGGGTGGACCGATACCCCCGCCGGCCCCCCTAAAGGCCCGGGGGCCTAGCCCTCTTGCGTCCCCCAGCACCTGCCGGGTTCCTGCCACCACCCTTGGGCCGGGATGAGGTGCCACCTTGTGCGTGGAATCCCCGCCCACAGGCAAGAAGCCCCCAAGACCCGCGGGCGCGCGCCCGACCCTGCAGCCCCGCTGCAGCCACAGGGAACGGGATGTCTGAGTGGGCAGCCCCCCACTGCCCAAGCCTCGCTGCCAGTTCCCCGAAGGGCTGGTGGCGGCTGCGCCTCAGCAGCCAGCCCTCCCTCCCTCCCTCCCTGCCTCCCTCTGGTCGGGCACTGCAAGCCACACAGCACTTGTGTCCCCTGTGTCCCTGGAGGCCGCAGCGCGTTTTGGGTTTTGGCGCGGACGGGCCCCTCTCGGCTTCCGTAGTCCGTTTGCCCCCGGAGCCTGCCAGACCCCTGGCTCTAGGAGGCTGCCCAGGCGGCGCTGCCAACAGCCCCCCAGGTGCGGGCTAGCCACAGCGGCCGGCCACGGGGGGAGCACACACACCTGCGGGTGTCCCCGGGCCGCACACACGGACTGCCTCGCGCCTCCCCGGCTTGCAAATAGGGCCCCCGGGAAGCCTCGCCCGCCCTAGGGGCTTGTCGGGCGGGGCCGATGCACAGTGGTTGAGTGGGGAGGGCTGCTGCTGGCACACACCCCACTCCTGAAGCCCACTGGGGTACGGTCCAAGGGCGATGAGCTCGGAGCTAGGGCACGAGCTGTCCCCGCAGGGCCTCCCGAGGGTGACCGATACCCCCGCCGCCCCCCTAAAGGCCCGGGGGCCTAGCCCTCTTGCGTCTCCCAGCACCTGCCGGGTTCCCGCCACCACCTTGGGCCGGGATGAGGTGCCACCTTGTGCGTGGAATCCCCGCCCACAGGCAAGAAGCCCCAAGACCCGCGGGCGCGCCCGACCCTTGCAGCCCCGCTGCAGCCACAGGGAACGGGATGTCTGAGTGGGCAGCCCCCACTGCCCAAGCCTCCGCTGCCAGTTCCCCGAAGGCTGGTGGCGGCTGCGCCTCAGCAGCCAGCCTCCCTCCCTCCCTCCCTGCCTCCCTCTGGTCGGGCACTGCAGCCACACAGCCACTTGTGTCCCCTGTGTCCCTGGAGGCCGCAGCGCGTTTTGGGTTTTGGCGCGGACGGGCCCCTCTCGGCTTCCGTAGTCCATTTGCCCCCGGAGCCTGCCCGACCCCTGGCTCTAGGCGGCTGCCCAGGTGGCGCTTCCAACAGCCCCCAGGTGCGGGCTAGCCGCAGCGGCCGGCCACGGGGGAGCACACACACCTGCGGGTGTCCCCGGGCCGCACACACGGACTGCCCCCGCGCCTCCCCGGGTTGCAAATAGGGCCCCCGGGAAGCCTCGCCCGCCCTAGGGGCTTGTCGGGCGGGGGCCGATGCACGGTGGGTGAGTGGGGAGGGCTGCTGCTGGCACACACCCACTCCTGAAGCCCACTGGGGTACGGTCCAAGGGAGATGAGCTCGGAGCTAGGGCACGGGCTGTCCCCGCAGGGCCTCCCGAGGGTGGACCGATACCCCCGCCGGCCCCACTAAAGGCCCGGGGGCCTAGCCCTCTTGCGTCCCCCAGCACCTGCCGGGTTCCCTCCACCACCCTTGGGCCGGGATGAGGTGCCACCTTGTGCGTGGAAGCCCCGCCCACAGGCAAGAAGCCCCCAAGGCCCGCGGGCGCGCCCGACCCTGCAGCCCCGCTGCAGCCACAGGGAACGGGATGTCTGAGTGGGCAGCCCCCACTGCCCAAGCCTCCGCTGCCAGTTCCCCGAAGGGCTGGTGGCGGCTGCGCCTCAGCAGCCAGCCTCCCTCCCTCCCTCCCTGCCTCCCTCTGGTCGGGCACTGCAAGCCACACAGCCACTTGTGTCCCCTGTGTCCCTGGAGGCCGCAGCGCGTTTTGGGTTTTGGCGCGGACGGGCCCCTCTCGGCTTCCGTAGTCCGTTTGCCCCCGGAGCCTGCCAGACCCCTGGCTCTAGGAGGCTGCCCAGGCGGCGCTGCCAACAGCCCCCAGGTGCTGGCTAGCCGCAGCGGCCGGCCACGGGGGGAGCACACACACCTGCGGGTGTCCCCGGGCCGCACACACGGACTGCTCCGCGCCTCCCCGGCTTGCAAATAGGGCCCCCGGGAAGCCTCGCCCGCCCTAGGGGCTTGTCGGGCGGGGCCGATGCATGGTGGGTGAGTGGGGAGGGCTGCTGCTGGCACACACCCACTCCTGAAGCCCACTGGGGTACGGTCCAAGGGCGATGAGCTCGGAGCTTGGGCACGGGCTGTCCCCGCAGGGCCTCCCGAGGGTGGACCGATACCCCCGCCGGCCCCACTAAAGGCCCGGGGGCCTAGCCCTCTTGCGTCCCCCAGCACCTGCCGGGTTCCCTCCACCACCCTTGGGCCGGGATGAGGTGCCACCTTGTGCGTGGAAGCCCCGCCCACAGGCAAGAAGCCCCCAAGGCCCGCGGGCGCGCCCGAGCCTGCAGCCCCGCTGCAGCCACAGGGAACGGGATGTCTGAGTGGGCAGCCCCCACTGCCCAAGCCTCCGCTGCCAGTTCCCCGAAGGGCTGGTGGCGGCTGCGCCTCAGCAGCCAGCCTCCCTCCCTCCCTCCCTGCCTCCCTCTGGTCGGGCACTGCAAGCCACACAGCCACTTGTGTCCCCTGTGTCCCTGGAGGCCGCAGCGCGTTTTGGGTTTTGGCGCGGACGGGCCCCTCTCGGCTTCCGTAGTCCATTTGCCCCCGGAGCCTGCCCGACCCCTGGCTCTAGGAGGCTGCCCAGGTGGCGCTTCCAACAGCCCCCAGGTGCGGGCTAGCCGCAGCGGCCGGCCACGGGGGGAGCACACACACCTGCGGGTGTCCCCGGGCCGCACACACGGACTGCCCCGCGCCTCCCCGGCTTGCAAATAGGGCCCCCGGGAAGCCTCGCCCGCCCTAGGGGCTTGTCGGGCGGGGCCGATGCACGGTGGGTGAGTGGGGAGGGCTGCTGCTGGCACACACCCACTCCTGAAGCATACTGGGGTACGGTCCAAGGGAGATGAGCTCGGAGCTAGGGCACGGGCTGTCCCCGCAGGGCCTCCCGAGGGTGGATCGATACGCCCGCCGGCCCCACTAAAGGCCCGGGGGCCTAGCCCTCTTGCGTCCCCCAGCACCTGCCGGGTTCCCGCCACCACCCTTGGGCCGGGATGAGGTGCCACCTTGTGCGTGGAAGCCCCGCCCACAGGCAAGAAGCCCCCAAGGCCCGCGGGCGCGCCCGACCCTGCAGCCCCGCTGCAGCCACAGGGAACGGGATGTCTGAGTGGGCAGCCCCCACTGCCCAAGCTTCCGCTGGCAGTTCCCCGAAGGGCTGGTGGCGGCTGCGCCTCAGCAGCCAGCCTCCCTCCCTCCCTCCCTGCCTCCCTCTGGTCGGGCACTGCAAGCCACACAGCCACTTGTGTCCCCTGTGTCCCTGGAGGCCGCAGCGCGTTTTGGGTTTTGGCGCGGACGGGCCCCTCTCGGCTTCCGTAGTCCGTTTGCCCCCGGAGCCTGCCAGACCCCTGGCTCTAGGAGGCTGCCCAGGCGGCGCTGCCAACAGCCCCCAGGTGCGGGCTAGCCGCAGCGGCCGGCCACGGGGGGAGCACACACACCTGCGGGTGTCCCCGGGCCGCACACACGGACTGCCCCGCGCCTCCTCGGCTTGCAAATAGGGCCCCCGGGAAGCCTCGCCCGCCCTAGGGGCTTGTCGGGCGGGGCCGATGCACGGTGGGTGAGTGGGGAGGGCTGCTGCTGGCACACACCCACTCCTGAAGCCCACTGGGATACGGTCCAAGGGAGATGAGCTCGGAGCTAGGGCACGGGCTGTCCCCGCAGGGCCTCCCGAGGGTGGATCGATACGCCCGCCGGCCCCACTAAAGGCCCGGGGGCCTAGCCCTCTTGCGTCCCCCAGCACCTGCCGGGTTCCCGCCACCACCCTTGGGCCGGGATGAGGTGCCACCTTGTGCGTGGAAGCCCCGCCCACAGGCAAGAAGCCCCCAAGGCCCGCGGGCGAGCCCGAACCTGCAGCCCCGCTGCAGCCACAGGGAACGGGATGTCTGAGTGGGCAGCCCCCACTGCCCAAGCTTCCGCTGGCA